>OY987279.1:18645784-20012550 GCA_963920785.1 Sphagnum contortum | reverse complement strand
CTAGCAACAAGGAGATCTGTGAGGGATGCCTTTTCTTCGATTCACGGAAACTGGAAGAAGAACAGACTTGGGCGATGTTGCAAGAGTGGAGAGACGGCCGCTACGGATCTTCTTCGGCATCATCATGTGTGTGGAGGCAGTGGAGATGATTGTTCCGCAGCCAACTCCGTCGCTGGCAGTTCGATTTGAAGACGTTTGTGTGGGAATGTCATCGAATGGCGAGTCTTCTTCTGCATCTTCTTCGTCTTGCAGAAGTTGCTCTTCCTCCTCAAGCTCCAGCTGCTGCTTCTCGGCTTTCAGGAGGCTGCTTCCCGCTGCTTGTAGGCAAGCGAAGGAGGAGGAGGAGAACGGCAACAAGTCTTTGATGATGGTGTCTCCTCCTCCTTTTCCTCTTCCTTGCGAGCGAAGAAGAATTACGGCATCGACTTTGCAAGCAACGGAGCAGAAGCTGTAAGAGTCTTGTAGACTGCGGTCGCAAGTACCACAAGCGTTGCCGAGTCCTTTAGCAGGACGTGGTTGCGGTCTTTGGTTCAGGAACACCACTCTCGCGCTGTTGATGATATAAGTCTGCACTTGCGAACAATCGAGCAACCTCTGAATATCCTGCAAGCGGATCACATCATGATACACATATCGCCTGATCTGTAAAAGACAGTGGGATTGATGCGAATGCACACAATGCTGGCATACTCCTCCATTGCAGTCTACACAAAACACATTTCTCTCGTTTTTCTTCAATGCCGCGTGCTTCGTGCATGGTACGAAGAATTTCTCACTTAACAGCGCCTCTAACCATGCTGGTTTTTGCTGCGGCGGCGGCATTGACAAATCGTACCCCACCATGACTAGGTAGGTACCCTGCAAAGCAGCAAAGAAAAACAAAACCAAAACCAAAACCAACACGGCTACAAAACCAGAACAAGAGTTCGACAGCAGAACGACGACTGCATTCCGAGAACACACACAACCTCTCTCGAGTCTCTAGTCTCTAACCCCCTTGGGAATGTCACAAGAGTCCCTCCCGCAATGAGCACTGCCCGGTACTGTACCCTACATCTCTCTCTCTCTCTCTCTCTCTCTCTCAGAGACTCGAAGTCTACTAACAAATTCAAGTCAATTGCACAAAAACTCTTCGCGCCTATCAAGGAGGATTTCCTTCAAAATCAGATCTCCCAGAGAGGCGATGAGGAAAACTCCTGCTCTCCCGAAGAGTAGGAAAAAAACAAAAAAAAACACCAAATAACAAAAGAAAAATAAATTCCCTTCGCCAGCAAAAACAAACACTCTTCCGCAGCTCAGGAGTCTCAGATCTGGCTATGGCGTCGAAGTCGGGAAGAACAAAAAAAACACAAAAGACCCCCAAAACAAACACAAATTCTCGATCTTAGTAACACACTTGTGGGAAGTTCCAAAAAAATTCAAGTCACGAAATGGGTGGGATGCCAAAGTAGTTAGAGACAAAGAATAAGAAGAAGAAATGGAGAATTTGGGAAGATGATTCTGCTGCGACCGAATCGAATGCAAAAAAGGGGAATGAGATCGGCGCGGAAGAACAAGAGGACGACGAAGAAGAAGAAGAAGAAGAAGTCCGCCTGATGCCACTCCTCTCCCCCCTTCCTGCCCAGCCCGGCGCCTCACGGGGCAGTGAAACTCCGGGCTCGGTTGCCAGCCTGGCCTGTGGATTCAGCGGGTCTGCTCCTTTGGCGGGAACACGGTTCGCTTCTGCGAAAATTACAGAGCGCACTAAATTCTCTGAGCTAAAAATAAAGGGGGTAATTTTTTTTGTTTTTTTCAAATTTACTTTTTACGTTTTACTCAGGTTCCAACTTCAAACTTCCAAATTTCTCGCTCTTTTTTCAGTTTTGGATTTTACCCCCTCTGTGCTTTTTTCACTCTCATTTTTTACCTGCTCCTTGTCCGTTAAGAACTCCCAATCAGTGAGTGAGTCTAGGTAGTAGGTAGGTATGAGGCTAGGTAGTAGGTAGGTATGAGTCTAGGTAGTAGGTAGGTATGAGTCTAGGAGGGGGGGGGTGGGTTTGGAGAATTTAGTAAACACACTAATACTTAGTAGTCAACTCAATTTGTGAGTTAAGTAATGACAATTTTGTTAGAGAGTTAATTGCACTTGATTAGTTGACTAATTACGCATAAAGATGGTGATTAGTTTAAGAGATTTTGTAAGGCTTTAAAGCAAGAACCCTAGGGTGCACAAGTATTATTAATTTGTGTAAGATTTTCAAATTTTTTTCATTGGATATGAATCAACCCAATCACCATGGAATAAATAATAATGTCCTTATGGCCCTAACCACAACTTAACCACTATTAAACCCCAATCACCACCTTGGAATAATGGCCTTATGGCCCTAACCACAACTTAACCACTATTAAACCCCAATCACCACCTTGGAATAATGGCCCTATGGCCCTAACCATAACTTAACCACTATTAAGTTGTGCCACCTACATGGCAAGGTTTTGTTTTTTTAATTAAAAAATTCTGAGGTAGGTGGGTAGGTGGATTTGGCAATCATCCCACAAGAGGCCATATTTTGGCGACCATGCTAGTCAAATATGGCGACTTTGAGCCACCGTCCCCCCCCCCCCCCCCAAAAGAAAATCCATTGTTTGAGAATACATAGCCCCTTTTTTTTATATAATCACCAACCAAAGTGGCAAAACTTTGCCACCAAAAAGCCAAAAAAAAGAAAAAAAAGAAAAAGAAAAAAGGCTATTAGGGGTGGTGGTGTTGTGTGGGAGTAGCATGAGTGAGAGAAGCTACTTACAACTAAAAAGTTTCATTTGTACAAAGGCCTTCCATTTTTAAAGCATAATAATAATAATAATAAGAGTTTCTTTTTTTTGTGTAGCACGAGCTAAGTTTGTTATTGTTGTTGTTGTTGGCGGCTTTTTTTTAAAAAAATCATATCGCACCTTTTGAAGAGATATGTCCCCAAAACAAAATCATAAGTTATAAATCGAGACTTGTTCAAAGGTTTCAAATGTTCTCTTAATGTCGGTGTGCAAATGTATATGGGAACAAAAAGAGCTAAAGTTACAACATTCAACTTCCTACTATTTTTTAAGGAGGAAATTCATAACTCCTTTGGCTTGAAAGTTAGTGACAAAAAGCAATTCTTACTTATATAAAAACAAGCTCCCCTCTCACATGCAACCAACCAAATAAACACAACTTTTCTTTTGATGGGTGTGGTATTGCAAATTAGAGTTCAATCATTAACCCTAATACTCTTATCATCGCGTGCAAACCAAACAAACCCAACTTTTGTTTTGATAGGCGGGTATTGCAAATTAGGGTTCAATCATTAACCTTCATACTTTCATCCAGGTGCAAACCAAACGAACACAACTTTTCTTTTGATGGGTCGGTATTGCAAATTAGGGTTCATTCATTAACCCTAATACTCTCATCATCGCGTGCAAACCACACAAACCCAACTTTTCTTTTGATGCATCATGGGTATTTGCAAAATTATGGTTCAATTATTAACCCTATACTATTCTCATCGCGTTCAAACCAAAAGAACACAACTCTTGTTCCAATGGGTGGGTATTGCAAATTAGGGTTTCAATCATTAACCCTAATACTTTCATCCCATGCAAACCAAACAAACACAAACTTCTCTTTTTGATGGGTGGGTATTTGCAAATTAGGGTTCAATTATTAACCCTAATAATATTCTCATCACATGCAAACCCAACACACATAACTTTTCCTTCGATGGGTGGGTGTGTCTCAAATTAGTGTTGAATTATTATCATTTAGGTGATAATAATATTAAAAATTCACACTCAACTCAAACTCATCCTAGACAGCAAAAACCGAATTTGAGACTAGAGTACCGAGGAGGACGAGGGGATGATCATGCTCAAGTTGCAAAGAAAAGATGTAAGTAAGAAGAAGTACTAAGGACTCTGACATTTCTGCACTTGAAGAGCAAGCCCAAGTTGTTGTTGTTGCTTGGTGTTTGGTTGTTGTTGTTGTTGTTTCATTTTGCTTTGTCTGTGTTGAGTGGAAAGAGAAAAACCAGCAGCAAGCTTTTTTCTTTTTAATAATAATTTTTAAAAAATTATAAAAAAAAACCTCATAAAATTAATCCTTTTAATGAAAGACCACAAAAGTGGCTGAATGTAATTTTTTAATGAAGACAACAAAAGTGGCTGGGAAAATTTTACAAGATAAAAGCTCCCATAAGTGGCCTCTGACCCTGTGGTTTGTCAGGCCACCCACCATTCTGTCCTTACTTCAAAGTACAGTCATGGAAAGATACTCCCCCCTTGAATTGGTGGGTGGGTCACACTTTTGTGGTCCTGGAACTGGACATGTCCAAACGCTCCCCTCTTCCCCAAAAGCTCAACTCTAGATGACATGATGATTTGATGATGGCCATTGGATTTCCAATTTGGATGGTTGGATAGGGAATATGGATTCAAAGCTCATGTTGGGACAAGCTTCATTTCTACAAACAATCCTCAATTCAATTCGAAACTCCTTGGTTCAATGGGTGGGTTAGCCCTACTACATACATGAATTCTCTTGTTGCTTGATCAACTACAAAATGGTCAATTAACCAATCACACAAATCATCAAGTACCCTTGCTATTGAATCATCCCTCTTCTACTAGAGATGCTTCTTATGGACTTGGGGGGGGAAGGAACATGTATGTCCTAGGATTTTTGGAAGCCACCATCTTATTATAGGGTTCATCTTATTTGTTCAAAGATTCGAAAGAAACCGTTGGTTTTAAAACACATCTACATAAAAACAATCCATCAAATTTTTTAATGGGTGGCAAGAAGAACAATGGAATGGCAAGATAAACTATGATGCCAAATTGGAGAACAAATGAAAAGGTGCAAATAGATTTCTCGAATATTAGAATTACTTTCTATCACGCCCCAATTGCCTTTCCTATTATGTTCAATCCTATATGGAGATTATGAGAACGATTTATCCCATGATATGGTGACCATTTCATTGTCATGTTGATCATCACAAGGTACCTATAGACAACACATTCAAATGGACTTTTTGTATAACTTGTTTCTTTTAATTGTTCAAATGTTTGATATTGATTAGAATTTAGAATTCGTATTGTGTATGTTGGGGTGCCATTGAAATATGTTGATCCATCCATCAACTAGCATCTTTTGATGTTTTCATCTCTTATATTATAAAGGACCTCAATTCATATATGTTCAAATATGAGTTGTGAAGTTAAAGCAAAAATTGTTCCCTATCACAATTACCATAATATACACCTTTGTTTCCATTTTTCTACTAAAAGTTAACAATGCAACCAAAATCAAAAATTATTTCACATAAATTTTAATGGAACTGTGTAAAATTGAAAATGTTTCATGATATAGTCGTCTGCAAGGAGGTCCATAGATGAGTGACATCATTATAAAAAATGTGGTGTTTCCTATGAACATTATTATACTTTAATAACATTGCATACATTTTAACAAGTTTTTTGAATTCATAGATGAAGTCCTTCTTCACTAGTTTAGATATCACCAACCTTCTAATTATTCAAAACAAGTTTAACATGATATTTGAGCACTAAAAAGATGGTGTGAAAAATATTAAGCCAAAGATTCTTGTAAATTCAAAGCATTCATAATCAACAACGTTTAATAAATAACTAATTATCACCATATTTTGAACTTGCAAAATACACTCGTAGGTGGTTTACAATTGAGACCTCTATTATTAGAACAATCAACATTTGATTTGATTTGTTTTTTTCTAAACACCTTATGAACCATCCATTGATTTTATTTTTTTCATCAATGTTAAAACTAATCAAATAAAACCTCAAATTGTATGCAATCCCTTGTCTACCATATTTTTGGGGGTGAATTTATTTAGTGCACTCAACAAAGCTACATTGGTAATTGCATGCAAGATCTAGCATGGATTAGTGTAGAACATCTATATAGCTTAAAAGCTAGGCTTAAGCCTCATTTAACTAGCTAAGTAACTAGGCTACATACCTAGCCTAAAATAGTAATTGAATAGGCTATTGGGTATAGTCACATTATTAAGAGCCACTTGCACAATGTAACCATTGTTTTGTTTTTCATGTTTTTGGGTCAAATTTAATCTAACGATGAAAATGGCTAATTTCTTTAAATGAATGTATTGTTCATATATTTTGAAAAATGTGGTACGATTTGGAATGAACATAATGAGGATACAATACTCAAAATCATTCATTAAAGATTATGACCAATGTTTATAAAGGTTATAAAAACTTTTGTTTATGGGGAGATTTTTTTAACCTGCCATATTTTGAGGGAGATTGTTTAAACATGTATTTAATAGTGTAATGCAATAGTTTTTAAGGTCAAAAGAAAAATAATTGATGTTTTTTCCTACTCACAAATGGAAATATTTTGAAAATATTTCAAATAATTAAACATTCACTCAAAGTGACAAGTGTGGTTTTTATTATCATGTTTGTACCTTGTTATCAAGTCACCTAGGTAGTTACTAGCAACCAAAATAATAGCCTAGCTTAATTTAGATAATAGCCTAGCCAAAATGGCAGAACATGATGTTTGATTTGGTTAAAGAACCATTAATCATCTTTACCTAGGATGTCCAAGTTGGCTTTAAAAACATTAATGATATTAACTAAGGATGTCAATTTTGTTTTCCAACTAGGTGAAATGTCTTGTTTGACTACAAACCCATTGGTCATATTGACTGTGGATGTCACTTTTGTTTGTTCAACTTGATTATATGCCATATTTGAGTAGAAACCCATGACATCTTGACTAGGGATGCCATTTTTGTTTGTGGACAACTCAATTAAACATCCCATTTAATTAAAAGCCCATTGGTCATCTTGATTAAAGATGCCACTTTTGTCTCTCCAAGTTAATTATATGTTGCATGTGACTAGAAACCCATTGGTCAACTTGACCATGGATGTAATTTTTATTTGTTCAACTTGACGCATGTCCCATTCATTATAACCCATTGGGCATCTTGACCAAGGATATCATTTTTTGGGTTCAACTTGATTAAATGTCCCATTTGATAGGTAGTCAAATGGGTCACATTGATCAAGGTGATAAATCCAAAATCACAATGGTTGTTCATGCATTGGGTTTTTAGTCAAACTGTACATTTTCATTCATAAAAATGAATAAGGTAATCAAGATGGACCATTTGAAAAAAAAACATTTTTTATTAATGATTTGCTTATGCAAGCCATAATGAACCAATGTGGGTTAATCAAATATTTGAAATTTTGTGCAAACAAAGTTTATGTCTTTCAAGGTATCACATTAAAAGTACAAAACAATTCTTGGTGGACAAGTTCCACGTTCCATGGGAGTTCATTGTATTGCTCACAATGTTAATCTTGCAATGAAAACATTACCATGTTTGTTGACAGTGAATATAATTGAAGGTTTAGGTATCCAATGTTTTACATTTCTTTTTCTAAAAAGCCTGAAAGGGCAAATGGAGTTTTCAAAGCTTGTCAAGATCGTGGAAACAAAAGGGTCAATTTTTTTAAATCATGAAGGTGAGGTGAAACTTCATTGGATATCTATGATGTCCCCAACTAAACATGTTATGTCCATGTTTAGTGATATCTACATCATGTTAAGACTTATTGTCATACTTCTTTTGTCGTAATTAGTTCACAATTTAACTAAGTTTAGCCAATAGAGGGATGTGTAAACATTTGTGTGTGTCAAGGGAAAATATATTCGCTATACACAAACATGAACATTGGGTTCAAATCTAATGCCTTTAAGAATTACATATTATTATGTTGGATAAACATAATTTCATTATTATGAGTTGGGCTATAGGTTTGAACATTAGTGTGCATCATTTGACTTTTGATGTGAACTAATAACACATATAGATAACTATGTGAATATGGAGACTAATTAAATAACATTTATGAAAATGGTGGTGTTTGTTATAGCCATTGCACTTGTAGAAGCAAATTGAGCAAGTATTTTTAAACCATTATCCTAATTTTATTTTTCATTATGTGCTTCAAATTTGGCATTTGAACTATTTACATGTGTCATAATTTATGTGGGTGGGTCTATATGTGAATGATAGGGGTTGTTGATTTCTTTGATATAAAATTGTAAGGGAAATTTTTGCTTATGAAATCATCGAGAGATTGAGTGCAGTGTACATGTAGTATTAGTTGTAGCTAAATGCAAAGGAAATTTCTCATAAACACATGGATGTGATAAAAGATGCATATTGTCACCCAAGAAGGTGGACAAGAATGATGTTTGGGTGATTGAGGTGCGATCATAAACTTTGATTGACATTCAACAATCCATATTCAAGTTGGTCATGAAATCAAATCATTTGGATGCCCTAACTAAACCCTAAAATGTGAATCCTATCACATGGCTATGGTGCGCTCTTCGAATATCTAAAATGTTTTCTTGTTTTTTTCTTAAATATTTCAAATTGGTAGAGAATACCATGGTACAAGTTCTTGGGAGTGTGGAAGACGAGCGATGCATTAGTTCTTCAATGTTTTACAAGTCCAAATTATGCAATTGACTCATTATAAGCAACATGAGTTGAGTGGGTAAGATGTTTTCTCAAAAGTTTTAACATCATGCATAATTCTTCATATATACATATGCATGTGAGCAATGGCATGCAAAAATGGTTTTTCGAGTTTTAGGGTTTAGGGTTTATATGGTAGGTATCATGGGAACTTAAAGGTTTAGGGTTATATGGTATCACGGGTCTAGCTAGCTATGCAATATATATATATTTTTTCTACTGTTGAAAATAGATTCTAGGTTTGTTTTGCGGTTTTAAAACCCTAAACCCTAATAAGTAAGTTCGAATTGAAGCCAAGAAGACTCATCATCATCAACATCATCATCAACATCAACATTCATCATGATAACTGGAAAAGCCTGGTGAGAGAAAGGCAAAGAACTAACTCAGTCAGTCAGGGAGGGAAAGAGATTTCAACACACAAGATTTGGTGTCTGATTTTTCACATGCAAAAGGAAGAGTACCTGGTGGTGGAGCTTCAGACCCTTTTCCCTTCATAAGGAAGGCTTGCATAAATTCAATGCAATGCAGCCAAAAAGTCTGAGATGATGTCAGTGAGGTGAATTGGGGGAGGGGGAGGTGAGTGGAGAAGGAGGAGGAGGAGGAGGAGGAGGTGTATTTGTTGGCCTTGCCTACTACTACTACTACTACTACTACTAACTAGCCAGGCCCTTAAGGATATTATTGTGTTTAGGTTCATTATAGAGTATTAGTAGCTTAAGGGATTTTTATAGGCCCCTACTAGGTAATAATAATCATCATCATCATAATAATAGGCCCTTAAGGATATTGTGTTTATGTAATAATATCATAATAATAGGTCTATTTTTTTTTATATGAGGATTTTTGAAAGATGATATTTTGGCTTTTTGTTGTGTTGGAACTTGAGATTAGTTATAATAGAGTTATAATAATGTCTTGAAGGATTTTTGGTTTTTATTTTAGAGGGATTTATTTAAAGATTTAATATATTTTTGCATGGTGAAAATTATTTTTTATTTTATTTTTCCCCCCATAATTCTTCCTTTTTTGCCTTCTTAACATACTTTTTTAATGTAAATGGCAAGGCCATAGTGTAAATTGACACACCATAAAAATAAATAAAATTTAAATTTAAAATCTTCAGGCCTATTACTACCTACACACAACCCTATTCTGCTGAACATTGAAAGAATTTTAAGAAAAAAAAATTGATCCCTTTCTACCATTTCCATTGGTTGTTGTTTAAAATTCTCACACAAACCTACCAAACCCTAGTACACATTTAACCCTTAGTTTACTCACAATAACCGACAAAGAAAGGCACAAAAATTTACCAAGGGATGATG
This sequence comes from Sphagnum contortum, assembly GCA_963920785.1. Classification (NCBI taxonomy): domain Eukaryota; kingdom Viridiplantae; phylum Streptophyta; class Sphagnopsida; order Sphagnales; family Sphagnaceae; genus Sphagnum; species Sphagnum contortum. The sequence goes on along the minus strand of OY987279.1, from coordinate 20,002,631 downwards.
GTGGGGGGAAGGGGGTGGGTTTGTGCTCGGAAGATGGTGAAGTGGATAGGGATAAGATCCCTCCCGGGGCCCCTCCCCCCTTACCCCCCAAGCCCCGCCCGTAGAATGGAATCAAGCAATGGCACATCCGGGACTGACAAATTGATCAATCCGAGCACGATTCTGGTTTATGGGTTGGTTTTTTTGTTGGCTTGTCAGGTGAAGGTTTTTGTTGCTAACTTGCCCTTTGTCTCACACAACCTTGATTTTCTTTCTTTCTTTTTTGTAGCTCTCTGATGAGCAGAAACAGCTTGAATCTAACGAGTTTAACAATTCGTTCCAGAATTGTTGCTGTTTGGTTGGTTGCTCTCTCAGTTGCTTTTGCTAGTGTCATGGAGGATAGATCATAGGCCATATTAAGTTATGTGACAAGTTATGAAGAGAGAGAGAGAGAGAGAGAGGCAGATGATGCAGAGATACGAAGACTTAACAAAGGGGTGTGTCACATAACAAGGGGTGTGGCATTGCCCTTTACATTAAAAAGTATCTTAAGGCAAATGAAGGATTATGGAAACTCAAATATTTCACCATGCAAAAATATATTAATCTTCACAAAACACTGAAAAAAAAAAACCAAAATTTTTCAAGAGATTATAACTCTATGCATAAACTATTCTCAAGTTTCAACACAAGCCAAAAAAAAAATCATCTTTCAAAAATCCTCATATCAAAATAGACCAGGCTTTATTACCTAGAATGGGCCTATAAAAATCCCTCAAGCTACTATACTCTATAATGAATCTAAACACAATATCCTTGCCTAGTGCCATCCCCTCTGTTGCAAGTTACGGGGTCCTTAGCTGCCCAGCAAACACACACACACACACACACACAAGCCAGAAAATAAGAAGACCCAAAGACTCACAATTCAATTATATACAAGCAAGTATCCATCTTGTTGGTGTTGTGTTGTGTTGGTTTTCTTCTTTGCAATTGATTTTGTCCATTTGTGTGTGTGTGTGTGTGTGTGTGTGTATGTGTCCTCTCTCTCTCTCTCTCTCTCTATATATATATCACTCTTGCTGGGCTGTGGAGGTGGGAGTGGGGATTAGAATAAGTAGCACAAAGAGTAGACAAAGGATTTGTCTTGAAGAGATTTATTTAACAACACCACTTCTCAAGTACTCACCGACTCAAAATTGCAATTTCTATGACACTTTCAATTCAGAAAGCTCATGAAATGTTTGCAGAAATTGTCTGTCTCACCATCACCACCACCACCACCACCACCACCATCATCATCATCTGACTGTTCTGTCTGTCTGACAATCAGCTGGTGGGTGGTGGGTGAACTCTGAGAGAGAGAGAGAGAGAGAACGCTAAATTGAGCAAATGGAGTCTGGTTATCACATTATTATCTTGGCTAGAGTTTGGCTCTTAGTGAATTTGTAGCTTAGTTTTTTAACTGGGAAAGCAAGCAAGCAACAAACCCAATAATAATAATATTAATTAATTAATTAATAATAAATAAATAAATTGTTGGCAGAACTCTTGCATTTATATTTTTATATATTTAATTGTTTCCAGAATTCTTCTCTAGATTTTATATATAGTTTGTAGATTCTTGGGGTTTTTTCTTTTTTTTTCTTTTTTTTGGTGGGTGGGGGAGAGGGTTGAAACTGAAGAGAGAAATTAAAGCCAAGTCTATTTGCATCAAACTCACTGCACTGCACTGCACTAGTTGTTGTTTACTAGGGGTTTTGGGCTTTTCCTTTTTTTTTCACTTCAATTTTGTGATGTAGCCACCACATTGGGTATCCTCCACAATAGGAATTAGTCAAATTTGGCTACAGGTCAGAGAGGAAAGTAGAAATTTTGGCTAAACCCTGCTATATGTGGGAGACCTTTGGGAACCTGTTCTCTAAATATGGAGATTTAAGAGAGAGGGGGGGGGGGGGGGGAAAACACTCAAAAATCTGGTGACTTTGGCACATTTTTTTCACCCCCAAAAAAATCCTTTGTAAGAGTCACACTGGGATTTTTTCGGGGTTGTCAAGTGGCGAAAATAAAAACACAGTTCCCAATGTGTTCCCATCAAGTTCCCAAGGTGTTCCCATCGGGTTCCCAAATTGTTATCCCCACCTTCCCTCCACCCAACCCCCGGGGAAAAAGAAAAGAAAAGAAAAAAAGCCCCCATAAAACCCTCTTGTCGGTTGCATGAATTTTTCTATTTTCAAAATAGTTTGTCACCATTTTCAACCTGGAAGAGTAAGAGCATCTCCACCAATGCCCAGTATGTGAGCCTGCACTGGATGAACCTTGGATGAGGTTCATTAGTCGGGAATTGAGTGAATCCACTCCAAGACTAACTGGGACCCTGAAAAGAAGCACAAGTTGCTTTGCTTTCAGGGGCCCTGGAGGAGCTCTGGAAGAGTTGAATAAAACACACTCAAAATCGTGTTTATTGACTTCCCCTTGTTTCTGATTGGTTAGATAGTTTGATTGCTCCAGGTGGGTTGCTCTATATTAGTAGTCTCCCACCTACTTGCAGTCCCAAGTTTGGGCTGGTGGGGTTGGAAAAAGAAAAGTTAAATAACTAAAAAACTTGGATGTGAGAAATATGTTTGCAGGGTCACATACTTAATAACTAAAACTTTGGATGTGGGAAATATGTTTGGAGGGTCACATACTGAACATTGGTGGAGATGCTCTGGATCTGAAACCGACTCATCTGTAAATTGTAATGCTGTTGTTGACTAAAACTTGGATGTGAGAAATATGTTTGGAGGGTCACATACTGAACATTGGTGGAGATGCTCTGGATCTAAAACCGATTCATTTGTAGTAAATTGTAATGCTGTTGTTGACTAAAACTTGGATGTGAGAAATATGTTTGGAGGGTCACATACTGAACATTGGTGGAGATGCTCTGGATCTAAAACCGACTCATTTTTTGTAAATTGTAATGCTGTTGTTGAGTGATTTAGAAAAGAGAAGACCCAAAATGAAAACCCAAAGACATGAATGAGTAACTACTGCCAACCAAGTCCAGTTTTTTTTGTTTTCAAAGCCAGAGCTCCTGAGGCAAGCAAGCTAGTACACAAAACAGAGAGAGACACAGACACACAGAGAGTCAGTCATTCAGTTCTGGAGTTGTTGGGTGGGAGCTGGTTCTGCTCTTTTCTTTTGTCTTTTTTTGGTTTTGATGAAATTGTCCAACCTCTCTCTTCTTCTTGTCAGAGCAGGGCAGGAGGAAGTCGGAAGGGAAGGGAAGGGAAGAGAGGGGAGGGAAGTGAAGGGAAGGGAAGGGAAGGGGAGTGTTTGTCAGTCTGAAAACTTCTGATTTCTCCAAGCTCAGAGGGAGGTTTCAAATCTGTCATTTTTTTCTGGCAACTGCTTTCAAATTGTAAGAGTCCTCACATGGGTCCTTGAGAGCCTTGAGTGTTTTTTTTTGAGACTTTTTAGGGTGGTTATCTTTTCAGAGGAGGGATTTTTTTTAATTAATAATAATATTATTAAATTATTATTATTATTATTATTATTATTATTATGAGGAAAAGTTGTGCTTTTAATGGTTTTCCAGTACCTACTTTCTGTTCACACTTGAAATCCTAAACCCTAAACCTAGTTCCCTAGTGTAGTGTTGAGTCTAGTTTCATCATACACCTTTCTTTTTCTTTTCTTTTTTAAACAATGTTTTTTTAGGGTTCCAGGGTGGGGTGGGGTGGCTTGGCTTAGAATGGGGACCTTCTTCACTCAAACTTTTACCCAAATCTACCAAATTTCAAATTCACTAGTAGTTAGTTTTTTTGGGTCTTTTTCTATCAAGTTCCAAATTGAAACTTGAAAAAAAGGGCAAGTTTTAGAATCTAGTGATGGTAGTAGTAGTAGTAGTATTCATGGAACCCAATTCCATGTGGAACCTGGCCTGGAAAAGTACACTACAAGTTTAGACAAAGTGCTTCGAGATTTTGGTATGACATTGTAAAAAAAATTGAAATGCATAATCGATCAATTTAGGGGGAAGATTCTGCCCATTTCTAGGTAGTGTATATTACGGAATAGCTTAGTGGGTCACGTAACTAGGGACAAATGTTGTTAGCATATTGGTCACTCATTTAGTCAAATTGATTCATGCAATGCAATGCAATGGGATTGGGAAGGATCTTGCCCCCCCAATTCCATAATGCAAAAAACACCACTATTGCCACTATGCTATGTGGAACCCTCCCTCCTAAACCAATTTGTGAAAGTCATTCCAAAATGGGTTTAATTGCTCTCCTACAACAACAACAACAACCACCACCTCTCCTCTCCTCTCCTCTCCTTTCCTTTCCTCTCTTCAAGCACTAACATTGATTTAACATCAAGTGCGAATGCACCATAAGGATGATAGGTCTTGTGTGGGCAATAAGAAAGAGGCTTTTTGCAAAATAAGCTTATGGGTGATGCAACAACCACCAATAGTAGGCTTTTTGAGTCATTCTCTCTAACTTGTGTGCACTAGAGAGAGTAGGTAGAAAGTGGAGTGGAGAGAGAAGCCAAGTAAAGGGGATGATAAATTTGGCAAAGGGGAAAGCAAAAATAATATTATAATTTATATAATAGAAATGAGAGCACAAGAAAATAAGAAGAAAATGTATTGAGTTTTTGTCCTCTAGCCTACTTACACAAGTTAATGTGAGAATTTGTTTTGGAGTGTGAACAAAATTTCTCCCAGCGAGATTTCAGGAGCTCCAATTTCACCATAAAAAGCTTGAGCTTTAAATGAAGCATTCAATGAAGACAAGTAGTAGTGACAGACCTGATGAGCATTCATTATTATGAGTACCCACAACTCCCAGGTAGTGCACTTGAACTATAAGTTAAATCATAGCACGCTTGTAACTTACTCTAGCCTTGATGGTGCTCAGACTCCATCCCTCAATTCCTGTGTTATTATTATTCACATTCAAGGAGTAAGCTCCATTAATGCCACAAAGGTAATGAAATGGGTCAACATGTTGTTGACAACACAAATTTTGCAACTACTTAGTACTAAGTAGTAAGGCTAAGATATTCTACAATAAGTAGAATCTTGATCATGTTTAATAGCCCAAAACCATTTATTTATTTATTTATTTATTTATTGTGGAGTAGGTAATCATGGAATCCAACATACCCATTTCTTTTTGCACCATTTTCTACCCCCCCCCCCCCCCCTACTAAATCCAACCCAATGTCAAATTTTGGACCCATAGGCTAGAGGAGGAATGAATGAATTCCCACAAATTCAAGTAGAATTTTTTTTCCAATAGAATTTCTCATATGGGACACAAAAGTTGCACCTAAAATATTGGTTTTTCAAGTAAAAAGCCAATGGATATATTTTACATTTGGGATTTCTTAAATAAATAAAAAAGAAAATTGTTTATTAATACCTAGTCCAAAATCATGAGGTAAAATAAACCATGATCCTTGGGTCACCCTTTTTTTTAAGTGTTTATTACCTAATCAAGACTCAATATGTATAGTTGTTGCAAATTTGCTTGAGTAAATTACCATTGCAAATTGTTCCACACTAATCATTGTACCTACTACTATCCGAAATTTTCAAATTTTCAAAAAAAAAAATTAAAAAAAATTTATTAGGGTTGCTAAAAACATAATTTTGTGAAAGAAAACAAAATGGGAATCTTTTGGAATGGGGTTGGAATATTCTCTTCTTGGACATGGAATTTTCATCTTCAAAATACAATAATTTTTTCAACATAAGAAATGTTGAACTTGCCATGGTATACATACTATACTATGGTATTGCAGTGTGCTAGGGTTTAGGGTTTAGGGTTGATGTTAAAGTTCCACATGACATTTACAAGAGCATCAACCCAACATCACAAGTGTTTCAGACTCTGGGCCTGTGTCTATGCTTGGCAGCTTGCTTATTATTTATTGGGGCTCATTCTTCCACTCTGGGTGGGGCTCAAGCCCTAGAAAATGAAGACCCAACAAACTACTTGAGATTTCTATGGGTCTTGAGAAGTTCAGTTTGTTTGTGAGTGTTCATCTTTCATAAGCCAACAACATAAGAAATTGGCATGAGAATAGGGAAAGCCAATTTTCAATCCTTAAGATGATGATGGCTTGTCTGTCCCTCTCACATAACTCCATCATTTTGCTGCATTGAGCTTGAACTCCACAGCTACTGAGCTTGATACTGAGCTTGAGACTTCTGCGGGTTGGATGAATCTTGAAAGAACTTCATATTCTGAATGTTCTGGTCTGAAGCTTACCATTTAACAGAACACCCAACACCATTGCTAAATATTGCCCAACACCATTGCCAAATGTGATAATCCATCATCCCCTTGTGAGAGCATAAAGCACAAATTCTCTCCATGTATGAACTTCCCAACAAGTCTTTTTCTTCGTGTGCAACTTTCTCACACACATCATCAGCTAGCACGGGGAATAGAAGACTCAAAGGGTAATTGACTGAGAAAGGTTAAGCACTTTTTGCACCCACAAAGTTTGGTGCGCTTGGTGATGGCAGTTCAAGTTACTAGAGAAAGAAAACCCAAGCTTTGCTGCCAGTGCTTCTTGGAGATTGATTCTTGTCCAATACCTGCAGATGATCTTTGCAAATAACATGAACTTATGTAAAAAGTGTGTGCCTCTGGGTTGAGAAACTTCAGAGCAACAACAATTATTGCATAGTAAGTAAGTACACAAACTATTGCAAGGCATCATCCACTGGGAACCAGAACTAGAAGTTGCAAAGCCAAACAAACTCCCAAAATCATTACATTTTTTTGCAATTTATATAGTCACCTAGAGTTAGAGGTTTTGGGACTAAAACATGTGATCCCCAAACAAAAATTGAACATCACCTCTCCTTCACTGTTGTCGAGAAGACTCTGTGGCAGATGAGCTCTTGACCACATCAGACGAGGCATCGATTGGGTGAGATGATCCATCAGCAAGCAAAATACTTGGATGCAGCAGCTGGGAAGATTGTGTTGGGAATAATCTAAGTGCAGGCTCTCGGAAACAACAACCTATCTGCTTCTTCTTTTTCTTCCAATTGTTTGTTGATATCAGGAATTCAAAGATTAGGATTTAGCATTCAACTAGCTTGTGGACAAGCCAAAAAACCCATTTCTCCTCCTCTAACATAACCATGATGCAATTCGCACTTCTAGGTGAAGATCTTGGTTCTAAACCCAAATTTCTGCATCACACCAATCCCAAGAGTCCTTAAAAGAGGAACAAAAGCATATTAATTTGGTACTCTAGTTTACAAAGTTGTTTTCCTTCTATGAAGAAGAAAGCTCATGTTTGTTTGATTTTGAACTTTTGCACACCGAGCTTCTTGCTATGTATTTTGCAAAAGTTTTAAGTTGGTATTAGGAAAGTTGATCATGTAAACAAATGGACATCCCTTATCAAATGGTTTTAGTGCTTAAATTTGATTTAATATGTGTGAATTCATGGCAAAATCAATGTTGGAAAGGTCTATAATTATTTCATGTGAATTTGTGATATTCAAGATCACTTTGAATGTCTTTTCTCTTTTTTGAGAATCAAGAATAAGCATGCCTTCTTGAGGTACACAATTATGTTGGTAGACCTAATGATATAGTTTTGCATGACAAACATGTTGAAATAGTGGAGTTTATAGTGCAATAATGCATAGTGGAAATGAAAACAATGGTTGATGTAATTTTAATATATACTTTTTAATTGTGTCACGATTCATTCTACGATCTATGTTTTACCATTCTTACTTTCTCATGGTAGGGCAATACACTCTATGCAATAACAATATCTTTAGTGGGGAGGGTTAAATTTCATATGCCAAATATATTTCAAATAGTTTTTTTTTAAAAGTCAATTCAACTATTTCATTTCCTCTTGATTGAAGCATGAGTTTGAGAACATTAACTTTGTGAGTAGAGAAAAATGAAAAGCAAGAATGATGATGATGTAAACAAAAGTTACAGGTTTACAAATCATAACATTATTTCTATTATTGAATCATTGTTTTGGGAATTCAGAAGGAAATTCATGTGTGCACATAGAAGACTTCAAGCCTTTTGAAAATTACTCTTGAGTGGTGGAACTTCAAGCTCTATTTAAGTTAGGAATTGAAATACATAATTGAAATGATTGGGACAAATTTTTCATCCTTATAGTTGAAGTTGTTGAGTATGTTTGATAATATCCTTGATATATACATGATATGTGTTTACCATATACAAAGAAGGAGATCATTAAAATCAGTTGGTTTCTACTTGTCGATTGATTTCCTTTCCACAAATGGTGTCAAGAACTTGAAAAATGTTAGTTTTTGACTTCCTCATTGACCAAATGGATTATTATCCCTTTACCCATTTTGGGTTAACTAAAAGATCAAACCTCAAACTGTAAGGATAGATGAATGAAATTTCCCAAAAATAACCATGCATAATACTCAATTTCTAGCAAATCCAAATTGTCCAAGGGTTTAACAAATTTGACCAAATTATTCATAAATACATTCATAGGAGAAATGTGATATAATTTTATTGATAAGGTGTTTTGTGAAGTTAATTGATTCTTAAATCAATTTGCATAAGACCCTTTTAATTATCTTCAATTTATTGCTTAAAGTCTTTAAAATGATAGTGCTCAATGGACTTGTTACACATTGGAATTAAATAAATGCAATGTTGGATGAAAACCACATAAGGGTTTTGATCTCTATTCTTCCTTTAGTGGATTAGTTAGTTAATGGATTATTCAAAAACTTGAAGAATAATATCTCTTGGTCCCTCTCCTTTTACTTAATCTACTCACCTTTTTACTATATTACCCATTTTTTTTGGCTTTGTATCAAAGTCAATATTCTATATTTATTTGTCAAATTAACATATTCAAATAAAACAATCTTAGACTTTGGATCATTTTATTCCTTCAAATGATTATAAGATAATGTCATGCATATTTTTATAGCCCAAACCAACATGGTATTAGAGCTCTAATGAAATGAATAATGAATTTTATAATAAAAAACTTAACAAAAGAGCTTGGAGGAAAATATAATGGTAGGACAAGATGGAGCTCGAGGTGGAGGATATGGAAAACTTTTTTTTCAAGTAAACAACCACTTATCAAACAACCTTTCCAAGGTCTATATCATTAATCTATGTTTCCATGCCAAAATCCAATCACTTAACTAGAGGCCAAAACTACTCCATGTGGTCATTTTGCATGATGCACCTGCTACCAAAATAAAACATTTAGTAGTATGTAAAAATTCCACTCAAAGATTTCATATTTGAAAATATATATATATTAAATGCCTTGACTACTACAAACATGTCAATCAACTTGACACCATAATTATTTTCATTGGAAAGTTCACATACCCAAACTCATGAACTAGGAATATCTCAAAGAAAAGTACATAGCAAAGTCAAAATCTAAAAAACTAATGTTGTCAAAAAGAATTGTGACCATGAAAAAAGAGGGAAATAAAAGTATGGATGATTACTTTTTTAAAATCAAAAATATTTTGGATTGCTTGAAAGGAAATGATTTTCCCATTGCTTTGGGACTAATTACACTCCTAGTCTTTAATTATATTTTGAATTAGTACAATGTGTTTTCTAAAACCTTAATTAGCAAAGACATTTTGCCCTACTTCAAATATATAGAATACAAAATTTTGAATGAAGAAATACATATCAAAGTCAATTGTGAAAATGAAATGGTTGGTGATGCCATGGACATATGTGGGTGGAACAAAATAACCAAAAACCAAATCAACTCCTAACACATGAATAACTTTCAAAAACAACAATGAGGAAACACTTCAATGAGATTACATAGAATAGGAAACATGTTTATAAGGAGTGCCACAAAAGAAGGAAAAGGTCGTAAGTTACAAATTTCATCAAGGACAAGTTACAATGAATCTAGGCTAAGAAACTATCAATTTTGTGGCACCAAAGGACATTGAGAATAAGAATGCATAATGGAAAAACTAATAACCAAAATTTAAAAGCTTAATAATCAACTTCAAATTCTATCAAACAAAAAATAGACATGTGCATTATATGAAACCCAACTTTCATTACAAAGATGAAAGAAAAACACCTCATGGGAATAATAATAAACAAAAGAAAGGTTAAAGAATCACCTAGGTGAAATATCATTTGACTCTTCATGGTACTTTGATTCTAAAACCACTAGGCATGTAACAAAAAATAAAAATTTGTTGGTGTCCACGGATGAATGAGCCTTAAATTCATCCATAGTCACTATTAGTGGAGAAAGCCACATTATTGTAGAAGAAGGGACCATGTTTGCAAAATTCCAAGAGTGGAGAAATAAAAGACATCTCCAAAATGATGTATGTCTTGAGCATCAAGAGAAATCTATTTATGTAGGATCTATCATAAATGTTGGATTTGGCACATTGAAACTTACCTTAATGCATGCATGGTTAAAAACATAAAATTTGAGGTATGTAGTCCTAAGAAAAACCTATGTGAGAGGGAAAATGTTGTATATGCTAGAAGTCAAATACCTACCCAAGTCTAAAGTCAACATGGACATAGAAAATCTCACTAAGTCAAATTTCAAAATTATTTTGTGACGCCAAACTTTAAGACATCACAATTACAAATCATGACACAAGTTTACAAATAGAAAAAAGATATTTGAAATCCCTAAATTACCCAACATTAGACCTACATGCAAAATGTGATTGAGAGGAAAATACAATAGAAAGAAGTTTCCAAAAACTAACAAGAAAAAGGATAAGGCTTACTTGATGTTGTCCATAGTGACATTTAAAGACCCCTAAAAATTAAAGCTCTATGAAGGGCACATTAATTTATAACTTTCACCATTTGTTGGAAACATGGGCACAATTTTCTTGAAGCTTTCAAAAGCATCAAACAAGTCATTGAAAATGAAAATGATGAACAAACAAGGCCCAGATATATGACAAAGGGGGGTAATGGAACTTAGAGAAATTCAATAATTATTTTATCAATAATGGAATCCAAATATAACTAAGTTGAACATGCTTGCCACAACATAATGATGTGGCAAAAATAAATTCTTTAAAAAAAACTAGTAAGATGTATTGTGGCAAAGATGAAAGTTTACCAAAAGCTTTATCGGTAAAACTCCAAAGCTCCACATATGAGTTTAACACAACTAATAGATCCTCACATTCATTAAGGTATAAAACCTTAAAAGAGGTCATTCAAGGGAAAATTTGTACTTGACAAATCTACAAATATTTGCAACTAACTTTTTTATCCACGTACCTAATGAAAATAATGCAAATTGAGTGATAGATCTAATCCATGAATTTTGATAAGCATATATGAAAAAAAAAAAAAAAAAAACATGTGCATGTGTTATGTGCCATCACTTTGAAAGGTGGTAACCTTTTGAGATGCAATTGTCTATGAAAGTGCACATCCATGTGCACATCATGGGGTTGAAAAATGTGCTTGAACTAAAAACATGGAAAAATGATGAACCCTTAAGGGAATTACATGTGCTAATGGAACATCATCAAGTGGAAATGTTAATAGAACCATGGGAAGCATGATCATCATGTAAATAATCATCCTACAACCAAATTTAGTCTTTCATCTATATTGTATAAGTTCAATTCCAATTCATCAACCCTTAATAGTTTACAAACAAAAGTAATATAAAAACATAAAGATTGTTAAAAAGTGATCTAAAGGTTAGAAGAACCCTAAAATTGAAAGTTCATCATGTATCTTGGGTTTGAACTCAAGCAAGGAATAGAAAACATTTTCTTTGATCCAAAGTCATATATACTTTAATTGTAAAGGGGTACATCATGAGTGATTGTGATCCATCAAACACACCATTCCTGAAAGAATTAATTAAAGGAAACACAAACCTCTATGAAGTAGGATTGACAATGAAAGTTTCATCAAATTTTTGAATGAACTCATGTACCATTTTAGGATGAAACCTTTTAGAATTCATCTCAAATTTACCAAATAACTCACAAGGAATGAACACATGAAAATGCTACATATAACATGTGTTCGTCAATGTGTAAATGCACTCACAAAAATCTTGGCAATTTTTTTTTGAAATGTAAACAATTGATGGGATTGCAAAGCCTAGAACCAAATCTAGAGTTTGAAGGAACAAAAGATGAACAAAATCTTGGGAAAATTCAACTTGGAGACCAATGGTCAAAATTATGTTTATCTTCTTCTATCAAGTTGTTGGGCCAATTCTCATAAGCCTAACAAGACTCTTGCAATTTGTCCTTGCAAGGAATCATCTCCAAACTAGAGAGACATTCACCTCCTTCAACCATTGCTTGCACAATAAGTGCTTGTGAGCAAGTTCACCATAACAAAAATGATAAAAAAAAAATGACCGTATCGACTAGAGTGTAATCTCATATCATAGTAAAAGGAATAATAGGAATGCCATACCAGGGGACATGATCACACTCAAACCAAATAACAATGTTATCAATTCATGAAAAAACATGATAAATGATGAAAGGAGCATAATCTATGTTCTCATTTCTATTTGGTTTTTGTTCCTTTCTCTTTTTCAAAATCTATATTATTAGGGTTGGTAGATGTCCATTCCCTCCATCCATTAGGGTTTGAGGGGGTGGTGTTGGACAAAAACCCCATAAAAGTATTCATCTCAATTCATCCCCTAATGGATTACTTAATAAATTAGTAAAAGAAATCCATAAACTTATATATCAATATATGTATATTAATTTCACCTATCTATTTAATTTTCCTTTCTTCCTCTTTTTATCATAATCAATTAACTTTAATATTAGTATCTTTAAACACAAATGGACATGAACTTTGGACCACTTTACTACTTCACATGATTAAGATATTATTTCATGGTTTTATAATTAGAACAACAAAGTGATGCAAAATGATGCAAATCAATGGGTGAGATAAATAACCATTGCAAAAGCTTCAAAATTATTTTCCATTAATGGAATTTTTTTAAACGGTGATGATAGTGTTTTATGTGTTAATCATTAATCACTAAAAAATAAATTGGTTGAAGTTAATTAAACATTAAGAGTTCATTCTTCCTTTTAAATAAAGTAAAATTTAACACATTTTTGTTATTTGATAAATTCGATGGAAAGTTCAAAAAATAATACAGTTATTATATGGACACCATTTGAAATAATCATATGATTTATGAATTTTCATTGAACTTTTTAAAAATATATATAATTATAATCACACAAGACAGTTGCAACATTCATTTCACTTAGTGAAAAATATCATAATCTCCATCTCAAGATAATTTATTACAAATTTGGAACATCGATATTGCACAATTCATTTTGTGATAAGTGATCACATGTTTAAGTGCAACATATAGCAAAAGAACTTTTGATCATTTTACAACAATATAACAAGGTTACCAAGCATAAAATATATTTGTAAGAAAAATATTTCACATTCATTGAATTAATGAAGCTGATGATGTAATAATTGCATATTATTAACTATTGTTTGAGTAGTTGGTTAAAGTCACATTAAATTGCTAAAATAATTGATAATGAGAATGATAATGACTTCTTGAAAATTCCTAGGTTACATTTGTGTGTTGGTGCACAACAATAAGTTTTGAAGAAAGGTATGAATCCCCAAAAACAACTATTGGTTTTTTATTGTGTTCCACTTCAAGATGAACATCATTTCCAACACAAGTTTTGGATGTTGAGCAAGAGACATTTCATAAATCACTTAGTAGTTTGATTGAAAGACGTTCTATTTCTGAAACCATTTAGTTATTGAGCAACCTCCACCAAGACATCAACTCATGGTTGCTTTATTTAGGTTAGTGCAGTATGACCCTAGAACTTATAAATGACATAGTCACAATTTTTGAAATTTCAATAAGACTTGTGTATTTATTCACAAATCATTCGATTGTAACTTCATTTGCAAACAAATGTATAGAGGGTTCACATGTAAGGAAACAAGGCATCAAATTTCATATCAAATATGGATTCCATTATGTGGTGGGAATTGTGGATGGGCCATTAATAATTTAGAATATTTCCCATTCAACAATGTGAGGATTATCATACTTGAAAGATGAATTATGTCATCTCAACAATGATCACTTGTGATCTCATATAAGCAAAGTATTTCACATTCAAGTTCAACTCCCTTACTCATACCGTAATAGTCAAATGTTTTCAAGTTCAAAACTATGGTTGCAATATTTTAGATATTATTTTGTTCAACTAATGAACATCGTTTTATAGATCACCATAAGGTATCTTGTTTTAAATTTCTATGCAAACATGATGATTCTTTGTTTTTTTTATAAAAGCATTCTATGTAAGACTTTATCAAAATATTTCGGGAAATAAAATAAAAACACAACAAACAATCTTCATTTTATAGTTTTTTTTTGGATTTATTAGCTTGAATCAAGTATCAGTAGTTGAAAGCTAATGATATATTATCTTATTATAAATTTGACATGGGTTTATTAGTGTGTACATTCTTCCTACTAAAGAAACTCAAGTCAAACTTATTTTCCAACTTTGTTATATGCATAGAAAGTTTGTGTCACATGGGTGCTCATTTAAAGTATTATCAATTGCATTATTATAGCATAAAGGAAAACCAATATATGTTGAATATCTTGTATTGGAGATGTCTATTACTCAATAATGCTACAACATTTTTAAATATAAAATCATATGTTTCAAGGACAATTGTTCAATATCATCCACAACTAAAATGCTTATATTACAATGCTTATTGTGGATTCCATGTAATAAAATGTGATCTTAGGCATATAATAAACATAAGGTCACAATAATAGAAAGTTTATGTAGGGCATGGAAATGGGTGTTCTTGTAGAAATAGGGCATGATGTTTAAGATCCATTGTCTTTGTTCTTACCACACATGTTTATAAACAACTAGAAACATCATTACTAAGTAGCAAATTATTCAACATTTAATTTAAATTTCATTCACATCAAGGTTGAACTTTTCATTGGAATGTTAAAGGCTAGTAAGGAAGACTTTGCACATAGATTATGACAAAAAAAACACCTTCCAAATTAATTCTTTTTGATACAAAATCAATGATTTGCAAAATTATTCTTTTTGGTACTACACAAATTTCTAATAGAAAAATGTTCATGAATTGTTTTTGAATGGTCATAATGACATGATAGATGAAAGAAATGAAGTTGATAATGTCAATATGAGTTGGTTGGCACTCGGTGTGCAAATGGGATATCATGAGTCACACCTACCCCCTTGGGGAAATGCTTATTAGGTGTTTATTTTAGAGTATTCTTGGAATATTTAGAAACAAATTCTTTAATTTTTTTTAATTTAAATTTTTTCATCACACTATTATGTTATGGTTTACATAAAGAATTTTCTAAAAAATATCATTGTCAAAAAAATTCAAATCCATTTACAAGTCCTTTTATTATTTAAAGGCATTCATTACAATGCTTTCAAAATGCTTTTGGATATGTAGTAAAATCTTTCATATCCTTAAGCATGATTGTGTCAAGTGTTTCTTGGACCATTCATCATGCCTCCTTATATCAACACTAATTATATTTGTTATCATCTTGGTTCGAACTTTGCAAAAAGGATCATACTAGTGTTGTTTTCAACTAATATGCTAAGAGGAATGAAAAAAAATGTTGCCTCATAAAAATCAACACTTAGGGAGTAATGGATCAAAAGTCAAATTGTGCTTAGGATAAATTTTTTTGATGATATAAAATTTTGTAAATATGTTGTTCCTAATCTATTAACATTAAATCGTGGATTTTCATTTGTTCAAATTAAACTGTGGAATTTAAATTTACAAGCATAAAAAAAAATGGTTTTTAAAGGGTTTCTTGCAAAGATGTGATTTGTGCATGATAGATGTGTGTCTTATAAAGCACTACATGCACACTTTTAGCAAACTTTACTTTCATCTTTTCTTCTCTTATACATGAATAAGTTGTCTAACAAGGATTATTTTGGTTAAGGAGACTTTTGCATTACACCACAAGTTTTAAATACCTTTTCAAGTTATGTTATTTTCAAATATTGCATTATTGCCAAACTTGCATTTTCAATGGAAGAGGAATTACAAAATAATTTCCATCAATTTGAGAAATTTTTGGGGAATTTTATGTTGTCATTTCATGCAAGTTTGGATCACCAATTAACCTTTCCATGTAACCTTTGTAGTCTTTCTCATGTATACATAGGTTATCCCTTCTTAGTGGTCAACACATTTTCAAGTTATCAAAGTTATGTTTTATTGATGTGTACAAAACCTACATTGTGTTTACGTACACCATCTTTAGTCTTTGGACACAACAAACCTTATTAATGTAAGCAAACAAAATGTAAAGAATATGTAAACAACTATGTTTATTATTACATGTCTACCAAGTCTTTTTAATAAATCACAAAACTAATGAAAAAGCCTAAGGATAAGTAATGGGTGAAACATCATCATAGATTAATTACCCTCTATCATGAAATCCCAATGAAAGAAGTATGGTGGGTTGTACACAAAAGAATGGTTGACCATAATTGAACAATAGTAAATGTTAGCTTTCAAAAAATGTCTAGACTAGTTGAATGTTGACTTGAAGCTTAAATGAGGGCAAGTAGTTGTTGATTGGAATAACAATTACCTCCTGATAGAGCTTGATCATGTTGTCATTTGTCTCTTTCTTTTTTCTTTTTTTCTCTTTTGTTATCATATGAAAACCATCATCCAAACAAAGCAATACACAAATAATTATCATGGCAATTGTAGATTACCAATGCTTTCAAAGCTCAAAAACCTTATGCTGATTTTTGTTGTTCAAGATAGATGTCAAATTGTTAAGTATGAAAGGAAGTTTCATGTTCATGCAAAATGATATTGTAACACCAAATAAAGTCAATGTTCAATTTTGAAGTTGGGGTTAGAGAACTTTTCATATAGAAGTTATTTTTATTTTTCTATTGATGTTTTAAAAATCTTCTAAATTTAATTATATTTCTCCTTTTAAATTGAGGATTAATAATAAGAATTTACAAAAATGTTTAATTGAAGGAGTTGGGCATGGAAGCTTATGGATTCATAGTGTGGAAAGGTGATTTATGGAAAGACGAGGGCATTAAAAAAAATGAGATTTGTTGTTGGGAGGAAGAATATTTGTATTGTTGGAAGCAGCCACAATGATTAGTTGTGGAAATGTGTTAGAGAGGATGATAATTGCACAAAGGTAGTAAGGATATGTTATGCAACAAAAGAAGTGTGGTTAGATGTAAATTTTATATGAAAACAAAGTTGTAATAAAATTTTGAATTATTTAAAGTTGATTTTTTTGTATCAATTAAATGGGTTTTTGTTTTATAATGGATGTTATTTGAAGGTCAATATGGACATCTTAGGACTTGGTGAAAAATGTGAATCGCTTCCAAAGTCAAACCTTAGGCTACAATTCATGATTTTTTTGCTATAAATAGCCATCTTTACAATTTTATTTTATGGGTTTTCTTAGATGAAGTGTAGCATGAGGAACAACATGTAGATTTGTAGACCATAAAATATGAGGGAATGTAATGGATTCACAAATTGGTACAATGGGTAAATTCCATTGAATTTGCACATCTTCACGTATTGTAGAACTATCGAACCATGAAAAATCTCTTGTGCTTCTTTTTGCTTACAATGTCTTCTCAAAGTAAAACAAAAGCTTTTATAAAATACTTATCTATTCAAGTCATTAACTAAATCTTACAATTATGCTCAACCCTAAAAAATTGTAGAATGCGAGTTAGTTCAAATTGAAGTTGGACATAATTTTATTTCATGTATTCTCAATGCAATTTTTCCCTCGTCAAGCTCCAAGAAATTGGATATTAAATTGTTGTGTTTCCATTTTCAAATTATTTCAACCATTTCAACTTTCAATTCTAATTTTTTCTTTGTTGTTATTATGTTTTCCAAGGAAGAAAAAAGGTGCAACAAATGTTTTGGGTGTCTTCCCAAATTGTTTTGAGTTAACCTCGTTTGCATCCTAAGTTTTAATTATCTTACATCTAGGGTACTTTGTAGATCCATTATTGTTTAAATATGTGGGTTGATGAGTGAGAATGTGAGAAAAATGTGATATAATCTACAACAATGTTTTATAAATGTTTACCGCAATAAATGCTCATGTGATCTAACACCTTTAGTAAATTCAAAATGGTAAATGTTGACACAAATATGGATTACTCTTTTTTTTTTTCACACAAAACATAGACAATTATGAATGCCAAAATAAAATAGAAATCAAATACAAGTTTAAAAGTTTTGAGATTTTGAAGTTCCATTGACATATGGTGAGATTTGTAAAAAAATGTAATGATGTTTGTAAGGAGTTGTAGGGGAATTTGTGTTGGTTACGTTTTGAAATCATGGTGGACATATGGCATTGAGAAGGAGATGAACAAGCATAATATCCACAAAGTAATGATGTGGTTTTCCATGCCAAAATTCCTCAGTTCCAGGAGCTCGTCCATAATGACCACCATCGCTATAATTGTTGTCATAATGCCATGGGAAAGTGAGGTCATAAGCATCCACCACTTGAACATTTGGAACACGTGTAGTTAGACGTTCCACCATGATATTGTTGAAAACTTCCATCTTGTGAGGATTAGATATCATGCCTCTTGACAATCCTGCGGGTGCCACTGTAGTTCTATAGACTATGGTTGGCTTCTTCGAGGTGGAATTCCATATAGATTCCCAAAAATCAAGAGACATGTCTACTGCTTTCACATAATCAGATGGTGAACGAAAACGAAAACCATCATGTAAACCTGAATTCATGAAAATGATATCAGGTGATGATTTAGATTGTTTTTGAAAATGTTGTTGGATCCATTCACGATATTTTGGGTCTTTTAATGAATCTAAGCCTTCATTGGCGCCTAACTCATCATGGTGGCCATTAAAGATGGAACTAATGTGAACATCTTGATTGGGTCGTAATGGATTGACCATGTATTGTTCAAAGTTTCTTCGTAGTTGCCAATGGGCCAATGTGTTATGTTCTGGAACGGGTATTTCCAATATGAAAAACATCAAGTTACGAATGGTATCTTGAAAGTTGGAATCACCCCAAAATAATAGCCATTTTCCATCCAAGCAATTCCAAGCTTCTTCCGCTTCAAAGATTTTGGGTGCACAATGTGCTGAATATACCCAACCATTGCTCTCCAATCTCGACACTCGACCATTGCAAAATTCATGGGTGCAATGATCGTTGGCATGTTCTGTTGAAACACAATCTTTAAATCTACCTTGGGCATCTGCTTCACAAGAGTCGTTTATCCAAGTTCTCACCCACTTGCCCGTCCATTTATTTCGAGTGAAATCTTGATTCTTATCACATTGTTTCAAATTGTGAGACAAAATTCCATTTTGTGAGAGCAAAGATTCATAATCCATAGTTTTTTGAATTTCCTTTTCTTTCACAAATACAATTTCGAGTGAAACCATTTGTTGCCCAAGCATCCAATTCACACCAACATGATCCAAGCCATGAAAAGCATCAAACAAGATAAATACTGAAAAATTGAAACTCCCTGCAAACATGTCGTCCACCATCAAGCTAATAGCGTATGATCCATTGTCAAGGTCCTCAATGGGTGGTCGAGCATGCCATTGGTTGCTTGCCAAGTCTGTTTCATAAAAGTCACCTCCTGCACATCGAGGGGATCCATCAGGGGAATAAGATACTAATAATAGCTGGTGCTCCACACCAGTTGTTAAGGTGATGGCATCATCCATTGATGATGAGATTGGCAAGCCAAAAACACGTGTTTCGCTAGTGTGTGCCTCATAACAAGGCAAATTACTAACATTTTGTTGCAATTGCTCTAGAATGTGCTCTGTATAGTTTCCATGTGATAATTTCTTGCTATCCAACTTAGTTACAAAATTTTGATCCATTTGAAACCATCGCAATTGTGGCCATGATGTTGTTAGGCTTTGTATCACTCTCAAAGTACTTCCTACTAATAGCAAGGATAAAATTGCTAGACAACAAGTGAACCTAACAAGTGAGAGCTTACCACTAAACACATTTGAAAATTTTAAATGCCTACCCCACAATTTCCAAGTTTTCATGTTTTGACCATCAACACATTTCTCATTTGCATTTAAAATGGCCATGCTTAACAAAGATCACTTCCATCGTACAAGGATAGTGCTTCCTTTGATATCAAAAAAGAAATGTAAATATATTGCCCATTTTAATGAAATCATGAAAAAAGTTGTCACTCCAAGCATTCAAGAGTTCTTCACCCCAACATCCCAACTTCTAGTTCTCACAAAATTGTTGATGTTGCCATCCTTTTGTATGCATTAGTAGTTCCCTTTTCTTGCCCCCACAAGCTCCAACTTGTCATAGAGAAAACAAACAACATATAACATGGTCCATGTCATGGCAATAATCACTAGCCTTTAGTAGTCATTTTGTCAATTTTGATAGAGTTTTTTGAAATTTTGTGCACTTACTCATACGAAGTTGCATGACGATTGATCTTATGAATCCTTATATTGGCACACGAAAAATGCTATAGTCCAAAATGTAATCAATGCGATCAAACATATTCATCAACACAAACTATGATGTGTGACTTCATGATCCATGTTATACTTTTCAAATCTAAAGCTTTTTATATTTCAAAATAATGTTAAAGAATATTGCTCAAGTTTCAAAAGTGTGAAGCACAATTAAACAAACATTTTTTCTTGTATGACCATCCATTATCCAAATCTCTTCCAACCTAAAAAGTGTATAATTAAAAGACTCAAGATAGTTTTAAAAACTTAATGAAAGCTTGTGAGAAATTGGTCTTTGGAATTATCCTTTCAAAATTTTAAGACTAGTTCAATTGGCTTTGTATATATATAAGATTTTTTTTCAGGTTTTGAAAGTATAAAAGCCATTTTTATGGAAATTGATTTTCCTATATGATCATCCATGATCAACATGGATAATCAAATATGAAAGTTTGAAAAGTGTGATTAAAGACCTCAAAATTTTCAAAACTTGAACAAAACTTGTGAGTAAACTTTCATGTTTTCCCTTAAGTTATACTTTCAAACTTTAAAAAAATAGTTCAAAAAAAGGTTTAAAAAATTGCTCAGGTTCAAAGTAAATGATTTAAAAAACAGAGTTCCTTTTCCAACTGTGACATCCCATGATCCCATGATCCCATGATCAATTTCTTTAAAAATTCTGAAAAATATGATAAAATATTTTTCTTAAAATTGAGAAAATTTTCTAACTTAAAAAAAGAAGTTGTACTTTCAAATCTAGTTCAGCTTACATATATAAAAAATAAAATCCAAAGATCTTGCTCAGATCTTGACTTGTTATAGAGCTCCTTTTTCCTACATGACTTTAGAACTTGGATTTGAGACTATTTACACTTTGGAACTACATGTTTTATATTATTGTGTTATGAGACTTGTAAATGTGTAATTTTTGTACCCAAATGATCTCATTAAAAAAAAAAGTGTAGATATGCAATTTTTGTGCACAATGATTGTGAATCTCAACACTTTCAAGACGACAAGGTGTGCTTCACATGATGGCATGGGCATATATATATATATATGATTTTGATAGTGCCCATTGCATGGAAAAATGGCATAAATTAGGGGGACGAAGAAAAATAGAGTATTGACATGTATGATGTCAATAATTGTAAAAGAAAAATAAATCATGGCATGTATACTTAAACGTTTTGATTACTTTGTCACATCATAATAATGTATGTATTGGATGGATTTTATCTATTGATGTAAATATTTATGATAACCATATATTCACAAGGAAATTAACTTTGAAATTAATCATCAATGAGCAAGTTATAATTAGTGGTGGGTTGAATCTTTGCTTTACATTTGTTTTTACAAAGTGATTTTTCCCCCCCCCGCCCATATTGGGTTAATGAATGTTATGGTGCACTTGCCACACCTTGAAATAAGACCTCATGGCCTTGTATAATCAATCTTATAAGTTTATTTATGAGCATTTTGACATTTTGAACTCATGCAAAATTTGGGTGCAAATTGGCGCATTTAATCAAACACCCCCTTTCGCATCTAACAAACTCTAGGTTTAGGTTAGAACTAAGAAAAGTGATTATATAAGGGGCTACCAATTTTGTTAAAAAAAAGATATTGTGAACGACAACATTGACATTAAGGTTTTATATAGAACATTCATAGAATGCTTGGAAATATGTTCCAAGCATACACATACATATATATAAGTTACATAATAATATATATGACCCAAATTTCATATTTATTCCAAGCATATATACGTCTATAGACGTTCATAGTATGCTTGGAAAGTTGGGTTAAATAATTAAGTTTTGTTTCATAAACCTTTTATGTAAACTTAAGTCATAAGTTCATGTTATTGTTAATCTTGAGTTGCCCATTTTTGCTAATGCTTCTATTGATCTAATGTTATGTATTCTAAAATTTAGTTGTAAAATATTTAAACCATGGGTTCACTATTTTTCTACTTGTGTTTCAAACCAATTTTAATTTCCACGATGGACAAGGCAGATGGATGATTATTAATACACAATACCCCGAAAGGTGTAGGATGTAGAACAAAGGTTGAAGGATGTTATGGCATGGTATATGAAATATGAGATATAATGCATGATGCTTGGAATAATTGTCACAACAATTGTCATTTGCATGAAAACTATCATGACTCAAAGGGAGGGAGTTATAACTTGCGTATTCCTAAACACGCATTCAAAAATAAACCTTAAAAAACATTCTTAAACTTAAGTTCAATAGTTGTCAAGGGCAATGAACATTACCATAATTGAAACAAAATTTAATGTGTAGATCTGCTATGACAAACTATAGCAAAAATAAGCCCAAACCAAAAGTTCATTGAAATGTGAAAAAAAAAAAAAAAAAAAAAACATATCACCAAATTTTTTTCACAACAAGGAAAAACTTGAAATGTTGGGATCCGGTTAACAAGATTATGGTATGACCAAAAAAAATCCTAATTAAAAAGAGAAAATCTACTCTGGATGAAATGTGAATGAAAATTTGACAATGATGGAGGAATTTAATTCATTGGTGGGTGTGAAATAGATGTTTGCACTTTCTCCATGATTGACAATCTATGTAATGAAATTCATCCATGATGAAAATGGACATTCATGGATGAATTTCATCCATGAAAGATGGCATAAACTACATGAATTGTTATATCAAATTTCTAGTTTTCATCATTTATCCAAGGATATATATTAATGATCTATGTTGGGATTGGTTGTTGCATATCATCTTTCAATGCAATTTGTTGTTAGGACAACAACAAAGAGAAAGCTAAGAGAAAATGTGTGTGTTGGGTGTGGGGGGGTTAAACAATCAACACCAACTCAACAAATGACCTAGTTGACATTATAAGTTCACAAGGGCTCTTTTTGTTGGTGGATAATGTAGGACAACTTAAGACACCAATTGGCCATCATCATTTTTGTGACAACAACAAGTCTGAAGTTTTCTTGAGGGCAAACTTTACAGTATATATAAAGAGACAAAAGGTTGGCAGATTTCTAAAGGAAATCTTTACGATAACCCTTGAGGAGAATAGTCTGGTAATATATATACATCTCACCTAAATAAGTAGGTGATTAAGTAGTATTAATCAACCTAATCATTCAATCATGGACCCCCATCATCTGAGAACTTCCACAATGTCTTTATGAAATTGCAGAGACAT
Source organism: Sphagnum contortum (assembly GCA_963920785.1). Taxonomy (NCBI): domain Eukaryota; kingdom Viridiplantae; phylum Streptophyta; class Sphagnopsida; order Sphagnales; family Sphagnaceae; genus Sphagnum; species Sphagnum contortum. The sequence goes on along the minus strand of OY987279.1, from coordinate 19,978,811 downwards.
GAATCTCCACAAACAACAATTTGAAGGTAACATGACGTAATTAGTGCGGTCATAACCTTCACGAGCGTTGCTCACAAAGTATCAGACCTTCCACCTTCATCATGAAATCTTTGACTACACTATATGGGTAGTAAGTAGATTCACCTACCCGCACCTTGCAAAACTGATCAGTATATGCAGGATTTGAAATTGCAAAAAGTTTCAAGCTTCAATTGTGAAATCTTTTTCACTGTTTGCTCTCTTGTCACATCTTCTGTCGTAGAAAAAAAAATGAAAAATTTCGCACTCAACTCTTTTGGCTGGTGTTTGGCTTGTTGCCATACCAAAATTGTCATCAAGCCATCAAGTATTCTACAATTTGACCATAGACCATCAGCTGTTACAATTGAACAACCTGGCTGTATTGGAGATGATAGGCTTAATTGTAGTGTATGTTCAAGAGCTCACTGTCTTGCCATACAGTTTCACCTATATATCTCCACTGCTTCTGCACTTACATTCAATGTTGAAGACTGTGTCGCAGGCAGAACAACTCTATTCGGTCCCATGCCTCTTCCAGTAAATTTTGCGGTGTGGCAAATACAACCCGTATCCAATTTGCTATTCCAAATGCTGCACCTGCACAAGCCAAGTGAGCTCCAGCATTTGTAAGATGGCCACGAAACTATGATGTCTTGTATGACAGCTTGTTCAAGCCCATAACAGCAACATGAGATTCTCTCACAGCATCTTCATGAGCAGTGATGAGGCATTCCATGTCACAAGTTTGGAGCTTCAGCTTCCAAAAGCAATGAGGCAGTTGACCTAAAGATTTTGCTGATACTGACTATTAAAATTTTCTATCTTCTCTTGAAAGAAAACTGGCCCATAAATGTATGTTCATGAGACTGCGAATACACCAGATCTGCATCATTCAAGTTATGCCATGGGCATAGGTGCCTACAAAATACTGATGCATGGTCATAGACCAATCATAAGTAGGTCATTACCTGGTAGCACTAAAACTGACTCTTCCTCTGCCAGCAAGGATGCAAACTCCACATCACTACTTAATCCCTTGAAGGCTCCTGGGTTGATTTTCACCTGCACCAGATGAAACCCCTCACCAAAATTGCTATTGCAAGTAAAGACATGAGGAGCACAATGGTCTTGTAGTCCTGGAATTAGATCAGCTAAAGTTTCTCAATCTGCTCCATGACAGCAATGATGTATTTCAAGAAACTGAGAAAGTAGAGAAGGCCAACCATGATGTACATTGCCCCTTGGGGAAATGTTGGGCAATCAAGGCCCTTAATGTATTGGACACGCCTGTAGCACAACTCAGCACCTGCCTTCAGTGACTTGAGAGTGTCATCATAAAATTCTGAGGGCGTGTGAAGTAGCAATCCAGCAATTGCAGCCTGACCAATTCCCATTCCAAGGAGTACACTCAATCACTACACTCAAAATCTAGTCCCTAGACCTTAAACCTGATCATCAACAGAGCTTGGTAAATTGACTTATCCAAACACAATTTTGCTAATGCTTTCCTATTGTCCAAAAGATATCCTCCTGAATTATGATGATCAATTGTATTGTGCAGCTTGCTGGCACTAGCAGTCTCAACTGATGAAGACAGGGAGGAGAAGCACCTGTGAAAGTGTTGATGTTCCAATGGTCATTTGCACAAGCCTCATGAGAGCCTCCATTACCTGAGAATCTCATGGTTTAGACCAGAGCAGGAAGTGGCAGATTAAGAAGCTCTAAGGAACAACCACCCTCCGGTCCTGATGTTCTTTGTCAACTACATCAGGCAAGTGAAAAACAGGTATGACTTTTATGAACACTCACCCTGGCTTTTGCCAGAATTCCTTTGGGGTCAGCTACAATGATCCAACCAAGCCGCCATCCGGGGACAAGCCATCTCTTTGACACACCCCCTACTGTGAGCACTGGCACTTTTGGTGAGAAGCTTGCCAGGGGTATAAAGTCATTGTCACCGAAGACCATCTCAGCATATATTTCATCTGATATGATTGGTACTCTTTGCTTCTCAGCAACAGCTGCAATCTATCATGACCATCCCCACTTTTGCACTTAGACTCATGGCAGTGCTAAAAGATTGCTGGATAGTATTTCTCTATTTGACTCATATACTCATAGACCAGCACTATGGAGTGTAAGGAAGGAAGGTGAGAAGAGTCTCAACATACTTTCGCCAAGTGTTGATACTTGTAAACTGAGCCACAAGGGTTGCTTGGATTACAAACAATCCAAGCTACTGTGTTGGCATCCATAAGGATGGTCACTTCATCTAGGTCAATCTCCCAATCTTTATCTGGAATCAGATCATAATACCGGCACTGCACACCATAGTACTTGCAAAATGTCTCATAGATTGGAAACCCAGGCCTTGGCAGCAGCATATTAGCACCTGGTGTAGCCAATGCTGCAATGCAAAGCTGAATTGCTTGAGAACAGCCAACTGTGATGCATATGTCATTGGCTGACAGCTTGAATGGCAGGGATGGTGAATGATAATCTGCCACTGCCCTGCATCATTTAAACGAACCAAAAAATGGAATATTATGAGCTTTAAATAGTTGGTATACAGCTTGAAAGTCAGAGGATAGCTTTTGCCAAAAGAACAAGAAGCTTTAAATAAGGTTCAAAAAGGTTCGTACATGCGACATTCCTGAGAGCCTGCTGAGTGTGTGTATCCATTGAACATACAGCTTTCTGTTGCGGCCACCATTGCATCCACAGCAGCTTGTGGTGCTCTTAAATGGCCAAATGCTGTTGGATCTCCTTGTGCTAGGGATATCTTCTCCTTCCCATGTGATGGAGGAACATTCAATGACTCGAGCAGCTCACGAATCGGGTTCCTGCTTTCCAAGGCTGAAGGGCTGGCTCTGACATTCCATTCATCATCCAAGGGTACTATTTCCTGCAAACCAGAGCACCTCATTATCTAAAACCTGGCTTGCATCATCACAAACCCCTACTTGGGTTTTCTCTTTCCTTCACTCTACATCCATTATTGCCTTTTAACTTTGAAAGCAGTTATGGACACAACTAGAAACTGCTCTAAGCAAGACAGGACATTGAGATTGCAGGTACAAACAAAAACCCATCTTTCTGCATCTAGAAACTGCTCTAAGCAAGACAGAACATTGAGATTGCAGGTACAAACAAAAGCCAGTCTTTCTACAACTAGAAACTGCTTTAAGCCAGACAGAACATCAAGATTGCAGGTACAAATGAAAACCCAATCTTTCTGAAACTAAAAATGGCTCTAAGCCAGACAGAATATTGAGATTGCAGGAACAAACAAAAACCCAATCTTTCTGCAACTAGAAACTGCTCTAAGCTAGACAGAACATTGAGATTGCAGGAACAAACAAAAACCCAATCGTTCTGCAACTAGAAGCTGCTCTATGCAAGACAGAACATTGACTTTGCAGGAACAAACAAAAACCCAATCTTTCTGCAACTAGAAACTGCTCTAAGCAAGACAGAACATTGAGATTGCAGGTGCAAACAAAAACCAATCTCATGCAACTTTCTTTCAAGCAGACTCTTGGTAATCAAGAACAAATTGGAATGACCATTCATTCGGACAACCCAGCAACTCTCAAGCTCACAAATGATTCCAGAATAAGACCCTAGGCCTTATTGGGTTGCTTGCTTTTTGGGTCCCTTTTCCTAATTCATCCTTGCACTACATAGTGAAGTTAGTTGACTCCTCCCATCTAGAGTGTATCCCTTCCTCAGATTCATTCTATTCCTGGCTGGTGACCAGCTACACAAGTCTTCAGTGCTTCTTCTCAGACTATGGAGTACTTACTGTATAGCTTTTGAATTCTTTGTAAGCTATCGAGATCCCTAAGAATCAAAACAAACAGGGCAGTTCTGGCAGCAGGAGCCCCCCAAAAAAAAACCTACCATCTCCACAGGCTAAGTCCATGAATATGATGATGATGAACTTTTGCTTTGTTCCAGAAATATTTGTAAGAAACTTTGGAGTGTTTTCTTTCTTCTTCTTCTTCTTTTTTCTGACCTTGATCACGAGACAAGGAAAAAATCTACCTTCTATTTCTTTCGCCTTATCTAACCTTTTGATTTTTTCTTTGTTCTGACTATGGTAAGGTTGTGGTTCAGTTTAGCCATGATCTGAACCCACACTGTTTTCGCATCGCAGATTGCGATTCCTTCCTGTTTGTTTCTATGTGTATATTCTCTTGTGGATAGAACTAGCCCGCCGCTGGCTGGTTGGCTGGCTTGCTCTATGGATTTTGGACTAGCTTCATGTATTGGATTCACCTGGTTGGCAATTCGGAAAGGATATTGGAGCAATCACGCAGGAAGAAAACTAGATCTTGGAAGACGGAAGCTGCAGAGGCGGATAAGGAAGGTACCAGCTACGTGCAAATGTTGGAAGTGCTACTGTACCTGCGACTCTTCTTCGACATCGCTCGGGAAGTAGCAGCAATTTGTTCGATATTGATCAAACGCCTCACAAGTAGTCGTAGTGGCCTTCTTCCTCCATGACTCCTCTGCACTATTCTTCACTTGATGCTCCGGCACTGTCTTCACACCTTCCGTCTTGGATTCACGACCTGCTATTATGCCATTCGGATTCTCGACGACATGTTGCTGCGCCTGCACGAGCTGCAACTTCTCCTGGATGTTGTTGTTGTTCTTATGAGCACTGAAATTCACCATCTCAACAACACCTGCTGCAGGAGAAGAAGAAGAAGAAGAAGAAGAATCCCCGAGCTTAAAAGGCTGCAATCTTTAAAGAAATACTAGAAAATCTATATTTCAGCAACAGAGACCGGCAGAGACACCGCTGGCAATCTCTTCCCCCTCTCCTTGCCCCACGACTAGAGAGGAAGAAACAGAATAAAAACTGAAACAGAACCGATCAAATATATAAGCAGCAGCGCACAATACAAACACACCTGCAATAACAACTTCACTGAAATAATCTGTGAAGCAGAAGACATCCAATAATTGTGTCACAAAATGGAAGAAAAACGAGAAAACAAAATGGGAGTGAAGAAGACCTAAGATTATATTTGCCACAACAAGGAACACCGGTAGAGGCGATTACAACAAACAACCAAGAAACACTAGGGGAGGGAGGAGCCGCGGTAAGGAAGAACTTTGCAATCGAACTAAAAAGGGGAAAAAAGAAGGAAATGAATCGAATTGAAAGATGATATAATACATAGTTTGCTTGTCAACAAAGAACACTGCAACAAGGACGATGACGTAAAACGCGCCGCCAAAAGCGCACTGCGCAGTGCAAGAGGATGAAGCCGCTTTGCCTTCGTCGCAGAGAGGAAGTAGAAGAAGAAGACACGAGGACGAAGAGGAAAGGAGAAGAAGCTGGACACACTCTAGAATCTACAAAGCTCTAACATCTTAGAAAATCTACCAAAAAAATTGGATTGGGAATTCGCTCCGCCGCACCAGTCGCAACTCTACTACTATCTGTAGAACCCACATCTAACATCTTCTAAATCTACCAACTGTTGGATCTGGAATTCGCTCAACCGCTCACCACTTACAACTCGACTACTCTTTGTAGAACCCTCTTCTAACATCTTCTGAATCTACCAAACTGTTGGATTTGGAATTCGCTCCGCCGCTCACCACCCGCACTCTACTACGACACCTACTACTACTACTATCTTCCACACAACTCTACTAACATCTTCGAAATCTACAAAACTGTTGGATCCAGAATTTGCTCCGCTTCACCACTACCTTCTCTAGTATCTACTTATATCTTTTAACATCTTCGGAATCTACAAAAAAATGAAAATTTGGATGTTGAATTAGGATATGCGGAAGATGAGAATCACGAAAATTGAAGATTTGAACTCTCATACCCACCACCGCAAGATGTAAAATAAAGTGCCTATTTCTTTTGTGTATGGAAAGGTAGGTACATTCATTCGTTCGTTCGTTCGTTCGTAGGGAGCGAAAGCGTTGGATATTTCATCCATCCATTTTCATCCCACTGGAGCCAATTTACAGTGATTTTTATTTTGTTTCCAGTTTTTTTTTGGCCCGTTCGTTATTTGGCGATTTCTTTTTCAGAGGAAATTGGGAATATTGAGACCGAATATTCTCTTTTCAATGAAAAAACTCTTTTTTTTTTTTTTTTTTTTGGGGTTCTTTGGGTTGTGACTACTCGTGCTCTCATTTGCCTTGTACTTTTGATGGATAGGTTCCCGTCCTTGATTTTTATATACAAGGGTTTTCTCTTTACGGAAGGTAGTAATTCTATTACCTACATAGTCAAGTCCGGCCTTGCATTTTGGGAATGTCGGTCACCACCCTACGGACTTTACCCATAGTACAACACAAGACAAATGTATGTTCTTGTGATCGTTAAAATAAAAATTAAATAAATTTTAAAACCTTAATTTTTATTTAAAAAATTCCCCGGGTTTATTTGGAGATATGTTTCTAGAGAGTAAAAATATTTTTTGTGTGCAAGAGGTGGGCATTTCCAAAACAAATAAAAATGAATGAAGTTTCCACGCCCACCGTTCGTCACTTTGTTTTCCCGTGAAATACCTATTTTTGTACATTTGGGCGAAAACGTACATAAGAAACAGAAAAATTCACAAGATGGGTATGGCGTAAGGTCCTTCCACTTGCACGATTTTTAAACTAAAATGTAGCGTACGTACGGTTTTACATTGGTGACGCAACATTCCGTAGCCACCTCCTTGCACATGAAGAAGGCTTTGTAAAATAAATTTGGCTTATACGGACACGTTTTGTAGGTGTAATGTGCCTCCCGGAGGTGGTCGTAGTATCACCTTTTGTGGCTACTAAATATATATGTTTTGGCTCGGCATACGAAGGTGATGGAATTTCTCTTTGTTTATTCTTCATACGTCCTTTTTATTTTATTTTATTATTTATTATTTATAAAAAAAATTCCTTTTTGTGGTTGCAAAGCCGAGAGAGACCTCGAAAAGGCATTTTCATAACTACACGACACTAGTTCCGACCTTTCATGCCACAATTGCACTTTTGATTGATTTTGTTTTTTTTGGGTGGATGTGCGTCGTCGGGTCAATGTGTGAGCGATCCACCCACCCCATAAAGCGTGACGAAAAGATCACATTCATCACGCCCGTTTCCTTTTTTGGCCTTGCCTCCTCCTCCTCAGAAGCCGTGTGTTTCGTGTAAAATGCTCTTTTCAAGTGACGAACATAATCTGGACGAACATCGGTAGCCACCACAATACAATAATAATAATATCGCTCTTCAATGACCCCCCCTCCTCCCCCCCCCCACCCCCAAACCAATCTCATTTTCCAGGAATAATTGTTGTTGTTATCCACAAATGGTTGTGAACCACACGGCACAACAAGCTTCGGGGATTTTTAAAATTTAAATAAACATATTATTATTAAATTTCTTTTAATTAATTATTAAAATTTTAAAAATAATAAATTAAAAAAACCCCATCCTCAACTAAGTTGTTGGTTCACATGCCTCCAATTGCCCACTTCATGCACCACACAATAATTCAATAGAGGATAATAGTAGCAAATAAATTTGCATATTGCCTATTACTACCAAGGCCCTTAAGGATATTATTATTGTGTTTAGATTTCATTATAGAGTGTAGTAACTTAAGGGATTTTGGACCCCTAGGTAATAATAATAATAATAATAAGAGGTCTATTTTTTTTTATATGAGGATTTTTGGAAAGATGATATTTTGGCTTGTTGTGTTGAAACTTGAGATTAGTTATAATAGAGTTATAATAATAATATCTTGAAGGATTTTAGTTTTGGTTTTTATTTTATTTTAGAGGATTTTTTTGAAATTTTAAATATTTTTTGCATGATGAAATATAATAATTGAGTTTCCATAATTCTTTTTTTGATTATTGAACCTTTTTTTTTTCAATGACAATTAAATAAAAATCAAAAACTAGAAATCGTATTGGAATTTTGGGGGTGTTGGGGAAAAGCCCTTGACGAGTCGGATTTAATAGAGTTTATTTCACAATTTTCAGAGCTAAGTTGTGGAAGATATTGATTTTTTGAGTGAATTTTGTTGCTAGAAATTCAAACAAATTGCCCAAAAAAATTGGGTTTGCAAGGAAAATAGTAGTCCCCCCAATGTGTTCACACTTGGGGCCCCATGGCCGAGGCTATGAGGCAAAGGCCAAGGTGAAATATTTTGTGTTGGGAAGTTACCCCAATGTGTTCACACTTGGGGCCCATGGCCAAGGCTATGAGGCAAAGGCCAAGGTGAAATATTGTGTGTTGGGAAGTTACTTGGACAAAAGATGATGGATGAGATTGAATACTTTGTTCCCATGTCAAGGAATTATTTTGGTGAAGAATTTTGCAATACTTATGTCGATGGTGTTGTTGGAATCTTGCAATACCCATTTTAGGGTTTTGCACCATGGCCAAATTGCTACATAATGTGGCATTCAACATGCATGGCTTTGATCCTAGGACCTCTTGAATATAAACAAAGCTTATTACATTTGGGCCAACTAGCCCCATACATAGTCCCCTAACTTTACATAAGAAAACAACATATATACATATATAATTGGAGCTCTTTTGGTTCATTGTGTTCCCAATGTTGGTTCCTTGTCACAAAGAATGGCCATTAGGAATGCAATGAACCAAAAAAGGCCCTTGGGGAACCAGATCAACTTGCAAATAGTCATTGGGAACACGGTGAACCAAAAAATTCTTGGGGGGCATGACTAGATGAGAAGGCCCTTGGGGAACCAGATCAACTTGCAAATAGTCATTGGGAACACGGTGAACCAAAAAAATTCTTGGGGGGCATGACTAGATGAGAATTTTCATCCACCACATATATGATGTACTGATGAATGTAGTTGTTGATTAGCCTTGAGCATGAAATGATAAGTCAAAATTGGTGATATTTTGGGTTTGGGTTTGCATCCTTAGTTTTCATTAGGCAATTTTTATTTGCTATCAATAACTATTCATTAAGAAAAAACTCAAATCTTGTGCAATAAATGCCATTTTAGTTTCAACATTTCATACTAACTTTCCTTAAAATTTGCTCACTTTAACCATTTCTAATAACCAAGGATGAAAACCAAAGATTACAGGTGAAATTTATAGTTGAAACTAAAGACCAATTTAAGGATAAACTTAATATCGACCTCAAAGTTATCACATTTTTTTACAACTTTATGTTTTAGGTAATGGTTGAACTATTGCTTATTATGATGGGTAAGGGGGTAAGCAAATTGACCACTGCACCTAGCCAACCTTTGTTTAAAGGTGAAAATTTTGCAAAAAGATAAATTCGTCAAAGATGATTTTGCAAGTTCCCAATCACCAAAAGTGAGGATTAAACATTGAAAAACTTCGATTCCAATATTTGGTTTTCATTGTGTAACCAAAAGAAATATGGTTAAATTTTATAATTTATTTTTTATAACTAGATATTTTGGATAAATCTTCTTACACAAGAATGTCATTTTGGCAACAAAGAAAGAATCTTTTTAAAAACACTAACAAATAATGTTGATTGGACAAGAAAATTTTATTATTTAAGAGCCTTCAAAAGTGGCTTAATTTGGTGTCAACATGATTTGCATTTCGATATGAAATTGTCTTCTTTATAATCAACAAGTTATAACACCTACAAAGATCCCCAAAAAATTGGACACAATTAACCCCTAGTTATGTAGCCAAAAGTGAATGTGTTTAAATTGAGAACAAAAGCTTTTCATACTTTGGGAACATAGATGTTCCCATTGTCCAAAAATATGAACTCTATAGCCACACTATTTTATTCCATCACCACCACCAAAAGTTCACATCTTTTTTTTTTTGGGATGTTTCCTCCAAACAACAAAGGTTCTTGTTGCGAGATAGTTTAACAAAAATCAAAATTATAATCAAAAGCTTAAAACCAACCAAAATAAAAAGATGTGATAAATTATAAAAGTGGAGCATTGTAGATGGCTTTGGAAAGCCTAATGAGGTAGGTCTAAGCACTAAACAAGCAACATTGTTTGAACAATTTGTCAAAGCTCCTATTGTTGCTAACACTTGTAACAAAAGTGCAACAATAGTGTTAGGTTCGATTAGAAGCAAAAAGATACACACCTTTGTAGAAACATTCAAAACACAAGAAAGAATGACATGAAGATCATCGACTACAAGAAAGAAAGAAAAAACCACAATGTGAGCATGATGACGTTTTGTATCTCTACAACCTACAAAGTTAAGTATCTACCAACATCTCAAATGTTGAGTGTGAATCATTACTTGTAACGATGGCTACCATCATGGTTGATGGTAACATCATCATTTCAAATGTTGAGTGTCAATCGTTACATGTAAGGATGGCTACCATCATGGCTGATGGTAACATCATCATTTCAAATGTTGAGTGTGAATCTTTACATGTAACGATGGCTACCATCATGGTTGATGGTAACATCATCATAAGATGTGGCACCAAAGGTGGGTGCCGGAATATCCATTCCAAGCCAAAATTGTTGGCATATGGAAGACCTTGAATGCATGAATACGCATATTTAAATAGGTTTTATATCATTACAAGATTTTTAAAAATAAAACCTTTAAAACCCTTACTCTCTCCAACGTTTGGAAACCACATAGCTTGATGAAAAATATACTCACAAGGTGAATCATGTAAGAGAAAACATGCGGATCAAAAAAAAAACTCATAAATTGAGGTGTGAAACTTGAACATTAAAACTCACTTTAAAAGTAGCTAATCATCATTATTTAATTTTCATTTTTTTACACAAAGTAATTATCTTCATTAGACACTTGATACAATTTTTTTTTAAATTTCCATCAAAACATTTTTTTCAAAAATTAAAAAATGTGGGCTAACCCTCACCTAACCTCAATTGCTTGGGCTTTTAAGCTGAGGGTTTCACTAGGATTTGGTTGGGTCCACTCTCAGCTCCACATAACCCTAAACCCTAACACCCTAGCCATTCATGAATAGACTATTTCCTTATACACATTGTGAGAACTAGTTGTATCTTGGAGTTATTGGGGGGTATAAGAACCAGGAGAGAACCGCCGGTTCTTTATGGAGATAGCTAGCTCTTTGAAGTTTTTAATGTACTGACCATCCACATGGGTCTACTCCTCTAGTAGTAGTCATAAGTGGGTAGGTTACCTACTTACCTGCACACATAGTAACCACACGTGGTACCCACCCAACCTATCTATGATGGATACTTACCCGCCTACATGGGTAGTTACCGGTGTTGGGCGGTTATCAACAATAGGATCAGATCACCCGGCAGTTCTCAATGTAAGTTCACAACCATGGTTCTCAAAAGAATCAAAAGATCAACCATAGGTTTTAATGGATTTTCGCCCCTATTAATGGGTCTATTTTTATATGAGGATTATATTTTGAGAGATGATATTTTGGCATATGTTGAAACTTGAGTTTAATTATAGAGTTATAATAATATCTTGAAGGATTTTGGTTTCTTTGGGCGCCCTGATCTTAGATGTTGGTTCACTAACTGTCGCTGGTGTCAGCTGTGAAGCCAGCGTTCAGCCAGCACACTCACAGGCAATCAGCTGCTCCCCCAACGCCTCGTTGGAGCGCGATGGAAAGGCGCTGATTGATCTGGTAGATGGATTATAAAGATGGGCTTTGATTTCTTTTAGAGGATTATCTTAAAGAGCATATTTTTGCATGGTGAAATATTTGAGTTTCCATAATTTCTCCTTTTGCTTTAAGATACTTTTTAATGTAAATGGCAAGGCCACAGTGTGACACAATCCCTTGTTATACCTTGCCATGTGTGTTGTACAAAAATTTGAAGATAATTAATTGTGGCCATGAAAAAACTCAAGACAGGTCTAAAGATTAGAGTTTTCCTTAAAGTCAGGAAAACACAGCACCAGAACCTTGAATTTGGTCCAAAACAGGGTGAGATTTTTTTTAAACCTGCCAAAAAAAAAAAAAAAAACTACATTAGCATTCAAGGGGGGGGTGAAACTCAAAAATGCACCAATTTTTTTTTGTGGTAAACTGAGTTTCATCCTGTTTCCTGAGCGTCTCAACTGGTGCTGCTGCCAGTGCTACATATATTTTCACTGCTCCTACCTGTACAGCTACTAATTTATGTCCAACCTTGTGCATTAAAGGCTGAGTTTCAGCATTTCATACTTGGATTTAATAAAATTTCATTACTTCGAGGACATCACTCAAAGAGGAGATAAGGGGGTGAAAGGAGGCCCAAAGACAAGGGTGACTTTGAGGAAAACTCTATTATTAAAGATATTATCTTCCAACCTCAAATGGTGTTACTCAATTATTTCATGCAACATGGAAGGCCTTTCCCTTCATCCTCAGGTAGAGGCCACACAATTGTGTAGAGTTCATTTGGTCCTAGACTAATGATATATTGTAGACTTCACCCTTAGATATAACCTAGTCAATAGGTAGTTATCAATGTGTTAATTAAAAGGGTATGGATGGGGGGGTTGATAATAACATATTTCATTTAGAGGGATTCCTCTTTTGTTATTTTTTTTAAAAAAATCAAGTAGGGGATTTATTATTATGGCTTCAAATTTTTGAATTAGGAGTAAAGGTTGGTGATCATCGACAAGGGGTCTTAGCCAAATTTGGCTATTGGTCATAGAGGAAAGTAAAAAATAAAATAGAATTAAGACTCCTCCTATATATTGATATTGATGATGTGTTGGAACCTATAAGTTGTCTAAATATGGTGACTTCAGAAAACTATATATATTTTAAAAATCCTCATAATAATAATGTGGTAACTTGGACCCAACTTTTTTTTTTCCAAAACAAATGTCAATTGTATCATTCATTCACACCTCCACTTTTTCTGTTGCCAGGATGCCAAAAATTGCCCCCCCCAAAAAAAAAACATTTCTTGTGTAGGACCAAAAATTATTATTTTAATTCATTCAAAGAAACAAGAAACACCAACTGTACACGTAATCACATCAAAAGGATTGAGTTGAGCAGTGGCACACTTATCCACTGTAACACAGCAAGCACCACATCCTAGTCACCAATTTGACTTGCCATGTCATCAACTCAAAAGCTGCTTTTCCTTCTACTGGAAGACTCTCATGTGTTGTTGTTCCCTGAAATACCTACAATTTGCAGCCTCCCCAGTCCCCTGGGTACACTTAGAGCATCTCCAACGGTCCTCAGTATGTGACACACAGCAAAAATATTTTTCACATCCAAGTTTAGTTATTTACTTTTTTACAAACCCACCCATAAAACTCAAACTGGGACAGCAAATAGGTGGGGAACTACTACTAATAGCAAACCACATGAACCAATTATTACCATGGGTCACTCAGGAAACACAGAGCACCAGTCAAATCGTACTTATTGCACTCTTTTCAGCAAGTGCAGAGCGCTGCTGCACCCTTTGCCAGCCATGGCAAACTGTCCATTATACTTAGCCAAAACCATTATCCTGAGCCAGACCAGCACATTTTCACTTTTCTTCATTCAATTTTTTTTACTGTGCAGGATCACATACTGAGCACCACTGGAGATGCTCTTAGTAGCTTGGTGGTTTTGGCACACTATATATATATATTTTTAATTTTTTTTTTTAAATGCTGAAATTTACCTTAAAAAATCTCTTCTCAAAGAACATTGTTATTGAATACCAAATGCTCACTTGTTGACAACTTCCCATTTTCAATTTGCAAGTTTATATGTGCACATTGCCAAATGCCCAAGTTTGCAAGTTTACATGTGCACATTGTCAAATTCACATTTCCACATTGCCAAGTTCTCAAGTTTGCAAAATGACATGTGCATATTGCCAAGTCTATAATTTTACAAGCTTACAAGTGCACATCACCAAGTCTACCAATTCACATGCACATTCCGAAGATTGTAGGTGCACATTCGCAAATGCACAAGTTTACAAGTTTGCAAATTTACATGTGCACATTACCAAAATTACATGTACATTTTGCCAAGTCTGCAAGTTTACAAGTTTACAAGTGCACATCACCAAGTCTACAAGTTTACACGTGCACATTCCCAAGATTGTAAGTGCATAATGCCAAAATTACATATGCACATTGCCAAGTCTACTTACAAACAATGTTGAAGTTAATTTTTTATTGCATTAATCAAATGTATTTTAAACAATCTTGAAAATATTATGAATTTGTTAAGTTATGCACTATTAGAAATTTTGGGTTTTGCAATTAAAATTCAGTTGCATGCGACACATGCAATTACAAATTTAGGTAGTTGCTTAAAACAAGTTGCACATGACATTCAGTTGCATGTGACACATGCAATTACAAATTTATGTAGTTGCTTAAAACAAGTTGCACATGACATTCAGTTGCATGCGACACTACGTATGCAACATGTATATACGATGTCAATATACATGTTCATCCATACATACTAATTCAAACGTAGTTGCACCTTATGTGTAACTTTTTTTGCAACTACGGTGTAACTAATAAAAATATGACATGTGTTTAAAAATTGGGCAACTAGCTTGTGGACACATGTCACTATTTAATTATTTATGTGTTTTCAAAATTAAAATTTCATTGGATTAATTTCATTCATTAAAATTTCTGCCACTAAAATGATGACATGTGGCACACCATGGAACCTTCAGTGACCATTTGACACGTCTTTTAACACCAATTATATGATGACACGTGGCAATCAAAGCCCACCTTTTTATTTTTAAATATTAAGTAATGAAATTTAAATCATCCAATTTATGGCTAATAAGAGGTTGACACGTGTTGCCTACGTAGGTAGGTAGGTAATTATTAAACTTTATTAAGTAAGTAGGTTTATTTAGGTATGTAAATAGATTGAACATATCTAGGTTTAGGTTATATAAGTAAATTAGAATAATCCAATTTTATTTTTAAAATTAACAATTTCACAAAGGTTAAACTGTATTTATTTACTCATCCCCAATGGTATTTTGTGTTTTGTTATTTCAAAGATATTGCTTCTAGTTATATACTGAGCCAAATAGAATTAGAAGCCAAAAGATATGGGATAAAAAATTTCATTACAAACTTCATGAACCAACTTAATTGCACATTAGATGCAACTAATGTATTATAGTATAGCTAGAGGCGTAGCCACGACATAGGCACACATAGGCACTGCCTATGCTAGGATTGCCAAGAGTGCATGGGCCTATGCTAGATTTGCCAAAGGCTAGGGCTAGATTTGCCAAGGGCCCAGCCTACTTGTATAGTCAATGATGATGACTTTATAGGGCGAGCCTATGCTAACTTGAGAGGCTGGCTATGCCTCTGAGTATAGCATCCAAGGGAGAGTTTTGTTGTTTTTGGTGTCCAAACAAAACTTGAAGCCCTCCTCTTGGCACATCTAACACACTAAGAATAATCAAAAACAGATTAGAAATGAAAAAGTTATGGCCCCCAAGCAAAGGGGGTCAAAAACTCAAAAACAAAACCATTGAACACTACAAAGGCCGATTTTTAAACACCCTGAATGTTCCTTTTATGTTTTTTTTTTGTTATTAAAGTTCCAACATGAATTGTAGAACTTCAGATGGCGTTCTTATAGCATTTTAAATCATTTAAAATGAATAAGAAATAAGAAAGTTTGAAAGTTTGAAAGTAGGAGGGGTCTAAAGAAAAGAAAAAAAAAAACATTTTGTAACTTGGAATTTTATTTTATTTTTTCTTATTTTTCTTCTTGTTAATTTTTCATTACTTCTTTTCTTTTGCACTTCAAAGATGATTGTAGAATATTTTTAAAAATTATGATTACATAATGAAAATATGGTTTTAACATTATTATATAACTTAAACTAGTAATTAGCTAAGATGTTTGTGTACTTGTAAGCTAATTCGTGTAGCTTATTTACATTACTATTTCAGCATAAATAATAAATTATAAATTATATATATATATAATTGATTATCATTATAATTATAATAAGCATTTAATTGATAATTATGAATATTTATTTTACATTTTAATATTTTAATTGATTTTGAATTTTTTTTGTTTAGTCAAATTTACATTTTCTCAAAATAAAATAAAAAATTTTACTTGCCAAAACAAATATTTAAATATATTTGACAAATAAAATTTAAAAATTGCAATCTATAATTTAACCATCGTTTATTTTAGCTTAATTTAGTTTAGCCATAAATATTTTAGCCTAACTTAATTTAGCCATAATTGGTTTGGCCTAACTTAATTTAGCCATATTAATTTTAGCCATAATTAATATAGTTTAATTTATTTTAACCATAAATAATTTAGCCTAACTTAATTTAGCGATAATTATTTTCACCTAACTTAATTTAGCCATAGCTAATTTAGCCATAATTGGTTCAACCTAATAAATTTAGCCAAATATTTTAGTCAAATAAATTTAGCCACAATTATTTTAGCCTAATTTAATTTAACTATGGTTAGTTGAGCCTAATTTAATTTAGCCATGGTTATTTTGATTTTTTGTTTATTTAGCTTAGGTTAATTTAGCCATGGTTATTTTAGTTTATGTTAGTTTAGGTTAGCCTAAATTAACATGGGGTTAACCTTAATATAAGAGACACATAATATTATTACACATAACCTATGTAGATATACGAAGTATAATAATTCAAGTATGTATAAGTTTAGACCATCATTTTTATGACAAGTGTCCATGTTGTACACATTTAGTTGCACATTAGTTGCACACACAACTGTATGGCTGAAAATTATACAATACCAAATTTATAGTTGCAAACATGACCAAGATAGTTGCAAATGACAATTAATTGCATGCTAGTTACATAGTGATTGGTTACAAATGACAAGATTTTTAGTAGGATGTATGTTTTCTACATCCCATGAATATGTTGTACGAGTTGAAAATTTCTTTCAATGTGTGTCATTAATTGAACAAAATCCATGGGAAGGTGAATGACTTATTTCCATAAAAGTTTTACATGAAAGGAAAAAAAAATTGACAAAAAAAGGAAGAAGAACAATAAGTTATCTAATTTATGGGCAATACACCAATGCTTGCAAATTGATGTGGGCAAGATTTTAAAGACCATGCCATTTTATCACAATAATTTTAATTTTTTTAATTATAAAATTTACCCATCTTTTATGTTGTTAAAAGTTTGACTCTTGATTTCAAATTCTACGTTACTTTAAAAATTAATATTTTGATTAAAATAATCACATGTTAATCATAATTCACATGTCTTTCAACCTATTATCTTTTTACATCACATATAGGTCTTGAAAACCTTGATATTCTTTTTTATAAGTCATTATTTAAAAGTGCATGATTCACATTCAAGTGCATTTGTGTTTCACCTTTTCATTCAATAATTACATTTTTCGGTTTAGTAGTCTATTAAATAATGCATTATATTTTGAAAGATGAACCCTAATTAAATTTTTTGACCTATGCATCATGATTGCAAATTGTCTTGCATGTCTTAAATATCGAATTTTATTCCATATGAAGGGAACAACATGTCTAGGTGTATTATATACCATTAGACCACATTTTATATTCATCATATTTTTCATAATGGATTTAATATTGATAAAATTTGATAATTTTCATAACTCCAACAATGGATAACACAAAACTTAGCATGATGGTAGTTTTTGGTTTGTATTGAAAATCAAAATTACAAATAAATTAATATGAAATTCATTTATGATTAGAATATATAAATCAAACCATTTGAATTTAAGATAAACAATCAAATTTCAATTTCAATTTCAATTTCAATTTATTAGTCATTTAAATCAAAATTCAAATTCAAAAAAACTATATTATAAATATATTAATAATCAAATCAAATATAAAAACATAAAACCATTAGATTTTAACTTTTAAAATTTTATAATATTTTAGTGGACACCTTTTAATCAAAACTAAAAACATATTCAAGCCAACGTTGAAAATGAAACATCTATCAAAACCTTTTATCAAAGTCAATAAATTTACATTATTTTATCGATATTATGTTTTGTGAAGTTAATTAGATTTAATAAACTCATTTTGAACATCAAATTCATTAATATGTTGTGGGAAGTGGCATCTAACAATCTTTTAATATCACCTTCACATATGACTTGTGGGTGGACATTTCAATTTGCCCCTTTTCACCACCATTTCCTTGGAATCGGTAAACATTTTTTTCCCTTTAAATTAAATTTTCTTTTCAAATCAATATAAAATTTTTAAAATAAAACTTTGATCCCTTATCTAATTAATAAATACCCAATCAATCCAACATTTACAAAATATCTTGAACTTTTAAACCACTATGATTGTTGTTAGGCCAAGGTCCTGAAGAGACATCTCAAGATGAGACATTGACATAGGAAATGTTTTTAAATCTAAACATCCTTGACTAAAATTCAAATTGATGGGGCATTTTGGTTTAGGGATGACCTTTGTTTGGTCAACAATAAAGACACACCTAGCCAATGCCAACAATGAAAAAAAAATGGGGAAAGATAAAAGGATGAGAATGCCAACAAGGAATACAAAATTATAACAAACAATAATAGGATGTCAAAAATGTGCATTGAACACATTGGGTGTGTTAGGTTAGACATGAAGTTTTTTTCTTTGAGCAACAAGGGGCACCAATAGTTAAAATCTTGAAGGTTGATGCTTCAAGGAAATTGGATATAATGTAAAAGGACACCAATTAAGGCAGTAAAAAAATATGTAGAGGACGATGTTACATGCATTAAGGTTGAAAATATTTTACATCTAATAATTTTTGAACTAAGGGTCATTAGGAAGCACATTAGGAAGGACATTGGACAATGTTAGAAAGGCTCCCAAAAATATTTGTATTTAACACAACAAGGACACCAAAAAGGACATCATGGGTGCCATAAATGTTAATGTTTCAATAGGTGAAAACTAGATTTCCTATTCTAAAATTACTGGAAGTGGAAATGATTTCATGGACAATATATATGATCTTCAATTACCAATGTTTAGTAATTAATTATCTTTTAGATAATTTATTTTAAGTAACTTTGAACTATATTCATAGTTTGACTTTAATTGATTGTCATTGGTAATGCAAAGTAGCATGAAGCCCAAATATTTTTACATGGATGACTACCACTTGAACAACATCACAAAATTGAAAATATATTTTAATTTGAGATGGTGGGTTTCACCAAGTGGTAACCTATTGTGTAAAAACAAAGTCATGTGCATGTAATGTACATTTAATGAGTTTACGTTTATGATGTTCAATTTATAAGAGTGGTAAAATTGGTTATATGTTTTTACAATTTCTAGTTTGCACATAATTTAATTTTTTTGATCTACATCTTTAAACAATTAAATGTGTGATCCCTTGTTGTATATAAATATTTCTTATTACACATGAAATTCCTTAGGTCATGTTGTTATATTTCAGATTATTTTTTAACTTATGAATTTTTTGGGTTGCCCATGAATTTATCTTGTTTGATCTTCATTTTTTATTAAATTATATGAACATTATCTTAATGCATATGAATATTTATTGTATTGAAATTTTTTTGTTGCATATGAAAATATCTAATCATGTTGGTGTATATGTTAAATTTCTTTTCTACTTGCGAAATTTTTGTTGCATATTTGTCTTTTTTGTTCAATTTTTGTGTCGTGACCCTAGCCTTGGGCTCACGACCAAAGCAAGGGCTTGCAAAGGTGCTAACCAAGAGTGAAACCCAAGAGTCACATTTCATGTTCCCGTGTAGAAAAGGTGTGAGGGAATGAACTCACACACTCCCAAGTGGGCTCCCATTTTGGAAATTAGAATCTCAATGGACTTTCAAATTTTCAAAGAAAAATTTTAGGCGTAAAAACCCATTAGATTGAAAAGTTCATTATATCATTGGAAAGTTCTTGGAACGTAAATGTCTAAAATGGGCTTACATGACCCATTTGAGTACTTAAAAATATAAGTTATGGCTAAAAAAAGAGTTAATAATCAAATTATCAATTTGACTCTCGACATCTAAAAGTTAGGAATTGCTTTTATTTATTTGTGTGCAAGTGGTGTGCCACATATAGTTGAAAATATTTCAATGAGGACTACAATTTTGCTTTAGACCTCGCCTCAATCAAAGGTTTGCACAAAAAATTATGGGCCTCTAAAGTCGAGGGAATCCCAATTTTGAAATTTCGGGATTTTCAACCTGGGACTCCCGGGACAAAATGACATTTGGGTGCATGCCCCGTAGCCAAACACAAAAAATATTATAAAGGGAAGGTGGTGGCTTCCCCCAAGTCTAGGTCGTGGTGAGTCTTGTGAATCTTGTGAATTTGACTATATTTATGGTTCGTCCATGCACCAAAAATGTTCCAACCACGAACTAACCAACTTGTTGTTTGGTTTGTGTAGGTTTGTGTGAATAATTGACCCGCTTGTCATTCGTCCTAATCCCCATCCCAGAGCTCCAACACGCCCTTTTACGCCCAAAGTGCTACAAACCAAAGATCATACCTTGACTTTATTTTTTGTTGTTCCACTCTTATACTCACATTTAAATCTTTCAAGGAATGTGAGGGTGCATCATTTTATCCTTTATTAATTGCATGTGTGATATCTTGATGTGCATGAAAATTTCTTGTTATACATTGAAATACATAGTTGTTGGATTTGTTTTGAAAATTCTACTTATGAAATATTTGGTTGCAAATGAGTTTTTTTAAATTTAATTTCCATTATTCTTCCATATGATGTAAATAACTCAATAACACATATTGGAATTTTCAACCAGTTAATAAAGTGATTATTATTTTTTTCCACTACAATTGTAACTACGAGTCCACATGAATGACTACATAGTTGCAAATGACATTGTGATGCCATGTGGGATTATTGTTTTACAACTATAGTCAATATCACGACTTGATGGTTTTTACACAAATTTCAAATTATTAAAAAAAATGTATTTTTAAAAATCCAAAAATAGGTAATAACAAAATTCCATTGATTTTTGCAACTTTTGGTGAATAATACCGATTATGGCTCCATGTTGCTAATGTGGCATGCCACATGGCAACAAGGTTGATTAGTAATTGTAATACTTCACAACTTGTGACATTAACTTCAATGAATTTTCCTTCATTAATTTGTTAAAGGGCTTGTTGTAATGTGATTAATGATAATACAATATCTCATTTTTGGAATACATGCCATGTGGCCAGAGTTCATGAAGTATGTTCATTAGATTTATATGCCAAGTATTTTTCTAAATTTGTTCTTGCCCCAATGTGTGGATTTAAAGTGTACCCATCCATTTGATGGGTTTTATTGGAGTGCACCCATCTATTTGGACGGTTGTATAAGTAATTTGAAAGAGAAAAAATAAACAAAAGATAGATGTGGATGGGTGGGGGAGGAGAAGCAGGTATTTGGCACAAAATCATATTTATCTATTAAGAAATGTTAAAAAAAATTTGAATTTTTTAAATTTTTGGTAACATAAAATTATGTTGTGAAGAAAAAATGAAACGTCTAAATATTGGATCATTTTCCAAATGGGAATCTTTGAAACTACCATCAATTAATTTATTCAACAAACTTAGTTGAATTTGTCCCTTGTAATGCATGTAATAATAACCAATATTTTACTTTAGTAAATGGACCCCCATCAAAACTTGCATTAGTGTGTTGTGCAATTGATTTTGTCACTTATAAAACTTGGGCTTTGCATTGCTACACACTACCAATGGTGATGAAATGACAAAAAAAAAATAAGGGTTTCCATTTGAAATTTTTGTTATTTTCATGCATGTATGTGTGTGTATATATATATACAGAATTAAAATTGTACAAAATACTATTCAATTATCATCCAAAGGGAGATTTAGTTAACCACCCCTATTTTTTATTCATTGAAAATTGGGAAGCAATTAAGGTGGATAAAAATTAAATCAGCTAAACAAGTGAGGATTAAATCCTTTAATTAGGTATTTAAAGGATAAATTTTATTGGAAAATAACTTAATCTTAAAGGAAAAAAATGTTAATCTCTTGAACTAATTTAAACATATTCAAATGAAATAATACAATGTACTTACATTTGTATGAAATTACATGTGTATGAAATTGAAATGACACAAAGATTTGACAAATTTTTTAAAAGGACACAAAGATTCCAAAAGACATTTAAAAAAAAAGATATTTGTATTTCTTTCGACATCTTAAGATCCATAAGGACATTTTGAAACATTACAACTTGTAAAATGTTTATTTGTTAAAAAAATGTGGTTTGGAATCAACTTATAATAAATTTGCAATTTGGAATTGTTTTTTTGTATGACCTATGACTATAGCCCATCCCACCTAAATAAATCATGTCTATTCACTTGGGCTCAATGTTGTTATGCATTACCAATGACAATGAAATGACCAAAAAAAACAGAGGGGGTTTACATTTGAAAACTTTGTTATTTTCATATATGTGTATATATAATTTGAACTATACAAAATACCACCCAATTATCATCCAAGGGGAGATTTAATCAGCCACCCCTACATTTAATTCATTGGAATTTTGAAAGCAATTAGGGTGGATAAACATTAATTAACTAAATAAGTGGGGATTAAATCCTTGAATTAGGTATTTAAGGGATTTATAAAAAATGGAAACTAACTTAATTTCAAAGAAAAAAACATGTTAAACTTTTGAAAATCTCAACATATTCAAATGAAATAACACATATTTACATTTGTATGAAATTACATGTAGACATGTGTATGAAATTGGAACAACAAAATGATTCAATTTGTTTTTGAAAGGACACAAAGATTCCAAAAGACGTTGAAAAAAATAAAGAGAAATTTGTCTCTCTTTCAATATCTTAGGATCCATAAGGACATTTTGAAACATTGCAACTTATAAAATGTGTGTTTTTTTTCAATCCTAATTTGGAATTAACCTCTAATAAATTTGCAATTCGGAATTGTGTTTTTTATCACCCTATGATTATAGCCCATCCCGCTTGAATTAGTCTGATGAAATCATCGTCATTCAAATAACTAGGAGTGGTTCCAATGTTTTAAAAATAAATTTTGAATCAAAACACTACCAGTTTTTGGTTTTTTTTCAAATTTATGTGCCAAAAAACTAGGTACCAATTCAAAATTTATTGAGAAAAAAATGGAATTAAATAACAAATAATTTCCACGATGTGTTAATGGAAGTATCATTAACAAAAATGTGATATAAGCATGTTCTTTCTATGACCAACACCTTGATGAAAACACCAAAAAACTGAAACAAGATAGGAATAAATTTTCTTTAGATGAATATTTCTTTCAAGCTTTCCACTTTAATGTTGTTGCTTTATATTAAAAAAAACCAAGAGAGTTGTACAATAGAGTCTCAAAGTGTTTACAACTTTTAACTTCTCAATTGACTTGTTAAAAATGTCCCTATATGCCTAAATAAGTCCAATATCAAAACCATCTTTTTAATTTAATTGACAAGTTGTTATTTGGCACCTCTTTATCTAATTTACTTGTCCATTTGTCTTCATACAAAGGTTGCATCAACCACCATGGATAGTAAGTTTGACTAACAAGGAATAAGACAAAGTGAAAACCTATTAAATGTTGAACTTAATATTGGACAATATCAAAATACAAACCTCAACCTCCATAGAAACATTTACAACTTGCTAACCCAAGACATGGAAACAAATAATAAATATCTAACTACTAGCTTGGGAAGCTTTATAAACCAAACTGGAACAACAAATATATTCCAATTTTATACCCCCATTTTGAACATAAGATTAAAATTTCAAGATTAAATATTTATCATTAGACATAAGAATAGAATTTTAAGTAAAAATTTGTAATTTATTCAATTATTATGTAGTAAACAAACTAAACTAATTTCATTAAATTCAAATCTCGTAATATAAAATTGAATTAGATTGTTATAAGGTAGCATGTGGCATGAACTATATTTTTCATGGGTGTATGTACAACTTTCTCGTATAATGTGTTAGTATTTATCAACCCCAACTTTGAGAACAATATCAAAAACATACAAGGGTTTGAACCCTAATGCATCTTTTGCATGTGTACATGTATAACTTTATCATATAATGTGATGTGGTGTAGGTCAAAGGGATGGCTGGATCATTACAAAAATTCATGTGATGGAGGTAAATCTAATGGATCATGGGTTGGCCACCTAGGCGTAGATAAGGAATTATCCTATTATTGTTACAAAAATGGGGTGTAATTTAATAGCCTAAATCATTATGAGACTTTAAAAAGTGAAATAACTCCATTGCATTTTATTGACTAGTGGGTAACCTGTGCCTGCAAGACACTACACGGCACTGATGCAGTGCAACAGTGATGATAGTTAGCAATGTTTCACTTGATGATCACATTCATTCCTAGTACATTTGCATCTAAGGTTGCAGGTACAGGCATGAGTCGTTGGGATGAGCCTGCATGGTCGCTTTATCTAAAATCGATTATATGCCTGGAAATCTTATGGAGGGAATGTCTAATATATATAAAAGCCCCATTTTAGTCTAATGTAATATAATCCAACCCATCCCCTTGGACGAAACCAAAGCCCAAGCCTTGAAAAAAAACTAGGAATCCAAAAGAGACCCCAAAGAACCCCATACCCATAAGAAGGATCACTGCAGCACCTTGCGATAGACCACAATACTAGTGTAAACGTTAGCAGGGGCCCCATTCAGAGCCACCCTGCTGCCACCCCGAACCAGCACCTAGACGCCCCACCGTGAGCCGCACCAAGAGAAAGCCACATAAAGCTGCTCATGGCAAAAAACAGGCTTGGGCAGGTACACCCCCATTGTCTGTAGTGTTTACCCCTGGGCCTTGTTGATAGTCATGGCAAATGCGGGCCGCGACGAGAATTGCCGTCAGTGGAAAGTAAAAGGCATCCTTTTCGTCTTAGAGGGAGTGATGCTGAGGCGGGGAATGAAAATGCGTCTGCCCTTGTCCGGTCCTGTGGCAATCTTAACATCAATTATGTGTTGCATCAACTTGACCACAATAAGCCGAATGCCATTTGCAAGGCTGCTCGGCATATTCCGCAGCAAAATCATTGGGCAGCCTTTCTGCAGGGTCAAAGTGTGGGGTGGCACCCCTGACATGCTGAGGGAGTTAAGAAATTCGGTGGGGTAAACCCCTTTCTGTTCGCCTTGCACAATAAAATCAACGTTGTGGTACGTGCGGCGCTATGTTGGTGTGCCATCAAGTGTGGTGAGGTCAAACCAATTCATGATGGTAGTGTAGATGCTGTCAACACCCTTGTTCAGAGGAGTTAAAATGGCCCTCTGAATGCTGTGCTCATTGCTTGATTGCGAGTCTGTGAAGTAGCCAAGGTGGTCGTAAACTTCATCCACCAGGCTATCAATGGTGTCACCCTAGCAGCACATGTTTTCTGGGATCAAAACAACCTCCTCCCCAACCTCAGGAAAAACTTGCTCTGTGCCCTCCCCAATGTGCTGCAAGTAGTCTGCCCAAGCTTGTTGTTGTTGGGCATCGGCCGCGACATTGGCTCTGCCCTATGCCAAAAGCCTCTGAACACGCATGTTTTCATGCAGCTAACGCACTTTAACATGGTGCCAAAGGACTATGGATGTCTTGAGACTAGCATCCACAATCTGGCCTCTCGTGCCTCGGAGAACCACAGGCAATATCTGCCTAAAATCACCTCCCATGACAACAACATTGCCCCTAAAAAACATGTCCTTTAAGGCAGGGTCAACAACACCCATAACATGCTGGAGTGTGCGGTTCACAGCCTTAAACACATGTTTGTGGGCCATGGGTGCCTCATCCCACACAATGAGGCGTGCAGCCCGAATCAAGGCCGCTTGTGGACTGTTCAGGGCAACATAGCAAGCACAGGAGCCACAAAGGCCTGCTATGGGAATTTTGAAACGTGAATGAACTGTGTAGCCGCCTTCCAAAAGCAGGGCTGCAATGTTAGAAGATGCCATCGATAACGCTATGTCACTAGTAGAGTGCACCTTGCTGAGTAGGCACCCATAGAGGAAAGTCTTGCGAGCCCCTCCCAGCCCATCAACAAAAAAGGTTTTGTCCATCGGCATGGAGTCATGGACCGCGTCAATGACATTGTCGTAAATGGAGCGTTGGTGTTGATTTAGCAAAGGTACATCTTGAGCAAGCTGTTGAACTTGTTGCGTCACATTATACTTGGCTCGCTCCTCGGATACAGTGGCGTCCCCCGAGGCAACCAGTTGTGCAGGGATAGGCAGCTCAAAATCCTCTAGGGTTTTCCCCCCTTGGGCCTGCAACAGGTGCTCCACTTCTTGCAAGCCCTGGTCAAGGATGGTTTGGTCCAACTCTTGGTTGGGCGTTACCTGTGCAACGCAATCGGGGGCGGGGGGGGGGTTATAATCAAGAAGGGCACAATTATTCATGCTTACACCTGGCAAGGAAATCTGGTCTGCAATAGGATCCAGCAGCTCGTTGGGCACAACCTGGAGGAGCTTGACCTTAGGTTTAATAGACGCAATCTAGTGGGATTTGTAGCACCAATATGTGGTAAAACTCATTAAATGAAATGTGTGGAATGATGCTGAGGGATCAACAATCTGGTACATTGAATCTAACAATCGGCCATTCAATAGAGAAGTTTTCAGGCACCAGTTCAAAGAAGACAACAGAGCACAATTTATACCATCACAACCCAATGAAAGGGAGGCTTGCAATATACACTTCCTTTGTGGAGGCCTTTTGGCCACTCACCTGGCGTGCTTGGTGGAGGAAATCCTCCGTAAGGGCTCCTTTATGCTTATCCCATAGTCGCCCATGATTGGTGATGTTGTTGAAAATCAACATGCTAGTAAAAAGTTGCCGCAAGCTTCTGGGCAATTGCAGGCCAACAGCTTCTGAAAGGCACCTATCCTATTCAACATCATCTTGCAACAAACCATGTGCAAGGTAGGCAACTTTAAAAGTGGGGTGCACAACTATGGTAGGCGTGTGGGGTCAGTGGGTAGTTCTAAGGTCCTCAAAGCGTGTGGCCCCTACAACATGAGTAAGCAAAACTCGTAGATAATAACGCTCACCCTCTGAGGGTTGCACAAAATACATGCGCCCCATAGTTCCCAATGTGACATGATTATTTCGGCCTGCACCCCGCCGCCCCACTGCCCTTTCCGGAGGTGCCACGCCTTTTTGGATTTGCTCCACACAACAATTTCGGGATAATCAGGGTACAGTGTGGTCAACGCAACAGGTAGTGGCAGTGTAGGGTCATTGCTGTTGCGAGCCAAAGTGGTTGTAGCTGCGTATTCAGATTTGGCCTTTCGGTTGAAGTCACACCACCCAGTCAAAGTGGTGGAGTTGTTGTGCATCATGGCTTCCCCAACATTGGTCCCCTTAGGAAAGTAAGTGGTTTGCTCATTAGGTAGATGAACAACTAAGCAGGAAACATTGGGGTGCATGCCGTGCAAGTCAAAGGCAAAAAGCCGATGGCAAGCTTCGTTGGCATTGACATACCACCCATCGAGGTAATTTTGGACTTCATCCCGGGCGACAGGCACATTGTTCCCATCGGCCCCACCTATAGCCACCTGAGGCGCTATAGCCGGCAGAGCCCCAACTTCCGGTTGCACCATTGTCAAAGCACGGTCATGACCCTTATAAACATACTTGTAAAAGTATTTCATAGTCGTGATGGAGATGCAGACCTCAACATTGATGTGGCACTGGTACCGCATGGTCAGATAGGGGTTGTACGGGATGACCCATCGGTTGTCAAAGACAAAGCCCAAGCTGCAAGGGGGAGGGGGCAACAACAAGAAGCTGTCAGTCATCTTGGCGTCCAAAGGACGGCACGTGATGATGATGTGAAACATCTGATTTTAAGCTGCTTTGGTCCCTTTCTCGCAAGTAGACTAAGACATAGACACTTATGGCGAGGTGCACAAGACAACAACTCACTTGCCAAATTTTCGGCAGTTGCACTCACGGGGGGTGGGTGAAGGTCTTGCCTTGTCCCATCGCCGGTAGGTTGGGTAGCTACCGGTGGAGTCTTTAGTTTGGGGTTGGAAAGTCTTGGGATAACCCTTGTTGCAAGCCCCATTCAACATGCAAGGACATGAGGGATGTAAGGCCTCACAGGGCCCATACAACATGCGAAATGTCACAATGTTGTAAATCTCGGAGTGGGTGGATTTGTCTGGAAGCTCGGCACACACGATCCGGTCATAATCGGTGTTGTCACGCGACTTGTCCTAGCTGCGTAGAATGATCAAAATGTGACCGTGCGACAAGCCTCGTTTGTACCATTCTACCACATGAATGTCCGCTACCACAGTGCCCAAAACACCATTTTGCAAAAGGTTTTGAGGAGGGCATTGAGTTTCATGTTGAACACCCTGGATGTCAAGTTAAGGCGGTCGTTGGCTTCCTCCCCAAGCCTTAGCTCATGCAGAATCTCTGGCCAATTTGGGTTGCACATCATGGTTATGAATAGGTCAAGTTTCCCAAACTTTCTGACTAAGGCCATGGAATCCTAGTAGAGCTGGTTCATGTGGCGGGGGCTACCAGCAAAAGTGGCTGGAAGGACCACCATGCGCCCAAAGTTGGTGTTGTTAGCCTCGTTTTGCTGGATGGCATCTACCATTCCTTTATATTGGTCAGCACGCAGGGTGGTCTGGTTGAGGCGCACCCACCGCAGCCACTGCCCTTTACCCTTAAAGTACTGGTCAACCACCCATTTTTTATATAGCCTTTTGCCATAAGTGAACGTGTTGTTGGTGGGAGGGTTGCGGTCATGCATGAAGTAAGCCGCGTATTCCCTAGTAGTAACCTTGCGAGCGATGCGCCCTGCAGCAGCTCCTCTACCTCGGCCCTTACCCCTACCCCTACCCTTACTTCCACCACGCCCGGGGTCCACTGCCGACTCCGCATCAGGCTGCTGTTGATCTTCAGATGGTTGCTGTTGCTCGTCCTCAAAGCTTAGCCCATCCACAACCGTAGGGGTAGTGCTAGTAATATTTGGGTGCTAGCCAGGCTATCCGTGTGGGTGGAACAGGACAAAATGTAGAGGGTCATAAGCAAAGTGGGCATCACTAATCCTCCATAACCCCCCGCCCCCATCCTGCACCCTGATGTCTCGTGGATTGCTACCTTCATGGTCACCATTTGGGTCACCATCATCTGTGAGCAGGCATAAAAGGGAAGACAAATCAGGCATAGCTGGGATAGTTGTTTGGATGATGGAAAGAACGTGTTGTCGAGGAACGTAGCAATTAGGACGGCCAGCACCATAAAAAATAACACAAAATGGAGCACCAAAACGTAGGCATGCAGCCACCCCATTCACTCACCAGGCATCAAGCCGGCCACCTCGCTGGATGTGGGGGCATTGTAGCAGTGACGGTCAACGTTACCATCAACACGGATGACAATCTCATAGTTAGCCAGGTCTTAAGGGGGCAAATCCATGGCCTGCACAAAGCGTTGAACATAAACATTATTCCCCAAAAGCATCTACTGCAGCTCTTGTAAAGTGCGATGGTCCAGGTCTACGTTGCTTAAACCAAGAACAATAAAGCAAACAGCAACCTGAGCATCCGCATTATCTATGATATACAGCTGGGCAAACTGATGGGGGCTCCCCTGCGGAGGTGCCAACGGTCCCAGTAAATGATGCATAACGCCCCTTATGGCAATCATATTGACCCCATCTACGGGTGACTGGATGTTAATGCCAGAGGAGGCCATCTACAAGGAGGAATTGTATTTTTGGATGTGTTTGCGAAAAGATACGGTGGCAGGGGGGGAGGCATGCACCGGGGGCAGGCTCAGAAATGAACAGGTCCCGCAATGGTTGAGGAGGAGGAATGGGGAAGAGGGCCTCATAGCTATAAGATCTCCCTTTAGCACAACAAAGGTCTGCGTGTCCTTGGGAAGCCTCATCAGGCCAAATCATAGTTTGGCACTGTTGGCACTCAGTTGTCGTACCCCCTGTGTCAAGCACCGGAACACTGGCCTCATCAAATTCTGAAAGGGGGACGCAAGCTGCTATGTGCAAATCTTGTTAACACCGCGCCTATCGATGCCCCTCGCAGTTGCGGTCCCGCTGTTGTTGGTGCTACTGGTATGTCAGCCGAGCACGGGCCTCCGCTCGCAGTTCACGGTTGCGGCGCCGCTCCTGGTCTATCAACCGGGCACGGGCCTCTGCATGTTGCTTGTAGTCGCGATCGTGGTCCCGCTGGCGTTGCCAGGTTGTGATGGACATGCGGTCCAGATAGTTCCGCTGGTAGTCAGCGGTAGACAACCTGTTCCTAGAGGTGACGTTCACAATAGACGCAATGTTTTGCAAGATGTGCATGAGGAGCTACAGAGAGGTGAGCTGCATTGTCACTTATGGCTGAGCGGTGGTAGCCTGGGGCCTTGAATGGACTTGGAAGGTCTAACCCCTTGTGGGAAAAAGGAGGTTTTGGTTAGCTGGTTCTGTTGTTGGTAGTATGTTAGTACAGTCTATAGATGCTGAGGATATCTTTAGCCTTTTGCTTCACCTAGAGGCTCCCAGGCTTGGATCTGTTGGTGCATCAGTTATAAGTGCCGGAAGGTGGATCTCATGATCATAGAAGTGTTGTAACCAAAAAGGACGGGTCCACAGAAACCCACAGCCCTATGCGCTGCTACCACCCGGACCCTGACTTGTCACACCCCTACTGTCCGATTCACATTCATGTACACTCATCGCACCTCACCTGCGAATGGCCTAGCTGCCTGATCGTCGATTCAGCTCAATTCGAACTACTACACACCCAGCAACACAAGACTCAACACCAGACACGATTCGGATCATGCATCACAGATGAAAATGCTCAAGACAGAGCTCGGATTCTCATTATCAAGTTATTTACATCTCCCGAGAGCACAAGCCTTGCCCTCGGGATTTAAGTTCCTCACAACCAGAGGGACTGGTCATTCCTCAAAAACACACACTCTCTCGGAAACTCCTGCAGCAACGAGCTAAACCAAACATCAGACGCAGCGGAAGATCACGATCATGGTTACCAACTCAGCACTACCGAGCTATCCGAATTTCTTTGTCTTCTTCTGTCCGACTCTACTTCCTCATCTGAACACTGTCTGCTTCCTACGCGTGCAAATTCTGCTCACAAAAAGAGACCAAGCTTTTACAGCTCCTCACTCACTTCCCTAGCTTCTACATACTAGCCATTCCTGACCAGCTCTGCATCCTCCTGCACACTGAATCTTTCCTACATCAGACACCACAAACACCACACCAAATCACTTAGCTGCTTTTGTCCTCCTAACAACACACCGGTTCATCTCTCACTAAAGTTCTCTCCTCTTAGACCTCCTGCTCGATTGCTCGGATGCCATCCTATCTATCTAGTTCGATCCCCCCTTCTCAAACGCCTTGTCTTCCTCTTCACGCTTCCAAACCGCCATCCTTCATAAATGCAACACGATCCCTGATCATAATTCGGAGCCGCCATCTAGACTCCATATTCATTCAGTGCAGTTGTCACAGATCCTCAACCAAGGCACTATCCATGCAGATGTCATGCAAGGGCGGCCGTCACAGACACGAAACGGCTCAAAGAAACGTTAATTAGGCTCCCTGATCAATGGGCGCTCAAAAATTAGGGTAACCCCATTTCCCATTACAATGCATCGTTAGGTGGACTCGAGCGGTCTGCAGCCTTAGAGGAGAGGAGATCTGCCAAGAAGCTCAGAAGCTTCTAGAGCCCCCGGTCAAAACTTGATGTTTGATTTATAATTTAATACACTCCATGTTTGATTTTAAATTTAAACTTAATTTTCATATTTTAAAGTTGAGTTTTTTTGGGAGATTTGGATCACACTTCCTTGGTTAAAAAAACAATTAGACTTAGATTAAGATTTGAATTGGAATGAATCCCTCCTCCCCCACCCACCGCTCCCCCTTCTTTTATTTTTTGTTGTTTTTTTTTGGTTGGGGGGGGGGGGTTGGTTCTTTTTGATGACTTATCGAATACCTTCTCTTCCTTCTTATGGTGATCCTTCTTATTGTATTGATCAGGTCTATACTTCTGCTGAAACTGAACTACTAAACCCAATTCTGAAAAAGAAAAATTGTTTTCTAAAGTTGAGAAAAGCACACCATGTTAAGTAGCTATTGCACTACCTCATAAGGAAGAGTGGAATAACAATAAGAAGATCCACACTAATTATAGAAAAAATTGCATGTTCCCATGTTTTTGACAAATTTTCTTTTTATGTTTTTCAGTAAAGTGTATTTCAGCAAAAAAGTGTAACTCGATGAATGAGGTGCTATTAGTTGACTACAAAGTCAAATTCTTCCAAAAATCTGCAAATTGAAATCTCTATTGTGCAGGTTTGGACTTTGATGCTAGAAAAATTACCACTATGAATTTAGCTGGATGGATGGATGGGTCTCTCTTAATAGAATGCATAGTTGAATTTTCATATTTTAAAGTTGAGTTTTTTTGGGAGATTTGGATGACACTTCCTTGCCTCCTACGTCATGGATTTTCAGGTCGAAAAGATGCGGATTAAATGTTTGCCACCATCTTTTCTTGGCATGCACCTTTGAGGGGAATATATATCTGCACACAGACACAAGTTTTCCCTTAGAGCTTCGTGCAGTTTTCTTACTTCACAAGCTTCAATTGCATAGAAATTTTCAAGCTCTCTCAAGAAAGTATCACAACGTCCTCACTCCTAACCTTCACTTTCTCGTTGTCTTGGTCCCAGCATAATGTTATCAATGTAGTGTACATGATAGCCGGCGGGACGATTTTTCTCTCCATTTTTGGTTTCTACTCTTTTGTTGTTGTTGTTGTTGCTTGTTGTCACTATCGACACAATCTCGCATATTATGTCATACAGAGTTTCATCAGGAGAGTAGTAGCACACTGCCATCCCTTCTTCTTCTTCTTCTAAGGATTGATCTAAGGTTCTCGTTTTATTTTTTGCTAGAAATGATAGGCTTTATGTTTGCGTTGAACAACACAATGTATGCAAGAAAGAATCAAATTCCCAAAGAGCTTCGACTTCTCCACACCTTTTCAAGGCCAGAGATGTGCGAAGAAAGAAGAGACTACACACGCGGGCGCTTTGCATAATGAAGCAATTGTCGAAGCTCCTAAATGTCACCTACAATATCCGCAACCATTGCCGATGATGATTTACTCTCCATTAAACCCCCCTCCACCACAACAATAGAAAAAAATTGTACTAAATTGTTAAGCTTTTCCACAAGCAAGCTCAATAGTTCAAAAGCCTTGACTGAAAAATGGCGAAAGAAGGAAAAGAGACAAAAAGTTGCAATTTACTGCAAAAATAGCTTTGAAATTCTGAGAGAGAAATCTAGAAACAAAAATCTGACACCCAAATTGAGAGAAAAATGCGACGACAATTATGCCAGAGAGCGTAGATTATGTGCAATTTGCAAACGACGTCCAAGAAAGCCGAAAGACGTTGAACACGAAAACCACATCATGTTCACACCGTCCTGCCTCGAACTCAGCAGCCTTGTCACAGATTGACAGACTAAGTGAATTAATATATATGATTTCACATTATCCTATATATAAAAGCTACAATGGTGTCTGTGTGTCCGTTTGTGTGTCACACGACGTTCTGCCTTTTAACACTAGGTAGAACCGGTGGTAGTTATGGCAAGTTCCCTGTGGGGCCAGCAGGGGGGGGGGAGCAGGGCGGGCAGCATGGGTGGTGGGGGGCCAACAGGGGTGGGGAGCGTGATTTTCAAGATGTGGGATCTCAATTTTGGGACCTGGATTTCACACAAAGGGCTTCACATTATTCAAGACTTGGAATTTTTTTGGCACATGATTTTCAAGACATGGATGGGGAACCGGGGGATTTCACAGTGGCCGAAGGTCATGGGTACCCACTAGTATATCATTATATAAACATCATGTTTCATTACTAGTTAACATAATTCACTATGATAATTTATTGTAATAAATAAGTTATTTTTATGTTTGTTTTAAATATTTTATATATGTTATTTTATGATATACTTTATATTATTTTAAGCTACGTTAGTTATTCTAACTTATATTTTATGTTATTATAGTCTATTATAAATGATTATACCCTAAACTATTATACATTATTTTACTTTAAAGTATTTTAACTAGTTTATTGTAAGCTGTTAAATTATTATAAATTAAATTATTCAATTAATTTTAGGTTATATTTTAGGTTATGTTATTTAAAATTAATATATGTTATTTCAAGTTATATTTTAAATTATTCAAGGTCATTATACTTTATGTTATCATAAATTATTTTACTAGTACCTTAAGTATAATAAATTAAAATGATCTAAAATAAAATATAATGATTTAAGGTAAAAATGTAGAATAAAAAATAATAACCTATGAAAAATAATTTAAAATACTTTACAATATAATAATTACCAATAGCCTATGATATTATAATATATAAAATATTCAATAATAATTTATAATATAATAATCACCAATACTCGTGATATGACATATAACAACCAATAATAATTTATAATACAATAACCACTAATAAAATAATCACTAATACCTTTTAATAATCGGTAATAAAACAACCATCAATGGTTTATAGTGGAATAAACACCAATAATCATTACTAAAATAACCATCAATAGTTATTAATATAATAACATTAATAAACAGTAATATCCACCAATAAAATATCTACTAGTAATCATTAATAACCACCAATATCCACCAATAAAATAGTCACCAATAAAACAACCATTAATAAACATCAATATCCATTAATAAAATATCCATCAATAATCATTAATAGATAACCATCCATAACCATTAACAAAATAACAATCAATAATCATTAATAGATAACCATCCATAACCATTAACAAAATAACAATCAATAATTATTAATATAATAATCACAAATAGTTATTAATATAATAGACACCAATAGTCATTAATAGAATAGTCACAAATAATTATTAATAGAATAGCCACCAATAGTCATTAATAGAATAGTCACAAATAATTATTAATAGAATAGCCACAAATAGTCATTAATAGAATAATCACAAATAATCATTAATAAAATAGTCACAAATAATCATTAATAGAATCACAAATATTCTTTAATAAAACAGTCGCAAATACTTTTTAATAGAATAAGCATCAATAATCATAATATGATAACATCTAATAGCCACCAATAAAAGAACTATTAATAATTATTAATATAATAGCCACCAATAACCATTACTAAAATAACAACCAATAGCCACTAATAAAATAATTACTAATACCCATCAATAGAATAATCACCAATGACCATCAATAACCATTAATAAAATAACAACCAATAACCATTAATAAAATAATTACTAATAACCATCAATAGAATAACCACCAATGACCATCAATAACCATTAATAAAATAACAACCAATAACCATTAATAAAATAATTACTAATAACCATCAATAGAATAACCACCAATGACCATCAATAACCATTAATAAAATAACAACCAATAACCATTAATAAAATAATTACTAATAACCATCAATAGAATAACCACCAATGACCATCAATAAAATAATTACTAATAACCATCAATAGAATAACCACCAATAACCACTAATAAAATAACAACCAATAACCATTAATAAAATAATTACTAATAACCATCAATAGAATAATCACCAATAACCACTAACAAAATAACAACCAATAGTCACGAATAAAATAATTACTAATAACCATCAATAGAATAACCACCAATAACCACTAACAAAATAACAACCAATAGTCACGAATAAAATAATTACTAATAACCATCAATAGAATAACCACCAATAACCACTAATAAAATAACAACCAATAGTCACGAATAAAATAATTACTAATAACCATCAATAGAATAATCACCAATAACCACTAATAAAATAACAACCAATAGTCACGAATAAAATAATTATTAATAACCATCAATAGAATAATCACCAATAACCACTAATAAAATAACAACCAATAGTCACGAATAAAATAATTACTAATAACCATCAATAGAATAACCACCAATGACCATCAATAACCACTAATAAAATAACAACCAATAGTCACGAATAAAATAACTACTAATAACCATCAATAGAATAATCACCAATAACCACTAATAAAATAACAACCAATAGTCACGAATAAAATAACTACTAATAACCATCAATAGAATAATCACCAATAACCACTAATAAAATAACAACCAATAGTCACGAATAAAATAATTACTAATAACCATCAATAGAATAATCACCAATAACCACTAATAAAATAACAACCAATAGTCACGAATAAAATAACTACTAATAACCATCAATAGAATAATCACCAATAACCACCAATAACCACTAATAAATAACAACTAATAGCTATCAATAAAATAACTACAAATAGCCATAAATAGAATAATCACCAATAACCATTAATAAAATAACAACCAATAGCTACCAATAAAATAGTTACTAATAGCCATTATAGAATAACAACCAATAGCTACCAATAAAATAGTTACTAATAGCCATTATAGAATAACAACCAATAGTTATCAATAAAATAGTTATTAATAAGCATTATAGAATAACAACCAATAGTTATCAATAAAATAGTTACTAATAGCCATTATAGAATAACAACCAATAATTATCAATAAAATAATTACTAATAGCCATTATAGAATAACAACCAATAGTTATCAATAAAATAGTTACTAATAGCCATTATAGAATAACAACCAATAGTTATCAATAAAATAGTTACTAATAGCCATTATAGAATAACAACCAATAGTTATCAATAAAATAGTTACTAATACCCATTATAGAATAACCACTAATAACCATTAATAAAATAACAACCAATAACTAGCAATAAATTAGTTACCAATAGCCATCGATAAAATAACTACCAATAATCATCAATAAAATAACAACCAATTACCAACAATAAAATATTTAATAACAGCCATCGATAGAATAACCACCAGTAATCATTAATAGAATAACAACCAATAACCAACAATAAAATAATTACTAATAGCCATTGATAAAATAATCACTAATAATCATTAATAAAATAACAACCAATAATCAACAATAAAATAACTAAAAACAACCATCGATAAAATAACCACCAATAACCATTAATAAAATAACAACAAATAACCACCAATAAAATAACTCCTAGAATAAAACCTGTCTAAGTTAATACTCCCGGGACCAGGGGTTCTGTATTAATTTAGACAGGATATTAATGAAGAGAGGGTCATTAAATAATTTTTTGCTCGTGTTTTGTAACATTTATACAATAGAACCTGTCTAAATTAATATTGCCTAAATTAATAATTAATGATAATTAATATGTGCCTGTGGAGTTCAATATAAAAAATTTCGGGAGCGCCTGTGAAGTATCAATTATTAACTTTTGGAGGTTTATTAGTAAATGTATGGGGCCCAACTTGGGACTGGATCGCACATATTAATTATCACAGGTTATTAATTTATGCAATATTAATATAGACATGTTTTACTGTAATAGCCATCAATAAAATAATCACCAATAATCCTATATATAATTACAATAGTGTGTGTGTATCTGTCTGTCCGTTTTTACCTTTTCAAAGTTACCTTCGCTTAACTAATTTACCCAAGTTACTTTTTACTGAATGGCAGTTAGGAAGTTATAACAAAAAAAAAATTCCAGCAGGGGTGGGGGGGGTAGCAGGGGGGCGGGGCCAGCAAGGGGGGTGGGAGGCGAGCAAGGGTGGGGGGGTAGCAGGGGTGTGGGGCGGGGGAATTGTTTTTAAAAATTATTTTCATTATAGAACATTTTTTAAAAACTAGAATCTTTTTGAAAAACTAAATAAATAAATACATAAAAATAGAAAAAAATGAAGATAGACAAAAAAAGAATAGAAAAAATAAAAACATGAAACAAACATAAACAAAAAAAAAGTAAAAACGCAAAAACTTAAAAAAAGGAATGGAAACAAATGAAACAAGGAAAGGAAAATATAGTAAAATAATTTTAAAAGAAAAAAATTTCCAAAAATGAAAAAACCAAATAAAGAATAAAAAATAAGAACAAATAAAACTTATAAATATTGACAGGATTTTACAGTGGCGAGGGGGAACGGGCGGGGAAGGACCTGGACGGGTGCATTATGCACCGGGTTCACACTAGTCATTAAAATAATAACAACCAATAACCAACAATAAAATAGTTATTAATAAAATAGCCATCAATAGCCATTAATAAAATAGGCACCAATAGCCATTAATAAAATAGGCACCAATAACCATTAATAAAATAGTCACCAATAGCCATTAATAAAATAGTCACCAATAGCCATTAATAAAATAGTCACCAATAGCCATTAATAAAATAATCACCAATAGCCATTAATAAAATAGTCACCAATAGCCATTAATAAAATAGTCACCAATAGCCATTAATAAAATAGTCACCAATAGCCATTAATAAAATAATCACCAATAGCCATTAATAAAATAGTCACCAATAGCCATTAATAAAATAGTCACCAATAGCCATTAATAAAATAGTCACCAATAGCCATTAATAAAATAATCACCAATAGCCATTAATAAAATAGTCACCAATAGCCATTAATAAAATAGTCACCAATAGCCATTAATAAAATAGTCACCAATAGCCATTAATAAAATAGTCACCAATAACCATTAATAAAATAGTCATCAATAACCATTAATAAAATAGCCACCAATAACCATTAATAAAATAACCATCAATAGCCATTAATAAAATAGTCACCAATAGACATTAATATAATGACCACCAATAGCCATTAATAAAATAGGCACCAATAGCCATTAATAAAATAGTCACCAATAGACATTAATAAAATAGTCACCAATAGACATTAATAAAATAGTCACCAATAGTCATTAATAAAATAGTCACCAATAGTCATTAATAAAATAGTCACCAATAGTCATTAATAAAATAGTCACCAATAGCCATTAATAAAATAGTCACCAATAGCCATTAATAAAATAGTCACCAATAGCCATTAATAAAATAGTCACCAATAGACATTAATAAAATAGTCACCAATAACCATTAATAAAATAGTCACCAGTAACCATTAATAAAATAGTCACCAGTAACCATTAATAAAATAGTCACCAATAGCCATTAATAAAATAGGCACGAATAGCCATTAATAAAATAGTCACCAATAGCCATTAATAAAATAGTCACCAATAGCCATTAATAAAATAGTCACCAATAGACATTAATAAAATAGTCATCAATAGACATTAATAAAATAATCACCAATAGACATTAATAAAATAGTCACCAATAGCCATTAATAAAATAATCACCAATAGACATTAATAAAATAGTCACCAATAGCCATTAATAAAATAGTCACCAATAGACATTAATAAAATAGGCACCAATAGACATTAATAAAATAGGCACCAATAGCCATTAATAATAAAGCCATCAATAGTCATTAATATAATAGCAACCAATAGACATTAATATAATGACCACCAATAGCCATTAATATAATAGTCGCTAATAGCAACCTATAGCCATTAATATTATAGTCTTCAATAGCAACCAATATCCATTAATAAGATAGCCACAAATAACAACCAATAACCATTAATAAAATAATCATCAATGACAACCAATAGCCATCAATAGAATAGTCAATAATAGCAACCAATAGTCATTAATGAAATAACCCGCCAATGGTCATTAATGAAATAACCCGCCAATGGTCATTAATGAAATAACCCACCAATAGTCATTAATAAAATAACGTACCAATAGTCATTAATGAAATGACCCACCAATAGTCATTAATAAAATAACGTACCAATAGTCATTAATGAAATAACCCACCAATAGTCATTAATAAAATAATCCACCAATAGGTATTAGTAAAATAACCTAGTAATAACCATTAATAGAATAGCCACCAATGGTCATTAATATAATGGCCACCAATAGTCACCAATAACCATTAATAAATTAACAACTAATGGCCACTAATAAAATAGTTACTAGTAGTAGTCATCAATAGAATAACCACCAATAGCCATCAATTGCCATCAATTGCCACCAATAAAATATCTATCAATGGCCATTGATAGAATAACCATTAATGGGCATTAATAGCCACCAGTAGAAAAGGTACCAATAGCCATTAATAACCACCAATAACCTCGATAAAATAATAATCAATTGCTACATACTATAATTGTTTAGGATTGCCAAAAATAATTTAAAGGGAAATAATTTATAATATATATTAATAACTTAAGGTGAAATAACTTATAATAATTTTAAATTATTAGTAATAACATAAGGTGAAATATCCTTCAATAACCAAAAGTAACCAATAATAACCTCACATATTAAAATAAAACCTAAGATGAAATAACTAAAAATAACTAAAAATAATTTATAATAACTACAAGTAGCCTAAACTAAAATAATTTATAATAGCCAAAAATAACATAAGATAGTCAGAAAAACTTACAATAGCCAAAAATAGCCTAAGGAGAATTAAATTAAAATAACCAAAAGTAATTTAGAATAATAAAAAATAACTCAGGGTGAAATTGCCAAAAATAACCAAAAGTAATTGAGAATAACCATAAATAATCGTAAATAATGTAAAGTGAAATAATTTGAATCAATGAAAAATAATTTTATAATAATTGAAAGTAGATTAACATAGGTAGTATTATTATATTAGCAAAAATCTTATGCATTTATTTATTTTTAAATTTCAAAAGAATGGTCATTAAAATGTTATTGAATAATGATATTCAACTATTTTTTTGTTCAAATGATTGTAAACTTTCAAAAAGAAATAAAAGTAATTATTATATTATTGATTTTTTTTTAAAACTCAAATCATTTCATTTGAACAAAATCTCAATAAAATATGAATTTTCAAAGTTTATGTTTTTATAATTTTAAAATGAAGTATTTTACAAATAAAATGTAATGTAAAATGTTATCACAAGAAGTGAGGTGGTTTGATGGTAGGGGTGCTTACCTTCATTCCAAAGGTCAAGGGATCAAACCTCATGAATGGTGTTGTGGTCAACAATGGTATGTTGTCTAAATATTCTCCTACCTAATTCTTATAATAGGTGCCTAGGTTGATTACATGGCTTATTACAACATATGTTAGGTTTTTAACTTAGCCTAAGTAATGACACGTGTTAATAAATCATAGGGTAAAAAAAAGAAATTATTAATAATAATGTATATTAAATAATTAAATTTTAATCAATTTCACTGCTGGTTAATTAATTAATTAGCAAGTGAATGGCTTGGAAATTTGTATTTCACTTTAAAGTAACCATTGTCCATAGCAACTGGTCCCCATTCATTAAGGGGTTAAACAATTTTTACCAAATAATAGTGTTCAAATTCACTCAAAATCTATTGAAACCCATATTGAATTAATACGCATTTTGTGGTAGTATATGAACAATTTCTTATGGAACATATTTTTAAAAAACCTCCAAATGTTAATTA
This sequence comes from Sphagnum contortum, assembly GCA_963920785.1. Taxonomy (NCBI): domain Eukaryota; kingdom Viridiplantae; phylum Streptophyta; class Sphagnopsida; order Sphagnales; family Sphagnaceae; genus Sphagnum; species Sphagnum contortum. Next base: position 19,937,120 of record OY987279.1, on the reverse strand, counting down.
AAAGAATTGTTTATATGGGCCTCTAGTAATAGGTCTAGCCTTAACTTGCATATATTATAAAAACACATGAAAAGATGACAAGGTTTACATATCATGTGTTAATTGCACAATGATACGTGTGTTCAAAGGGAAATCAAATTCACAAAGGAAATAATTTTCATTTTTTGCAGCAAAATGATGTTAGGGGCTTCATGCCTAGTCATGCATATGGAGGACATTGTAGACCTTATGTGATTTATGTTATAGCCATGCATGATCAATAATCACAAGATCACAAATATCCTATATACTGTTGTGACGTCGCTCACACAATAAACCTAGGTAGTTATCTTTGCAAGACCATGAGGGCACAATATGCATTTGTTATTTGATCAAGACATTAAGGTCAATAGATTCACCCTCTGAATTTGCAATCTTGGTATATGCAATATGTGCTACCTCATACATATAATTAATCAAGAAATTACAATATTCAAATTTTTGTAAATAAAAGGTTAATCTTCATGAACTCAATGGGGACAAACCGTAAGATATTATGACCAAAACAATTATGTTGATGATGGTTTGTATGGAAGTCCTTCATTGAAATGGGGAGTTGAAAATGATTTGTGTGATTTGGGGGACTAATCATGACATGACATTGATGTGTTCAAGGTCTAATATATTCTTGTTTTCTTTGTTAGCAAGGTGCCAAATTCTATCTTTCCAACAAGTATCAAAAGACAAACTTTGGGGTTGGACGGGGGGAGGGCTGGGGCACATGAGAGTTTAAGGGTGTCAATGTAGACAATAAACACATAAAACATCATCAAGATTATACAATCATTGATGAAGTTTCATTTGCATGGAATGTTGGACATAAATTCAATAGCAAGTGTCAATTTGCTTCATTCATCCCACCTATTTAACAACAAAGAAAAACACATAGGTAACTTGTAAAAAATTCATATTCTTTAAATATCCCTACCCTATGAATAAGATTGTAAATAACACATGCATACATTTTGCATGATGTCCATAACATTTTTAACAAGGGCACCATCAACACCTTAAAATATGAATGTCCCATGTGTAGAATATTGTTACCATCAAAAGTCATTATAAAATTGTTTAATTGTTAGATTTGGCACTTAATCATATAAACAATTTTATGATGAAACAACCCAATTGAGGAACCTAATGAGCTTGAGAATATCTTTTAGTGCATAATGTGAGCATTATGATTAGGGGAATAATTAATAATATAATTAGTTTCATATGGAGATTTTAAATCACATGCAAAATTTGTGGCAACTATGGGTTAGCCTTTTGAACTCCAAAAGGTTAACACACAACATATATGTGAATTCAACTAATAGTTTAAAATTATCTTAATACAACCATTGCCACTTGGGTAGATGCAAGCTATGGTGGCTCACTTTTGTGACAAAACAATATTTTTCCATGGGTACCTTTTATTCAAATGAGTATGGTGTTTAATATATCCTTAGATCTACTAATTGGGACTTGAGATCTAAACTAATAAATTCATTATGAAGAGAATTATGTGGTTATATAGATACTAAATTATCTATTTTTGAGACAGGAATCAAAGTAGTGGATCTTTTGGCTCCTTATCGTCGTGGGGGAAAAATTGGATTATTTGGGGGAGCCGGAGTAGGAAAAACAGTACTTATCATGGAGTTAATTAACAATATTGCTAAAGCCCATGGCGGTGTATCTGTATTTGGTGGAGTGGGAGAACGTACCCGTGAAGGAAATGATCTTTACATGGAGATGAAAGAATCGGAGGTTATTAATGAACAAAATATTTCAGAATCAAAAGTTGCTGATAAAAAAATCATTTTTGAGTAATAATGGACTTTTGAAATCAAAAAACATGGATTGATCATTTGATTGGAGCATCACAATTTTTTAAAAAAAATTGATTCACATTCCAAATATGTTATTGGGATTCAATATACAATGTAATATAAAATGATAAACTCATATAATGATTTTTTTCTTTGAAAACCTGAATCATTTAATAGTTAGGGACTTTTGAATGGTTAAAATTTGACTATATTTTCATAGGTCCATATGAATTGCAAAAACAAATTTCAAATTTTTTTGTCCCAAAAAATATGTTTTTGAAATTTTTAAATATAACATTATATTAAAAAAAATTGCGAGATTCCTTTTCAAGATCTCCAAATTTAAAAAATGACATCAACCACATTAAATACAAGTTTTCATATAGATTTGGGAAGGTTTGTAGGTGATTGAACATGCATTATTCAAAGATAAAAATAATATCATTTTTTAAAGTAACAACCATGTTCATTTGAATTATTTTAAAGAATCTTGTATGGACTTGTAAGGAGTGTAATGTCTACCAATATTGAGCCACAATAACTTGCATCTACCCACTTACTATATCTTTGGCAATGTGTAGGAACCCAAGACATTTAAAAAGACCAACTTTGGCTACAACCAACACACATTCCTCCATATATCAAATGAACCAAGTTCTTTCTAAGTTTTAGAAGATAAATAAATCAATATGTGAAAGGCATGCCAATGTGGAGATATTTGCAAGTAAGCTCAATTTTTAATTCTTTAGAAAGGTACATACATTTCAACTTGGTTATAAGAGGAGCATAGGAAGATGTTGCACATGTATGTCAATCTTGCACAATACAAAGATGTATTTATAAATTACCCTTATCTTAAATATTGAATTTACTTTTCATGGTGATTCTAACATCATCCTCTTCTTTATTTGTTGTGTCCTACAATGGCATTGGGGAAACTCATTATGAACAAGTACAAGGTTTGGAGGAAAACAAACCACAAGCCCAATGGATAATGATACAAGTATAAATGGGTAAGTTATCCCAATTGTAATAGTTGGGTCAAATGAAACAAAGTTGAGTTCACAATTGAATACATTTATAACAATGTTTTGGCTTGGAGCCTCCCATGGCAACGCCGCTTGTTGTTTTAACTTCACCTTCACGAAGTTTAAAAACATGTTCTATTGTTTAGCTTTATGTGTAAGGTCACCATACGTATTTGTCAATAGTTCATATATAAGATGTGCTAAATTCAATATAACCAAATTTGAATATTCACAAAATTAGAAGTTCATTTTCTTTGGTTTGTGGTCAAAATATTGTGACATGAAAATCAAGAATATGTGCATTGTGTTTTACATGCAATCACAAGCATGCCCTTAAAAGACATCAAACCATGGATTCCCATTGCTAGCATGTGATTAAATGGGTCAAAGTTCAATGGGCATTGAAGCAAATAATACATCACAACAATTTTATTTTTATTTTTATTTTCAGGTATTTCATAAGAGTTGACTCCATAAATTTTTGTGTCCATTATGATACTTGGAATCCAACGTGGAATTAGTGGTAATGGCCTTAAAAAACAAGCATTATGAATGTCACATGTTATTATGGCATGGCATGAATGGTGGGGAAGAAAGATTTTGTGATCATGAACCCATGGGCATCATATTTAGAAATAATGTTGACACTTGTGGAATGTTTAAAATTTGGACTATCTAAATTGGTTTGACTCAATGTTAGTTTTTCACACACAATTATGTCCACTATATCACCTTTCCACAATCATTGTTTTAACTTGAAATTTGGTTTAATGTTTATTTTTGTGCATAATATTCTACAAAAGGTGGTAACCATCATTGTAACACATGGCCTCTTCAATTGGGTACAAAAAAAACAAGTCTACGACTACATAATCACATAAATCACTTGGTATTGGTGAATGACACCAACATGCCATATGTGGCTTAATGATTATGCAATTGTCGTCAATATGACATCTTATTGATATTTTTGGATAAAGTAGCATATATTTTGTTGTGATGATCAAGGTAATAATAACACTTATAATAACAAATAGTAGTTTAAATTACATTAATTTTGAATGCAAACATTTTTAGCATTTATGATATTTCAAACAAAAATAATTACATGGGTGTAGATTAACACAATGCAAGCTAATTTAAAATTATGAATGTTGTAATTCTTGAAGTCATTACAAAATCATGGTTTGCATCTTAGGTTTAGCAATTTGGAAACATATTAAAACTAAGTTGTAAGTATAGATTCGAAGTCATGAAACTTAAGATGGGTTGTATAAAGCTTATTAAAATTGGCCTATGCTAAAGTGACACATTGTTTCACAAGAAAGTGTAATAGTTCAATGTTGATGGACGATGTTATGACATGTATGGTAAATACAAGTGGAAACAATTATAAGTTCACACTATGTGACTAATATTCAACGATTGCATTTTAAAGTGAATATTAGAAGAACTTTGAACATTACAACTATCAACTACTAATCATCAAATACAATCAAGACAAGTGGAAAAATGAAAAAATGTCTAATCCATAGGCTACACATGGGCATGCCACAACACATTGCTTGCAATTATTAGATGAAGGTTGCAACTATGAATCATTGTTCATCCAATCCAGACCTAACACACATGTCATCTTAAAAGAGGTTACAAAACCCTTATTTGCAATGGTGCCACAAATAAAATAGTGCCAAGTGGCAATAACAAACAATCTGCATTATGCCACTAAAAGTGAATCTTTCAAATTTCAAATGAAAAAACGTCCAATAGATGGGTGACACAAGGGTGCATCACAATGCATTACTTGGAACTATTAGATGAAAGTTAGGATCATCAATTATTGTTCATCCAATTCAAACCTACACATGACATCACAAAGAGGTTGCAAAACCCCAACATGAGGTGGTACCGTAATTACAAATAGCACTAAGCGTCAATAACAAACAATCTACAATTGTCATTAAGAGTGAATCTTTGCAACTTCAAGCGAGAAAATATCCAATAGATGTGCAACACATGGGCGTGCCACAATGCATTGCTTGCAAGTATTAGATAAAGGTTGCGACAATCAATCATTGTTCATTAAATCCAACCTTGTCACATGGTGTTTTTAAGTAATTTAAGGACTTAACGTAAAGTAAGAAGCTCATGGGTTTTCACCAATTTAATTTTTTCCTCTTTTGTAATTTCTTTGAATTCAACATTTCAAAATAAATTGTTCATCTAGGTGACATGGCAAAATTAGGAAAAAAAAAAGAAAAGAAAAAAAGTTAACAACCCAACCATGCACACGATGAACCTACCATGTTAATTCTATACGATTTGTCACCAAATGGGAAAAGAAATTTGTTATTTAACTTTTGAACACCTAAGGAAAGAGTGTTGGTCTAGACTTTTTAATGACAAATGTCATGCAAACATCCAATTGATGATGTGGTAAGGTTAGGTCAATAAGTACCCATGCTTTTAGGAATTGATATTAGCCTAGGTTGAAAATGGTGACAAACATTTTTGAAAATAGAAGCTTCTTGCAACCAATGAGAAGTTTCATTATGCATTTAATTTTTAATTTTATTTAATATTAATTTTTTTTGGGTTTTTTGGGGGGAGGGGGAGTATGGGGGGATTTTTTCCCCCTATAATCCCAATGTGTTCCTATCAAGTTCTAAACATGTTCCCAAACTGTTCCCAATAACATCTCAATTGTATTCCATATTCTTTGGACATAGTTCAACTTTCATGTATATAAGTTATAAAAGGGGTGCTTCTAGTTAAGTCTAACCAATGTTCCAAGTAAATTGGTGATGGGCCCAATCAATGTGGCTCCTTTAAAAAAAAAAAAAAAAAAGAAAAAAGGGGGCACCCATGAAACTAATTAATAGAAGGGACAATATACACCCATTGCAATAGTGTTAGTTGTTAGGGTTTATGGAAAACAGGGTTAACCACAAACCCTAACCAGTGTTGGGTGATTCTTTGATTCTAGACCAAACACCCGCCGGAGGTTAGGCCGGGTATGTAAGCATATAACCAATAGATGTTCAAAATTTGAAAGACTTAACCTAATTCTAACCTTCAAATGTTCTTAAAAATAAAAGTCAAAGAATTTGAAAGAAAGAGTAAAGAACTGGTGTTTTTTTTTCCCCCACTAAACTTGCAGTTCTTTGATGGGTTTGAAACTTTTTTTATATTAAATAATTAATTTTTTTGGCGAGATTTCGCAACCTGGCGAAAGAAAGAAAAGGGCTGGCGAATCCAACAAAGGGATTTTTGAGATTTAAAAAAAAATTGCTATATTTTGACCCAAAAAAACTTAGAAGTCGCCAGATTTAGACAGTTTGTTCCTGTAGGTCGCCAGAACTAGGCAGGATTCCCAAAAAAAAAATTCCATAATATGCCCATAACCCTTGGGTAAATAAATTGAAATTATATATATACCCTTACCCTAGGATATATTAAACATAATATACCCGCAAAACACTGGTTTGGAGAATCATGTTCCCAATTCTGTTCCTCTAATGTTCTCTATGAGTTCCCCATGTTGAGGTGAATCTAGTTGATTCTGTTCCCCTAATGTTGTTCTCTATGAGTTCCCTTTGTGGAGGTCAAAGCAGTTGATTCTGTTCCCCTAGTGTTCTCTGTGAGTTCCCCATGCTGAGGTGAATCTAGTTGATTATGTTCCCATGATGTTCTCTATGAGTTCCCCATGTTAGGGTTTACGGCAGTGAAGCTCCATTTGTTGCTGTTGCAGTGGAGAGTGTGTTTTTCTGGCTCCTTAGGGAAGAGTCTGCTTTCGTTGCTCCTCTTCTTGGTCGTTGCGAATTCGCGTGGCTCTAAAGCTGAGCGATGGCGCCGGAGCATCCCAAGGAAAGCCATGAGATGGACCACGATGCACAGCCTCCTCCGCCTTCTTCCAAGTCCGTCGTCAAGGACGCCAAGAAGAAGAAAGATGAAAAGAAGGATGAAGATCTGGTACGATGTGTTCTTTTGCTTGGCTTGCTTGCTTGCTTGATTGCTATGAAACTCTGTTGTCTCTTTTATGCTCTACGAAGACTGCGGCATTCTTCTTCTCTTCCGGCTTTTACTATAAAAGAAGCAAGTTTTTTTTGCAGCTGCTGACTCGCCTCAAACCCTAATTGAGACTTGTGCTGTTTCCGGAAGATCTGGAACCCTAGTTTCTTCCCTTCTTCTGTAGCTCACAAATATTATAGAGACTTGTCGCAGGACTAGAGTTGGGTTTTCTCTGAGAGTAAGTAATGAATATTTTGAGCTTGGGAGGTTTTTTAGGGTTGCTGAGGGTTACTAGGGTTTTCGAAGGTTTGTTGTGAGTCTAAATATGCACCTGATAGTTGTGCACAGGAGAGCAGACAAGTCTCATTTTCATGCAGAAATTGTCCACCTTTCATGAAGGTTGTGTGATGATGATGCTGGTCTGGTCCTTTTTGGCTGGTGCAATTGTTCATGCTGTTGCCACAAGCTATGATGATGTCTAAAGCTCATGCGTGTTGTGACCCAAGTTATTTGTAACCTGTTTACAGTCAGAGGAGGACCAAGCCTTGAAGCAACAACTTGAGCTCTATGTGGAGAGGGTGCAGGATGTAGATCCTGCAATCCAAAAAATGGCGCTTGAAGCTATGCGGTAATCTTACTCAACAGCACTTCTCTTGGGCCCATATTGTTTAGATCTTTGAATTGATGCAATGCAGCACCTAGTTACACATACTGATTTGAGAGGTCCTGCTGAAAGAGAAAAAGACCAGGTGTCTGTCTTTGTTTTGGGGCAGCTTCTTCTGATGATATCCTCCCAAAGTCTTTTGAGCATGTTGAGGTCTTTCTACCTTCTGGATTAGGGCATTCATTTCTTTGTGGGAGTTTCTTGCAGGGAAGAAATCAGGACAGCTACAAGCTCAATGACATCTGTTCCCAAGCCATTGAAGTTCCTTAGACCACATTATGGTGCACTGAAGAGTTATTATGAGAAGATGGTCAACACAGAGTTGAAGGTAAATTGTGGTGAACCTTTGAAATCCTTTGGTCTGTTTTGGTCATAAGATCTCCAGTCTGAATCAACCAGGAGTAATGAGCCTGTCAGGTCCTGTGTTTACCAATCCATGCGTGGGAGCCTTTTTGGCAAAGAATTGGTCGAGGGGCTGATGAGTATTTTGTGTGCTTGACAGAGATACCTGGCGGATGTCATCTCTGTACTTGCCCTCACCATGTCAGAAGATGGAGATAGAGTAAGTTGATGTCCTGATCCAATGATTGTGTTTCCTACCTGATTGACATATGCTCAAATCGTTTTGCTAGCCAATCATCAGTCAACCAGCCTAGGGTTTGGGCCATGCATGGCACCTTGAAAGAGGTTGTGGTGTCCAGTCATCAATAAGTATATGCTAGATGAGTTCTAACAAACCCAGCAATGATGGAGTTTGTTCTGCGATGTCTGCATGTTGGGACTTGGTTACTTCAGGAGGATTTTAGAAACGATATAGCAGATGGAGCATTGTTCTTCTTTCTTCTCATGTCGAAATGATACCTGCCACAAAATGTGTATCTAGAAATGCACCAAGTCTGATATGTAGAATACATGAGATTAGTTCACCCACTTGATGTCAGTGCTGTAGATAGCTTGGTGTGTGTGGAGTGTGCAAAAGAAGATTGTGGATGTTCCAGGTGTTGCTGGCCAACAGAAAAGTCTTTGCAACTCTTCTTTTGAAGTCTTTCTGTAGACGGGTGCAACTTTGACAAATGTCAGAATGTTTGGTAGGTGTTTTGATATTTGTCAAGCTTTTGGATTGTGCAGTTTTTCCTTTTCAAAGTTGAACTGTGTTGTCCAACAAACAGGGGACAACTACTGTGGTCTTAGAGAGAGTCTGAGATCACAGGCAATCATCCACCAGAATAATATATCTGGAAATGAATCTTATTTTTTTTCCCCATGCACTGAAAGTTCGAAGTCATTCAAATATAGAAGTCTCCCAGAATAATTAGGAGCTAAGTAATCCAACATAAACTCCTACATTCTTACCTGGCCTCAGCCTTTTTGTCTTTTCATACTCTCGTCTTTTCTCCTGCTAAAGTTTGCTTAAGATTATGTTTTCCATTTACTGCTGGTATGGTACCTGAAACACAGTCTGATTTATTGATGCTCTGGGGAATGATAAAGTCTGTGGATAGCCTCAACATGTCATTCATTTCACTGTTTGGCCTGATTTCTTTCCCAAAGAATATGTGTGTTTGTTATTTTCTCTGCTCTAAATGATGATGACAATTCAACTTTGCATGATGTTAATACACCATTCCTTTTGCAGGAAAGCTTGCGCTTTAGATTGCAGGGGTCAGTTGGAGATATAGGCTCTTGGGGTCACGAGTATGTCCGGTGAGATATCTTGCCTTAATCTCTATGCTTCTTTGACTGGCAATACATGGTAGCTCATCCAAGCAGGTGTTCCACATCATGATCTGAAGTTCAAACTCAAGTGACCTGGTTTGGGTGACAAGGAGGTTGTTATATATGTTTTTTGCCAGTTCCTGACTTGCTGCCTGGGAGGAAATCCTTGCTGGGTTGCCTGTTAGAACCATGGTTTTGTGTTCATTTAAAAAAACTTGCACTGCAATCTCTTTTCTCCAGGAACTTGGCTGGAGAGATAGGCAATGAGTTTCAACAACGTCAGGTATTTATTTGCAGCAAGACTTGGGATTTTGTTAACTTTTTTCTTATGGGGATGTACAACAAACTTTGCTGCTACCAGACTTTGCATTCCACATTCTGCTCTCTCCTATCTTGTGATGCTTATGTAGATGCTGTGTGCATTAAAATGTCTTGTCCCAAACTGCAGATTGAGGAGCAACCTGTGGATGACCTTATGGATCTGGTCAAGCAGATTGTTCCTTTTCATGTGAAGGTATGGAGGGGCCTCTTAAACATTTGACAAATGCGCTGTGTGTGAACTTTGCAGCTGCCTTGAGGCTAGAAATTCTGTCTTGTGGTCTTGCTTTATCTTTTCTTTAGGGTGGGGTTTCCTCTTTTCGTGCTTGCTGATTTATGCTGGTTTGTCGTCAGATCTGAAATACCCATAACATTTCTGTTGGGTCATCCCTCAATGCTTTTCAGGTTGACTTGAATTGTAAAATTTGAGAAATTCTCGGTACTTATGAAGATACCTTTCTGTCTGTAGAGTAACCTGTTATATATTTGTCTGTGTGTGGAACGGTCTTTATTGTTTGCGTTCTGCATTCTTTATTTGCAGTACTTTCTGTGGTCTCTCTCACAATGGGCAAGGTTTGATGAATTGCAGCATAATGCAGAGCCAGAGGCAGTTGATCTTCTTATGGAGGTACAAAAGCACACCTGGTTTAGCTGGAATATTCTATCTTTTGAAGGTAGAAGTCATCCTTGTTCTTAGGAATGGACTCCATATCAGATAGGTTATTTTGGTTTTTGATTTTTGTGTTTCTTTTCTGTACAGTTATATTTTCTGAGTATCACATGTAAGGATCCAAGAGCAGACAGTATGCTTAAGACTTGCCCTCACAGACCAGGAAGATCTTCGCAGTCAAACTAGCAGCAGCTGGTATCTATGAGTATACGCTTAGCATGTTGTGTGTTGGATTAATCTCCTCCCAGTGCTTGAATCTCCTTTATATATGCACTCAGCGACAGGTTGAGCAGTTGGAGATTTTTGAGCAAAGAGTGATATTTTTCTAGTTTCACATTGCCATATAGGTTGAGAGCCTGGATCTGTTGATAGAGCACATTGACAAGGGCAATTACAAGCGTACCTGCTCCTACCTAACCAGTTTTGCCAGGTTTTTTCTCCACTACATGATTGATAGTCCTTTTTTTCTTGGAACACTTTATCTCTGGTGTATTCGCTCTGGGTTATACATTCCAGACTAACCCATTCTTTTTGTCTACCAATATGGCAAATTGTGTTCCTTCAGTGTTGCTATTGTGGCAGTTAACTCAGATGGGGTTATGATTATACTGTTGGTGTAGTTATGTTCCAGAGCCTGATGATACGTTGGTGCTGGACATTGCCTATCAACTTTATTGTAAGTTTGAGAAGTACCCTGATGCCTTGCGCGTGGCATTGCGAATGGACAATACACAGGTAGTAGAAAGAGCATGGACTATCTTTATTTTAGAATTATGATGCACTTTCTATTTTGTTGTCAGAGATTTGCATCTATCTCAAAGGACTAAAGGATCCTTAGACCAGCTTTTGGGCATGGAAATAGATTTGCACAAAATGTCCATTTCTCATTTTGGTCAACACTGTTTACTTTGTGGATTGCTGTCATGGCAGGATTTGTTCATACTGTAGCCCCCTGTCAAAAGACACCCTAGTTCAGCACTATACCCCTTGTCAAATTACTGTGTGTTATCTGAGCCTGAGGGTATTGCTTGATGTTCCCCTCTATACTTTAGAGCACTCAGTAGCCAGCTTGCAGATCAATTTGCCAACGTAGTATGGTATTGCTAACATATGATGCTTGTGCATGCAGTATGTGAAATCAATCTTTGCAGCATGTAAAGATTTGTCAGAGAAGCAGCAGTTGTGCTACATTTTAGCCCGACAGGTAAAGTTGTGTCCACAACTCTTACCTTGTATTCCAACCATGAAAGTGACAAACTTTTGTGGTTAATGTAAGAAGCATTTTACCTGAGAAAGCAGCAGTAGCTAGCAATTTTGTCTATGGAGGTAATGTGCAATGAGTTCCATGTTTGACTTAAGACCATGGTGCAGTTTGGTGAGGCTCAAAACTAGGTCTTGTGAGAAATTGAACTGACAGGATTGAGTGCATTTGTGCAGGGAATATCATTGGATCTTGATGAGGAACTGGCAGATAGTGATGAGCAACGAGATGTTCTTCAGGAGCTGATTAGCAATAGCAAGCTCAGTGAGGGCTACCTTACACTTGCTCGTGACCTTGATGTGATGGAACCCAAAACACCAGATGATATCTACAAGGTATGTTGACTCAAATCAAATCTCACTCAGTATAATTCCTAGAAAAGTCTTCTGTCGGTTTTGAATCTCCAGTTCCAATGAGCATCTGGGCACATGGGTTTGTGCTAAAGGGTCTCACATCATCTGTCCGTTCCCATTGTGAAGCACATTATAAAAGTTGACTTTGATAATGCTCTTTCTTCTTGCAAGCCATTTGGGTTTATTGTACTCCATGATTGCATGTGTTGGTATTCTTTTGTTTGCAGGCACACCTGATAGATGGACGTGCAAGTGCAGGTGCAAGTGTAGACTCTGCCAGGCAGAATCTGGCTGCAACTTTTGTCAATGCATTTGTCAATGCAGGCTATGGACAAGTAACACACTTGTCTCTTTGCTGTGTTCTTGGCCTTGTTGGTATTGGTTAGCTAGATGGTTGAGGTGTTCTCTCAAATCTCTATGTGGTTCTCCCTTCATGAACGTTCTTGGTCTGCTTAGTATGTCATTATGACAGGAATACTGACTGTGTTTGATTGTAATCCACTTATACTTCTTTTACCTGGCTTATATGTCATCATGAATAGATGCAGTTATGCACAAGTCCTGCTAGTCCTGCTAGTACTATGCCTGCAAAGATTTATCTAGTTTAATCACTAGAAAGCCGTGGATGAGATATTTTGGGTTGTCACTCTTCTTCGTTCAGTTTGTTCTTCCTTTTGCATCTGGATGATCACCAATTTTGGAATGTAGTTTGACCAACCAGTTTCAAAGTAGTAATTCAGTATAGCTTTATGTTAGTTACTCTAGCCATGTCTCATTGCACAGTTGGTGAAAGCTTCTCTCATGTATTATGTTGTCCCCTAGTCTCCATTCCACTCTGTCTATAATTTCTAGGTTGTTCACATGGGTATGGTTTAACAGTTCACTGCACTCTTGCAGGACAAGTTGATGACTGTTCCATCAACAGAGTCATTGACGGGCAGCAGCTCTGGCAGCTGGCTCTTCAAGAACAAGGAGCATGGGAAGGCAAGTGCTGCAGCTAGCTTGGTAAGTTTCTGGTACCTTCGCTTTTATGATGCTACAAGGACCCATGGAAAATGCTGCATGAAAAGTTTTCAGTCTTTGGTTTAAGTAGTCGGTCATGTGTCATTTGCCATCACTTGTAGTTGCTGGAATCTGGTTGCATCAGATTTTGGTTTTCTGGCACTTGTGATTGATCCAATTGGTGGCTGACTTTCTGTTTGTTCAGGGGCTAATTGCATTATGGGATGTTGATGGCGGTCTGCCACTGGTTGACAAGTATCTGTACAGCAATGACAACCATGTGATTGCAGGGGCTCTCCTTGCTGTTGGCATTGTTAATTGTGGGGTTCATAACGAGTGTGACCCGGTGTGCACTTGCTCTTATCCTGCTAAATACTACAGCATTTGATTCTTAATCCCTTTTGTTTACTTGTTTCATATTCTTTTCTCAGAGGCTCCACCTTAAATTCCATTTGAGAAGCCAACAGATAATTATACTTGGCTACCTGAATCTGGCATGTACTTCAAAACTGTTGTAAATGCTCTCTTTTGTGCACTTGAAAGCCTGAGCCTCCTTATTGGCACACAGGCATATGCACTGTTGTCTGAGTCTGTCAACAAGGAGGACCCAACAACTCGAATTGGTGCAATCATGGGTCTGGGATTGGCATATGCTGGCTCTCAAAGAGAGGAGGTCAGATCTAATATCCACACTCTTGGTGGGGTGCAAGGGAATATTTTGAGATCTTTACTAAGTTTACTGATGTGAAGAAACAGAATGTGGTGTTTAACTGGTGGGCTTGTGTGAGAGTGTTTGGGCAATCATTAAGTGGTAGCTTGGGGTACCACGTAGGCAGAACCCTTAAACTTTGATTTCAGGAGGTCTGTCATGTGATTTACACTGAATTTGATCCTCTTGTTTGCCTGTTGGGATTTGTCATGAATCCTGTGATGCAATCTTCTACTTGAAGACTTTGTGGTGTGGTGTATTTAACAGTCATTGTTTGCAAGGGGCTTGACACAGGTTCAACTGTGATTTTTACTAAGTGAATCTTTAAGAGTGACTGTTGAGTTGAGTGCAGGTGTTGGAGCTGCTGACTCCAATAGTGCACGACTTTAAAGTGGGGATTGAAGTGGCAGGCTTTGCTGCTTTGTCACTTGGTCTTGTCTATGTGGGCTCTTGTAATGAAGATGTGGCACAATCAATCATTCTTGCCTTGATGGATCGTAGTGAGGCTGAGCTTGGAGAGCCCCTGGCCCACTTCCTTTGCCTTGGCCTTGGTCTTCTCTACCTTGGCAAGCAGGTGATGTGTGTCAATTCTTCTTTTCCGTTGTGGTGGCATGCTTTTATGCTTTTAGTTGATAAGGTTTTGTTAGAGAGCTCATTGCCAAAGTTTGTGACCATTGTATGATTGTCAAGCTATATGATTTCCTAGAGATTGGTACCAGATTGTAGCTTCATTGCAGTCAAACGTGAATAAGATTGTAGAGTGAAGACTGGAACTGATAAACTGTTTTGAAAAGGGGTGCAGGATGCAGTGGATGCAACCATGGAGGTGGCTAAGACATTGCATGAAAAGATCTCCAAGTTTTGCCAGGTCACACTGGACTCATGTGCCTATGCAGGCACAGGAAATGTTCTGAAGGTACTTATGTTCGTGCTTCTGTCTTGCTGGCCATTGGGGTTACTATGTTCTCAGGGAGGCAACACCATTTTATGATATTGGCCAGAATACACTTTATCTGGGTTCTTTTTTGTGTCATGCAATTGCACATGTGCAGTGATGCCTGAATGCAGTCTTAAAGAGGGTGTGAGGCATGAGACCTGAAGTATAATGCAGAAAAGGAGCTGAACATTTCCTGTTGAATATTCAGATCCAAAACTGACTATGCTGGACTCAAGTCTGTGATAACAATTGCATAATAGGTCTAACGGAAGACATGCTTACAGGCCTTATACTGTGAAGTCCTAGCTGAGGACACACTCTAAGAGGCTTTTTATGTGAGGATAAGGTGTTTCTGCAATGTATCAATGTTTGGCTGGCCTGATACAGATGATGCAAAGTAACCATTACCCTTTCACTGTTGCCATTTATGGAGATAGCCTATAGTTTCCTAAATTTTTGTGTGTTGTAATAGGTGCAAGCATTCCTAAGCTTGTGTGGAGACCATTTGGAGAAAGGAGATAGCCATCAGGCACCTGCAGTATTGGGCATAGCACTGGTAGCTATGGCTGAAGAACTTGGCCTAGATATGGCAATACGGTCCTTGGAGCATCTTTTACAG
Source organism: Sphagnum contortum (assembly GCA_963920785.1). Classification (NCBI taxonomy): domain Eukaryota; kingdom Viridiplantae; phylum Streptophyta; class Sphagnopsida; order Sphagnales; family Sphagnaceae; genus Sphagnum; species Sphagnum contortum. The sequence goes on along the minus strand of OY987279.1, from coordinate 19,921,979 downwards.
TATGGTGAACAGAATATTCGCCGAGCAGTGCCCCTTGCATTAGGCATTCTTTCCGTTTCCAATCCCAAGGTAAAGCTTCTCAATGTGACCCTGTAGCTTATGGGTCTTGAAGTGGGCAAGCTTTGTTGAAGTGGTCCTCCTTCTGCCTCCCCAAGTTGAGGAATTTTAAGCATACAAATGTACATAGTGGAGAGGACTATCTTGCATGCTCATGTCATCAGGGTGATTCTCTGGTCGTGATTCAGTGATTTGGTGAACGGTGCAATGCAGATAAGTGTGATGGATACATTAAGCCGACTTAGCCATGACACTGACTCTGAGGTTGCCATGGTATGCTCACACACCTTCAATCTTTCACCCTTGAAGTTTGCTGCTCTGTTCAGTTTCTCATTGTTAATGCATTCTCCTCATATTCTTATTTTTTCTTATCTCATCACCATTGCCAGAGGCTCACGTCTTTTGTGTCCCATTCAGGTGACAGATTTTTAGGTTGCACAAAGTTCACAGGAATTTTACTCTATGTTTGATACTGGATTGTGGGTCCCCAGCATGTCCATAACTCCCACTCACATTTCAATTTGCTTGGTGCAGGCAGCTACTGTATCATTGGGCATAATAGGAGCTGGCACTAACAATGCCCGTATTGCTGGCATGCTTCGCAATCTGTCTAGCTATTACTACAAAGACCCTAGTCTTCTCTTCTGTGTACTGCTCTTGTCCTTTGTTTTCTTGCTTTTCTTATTTTTAAATTTTCAAATGATTTTCTTGTTTGCATACAGTTTTTCTGTCCCTTATCTAAACTCTTCTATATCATTGCAGGTAAGAATTGCACAGGGTCTTGTGCACATGGGGAAGGGTTTGTTGACACTCAATCCCTACCATTCAGACCGCTTCATGCTGTCCAAGTATGTCCAGACCACTCCATATTGTGTACAATTGAAAATGGGATTGCAGGTGTTATGGAAGCTCTTTTATCACAAGCCTCTTGCTTTTAACTTTCACATAGGTGACTACTTTCTTGGTGGAGGATGTAACACAAAGTGTGGGGTGCAGTGTGGCACTGGCAGGACTAATTTCATTTTTGCATGGGAGTTTAGACATGAAATCTATCATTCTTGGCAAATACCACTATGTACTCTATTTCCTTGTCCTGGCTATGCAGGTATTCCTATGCCTCCCTTAAACCTCTCGAGGACATGCTTGGGCCTGACATGTTTTGTAATTTTCAGAAACTCCAGGGAGGGATGTGCCTTATCCTAATCAATGGAACTTTGAAACCACACACCTATCATTGATCATTGTTTGTCTTTTGTATACGTCTCTTTCAATCTCTATGGGATCTGTTTGCATTCAATATAACTCACTCTTTCTATACTTGGGCACAGATATGGGGCCAGGCCCTGTGGCCAATTCTTGTGGCTTGTCTCTTGCTTCAAATTCCTGCCATTTCCTGCTGAATATTAACACTTGGTTGTGATGGCAGCCACGTATGCTGATCACTTTAGATGAAAATTTGAAGCCTCTTTCAGTACCTGTGAGGGTTGGACAAGCGGTGGATGTAGTTGGCCAGGCTGGTCGCCCCAAGACAATCACAGGCTTTCAGACCCACACCACACCAGTTCTTCTGGCTACTGGTGATCGAGCTGAGCTTGCTACAGAAAAGTAAGTTCTCTTTGGATGCAGATTTTGCAGCATAATTATTTGATGAGCAATACTTTGTGTAAATGTGAGGAAATTATACCTTATTTTGAGTTTTCCCTGGCCCTCCTGTTGTCAGTAGCAGAAATCATGTTATAATTTTTGTGTTGCTGACAGGTACATCCCATTATCGTCCGTGCTTGAAGGCTTTGTGATTCTAAAGCTTAATCCAGACTACCAGCAAGACCACTTGAGTAGCTGAGTAGATGATATGTGGGATTCCCAATTTTGTTTGGTACCAATAATCTTTGATCACTCCAAAGTGCATTAACCTTTCCCAACTTTCCTTTGCACTAAAATTATGTGTTGTTTGGGTTGTTTGGGGAGATGGATTGGTCCATGGTGTATTTTGTTATGAGTTTCTTTGTGCAACGATGCACCATGTGAGCCAATAAGAAACATCATGGCTCAAAAAAATTCCATCTATGCTTTTGTGGGGGATATCCTTCCCCTTAATGACATTAGAATGTAAATATCCTAGATTGTTTGTTGGAACATTTTTAGCTAATTGAATCTTAGAATTTTTCTAAAAAAAAATGTGTTCATTGAGTGGTTATAAGATAAGGTGGATTAATTTCAATGGATAAATAGTTCATCAAAAGTCCATTCCATAGTGTTAAAAATCACTAAAAGAAAATGAAATTTTGTAATCAACCTATTTGTGACTACATGTGACTAAATGTTTGCAACTAATTTTGATTTTTTAACTATTTGTTACATTGGTCATACTTGCGACTACACTACAACTAGTTTACGATTATTATTGTTTCATTTTTTAAGAGGAAAATTTCTAATATCCAAGAAAAGTCATATATGTCTCATTAGGTGCAAATGTAACCAAAATTTAATTGTAACTTTATGAGTATATTAGCGGTTATTGGGGCGTATTAGGATGTACAAGTGTACAATATGGGTATCTATAATGAGTGTATTAAGATCTTATGTAGCTTATATTTAGAACATATGAAAATATATTAATCACACATAAAAGGTATATATATGTATAATTTAAATATATTCAAGTTGTATTTTAGAGACACATGAAACATATTCGGGTCATATTACAAATGTATCAAAGGTTTTTAATAGTTTTTGAAATTATTATAGGTAGTACTAGTTAAATCAAATGGAATAATAATAATAATATACTACCTTTATCTATTATTACCTATAATAGTTAATATAGTTTGAAGGTAAACGACATGTCAACACATCATCTGTTGTTAGTGTTAACCAAATCAATTGCATGTTAGTGGCAAATGACAACATGTATATCTTTAATCAAAAGATGAAAATGTATTTTGTTGATTTTTATTTTTCATCCAAAGACCATGTTGTGTGTGACTATAGTCACATGTATGTGATTGTTGAATGCAACTAGTGGGATTTTAATTGCATATGTTGCAATTAACTTAGTTGTAGGGACCAATCACAAAATCTTATTTTTCTTCTAGTGAATTGATATCCATTATGATACTATCTTGACATGAAAACATGAAAAACAAAGCATTGGTTACAATTCCTATGGTTCCTATCTTTGTGAATGTACGAGCATTGGGTATATCCATGTCATTTAACTATGGAATGACAAATCCGGCACATGGGGCAAATAAGGTCTTCAAATGTGGTTGTGCCTTTGAACACATTGTAATTCTAATTCACCCATTACCATCACATTAAATAGCCCAAATGGAAGAACATTCTATCCTTATGATATGAAATGACATTATTGCAAAACTTCCATTCCACTTTACTTGGCTTTTGTAATGGCATCAAATACCATGGACTCCACGCATTCACCTTCCCTCCATTGAAAAAACACAAAAACAATAGGCTTGATTGATGGAATTAAAGTATGTAATGATAATTGAGATTTAATTTATTAAGTACAAATGTAATATGACAATCTAGAGCCTCAAACGCCCATAAAGATTTCACCCCTCCCTCTTAAGGTATATGGCAATGGTTACTTGTTAATTGACACAAGGCCCACACACCTCAAAAGGTGGATTCACAATAAAAGGAACCAAGGACTACATGTACATGCATAAAATCATGCACCCCCATGACTTTGAAAAATGATTACATGAGTTGCAAGGATTATAATTTAATGAAATCACTTTCAAAATGTTTGTATGCTTATGAATTTTCATCACAATGAATTTTGTGCATTTTCAATATGTTCATTGGTCATAAAGTGTATAGTAAGGAGTGGATAGTTTGATGTGTACATGGTGTTAGAATTTTGAACATCCTTTATCTCATGGAAACCAAAACCATTCATTCAGAAACTTTATGAATGACTATATATTAATGATTACGAGGGCATGGTGTCATTAAAATTTTGAATATGTGTTTTATTTTAATTATCCATGATAGTCCTTTTAGTGTATAAACATGTTTTTGATAATTAAAATTACATCATTGACAAACTTCCTCAAACCAAAAAAAAAAAAAAAAAAACCCCAAATTAATATAAGCAAAAGCAAGGTTGCATTTTCATGAATATTGAATGTGTCATATAAAATTACTTGTTTTTTGTGTGAATATGTTATGTTCCATTTGGAATGATGTTAAAAAAAAGTATGTTTAATAAACTCAAAGTATAATGTATCATTGAAAGTAACACATCTATTAGAAGAAATGTTGTCCATTCTAACCATATTTTTGTGACTACTATGGGATTAATGTCTAAACCAACTGATAATATGCCTAATAGTGTGTTAGTCCTACATGTCCATGTAATTACAACTTGTTGTAGTCACATATGCAACTACAACTTATGACTAATATGATTTTCATTGAAAATGTAGATGAAAAGCGGACAATGTCATCCAATTTTGATTGCATTCATTGATGAATGATAAAGTCATTTTTGTAACTACAAACAAAAGGTTTTTCAAGTACAATAGTATATTCTACCACATGAACAAAAAAAACATAGACCACATATGGCAAACTTTGTTATTTCAATTGGACTATTATCCTTTCAATGTATTCATCCATTGATCTTCCATGATATAATATCTAATAGCCAATAGTTTGTTAGAAAAGGCTGTTATAACCTAATTGGTAAACTAAACTAACTAAACTTAATAGGTTATGTTAAACTAAGTAAGCCTATGTACATTGGTAGCCTAGCCTAGCTTGCATACTTAATTAATTAGCTTAAATTATCTATAGGTAATAGTAGGCTAGTTTATTAGGTGTAGCTAATAGGCTAGATTATGAAGGTTAGAGCTAGTTAGGCTAGGTAAACAAGGTAGGTAGTTGCTAGGCTAGGTCATTAATTAATTGGTAAACTAGGTAGTAAATAGTAAGTAGGATAGGTAGTAGGTAGGTTTATTATTTATTGTGTCAATATGTGATCATGTTTTCATATTAATTAATTAATTAAATTAAGTGAAGTACTTAATCAATTAATTAGTTAAGCTAGGTAGTATATAATAAGTAGGATAGGTATTAGTATGTAGGTAAGCTAAATAAGAGGTGTTTTATTTTGTGGATATGCCATAATGTTTTTGTATTAATTTATAAAATAATTAGTTATGTTAAACAATTAATTTAGTAATGTAGGATAGGTGGTAGATAGTAGGTAGGTAGGTAAGCTAAACAAAGGGTATTTGATTTTATGGATATGTCATAATGTTTTTCTATTAATTGATTAATTAATTAGCTATGTTAAACAATTTATTTATTAATGTAAGGTAGTTAATTAATTTATTAAGTAGGTTAGGTAGTAAATAGTAGATATGTAACCTAGGTAATATGTAAGAAGTAGGATAACTATTAATAGGTAGTTGGTAGGTAGGTTACAAGTTAAGCAAAAGGTATTTTATTTTGTGGATATGTCGTAATGTTATTGTATTAATTGATTAATTAATTAGCTATGTTAAGCAATTAATTTATTAAATGTAAGCTAGGATATTAATTTATTGGGTTGGCTAGGTAGTAGATAGTAAGTATGTAACCTAGGTAGTATGTGATAAGTAGGATAGGTAATAGTAAATAGTGGGTAGGTTAAATTGTAAATATTTTATTATGTGGATATACAATGTTTTAATAATAGTATAATTATTAATTAGGTAGGTTAAGTAATTGATTTATCAAATGTAGGTTAGGTAATAAATAGTAGGTATGTAGCCAAGGTAATATATGTAGTAAATAGGATAGGTAGTAAATAGTTAATGAAAATAGTAAATATTTTATTGCGTGGATATTATGATAATGTTTTTGTATGGGACAAAGGATGTGATAGTGTTGTAGTGTTGTAATGTTACCCGTGCATTAAAATTGTCCCATATCTTTTGTCTACAACTTCAAACTTGTAAAATATATAAGTAGGTGAAGGAATGGATTAGATTCATGGTATTCATTGTAAATGTAGTGCATGTGCCATTTTGGATGAGCCAATCAAAAGGCTTGTCCCCAACAAAATAAATAGGATCATACCTACCTACTTAGCCTATGCTAGTTAGCCTATTCTACCATAGCTTAGAATAGGTTATCAATTATAGTTTAGCCTAAGATAGATTATAATTAAGTAATTAAAATAATTAATTACTATAATTATAATTATAATTATTTTTTGAACAAATGGAAAATTGCCACGTGTTTTATGGCCATTGGCTTACCACATATTTAAATCCCAACCACCCATCAATGGCACATTTGGTAGCATGTGACTATCCCAAATGTAGCTACAAATTGGGGTTCCATGTCATACAAAAAATCATCCATGGCAATGAACGAAAAATTATGGCCTAGTCATAAGGTTTGTGACTACATTTTCAACTTCATAGCCATGTCATGTGTTTTGCAACTGATTGTTTTATGGCACTTGTCTAAGGCAACTAGGCTATTTTTAGTCACATGTGTCCATTACAACTATAAATGAATCGCATTTTCAGTCATTGATTTTCAAATTTCTTGTAATGATATTATTTCTAAAATATTGACATGTTTACTTTTGTTGAAATCTACACATTTCATTTACTTGAAAATTTATCACTAAAAGAATAAATTTAATTACATATTGTTTGGAAAATTCATGGGAACACGTGTGAATTAAACTTTTGAAGTTGGCACTATCATCTTATAATGGGCCCTATCCAAAGCACAAAAACGATGTTTCAAACTTGAAAAACATAATCCTTAAAAAGGATTTGCACCTTGGGCCAACTAGTTCCTTTTATTGTGAATGCACCCTAAAGGAGAAAATGGGTTGAGATTACAAGGTTTGATTTTTATAATTACCAAAAAATAGTAAATTTTGTCACCAAATCAATGATGGAGATCAATCCATTGTCATTGGACGATCGAAATCTAGAATGAAAGCTTTCGATCACCTTATGTACGGCGACCAAAACCAAATTTGGTCACCACACCATTGGCCATGGAAAATCTTCAATCACCACAAGATTGGTGATGAAAACTTTCAAGTGTCGCAAAATTGGCAATTGATAATTTTCAATCGCCACATGAATACCAAAAAGTTTTGGTCACGAATATATAGCAATAAAAATATTTTGGTTTCCAATCTTGTGGCAATTGAATGCATTTTTAGTTGCCATACGTAATGTGAACAACCCGGTGTCATGAAAAAATTTCTCGCATCAATTTTAACGAACGTAACTAACGTGTGAAGATGGATGTTGATGTGATGACCAACACAAAATGGTCACATCATTTTGGTTTTGATAACCTTCAAATATGGAGGTAATGTTAGTAATTTTTTTGCCTTCATAACACAAAGAAGTGATATTGTTGAATGGTAAGAAAATATTTATAACTCTACATGTATTGCTTGTTGAACAAACATTTGTTGTGCATTAAAAAATGCAGTACCCAATTTTTTAATGCAATTAGATGTTTAAATTTGTTCATGTTTACATTTTTTTAATATTAGTTGCATTACTTGGTCAACAATTTTGTTTACTTTTGTTAAATAGGAATTATAATAAGATACACCATAATATGAACCTAAAATGAATTGTACATTTGCATTTGTTTCCCATAATGGTTTGATGTGTTTGTAGAATACATTTGCTCTTATGTCTTTAAGATTGAGTTTGAAAAACAATGTAGGTTTTTGTAAAGTAAAATTCAATGCAAGAGTACATGTTTTTTCACTTAAATATTAAATTTGTTTATAATTTATGAATAGAACTTTTCACCTAATCCCATTTTGACAAGTGTTTTGAAAATGTGTGTAGTTATCTAATAAAAAGTTCCTATTTCAATGTGACACTAAGCAACATCAACATCCAAACATATGCATCATGTCATGATAGACACCTAAACATTGTGAAATTACCTATGTAACTTTTAAATACACACAAGGTAAACCCCAAGTAACCTAGGTGGCCCTTAATTAGTAGGTGGCATGTAATTTAGGTAATCTAAGCAACCTATTGAAAGCCCCTAGCTAGGTATAATCCTTAGGTCACATAGGTGGCCTTTAATAGGTTGGCCCCTAGGCAGCCTAAGGTAGGTTGAATAGGACATTTAGGTAGGTTAGAAAAAAATGTTTTAAAAAATTTGCTTACATTTCATGTGACATAAAGAAAAGTTGTTCAATGGTAGGGATTTTGTGTTTTGATGTGGATGTCAGAGGATCATATCATTAAGCTTGCAATTTATTTACACTAGTTTAAAAATATTTTAGGTGCCTAAACAAGGCAAGTTGTTTAAGGTTTAAGCAACATTCCTTGCCCATGTTTTAACAGATGTGACCTAGGCTAGGTAGGCTAACTTACACTACTTTAGGTAGGTCATGTGGTGTCATTTATTGAACTTGGAGCTTGCCATGTGTAAACATTTCAATTGTTAATTTTTAAAAAAAATTGCATTTAATTGAAACCATCCAATGGATGAATATGGTCCGTATGGTCATTGGATATGTCTTCCATGATTGTGTCCACAAAGATTTTAGTCATATAGGCTCAAACTTAATGTCCTTCAAACAACTACAACCTTGAAAGCAACTAGTTATATAAACAAGTCCACAATGACTATCAGTCATGTATTCCAATGTTTATTAAACAACTATAAATGTTGGCTTTATGTGCACGTACATGCTAAGTTTTTGCATAGTGCATTTAGTTGGTTCATCAAAAACATACAATAGCTCAACATTACACAATAAAACACCATTTTTTTCCAATTTTTGATTTTGCAAAACCAACCATTATTTTGCTCAAAATGCCCATTTGGGCATTTTTTCATATCTTTTACATCTTTGCTCAAATTCTGTTTTTGTACATGGTTGGGTTTGAACATGTTTTGTCATAGATCGGAAATTCTTTTAGTCATGACAATTTTTGACAAAACATCAAGACAAGATATTAGGGAACCCTATTCATAACACTTACAACCTTTCACATGAATTTTTGTTTATGTAAATGTTGTAATTCAAAAAAATTAGTTTACATTAATGAAATTCACTTTTGAATTTTTTTTGATACATGCCAACCTCTCTTATCTTTTAATAAAAAATTGCACATGAAATTCATTCTTTTCACATTTTCAAAAATGAAAACATCATCAATGTACAACCACACAATCATCAAAACATTCAAAAAATACATCATGAAAGTCTTTTAAGGTGATTGCAAAATATTATCTTCATATTTTTTGGCAATTTTTTGGGTGGAAAATATTATAAATAAAAATTTCAATATGCTTATAACAATTTTTTGAATGGAAAAATGTTTTAAAGCAAAATAGGCAAATGATAATTCCAAAAGGTGGAATAAATTCAATTTGTTGTGTGCTATTTTATAGATATTATATGTGGAAGGGCATTTTGTCCAACACAACACACCCTCCCACCCCATGAAATGTTTTTGCTACATTCACCACTTTGTACCAATAAAAAAAATGTCATGAATAAATATCAATTATGTGCATCTTGATTTTGATATGTATTAGCCCTAATAGATTTATATACATTTCATTATGATGTTTGGAACTTGATTGAATTGAAAAAATTGTCTTCCTTAATAAATACCCTTTTTTGGACCTTGACATTGTGTCATTGCTTTGCACGTTTAAAATAATTTACTAATGTCTTATAAATTTTCCAATGAAATTTTTTAGGGGTAATATAAAAAAAAGGACATAGAGTCAAAATTTAAAACGTTTAGAACAAAATTTGGAGAAATAACATCATGTTGCAACATTGGAAAGCTTGTAAAAATATCTATAAAATAACATGAACTCTGTTCCTTAATCATTTCATTTTTGGAAAGTCGTATATTTCTAAAATTTTTGAACACCAGATGTTTCAACTCGAAAAGGGAATTCCCAAGGAATATGTATTGTGGGAACTTATACCTTTGATATGTTATTTAGACCTTTATGACTTGACAAAGAAGGTAATATTGCCTCTTATAAGGATTCAATATGTGTCAATCCATGATGAATGATGATGAGTCCATATTTGAAATAAATCTCACATTGTTCAATTTGCATCTTCACAACTAGGCGAAAACACAATATGTTGGATGAAAATGGACATCATAACCCTGATTTTTGCAACTAATGAAATGTAATCAAGGTCATATGATAGTTGTATGAACCTTTTGTAGTTTCTATTGAAATATGTGTGGTAGTTTCTAGGTGTACTGTCATGCATCAAAAAAAGTTTGTAATTACAAACAAGTACATTATATCTTTTTGCTTTTCAATTTATAGATCTAGATCATGTAATAATTTACATGGATTTCATTTTCAATGGAAAAATGATTTAAAAATTTCAAGCACATGAATTGATGAAACATATTGTATATAACATTTGAAAATCAATCATTAAAAAATAATTGAAAATACATTTCACATTCACAATTTGAAACTAAATATATTTATAATTGAATAATGAATATAATAATGAAAAATTAAAAGAAACTAACCCCTTTCACCTTATATTATCCCAAATCTAGTGGTGTATTTGTAACAAATGACTATTAACATATGCATATCTTATCCAAAGTTATATGATTTGATCTTTCAAATTCTCCCATGAAAAAAATTATGTCAAAAATTCAACCCATGGACTTTGGCACGTATATAATTCAACAACAATAGAATTATCCATATAGTCACCTTATCTTCACCCTATTTTTGGGCCTAATTTCACCCCCTATCCTTTCTTTATCAATGGTATTGTAAACCAACAAGATGGTATAGGATCGAAATTATGTATGTTTATTACATAACTATGATAGTTTATGTTTTTGTTTGCACAAATATCCTTTCACTTTTCTATTTTCTATGTGTAACTATTATGCCACACCATTCTCCTACCATGTATTTCAAATAATCATAAATTTTGTGTAAATTTTTTAAGATTAAAATTTCAATTCCTTTCACAATTTTAGTCCATGAAACTTTGCATTCATACAACAACTTGTTCTCATAAAATGAAGGTGTTTCCAAAACCCATTATATATTAACCAAAAATAAATTAAATAAGAAATTTCCTAAATTTTACACATCATATGGTTCCCCATGTGATTCAACATGCACATTAATATGAAAAAGACTTTTGACATGAATTATCTTGTGTGAATCAATGCGCATTAATATAAAAAAAACTTTCCACAAAAATTATCATGTGAAAGTCGTGCACATTTATTAAAACTATGACCAAACCATACTTATATTATGAATCCAACCACCAAGTAAATTACCAAACTTACCCCGTAGGTAATTACATAAGTAATAATCTAATTACATCAAGTTATAATAATTGTAAAAAAAAAGAATATTTATTAAATTTTAGTATAAAATGATGGAACTCATCATTTAATACACAAGGCTTGAAAATATTTATTATAATTGTTCAAGTAGGAGCAGTGAAAATATATGTAATAGTAATGGAGGCGCTTAGGAAAAACGAAAGTTAGGATGAAACTTATTTTATTACCAAGAGCGGTGGGAAAAATGAATTTGGGTCCTAATTATTTTGATTAGTAAAATTTTCATTCTCAGGTACAAGTTTGATGCTCTCTTATGCCAAAACTGGCCATTCTCACTCCCTAATTGTGGGAGTTTACATATAGTTGTAATAGCTAAGGACTTAAGTTCAATTTAGGTGCTATTCATCCTTGATGGTTTTTATGTTGACAAACCAATGTGGGTGGGAGGGCATGTATGCATTGGATCATTTCATGTATCATTATATAGTTCTTTACAATAAGCATGGTGTGATTTGGGTGGATATGTTGTGTTGATGGTTTTTACAGTAGTTCATTTGTTAAGTAGTAATAGGTTAATACTAGCAGGGCTTTTTTTTTTTTTTTTTTGGATATATACCGGAAGTGATGATTATCCATAAGATAGGTTAGCAAAATTTGATTATAAAAAGGATATGAAAGTGAAAAAGTTTAAGCAACCTTTGCATTTTTTTGTTACATGCGAGAACCCAATAGAGAAATCGGGCAGTTTTTTTTAAAGATAATTTTTTTTTCAAATGGCAATTACAAAACCAAAAGACACATTTTCATCTAATTTGAAAAAGGAAAAAATAATGTTTAGTGCAGGGAGGAGAGCTAGTGATGAGTGGCCAAAACCTTGGATGCATGCAAAGTTGAATTGGTGTAGGGGGATTGCCCATGTCCATCCATCCAGTCCGCTCAAGGTGTCTAGTAGCTACCATAGGACCGTGGCAGGTTTGATACTAATTATATTACTTTCAGAGAAATGTTGAAAGTTTCCCCCAAATTGTTTTTTAAAATTACAAAGAACAAAATTTTGTGAAGGAAAATATGGAATTTTCAAGAATATTCTATTTGTGGAAAATGGAAATTTCAAAATTAATTAATTAATTAACCAACAAACTTATGTCAAAGTTGCCAAGGTGCTACAATAAGTTGTCTAAGGTGTAATTATTAGAGTGACGAAAGCGTGTTCTAGTGAGCTGCCATGCATGTAAGTAGAGGCAATGATGTATATCAACTGCACATTTGTAGCCAAAATTAAGGGTTAGGGTTGAAGAGTAACAGAGAATCATGTCGCTGGTCATAATGAATCTATGTGTTGTTTTGTTCCTCGTGAAAGGCAAATGGAGGTCCAATCAGCCTTTTTATTTGTGGCCAATCTTTCAGACCTTCTACCACTACAAAGTTAACTACTTCAACTATTTTTTTTCATATTCGGGTTGTGACAACCTCTAAGTTAACTATTTTTTTTCATTCTCCGGTTGTGACAACCTCTAAGTTAACTATTTTTTTTTATCCTCGGGTTGTGACAACCTCTAAGTTAACTATTTTTTTTCATCCTCGGGTTGTGACAACCTCTAAGTTAACTATTTTTTTTCATCCTCTAGTGGTGACAACCTCGGGTCACCACTTAGTGTAATTAGTGGCATTTTAGTGCAAATTTTTTTTTTCGGTAGAAGGTCTACAAGGGTTGCTAGCAGACATTTTTCAGACTTCTTCCACTACATTAGTTAACTACAGTAATTAACTAAGTTAACTATTTTTTTTTCATCCTCGGGTTGTGACAACCTTTAAGTTAACTATTTTTTTTCATCCTCGGGTTGTGACAACCTCTAAGTTAACTATTTTTTTTCATCCTCGGGTTGTGACAACTTCTAAGTTAACTATTTTTTTCATCCTCTAGTGGTGACCCGAGGTTGTCACCACTAGAGGTAGTTAGTGGCGTTTTAGTGGGTTTAGATTTTTAGTGGTAGAAGGTCTGCAATCTTTTTGTGGATGACCAAGTCCTCATGTGGAAATCTTGTGGAGGTGCTCAGGCTTGTTGAAGCTCACAAAGGACTTACAAGAAGGTTCTAACGTCTGATCCCAAATACAGCAATCAGCTTCAATTGATGTACAGGAGGATTCTTGTGTGACAGTTGCAGGATTTCAAGTGTGGGAATACATTTTCCAGTTGGATTTCCAGAACTTTTGATGTTCTTCCAACATTATTAGTACATGGGCATTGTGTGATTTTAGGTTGGATCATTGGGATTGGGTTGCCGGGTTTGTTTTTTCTAGGGTTTACTACAGATCCTCTCTTTTTGGTTACGCAAGAACCAGTGGGACACAATATGAGGAAGAGGAAAGACCCAATAGCACATCCTAGAGTCCAATGGGAATTAGCTGCAGCTGCTCAAGCCATGGTGGATGTGGAGTATGGATATAATTCTGATCCTGGAGTCCAATGCAGCTGCTCAAGCCATGGTGGACATGGAGTATGGATATAACGCTGATCCTGGAGTCCAATGCAGCTCTCAAGCCATGGTGGATGCAGGGTATGGACATGAGGCTGATCCCAGATTCCAATCAGGAATTAGCTGCAGCTGCTCAAGCCATGGTGGATGTGGAGTATGGATATAAGGCTGATCCTGGAGTCCAGTGCAGTTCTCAAGCCATGGTGGATGTGGAGTATGGATATAACGCTGATCCTGGAGTCCAATGCAGTTCTCAAGCCATGGTGGATGCAGGGGATGGACATGAGGCTGATCCCAGATTCCAATGGGAATTAGCTGCAGCTGCTCAAGCCATGGTGGATGTGGAGCTGTATGAACATGAGGCTGAGGAAACTTCTGAAGAGGAAGCTGATTTGGATTATAGATATCTGGAATGATGTGGATGGCGTCAGGCTGCTAAAGGAAGGTCAGGCACCTCTGGAATGTTCAACATAGGAATCAGCAAGAATCAAGAAGAGTACCTAAGGCTGAGGAGAGAAAGTGCATTGTTGAGGAAATGCACCAAGAGCATTGGTCATTTTGCTAAGATTTGTAAAAGATTTTTCTGGCACTGCAGGACTGAGCAGGTAATTCAGTTGTGAGTTCTTGCAAGGAATCCAACTCCTCAAGTGCACAGGAAGCATCAGATCAGATTTTGAGGCGCTGAAGAGCATTGAACCAGTGTCTGATCTATACTGATGGGATGGATGCCAAGACTTAAAGCAGACAATCATCTGAGTGCACTTATGTAAGTTGTGGATGAAGAAGTGGGAGCTGAAAAAATGACTGAACAGCAGATTGCGAAAATGAAGCTGATTGCTGATATGCACAAGTCTGTTTTGGGAAACCTTGAGCAGGAACAGCAGAAGCAGAAGAAGGCATGTGCTCTTAGAAAAGGAAAAAAGATGTTTCCAAGTCTTCAGTGAAGGAGAAGACAGCGTCAAAATATAGAAACTGGGCAAAAAGAAGTCACTTTTGATGAGTTGGGAAGGACCTTACCTTTTTGCTAGATACCTTGATGGCAAAGGAAGTACAGGACAGGGTGAAGGACTTACCTGTATCATCAAGGGTGGTGATAACAAACATTGAGATCCAGAGGAAATCTCCAACTGTTCCACACCTGATGCGTAAATTGATGGAAGCTGTGGGTACCCACAGCTGATTCATGGAGTGGTTCCAGCATCAATGCAATCACCTCATGCGTTTTTCCACCTGCAATGATTTTCCACCTCATGATTCCAGCTGTGGCAGCTGATAATCAGAGATGGAGAATTCTTAAACACTTCCCCTGTGACCACATTGAAGCTTCAAAACTAACTCACAAATTGCACATTTTGAACAGAATACAAGAAAAGCCCAAAAGAGGGCTGGCAACAACCAAAGCTCAGGAGAGACTGAACTACTTCACATAGAGATTGTACACAGTACATACCCCGTAGGTAGAGAGATGTGTGAGTTCTAAGCAGCTATACGCTTTCACCAATTCCTCCAACATCTCTAGAACTTCTGGGACAAGACATGCTACATGCATATGAGACCTACCATTTCCTCCATTGAGGCAAGCTTAAGGCCACCTCAGAATCATGACTTTTTGTTTGTTTCAAATACAATCAGCAGTGCTTCAGGACTCATATCTTCAGCTCAAGAATTTGCAAACTTTGAATGAATGG
This sequence comes from Sphagnum contortum, assembly GCA_963920785.1. Taxonomy (NCBI): domain Eukaryota; kingdom Viridiplantae; phylum Streptophyta; class Sphagnopsida; order Sphagnales; family Sphagnaceae; genus Sphagnum; species Sphagnum contortum. The sequence goes on along the minus strand of OY987279.1, from coordinate 19,906,415 downwards.
TGATAATATATTGTGACTTGTGCTGGGATTTGGATATCACAGCATGCTAGATGGCCACCAGCTGTTGCTTATGCTTGATTGGATCCCTCATAGACTTGGTAAGTCCTAATTATGATGTTATGGAACAATGGCAATTCTTGGACCTTACTATTTCAATGTAGAATTCTGGGTTTTTTTATAGCTGTTTTTGATGATTGATTCACCTTTGGTGCTGCCAATTAGATGGATTCAGCCAAATTTGAAAAAGAGAAACATGGGTAATTCCTAGATTTGTTTTGTATTCCTTAAAATGTTTATGTAGCTAGGATCATAAAGATCTTTGATCAAATTTGGCACTGTGACCCAATTTGGCCTTGAGGGACTAGTTAGTGATCTTATGGGTTTTTTCACAGATAGCTTGCAAGTCTCTTATGTAAGACTTATTATCGGAAAAATTAGTTTGAAAGGAAAGAAAGATACTATGAGAGGTCCACTACTTCTATTCTTGAATGGATTCCACTTGTTGAAGGTGATTCAGGCCTGATTTAGAATTGTGCCAAAAGCTTGGCTACTACCTTAGCATCAATTTCAAAAACATCATCAGTAGCCAACTACCAACTTAAAGGCATAAGGGCAAAAGAGATAGGAAAGCATGAATTTTTCTGTGTCTGAGGCCAATGTGCACTGATGCATTGAGACTGTCCAATATGAATCATGAAGCTAGAAAATTGGAGTCAGTTTTTTTCTATGGGCAAAAACCTTGCCAATTAGTGAATTTAAAAAAAATAAATTTCAAAGTTTTTTGGGGTTTCCTGTCATCAGATTTTGAAAAAGAAAATCAGAGAAATCACCAGATTTTCAAATTTTGTTCTCGTCATTTTCATGTCATATTCTTATATTAATTTTTTTTTTTGATGTGTCCAATAAAATGAAAGTGTGACATTCCTTGCGGTACCGCCCAACCATACTTTCACCCTATTTTGAAAAGTTTCAACCTTATTTTAATTCCTTTAAAAATAATAGTAAAGATATGGACATTTTTTTTAAAGGATTTGGAAGATGGATTTTAGCCTATATATATATATATATATATATGCTACTTCAAAGTTGTAGCACAATGATCTTCTGATACCCTTTTAAATTTGTTCACCCCTTCAAGATCTTGTTTATTGGAACTTTTGACTCCTCTCTTGAATGAAATAAACCCATGTTTTCTTGCTCATGTTAGTAATGAGACATCGTAGTGGGTCACAAAGGTTAGGGTGTTCATACATTGTTGCCATATGTCTATTGTTGAACTTTCTTAGTTTGCTTCCTTGCTATGAATGTAACTTTCACAAACGTCAATATTGTGATTCGAATACCTTTAACAACTTTGGTATTTTATTCACAACTTCTCTATGATTTGATAGCATGTTAATTGACGACTTTGATAATTTGGGGAAGTCACTTTTTGTATATTTTAAAAATCACTTGAGATTAAAAGATATATTTTAATATGCTATGAAATAATGAAATATTCAAAATACATTTAAAAAAGTATTTTTATAATGATATATAGGCACCCTATTTACATTTTAAAAAATTAAAAAATTTCTTTTTTTTTCAATAAGTTGTAGCCTATATTTTTTTGCACATCATTTAGAATAAAATGGAAATGACCTCCCCAAGTTTGATAATTGATCTATGTCCAAAATGTTTGTGCCATAATTTCATATGTGTCACATTATTAAATGTGACAACATATTGTTCTTTTGTTTGATGGTTCTTTTCATTTGTAATGTATATGTATGTTGTCATTAGTTGGACAATAAGCACCATCAGTTTTCATAAGTGGGTGGAAACACATTTACCTAATGTAACACAAAAGGAAGTTGCAAAATACATTTGAGAAATTTCAAAATTTTAATTATAGTTCATTCCAATTTATGTGTGGAAATGATGGAATGGGACTCATAATTTCAACGATGACTCTAAGCATAAAACAAAAAATAATTTACATTCAAGACAAAATATGAGCAAAATATTTAAAATCCTATTCATAAAAGAGTTTTAGAAATATTATAAACAAATTATGAAAATTTCCAAAATTTCCAAATGGGCTAATAAAATGCACCACAAGATGCATCTATACTGAAACAAATTGTGTGTATTCAATGGATAGTTGATTCATTTGTTATATATATATATTTTGATTTCAACAATATTAAATCACTTTTAAAAAAAGTGAAATCTTTTATTCTTTGTAATTAGTACATTTGGATTTTTTTTAGAAATCAATAAAAGAAAAATTATATTATAGTTACCCAAACTAGTTGATCATGAATTTCTACTTAATATATTTATTTGGTAACATCCATTCCCCCTTACAACATGTAGAACCAACCAAAAATTCTTTGTACTTTTTTCAATTATGGACTTTCATGATGAAATGTTGTTTTTGTTTCACCCTAGTGTTGCTTTCACCTTGGTTCTTGAAAATTTGTTACTCTAACATTTGGTCACATTAAACATGCAATACATGCTCTGTATACTACTCTCACAACAACCATTTTTATTTTGATGAATTGATGCAAAACTTTTTGTAAAATTTGATCACACGCTCCAAAAGAGTTCAGAAGATTTAGACAAGTTCCTGCTGGTAAGTCATGTTTTTCTGCTAGAATTTCCATTGTTTTGAGAGTTCTCAAATAACTTGGATGATCAGGCCTAGTGCTTCATCAAATTCTTGGTTAATAGGTAGGGTGTTGTTTGCAAGGAGTAGTAGTGCAGGCCAAAAATGGTGAAGGCATGAAACCAAAATTTTCATTTCTCAATTCTTGAAGAATTCCAAGTATTTGGTGTTCACTTTGAAAAAGTCCACAATAATTGACATAAAATTCATCACCTCAGAAGTCTAAACCATAATTATAGTATGCTTTCAAAGTTACAAATGGAATAAAATTTAGTTTTAAATGAATGTATTTACTTCTTGCTTCAATGAATTGAATTTTGGTGCATATTAACCAAAGATTCCAATCTTTCCATGCATCCCTCAATTTTTGTGTTTATCTATCATGCTTTCATTCAAAATTCAAATTGAAATCTTTTGGTTTCATATTTAGTAATTGATGCGTTTTTTTGACAAAAAGGTGAAAGATTAGTGAAAATTGAATGTGTTTCCTATGCCTTTCCCGTGGGCCATACCATAAATTTTCAACTTATTTTGCAATTATTTGTTACCTTTTAGAAGAAAATAATTTCTTAAACATCAAGTACAAAACAATTTTTTCCCCAAAATATCATGATACTTTTTCACTTTATTTGCATTGCCCATGTATATTTCCTAGGCTTGTCTTTGTCCATATGTTTATGGAGATAATTCTTTCTGCACAAGTAAGTATCTAGGCTTTCCCATCATGGGATTTTTAGATTTTAAAATGGCACCAACTACAAACCCTTCTTAAAGAACTTTTTCTAAGCATGAGAGTCTTGCCAGCCAAAGCTCTTGAAACTTCCTTGCATTATTTTTTCTTGATATGAGGTGCTTTTAGTTTTAGAGACATGATCAAGATTGTGACAAAACTAGCTTTGTGGAGTGATAAGGGGTGCACTCTTTGGGGTGGAATTTTCAATTGTGATTAAGGCATGGTGTTAAACACTACATGAAGATTTTGATTACTCAAAAACAAGACAAAATCTTATCATGATCGGCATTTTTGTTGGAATTGAAATACTTCACTCTCAAATTCACATGAAGTGCGAGGGGCTTCACTAGGTATCTCATCAATTATCCATAGAATGGTACTTGCACAAAAACAACAAAACTCATTCTTCTTCAATCCATGGAAAATCCAAATTGACCAACTTCTCACCACCTTTGCACCCACAATTGACACGGCACCCGATCAGCACCTTTTACAATCTACACAATAATGGTGGCTATTTGTGATAAGATTAGGGGACAATGATGCAACATTTTTGTGTAATGGTGAAGTAAGAGCTCCTAGCTATGGTGGTTGATGTGAAGGAAAACAATGCAACTTGCTAACCATCCTACTTCAAAGCTGAGGTTACAATAGACAATTGAGATGTATACTTTCGATCACATCCAATAGTATCTTACAACAATTGGGCTTTGAATCCTTTGGACCTTGTCGTGATCGGTTGCAACACTTACTATCATACCTTCAATGTTGTGATTAATAATCATAATTTTTTCCCTAATTGAATTGGGCAATAGAACTTACACTAAACAATGGTTTAGGGTATGATATTTGGTTTAAGATTTAATATATTGAGAATGTGGTTTTCATTTTTAAAAATTGCAAATAAGGTGGTTAGACCATATCCTTGGAAAATTTCTATATATAATTTTTTTATAAATATGAATTATGGGTCCCTCACACCATATCCAAATTTGTGTTAAGCACAAAATTAACTTTTGTCTAAATATGGGATTATGTTCAAATCAGCATTTAAAAAAAAAAGATATGCATAATTAAATTTTTTTGCATATGTTAAAATCAAAATTCAAATGATAATCAATCAATAAAAAAATAATCCTATCAATAGAATAATAGAAAAATTGTTCAGAATGTAATAAAGACTTAAATAATTGGACCATTAATAACACATGCCAACATCTTACTATTAATGAAGGTAGTTTGTTTGCTTTTGTCACATTGAGATGTCACAAACCACAACATCTTTGTGCCCATGATGTTGGTAGTCTATATTGGGAAGCCTTGATGAGTATGATGAGTGCACAGAGGTGGTGGTTTTCTAATGTTTAGACCTACAGTGTGGAAGTTATTGAACTTTGCATGAATATCTTTAATTATTTTGAAAATTTCAATAAAAATGAAATAATGACAAAATTACAAAAGCAATCAATATCATTTATTTGTGAACTTATAAAAAGAAGAAGAAAACAACATGTAGTATGAATGAATGAATGTTATTTCTAGAGATGACAACAATTGTGACTTGGAAGTAAGCAATCACTCACAACAAGATATGACTTGAATAAGTCAAGACTCTAATGACTACCCACAATGAGATCACAATCCCACCCCATTTCTCCACAATTCTATTCATGTCACTTACAAAAGGCTATTTGTAGTATAGAGAGGATGAGGTAGGGAGTGGAGAAGGCATGGGAGATGTGGGGAGGGGGATGGGGGAATAGGAGGAGAACCAAAAGGGATGGGAGAGAGTGAGGGAATAGCACAGGCACCAAAAGGGAAGGAGGAAGAAGAGTGTGTGTGTGAATTGAAGAGCTTAAGTTGAATTGAATTGGTTCACACAAGGGATATAATAAGGGTATTTTTGTTTCCATTTAACTTTCTCGTGGTTTTGGGGTGTTAAACTTAAAGGAGTAAATTAACCCATTTAACTTTAAAGTTATTATTCAACTTTAACTTATTAAACCTTTGTGTTTAACCTTACATTGATTGAGCCATTTAGTTTAGACTTAGGGTGGAAAATTTCATATTACATTGATTTCAAAAGATTAAAGTATCCTCCATTCAAGGGGTTTGAATCCACCTCCTTATTCCACCCTAAGTTGAAACCACATTTCAAATATATTTACTATATTTATTCCTTAAAAACAATGTATCTGAAAGCATTTGTCCCCTCCATGATACATGAGATAGATACCAATATTGGGCAGTTATTTTTTTAAAAATCCATACTTGCCTGATTTGGTTCTCAAAAAGTTTTAATTAAAAAACCAAAATGGTTCTCGCATTTTGGTTCTTTATTTTCGATTTTCCCTCATTCCTAACTAATTCATGGAAATTTTCAAATTATTTTTTTTTTTCCTCACTTTGGGCAATTAAAAACCTCCAAAATCATTTGGTTTTTCGAATTTCAAGATTCACTTTCTTGCAAAATCTTGCCAGTAAAAAGAAAGGGCTTGCTCCGACAAGTGACATATATTTATTTTTTCAATTTTCTGATGTTGTGTCATTGCCTAACATCCCAAGAGGGATTTAGAATAAAATAATGGCATGCAATTTTATTTTCTTTTTTCGTAATTTGAAGGTTTTTTACAAGGGATAAAGGGTATATTGTGACAGAATCCGTAAGAAAAAAAAGTCTCATACATAGGAAGGTAGGTAGCAAAATAGGTAGCTACTAAGTAAGTAGATGGTTTATACATATGTAAGTGCTGTTTTTATTACCTACCTACCTACCTACCTACCTACCTACTTGTGGGTTGTTAGTGGGTAGGTAGGGCGGGGGGGGGAAAAAAAGCAACTGAGGTAACCACCATGGTTAGCTAGGGAACTGAAACCCAACAGAAAAACTGTTTCCTGACCACTGACCATTCATCCTTGCCCATCCTCAAGCTCCATTAATTAACCTTTAGGCACTGTTTCCTAACCTAACCTACCTTTAACTATCTAACTTTGATGGCTAACTTTGGCCATCAACTTCTCTCCCTACTTCTTCCACCTTTTCCAATTTAGCGCTTAGTAGAGTGTTCACTTGAGTTTTTTATCTCTTAAATTAGAGCTTTGTCTATGTAAATAGAGGACAGTCCTCCTTTATGGCATTGCCTTGGGGGGTGTAATGTGTGTCTCTTGTTTTTTTAAAACTTAGTTTCTTTTACTTTTGAAAAGCTTTTAAAGGTCATAGAGTGTCACGATTGTGTGCAATTTATTGGCCTTGCCTACCAAGGCGAGGATATTATTGTGTTTGGATTCATTATAGAGTCTAGTAGCTTCAGGGATTTTGGCCCCTAGGTAATATAAGAATAGGTCTATTTTTATATGAAGGATATTTATATTTTTCTAGTTTTGAAAGATGATATTGTGGCTTGTGTTGAACCTTGAGATTAGTTATAATAGAGTTATAATAATATCTTGAAGGATTTTGGCTAACCATGGTAATTACCTGAGTTGCTTTTTTTTTTCCCCTAGCTACCTACCTAGGTTGTTAGTAGGTAGGTAGTAAAAACAGCTCTCACCTATGTATAAACCATCTATTTACCTAGTAGTTACCTATTTTCCTAGGTATCTACCTATAGATGAGACCTATATTCTACAGGATTAATTATGGAGGTAAAACCAAATATTAACTCAGATGAGGTTCATCCACAACTGAGTAATTACAGGCATCCAGTGGATGATGGTGCACTGTTGGAAGTGGCCGGAAACTGAGTGGCTAAAGTAAAGTAAAGTAAGTTAGTTTAAGTAAGTAAGCTTACAAAGATTTATGGGGCTGGCGCTTGGGTTGCCAGTGAAAAAAAGGAGATCGAGGTGCGCTGGAGGGCTGGAGGGCCCCCCCCCCCCGACCCACGCATGGACACTATTCCAAAGCATGTGGAACAACCAGAATCGCCACGAACACGATTCCAGTATAAAAGAAGCACAAGAACAACTCCACAATCTCATCACCATCCAAGGAAAGGCTCTTGAGAGTTGTGGTGAAGAGTTTTATGCTGAGAATTTGCCTGCAGGAGCTTGAGAAGATTCAGTTCTGATCAGAATTAGTGTTGTTGTTGTTGTTGTTGTGGTTGCACGGTCGTCTAGAGTGAGTTTTGTGGATATTTTCAGAGAGCTAGCTCCCCAAGGAAGAGTCCATCATGGGTGACCATTCTAATTCATGTGGTAAGCTAGTTTGGAGCAGCAGCAGCAGTAGCAGCAGGCTCATCATGGTAAGAACTCTGGCAGCTTTGTTGCTCACAATTCATAGCCAGGCTCGATCAGACGCTCCTGCATTGCTGCAAGGAGCTGAAGCTGGTGTGGAGGACCATTTACTGCAGTTGGACACCACGCCAGCAGCAGCAGCAGCAGCAGCTTCAGCTTCTTGCGTGCTAAAGAAAGCGGACTGCAAGATTTTGGAGCTTCTACAGCATAATCATGGGCTGCATCTCTCTTTCTTGCAAGAGAATACGTCGTCGGCTGTAGCAGTTTCGCGTGATTGGGGTCTCATCAAGCACTTGCAGCCAGCTGCAGTTCTGCACCCAACTTCTGTTCACGAGATTGCTGAACTCATTCGAGCAGTGGCATCTTCTTCTACCAATCTCACTATCGCTGCTAAAGACGTCGGTCATTCCATCAATAGTATGTCCTGCTCTCTCTTTTGTTGGATTCTGCTGATCATCATGATTATCAGCTTGTCATGCTTGAATCGATAAGTCATGTGCAGGGTGGTCGTCGAGATTGTAGCTTGACATGACATGATGCATGTGATTGTTGCAGGCAGAAAAGGGAGTGGTGATTGAGATGTCTTCAATGAAGGGGATGATGAAGGTGATGCCATACGGGGACGAGGATTGCGCACTCCCTTTTGTGGAAGCAAGCGGCGGGGAGCTGTGGGTGGATGTGCTGAAAGCGACGCTGAAGGAAGGACTAGCACCCAATTCCTGGACCGATTATCTCTACCTCACTGTGGGTGGCACTCTCTCCAACGCAGGCGTGAGTGGCCAGACTTTCCGCCATGGTCCTCAGATCAGCAGCGTACTGCAAATGGAAGTGGTCACAGGCACGGGACAGATCGTCACTTGTTCCGCTAGCAAGGAGCCTGAGCTTTTCTTTGCAGTTCTCGGCGGTTTGGGACAATTCGGCATCATCACCAAAGCCCGCATCCTCCTTGTGCCTGCACCTCAGAATGTACGGTACTGTACAATATCAAGCTGCTGCTTGCTCCTGTTCTTCATGAACAGAATAGTCTAAGCTCTGCTGCTCTTGTGTCTGAAGAAATCTTCTTCAATGCATTAGTAGGAGAAGTAGTTCCTTTGCATCAGTCCTGAGATCCTGGTCCATTGTGTCTGTATATGGATCTTCGCTGCTGTTGCAGGTGAGATGGATTCGAGCTATGTACACGGACTTCGAGGTTTTCAGAAGAGACCAGGAGATGCTGATCTCCGAGATGGAGGATCAGCTTCACACTTTCGACTACGTCGAAGGCTTTGTGATGATGAACAACCAGGACCCGACCAATGGCTGGAAATCCGTCCCTTTCTCGACTGATGCAGATCAAGCTGTGAGCGCCATGAGCAGCAGCACGTTACCTGCAGGTCCCGATGCTGCAGCAGCAGCAGCATCTTCCCGCGTGCTGTACTACTTGGAAGCTGCCGTTGGTTACAACCTCGCAGATGTTGGTCCGGCTCTAGAGAAGGTAAAACACTGCTGCCACAATCCCGTAGACCCGAGTTCATCAGCTTTTGCTCTTCATGATCTTCTTCTGTAGTTCCTGAGGAAGAAGAAGAAGAAAACTTGCAGCAGCATTATGGTCAGTGATCTGATGCGAGCAACCTGGGACTTGATGATTCTCAGCTGCTGTGTTTGTTGTTGTTCCTATGGTGGCGCCTGCAGAGAGTTGAGAAGATGTTGGCTCCTTTGAGCTTCATCCGGTCGCTCATGTTCAGCACGGACGTCTCCTACTTCAAGTTTCTGAACCGGATCCACGATCTGGAGCTGAGCTTGCGTGCACAGCAATTGTGGGACGTGCCGCACCCTTGGCTCAACCTCTTCGTCCCTGCGTCTTCCATCACCACTTTCGACTCTTTGGTATTCCGGCAGCTTGTTCCTGTGGAGTATGGAGGACCCATTCTCGTCTATCCACTCAACCGAAACAAGTAAGACAATGTGAACTCATTCTCGTGACAATTCTTTTTTCTTTCAGGTCGCATCAGGTATTCTGTTGTTTTTGGGCTTGGGAACTGGGGCTACCACCCACATTCCCATGCCCTCAAACAACAGAAAATCCTCTGGACCTGCCATTCACCTATACTGTATTTCTAGCATTTCAGGTTTGATGGTTGCAGCAAGCTTTGTAGGCATGGGATTGTATCTGAATGGGTTGTTGTTTTTTGTTGTGTTGCTCAGATGGGATAGGCGAACAGCTGCAGTGGTGCCAGATGAAGAAGTGTTCTACTTGGTAGCGTTTCTGAGAAACGCGCTGCCGTCTGGCCCAGGTCTTCAAGGCATGCTGGATGAGAATGCTAGAATCCTGAAAGTTTGTGAAGATCTGAATGGCAAACATTACTTGCCAAGGTACACTGAAGAGGAGCAGTGGAAGCGGCATTTTGGGTCTGAGAAGTGGACTGCATTTGTCCAACATAAGCACATGTTTGATCCTCATGCCATTCTGGCTCCAGGACAGAACATCTTTCCCAGGAATCAAAACCCCCTGGACCAGCTGCTGCTTCATTCTTCTGCTTGATGATTCTTGCTTGTACATACAGCACCGAGAATGAATGATGCCTTCAAAACTTAGCACCATTCATTTATGTCAATGAAGAAGCACATACACCACTGAGACATATTACATGATTGGAAGACTTTGGAAACTTTTTCTTCAACAACCCATTGGACTGTGATTTGTGAAGGAGCTTGAGACTATATGAAATTATCTGATCAATGTTGATTTCTTTAATAAAATGTGTGATTGATTTCCAAATTCCTCTAGGAGGAGGTAGATTGTTGGCAGCTAGACTTACCAATCATGATGTACAAGCTGATATTGGATTCAAGGAGTCTTGAGACACAAAAAACACTTTCTAACCTCAATTTGTATGTACTTTGGAGCTTGGGTCACTCAATTGCTTTGTTCAGAGATTCAAGGGCACAGCAGGAAGAATTCAAACTGTTGTAACTTTGTCGAGCTTTAAAAGATTCTCTTGCTTTTGAAATCTTGAACTAGTAGTGGAACCAAGAGAAAAGTGGACATATGTATGTGAATCTTTGTGTTATTGTAATAGCCATGATGACAATTTCTCTTGAAAGAAAATATTTCATGCCAATCTGGTTGCATTTTTCTCTCCATCATGGGCTTCCCAAATGCAGAAGGAAGTTTCTCTGGGAGTTATTCCTTGCATCTCGAGGGCAACATTTTAGGTCTTAATTTTTTGGGCAATGCAAGCTCAGATTCATTAATCCTTTCAAATATCTGGCCTGATATTATGTCCAACTGTTGTGTGAAGTCTTTAGCAGCTCCAGCACAAACACTCCTACACTCCTCAACAACCGTCAGCAACTTCTTTTGTGGGATCAATATGATTTGTGAACTCTGGTGACATTTGTTTGCCAGTGAACTGTGCACTTTGTGAGTACTACATCTGCCAGTTTAATCAAATCGTGATCAAGAGCAAGATAATTAATCCATCCTTCAGCTTGCAATGGGAACTGCAACACAGCTCCCAATGAGAACTCAATTGCAGTGTGCACTGGAGGCTGCCACATAGAGTAAATATGATTCAAAGGTTTTGTGTATTCAACGAATATTATCTCTTGACTTCTTGATTGTGAAAGATGTATCCTGACACTCTGTTGATTCCTAGCTTAAGTCTGAGTCCGGATCACCATATAAGTTACCACTGTAATCTGATGTACATCATGTTGGGGATCACAATCTCCACACAGAACAAACAGAACCAACTGGCAATGGGAATGTTGCCATAGTCCCTTTTCAAAAGGGTTTTTTACAGGGTTTCAAACTGAGAACAATGTCCTGTTCAAAGGGGTAGCAGGTACTTTCCACAAAACACTTGAGAGGACACTCACAGATCAGATGTTCTGATTATCCCATTGTGTTTGAACCTGAGAGTACAGGGTATATGTACTCATAAAATGAAATCTGAATCTTCACTCACTGGCTATTGATGTCTTGACCTTGAGATGTGGAAAAACAAACAACTCTCTCACAAATAAAACATTGCCCAAGAAATCCTGAAAGTCTGCTGAAAATATTTTTGGGGTGTGTATTATTCTTCTGTGGATAGTCTATTTTGCTTCTGTCTGGATGGATATACTGCTGCTGCTTGCAGCATGTCATTTGGACTACATTTAACTCCCTTCTCTTGAGAACTGGCATTGTACAGTCTTCAGCACCCAGCAGTGCTAATATTCCCTCCAACATAAAGCACCAGCAGAAATATTTTAGTGTATATGTGCATGTTATCAAGTAGAATCTGTCCTCCACAAAGGCCATGGCATCTCGTGTAGGATAATGTCCTTAGAGTGGGGAGTTCCCAAAGTAAGCATCCCTTGACTCAACAGTGCATTGGGTACCGAGGGAAAAAATGAAAAAAATTCTGTTAGTGCTTTACTCGGGGTAACATCCTCAGAGCAAGGCATTTCTGAAATAAGCGTTCCTTGGCTCCACCTCAGGTAGGAACACCCCACTTCTCCAGTGTTACCCTACAAGAAATTCATAATTCTCTGATACAATCCTGAGGAAGATGTTATACCCTTGTACCTCTAGTGGCTTCTTTCTCATATTCTTTGAGCTACTATCATACTGGGATGAGAACCAAAAAGCCCCCATCCCCCATGTGGGTTTTCCAACTGAGTCTCAGGTACTTGCAGAAAATTTTCATCCCTGCCAACCTGCTGGGGGAAGTTCAAGCCAATGAAATTGGCCTTGCTAACCTGATCTGTGATTGTCATGTTTTCAAGCCCTTCCCAAGATTAAAGGAGCTTTTCTGCAAGTGCTTCATATGGACTAGTGAGCAGGCCTCTATTCCTGGCACACCTACCCAATGTGATCACCCAAGAAGGCCCAATCCTCAACATTGAAATTGAGCTGGAAAGCCGAATGGGATGTAGAATCAGCCATTGGGAGAATGTTAGGATTTGCCCTTTAAATGACAGAAAATGCCAGCTTTGATTCTAATGTATTCTGGAAAGCGTTGGGTACAGGCCATTGTGAATATGAGGGGCATGTGAGAAATTTGGACAAGCCAAAATTTACAAACAGGCACAGTAAAATGTGTTGGTTACAGGCCCTGTACCCAGCACACTCCATAACATAATGGTTTTCATGATGTGCATAATTGGCATGTGTATTTTACACAATGGTGATCAGGTACACCCCCAGAAGACTATAAGTCGACTAAAAAGAGGCAGAGAAGGTAATATGAAACCAATATGTACATAGTGTGTGCTTTAAAAAGGACAATAAAAATGAACACTTATATGCAATCTCAACATGCATATCACCATTTGGATTTTGGGATTCAAAGTCTACATCATATTTCTGTGACCAAATCAGTTGCGTCACACCAAGTCTAACCCCCTGCAATAGTGGCCATTCCATTATCTGTCCAAACCACTATTGGCTTGAGTTCACTATTTGTCTTGCTCTACTTGGACATCTGGTCACCATCAAACAATGAATGCCCTACATGAGGTTGTTCAGTTGTGTAGCATGGAGATCTCGTTGCTGGATCCAAGTTGATCACAAAAACATCTATCATGTTTCAAAAGATGTTATCACTTCATGAAAAGTAAGTTGAACTCCAATAGTTGGAACTGTTATAAGCATTCCAACAATATCCTATTGAACTAATTTCATATTCAAAATGTTATATTCAACACCCTCGTGGTGAGTCAATGTGAACCATAGGGGATTCTTATTCTTCAACTTGTGAACTCAAAATTTGTGTGCAATATAAAATGAAAGTGTTCCATATTTGATTTATTAAACCAACAATCTAACACTCCAAGTGTGACCAACTTGCAAATGGTTTTGGTTTCCAATTAATCACTCCTAGGCATTGTTACATCTTGTTTACAATAGCATTTATTGTAGTTTGAGGTTAAATTGGCCAAAGATTTCATCATAAATACACATGAATTTATCAAAACTAGATCTTTGTATCAGGCATTTTAAAAACTTTATATCGTATGGTTGTCCTATTAGAAAAGGAGGTGATCAATTAGTTCCAAATTAGTTGATTGGTAGAGCATAATATCAGAGTTGTGGTGGTGATTGAACTTACCATTGATCCACAATGATAATGATGAGACTTAATCACTCATGTCATTTTTAGCACCAACCTAGAGCTAGGATTTTGTTGTTCAAATTTCTACACCATGCAATGTGTAAATTAACTTCAACTTGTTAGTAAACTACACTTGTAGTATGGGGTTCTTAAGTTGCAACTTTCTTCTTTCACATTTTTGCTATTATTTATGTTTCTTTTCAACTTGATTTATGATTTTCAATGTGTTGTAAATTGTGCAAGCTACATTGTGGAAAACATTGTTGAAAGTTCACCAATTTTGGGCTCACCATTTGAAGTTGTCAATAGGTTTGAAGGGAAACATTACATGTTTTAGTGGTTCAAGATGTTAAAACTAGAAAACTATGGGGCTTGATTGACAACATTGAAGTGAAGCCATAAGAAGTTTCAATGACCTTGTTGACCTAAGCTTAAGAAACGAGAACAAAACTTTGAATTAACTTGTTGAAAGTCTACATATCTAACAACCAACTCATGTGATTGTCAGGAATATCACCATCATGAAAGGATTTAGGATACTCATGCCAAACATCACATTGATATATGACTAGCTAACAAGTAACACCATATTTCCATGAATCAAAAAACATGTCAAATCATGATCAAAACTACATTATTTATTACATATGCATGTGTGCTGCCATTTTAATAGTGTGTTAATCATGGTAAGTTATGTTTTATGATTAATATGGATGTCGAAAATCTAAATTAAATCATTAAATCTTTCAATTTTGAATTTTGGTTTGATCAAAAGACCTTTAAACTTGAACAAATGTTCTATTAAACATGATTCTTTCCACAAAGGGTCCCTTAATTTTCATAATACAAATTTTTTAAAGCTCATTTTAAAAATAATAATATAGGACTATTATATGTCCTTAAAAAAATTCAAAATATAAGAAATTTGTAACGATGTTCTTCAAAAAATTGAAATTTATGATCTATTAATTTCTTGATTCCTTTACAACATGTAAATGTGGTGCAATGTAGATGGTGTTTTTAAAAAATTGTAGCTTGTAATGTACAATAAATTAAAATTAAAATTATTTAACATGTTTTAACATGATTTAAAATTGTGATCATTTTTAAAGATGAAACTTAAGAGTTTAACAAAAAAATTACATTTTTGAAAATTCATATTTACTCAAAAATGGTCAATAACAGAAAACATGTGATATATTGGGAAAACTATAAATATTTTGAAAAAAAATGCCAAATATTTCATAATTTCATTCAAAAAAATATTCTATCATTTTCTTTTCAAATAAATTATAATCCTTCATGAAAAAATAAACACATTGGCTAATGGAAACATGATTTTATCCTAACATGATTTTCTTGATGAGGAAGTCCTACATGTCCCACATGAGTGACATGGACACAAATATGCAAATTCACCTCAATAAGCTATAACAATGATGGTAGACAAGTTGGTTAAGGAAGTTACTTCCACTTTTTCCAAATGATGTGCAAAACAAATGTAAAGTGCAACTTATTGGAAAACAAAAAAGCCCATGAGTTACTTAAATGCAAATAGGGTGTTTAGAATTGAACTACGTGAAAATACCTACAATATTTTCAATTTTCATAAAATATATTCATGTAACATTTTATTACTTCATTGCATAAAATAGTCCTTTACTTCACCATAAAAATATATAAAGAATGACTTCCCTTAGCAAACTAAATGCCATTGATGCAATTGTAATGAAAAACAAGTAGGTGATCTTCTTCCTCATTA
Organism: Sphagnum contortum; assembly: GCA_963920785.1. Classification (NCBI taxonomy): domain Eukaryota; kingdom Viridiplantae; phylum Streptophyta; class Sphagnopsida; order Sphagnales; family Sphagnaceae; genus Sphagnum; species Sphagnum contortum. Next base: position 19,890,951 of record OY987279.1, on the reverse strand, counting down.
ATTTATCACATAACTACCTAAACTTAATACCATTTTGAAAATTTTCCAAATGCAAGATTAGACCTAGGGCATTTTTAAGCACAATGGTGTTGAATGAAGAACTTGAATTCATGAGGAGGGAGAAAAGAAATCTCAACAATACAAAAATGTTGCAAACTTGATGACTAAACAATCAAGTTTTAAACACATGATAGATATCAAAGTAAGGATATCTACAACTATTATAACAATAAAGGACATTGGGCCAAAGACTACAAGAAGAGAAAACAAGATATCTATGCAAAGGAAGGAAGAGTAAAGGTACAATGTTAGAGTGCAAAAAAGTGCATGCATCTTAGGCTTGTTTTTTTTTCCAATGATGATACGTGTGGTACATACAATTCAAAGCATTAGTGCACCTTTGTCCTAATTTGGAGCGCAAACTCTTTTGGCACGAGCAATTTCATGTAGCCAATGGTAAGGCCCAAGCATGCACTCAAGGTGCCTTGCATTTTTTCCTTTTCAGTTTTTGGGGGGGGGGGGGGGGGGGGAAGAAAGGATTTTTTAAAAAAAATTCATTGGCTCCCAATGTGTTCCCAATATGTTCTCACCATGTTCTCTTTAAAAATTCCCAATGGGTTTTGGTTAGGTTCCCAATATGTTTCCCAAGTTCCCATTGTGTTCCCTAACATATTTTCCATAGCACTAGTATTAATTATTCTGAATATTATTGAGTTCATCAAATGCTGAGCAGCAAACACATAGCTTGGGATTTTCATTGATGTATGTACAAAATAAATGTAATAATCTAGAATGAATCTAGCAATTAATGAAAAGTTATATTTACACTCAAAACAAATTTGTCAATTGCAACTAAAATGTCTAACTATGCAACTTTTAATTGTGTATGCAATTAAGACACACATAGCTTGAAATGTTCATTGATGTACAATAGAATGTAAATTATCTGGAATGAGAAACAATCAACATAAAATTATATGTACACTAGAAAAAAAATTGTTTTTTTGTTTTTTTTGTTTTTGTTTTTGCAACTTGTCTAATTATGCACAACTAAAAATATGATATGCAATTAGCAAACAACATAGCTTAAGAAGTTCATTGAGCTTGCAACATTGATTAATCACAATCAACATCAACAAGGTTCAAAAACACACTCACAAAGTCACTCTGATGCCAGTATCAACATATGTAGGGACAAGAATTAGAACGTGGATGTGTAAAGAAGAGGCTCTCAGTTCGATCAAATTTGGCTACCATGGATTAACTTCTCTTTATTGTTGCTTTTTGCGTCAACTGATTCTTGAAATCAAAGCTCCAATACTAACCACATTACTTGAGAGAGATGTAGACAGAAATGCAGACATCTTGTGGGTAGGTACTACATTAAATAGATTTTAGCGTTGTGGGAAGGATTCCAATGTGCACTGAAAGTAATAAACTAGGATGTTGGTCTGTGATCACAAACATGGTGACCTGGGTTCTGATCATGAACATGGTGATCATAATCATGATTTGCATATCCAGGACACCATAAATGACAGAGTACTTCACAGAGTATCTTACATCTCAGAATGTGGTGCGCATGAAGAGTGATGGACGGTCAGTAGAGACCATATGCCTGCCTAATCAATCCCTCCAGACATCAGTTTCCATGGTTTCAGAATTGAGCTCCTACTCCTCAGTTGACTCTCCAACGAAGACATTGGAGCTGCCTACCATCAGCAATGCAGTTCCTCCTTTGTCATCTCCCGCTTCTTCCTCTGTATCTTCTTCGCTCTGGTGGATAATTCGCCGTTTCAACTCCAACTTGAAAATACTCAATATTATTGTTCTATTTTTTCTTTAAGTATCAAAGGGTAGTGTTTTTAATTATGTGATCTAGGTACCTGTACATTAACTATCAAATGTTATAAGAACCCACCTGCCTAATTAGGGTTTAAGGTTTATGATATTTTATGTAGCTACAGAAGCATGTAAACCCTAGTTACAAGATCAAGCATGTTTTAGATATTACGCAAAAAACAAAATTTTCTGATCAGACAACAGGAACAAATATGTCCAGCAGTACTACAGATCTGTTAGCAGATCTAATGAACAGAGCTCTCTACACCCCAGCCAGCTTGATCAGGAGCCAGACTTGCTTATCTAGAGCCTAGAAAAGCTAATAAGTGTGGGTGCACTGAATTACATGAGCATCTGTACTCATCATCATCTTCTTCTTGAAGTGGTCACAGAACCGGAACTCAAGAGTTTTGCCTTCACCTGTGGATCTGTTGAGCATGGTCAGATGCACAGTGACAGTGACAAACCAAGTCACATCCTTTTGAGCCAGTTCATGTGCCAAGGTCCATTTCATCATCTTACAGCTGGGAAATTGCTCACTGAACGTCACACTACCATCACTGTTGAAAGGAAGGTTCAACATAGAAGAAGAAGTAGAAGTAGCAGCTGCAGCTAATAGACGCTTGAACCCTTCGACAATTGAAAAAGAGCGGAAATTTTTAACCTTATTGCACTTGGGTTGACGATAGTTGAATGGTACTCCAGCCAATCTTCGCAAATTCCAACAGAATGTGCCAGTGAGATCATCATCAGCTCTCGTCTGCTCGTGATGCCAATCCGATGCAGTCAACTTGATCGTTGTAGAAGATGACTTTTCAGCAGTTAAGGCAAATCCTGGATTCTTGCTCGCTGTAAAAGTCCTGGACGAGCCTGTTGTTTCCGCTGCCGAAATGTCATGTGGTTCGTTGGGTGAAGCTAACCCTAGCTCCATATACTTTACTTGTCTGCCTTCCACTTCTGGCCTGACGGATACTGTAATGTGTGAAACAAAGAGACCGAAGATCAGGTCCGACAAGTACGAGTTGTGGTGGTCTGCAGTATGAAGAAGACCACTATAAGCAGCATTCTTCAGAATCTTCACCTGCACGTTTCGCACTCCAATCGCTATAGAACAAGCTCCGGTCACAGCAGATTGCAACGACACTTGCAGATCCACGGTTTGAACTGCAACTGACCTACGCGCTTCTGCATACTTCAACCACTTCACCGGTGCTTGAAGTCCGCCAACTTTAGCTTTCAAAATCCACGCATCCGACGACGTCGTTACTTCATGGGTCTTGCTGAATCCGTCGGAATACCATTCCAGGGTGTTATCATGATCAGTTCGCACATTCTGGGAGAAACTCGAGAACTCGTCGCACCCTCCTACATATGTGGCAAACAACTCAGAATAGTGTTCCCGGATGCTGTCGTGAAGGAGCCAGAATTTTTTGAAATCGATTTGGATCAAATTCGGCTGCACTAGTGCAGTTGCACGAGAATGCAGTTTCATGAGTGGGTTCTGGCAGATCTCGAACAAGAACGTGATGAACTCAACCATGGATGCACACTTGATAACTTTGGCCACCACCGTCGCTGAATCCAAGCAACGATTGTTTGACATTCGGTGGGGTTCCACTACTACAACAAGTTTCGCAAGCTCTACAATGTTGAATTCTAACGCAGTTTTCAGCAGCCGTTCGGATACATCTGGTTTACTGAATGTGAGCGTAAACTTTGTACTCAATAATCTCAACACAAGCTTCCCAAGATCGCGTAGAAAACGCTCAGCAATCCCAGATCCTATCTCAACGTTTGCAACAATAGAAACCCTTAGCTGCTGTTCTTCTACTACTGCTACAGTTACTACAGGTGTAGGAACTTCTACCGCGATTAGGCGTTGGATTAAAGTTATAGGGTTGCCTGGAACTGCAGCAGGCTCGTTTTCATTGCGAGCCGGATGATCACGACGTTGCAGTGGGTCTTGTGAACAAGCTGGAGCTGCTGGGATGGCGGCGGAGACGGGAAGGAATTTGTCCAGCTCTTGCAAGCTCCCCAACACGCGATCGCAGACTTCTACCCGGTGAAAATTGTCTCCGCAGTTGTTAAAATTGATAGCGACGTCCAGAATCAGCTTTGTCCGCGCCTGTGGCGCTAGTCTCGTTGGGTCCAGAGGACCAACATCTGCAGCAGCAGCGGTAGCAGTAGTATCAGCTACTGAAGAAGCTGGAAGAAGCTGAGGTCGAAGAAGCGGAAGCTCATGGATCATCGCAACTGGTGCAGCGGGATGACCGCTGGTAGCATGAGATTGGTGTGTGCAGCAGCATCGTGAGTGAACAACAGCCACCATGACCACAACAACAACAACAGCCGCCACAACAACATCGACAATATCCGCCATTAACACCACAACAACAACAGCGCTAGCCATCCTGACAGAGTCTTGCTGTTGCTTCCAGCAATGCAACTAACTCAGCGACACCGATTTGGTATAATAGCTTTCCCAGATTTAATCAGCTCCAGCAGGCTGGGTATTCACCCATGCAAAGCTTTATGTGAGTGCACCCTCCTACTGCTCAATTGAGTATGAGGAAAACAACAACAAGGGGTGTGTTCTGTAAGAAATCCAACTGAGCGACAGAGCGCGAGGCACATCCATATACTCAGAACTATTGCAGACAATAATAAACTGGTACTGACGTCCCATGAGCAAATCAGTTACATACTCAGAACTATTGCAGATAATAAACTGCTACTAACGTTCTATGAGAAATCAAAGCAAGCAACTTTCAAAACCGACGGAAAAAAAATTTCTATTTTTTTCAAAGCCCCGCCGCTATCCGCTATCCTGGCGTCTACAAAGGAGGTACTCTAAAGGCTCAAGACCAAGGCAGTTGGATTTCTTACAGAACACCGGATTTCTTAGAGAGAAAGGAGTGTGTTCTGTTGCAAAAGTACAAGTCAATTCTGCCAAAGAAGTTATGTAGTTCACAATTCAGTGGACCCTCATTTATGTATGGGTGTCCACCAAATCCAAAACCCTCAAGCTACCTACAATAGCTTTTATATATGTATATATACCTAGGTTGATAACCTGATAATGCTTTTCACCACACATCAAACCAACCCCAGAACCGGCAGTCGTGAAAAGTCGACTCGGCTTTGGGTTTTTTAAAACTTTTGAAAATTACATATAATAAAGGAACAATGAAGCTTCCCCTTAATCCAGACGGACAGTGGTTACGGACAGTATCCAAATATAGTGAGGACGTGGTGAAGCTTCCCCTAATCCGTCCTGTCATCCAACCAGACGGACATTTCATCCATCTCATCATCCATCTATTTAAAGCTGGACGGACATTTCATCCATCCCGCCATCCGTCTATCTTGTATAGTAAAAGAAGAATGAAGTTTGCCCTTAATCCATCCATCCATCCGTCCCGTCATCCGTCCCGTCATCCATCCATGGATGGCATCATATAATAATCCTCTACAATGTGAAGGCTGAAAAACTCCTGTAGTCTCTGTACCCTCACTTCTCATCACACTTAGGGTACAAAGTTTTGAAACTAAATTCTAAGGACTTGCAATGTTTCAGGACTTTGATGCTGATTTCTTTTTTGCAGATCTTGTGCTTTAGTATTAACAAGAATAGATTTTGTTTGACTGTGCAGGTAGTACCAGGCTCAAAGATACCAACAAATGGTGTGGTACAGTGGGGCCAGTCATTTGTTAATGAGAGCATGATCACTGGTGAAGCGCGTCCAGTGCCTAAGAAAATAGGGGACAAAGTGATAGGGGGAACCATGAATGAGAATGGGGTACTTCATGTGAGTGCAACACATGTTGGAGCTGAGACAGCACTCTCTCAGATTGTTCGCTTGGTTGAAGCTGCCCAAATGGCCAAAGCCCCAGTCCAGAAGTTTGCTGATTTGATCTCAAAGTACTTTGTGCCTTCGGTAATTGAATTTTCCCCCCACTTTTGATTTGTCTTCTCATTCCCATTTGTCATATTCTTTTGCTTTTCCGTGTTCCATATCTCCAATAATATGCCATCTGAGGGAAATCCATGGCAGGTGGTGGTAGTATCAGTCCTTACGTGGCTTGGATGGTATGTTGGAGGGAAAGCTGGCTCCTATCCAAAATCATGGATTCCTTCATCAATGGATGAGTTTGAGCTTGCGCTGCAGTTTGGCATATCGGTGCTTGTGGTTGCTTGCCCCTGTGCACTGGGCCTTGCCACTCCAACTGCTGTCATGGTGGCAACTGGTAAAGGGGCATCTCAAGGTGTCCTTATAAAATGTGGTCAGGCCCTGGAAGGAGCCCATAAGGTAGATCGCTCTGTCTGTGTCTTGAGGCTGATCATCCTTTGTTTCTTCTCTGTCTCTTGCCTTTAGTGTCTTATGGCCATTGAGGAGACTGCCAATCTTTCATGGCATGAATTTGATTTCCCTCGTGCTGTTAGTTCACATGCAGAGACGCATGTTTTGATAAAATACTAACACCATGTGGAGCCAGGTGAAAACAATTGTGTTTGATAAGACAGGAACTCTCACTATTGGTAAACCTATTGTTGTCAATACAAAGCTGTACAAGAACATGGCACTCCAGGTCTTCTATGAGACAATTGCTGCTGCTGAGGTATATTTTGATCCTACTTCCCAATTGAGGCGTGGGTCTGTTCACAATTTTTTGTGGGTATGTCACATCTGAAGGCAGAGGTTTTTAGAAGACCAATGGATTTTTGGCCTAAGTATCTTAATTTAACATGGGCAGGTGAACAGTAAGCATCCACTCGCAAAAGCTGTGATGGAAACTTTGCAGCAGTCATGGATAAGGAGAGGATCCACTGCCTGCAAAAAGCTAAAAACTAATTTTAAAAAACTAAAAATTGTTGAAAAAAAAACTTGAGAAACAAGAGAAGAAATCTTTTTAAAACAACACAAGAAATCTAAAATTAAAAAAGAAGAAGACAAGTTATTAATAAATAAATAAAATGAAACAAAGTTGTAACAAAAAAGAAAAAAACAGAACAAATATATTTTTAAAAAAGGGGAAAAACTAGGAAAAAAATAAAAACAGAAAAACACTTTAACAATTGGAAACTTTTTTGATGAAACAAAAAAGGGAAATACAGTCAAATAATCTTAAAAGAAAATTAAAAAATAGATGACAAAAAATAAGAAACAAAACAAAGAGCAGAAGAAAGGGAAAAAAAAAACGATACTTGAAAACAAAATGAGGTTTGTCTTCTTTTTCCAAACTTCAAACCTGCATCTAATCAAACAAAAATTCTATAAAAAAAATTAATTATTTTTATTATTAAAAATTTAGGAAAACTAGATTTTTTTGAAAAAGAAAAAAGAAAAAAAAAAAAAACGCATAAAAATAGAAAAAATAAAAACATGAAACAAACATAAACAAAAAAAAGTAAAAACACAAAAACTATAAAAAAGGAATGGAAACAAATGAAACAAGAACAGGGAAATACAGTAAAATCATTTTAAAAGAAAAAAATTGCAAAAAAGAAGAAACCAAATAAAGAGTAGAAAATAAGAAAAAATAAAACTTATAATAATGAAGAAAAACCCTACTTGAAAAAGAATGAGGTGTGTCTTCTTTCTCCAAACTTCAAACTTGCATCCAAATAAACAAAAATACAAAAGTGAAAAAGAAACACTTTATTTTATTATACAAAATAATATTAAAAACAGAAAACACATAAAAATATAAAAATAAAAAAGATAAAGTTATTAAAAAAAACTAAAACATGAACCAAACATTGTTGAAATAACACACCTGTGCATTAGGCACGGGGTTAAATATAGCGAGGACGTCCGGATGAAATAAAGCTTCCCAATCCGTCCCGTCGTCCATCCGTCCCGTCGTCCCTCTGTCCATCCGTCCAGTCGTCCATGCGAATCGACACCCTGGAAGCTCCGTGGCTGCCGGCTGCAGACCATCCCTCTACTGAGTCTCACACTGCAGCTTTCTGCCCACCAAGAATAAGAAACAAAACTTTTGCCAAAAAAAGTCAATTCTGCCAAAGAAAGAGAAAAAAAACCATACTTGAAAAAAAAATGAGGTTTGTCTTCTTTTTCCAAACTTCAAACCTGCATCTAATCAAACAAAAATAAAAAATTTTTTTAAATTATTTTTATTATAAAAAATATTAGGAAAACTATTTTTTTGAAAAAGAAATAGAAACAAAATAAATAAATAAACGCATAAAAATAGAAAAAAATGAAGATAGAGAAAATAATAATAGAAAAAATTAAAACATGAAACAAACATAAACAAAAAAAAAAGTAAAAACACAAAAACTATAAAAAATGAATGGAAACAAATGAAACAAGGAAAGGGAGATACAGTAAATAATTTTAAAAGAAAAAAATTACAAAAAAGAAGAAACCAAATAAAGAGTAAAAAATAAGAAAAAATAAAACTTATAATAATGAAGAAAAACCCTACTTGAAAAAGAATGAGGTGTGTCTTCTTTCTCCAAACTTCAAATTTGCATCCAAATAAACAAAAATACAAAAGTGAAAAAGAAACACTTTATTTTCAAAATAATAATAAAAACAGAAAACACATAAAAATAAAAAATAAAAAAGATAAAAGTTATTAAAAAAAAACTAAAACATGAACCAAACATTGTTGAAATAACACACCTGTGCATTAGGCACGGTGTTCAAACTAGTATTCCTTAGACTCGGAACTGAACGTTCATTCTTTTTTTATACAAAACCTTTACTACACCCCGACTCACTCACTCTTGTGCATTTCACTCAAGATAACTAAGAAAACAAATCGAAAAGATCAAATCCAGCAATCCCATTGGTTTCAAAAATAAATAAATAAATAAATAAAATCTTCAGGCCTATTACTACCTACACACAACCCTATTCTGCTGAACATTGAAAGAATTTTTTAAAAAATTGATCCCTTTCTACCATTTCCATTGGTCATCATCTAAAATTCTCACAAACCTACCAAACCCTAGTACACATTTAACCCTTAGTTTACTCACCATAACCGACAAAGATAGGCACAATAATTTACCAAGGGATGATGGTGGGGGGAGAGGAGCGGGCTTGTGCTCAGCAGATGGTGAAGTGGATGGGGATAAGATTCCCTCCCCCTTTACCGCCCAAGCCCTGCCCCTAGAATGGAATCAAGCAATGGCACATCTGGGGCTGACAAACTGATCAAACCGAGCACGATTCTGGCTTATGGGTTGGTTTTTTTGTTGGGTTGTCGGGTGAAGGTTGTTGTTGCTAACTTGCACTTCTCATTTTTCTCCTCTGTCGCTGTCTCTCTGTCACGCAACCTTGATTTTCTTTCTTTCTTTCTTTCTAGCTTTCTGATAAGCAGAAACAGCTTGAATCTATTGAGTTTAACAAATCTTTAGAGAATTGTTGCTGTTTGGTTGCTCTCAGTTGCTTTTGCTAGTGTCATGGAGGATAGATCATAGGTCATATTAAGTTATGTGACAGTTCTGAAAAGAGAGAGAGTATGAAAAGAGAGAGAGAGAGGGGCAGATGATGCAGAGATATTAAGACTTAACAAGGGGTGTGTCACATAACAAGGGGTGTGGCCTTGCCATTTACATTAAAAGTATCTTAAGGCAAACGAAGGATTATGGAAACTCAAATATTTCACCATGCAAAAATATATTAATCTTCAAAAAACCATGTTAAAGAAACCAAAATCTTTCAAGATATTATAACTCTATCATAAACTATTCTCAAGTTTCAACACAAGACCAAAAAAATCATCTTTCAAAAATCCTCATATAATAAAAATGGACCTATTATTATTATTATTATTATTACCTAGGGGCCAAAATCCCTTAAGCTACTATAACTCTATAATGAATGTAAACACAATATCCTTGCCTTAGTGCCATCCCCACCTTCCACTATTAATTTATAACCTCTTTCAGTCATCACCCATTGAGTCCCAGTGTTTTCTTTTTTATTACAAGCTGAAATATGAAAGTAAATTGTTTTAAACATCTTTTTTTTCATTTTTTTTTCCCCCTTTTTCTCCCTTTGGGGGGGGGAGGGGGGAAGGAGGGGGGGCACTACTTGAAGCTTTATAGAAAATTTGGTGATTTTTTTTCTTATATTTAGGTCAACATTTCTGGCTATTGAAAATCTCAAAATTTTCAAAATTTAATTGTAGCACTTCTAAGTTTTCATATAGGGTTTTTTGTTGGCTCCTCTCTCTCTATATATATATAGATACACACACTCTCTCTCCTTTCATGATTTTGAACTATGCTCTAAGTATTATGGAACAGGTCCATTCTACTCCCTTGAGGAACATGGTGGATCTGGTAGGGTGAGCTGCCTTCAATTAGGTGGTAACAGGTTACTAACAGGGCCTGTTCCAAACCCAGTTTCACATGTGAAGTGTGTTCTCTATCATGCATTCACATTACAAATGAATCTGACCACACCAAATGTGGAACCAGCAGATGGCTGCCTGTCCAACTGGGGAAAAGCTTCACAAAGCGCCAGCAACACACACCAAAACTGTTTACTGATAGTCAGGTACTATTTTCAATTTCTGATTAGGTGGGATAGTGGTCTTCTGCCGGTTCCACTTGTGGCTCTGCTACTTCCACTTGGGAACATTGTAGTGTGGTGAATCCACAGCGGGGAACATTGGTAGGAGAATATATGTATAGGAGAAGGGCCTGCGTACAGGCCCTTCCTGTGATTTGAGATATGTGCTCGAGGCCAGTAGGCCGAGGGAACAGGTCGAAAATCATGAAGGGCCTATACTCAGGTCCTTTTCCTGCATAAATCAGAGCTGGGATTTTTTCACTTGTTAGAAGTAGTGACAGGCCGGCTGGTACCTTCCGCTGGTCAGAAGATCCCAGCCTGACTGATACCTTCCATTGCAGAAGATCCGCTTGCTGAAAATACAAAGGAAAAATCTAGGCAGTGCTTTACTTTCTGCAACAGGCCCCTCCATTCTCATTGGATAGAATGGCATCTAAGGTATGCCCCTTTTCTAGCAACTAAAAAATTTCAGTTACCATTTGAGAAATTGCAATGGGTCGATGCCAACCAATTTTTTTTAAGTTGCCCATCCTTATGCGCGAATAAAACAAACAGAAACGGAGTTTGTCAGATTCCCCATTTTTTGGTCTCCATTCTACAATGACAACCAAATCTGATGGCAACAACCAAATTCATTTTGTTTGCCATCCAATCGTGGTAATTAAATCTAGTGGCAACCAAATCCATTTCAATCATCATGGGGCTAAGCAAATTCGACCAAGGCAAGTGAATTTAGTTACTATCTAGTGAAAACCCCTTCTTTTTGTTTTCTTCTTCCTTCACCACCATTTGGGTTTTGTTTTCCTTATTCTTTGATTTTTCACCCTCCCTCTTCCTTCCCCACCATTTGGATTTTGTTTTCCTTATTCTTTGATTTTTCACCCTCCCTATTTTGCTTGTTTTCTTGCTTCTTGCATCGCCATTCCCCTTTTGATTTTTGATTTTTTTTTTGTACGCCCCCACCTTTTATTCATTTCTTTCATCCCCCTTATGTTTTTAAGAATTCTTCTTTGGTTCCTAACCCCCTTTTTGATTTTGGTTTCCTTTTTCTTTTGTGTTTGCCTTGTGTTTTCTTTCCCCTTCTTTTGTTTTCACCCCCCCCCATTTTCCCTATTTCTTCTTCTTACCCTTTATGTTCTCCCTCTACAATATTTTCCCTTTGTTCTTATTACCTTTTATTCTTTTTTTCCATTCTTCTTCTTCTTCTTTCCCTCCCCTTGTTCTTATTTCCATTTCATGTCTTCCCCCCCATGTTTTGTTGGGTGATCGAAAAAATTTGGTTGTCATTAGATAATGGGGGTGTATTGATTTGCAATCGACAAGATTTGATCACAATTTGACATACTCCCATCGTCAAATGGTGACTAAAGAATTTTAGTCACCATCAAACACACCCACATTATCAGATGAAGACCAAAATTCTTTGATTGCCCAAAAGGCAAAACAAGGGATGATTTTTTTTCCCAAAATGAGAGCACATGCCCCACCCCTCTTGGTTGTCATCTAAAGGTGGGGGTATGATGGATGTCGACTAATGTTTTTTGGTTGCCAAAAAGGGGGGCGCATCATTCCCCACTAGGCCCTCTTGGGCAATTAAAAAATATTAGTCATCATCCGATGGTGGGGGTGTGTCGGAAGGTGACTCAGTTAGTCACCATCCAACACACTCCCCTTCTTTAATGTTTGATGGGGCTGCTGCCTCCCTCCCCTTCTGGGGGTCTTTCCAACACACTCCCCCATTATCCAATGGCAATCGAATTTTTTCAGTCACCGAGAAAGGGGGGTGTGTCATATGTTTTTGGAAACCACCCCTTCCCCCACCCCCCCAAAACCCCACCAATTGAATTCGCTAAATGTTCTAACTCTCTGATGTGTTGTGCAAAACAATACTCACAAAGAATCATGAGATTCCACGGAACCATGAGAACCCTTCCTTCCAAAATTCTGCTGATGCAACCAGTTTGACTTGCTTATTAGTAGGTAGCCTGGTGTCCTTGGCCGTTACCATGTCTGGCACACTGCCAAGTGACAGTTGAGACTTGGTCCATGCAGACGCATTCTAGTTGGAGAATCAGGCCTCAAGTATGAATGAAAATTCCATTCTATATATATATGCATACCTAGCCAAATTTGCATTTTACCGGTCTACAATCCCTCTATCAAACTAGGTGAGGCAAGGTCTTTGTGGCAGCTGCAATGATGGTAGGTGGTGCTTGGACATCCACTGTAGTATTTACCTGCGCTACTGGCAACTCATTTGCTGAATATGCTCTCCTGGGATTAGAAAGGCGTGCGTGAGGACCGACGCTTTCAGGTTCACGTACTGTGACCGCAGTGGCGACTTGCAGTTGTGTTCCGACCAAATATTCCACGATCAGCATTAATTACTATCACCATCATGCTAATTATTGCTAGTCTGTGATGGTCCGAATTCAGGCTGCTACTTAATTGGAACAATCTAGTTGTTTGTGAAAAGCTGGAGCTTGATCTGACCTGATCTGACCTGAGCTGAGCTGAGCTGCCCTGCCAGATACATTAGAAACAAATTTCAAAACTCTGTTCAAACTATCGGTGGTGTCCCAGAAATTTCTCTTGGAGTTCAACCAACTCTCTTGATTATAATGGAGATAAGTTGAACTTCAAGAGAGAGGTTTAGAGACAGTTTGGCTTGACTGGTTCAAGCAATCGAAGGTGTGTCTTGTGATTCATGTTAATTACTTGTGGGTTTTTTTTTTTCCCCCCTTTTTGTGATTGGCCAATCACAAAATAAAATAAAATGAAGTGGACAATCCCAAATTATATGGTGCAATCTCGTCCTTTGGGGCTGGTTATGTAGGTTACAAGAGTAGAACTTTGGGCAAAGGATATGGTGTAAAATGAGGAGTTACTGGGAACAGGTTAGGGAACACATTGGGAACCAAAAAAAACATCCAACACCCACACTGTACCCCAAAAGAAAAAAAATCCTAGGCCTTGTGGGGTGCATGCTGCCTCACCTCATTGGTTGCAAGATTATTTTTTTGCAAGATTTGGCCTAGCCTGCAGGGGCATGAACTATGGGTGTTACATTATAAGTTTGGGGTACTTATTCATGCTTTTCATTTTTATTTTATTTTTCAAAAAGGAGTCATCTGATTGGCCCATCACCAATACTTTTGGAACATGGGTACTCCCCAACATAGAAGCCAAAATATGCTTCCCTCCCCAAAATAGAAGCATGCTTTGTTACCCTTCCCTTTGGCTCATTCCCCTTTACAGATTACATGCATGGAAATTGAACCACAGCTAGATACTATGGGATAAAACATGAGGTGCTATTTTGGAAATTTTGGGTAAGGCACTAGGTGAGCCTGAGCTAGGGGGATGCACTGAACACCATAATGGGCCAACCCCATTCCATGACATGGAGGTCTAGGGTGGCAAATTCAAAGACCTTGAGAGGTCCTAGTGAGATCAACACCTACCTATGGCTTGGACACATGCACAGTATTCCTAATTCAATTTTGTAGTAACAAATGGCTATACTAGTACACAATCAAATGAATTGCAAATTTGTTGGGTTGGGTTTCATCACACAAACATGATGAGAACAGTTTCATTTCAGAAATTCTCATCAAATTTAGATGACTAGTAAATCATCTTTTTCTAAATTTTTAAAAAAAAAATCAATGTTTTTTCTCTACCCCAAATTGGCAAAGTTTGTGTGTGTGTGTGTGTGTGTGTGTGTGTGTGCGCGCGCGACCCTTCCCTACTATGGATATTTCATAGCACTGATAGGTATGTCATATGAATAACTTACTCCCCATAACAGAGATGGCAGTGAATAGTATCTAGCAATATCGCAGTCCCCTGACATTAAAAAAAGTTATGCACACAAACATGATGAGAACAGTTTCATTTCAGAAATTCTCATCACTAGTAAATCATCTTTTTCTAAATTTTTTTTTAAAAATCAATGTTTTTTCTCCACCCCAAATTGGCAAAGTTTGTGTGTGTGTGTGTGTGTGTGTGTGTGTGCGCGCGCGACCCTTCCCTACTATGGATATTTCATAGCACTGATAGGTATGTCAAATGAATAACTTACTCCCCATAACAGAGATGGCAGTGAATAGTAGGTAGCAATATCGCAGTCCCCTGACATTAAAAAAAGTTATGCCTGCAATTTGTTGATCTTGGTGCGACCCGATGTTTCAGTGATTTACAAGTAAAGAACAATAAAAGAGTGCATGTTGCCACCCATTATGACTGCCTTTAAGAAGTGTGCCCCAACTGCTCCAAAACCCACAATATTATTTAGTCTGTACTTCAATGGCAACTTCCCATCTTATCTAAATGTCATTGAAGCCTGAGGGAGTGAGTGTGGAACCAATTGTTTCAAGTTAACATAGTCTACAATGGTCATTACAACTACATGCTAAATTTTAAAAACGAGGAACAGAGGTAAAAGGATTTTTCTAATTCGAAAAAAACATCACAATAAAAACCCAATTCTATGGCAATGATGTTGTAGAGTTTCCAAAGTCTAGCTAATGGTTACCTTTGGCAATTCTTGAAGTTGTATGAGTAGCTCCTACACATGTATGTATTACGCATTAGCACCTTGAGGCTTGAATTTGCCTTTGTTGGTACCTTGTGGCCTTTCATAAAGCCAACAAACTTTCATCCAATAGAACTTGAGTTCATAGTAAAACATTAAACGAAATACCTTATTTTCAGGAGAGAGCCTCTTGTGGTAGAGTTGCTTGTTCAAAATCAACAAACTTATATGGCTTATATTGTCGCTTGTTCAAAATCAACAAACTTAGTTGAGATTACAAATTCTTTTACTATTCTAACTTTTATTCTTTTAGAAATTCAATTTAAACATACAGATTTTGGGAAGATTATGATTGTATGGTCAACGATCATCACCCCCAAGATTATGTTGCATAATATGATCAAGAAAATGACATAATCTGTCAC
The DNA here is from genome assembly GCA_963920785.1 of Sphagnum contortum. Classification (NCBI taxonomy): domain Eukaryota; kingdom Viridiplantae; phylum Streptophyta; class Sphagnopsida; order Sphagnales; family Sphagnaceae; genus Sphagnum; species Sphagnum contortum. The sequence goes on along the minus strand of OY987279.1, from coordinate 19,875,595 downwards.
CCTAGACTGTGATATATGCATAAGAGATACCAAAGTTGACTTAAGATTGTTTATCTCCTTTTATTTTTGTTCCTCCGCGTGTGAACCATTGAACTGACTTAGTGAGATTGATCTCCATTTTAAGGAAATTGGGAATGAAATGGAGTGCATGAAACTTGTTCCTAATTTGTATATTTGCTTACATTTTTATTAAAAAAATTCTTTAGGTCATATTTTATGTTGAGGGTCCTTGAACAATCCAGTGTTTACCCCTCAACAACAATATCATAAAGCACTCTGAATGTTTTTTTTCCTTTGTACTTCAAAGCATATCCCCCCACATGGAAGAGTGGACAATTACTTGAAGGACCCTTTTTTTGCTGATCACTATACACCATATAAAAAACCCTTCATGCTTTAAAGCCAGGGAAGGCACGCTCCCACGAGGCCCCCATAATTTTCGAGCCTACACCTTTAGGCTAGCACCATGACCCTCAAATTAGGGAAGGGCCCTGGTGAGTAGGCCTTCAACTATTTATACATTTAGGTTTTTGCTTAAGCAATTGCCTATCCCTAGTAGAGGTTATAACCCATGTTGACAATGGCACCATTGTTTTTCAATGATAATTAATTCAAGAAGGTGTATGTGTGCTTTGCCATTTCGAGCTTGCACATATCTTTTCTCATTGAACCATTTCATAGGTAGAAAATGCTTGACGTAATTTTAAGATTTAATTTTAGAATGATTGCACCATCACACCTTATTCATCATTCCTTTTAACAAGTTCTTCAATGCCCATGAAGCTCAAGAATAGTTTCTTGCTTGGGCCTAAGGGTATGGTAAATTTCCACATGTTCCTTTTGTCATCAGATTTTTTCCCAATATGCTTCAAGATCAAGCTAGTGTTGTTTGATCTTTCAATACTCATTTCATTCGCATGTTTACAATCAGCACATTGACCTTATGGTTACTAGCTTCTATGAATTGAACATACCAAAACACATGCCATAATGTGTGATGTGTGCCCTTTTACCATTTGAAAAGCTAGTTTTTATGTAGCTCATGAACAATTTGCCAATGTTTTTTTGACCCACCCTTCAAACCTCTTGTTGATGAATCAACATTGTTCTTCCCAAATATGAGGTCGACACGATGACACCGTTGTGGAAGTTGTTCTTAATATCTCATCATAACCAAAGAGATGCTATTACTTTTGCCCTTAACCTTTAAACAAGATTTTGGAGCTTTAGAAGTTGTGCATGCTAACTTGCAAGGAATTTTGGGCTTAATTATGCTAACTATATTAAGCCCAAAATTTGCTACTTTGATTGAAACTGAAACCCTAACTTATCATTCTTGTGCTCAAATGTAGCCCAAAAGATGTTAGGTTTGAACTCAGAGAGATTAATTTAAGCCTCTTTGTGGCCATATTAATCCCAAAAATTGCTAGATTTGAACTCAGAGACCCTAATTTAACCTCAGCATGGAATATTTGTAATATTTACAAAAGAATTTAAATGGAGTATGGGATTTTTACCATGGTTCCAACATGGGCAGGTCAAGACACTTGGGGGAGGAGACCATGGGTTTGGTTTCTTACTCCACCCCAAAATAAATGCATGAAAAAGACAAAACCCTAAAGAGAAAGAGAAAAAGGCAGTTATAAGGGTGCACTCTCGGTGGGACTCGAACCCACAATCCCCTGATTAGAAGTCAGATGCCTTATCCATTAGGCCACGAGAGCACTCACGATTAAGTCGTCCTCTCTTCTAGTTATTATACCCTATTTTATAACCTCAGGTGTACGTCCCCTACAGAAGTGTCCAAAGTCCCTGTATGAGGCTCCAATCTTTTTCTGCTCATTTTTAAATTTATAATAATAATAATAATAATCAATAAGAATTTTGTTGCAGTTATTTTTCCAGAGAGTTCATGTTTCTGAATGTGGATGAGAAGAAGTCACAGCAGAGGATGATTTTTTTTTTTTTTTTTAATTGTTTTTGAATTTCTAACTTTTTATTTTATTTTCTTCAAACCAAAGATGTGCAAAATTGTGCTCATTGGCCACACTTCATATTATTACTCCTGGGATTTTTTTTCTTGCTATTCTGGGCATAGAAGCCGGGGTCGGTCGTGTGATTTGTTTGATTCTTTCCAGAAGCTTCAATTTGGGTCTTTAAGTTATTTGGGGAAGAAAGAAGAACTGCTAGGATCTCTGTTTTTTGTTCAACAACTTTGTGATTTTGGCTATGTCAATGGCAGTTTTCACAATTGTAGAAACCTTGAACAAAAAACTGAGATAGAGACAGAAACTTTGTGTCAGTTAAATCCTTGTTTTTCCAATGCAAAACTTGATTCCATAGCTCCAAATTTTAAACCCTCTAGGACATGATGCATGTCTGGGCTCCTCTGAGGGGGGGACCGCCTTTATGTGATCGCCTAACTTTACTCCCAACACAATTTTGAGTAAATGATTTCGAGGGATTATTGCTGTACAACTTTTTGTCTCTATTTCTTTTGACAACCCATTCAAAAATCTAACATGGAGTTCAACCCATAAGATTGAAGGTGGAGTTCGACCCATTAGATTGAAGACATAGTTCAATCCATGAGATTGAAGAAGGCGGAGTTCAATCCATTAGATTGAAGGTGGAGTTCAACCCATTAGATTGAAGGCAGAGTTCAATCCATTAGATTGAAGGCAGAGGTTCAACCCATTAGATTGAGGACTGAGTTCAATCCATTAGATTGAAGGTGGAGTTCAACCCATTAGATTGAAGGTGGGAGTTCAACCCATTAAATTGAATGTGGAGTTCAAACCCATTACATCCAAGCAAATGTTGTCAGTTGCTTTTGTTCAAATCCTTCAACATTTTGAATGCCAAATTTGTTACCAGGATTTTTTATGTAGCATTTGATCCTTTGGATGACTAGTACTTTCCCTGTAATGTCCTTAACAAATGCACCATATATATTTCCACAGAACATGGGCTTCGCATTTCTTTCTATTTCTTAATTAACAAAAGAATTCTTAGGACACTTGCCTATCATCAGCAAATGTTGCAAGCAACAATTTGGGTACTGATAAATTGCACATTCAATGAAGTAGCTGAGTTGACATGAAACACAGAACTCTGAAGATTGTATTTCTTTTGAAAACAAGGAACATTATTATAGGCAGCTCAAAAACACAGAATTGAAGTCGAACTGCACATTGAAGGCAAACCTCAAGTATTGCAATGTTGCAGAGACTAGCAACCTCCTGAGCCATTGAATCCTCCAAAATCAACCATCCCAGTGTATGTACTACTTCCCCATCATCAGTACAATCAAGGTACCAGTTCAAGAAGGATGAAGTAATAACAACACATGCAAATTCTTCCCACAACAAAAAATGTCGGGTTCAGCTGAGCTTGAGCTTGAGCTCCTTACAAGAAACAGTAGCAAGTACTTGCCAGCAGCAATGCCAGATTGTTTGGACAATTCTCTTTGTGCGTTTTCCCTGTGTTTGAATCCGTTGTGTGACCTGCAATTTGAAGCTGACAGTATATTCTTGATTTGTCAACATCCTATTCTAGGGAGGTTGACAGCTGATTGGCAATGGCAGCCAAGGACTCGGATGCAGTGGCTCCAGCTTTCTCCCGAGCAAGACCCAAGAAGAAATCAGTGAGAACATTCTCGTATGCTGGCATCTTAGCATAACCTGGGAAGTAGTTGATGTCTATGATGTGATAATGGTTTCCAACTTTTGTATCTCTGATTACATCAAAGTTGAAGAGGCGCAATCCAAGTGCCTCTCTCAACCCATTTGCCATATCAGCAATGAAACTTGCAGGTGGGAGCTCTGCTTTTGAAAGATTCTCATCAACCAAAGCCCCAGACTGACCTGAAGCAGCAGCCATGTTGGAAATTTGTGAGAAGGAGACAGGTCCTTCCATACTCTCGATCTGATCTTCATGTACATCTGGAAGAGATATCCGCCTCACACATTTGATGTACTCACCCGCCACATACACTTTGAAGATCACTCCTCCATGGTTGACAAACTCTTGAAGCACCATCGGAGGCTTGAGTTTTGCAAGCCCTTCGATGTTGAAGATGAGAAACATGGCATGAGATTTTGCACTTCCGTCTGCCACCACAGGTTTGGCAATAACAGGGAATGTCAAGCAAGCAATGGCTTTGGCATTGTTCAACATTTCTGCATTCTCAACCACCAATTGATTGGGGATGCCACAAGTTGCACGACCTTCGGAGATCTGAACCTGAGCTACAGCTTGCAACATGGAAATGCGGTTGTGAAGCTTCTCAATGGCTTCAGGGGCATCCACAATGATAACACCCGGGTGTCTGACTTCATAATCTGTGAGCTGCTTGCTCCATTCCTCTCCTGCTAGCTTGTGAATGATGGCATCAAAGGGTCCTTGTTCCTCCAACGGCTTGCAAGTATCTACACATACCAAGTTCACTCCTTTGCTTCGGGCATGGTCAATCAAAGATGGTTGCACAAAACTCCGTATTTTCTTCTCTGCCAATGCATACCCAACTTCAAATAATGCTACCTCCCCTGACATCTCTTCTTCTCCTTTACTTTTAGTCTCACAAAACCACAACCCCCTGGGGAACTACCCACCCAAAACTAACACTCAAAACTTTTCCCTGTTTTTGTTTTCCTGTGTGAAAACTGTTGAGATAACTGCTGCTGCTGCTGCTGCATCATCATATCATTCCCATCTAATGTGAAAGCCTCACAACATTACTGCCTACCATGCTCCTCTCCTCTGTCCTCTTTACTTTTGTTTTCAGAGGAGTCTGTGATGAAAAGCTCTTCTTCAACAAACAAACTCTTCACACCTCTGCAAACATCATCCCCTGGACCTGGGTGGAAACAAGATCCTTCTTGCACCTTCTGAAAAAACATGAAAGAAAAACCACAGCCCACTTTGAGAAAAACCAAAAGAAAGAAAGAAAGAAAGAAAACCCACCATGATGCAACCTTCAACAAAACCACAAAAAAAGGACAATAACAGAAAGCAGTCTACTTTTGGCACAAAGGAGATAGATTAAAAAAAACCACTGACAACACTAAACTCTTGAACAATTCTCCACAAAACAAACAAACAAACAAACACAGAGATCAATGAGAACAATTCTCCACACAAACAAACATACAAATAAACAAAACACAGAAATCAATGAGAATTTCAATTTTAGGAACAAATGTCACAGACTCATCACATAATCAAGTCTTTAAAAATCCAAAGAAGATACCTTCAGAATGCACTGCAAACACACACGACCCATTTCCCAAAATCTCCCAAAAACCACATTAAAAAGCCCCTGGAAGAAAAAAAATCTTCAGTCTACTAGAAAAGCTCACAACTACTAGGAGAGAATCAATCAATCTATGGGGACTGATGAGACAGAAGATTTTATCAATTTCTCAAGATTCCCCTTTTGCAGAAGAAACAAACGCATGCAGCATTGGCCCCAATCTCCATTAACAAAAAATACCAAACAGAAATTACAACCCAATTACAACCCCAAGTCCTGCATGATCCTGAATCTTTGCAAAACAGAAAAAAGTTCCTGCACTTCTGAGACAACCCAAAAAAATGAAAAACAAGAAACACAAAACAAAAACAGAGAGAGAGAGAGAGGGAGGGAGGGAGGGAGGCTACTTTTTTAAGTTGCTGCAAAAGCTTGATTGTTGTGTACCTAATCTTTTGCCCTCAATTTGAGGATCTCATGCTGCTGCTTCTGCTTCTGCTGCTTCTGCTTCCCGGACATTCTTATGGCACTACTACTTCCTGATTATCACCATCACCATCACCATCATCAGCACACACGTGATCTTGTAATCTGTTGCAATGATTTGACAACTTGCTTACTTTTTTTGGAAGATGGGATGGGCGCGAGGGTGGATTGATTGATTGATGGATGGATGGTTTGGCCCATTTTTGGAAATCCAAATCTGGCCAGAGTATCAAGTCCTATGGCTACAACCTACTACTACTACTACTACTCTTCACAGACAGCAATCAATCACCAATAGAGCCAACACTTTTGTTGCTGAGCAATCACATTTATTGCACAAGCAAGCAAGCCAGCAAGCCAGCCCCTAGGGTTCTTCAAGCTTCCAACTTCAAAGCCCATCTTTTGTTGTTGTTGTTGTTTGTTTGTTTGTTTGTTGTTTTGGCAACTAGTTGTGGGTTCAAATCTCACCAAGAAATAGTGTGCAAATCTCACAACCTTTTTTTTGTGTTGTCAAACATGCCACCCACCCAACCATTGTTGTTGTTTTGTTGTTGAAATTGGTTTGTGGGTTCAAATCTTGCTAAGAATTGTGCAAAGCTTGGACCTTCTTTTATCAAGCATACCACCCACCAAACCATTGTGGTCATTTGTTGTTGAAGTTGGTTGTGGGTTCAAATCCCATTAAAATTTGGATGAAGCTTTTAACCTTTTTTGAAATTATCCAACATACCACCCAACCATTGTTGTCATTTCGTGTGAAAATTGGTTGTGGGCTCAAACTTTGAATCTAACTTGGTAATATGCAAGCAAAATTCTTGACCTTTCATCAAACATACCAACTATCCAACCATGGTTGTTGCAATTGGTTGTGGGTTCAAACTAGTGTTGGGTGGGCATAATCTTTTGGAGAGACAAATAAATAGGTGCAAGTATCAAAAATTTCAAAAGAAGTTGGTCTATATGGGTCTAAATGATCATGAGTTGGTTTTGAACCCAAATTATGATTGCAACAACAATAAAGACATCATATTCATTGTTCATCTTGTCTCACAGGTAATTGGAGCTTACACATGAATCAAGGGTCCAAGGCCAAAAGAAAGGGTCTTGAAAATTCAAATTCCTTTTTGATTATCTCGACCTACATTAGAAAGTTGTAAAAATAAATTCAAATATATGCAAGTCAGCTTTTATAAAAGCTCACCACATTTGTCCATTGTCTCCTCATATTCTTGTGTGACTTGTTAATAGGTTAACTACTTTAGCAATATAAAGTAAAAATGATGAAATTATCTGAATCTTTGACATTTGGCTTCTATTTTTCATATTTCATTATGATCTTTCACATTATTATATGAATAGTTGCATTTCAATGTTGATAGTGTGTCTAGGGATGTTTATTTTCTAAAAAAATTAGATTTTATTCAAGGCATTTATAAGGTAGAATGTGTCCATGTGTGTGAGAGATAAAATTGTGAGCTCAATTCCACTATCAATAAAGGATTGTCTTAATTTTCTTTTGGTTAGTTAAAGTATGAGTGAGACTCCATGACAACAATGTTACATATAAATAGTGTTGTCAATCAACCATGGTGAGTACTCATTCATTAAGCAATTGCCTTGTTGAATTCTAACAAGTTGACTAGGTCCATCAACTATCACAAGTGGAAGATTAGAGGGATGATTCACCTAATGAAAGAAAGAATGTGTGATATAATTACATCTCTTATATTAATGACGCTAAGATTATCCTCACTCATAATACAAGAAGCTACTTGCATTATAAGTCATGATTCAATACCATAGAACACTCCAACAAACAATGTGAGAAATACTAGTAAGGTAAATAATTAAAATAGGAGGGAATTTGATAAACTCCATATTATTTTATTTAAGGTGCTTTAATAACCTAATCACATTGTTTCAATTCAAATAACCAGAAGGAACATTTTTAATCAACACCTACTAATAAAACAAACATGACATTTCCAAAAACAACAATCAAACATATTCTAACATTGATTAACATTCAAGCACCCACAAATTCCTTGAGAGTCCCAAATGTAGGTCCCAAAGTAAAATAACAAAAATAAATAAAAATTCGGGCACACTCTGCAACTCACAACACTTATGGGGTAGGAAGGCATGCTAAAGTTCCGGGATTGGACTAAAACAAACTCACAAGCAATAGTTCAATATGATATTAACCTACACAACTGAACAAAGAAAGCAATTAATGTAAGTTAGAGACAAGTGGTGTGGCAAACTTAATAAGGACAACCTCAAGTTCAAACTTTACACCACCCACAACCTTTATGAGGAGGCATCACTCCCCTCCCTATAATATACCTTGTGACTCTTCATAAGGGCTACATCCAAATGGTATTTTTTTTTTGGGATTCCCAAGTGGGAGTCCCAAAACTGGGATGACTTTTATTATCCCAAAACTTTGACTATTTATATTTATTTGGAACATGTGAAGGTAATATCTTATAGCCTTCAAAAAAATATTTACAATGGTGCATGGCACCCCAATTAAAGCTCATTTGACCCTTGCTATAAAGGAACTTTTGGTCGAAAGTCAAATTTCCAATTTAACTCCTAACCTTTATTTTGATTATAACTCATGCATTTCAAATTTAAGCGAACAAGATGAGGACATTTTAGGTATCTAAACTTTAAGGCCTTTCCAATGGTGTATTAGGGGACCGAATTGGTGCTTGTTTGCCCTTTTAACTAAGGCTCCAAATACTTGGGACTCTCGCACGAGTGTAACTCCCCAAAGTGGGAATGCACTTGGGAGTCATTAGTTTCATTCTATTACATTCTCCCCCACTTGTGAGAGTATGTTTCACTCCTAAACACACTCTCTTGGCCTCATGTGTTCTTGCACTCCACACTTAATCGCGAGCCCGATGTTAAGGTTGTGACAATGCCATTCAAGTACATCAAGTACATTATATTCAAGTTCAATACCATATGTTTTATAGGCCAATTAACATAATGTACTCACTTAATGATCATAACAATTTAAAGGAAAATATTAATCTACCAATAATGTATTCACCTTGAGGATAATCATGTGTTAGATGAAAAAAGGTTCATAGTTGGGTGTAAATGACTACAAATGAGCCCAAATCCTTATAAACATGTAAACTTTTTTACAGTCCTTGATGCATATCTCTATGTGGTGCCATTTTAATGACATGTCAATCATGGGAAGTTGTGCTTATTGAATAATATGAATATTGAAAAATCTAAAATAAGTCACAAGGTCTTCCAATATCAAAGTTTGGTTTTACAAAAAATATTTAAAATTTTCATTCAATAACACTACTTTCATAAAATGCCCCTTCATTTTCATAATTGATTAAATTTTTTGATGTTCAATTGTTTTGTGTAATAGGGTAGTATTAGACACATCTAAAAAACATTCAAATTTTCATTTTTTTTCAATTTTGTGTTCATAAAAGTTTAAGTTTTGTTCAAATTCCATGAATATTTTATGACATGTAAATGTAATGCAATGTATATGTTGTTCAAAGAAAAGTTGTAGCTTATAATATAAGAAACTAAACTTGAAAATGTTAGCATGTTTTGGTATGATTTGAAATTGTGATAAATTTTCAAGACAAAACGCAAACTATGGCAAAATTTGTACACTTTTAAAATTCATATTTATTCAAATTTGATTTTTAAAAATATGACATATTAGGGCCAATGTTTTTTTTTTGGGCAAAATTTCATCAAGTGGTGATATCCCAATGGTCTATTCTACTCCCCCTTGTAAAATCAGACAATTTTGTTTTATGATTTCACCATAATCTTAACCGTTTGATCTACGATTAGTTACAGATTTGATTGATTAGGGTTTGGAAATTGTTGACATCTCCATCTAAAGCCATTGGAAATTGTCAGTGTTTATTGTTAATCTTGTTGATCTCAACAAGCGACCGCCTTTCATCCACCTCCATCACCATATCTATTCTTCTTTTCCAAGCTTTGTAACCACTTTAGTTCTACTTTCTATGAGGTGACATTGCACTTTACTACACATGACATCCTTATTCATCGCAACATTCCATCATTTCTTTTTGTGAGTCGCCTCTACATGTTTATACAAAGAATCACTAGGTCTCTTTGTTTTGATTTTGTTGTAGTGAATTGTCACACATTTTTTCGATGCCTTATTAACAAGGTGACATTAGAATTTGGAACTACAAACATTAAGTTTATAGAATCAATGGTTTTGTAAATCTATGGCGAAAGGTGGCATGTAGATTTTCATTTTCATGGCATTGGACAAAAGGTCGTTTGACTTGGGAGATGGAGTGCTTAAAGAAAGGAAGTTGGAATGCACAAAGAGGATTTCAACATCCAATTAAACTTATTCCTTCCCTATTTAATTTGTAAGTCAAATTTTATTTTGAGATCTTTCTAGTATTTACATTACAAGCTCCAAAGGTACTTTTTTTTTGCTCATCACAGTGCATTTTGTTTTGAAGTTTGTTTTGCATTCTATGTTCATCATGTTGTTCATCATCTATGAGCTTATGTTGCTTATGTTTATTGTGCATTGTATATATTCATTGTGCTACCATTGTTTTTAAACTAGGGTTTAGGGATCTTGAAACTCTTAACTTAGATTGGTTTGTTCTTCTTTTGTGATTGTGTCTAAGGTTTTGCTAGTGTGTTCATTGTGTTTACCTGGTATGATGCCATCATGTTGTCATCACGTTGCCATCATGTTGTTTTGAATTTTTGTTTGTTCCTCACACTATAATCAAACTGCTAGGTATAGTCTTGTTTGTTCATCCCTCTGTTCACTATGCTACCATTACACTGCTACGAGGTTTAAGGTTATAAATTCTACCTATCTCATTTCTTTTTATAAAATTTATTTTGTTTTCTTCTTATTTGTTTTTCTCTTTTAGGTTCTCTATTAATTTTTCTTGTTTTATCATCTTCGTATCATCATGAGTCCATTATAGCCACCAATGGGCTTTAAATACAATATGTTATTTAGTGTTGGGCCTTTGTTTTCTACAAACATAACTTCATTATCTCAAACTCAAATACTTAACCTTGTCTCTCCCTTGTCACCATCATCTTCTGATGATTTCGTTTAGCTTCAAAGTTTCAATCTTGATCTTCAGGTTGTAATTCTTGAAGTTGCATAGAAGCAATGTAGGAAGAGGGAATGGGAATTAAATTGGGTTTTCCAAGAGGTGTGGATTGCAATTTACCTTAAGTTGAAGCTATGGTTGGGTGTGATGGGAAGCTTAACATGGTACATTACAAGATTTGCACTGAGCTTGATGGGAGGGAAAAACTATTAGTTCTTAAGTTTGATAGTTTGTAAAAACATGCAGGTAGGAGGAATTGTTGGTTGCATGTCATGGATTTATTATGGGGCAATATTTTATGTTTATCAATAGTCAACATGTCAAGAATGAATGGTTGTGGGCTAGCAAAGGTTAGAATATTGTTACTAAAATAGTGGCTAGTTTTGGTGAAGTTAATGAGAAGAAATGCAACTTCACTCAATTTGTGGCCATGTCTTTTGGCTCTTGAAACTTGGCCGACCTTTGACATATTTTAAGAGCATGAAAGACCTCTTTGATATCTTGAAAGTAAAGTTATGTTTGAATGGTAATTTCATTTCAACTTTTTGGAACAAATGTTTTCAAACTAAATTGTGAATCGAACATCTCGATCATTTATAATAAATTAAAACATATCATATTTTTCACCTAATCTTTTTTTTAAAAACAATTTAGTTGTTTCAAATGTTGAAGTAGTGGTTTTGTTAATACCATTGTGGTCAACTTGGAGATTTGGTACAACACCACCATGATGGCATTCCCTTGCCATTTCAAAAAACAAACCATGAAGTCCATGAAAACACTTTTCTATGGTTCATTCACAATAGGATAAGATTTATAAAAGTTAGATTTTTTGTACATGGATTCAATGCTTTGGGATTTAACACAAATACACACATAATATTTCACATCCTCCTTTTTAAAAAAAAGAAGCATTTGCTAATGACCAACTTGTGGTTTTTTCAATGTGATGTCCCATCAGAGGCATAACATATTTTTACTTCATGATTTTCACACACATTGTTTTTAAACACATATAAATGCATGTTTGTTTCCATTTCAATAACTCATAGTCAACGTTTATGTTTTTTAGTTTTTAAAGAAGTAATGTTATGTGAAGTTATTTTTCATGTATCTTTCCATTATTTGATTTTTGAAATTATTTTCATCTTGACATAGAATGTGCAAAGAATTTGAGTTGTCCTTCAAGACATCTCCATTTGATAATTTTCTTTGTGATTTAATTCATTGAGTACCACAATTTCTTTTGTTTAACTTATGGATCAATTTGACATCCATTAATGTTAAATTGTTATGCCATGATAATTTTTTAGCTATGGCCCTTGGATGCATGTCAAAGTATCTCAAGTACAAATTGTTCATGTCATATGTGCACTCAAAGAATGTTACCATGTTATTAATGCAATTCAAAACTATAAACAATTTTTTTTAATGAGTTCACCACTTGACTTACACATTAGTTAATTTTTTACTCGAAACATATCTGATATTCATTTTGCATCAACACACCCCAATCACGAAACCATTCAAGGTTTAGAGTTTAAGCTTTAGGTTTTCAAATTTTCAAAAGGGTTTTACGAAATCTGAAAACCCTAACATGAATGAAGTTTTAAAGTGTTTCATTCATGTTGTCAAATGTCTTTTCGTTGCTCATCTAACTACTGAAACATTTAAAAAATATTTAATCATGTTAACCTACTAGAGTTATCAGTAAAGTTACCATGTCTTCACCCCGTCTTTGGGCCTCCTTTCACCCCCTAACCCTTCTTTTAGTGGTATCCACAAAGTAAGGATATTTTATTAGATCTCAGTATGAAATGCTGAATCTCAACTTTTGACTAATTAATTTGAAATAAAACTTTACATGTTTAGAACTTTAAAAAAAACTTGAAATTAAAAAAATGTAGCTAAGAACATTTTAATTTTTTTGAAATGCCTTCCTAATTTTGATGCAGTTCAAGGCCAAAATATTTATAATCATAAATTGCAAACAATGAATAAACACAATAAAAGTATTGTAAAATAAATCAAACCAATAAAAGTTTAGAATCGTGTTTAGAAAACAAAAAAACAAACCCAAAATATGACATTTGAATGTAAAACAAAATTGACTTCCCAATTTCACTTCCATGAGAACTTGTCTCATACAAATTGAGATTGTTGCTATGGATTCATGAAGTTCATTTAGACTATTTAGGTCTAAACCCTTTTATCAACATTATCCAAACCTAAATAATAATTCCAACCCAATTTTTTTCAACTTTTCCTAAATTAGTGGTTCAATATTGAGCTTCCTACTATACAATACTAAACTTGAACTATCCAGAATATGAATCGAAAGTTGGACAATCAAATAGCTACCATGTCCTACAACCAAATGAAAATACATGAAAGATAGACAAACATGTTACAACATGCACTTAATAGGAAGGGTGGTAATGTCAAAGGAGCAAGTACCAAGAATGTAATGTGATTTAAGTAGTTGCTCAAGTTACAAAAGGCGCCTACATCACAAAAACACGAAACAACACAATTAGAGCTCAAAACTTGTTGCTCACCTATGATCATAATTGAAAAAGTAATCAATGATCACAAGCACAAAAGCGAAAAAATATAAATCAACCAAAAAATCAAATACGATCTTAATTACTAAACAACAAAAGAAAACACCACAACATATCAAAAAATTAGGGATGTGATACAAATTTTAACACTCATACTTTGGAGTGAATAACACATGTAGATAACTATGTTAGTAGTCCCACAGGATCATGAGTTCACCTTCTTTGCTATCATTCAATTCAAGTTGACTACATTTATGATAGTTTTAATGCAAGATTCTTTAGTCCAATTCTCTAATGAACGTTCAAATCTTGTCAATCGGACAAGGAAAAACCCCATCAAACTTATAAGCAAACAGAACCCCATCATCATGTAAATAACATACAATTGTGAAAAGAGAAATTTAAAAAAAACTTGTAGCATTAAGCTTTGTTGGGCCAAAAAAACAGTAATCGCATCATGAAGGTTCTACTTACCTTTTTCGAAATAACCATACAATTGTTATAGGATCATTTGAACATCTGTTTCTCCTCTCCACAAGTACTTCAAATTGAGCATGAAGGAACCTTGTATCAATTTCCCTGAAGACATCTCAGCCTTGTACTGTTGGAAATCCAGGGATGATAACTAGGCATATCACAAAAACCAAAACTACAAAAGCAATCTAGTCTGATCTGCAAAAGTTCAAAAGACATGAGAAATACTTACACAACAGAACAAAAGCAAGATGGAAGTTATAAGGCAGTGTCAATCCAAGGGATCTGAACCAGGCATTGCCAGCCCAAGTCAATTCATCTTGTGTTCCTTTCAAAAACCATAAACCTCCCAACACAATTTCTGTTCATGCAAACAGTGATACGTGAACAAGGAGATTCTGATCTATCTACAAAGGAACTCAGGTGTGCTGACATAGTCCAACCTCTTTATGATAAGATGCACCAAATATAAACTCAAATATAATCTCACATATCCGCACAACTTTTTCTTTTTTAAAAGCTGCAGTGGGGAATGCAGGAAAACAAAGTGCCGTGGGAAAATTATGGCCTTCTAGTATACACATATTCTCTCTTGCTACCTCCTAATTCCAAGTACGCCCATCTCATGCTACTTAACCAGATGAGTCGCGTCTTTTGAGCTAGCGTTGTTGTTGCCGATAGTCTGGCCTGTGTGGAGGAGATGGTGGTGGGAATCCGGAATTTGAGGCATGGGCATACGCCCCATCAATGTCCACATATTGTGCTGTTGGCTGAAATTTCATTCAAATCCAAGTGATGATTTCAGATTGAAGTAAGAGAACTGTTGAAAATATGGGCCAATAAATACATCACACCTACATAAGGGCACAGCATTAAATCCTGGTTTGAAATTCACCTGTTGCATGTATGGTTGGCCACCATACCCCGTATGCTGTGAGCCACCAGCATTCATTGACCTGCAAGGAACCCACTTGATCAAGCTTACAAAAGCTGACAAAAAGAATCTAATGCTACACGATATGTAACCTGAGAATAACAACACTGCTCTTGGTGATGATGCAAACATTTGACCTGAAAAATTCAAACATACCCAAATTGCTGTCCACGACCACCAACTGAAGGCCCACGGCCTCCACCCATCCCACCATATGGAACCCCTTGAGAGAAGCCAGTGGCACCACTAGGAGCTCCATAGCCTCTTCCACCTTGTGGCACCATGGTTGGAGCAGTATACCCTCCCCCACCTGGTCCTCCATATCCACCTCCTGACACAGCCCAATTTGGTCCATATCCACCTCCCTGGTTTGACCCTCCATGTGGCGGTCGCCCACCCCCAGGAGCTCGGCCTTGGTTACCACCAGCTCCCCTATTGATATTATTTCCATAGTGCTGACTTGTTTGGCCTAGATTGTGTTGAGTTGGTTGGTTTGGCCCAGGCCGAAGAGGGAGGGCAGGTATATGTTGCTGTTGGATTGGTGGAAGACGGGCATGTGGAAGTGCTTGGTGCATAGTCTTTTGGCGCTTGGCAGCCTCCTCCTGTTGCTGCCGCTTCTGCTGCCGCTTCTTCTTTGTTTGAAACTCATGTGAAGCTTCATACTTTGGTAAGCTGCAGTCAGAATTTTGCATTCAAGCCACACTCTACAGCTGTCAATTAATAGCATCCACAAAATCCTACCCTGATGTTTATTGTCAAATCTATGGTTGAGATCGTTAGGTGAAAACATAATACATAAAGCAGAAGACAAAGATCTGCTGCCTGCTGTGTTGCTAACAAGGGGGTGCAGCAGTGACACAAAGCAGATAGAAAGAAACCTGTTGGGCTGACAAGGGAATGGCTCTGTCCAGAAGTACTCAGCATCCAATGCATCTTTTGCAGAAATTCTCTGCAGAACCCAGACAGTAGAGAATGAGATGACAAAGATATCTGAGAAGAAAAAACACAATTGACATTCATGGAAAATGATGCCATTAACCTGACAAACCCAAAAAAGGAGGCATTGAGTAGTGGCTAGGCCTTGAGTAAGTTTTATGTATACACAAGGGAAACAAACAAAACAGGAACTTTGGAACCTCTATATACTGTGGGTGGTTGATAAGGAGGGGTTACTTACACATTCAGGATCCAATGTCAACATGCGCTCCAGGAGCTCGAGGGCATGCCGGTCAAAACTGTCAGACACCCAAAAAAAGGTTACTATTTGGTCACTCCTGCTTCTGGTGAATCAGACCCATCATCTTCACCATGAATGGCAGTGACTAGTGGCCATTACTCCCCACTAACCTATGAGCTCCCAACACTGAGATCTAAACATGTACATAATAATCTGCTCAAAACTCCAAGCAAACAACAATACAAAAACCTGAAATTCTGCCACATTCCCAGAATTGATACAAAGACTCAGTTTAAAATGTTGGCTAGCATTCTCTCTTTGACAACACACTTAATCTGGAACCCAAGAACTTTACAGGAAAAGACCTTGGCATTGCTACTAGACAGTTAGAAAATACCCATGTAGGCTATAAAACCTACACAACTTTAAGATCAGAGAAAGAGCGAAAAATTGCTTACGATTTAAACACATCTTTTACACGTCGCTTGGTAGGCCGATCTGGCTTGAGAGTCTTATAAAATGGCAGCTTACTGACTCCTGGCCAAGTTGTTTCATCTGGAAACCCACATAGATCTCCAATTTTCTGCATTTGCTCTGTCTACAAAACCCCAAATGGGATGGTAAGTGCAGCTGTTAGCTTTTCAATTCTATCAAGATTCACAACAAACATGGGTTAACTGTCCTTAAGCAAGGCAAGTACCTACAATCCTTGCTGCAGATCTTTCCAACATGGAAATGCAAGTTCAGAACAAAGTGTCATTGGCAATCCAAATCAGACATTTTGGATTGACTTTTCTTATGCTACAGGGTTTACAATGTTTTGTAAGCAGAGTTCCACAATAATATATCACCATGGTCAAGCCATGCATAAAAGGCCCCTAGGTCTTCTGGCTTGTACAAATTCAGGTTAACAGGATGTGGAGACCCACAATGTTCAGAGATGCACTGTTAAATGAGACAAGGTAGAAAGGGCATGTGTCAGAAAGTGACCACACTGACAGCTAAAGTACAAACCTCATTTCTGCCTGGAAGAATGGGCTTGCCATGGAGAAGCTCTGCAAAGATGCAGCCAACAGACCACATGTCCACTGCTGGAGTGTACCTTGTGGACCCCATTAGCAGTTCTGGAGGCCTGGGCAGTCAGCAACAATTGACAGCAATTTAGCAGCAAAAAACCAAGAGCCAAAATGCATTTCCCCAATAGATCCCAAGCAGCCCTCTAGTGGGTTGCACAATGAGGTCCCCTTGAGTCAGAAACTCCTTTTAGAAGAAAGAAAATAATAGCAAGACCTAGGATATATAGGTTGTCTCAAGTCAAACCATACCTGTACCAAAGTGTAATTACACGATTTGTCAGTGGTTGGCCATTCTGATCACTTGTGAATGACCTTGCCAGCCCAAAATCCGCAAGCTTCAGGTTTCCATTGTTGTCAATCAACAGGTTTGACCCTGAACATTCAGAGATATGAGTGAGGTTAGGTCATGAAGGGTTCAAAAACATTGACCAATTTCTGTTATTGTAACAATGATTCTACAATTGCAAACTCAAGGAAATTTGAAAGGATGGAATCTGACACACACCTTTGATATCACGATGGAGAACTTGATTAACATGGCAGTAATGGAGGCCAGTCAAAAGTTGTCTCATGTAACACTATTCCCCCCCCATGCACACAACAAATATCTTTCATAAGAATAGAGAATCTCCATGCACACAACAAATCTGAGATCACTGTCACTACTACAGAATCTATGAAACCAAAAGGATACAAAGGCACAGCTACTTCCTTGGACTGCAAACCAACCTTGATTTGGGGTACAGAGAACCGCATTCCAGGCCGATCAGAAAGGCCAGTCAAATCATGATCCATGTACTCAAACACCATGTATATCGAACCTTTAAACTTGTTTGCATCCCCTGCAATTCCACAGAGTCAGGTTAGTTAGTTACAAAAGCAGTGCAAACATGTGCACTCTAGATAAACAAGCAGCTCATTGCATAATCACTCTGACCTTCATGGCAAAGTTCAAACTAAAAACTAAAATTTTCCCTTACTGGATCTAGAACTTCTCATGTGGATGCATGCACTTCTTTCGAACATACCCATCCATCATATGCACATAAAGTACTCCAGATGTCACTCTCACATTGGGTCAAGTTTGAACAAAAATTTTATGCCCAAATCGTACACCAATGCATAGTGTTTTCCCTATGGCCAGAGCCAATAAACCAGACAACATTTCATAACAGAGGAGCACATGACAACCCCTACCTGGCTTTATTTGGTCCTCTTTCTCTGGTCCTGCTTGCAATCAAGATCAACACCACCAATGTCAAACCTTACCAAATATGGCAGATATAAACTGCTCTTCTTCCACAATTGCTCAGCACCACAAGCATACGATTAAAATTGCCTTGTCTCTAAAACTTTAACAAAGGCAAAGCTGCCATTCATTTGAGAATCTGAATTAGATAAGACATTAAACTGCCATTCATCAAGGCATTGCACAGGTTGGATCCCTGGATATATTAGGTGAAACTCATATTGCCCCCCTTTCACAGAACAGAATCTTGCTGTGAAGGAACAAACCTTTCGAAGTTACTATCTCTTTCAACTTGATCACATTATCGTGTTGCAGCTTCTTCAGGATCTTGATCTCTCGTATTGCAGTGATTGGAAACTGTGTGTAACCAGAACAGACCCCAATTTGCCAAATCAGTACAGCAATGATAGAATGACGCAAAGCTCACATACACAAAACTTACAGAAATGATCCAGGCATGGAGAGCAAAGCCTGCCTGTCATCAATCAGTCCAAAGTATCCTGGATGAGTTTACCAAGCTTAAGTATTTCATAAAATCAGAGATAGACATTCTGTTCACACTTCAATCAATTGCCAAACCTAGTCATGACACAGTTTGGTAAAGCCAAAGGGTTAGCATCCACAGATTGCACCACAAATAGTGAGAAATATTCCCTGAAGCCACATTGCATGTGCTGGCATTGCCATATGCCTAGGACACCAAGTGAATACAGGTGCTTCAAGGACTACTACTGATTCTTGTTTGATCATGAAAGACAGAAAAAGACAAATTTCTTCATCACACAATGCCTAACCTCATCAATAAGACTGCTGAGACAAATGCTACTATTCCTATCACTGATCAAGCAGATTGAGAAGACAATAGAACGCAAATGCCATACCCCTTCTTTTTCATTATCCATACGCACTTTCTTCAGTGCTACAACCTCCCCAGTTGCTTTTTCTCGTGCCATATACACTTGCCTGCATGTACAAGGAGACAGGAACATATCCTTAGCACATGACAAAAAAATTGGGTTGAATGATCTTGCACAGAAGATGGGACATCACAACATTAACATACACCCACAGAGGCTCATAGATAGATCAAATTTTTGATATTAGCGATCCAAATTTCAAGTCAAAGAGTTAGATGAGAGTGCACAAGGGTTTTTTCCCCCAGTAACAAGTGGAAGGATATGCGCACATCTATGTTATTGTGTTGAGTATCAGATAGACATGTCAAAATGTGACCACAGCACATACTGATCCTTAAATCAAAAGGAAAATAAAAATCTATCCTTACACCAACAAAGAATGAATGCATGGGAAAAAGGAGGAGAGAGAGAGAGAGAGAGAGAGAGAGAAATGTAAGATTGGAACTTCGATAGTCAATCATACTTATAAAATTGCAGAGAAATCTCCACAGCAACAATTTGAAGATAACAGGAAAACAAGTGTGGTCAGAACATTATGAGAATTGCTCACAAAATGTCATATCATCACCTTCATCACAAATAGCAGTGATGGGCTGCCATGACTACCTACCTACTACCCCACTGAGGTTCGTCAGCTCCCAACAGGGAGTGTACATAAGCATATGTGAAAGTTCTATCATGACAATAATTACCATATTCTCCATTAACAGAAAGTGGCCACTGACATTGCCCATGGAATTTGGGAGTTCCCATCACGACACATCAATTGATACACCACAACCAGGTTTTTGCAACAATAACAATGTTTAAAAAATCTTCACGCCAAGTTCGTCCCACAGTTCACAAGGGCAGACTGGTCAAAGCACTTAGTGGGTAGTCAAAAAAAGGGACAGAAGATGCAATGAGAGAGAGAGAGAGAGAGAATTGACAAACAGGACCAACAAAGAACAGCAAGCAGTGTTGATCAAGTAAGTAAGGTAGCTATGAGAGTTCTCTTCTTGAAGAACTGAAGCTTTGTTCTTGAGCAACTTGGATAGACCACACATGCTGTTTTGTGAAACACTTTTGCTATATAGAAGAAGAGTTCACATAAATCTCTGACACTGATGTGTTTCCAGGAAGAGACTTTCCGGAGTGTGCAGAATCAGCAGTTGGTTGCTTCAGACCATAGAAGAACAAAACATAGAGACAAGTGTTCACAGAGCTTGCAAAATCTTACAACTTGGGGCTGTGTACTACTACTACCACTACTACTACTACTACTACCACCATGGCACATAGTCAAGACATATTAGAAATGTTATAGGCAGGTTCCCATCCTTTGTCACACATGCTGATGATTTATTTACACTACCCTCTCTAGCAAGACTGTGACCATTAAAAAAAAACCCTAAAAAGAAAAGTAAGGTCATCACTCAATAGGGAGGTAGGTCGGTCAGTCAGTCAGTCTGTCTGTCAGTCAATCAGGAGGGTTTTCAGGTTCGGCCGACAGCATCCCATCCCGCTGCAAAAGAAGGAAAAACACAGCAAGACGAATAAATGGAAACAAAAGGATTTCTATGAGATGAAAAAAATTCCATACCCGTATGTGCCTTCTCCAATTTGCTCGATTTTCTCGAAGAAATCCACGCTCCGGGAACCCCATGATGGCGTCTCGTCTAGATTCAGCTGACCAGGAGAAGCCACCGTCATGTCTTCTGCTGGTTCTCGTTCCGGTTCTGGTTTTTGTTGTTGTTGTTCTTCTTCTTCTTCTTCTTCTTCTTCTTCACAAACACCACCTCAGCTGCCTTCCCGGCTTCTGCAAACCCTGAACGCCGGGACAGAATCCAGTTCTTCTCTCTTCAGAAAGCTCCAAAACCCTATCTCCCAAACCCTACAAAGCAAATTCCTTTTCTAAAAACAAAAAATCACAACCTCGTCAATCTGCGACAAAAAAATCACTGAGAATAAGTTCTGTAGCACTCTTCTCTCTGCATCTTCTAATGCTAAATTCCGCACTATCCTCTCTCGCTCTCGCTCTCTCTCACAAAAGCTCAAGCACGTCGTCGTCGTCGCGGTGCGCGTCCGCGGAACCTTCGTCGTCGTCGTTGTCGCGGTGCGCGTCCGCGGAACCTGACTATAGCCAGGGTTTAGCCAAGCGTGCTCAGTGGATGAGAAAAAACAACAATCCAGAGGGAGATGAATGACATTTTTATGTTACTCAAATTTCTGGTTCTTCTTCATCCACGAAGCACTTAAATCATCTGCAATCCGTCTCATGGATGACTTGGCTACCTGTATTCGCCAACCCTGTCTTCTAGGCCTTTTTAGCGTTTCTGTTACGCGCGTATGAAGAAGAAGCCGCTCTTCGTCTTCCTCTTCGTCTTCTTCTTCGCACGAGAGGAAGAACGATTTGGCGAAGATTTTTAGGGTTTTTCCAAATCGGAACCTTTGTGAGGTTCTTCGGACTTTGCTGCTACAATTTTTTTGGGGTCTGATATTGATTTTTTTTTTTTTTTTTTTTTTAGTCTTTGGGGAGGGGGAGAATTTGCGGGATTCGAAAGTGCATTTGTGAAAGGGAAATAAGAAGAAGAAGAGAAGGGGAGTTGGTGTGTTTGAGAAAGGGCGGCGAAGATGGCCATGGCCTCTTCTTCTCATCAAGCAATGCTACAAGCAGGGGTGGCAACTACACAGCTTGCATTGTTGTCGTCATCATTTCATAGTACCTCCTCCTCCTCCTCCTCCTCCTCCTCCTCCTCCTCTTCTGCCTCCTACTTGGGGTCGAAACTCTGTTGCAACAAGGCTTCTTCTTCCTTGCTGTTGCGCAACTGTAATTCAAGGATGGTGAGAAGGGATGGTGGTGATGGTGTTTTGGAGCTGCGATGTCAGGCCACTCCAACTCCTCCTCCAACCACTCTTCCTCACCTCAATGTCAACATCACAGGTACTACAGGATCTTTGTTTGCTTCTAATCTCTCTCTCTCTCTCTCTCTCTCTCTCTCTCTCTCTCTCTCTCTCTCTCTCTCTCTCTCTTCTCTCTCTCTTTTTTTTTTTTGGCTCACCAAAGCTTTTTCCTGTAAAATGGAGGATGGGAAAATGTATGTATGGAGTCTATGTTCTATGCTGTGGGGGCAGCAAGAAACTCTAGAAAGCAATCACAACAGACAATCATGTCCTCAGTCTCAGTCTACTATCCCTTGTCACGGCTTTGACGATGGTAATGAGGATGGAGGAAAATCATTATTTCAGGTACTGGGAAGCTGACATCCATAGTGGAGCGAGAAACAGTGCGTATGGCATTGCCAAGCAAAGGACGAATGGCGGAGGACACACTTGCTCTTCTCCAGGTTATTCAACCCTAGTACCATTGAAGTTGTCATGTGAATCATTGTTGATCTCTCGAGATATAGCCCTCAGGGATTGTAGACTGAGACTGAGGACATGATTGTCTCAAAGAAGAGAATTGTCACATTGTATCTTTCTGGGGGGAATTGGTGGACAGGAGTGTGAGCTTTCAGTACGCAAGCTCAATCCTCGCCAATACATTGCAGATATCTCTGAAGTGAGTTCCCTTAGTAGCTTGCTTTTTTTTTTCTCTTGCCTTTTCAGGTTTACATAGCTTGGCATTAATAGTTGACAAATAGTTTTGGTAGATGTCCTCCAATAATGAGAAACATCATGGTGGCAAGTGGGTGTGTGTGCACAGCTCAAGAATGTTGAAGTCTGGTTTCAGCGGGCATCAGACGTGGTACGCAAATTGCGATCAGGAGATGTGGACATGGGAATTGTGGGATATGACATGGTTCGAGAATATGGGGAGGTTGGTTTAAAGAACTTCTCACCTATGCATTAGGTTAGGGTTTTGATGCTGAAGGGGCCACATGTCGAGGGATTGTTCACCATCTGTGTCATTTGTTTAATTATTGTGCAAAGAGTTTATTGTGTCTGTGGTGATTGTGAAATCTGCATGTGTGGTCATGCTCAAGCTTGATTTTAAAATATGTTGTTGTTTCCTTGTTTGGACCAGGATGACGAGGATCTCATCATCATTCACGATGCGCTTGGTTTTGGGGAATGTCATCTTGGTATTGGGGTATGGTTCATGTACCATTTTGCCTGTAGGGTTCTCAGGAAGAGGGAGAGGTTAAACATTGGCTTTGTTGAGGTTCAGGAGTTGGATTGTATTTTCAAATGTCTCACATCTTTTTCAAGGGTCTCTGTGTGCTGAATACACAACTTTTTTACTCATGGGTTGTGCTCCTTGATCTTTTCTGCAGATCCCAACTTATGGTATATTTGAAAACATCTCATCGTTAAGCCAGTTAGCAGCTATGCCACAGTGGACTGAAGATCGGCCTCTGCGAGTTGTCACAGGCTATACTTATGTCCGTATTATTCCACTCCCCTTTGAAGTTGATGTGACTCTGGTGAGTTTGAGTTTGTTATGGTACAACCAGTTCCACTGCAGCCATTCATGTTTGTCTCATTTGGGTTCATGTGGCTGGCTCCCCATGGATGCAGCTTGGAGAGAAGTTTTTTCAAGAAAAAGGGTTGAAACATGTGCAACTCTCGACAGCTGATGGAGCCTTAGAAGCTGCGCCAGCGGTAAGCAAATTAGATCAGAGTAGAAAATTGTCTTTTGAGATTGTTGAAGTTTGTCAACTTGGTCCATCTTCTTCCAAACCATGATGAAGCACTTGCTTATGCTTGTCAAAGTGTGTGTCCAGAAAGCTGATTTTCTAAAACATCAATTCAGCTTACTATCTATCAACCTCAATTTTGGCAGCAGCTTTGCAGCTCCGACCAATCCTGAAGACCCAAGAAAGAGACCTTAAATTAGTATGGTGGCTGGTGTTGCCATGGACAGATGGGCACAGCTGATGCCATACTGGATCTTGTGAGCAGTGGAACCACACTTCGTGAAAACAATCTCAAGGAGATTAATGGTGGAGCAGTGCTTAGCAGCCAGGTAAATAGAGCTCAGAAAAAAACCTCAAATTTGACAATATATGACAATAGTTGGAAGCATGATTATTGCATTGAGTTAGGTGGAATAAAGGCACAATTGTGATTCAGAATATTGTTGCCCAATGCCCATTCCCATATGTTCAAGAGGCAAATGGTTTAACACAGAGTCACATATGCTTGAAGGGTGTATTTGTTGCAAACAAACGTGCACTTTTGGAGCGCAAGGAAGTGCTTGATGTAGCCCATGAATTGCTGGAGCGTTTTGAAGCTCATCTGACTGCACATGGCCAGTTCACGGTATTGTCATTCACAACTGAGCTGCTCTTCTCCTTCTTTACTTGTGTTGATGGTGTATGATCACTGTATATGTATTTACCAAATCATTGTGATGCACAACAGCTTGCTTGGCTCATCCATCAGAGGATCTGGAAAGGCTCTGCAGAACGGGTTCTCACCAATGTTGCAAAACTGACATGGTTAGTTTGCTAAGTACAGGTAGTGGCCAATATGAGAGGCAGCTCAGCAGAAGAAGTAGCTGAACGGATTTTAGAGCATACAGACTTTCAGGGACTGCAGGTATTGCAACAGTACACATGTGTAGGGCGTAAGGAAGTAATTGTTGTTCTTGTGGAAGTTGTTAGAAGCCACAATATCTAGAAACTCACTGGCAACAAGCTGTGATATCTTTCTAATACATGCTCATGTAAGCAATGTGACTTCACAGGACAGGCCTAAATTTGTTTGCTTTTTCTGGTTTGAATTCAAATCAATAGCTCAGAATGTCTTGTTGGTGTTCCAGGGACCCACAATAAGTCCCGTGTACACCACTAAAACCGGAAACATCTCCGTGGACTACTATGCAATTGTCATATGTGTGCCAAAGCCCAAACTCTACCATGCTGTACGCCAACTGCGGAAGGTACATTCATCCTGGCTTTTTCAATTTTTGGCAGGTTTCCATGTGCAGTGTTGAATGTCATGAAACACAAACTCATCAGCAATCACTACTGCAGAGACTGTTGCTCCTTTTGAATACTTCAATTGACTGGAAGTGTTTGGTAATGCAGGCAGGAGGCAGCGGGGTTTTGGTGTCCCCACTGACTTATATCTTTGATGAGGAGACTCCACGGTACCGAAATCTTCTGGCAGCTTTGAAATCATAGTGCTAGACTTGATGTCCAGACTTGATGAGAATCTTGTAAGCATTCAGGGGTCTCTTCTAGTGGAGAGCTTACCTTGTTGAATGCCTTGGTGCACGTTTTTCTTATGTGCTTAAAATGTCAGTTGATTCAGCAGTTTGGTGAAGGGAGGTATCCATCTGTAGGTGATTGGGGATCAGTTGGAATTTTGCTAGGATTCTTCTTCCATGGAGTTGCTTGTGACCCCTAATTTATGCTATGATATTCCCAAGGTTGTTACGTAGACATGTGCATGGCCAAGGATTTTTGTTGATGAGGTCGTTATGTAGACAAGTGCATGGCCATGGAGAAGGCAATTGATGAGATGATTGTAATGACAAATGTGTGCATGGAAATTGAGGAGGAAGGGGTATGCATTTACAATTGCCACCTGAAGTTTGTTTTCTCACAGTTTTAACATGTTCAAGCAGAGTTTACCATATTCAAATCTTTTGTGAAAAGTGCCCTGTACAATCGTTACATGTTTATGCATGGTAAACGCCTCACTCCCAAGGCTTTTTTAACCTTCACACATAATTTTGCAAGTGTAAAGCAAGAACCTCAGTTTCTGGACCAATGAGAAAGTGACTAAAAACTAGAGTAGAGAAGGGAGATAATTATGTGTAATATAACCCCTCTTCCTCTGGTCCTCTGGACCCAATGAGCAAGTGACATGTTGGACAATGCAGTGGAGAAATCGGTTACGGGTGCATACTCAGCTTTTAAGGGACCAGATCAAAATTGATGTGTCTCTCCCTCATTGGACATCTGTGCTACACCTAGTTACTATTCCTTATTTGTACCTACCACCAACTTGCAGCTTCCACTTTACATACATCATCTACTGGGGTGGTGGGTACATGGATAGAAGAAGAAGCTACTTTCATCCACATGCAGGAACAAAATGATCAGTGACCAAAACAGTGATTCTATTCAGAATTCCATTCCATTCCATTCCAAGTTCTTCTGTTTCCCAAATTCCATTCAGAAATTCTTCCATTCCAAATTCCATTCCATATTCATTCATGGCTGAAAAGTTGCATTCTTACAAATCATAATAATAGGCTTTCTCTAGATACCCCACTCTCTCTGACAACACCCAAAGACTTCATAATTTTCTGCCTTGCCACCCACATGGTAGTGTTTTGTTTCCTTCCCATCTCTGCTCTGTGTCTCTGTGTCCTTTGTCTCTCTTCTCTGTCTCTCTTTGGGAGATCACAAATTGCAATGGAGGAAGCGTTTGGAGTTCACCAACATTAAGCTTTTCTTTTTGCATTTTTGTGTGGGCCTGGAACATTCATAGAAGAGGAGGAGGAGGAGGAGTAGGTAATGAATCTCAGGACCCAATCAATGTGTTGTTTCTTTGGGTTTTTGCTGGGGTTTTGGGAGATGTCTATCTTTTAGGGGGTTTTTTTTTTGGGTTGGGTTTGGTTTTTTTCCCTCACTCACACACACACAAAAGAAGGAAGGAATCTTTTTATGTTTTGTGTGTGTGTGTGTGTGTGGATGTGGAGATTTGGGTAGCAATTTTTTTGGCCACGACCCATTTTGTTTCTAGTATGTCTTTTGCTTATGGTGTACTTGGTTTTGGGAAGAAAGGAGGGGAAAATTCAAAGTGCTGGCTTCTGGAAAGAAACCCAATTGCTGTTTTCTTACCAAAAACATGTTTGAAGTTTTTTTGCATTCAAGATGGTGTTGGTGATGAGGGTGGTGTGATAGTGATGGTGGGTACCATGTGTGTGTGTGTGTGTGTTTGAACTTGTTTTGGCTGTTGAAAAGAATGCCAGTTTGTTTTCCAATGAGAAATTTAGGTTTTGAGATGGTTTGAGGATTTTTGTCAACTGTGGTTATTGTTGAGATGGGTAGTAGTCAGGGCTATTTCCGTTGTTTCATGTCTCTGCGTTTCTTTTTGCTTTCACCCTCCATTGTACAGTTTTCCACTTTGATGGTGGTGGCAGATTTGCAGATTTCAGGGAAATTGCAGTTTGTGTGGTTCCATAAGATGATCATTCATGATCATGATCATGATGATCTCAAGTGCAACACGGGGCTTTTTTTAATCCCAATATGGATCCAAAAACCCACAAAAAAATATGCAGTTTTTGGGTCTTGCTTCTTCAGGCTCCAAATTGACAAATGCTCAGATTTCCCCTTTTCTATGGCTCAAATCTTCTCCTCCTTACATGATTGGTCTTGAATTCTAATTCAGGGATCCATCTCCCCCACTTTGAAATTTTGGAGAGATAGGTTTCTCAAATCCTTATTAGAGTTCTGTTCAATTTTGCAGGAACAGAGAGTATTGGACAATCTAAGACTCCTTCCAGAGCCCTTGGAAAAAAACCAGAAAAACAGGGGAAATATTTGTGATGAGGCCAACAGCAAAAATGTAAAATGCTCATGAATTTATGGAGAAAAACTGAATATGGTTTCCAGTAAGATTTATGGTTGAATGCTTTAAGATTTGAAGTGGGTTTGTATATGGACGTCGCATTATTTCCAATGAATGGAGGAATCACTCATTTGTTGGGTGTACCATTGCATATGATATGGTGTTTCATGTGTGAGAAGCATCATGAGGAGTTTTTGTTGTTGTTGTTTGGTCTTTGATGAAACAGGAAGAATTTTGACACCATGCCAGTGGATACTGGAATGAGAACCCCGGTTCAGACAATTTGAACATAGCAATGGGAGAATGGATAACAGGAGCTGCAATTAATGTTCTGGGGAGTGTGAGCATCAATTTTGGTACAAATCTGCTTAAGCTTGGTCACAATCAGGTAAGAAAAAAAAATGCTTTTTTTGCTAAAATATCTTTCGGCTCTCTAGCCAACCTAAATTTGCTGCTGTTGTTTTTAGAAACCTAAGACTTGTTTTTCTGTGTATTCAGAGGGAACGGTTGGCACTGGCAGAAGCAGCAGAAACAGGAGAGAAAGCTGTGCTCAAGAAACCTATCACTCACTTCCAGGCATGGCGTGTTGGTGTGTTCACATTCCTACTCTTTGCCCAGTTTCTCTCTGCCAATCACATTTATGTAATGGCGGCACTTGTTGGGTCATTACGTAATCTGAAGAGCGGGATCTTGGGCTTATGGGAATGAACACATTCAACTCCCTTTCCTTGATTCAGTCATTGGGTAGTCTCCACTCTTTCCCAAGGACATACAGACACGGTGTCATTCTTCTTTCTTACTTTGTGTATCTCATTCTTTGAGTCCGGCAGTTATATACTTTTTGTGGTGGTTTTTCATCATTTTTGGCCTCTTTCTGCTCTGTATGCCAACTGTGAGGATTTTGGCTATGATGTGGTGGTAGTGCACTTCTGCAGGTGTGGTTGTGTTCATGTTGGGAAACATCCTCAATTTTATCTCCTTTGGGTATGCAGCACAGGTGGATTTTGTAAAACCTTTTGCTACAGAATAAGCTGAGTGTTGCCTTGATCAAAGTTTTTAGAATTTTTTGGAAAACATTTTCTTACTGTAATATGAGATCAGTCAACAGATCAGTCTTGTAGTCAGTAGAGAGTTGTTTCAAGAGCTTCAATCTAGTTGTGCCTTGAAATTGGGTTTTTTCAGGGTTTTGTAATAATCTGCACCATTGTTAATTATTATAGCAAATTAGTAGTTTTGCTTATCCCAAAATTTCTGTGGATTCTGATCTGGTCCTAATCTCTTATACATTGTGTTCCTTCTTCTTGCAGTCACTTCTTGCAGCATTGGGTTCTGTCCAATTTGTCACCAACGTATTTTTCGCATATGTCTTGCTCAACGAAGTTGTGACTAGGAGGTAATGTAGCCTGTTGGAACACCCGAAACTGTCAGAACTTGATTATAATATAGGATTACAATCCTTAAAAAATGCTTTGAATGACAACGAGCTGAAATGGATAACTTGATGGAAGAGTTTCTTTCATGATGCTCTTAATCTGTCTTTGTTGGGACTTAACTTTTCTTTCTATCCAATGTAATTCACTACCTTTAGACTTGGGACCAGTGATGTGTGAGCCTCTTTCTGAATCATAAATTGATGGGCAAGTTATAACAGTTGCTAATATTACAGATTGGATTGGCTCGAGTTGGGCATGCAGAATTGTGCTGGCAACTATATTCATTATGGCTGGAAATGTGTTCCTTGTTGCCTTTGGAAATCATCAATCTTTAAGTAAAGCCTCCTTGCTCCATGTTTTACACACAAATAAATTGGCAATTGCCCGTATAGTAGATGCACCCCAGAATTGCTGCATTCTTTTTTTGTTTCCTTATTGGGTGTGTGCAAATCAACTTTGACAAAAGATGAATTAAGAGAAGCTGTTTTTTTTCCTCTTTTTTTTTGGCTTTTTGTTGGGCTGCAGTTTATACTCATGAGGAACTTTTGGCAAGCTACAAGGGCCATGCATATCTTGTCTATTGTTTGGTGCTTATTCTTTTGGTTGCTCTCCACCATCTGATTTACAGGTTTGTTGTTCTCCCTTACCTACCATGTTTTACATCATCTGACAAAAAGAAGAATATGAGGGGGAAAACAATTCAAAAATAAAAATTGAATGGAAAATTTCATCTTAGAAACTGATAATGCACATAATACCAAATGGGTTTTATTTTTTGTTAGTTTTTTGGATTCTTGAACAGAACAAGATTTCTGTGGTTATTGAAAAGTTGACTGGAAAACAGTCCCTTTGTTTGGGTAAACCTCATGGCAATACACAGTATCGTGTAATGTACTCAGGTACCCAGTTTTCAGGTGTCAGATTAAAGATGAAAAAATTGAACCGTTTGTGTTTTTAAACATTTTGGTATACTAAGTTGTGCATAATGTATGTCTTTCTGTATGTAGGGCATCTTTATAGGTGCTCATTTTTCTTGGGGTAAACTGGGATTGGCAGGCGTGGGAGAATCTTGATCTCTGCATACGGGGAAGATGGGGTTGGTCCACACTGGTGGATGTTGTTGCCATATGCGTATTCTGTTGTTTCCGGTGCAATTGGATCTCATTCAGTCTTGTTTGCCAAATCACTGTATGTCACACTTGCCAAATCATTGCTGAAAATCAGTGGAACTTTTGGACTGGGTGTTTCGTAAGCATTTATGTTTCAACACTGCACGTCAAATCTCTTGCTTGATTGTGTTATGGAGATTTCAGCTGGCCTGCCAGCTGAAACTGTAGTACTGGCTTTGAGTACTGGAATTGAAAAACATGCATGGGACCAGGTCAATTTTGCTGCGGTTGTCGATGGAAGGGGACAACCAATTGGATGAGTGGTTTACATATCTTGTGCTGTTACTCTTTGTTGGGACAGCATCATTTTGGGTATGTGCTGGCTTTATTGTGAAACAGTTTTATTTCTGTGCTTAAATTTATTATACTATCTGATTCATACACTTTTGTTTGCATCTATGACTTAGTTACGGTCACAGAGTACCAATATTTCTCTGTCAACAATCAAATCATGTTTCAAGAAAGCAAACTGAAGCAATCCACTGAGGGTCATGGAATCTCCATATTTTTTTCACAACCAAGAGGTTGAGTGCATGATCAGTTAACAGCCCCATCTGCAGACAACAGGAAAGGGCTAGAATCTTAAAGCCTCAAAATAACCACTAATTCATCAATCTCATCACACTATGACAAAACTTGCATTGGGTGGTGATGCAGATGGCAAGGTTGAACGATGGGTTGGCCATGTTTGATGCCATTCTCATTGTACCAATGCTCCAGATTGCATGGACTTTCTTTTCAATTTTCACTGGTTTCATCTACTTTGAGGAATACAGGGTCTGCACAGCCCCTACTACTATTAGTGCAGCACCCTTTGAGCTTTCAACCCACATGAGTTTGATTTTTTTTCTTTTGTTTCTCAGTGTTGGTGTTCATTGTAGTGTGAGTGATTTTCCTTCTGTTCATCTCTTCTGCTTTCTGTAACAAAGTGATTGTTCTGTGAAGCTGCCAGGTATTTGACAGACTTCGATCATATATGTTTGCCATTGGCATTTTCTTACTCTTTCTCGGCATGTCACTTCTTGCTCCCCAAGGCTCTAGAGGTGGTTATTACAATCAATCCCCATCGATTCCATAAACAGCTATTGTCTCTTGGTGGTCATCCTGGGTTGGTACCTTCTTGGCTCATGGGTCATTTCTGTTCCAGGTACTAAATTTTCTCTTCATTGGGTATGCTTCTTCTGTTCAGGTGCCGGGACCAAAAATGAAGATGATGATGAGACCGAGTCTGTGCCTCTTATGGCTGATGGGTATGTCTTTGGTTTCTCCCTTTTTCGATCTATGGCTCACCTGCACTAATCAGCATATTAACTTTTAGAAACGACACTGTTCGTTGTGGCTTTTCCACTTTTGCTCATTCCTTTATCAAAGATGATGTGACCAATGGTGTGTTTATTAGCTGTGTTTCAAAGAGGCAACCTTTGAACGCAAACCTCTGACTAGAAAACTATAAAATGCAATTTCAAAGACAGACTTTGGAAGCTAACTTCTGACCAGAAATCTACAAATGCAACATTTTTGGAGATAGAAAACATGGCAACATCTGGCGCGACACTATAAAAAATGCGAGATTTTATGCAAGTTTGACTTTGCTAGTTGCTGATTCTTGGTCACAGAAAACTCTCAAACACAGAAGTTGATCATCAACCAAGGAGGACAAAGAGGGGAGTAGTAGAGAGACTCAATTCTGTGGGAGATGTTTGTTTCTTCTGGGTTGCAGAGTAATGCTGCCAACAGAGCGTAGGGAGGCTTCACACCGGCGATCATTCGTGCAGAGTATTCTCTCTGATGCAGCCTTGGTCATGGGACGTGCCAAGGTACAATTTTCATTTTCTCATGCAGAATAGAATCATTAAGTGTTTTTTTTTCTTTAATTCAATTTTTAATGAAATTATTATATTATTCTTGGAGGTTGAGAAAGAAAGAAGGGTGTAAATTTTTATTTTTATTTTTTTTGTTTCAATTTTTTATTAGTTCTTAATTTATATACGCAGTTATGTTTTGGTTGGAATTTTCTTTTTGCAGTCAGCTTGCAGGATGTCAGTGGGTTTAGGCCAAGACCGTGTCCAGGCGTCATCGGTGTTTGCCATGCCTATGCTTGCATCATCGCGCACTCAGTGGCGCACACCAAATTTGAACTCTGAGTGGCTCTCGGGTCTCACCAATGAGGTTCGCAAAACTACTTCTGACTTGAACACAATGCCACTTGAGCGGTTGTAAACAACATTCATTCTTGATTTGGAAAACAACAGATCAGATCAATTGTTTTTTGAGCATGCACAAGTGTGTGCATGAAAAATAACAAATAACTTGCAAATGGAAGCAAATCACCAATTTGCTGAAGCCGTTTAGCCAAAGCAAAAGGCATTAAGATTCGGTTTTTTTTCCAAGTGAAAAATATTTCATTGTATTGAGCATTCATGGCTAATTTTTTCATGACAAATTTGCTATAAATAAAATCTTTAAAACCATGTCACTTATATGTGTACATACGCAACAAAATATTAATTTTGGGGAGGAGGATTTGAGAGATGGTTTTTTCAATTGGGAGGATGTTCAAGGCATGAATCCTAGTAGTTTTTTTTTCTTCCCATTTTGAGCTCTCTTTGGAAATTGAGAATAAATATGAAATAACACGACATGGTGTAGTGACAATTTGACAATTTGACAATTTGAAAATGAGTGACAATTCATTTGTGGAGGATTAGGGATTAGGGTTTAGGGTTTGGGTGTCCTATCTTGTTTCCCCCATGTTTAAGTAAATGTGAACATGGATTGATCAAGGACCTACGAGATGAAAAAACTTGAGTGATTATTATTATTACTATCATTGTTTTGTGTACGTGTGGAATTAGTGGAATTGGAATTCAATTCATGTTATCGAATTTTGTGAAGTGATGGGAAGTATTTACATGATGAGAATTGTGTGCAATATGTCACTTGTGTTCACTAAGTGAGTGAGTGTGATGAATTAGGTCTAAATTAGGTCTATATTTATTGACATTACATGTTGTTGGTGTTATGTAAGAGATGTGCAAGTTAGATTTGAGGTAGGCTAGTTGGGTATTGGGGAACATAATTCATGCAAGAAGTGGGTCACATGTCATGGAATGTATATGTGTTTACTAGTAGGAGCTCGATGGATTGAAGGGTTGGGAGTTTATTGTCTTCATGTGATTTTGTGGGTGGGATTATGAATGCCAATATTTGGATTTCCCATGATGTTAAAATGTGAGATCCTTTTGTATCTAATCCCACTATGTGCATGATATAAAATTTAGTGTTCAAAGCAAAAAGCACTAAGTTGCACTAAGCTACAAAAACAACGTTGTTATATATTGATTGAACCTATGTGAAATTGAAATACCAAGTATGTATGTTGTGGTTTGAATCAAAGCTAGATGTGAATCCATGAGAATTGTTATATGATAATCTCATTGCATACTATTTGTGAGCAAATTCATGACTTGTATCTAACCCCATTTTTGGTCACATAGTGTTCATGTGTATTTGGAAATCAAATGTGTCCCATCATAGGGCAAGACTTTGAGGAAGATGTGTTATCATGGCCTCATTTGTATTTCAACAAATTTAAAAACACATTAACATACTACACAAGCAAATTAATCAAGTTCATAACTAGATCAATCAAGTGGTAGAAGCAAAAAACACATGATACCTACATTTACATTCATGCATTTAATGGGTACAAAAGGCATTTTCTAAATATGAGGTGCCTCCTATATGTGTGGAGCAACCTTTGATAGATATTTGGTGCCTTCCAAATACATTAACGAATTTCTCAATCAATATATAAATTAGGGACCAATATAAACATTAGTTTAGAACTTGACCAATTGGACATGGGTCTAAATTTGAAGCTATTGTTCACTTGAACAACACACTCCCCAGTTTATTTAGGGTTTCGTTTTTTAATTTGTATTTCAAATGTCAATTTCTTAATTTTAACAGTAAATATTTATTAATATTTTACCATATTTTGTTTGGTTCCTTTGTAGGTTGACAATATTATCAAGTTGAAGCAAAATTTCACATCATCTTCTTACACCAACCTACATCATAAGTATGCAAATCCTTTCTTTGGGGTGTTATAATGTTCCTTGGTATATGAAACTCAAAATTACATTTTTCAAATCCATATTTAGTAATCATGTTCAAGATGTTTTCCCACTAAAATACGAATTTTTGTGTGTACAAAATTTCATTCATTGTATGTACATTTTTTATTGTTAGTACATTTTTTGAATCCCATTAAAATAAATAAAAAGGCTTTGAATAACATGTTTTATTTTACAAAAATGTTTTGTAATCTTTAATAGATGGTAATTCAAATTCATTGTTGAGGAAACATTTTTGCAAATCATGGTATTTACCCTAATTTTCTTATTGATTTTAATCATGTTTTCAAACACAATGAACATTGAACAAAAATGGTTTTAGTTAAAATAGACTAATCATTTATGCCACAAAATGATTAAATCCATGTTAGTTGAGATGTATGCACTACTAATCGATGTGCCAAGATTAATTTCTTAAATTAATTATTTTGATAATAATAACAATAACAATTATTATCAAAAGGTCATCATAATGCATTGGTCCCATGACTTGGAACTATTGTTATTTTCATTTTATTTTGATCATATTATGAACAAATCCAAAATGTCATCACATTAAACTTTCATTTCAATGAAAAGATTTTTTTATTTATTTTAGGCCAATTATCAACATATTAGCAAACCCACAAATGAATTGTTCAAAACTATGATTCATGTGTGTTAATTAATAATATTATTTTTTGTCGTATCGTCATTGTTGATTTGAATCATGTAAATAATGATTATATTATGTGCAAAGTGATATTTGAACCTTCACCTTTTTAGCCACAATCTAAATTCTTTAATAACATTTAACCACCACTTCAAATGATGACAAGAAATGTGATCACAAAACATATAACTACTAGCCAAAAAAATTTGTGAAATTTTGCATCTATGTAAGCAACAACACATATTTTACAATTAAAGTGTTTAATGCATTCTCATTTCAAAATTTAAAATGGCATTAACATTCATTTTAAATATCTATTTCAAAAATTCAAATGTGATGTTTAAATTGTTGATTTGGGTCATAAAATAAAATATATATTTCAAAATTCCATCCAATAAATTTATAATTATAATTATAATTTCAAATGTTAAAAAATATAAATAATTAATATTTTTTATTGGGTCATAGACTCACCTATAATGTTTTTTTATTAAAAAGTAGAAATAAAATTAACTTTATTTTTGAAACTATATATTTAAAATTCAAATATCTTTAATTTCATAATTTTAGTTTTTTTTTAGTGATTTTCTATTCTAAACATAAAGAGATGTTACATTTGTTCAGCATGTAATTATTTTAGAAGAAATTTTTTCAATTGCAAGCAATTTTTGCAAATTAAAAACATTGTTCACAATTGAAAAGTAAACATAAATGAAAATTTTTAATCACAAACAACATTTTTTAGTTGCAAAAATTGCTTGCAATTGACAAAATTTCTTCTAGTGGTTTTTACATTAAATAATTTAGGTAATTCAATGTAATACGTAATAATTAATATTATAAATTGATTCTACAATTTCATAAGAATTTGAAATTGCATTTGTAAATGTATCAAAATCTAAAAATATGAGCAATAATCATCTTATGTAAATTATAAAATTCATACCTTGAAAGGTGGTTCCTAATTTGCTTTGGACTTAAACATCAACTAGGCAAGACTTATGTTATATGAATAGTTCAAGTTTCACATTTATGTTAGTTATGTTCTATTTTTTGTAATAAAAGTTCAAAATTCCATTATGTTTGATCTAGCTAGACATATAACTTTTGTAAGTATAATGAATGTACTTAATTTTGATATGATTTGAAATCAACTTAATCAATCATTTCATAATAATATATTTTAAATTTACAATTAGTTTAATCTTGATGCTATTAACATAAAAACTATATTATTGTGATAGTGAGATGCACACCAAGATGCCACAACACAAAAAAATTCATATATTTTAACGTTCAAATCTATTATGTTAGTAGAATGCACCTCATAAAAACCATGCATTATATAACATATTCAAACATTTTATAATTGACATTGATTACAATGTTCCATTGTTTTGGCATTATCACGTCAGACATAATGTTATTCAATTTAGGGTTTTTAAACATTGAAAAATCCATGTAATATGTCAAGATCAATGTTACTTTGGAACAAATCATTATCAACATTTTTACATGAGTTCAAATATGTGTTCACCTTGACAACATGGATCTCAAGGGTACCCCATCAAAAATTGCTCAACATTGGATTAAATTTAACACATCAATTTTGTTAATGCATCAAGCTTGGTACAAGTTAAATTTGAATTTTGTTGTTATCGTTAAACATGACATTGATAAATATTAGTGGCAAGATTCATTCAACTTATAAACAAGGTTATCATCAATTGTTGTGATACCAAAAATGAATAAAAATTTATGGATTTGTGAATATTTCCAAAAGTTTAATGTTACAATAAAAAACAATCCTTATCTTTTACCCTTGATAGATGAAGTTCATCATTGTTGCAAGACATGATTTTATTTTATTTTATTTTGAATATTAGAAAATATTTATTACATGGAAGATTGGTACAAAACAATGTTCATTATTAACTAGGGAGTATTTGTATATGTTGTCATGTCTTTCGATGTGATTAACATACCACAAATATATCAATGCAATTTCAACAAAACTTTTCAAGAATATATTAACATGTTTGTGAAACTTTTCCTTGATGATTATATTATTTTTAACATTATTGATATTTCCATGGAAAATTCAAAACTTCATTTTCTCAAATGTTCTGGATTTGATATTAATTTAAATTTGAAAAAAAAATGATTTTATGGTATTATTTATACTAATGTTTGGATTTATTGTGTCACAATAAGGCAAATTTCATGATTCCAAAAATATTTAGGTCATTTACAATATGTTGATACCATTTACTTTAACACATATTCATGATTTTAATTGGATGGCACAATTGTACTAATGTTTTATTTGAAAATTTGCTTTCATCATGGAACCTACCTAGGTTTATATGAAAATTGAAACCTTTTGTATGGACAAATGAATATCAATCAACATGGAATAGATCAAGAATCAATATGTATAAACATTGATCCTTATTAGTCCTAATTGGGAATTGGATTTTCATGTTCATATTAATGTTTCGTATTTTGTGATAAGAGTTATATTAATCCAAAACTAAATTAGAAAGTTTGACTAGTTGAATGTACATGCATCTCAATTATTAAATCATGCTAAAAGAAATTACACTTGCACAAAGTGTGAACCTTTAACTATGGTTTATGCATTACATAAATTCTATCATTATTTCTTAAGCAATAGATTTGCACTTGTTATTGATCACATGGTTTTAATCTATATAGTCAATAAATTAAAGGTTTAAAGGCACATAACTAGATGGTTATTATTATTCTTGGAATTCATTTCAAGTTGTTTATAAACCAAGTTGATCCCACCCTGTAACTGATGCATTATCCCAATTTTCGAATGATGCAAAATCAATAGGTGTATTTATCAAATAATTGATGGTACATTGTTTGTTTTACAACATGATGGTTACAAAGAGTATTTGATTATTTGAATACAAGACAAATGTCAATCACTTGTATTGTAACTTAATGTCAAAATTTAGGTTCATTAGTCTGTTTCGCCCTTTAAGATAAAATACTACTTGCGATCAACTTTCTTAAAAATAAACATATTACATATTTGTTAGAGCTTATTGGTTGATTTGAATCCACATTATCAATAATGTTTATAGGTCATAAACAATCAATATTATGACGATAACTTGGCAATATGTTTCACAAAGGATTTGATGTTTAGAATTTTATTGGAGTTGAATACTG
Organism: Sphagnum contortum; assembly: GCA_963920785.1. Classification (NCBI taxonomy): domain Eukaryota; kingdom Viridiplantae; phylum Streptophyta; class Sphagnopsida; order Sphagnales; family Sphagnaceae; genus Sphagnum; species Sphagnum contortum. Next base: position 19,837,233 of record OY987279.1, on the reverse strand, counting down.
TTTTTTTAATTTTCAATTTGCATTTTTTTAATTAATAGAAATGCATATTACCTTGCTTTTACAATACTAAAATCTAGCATCTTTGGGTTGATGATCAATGATATACAAAAAATTAATGATTTTTTTCCAATCATTAACTACTCCCCTCCTGTTATATATTACACCAATATGTCTGAAATGCATTCCAAAAAAAACGTTATAATGTAAAACACTTTATTGTGATGTAAACCAACATGCTAAACAACATTATTTACTAAATGAATTGAGATTTGAAGAGGTTGCTCACATGGAGTAAGATTTTTGATTCTTGAATCTTTGACAAGTCATGCCAATCCAAACTTATTCATTCAAATATGAATGGTCAATGAATTTTGGGTTCGATAAATTTTAAGTACATCAATTTTTCATAATTTTGCCCATGTAATAATTTTTTACATTTATGCCAAAATCAAAAATTAAAATTCTAGCAAAGTATTGGTTATGTTCATTTTACCATATTTCAAGTTTGAAATTGGAGAGTGGGTGTTACCACATCTTCTATGACTTTTAAAGGTTATATATATGGTATTAATTATCTACCATAACATTCCCAATAATAGTCCCAAATGTTTTATGATTCAAAACACATGACACCCACCGAAACACCCACTTTTTGATGCATGTCAAAATTCCAAATTCCAATTATTATTTTATTGATAATAAAATAAGAAACTTTTGTAAAATGATAGTGTAAAAATTATTTTTGCGAAATGAAAACTCAATTTAAAATAGGTATTTATGTTAAATAGATAAATAATTAATTTAAATTCTAGTTTTAAAAAGTGGTTGTGTAAAAAAGAACGTTTTTGGACATGTGTGCAAATCCTATGAAATATTTATTTAGGTTTATTTTTAACATCCATTCAAATTTTCAAAATCAAAATTTAATATTTTGTTGCATGAAATTTATGTGGAATATGCTTTTGGAAATCAAATTGAAAAATAAACATTTTTTTACATAAGTTCACTGAATATTCCTTTGTTAATAATTTTGTAAGTGGTTGTGTAAAACACACTTTTGTAAAAAACATATGAATCTTTTGAAATATGGATTTAATTTTCCTATTCAACAACCATTTTACTTCTTTTAAAAAAGATTTTTCACCTTTGAAAATATTAAATTGATTTTGATGAATTGATGATTATAACTTAAATAAATGTTTTATCAAAAAGTTGTTGTTATTGGTATTTAAAACTCCATCCATAAATTTTATTGTAAACCTATAACATAATTAAAACATCCTTCACAATTTGTTGAACACATTTTGTGTTGTGATGAAATGTGTTGTAATTTCCATTAAAAACATTTATGAAGGAAAATAAAGAATCCTTTTCACTAGTTGGGAATATTTAAAATATTAATTAATTAACATACATAACAATAGTTATGTTCTAGCAAGATCAATAAGAAAAATGATTACAATGACAAATTTGTTTTTATTACCAGAAGGAAAATGAAGATAGTTTTTTTGATTATTTTAAGATTGTGTCTTTGCAATCTACACAACAAATTTGTGATGCATGCATTGCTTATCAATTGGATTGAAAATTGAATTCATAAAAAAAAAATGCAAAACTACAGATATAATTTCATGCATGAGAAGACAAATAAAACTAGGTGCAAAGTATTTTGACTTGATGTTAATTTTTTAATGATCACATGAGACTCAAGGAAACCATACATTTTAGATTGTCAAATGTTAAGGTGTGTGACATATATAAACATGATAATTGTCCAACATTTAACATTTTGTTTTGATTGGAGCATTGGATGACAAGATAACACTTTTTAATCAATTTTGGATTGTTAAAAACCAAAAGAAATCATTGGTTTTTCTCCCTTTAAATTTATTTCCAAGCTATAAACATGGGTTGATTTTGCAATTTATACAAAACATTCAATTGTAATGAATGAAAAAGATGTAATGATTGGAAAAATATTGTTTTTGTGGATATGTTTTTTGGAGTGGAATGAATTTTATAATTCTCAACAAATCACAAATATGTTGGAAGATTAGACATGCAAATTCAGTTTTTGAAGTTAAAATTTTCATTTATTTTGGGAAAATTGCAAATTTTGATTCTTTAGTGTAATTGGAAGGAAATATGTTTAGGAAAAGCAAATGTAGTTTCCAATGCAAATGATGTGTCTTAATTTTTGTTGTTGTTAATAGTTTACTTGAAAAAAAATGAAATTTTTTTGATGGTGAGAAATAAATCTACTTTTTCATCCTCAGTGTGGATTTTAACATGCACTTTGTGATTAGAGTTTTAACATATTGACATTATTGAATTTAAATGTTGAACAACATTTAAATTAAAAAACTATGCATGTTATATTGTGTTGATATTTGTTTAAAATCAACCTTCCTACATTTAGTTGCGACATTTGTTTGTAAGGACCATGAACTAGTCTCCAAATCAATGATTTTAACATCAATTACGTATTATCTCTTTAAAAGAAAAGTCACATCAAAAGACACTAAAGAACTTGTTTGTTAGATGACATTCTTCACGATGAGTGACAATGGTTGTTGACATCGACAATTAATTCCAAATGTGGACCTTTCAAGTTTGGACTAATTAACTTGCATCTACCATTGCTTTACATTAAAATACACAAAATAATGAACAAAATTTTCATTAGCTAATTACTCTATAATAATGCATTATATTTCAAGGGCTTTTCATGGAATGCCACTTTCCCAATTTTTGAATTCTTAGAAAATTTGGTAACACCTTTGATAGTGGTAAATGTTTGTTTAAGAATTCATTTCCAAAGCCAATGAAAAAAAACTAAATATTGGCATTAAATTAAGGAATATTATGGTCATCATGTTATAAAGATTTGAAAATAAAAATTTGAAAATCTACCAATGTTAATGAATTGGCGATTATCTTTCGCCAAGGCACAAACAAGAACATATAATTTGTTTTTTTCATTATTGGCAATAAATTAAGGAATATGGTCATCATGTTAGAAAAGGGTGTGGTTTTATCTTACTAGGGTTTAAGGGATTGTGCTTGTTTTTTTCATATAAAAATACTTTGAGAAAGATGAAACTATGAAACTATCAACTCTTTCTTGTGAAGAAGAGAGAGTTGGGGTATTTTCCATTGAAAGGAAGCTTTATCAAATCTAGGTATGAAATGCTGAAACTCAGCATTTAATGCACAAGGTTCGAGGTAATAATTATAGTAGTTGTACATGTAGGAGCAGTGAAACTCAGCATTTAATGCACAAAGTTCGAGGTAATTAGAGTGTGTGTGTGTGTTTTTTTTTCCATATCAAAAATAATTTGAGAAAGATGAAAACCATCAACTCTTTCTTCTTGTGTAGAAGAAAGAGTTGGGTATTCTTTTATAGTTGAATAAAAATTGATTGTTAAGCAAAAAACATGAAAAGGTGAGGGTTTTGTCTTAGGCTTTAGGGTTTAAGGGATAGTGTGTGTGTGTGTTGTTTTTCCATGTTGAAATAATTTGAGAAAGATGAAAACTATCAACTCTTTCTTCTTGTGCAGAAGAAAAAAGAGTTGGGTGTTCTTTTAGTTGAAAGAAATTGATTGCTAAGCAAAAGACAAAAAGGGCGGGGTTTTTGTCTTAGGGTTTAGGGTTTAAGACTGAATGGGGTTTAGGGTTTAAGGCTCAAGGGGATTTAGCCTTAAATGGCTCAAGGAGATTCTGCTTTCACGCAGCAATTCTAGGAGGGTTGTTGCGGGACTTCAAGAGGAAGACGAAGAAGATTGACAGGGTAGAAGAAGAGAATTTGAAGGATAAGAAGAAGGAGAAGAAGATTTGAAGAAGGAGGGAGTGGGTTGTATGTAGAGAGGAGAATGTGGAGAATGTGGTGATGGAATGCGAGGATGAAGGGTCAAGGGAGTGAGCAGAATGGGGACATTGCAGTGCAGGAAGCAGCGGAGCGGGCGATAGTGGATTTGGTGAGGGTGAGACAAAAGGAGGTGAAGAGATTGAAAGGCGAGTTGCAGCGGCTGCAAGCACACGCTGAATTTCTGTATCGCCAATTTTCTGAGCCTGCATTTCCTTTGGGTATGTTAAAAGTGGGTTGGTGTTCTGGTTCCTCCCCTTCCCCCCTGCCCCCACAACAACCCAACAACCCCTTTCATGAAGCTCAGATTTGTTGGGGTTTAGGGTTTAAGCTTCCATTGTTGTTATTGCCTCTACAATGTGCATTTTCTTTCACATTTGTGCAAATCTTTGTTATGGGAGAGAGAATGTGGAGAATGAGATTAGAATGTGCAAACAGATTTCACCGTCCGTTACCTCCGAGTACCCCAGGTTTAGGATCTAGAGACTCAGGAAAAGTTTCTAAATTTCATCAAACTCTCATTTCATGATGGAATTTGTTGACCCAGGTTATAACACGAATACAAAACGGTTTGAGAATATACCAGTGGATTCCGTCGTTCCAATTCTTCATGGCTCTGAGTTTCCAGTTCCAGAACAGACAGCTGCTGACGACAACAATGCACTGATTCTCTATTCCTCAGGTAGTCTATCTGTTATGTTATGTTATGTATGTTGTCTTCTTCATCATCCTAAACCTTCAAACTGTTGTCAGGGAGATTTCTCTGATGTATTCTGCTCATATCTGGTAACCAAACTCTGTAGATTGTGATCTTCCAAATCTCAGAAGCCAATTTTTTTCACATATGGTTTTCTCTAAACTGATAACCCAATGTCCCTGAATTTCTGTAGTTTTTTGGCATAAGTGCAAGCTGTTGATCTTATCCATGTTGAATCTGTAATGGTACATGATTGCTATCATTTGGACTACTAGATTGTCAACAGTATGGGTCACGAAATGTTTAGCAAGATTAGTTCTGTGACTGGATTTGTTTGGGATTCGAGTAGCAAAGGGTCTTGTCTTTGACAAAGGATAACAGAAACAACTTTTTGCTATTATGTCTCAGATAATCCCTCAGAGAATGAAGGTCCGGTCTACAACGACAACAACAATAACAACCCATGTGATTATAGTCACCGAGAAAAAAATAGGGTTTCTAGGAAAGGATCAAGCCTGTCTCAAGGCAGCGGCAAGAAAAAGGGTTCATCTGACAGAGAACTGCACCGAAGTGACATTTCCAGGTTTGCTATTTTCCACTGACATTGGGTTTTTTCCTTTGGTTGTGTTTGTCTATGTGCCAGTATTGGCAAAATTCAAAGCTGTACAGTGGGATGATTCACTGCCAACAATGGATCTTTGCACTCTGATTGTGTCTCCTTTTTTCTTTCAATTTGGAGAAATTTTCAAATGCTATGAATCAAAGCTCTCAACAGCTACAATTCTATTTTCGATTCTCTCTGTTGGAATTTTCCTTGGCAGCTTGTGTTTGGAAGCATTAACTTCTACAGCTGAAAATGGGGGGGTCTTGTGGGTGGTGTCATGTCTGTTTCGGGTTTTTTGTATTACCACAATAGTACTCTTAAGGTGCCTGAAGAAAGCATATGGAACACACCTGTTAGGATAAGCAGCTTGGATTTGGGCAATGGCGTAGAACACTCTGGCAGGTCCAAACAACCATCGAGTCAATCTGACTGCTCATCTTTGGATCCAAAGAGCATAACCCCTGAAGTTTCAAGCTCACAACCATCAACAAGCAGCTCTTCTGACACCTCGAGTGAAGGTGATCCAAGCCAGGGAAAAGTCCAAGTGTTTGAAAAGAACAGTGCTGGGAAAACCCAGTCAGCAGATCAGACCAATCCCAAAAACATTTCAATAGCAGAAAAGCACAGCGAGGTAATCCAGGCAGCCAAGTATGGGCCAACAGCAGTCATGCCACTCACTACGTGGCAGCCCAAGCAGGTGCTAGTGTTAGCTAGCTCTGAAAGTGGATCATCATCAAGTAGCGATGAGGAGAATACTCAAAGGAAAATCTTGCAGAAACAGGCAAGTTCTTGTCTTTGCTTGAAAGCCCTACCCACATAATCTTTTCTTTTCCAGTGAATGAAGAAGTACCTGATGTTCTCCAGCATTGAAGAAACTACTTGGGCTTCTGTGTGTTTTTTTTTTTTGGTTTTGATGCAGACCCATATATGCAGGGCAGCAGGTAGGGGCCAAATCCGTCCTCCTAGACCCTCTAGAGCAGCAGTGGCAGCATCTCTTGCTGCTGAAGCACCTCCGGAAGACCATTTTGACTGGACAGTTTTGGGTTTCCAAGGGCCATGGATTCCCTTGTCCTCTACCCATGAGAATGCTTCAGAGCCAATCACTCAGATACAGAATCAGTCACCTCTTTTCTTAAGGTTCTCTTCCACGTCTGATTACATCACAAGTTTCCAAGGACTGGTACTGAAAGAGGCAAAGGCTTTCCTTCTGACCAACTGGGATGAGTATGTAGCAGAGCAGAATCCTGATGTGGAGCTCAAGGACCTGTCTGCACAAGGTGTTAGTATGTCTCCTAGCCTGAAAAATCTCTCAAACAGGTGAAGAGAAAAAAATGAACAGGGTTGTAATTCCATGCTGGATCTTGTGTTGGGATGTGGAATGCTCCGCAACCTCAAAAAAATGTATATGACCCATGTTTGGTTTCAAGTAGTTAAAATCTTTCATTGACTTTCTTCACATCTTGAGAGATGAAGTTACAGGTTTTGATCCACTTCTCTTCGAGCTAAATGTTTCTCGGTCAGATTTCTCAGGACTGCTGAGAGTTCCAACACTGGAAGTCTAAACTGGGTTGAACAATGGGTGTGTGTGTGTGTGTGTGTGTAGTAGTAGGTCAAACAACTGAGAGGGGGATGGCAACTAGGTGGAATGTTCAGGGAATGATACAAACCCCAGGTGACCCATTCCATTACATGGAGGTGAGGCATGCAGAAGGGCCAAACCTGAAATTAGATGTTGGGGAACTGCTGGGGATGATGGTGCCGAAGACGAAGCAAATTAAGGCTCTTGCTATTGTCTATTCTAAAGACCGTACCTGTATTGCAGTTCTCAGAACACGTGCTGCTTGGGATTCCTCACTTGGACAGGTGTGGGATTTGAATATATTTGTTGCTTTTATGCTGTTGTGTTATAAAAGCTATGCTGAAGTGCATACTGTTGCTTACTTCTGTCAACTTGTGCTGAACCCAGCTGTTTGTAATTGATTTTCTCTGAGTTGCGGGGGGTTGGTGGGTGGAAAAAAAAACAGTGTGTTTTAGTGAGAATCAGCAACATGGTGACACTGCGGCGCATATTTGTCTCCGTTTCATCAATTGGGGAAATGTTCAGTCCATTGCAGCGGCAGCTTTTGGACCCAATGTCCTGCAAGCAATTGTCACCTGCCATCATCCAATGCAGCTTTCAAAGTCTAGAAACATTCAAAGTTTGCAAGATTCTTAACAGCACACAATTGACGGCTGTTTCTGCTCTTCTCAGTTTGCGCCAAGGCTTCCTTCTTGTACAAGGTAAAGGGGCCCCATTTCCCAAGTTCTTCAAGTCAATGTGGTGCTCAGCATGTGACCCTGCAAATTAAAATTGGATGAAGAAAAGTGAAAATGTGCTGGTTTGGCTCAGCAAAATGGTTTTGGTGCAGCATTTTTGTACAGTTTGTTGAGGCCGGTAAAAGCCGCATCAAAACCTAACACCTGCTAGAGAAGAGTGTAATAAATATGATAATGACTGCTGCCCCTGTTTCTGATTGGCCAATCATAATGATTGATCCAAGTGGTTTGCGATTAGCAGTCTGCCACCTATTTGCAGTCCCAGTTTTAATTTTATGGGTGGGGTTGGAAATAATGTAAGTAACTAAAACATGGATGTGAGAAATATTTTTGCACGGTCACATACTGAGCACTGTTGGAGATGCTCTTGATTCAGCTTTATAATCTCCTTTATATTTGCTTGTGAATTAACAATTTGGGAGTGGTACCATATGCCAAAATCCTGTGTTTTCTTACTGGCATTGATCATGAGAGAAGATAAGAGTTCTTGACATATCTGTGTTGTTGTTTTGCAGGTCCTCCAGGAACTGGCAAGGTTGGTCACAATTCTCCCCCTATACGCTGATATGAAATTATGCTTGTGTTTGCAAGTAGTTTGTTGATTGAATGTGATAGAAAAGTGAGAGAATTTAGTGATCCAAATGGGCAAAGTTTGTAATCCTGTGACTGCTTTCTGAGAGGTGTTTTGGCACAAGTTTGTTGTGTACTTAAATATCTGGTAGTTGATCGTGTCCCTCTCATTCTGACATTTTTTTTGTTCTGTGATTTCCAACTGTGGTTCCAGACCTCTGCAATTGTTGGTGAGTATTGAAACCCTTGCTTTGGTTTTTTTTCTCTGGAATTCATGCAATGTGGATTTGGATTTGGATGTTGTCTTCACAGTAGATATTGCAGATCTATTTCAAAAGCCTGACCCAATTTCATGCTTTGTGTATTTTTATCAGTCATAAGTTGCCAACTTCTGTCTTGTTTGTAGATTTTGAGGGCAATCTGATGCCACCAGGTCCACACAGAAGAACCTTACAAATTCTTGCACTCCCCACAAACACTTACCATTTTTTTTGTTTTGTTTATTCAACGCAGGAATGATATCATCCCTGCTGATTGAAGAACCTGGGTATGACTCCTCCGCTTTTTTACATGTTTTAGAGCCTTTTTTGTATCTGACAATCAGCCAAAAGCTGCATGGACATCAGTGTTTGTTTCAGGAATTTTGTGACAGAGCCAAAGTGGCGATGATCCATAAAAAGATACAGCAAATGTGGTGATCTTCCGTAGGTATATTTAGCCAAATCTGGCTACAAACCAGTAAAAAGTACAAAAAATTAATGAATCCTTTCATATTTCTGGCTAATTACCGGAACCTCCAGAAGCTTTCTGGCCCCTCTGTAAAATCCCAGGGCGAAATGTAGGCTTTTTAATTTAGTTTTTCTAATGATTTCCTTCAACATAAAAGGAGGATCTAAAATAAAATATGAGATGTAATTACAGAAATAAATCTACAGTTAATATCCACCCATGATTTACACTTGTAGATTTATTTCTGTAATCCATTGAATTTATGTGTTTTTTTGGTGGTTTGATGATTTCAACAACAGAGCCAAGTATGCATGGACCCAATTTGAGCTTTTCATGTTTTTGGGTGCTCTTTCAGATGCTGCATCAATGACAAAAGATAGAAAATTCGAAGAAGGTTCAGAACACAATTGTGTTCCACAATGACTTGGATGCAAGGTGGTTAAGATGATTAATGTAATGATTTTTTGTACTGAATTTGGGTGCAGGGTACGAGTGTTAGTTTGTGCTCCATCAAATGCAGCTTTGGATGAATTGGCGGCACGGTTGATGCACCGGATGCTCGACAAAGCTGGTGACTTCTATAGCCCAATAGCTGGATCATTGGTGCGGTTTGGGTCTAAGAAGTTGATGCATCCAGATGTGCAGTCTGTCAGCTTGGATCAGCTCTCTGCCCGCCTATCTACTATGAGTGCTGAGCATTCCAGATCCTGGGTTGATGTATTGGAGGGTGCATCCATTGTTTGTGCCACTCTTTCTGGATGTGGTCAGAGCATTTTTGATGAACTCACCCGGCCTTTTGATGTTGTCATTATTGGTATGTCGGTAGAACACTAACTGCCTTTCCTAATGTCAGAGCGTTGCTAGACAGACATGTGAAATTCATCTATCGAGATCTAATACAGACTTGCAAATTCTAGCAACATCTAGCCACATATGTACTGAGATTGTTTGGCTAGATTGTTCTATCATGGTGTTCCTTTATGCTTCTGGATCTATCTGGGTTGTGATGGGTTTTGGGGTTATATCTGTTTTGGGGTGATTTGTGAGCTGATTACAGATGAAGCAGTTCAGGTGAGATGATCCTGACCTTTTGCAGCTATTCCTTTGTTTTGCTATGTTTTACAATTATGGACCTTAAAAATGAGTGAAAAGCAACTGCCCTTGTCATTTACTGCTGGCTCCAGTGCTTCCAAAACACCCAAGAGTGTTTTTTGTTAAAATCTGTAAGACGGATTGTGTTATGACTTTAGAGATGTGGAAACTTGTGGAAACACATGGGTCAAAATATTAAATCTTGCATTTTTCCATACAATTTCGGCTTTTTTAGATCCTCCTATGGTTGGGCTGACAATGTTGTATGTAAACCAGGCAGTAGAGGCAGAAGTATTAATAGCACTAAGGAGGGTCAAGGGACGATGTGTACTTGTTGGGGATCCCTGCCAATTGCCAGCTACTGTATTTCAGAGACCAGGTTTGTGACAATCTAAAACAGAGCCTGTTTTTTCTTTTCTTCTTTCCACCTTGATTCATCTGTCAGGCTAGAGACAAATCTCTAGATCTCCTCAAAGACAAAGGTTCAACTTTGCTATAGGAGAGCACTAGTAGGGGTCTGAGTAGTAAGCAAGCCCTATCCGGTTAATGATTTTTGTTTTGAATTGACACTGTGTGTACAGCTACTGCATACTTGCGGAGTTTGTTCGAGCGTCTACAGGAGGCTGGAGTTCCTGTTCATTTTCTAAGAACACAGTACCGAATGCACCCAGAGATTTCCCAATACCCATCACAACAATTCTATAATGCAGCTCTGAAGAACTCATTGCAGACACATAAATTGCAGTCAATATTCAACGAGGAGGAGAAAGTGGTGATAAATGGGTCAACTTTCAATCTTGGTCATTATTGTTTTGTAGATGTGGGCTGGGGAATAGAACAAGAAGAAGCAGTGGGTCACTCTCGATCCAATTACGAAGAAGCTCAAGTGGTGTGCAGTGTAATTGAGGGAGTCATGAAAGCACTCAAAGTTGGATGCAAGCCGAACTTGGGTGTAATTACACCGTACATTGCTCAGCAAGGGCTGATTGAACGCCAACTTGAGGAACGTGGGATTGATAGCATAATGTGTGAGGTTAACACAGTCGACGGATTTCAAGGAAGGGAGAAGGATGTTATTTTGCTGTCTTGTGTGCGTGCAATGGCCAATCAAGGATTGGGTTTTGTTTCAGATGAGCGTCGTATGAATGTGGCATTGACGAGGGCCAGATTTGCTCTCATTATTGTTGGTCATGCTGAAACTCTTCGGCAATGGAGCCCTGTTTGGGGCACATTAATTGATGATGCTCACAACCGCGGATGCTACCAGATTCTCACAAAGGGTAACAGAAGAAAAAAGTCATTTATAAGGCAAGCACTGACTAGCAATTTTTTTACACCCTTGAATGCTGTTTTGAAACTGGTATAAGATCTCTTTGTACATTCATAAATCAGAAGAGGAATCTACTTATGCAAGCCCAGGGGTCTACTTGCACTTGTTAGGAAATGGATTAGTGCTGACTGACTGTGGGACTTTTATGATTGCATTTTTTCCAATAGGTTTTTTTCCAGCAGAGGAAAATCCTTCCTTTTTATGTGGATTGTGACTGGAAGAAACTGACAATATTGCAGGCAGAAAGTGCCAGACTTGATAGAATTTCATAAGGATGGAGGCATGGGATTTCAGAGTGAGGAACCAGTATTGGGAGAAAGATCCAAGCTTGCCAAACCATCACCTACTGGGAGTTCCCTCACACCCAACAAGCCAAAAGTGAAGGATGAGGTTGATGGAGGTGGCAGTGGTTTTGAGAAAGAACAGATGATGACAAATGGGACTCCAAAGAACAACAAAAGAAAACGTATGAATCAATCAGACGTAGAGACAGACAATGGGCACAAAAAGCAGCAAAAGAGTGAGATTGTAAAGGAACCAAAAGAAAGAACAGGTCTTGATGAGGAAATCTCTTTAATCAAAGAGAAAAATGAGGTTTCAATCAAGGAGATGCCTGGTCCACCTCCTCATCTGGTGGCCAGGCATGATGATTTTGACAGCAAGGATGTGGTGGTGTCCATCTCAAAGACTCCATCAGGTAGGAATCATACTAGATGGGATACACCAAATGAGGAGACATCAGTGGATGAAGAGCCCATTACAGGTCCAGTTCTGCCTCCAAGAAATAGCAACAGCTGGTAAGCCTGAGAATCCTAGTATCTCTAACAATTCTTTCAGTTTCGTAGATTATCTTAGTCCGTGTCTTCTTCCTGGTGAAGTATACAGCATTTTCTGATACATCCTCGTGAGTTTCTTGAGATGGGTACAGTTTTCATAATTGGAAAAAATGTTCACCTTCAAGCCCTATCAAATATGGTTCTAGTTTCTTCCACAATCTGATCTGGAGATAAGTGTATTCTTAGTGACAGGGAGGAGATTTCATGTCATTGACTTGGCAATTGAAGCAATACATTGTTGAAATGTCTGCTTATGGCAGGAGGAGGAATCTACATTTGCAGCAGACTGAGCATGATTCAGCAGCAGGCAGGAGTTGGGACCCAAAGATGACTTCTGTGAGATCTGATTCACTGGAGGTTGGCATCTGGAGACCAGAAGCATCTCATGAAAAACAGATTTGCATGACCAATTCTGCAGCAAGCCAAAAGGATTACACAAACTGTAAGGACTCTAAAGGTGTTAGAGATTCTCCAAACACAATTGCACATGTGCCGGGAGAGTCGTTTGCAAACAATGGTGCTCAACTGAAAGTTGGGGAGAGTTGTGCAAGAAATCCTCCTCATTTGGATTATAACACTGACACAAAGGTCATGGATGACAAGTATCATCTTTCAAAACCATGGGAACATGAACAGATTAATGCTCAAAGATCATCATCAGGTCCAGGCCCTTCTCAGGTAAATCTTATGGTTCAAACTCATGGGCTTTGTGTATCCAATATCAGACAGCCAATTTTGTTCTTATTTTAGCTTCGTATAGTTTAAAACACCATGAAAAGAGTTTTGAGGATTTCCACACAACCCTCAAAGATGGAAGTGTCCCAAATCTTTTTTTTTTCCTCTATTTTTTGTTGTGTGCAGGGAATTTGTGAGCCAAAATTGAGCTATTGGCACAAACCAAGGGGCAGAATTGCAAATCAACTGCCATGGAAAAGACGCCAAGTGATCCATGGCAGAGGCCACCACCCTGGTGGAAAATGGCAACCTCCCACCAACAAGGGATGGTGAGGAACTCCTTGGTGATTGAATACATAAAATCAGGAAGTCTTTTTTTTTAAAGAAGCTACAGGAGGCGTCCATGCCATTATTATTCCTTGACATTTTTTGTTGCGCAGAGGATTTTTGGTGATGGCAGAGAGTGATGAAAACAGTGCACATGAAGTGTCTGCTTCAAACTGGAATCTGATGACAATGTGTCCCTCATTTTTGTCTTAGTTGTTCTGAGCTTTGCAGAAATGGCACCATGTGCACCCAAAAAACATGTATCGTGTTTTCTGATTTTGTTACATAGATGATCTGATGTTTTGATCATGTTTTACTTTCTGTCAGAATGAAAAAAGCATGTAGCTTGTTAGATGTTTTAATGCTTGCTTGGTTTGTCGTTGAAATTGCTAAGTTCGGTTGATGAAGTTGTAAGGGGTATGATGATAAAGGTATTGTGCCTGAAACCAGTTCACCCAAGAAGATGGCAACGTCAACAAACCTTTGTATTACAGAGGAGGAGCACTGGCACTTTCACAACACCCATTGAAAAAGATGGTGAACTGTATTGAATCAGTTTCTATTGCAACAAAAACCTCCCAAGTGCAACAAATGGGACCATGTAGTAGTTTAGTTCTTCTGATTTGTGCTGCAACTTGGAAGATGATTCCTTTCCCCTTCACTAACCTGATTCTCATCAGCTCCAGGAAAGAAGCTCATAAACTTTGGACTTCCTTGTGCAGCTCTTGTTGGCTTGGGGACTTGTGAATTCGCACATGGGCAACTAGACTTTTTGACACCTAAGAAGAAGATGATGATGATGGTGATGGTGATGATGTTGGAGTCTAGATTACTGGGATCAAAACACCTTTAGTTATTTGTTGCCATAATTAGTAATCTCAGAAAACCATCAATTTCAGTGGTAAACTGAGTTTCATCCTGTCTTTCCTTTTTGCTGAGCGCCTCCCTTTGGTGTTGCATATATTTTCACTGCTCCTACCTGTACAACTACTATACTTACTCTGGAACCTTGTGCATTAAATGCTGAGTTTTGGGATTCATACTGACATATAATCAAATTTCCTTACTCTGTGGATATTACTGAAAGAGGCGATGTAGGGGGTGAAAGGAGGCTCAGAGACAGGGTGAAGAGCGGGTGAATTTATGGATAACTGTTCATGATTTTTTAAAGAGAAATTTATATAATTTTTCTCTTAGGGTTTAAAATCAAACTCTTAGAGTTTCTCTCTTAGGGTTTAGAATGCTTTGAATTCAAGAGTACATGGTTAGAGAGTAATTCAAATTGGTTAAAAAATTCAAACTTACATGAAAGTTGACAATGTTAGATAAAATGATGTATTTTTTTAACCTTTTAGCTTTAATGAAGCCTTATATTTAGAGAACATTTGGAAAGTAGATATTCATTCCTTCATTTGCTTTCCATATTTTTGCCTTTTTTTTGCATCTTCACTCCTTGTAAATTTCACCATCCTAGCTTCCCTTCACCTTTCCTTCCATTATCATTTTCACCTCCCCCAACCATGTGAAAAGCAAGAATTGACAATAATAATAATAAATGAAATAAAATTAAACACAAAGATGTTTGTTAAACCTGAACACTTACTTTTTAAAAATCTCACATTCAATCTTTGTACAATCAAAGAAAAGATAATACATCAAGTTGGAAGAAAAACAAGAAAAAAATAACAAAGTGAAAGAAGAAGAAAGTAATTCAAAAAAATCACCTAAACTTTTAAGAAGAAAAATGAAAAATGAAGCTTAATTTTTAAAAAGACAAAAAAAGTTGTTAAACCCTAATACCCACTTCACTAAAATCCCACCTTCAATATTCATACAATCAAATAAATGAAACATATCACATTGAAAGAGGGAGAAAAGAAAACACATCATATTAATAAAAGAAGAAAAAAATTCAAAAAAAATCAAATAAAGATTTTTAAAACCTAAAATCTTACTCTTAACATTATTATTAAAAGTATAGTGCATTTAAAACCCAAAATTGGGTGGGATATAGTGCCAAGAGGTGCCAAAGGAGGATGTTATACACTCCCATATACACGTGCAAATGTGAGATTCAATCATCTATTTGCAATTTGCTTGGCAAAATTCTAAGAAGAACCATGGTTTATATTGTTAATGAAGATTCCTACCTCTATAGACACAAATCAAAGAAACTTTTAAAAATTTTGAAATCTTGATTGCACAATGATTTGCTAGAAAAAACATGTAAATGTACATTGCCAAGCATATCATCTAGGTTGCTCCAAAATTGTTTCCAATTACACTACTTTTACAATTCATGACTTGACCCTCTCTATTCTCTTTGCATCATCAAGGTGAACATCCAATCTCATGAAATACAACATGACACTAGTTGCTTATGGATCGTATGACTTTTGTTTTTTCTTGGGTACTAAATGAAATGCATAGCATTTTGGATGATGCATGCACATTAAACTTACCAAATTTCATGTCCATCTTTGTGCATCTTGGAATTGAAATCAAAGATTTTGATGTTTGGGAGTTGCATATGGGTGGATAACAACAATTTGACAACATCAATGCATCCACCAAGTCCACTCAATAGGGATGGTGTGCAAACCATGTTGACCTTCTAACTACAAAAGAACTTAGCCTTCATTTGATGTTTTGCCATCAAGATATGAAACTCACTAGCTAGTACCAAAAATATTAAATGCTAATTAAAAGCAACAAATTAAGTAATGTTTTTTAAAAGTCAAATGTTTTCATCAACTCGTATTCAAATTTGAGAATTTCCTTATAAAAAGATAGACACTTTCTCCATTCTTGATCTTTCCAAGCTCCTAGAATTCATTTGCCAATGTTTCAAAACCTATCAAGAACTAATAGGTATGAAATTTCCTAATTTCAATTACATATCCATCATTTTGTTAATCTTTTTTCCAACTTTAAATTACATTTTAGAAATAACTATATATATATTTTAATATATTTTTTGCCTCACCAAGGAATGTTAGATAAATTGCACAACAACAAGAAAATGCCAAAAGAATGGGCATGAAAATTTGTAAATAATTGACTTGTGGTTCTAGCTTCTATTGTGCTTAAATATTTTAAAGCATAAAATAGGACAATAGTGCAACATGTCTTGATAGACATGCATTTAACCCAACCAATGCATTAGAAACACAAATTTTTAATATAAACATAATTGTTTTAGTTTGATTCATGGGCACAATGTATGCCTCTTTGATTTGTTTATGCTTGCATGTCTTCTTGTAATTTCAATGATATGTGGTTTCATTAGGATGTCACATACTATGGTAGATGTTAAGTTGGAAATTGTGATGGGTCTGCTGGAAAATAGGTTGTGCAAGACATCAATGTATTTCCATGATAGTGATATCTTTATTGCTTTAGAAGTAAATGACATGGTGTTACATTCATAAGGGTTGTACATGTTATAATTCAATATCATGGCAACAAGCGCAATTGGGGCAACAGAAGATCCTTTGTCACTTTGATAAGTATGTCACAGAAACAAAGTTTATTATGTCCTTCAAAAATGGAGAATCTTGTTTGGCCGCATAAAGTTTATGTCAAAGCAATTGTTGTGTGTTGAACAAGGGAGAGGAGTTGCAACTTTAGTTGTTTTCAAAGTTTTATAACTTTAAACAATATTTAAAAGATTTCATGTGAATAGAAACAAGTAGCATGTAGGTTGTGGTTAAAGCTCATTGACTTATAACAAGTCCTTAGATTTTGTTTACAAATTTTCTTCAATTGTTCTTATTTTAATGATTATCAATGGTATATCCTTTGATGATATACCTTCTCCTACTTCATTGGAACAAGATATGGTGAAAGAGAAAAGAATTTGATAAACATTAATTGAAAAAAAAGTTGTATAAGTTATTGATTAATCATATGATCATGTTGTGCAATATGAGATTTCTAACTAATGTTCCATCTACTAAGGCCTCAAGACAATTAAAATTAAATTATAATTTGTGATGGGTTGTATTATCACTTTGATTATGATTGAGTGTACACATGATCCTAAATTTGAATGCTCAATGGCATCATCCAACATCATTAATATGTAGATCATAATTAAATGTCCTTGTTAACTCAAGGATATAATATTTATTGCTTAAGTTTTGGCATTTGTGTCAACAAGCTCTTGTGGTATGTAGTGCAACAATTCATCCTATTGAGATTTGATGGTTATTTTTCATGCACACAAAAAACACTCTTCGTGTTTTCTTTCTTTCTTTTCAACCTCTTGAATTTTTTTTGCAAAATTTCCTCTAATGCAACAAGCACAAAACTCTTTTCATGCAAAATAGGTTTGTGGTCAACCTTTTTGCTAGTTTCGCAAGGTCTTCTTTGAAGGCAAAAATTGTTGCAATTCAAAAATTTGAGAACAAAATGCAAATATTTCCTAAATGGTTGTTTGACATAACAAATTTGGTGTACTTGATTTTGGATAGAATAATAGGCAAAGGAGTGGTAAATGAAACCCATGGTATTACCATCCCTTATGAATGGTTGATGAATTTCATGACAAGCAAACTATCTAGACCAAAATTCCCATGTGAATTCATGAAAGACACAATGAGAAATAACAAGTTTGGATGCGTGAAAGTTCCAAGAGCTAAGAATGTTAATATTGTCTTTAAGTACCACCAACTCCTTCACCAATGACATGTTCCACCATTGTTATGTCCCATGTCATACCTTAATTTTTTATAAAGAGTGACACCCATGCAAATTCCATCATACATTTGGTCCATTAAACAACACTCATACAATACAAGATGACTTGAAACTTCTCTTACAATTCACCATAAATAAACAAAAGGAGAAAAGTTGTTGAACCTTTAATTATTTTTCCACAAACATCCATTTGAAAAAAAAAGTGACCAAGTTCAATGTAGGTCAAGACATGAAAATGGTATGTTTGTGCTTCTTCAATGCAAAATGGCCATACATAAACAATAATATGTGTATCATACAATATCACAACATGACTCACAACAATGTTGTGAGACAAGCATGGCACGGAATTGCAATGAAAACTTTCGTCATTCATTGAATACTAGGTTATTGGCAAGAACAAAACACTATATAATGTTGTAGCAAATGACATGCCTCTTTCTTGCACAAGTAATGCAATAACACATGGCTAATGCAATAACACACGACATTGAGGAATTTGAAACCAAGAAGGGACACCTTTATACTCATAGTCAATGCGCATAATCTATATAATAAGTGACTTAAAAACTATGGTAGAAACATACAAAAGATCCTATAAGTGTTCATATGTGGGTAAATGAAAATGAAAAAATTGTATTTTATTACAATGAATACGGAGTATTGGACTTGAATTCCATTCTTAACAAAGATGTGCCATTTACAATTTGAGTTCAAATGGAATGCCAAATGCAAATGATGATAATAAATGCAAATAGGAAAAAACATCATGTGAAGTGGTTTTTGAAACAAATGAGCAAAAGGTAATGAAATCAATTACAAAATGTTATGTTTAAATAATGTCCTATGTGCCTAACATTGTTTTACGAAATTATTCAATTAATGTCCTATTTGCATGACATTGTCTTGCAAAACTATGCATACAATGTCCTACTTGCATGACAATGTCTTACATACCTGGTCCAAGAATGTTTTACTTTGCATGACAATGCAATACTACACATTTCTTTTTGTGACATTCTAACCTACAATAGGGTTTGCCTTGTGTAGTACCCTTTGTACACCCTCATGATCTTTGATGAAATTGCAAAATGGGATCCCAATAGCGTTCCTCATCACATGTCATGGCAAGGAGGAAGACATTACACCATGATATAAGTGCTTCTTGGTTTTGTCCTAATTTATGTCCCGTCAACCTCATCCCCCTCATTACCACTCTCAAACAACAAAAGTGTACAAACACTTGCAAGAACTATGGCACAAAATGAACTAGAACATGAAACAGGAAGAAAACGTCTTTCAATATGGAAACAATTTCCACATGAGAATCATACTATATTCAATGACAACCCCAAGATATATCACCTGAGTGTTCTACAACATCAACTATGTTTTGGATTAGTTGAGTTTTCTCAACCAACTATGCACCCAGCGACACTTTCTTTGCATCAAATTACTGCAACATTAGGAATCATAATCATGCACACCCTCTTCCAACCCCTCTAGGTTCATGTCATCGAAGGTAATTTGTTTGATGGTACTCCAACGACATGAGGTGCAGATTAGGAACAAAAGTGTTAAGTATAAAAATCACTGTACCCAAAATAACAAACTCTCCATATGGGGCGCACTTCTAAGAAACCTTATGTGAAGGCTAAAGGACAAAACACTTGAATGGATACACATTTTCTGGAAAGTGGGGTATTTCAGAAAACTCATCGGTGAATTCCAAAACTACCTCTGTGAAGTGGCAAGCAGGTCAAGCACACTTCCAAAGATTGCATTTCCTTGTAAAATTGCTAATCATCTGTTGTGTACAACAAAAATGACAATGAAAGATCAGTTCATATATAGAATTAAAAAGTGACTACTATTGTTTATAAAAACCATGTGCGGATTTGTATGCTAATTTGGTTCAGTTCAACAGCATGTTATCCTTATGGAGGGCTGGGTTTTGGACATCATAGACATGAACGCTTGAATCAACATCAGAGAAACAATATATGCATGCATATTATTTTTCTAGCATGCACAACCTGGTACTACATTTCAAAGTCAAGTTGTCCAGATTCAATTCAGAACAGAGTATGTTTTTCAAAGGTCATACCCAAATCTCAATTTTGTCCCTGACGTAGGAAATGCTCTTACATGTGTGATTGTCTTGTGGAGAGAACTCTGTGCAGGCATCAACAATGGCATGCCAACTTCCAAGTGCAAAAATTTCGTCCATCTATATCCCAGTATACACACTGATTTTAGTAGTCAACCAATGCTGTCAAAAGTACAAACATTGGGAACCCATTATGAAAAGTCTAGTAGAACCACCTAAAGGCCACCTCTCTTATGCAACACATTCCCTATCCCATTTAAATTCAAATCCAATTCAAGCCTCAAATCTGACAACTTACTTTAATGCTGCAGCAAGGGCAACAACCGAGTGACTGTAACTCAAAAATTTGAGAGAGCTTGAGTCCGGTAGCGGATTCCACTTTCTTCATAAAAACTCCCAATCTGAATACACACCAGATCCACCAGCACACACTGCCCACAAAAAGAGGTTTCTCAAAAGATGAACGTACCATAACTTAGTTAATTCATCCCAGTACAGGAGTATGCTAGTGCACACTTACTATAGGTCTGATGGGAGAATGATTATCTCCTCCAAATACACTGTTAGCACATACTTCAACATTCCTGTGACCTCTGATGGTGCAGAACCAGGACAGGCATAACAATATACTTCATAATCCCCATGCATTGAGAGACATGAGATGCCCATCTGGACCTATGGCTCAGTCCACCATAAATCGCTTGAATGCCTGCAGACAAGGGACTTATGCGCGAAAAAACCTCAATTGCCTGAGTGCCTTATTCTGTAATGCAAATATATGCCATGCATTTTGACACAGCAGACATCACTGACCACCCAACCAAGCCTATTCAACAAAGAAAATAAACAGTTTAAAATTCCAAATGTAATCTGTCTCACAACAGGCAGGCAAATTCGCGGAAGCAGGAAAAATGATTTAGGGTCTAAACAATACTTATCCAAAGGAACCACCAGCCCTGACAGTTTGATCACTTGGGTGAAGCTTTTTAGATGCCAGAATTCAGGCCGGTCTCTAATTGCAACTGCAGTCCTACAAAGCTCGTTTGCTCCAACTGCAATTGCTACACTACAAAGATTAGAAGCACAAAACTAAGATTAGGCTTTGAGCCTGAATGTTGTTGATCGAATGATGTCATCATCTGCATTCAACTTCTTCTGCAAGGCAAGCTGACTCTCGGGTTTTATCACATAGGTGAATAGCAGGTAAATGCCATCCAAGTATCTGCTGGAAACACCTCCCATGTTCCTTGTCTTTATGTTGTATGCAAGAGGCTGCATCCCTCTGTTGAACATCTCCACATCCAATCCTCCCCCAGAGATTATCGCCTGCCATACAAATTACCATAGTCAGCTGAATGTGGGTCCTGAGATCACATCCATGCAGCATTTCCAGTGATCAAGTATCATGCAAATGCAGTTACTTGATCTTCTAGCAAGAGTAGTTTAAACTGTCATAAGCTACCCACATTTCTTGTTATTGTCCGGTTTATCAAGAGAGCCCACTATAGTTAGGTTTGCAACTGTAGAGAGCATCTGGCACAGCCTAGGGATGAATCAAACACAAAATATGAGTCACAAAACTGCTTTTGCTGTTGGATTGATGCTTGAGGCAACCAATAATCAATGCAATCTGGAAATGGATTTGTATTTCAGGGAGTGACATTTGGCCAAGCTTATGCCAACAACGCCCATCATTAGCATGGTGATGGTGATGGTGTATCAGACCAAGAGGGGGAGGAATATGGACATGCAATTTACATCCCTGCCAGTGGGAAATATGTGTTTGTCATTTCTCTGCAAATTTGAAGGGATACTTGATCATGAGACAATTTGTATCCTTGGTTTTCAGAGGAATGAAACCAGAGAGAATTGGTAAAAAAAAAAACGTTCCAACAAGGAACAAATATGTGACCATTTTCTTGGTGAAGGCTCAAGACCTTTTCTTTGTCTAGAAATCACACACATAATAAAATAGCTCACAGGCAGGGAAAACTTCTGGTGTACATGGCAGCTGCAGATGTTCTTAAAGCACAAAGCACAACCAAAATTCTTTGTTGTGGTTGTGACGACAATGAAGAGAAATTGCACTGAAACTCTCTACTGAGCAATGGATAACTGGATTCAATCCATTGAGCTCGAACAAAGTGTGTGCGCTGTACTGTGATGGTACTTGTGTCCAGGAACGATGCAACGAGCTTTTGTTGCACATAGAGCTATGTGCCACATGTTCCAATTAGAGTAAAAGTTGGAGAAGAACAACAGCAACAACAACATACCTCCTCATAACGTTGCGTCAGCGCAAGCCGCTGATCCTCTGTCAAGTCAGGGCGCAAAACAGCCATTGTTTCATATCGCTGCAACCCGGGAGGATACTGTCGAATCTCCCGTTGTCCTATTCCAAGATCATCGCCGACTCCCTCCTCGTCCTCCTCCATACCTGTCCACGAGTCCTGAATGGCCACTGCTCTAGCAGAACCCAAAGCCGCCGCCGACGCAGTCGTCACCTCCTTCCTCGCCTGCTGCTGCTGCTGCTGCTTCCCAGCATTGCACGTCACTCTCAACAAAGGATGCGCTCCGAAAACAGGGGATGATGATGCGGAAGAAGCTGTGCGCTCTAGGCCACTACTCCCAGCTAAACCGCCACTCAATCCCACACATCCTTGAACCATCGCCATTCTTGGCAGAGCAACCGCCGCCGAAGCTGCGACCGCCGCAAACCCCATATCTCAAACTCTCCCCTCCCCTTCCCTCCCCTCCCCACCCTTGCCTTCTCTTCCCTTCCGCACGCCAAAAACTCCAACCACCTGACAAAAACTCCAATCCCGTCAAGTGATTCCGTCAAATGATTCAATTACAAAAACTTCATCTCTGTATATTTTCTGCAAAATGGGAAGAAAAGAAAAGAGAAGCAACAGAAGAGAAGCGACGCAAGAAGACACAAGCGGCAGCAGCGCCGCGCAACCTCGCAAGGGGGGGCGGAAAGCGTCGAAGGAAGAAAGGATAATGCTTGCCACCTTATTATCCAAACCTAATAAGGTTCCCCAAGTGATAAGTTCATTATTGATGTGGAGGAAAAAAAGGAGGAAAGGACTAATCTTGTCACCTTATTACTCAACCTAATAAGTTGCACCAAGAGATCAAGCCAATAGTGGAGGAAAATGAGGAAGGAAGACTAAATGCTTGCCACCTTATTTCCCAAACCTAATAAGGTTCCCCAAGAGATAACCTTCTTTGTTGATGTGAAGGAAAAATAGTAAATAAGGACTAATACTTGCCACCTTATTACTCAACCTAATAAGTTTCACCTAGAGATCAGACCACTAGGTACCTACTTTTGAAGTGGAGCAAAATAAGGAAAGGAAGGAAGGCTAAATAAATGCTTGCCACCTTATTTCCCAAACCTAATAAGGTTCCCCAAGAGATAAGTTCATTTGTTGATGTGAAGAAAAATAGCAAGTAAGGACTCATACTTGCCACCTTATTAGTTGACCTAATAAGTTTCAGCAAGAGATTGGGCCAATAGTGTTGAAATGGAGGAAAACAAGCAACTCATCGTGTAATGGCTTTGCCCAATGTTATATGACCATGATCAATATTTTTTTTCCAAAGACCAACTCTTTAGGAATGAAAATAAAGGAATTTTTAGGAGTATTTTTATTTTCTAAAATTGAATATTCAAAATTAATTTAATTAATTGTTTAGGAGGCATGTGCCAAACTTGCCAAGGTACTATAATATATGGAACGTTTGGAATTTAAAAATTTTGAAAATTGAAAATGTTTGAATTTCGATGTGTGTGAGTACTAAAAGCTGAAAATTGGAATTTGTATGTGAAATGTTTGGAATCTGAAATAAAATTTGACAACGAAAATGTCTAAATTGGGATGTGTGAATATTTAAAGTTGAAAATTTGAAAATTTTATGTGAAACGTATGGAATTTGAAATTTTGAAAAGTGAAATGTCTGAATTTGGATGTGTGAATATTGAAATTTGAAATCTCTTTATGAAATGTCTGGAAGCAATCTAAATTTTTGAAAATTGAAATGTTGAAGTGTCTAAATTGGATGTGTGAATATTGAAACTTGAAAATTGAAACTTGAAATCTCTTTATGAAATGTCTAGAAAGAATCTAAATTTTGCAAATTGAAATGTTGAAGTGTCTAAATTCAACGTGTGAATATTGAATGTTGAAAACTAAAAACTAAATGAAATGTCTTTATGAAATGTTTGGAAGGAATCAAAATTTTTGAAAATTGAAATGTTGAAGTGTCTAAATTGGATGTGTGAATATTGAAAGGTGAAAGCTAAAAACTAAAATTTGAAATCTCTTTATGAAATGTCTGGAAGGAATCTAAAATTTTGAAAATTGGAATGTTGAAGTGTCTAAATTGGATGTGTGAATATTGAAAGTTGAAAACTAAAAACTAAAATTTGACATCTCCTTATGAAATGTCTGGAAGGAATCTAAAATTTTGAAAATTGAAATGTTGAAATGTCTGAATTTGGATGTGTGAATATTGAAGTTGAAAACTAAACACTGAAATTTGAAATATCTTTTTGAAATGTCTGAATACTGAAAATTCAAAACTAAAATGTCTAAATATTGAAAATTGAAATTGAAATGTCTAAATACTAAAAATAAAATGTCTGGATACTAAAAACTATAATGTCAGAATATTGAAAGTTAAAAACTAAAATGTTTAAATATTGAAAACTGAAATTGAAATGTCAAAATACTAAAAATTAAAATGTCTGAATATGAAAAACTAAAAATTATAATGCTTGAATACTAAAAACTTGCAAAAACACAAGAATGTTCAAGAAGTCCATCAAATTTAAATGAGCAAAACTATTGATTCTCAACCAATTGTAGTACATTTATGTTTTGGCACTATCAATACAAAGGTGTTCATATGAATATTATGCTTATAGTAAGACAAATTTAGTTCCACCTCATGGGCTAAGAAGACAACAAGGTAATTCACATAGAGTGTTGAAAATAGGATCCAGTTGCTGACCCTCACCCAAAATAATCTAAGACTTTAGCTACTTGGTTTGTTAGGTCATCCACATTCAACCCAATTTGATTCAATAGGATTTCAACAACCCCAATCTAATAACATTTCAAGAGAATCATGGGTTAGGAAATTCTAATGGCATCCTTGGATCCAAAATAATATAGGTATGTAAGACTAAATTTTTTAATTTGACGTAAAACTAGCTTTATTTACAACTATCAATTTGTCCTACTCCAAATGCCTATTGCCTACTTCCTATCATGTGAGGTGCTCACCTCACAACTTGGTGAATCAACATTGTAAATCCAAAAATTATGGTACAACACCAATGATCCCTCAAGGCATGAAAAAAACCCTTTGAAGCATGAAATATTTGCAAACAACAAAACACAAAACCCAAGGTAAATATCAAAGTGTTGGAGCCCACACCTCTTACTCCATTAATCAATCAAAACAATCTATTTGTTTTCCAAATGTTGTGGATGCCATATTATAAATAGTGGGTGTGTTTATTTCTTTTTTTAGCAATGCAACTCCTCATACATCATGGATTTTCTACCATGGTAGAGAAAGGTTTATGGAAGCCACTACAATCTCATTAGATCTTTGTGTCTACTGGTTATTAAGACTCCAAACACTTGCATAACTTTGAGGGAGCAAAAGAAGTTTAACTTCCAAGGATGGAGAAATCCTTTATGGAAAAGTAATAAAAGTAAGTTAGGTTCTCACAATTCAATCCAACATCAAGGTAAATGAGGAGGACATGTTTGTTTGGATCACCACACACGACCATTGAGATTGCCCCTAAGGTAGTAAGGACATACTACCTCCATTTGGAGGAGAACCAACAAAATATATATATATAATTACATCATTAATTGGACATCTTTGTGGTAGAGTGTAAGATTTAATGTTCATGTGATTTGTTTCTTTTGTTATACAATTGCACACATCGTGCAATTATGCCATGGTTCAAAAAGAGTGGATAAGGGAACGTGCATGCAATTCAAAGCCTACACACTAAAGGTGGCTAATTTTTTACCTTCCATATTCGAAAAGATAGGGAAAGAGAAAGAGAGAAGTGCAACCTTTAACCCTACTAATGGCAAGAGGAAACAAAGAAGGCATAGTGAACTATATATTACAACAAAGGATGCGCACTCAAGAAAAAAAATTCTAGGTACTAACCCTATTAACACAATGACATCACGTCTATTATTGCACACCATTCATTTTGTCCCATGGACTCCTCACATTGTGTAGAGGTGAGTACCTAGAATAACAAAAACTTGGAAAATATTCTTAGTTTGCCAACTAAAAACACATGATTCGTTGGTGACTTTTCACCTTAATAGAACTTCCACACTTCCAAATAGGTGGTGGTTGTTTTCCTATTGCCATAATGACAATAATGTAGCTATTGAACACCTTCACCAAGGTCTGAACCCCAAGTATACCCACATGGTTTTGAATGACCACCCATATTTCTAAAAGATTTGTATGTTGGTGAGTCTTGTTGTACATGATTAGAAAAAAAATCAAAAGGGCACAAACACTCACTTGATGAACCATTCAAATTCCTCCTCTTTATCATAACAACCATAATATATAGTCCATGTATGCCTTGAAAGCATGATTCCCCATGTCCCCATCATCAAGTGCCATGTTTCAAAATTGCAAGATTAACATACCATATGGAAGAAAAGTTATGCAATCTAAGAGGTCAACTATGGGGAGTGAATATTAATGAGATGTTTAGATCTCAAAATTAACCAAAACATTAAAATTTGTTTCAAGTAATGATTGTTTTCCCCAAACCCAAAACCCTATATCCACCCCTTTGTGTTTCATTATAGCGGGTGTGAGAAAATCATGAGGAAAATGTTAGCCATTGGCTTACCAATTATGAATTTATGGAATCGCAACATATCCATCACACCTACATGGGCCAAAACACAATCAAAAGTTTTAGTCTCTACACAATAAATGATTCACTCCAAGTAAATTCATTGAAGATAGGGAGGCACAAATTTTACTACATTGTTTAACATGAGAACATGTGAAGTAAAAATGACTTGACAAATCAAATATACAAAAAACACATGTTAATGCAAGCAACTACATGTAAACCTCTGTTACTACCACCTTCAATGTAGAGTATGTTGGACTCTGTGTAGCCCTCCTTTATCAAGTACTTTGCACATGACACAAAGTCATCAAAACAATTCTATTGATTCGAAAGAAAACCATATTTGTGCCACTTTTCACCATATTCTTTCCCACTTTTGATGTTTGCTATTGCCACAATTCCCCCATAATGCCGAGCGAGAACCAAGTGGGACACACTAAAGTTGGGAGTAAGGTTGGTGTGAAATCCCCCATAGTTGTAAAACAATGTTGAGTGGTTTCCATCCAGAACAAAACCTCTCTATGTCACTATGAACATTGGGATCTTGGTGCCATCATTACTAGTCGCAAACACCTACCAAGTTTCAAATGTAATACGGTCAAAAATGTCTCCACCAACTTCCCTTAAGACCTTGACCTTTGATTATTCGTTGGGAACCCTCGAATCACATTGATACACAATTCCAAGAGTCAAAAAGTTAGTGAAGTTGAAAAAAATTTGCTTCTTTTCATTTTGTTGATATGTTGATCATTGTAACAATCTCCAAAGAGATCTAGTGCTATAAAATGCTAATCTCCAGATCATGTACTTGAAACAAATGTTTAACATCACTAATGTAACACAACAACATCTATTGTCCGTTTATGCAACATACTGTTGATAACACATCAATATTTGACTCGAGTGTAAAACTATACAATTGCCTAGAACATTCAAATCAACTTGAGCAAGTTTATACCTAGGTGCATCCTTGTTGGTGAGAAAGGTGAAGATGGGTCCATCATTTGCTACCAATTGATACTAAGTTTTGAAATTATTGATTGGTTTTTGGAAAAGAAGTAATTCCATACTTCCCTTGTTGTATCCTCAAGAACCTTCTAGAAATGCTACTATGAGATCACAATACTAGAGTTTGTTGACAAGGTCACACCCAATTCCAATTGACAAAACTAGATACTGCCACCATACAACAAACCCATCCACATGAAAACAATGGAATGACAAAATGACAACTATAAATCCATTGCCCTATGCAACACACATAAAAAAAGTAAGGATAATTTGTTCAAACACACTAGAAGACATTTAAAGAACTTGTTCAATTGCTTTTAAAGGAGTATGAACAAGTAACACTTTAGTGGCAAGAGAAAAACAAATAACAACATGGCCATCATCAATAATTTTTGCAAAAAACAACCATTATGGGTGCTCCAAATCCCTCCAATAGAATATATTTTATGATTAGTTAATGCCCAAATGATGGTAGTAGATCTCATGGTAGATATTGATATTTGTTTTAGTTCCAACGTTCACTTTCTCTATTTTTTTGGCATACATGGCAATGTCAAAAAGGAACACCCCCAATGAAGACTGAACAAAGAAAGACCACTCTCTTCTCCCCATTTTATTTTATGGCAATCACAACCTGATCCCCAGTCGTGGATGGAAGAAACACAACAAGAACCCAAACAAGCAAATTGCTTATTCTACCATTCATATGCCATTATTGAACATTACAATCAAGAGATTTGGTTTTGAAGCAAGTGACTAGTACCAACACTTTTGGGACAAAAAAATTGTTGTTATTGCTACTATCTTGCAATATATATATATAGATATATATATATAGATTTGGGTTTAGAGGTTCATTTGGTTTGATCTAACCAAATCCACAATATCATTGTTGAGATCTTGCAAGTTGTGAAGGCCATTAGCATGGTTATTGACAATCACCATTCCAACCAAAGTTGTATTTTTAATAGCAAAGAGCTCAGTTGAAAAAGACAATCCTTTTAGCTTTTCCAATGGTTATCAAAACCTACAACATTCAACAAACTAAAAACTTAATGTACTTAGGGTTACATCCACCCAAAAGTGGAAAATTACATCCATGTGAAAATTTTCATTTTGTGAACACTTGTTATCTCCACATTGGCCAATGAGTGAGCCAAAATTTTATCCCCAAATCCAAATATTGCACAAATGCATAGTCTCTTCCTTATGGGCGAAGCCAATAAACGAAGGAAAACTAATGCTTGTCATCTTATTATCCAAACCTAATAAGATTTACCAAGACATTAGGTCATTATGTGTAGGAAAATAGGGAAGTTGGGACTAATGGTAGGATTAATGATTGCCATCTTATTTCAACCCAATAAGTTTCATAAAACAATAATGTCAATAACATTGGAGTGGACAAAATAGGAAGCAAGGATCATTCTTGCCACCTTATTACATAATCAAACATGGGCTTTGCATTCCTAATGAAAATCAAATGATAGGAAAAAAAAAAGGCCCATTCATTAATGAGATCATTTTCATCAAGGAGATGAATGAAAACATTGACATCATTCAGTATCCAATGATCCAATTATATAGTAATGCATTCAAATGAGACCACTATATAACCATATCAATTACTCCCATAATTTTTTTAATATCATGAACTACATTTAACATAAATTGTTTCTTACATTATGATTTGCACTTTTGAAATATATTTTATAATAAAAAATTTGGAGGAATATGGGCATGAGATTTAATGTTTGTCTAATTATTATTTTTGAAAAATGACCATGTTTGGAACAAGTTGTTTGGAATTCATTTTATTATGCATTGCCACTATCATCTTATTGTATTATATAGTTGTTTTAATGATACATGTTTAGCGATGATTTTATAGTAGGAATGATAGATTATTGTGTCAGATATTTTGGAAGTGGAAAAATAATACTATTGTTACAAAATTTCATAAATGTGTTCATATTTGTGGCTAACCAAAAAAAAAATTCAAATACAAATGCAATATCTATTGCATATGTTATTGTGAAAAAACCACATGAAGGATTGTCTACTTGTTGCACGACATTCACATATGTCTATAATAAAGTTGAACATTTATAAGTTTGCTTAATAATTTAATTGTTTAATTTGGTAATTTTTCTTATTATTGAAATTTTTAATTGTACCCATGATTCATGCTCATAAAATATTGTCAAATTTTAAATTAAAAAAAAAAAAATAATAAATCCAATAGTTCAAATCTAAATATTTTGAATTTTCAATAATATAAAGCATGTTAAATACACCAAGAAAGTTATGTTGTGTCTTAATTTGGGTTTAATTCTCTAGAATTTTGACACGCTATTTTTAGTTCCCCCCCCCCCCCCCCTAATTCATCATCTTAGGAATTAATTAATGCCAAACATAAGTCATAGGTACAACATTATACAATGCAAATATGGAATGGACACGTGTATTTTTATCAAAATTCAATGATTGTTGTTTATAACTATGCACTAAACTCTTAATAATTTTACCTATGTTTCCTATGATTGGGTATATATGTTATTCATATTTTAACGTTTGTAGTTTTTGAACATACAATATTCGCATAACAATTTTTAGATGTTGATCACTTAACCATCCATATGGGTCAAAGAAGGTTATTTTGTTTATTTTATTCAATTTGAGATCCATATGTCAATAATCATTCTATTATAATCATTTAGGTCATTTTTTAATCATTGGAAATTTTAATATTTTCATTGGTTTTGATGTGAACTAGTTTGGTTTGTCAATTATTATGCGAAATGGGTGTATTATTGTTATGCAAATTCTGATTTTCTCATGATCCTTTTTTAATTTTTTAATTACACATGTTTTAAATAAAAACATCGTTTAAAATTATGACTCCATTTAATGTTGTATATATGTTATGCATGTTAATTGGTATTGTTAAACATGATTGTTTCAAATCTATGATCAAGTGGTCAAATGTTTATCCTTTACCTTTGAAATGGAATTGGACAAATGGAAGCACGGAAAAATGGTAATCGATATCTATTGTTGTTAAATGATTTTGGAATGTGATGATGATATGAAAAGGTTTTTGATATTAGTGTTATTGGTATGACATTTTGTGTAAGCCTTGTAGTGTTATGTTTTTAATGAATATATTAAAATCAACATTTAAAAAAAAAAGGGTACATCAAATGATTTTATTGAATCCATTGGATTTTATGATTGAAATATTTTGAATGTAACCAATGGTTCCATTTTCAATTCTCAATTAAAGACACGTCCCATTTTATTGGGAAGTTTGATACCTCGTGACAAGCCTTTGAGGTCAACATGTCAAGAAAATTATTGTAAAAAAAAAGAAATGTAGTGGTTGACAAAGGAGGAATTCATGTTCAAATGTTACAAAGGGAATTAATTGACAAGCTTGCACAATCATGATAAATACAATTAAGAAAAACCTTTCATGATTTACACTTATGAACCTTACAATCCAAAATTACAAAACAAATGACCAAATTATAATTGAAAGAAAAATAATTGTGAAAACAAAGGAACCAAGAACAAGAAACAAAATAAGTGATCATGAAACTTAGGAGCCAGAAATGAAACACAACCCAAAGATCATGAAACAAACGAGCCCATTGCAAAAAACAAAAAAAGATTGAAAACCAAGGACCCAAGAATGAAAGTTAAACAAAAATTAGAAAACACAAAGGAACCTAAAGTGAGAAGCAAAGAAGATCGAAAAACACAAAGGAGCCCACAACAAGAGACAAGAAAATTTAAGAAATAAAAATGAACATAACAAGAAACAACAAGAAGATAATGGCAATGATAGAGAGTGGGGAAATATTGAGTCACACACCTCACATTATTTCATTTGGTCATGAGATAGATACAATGTTTATTATTGTTGTTTGGGTCTTGTTCACCAATTACTAGTCAACAACCACCTCTAACATGATGTTTAATTGTTTTGTCTAGTTTGGGGAATAACATTGTTCAATTTCAAATCTTGACATTTAATTATTAAAATGTTAGCAACCTCCAATTTTTACACATTGATTTGTTTGGTCATATGGACCCACATTGTTCAATTATTAATATTGTCAAAAGTCCTAACATCTAGTTGTTAGTGAATGACAACCTCCAAAATTTTAGCCAATGTTTTGTCTAGTTACAACTATTAGTGTTCCTTTGTTACCAATACATTTTGGGCTTTAATAAATAGTTAACGATAACCTTTAATGGTCGACCCCCTACATAAAAGCATATTTTGGGTTTTGTGACTTGCCTTTATGAGTATGTATTTAAAATGACATTTGCAACTAGTGAATATTGAGTTGCTAAACCCATGTTGTTTCACCCATTTAGTTGCAAAGGACATAAAGTTGCAAAGCCCATTCATCTTATCAGTTAGGATTTTTATTTATTTTTAATATTAAAATTCCATGTCATCATTAACCTTGGTTTAACATGTAAAATGCATGCCATGTCAACTTTATAGTTTTATTCAACTAAAAGTTACAAAAAATGCTTCAATAGAAGGATCACACGTGTTAAAAATCTATAAACACATGTTTAATTATGAATCATCACACATGAACAAAAGTCCACCGAACCTAACTTAAGTAGCCTAGCCAAAAGTCAACCTAACATAGTTGGGGATGTTGCAAAAACTTTGGGAGATTACTAGGGCATAAAAAAAAACATTGAAAAGATGTGGAATAACATCAAGAAAATGGAGGGGCATATTTGACATCATTAAAAAATCACTAGGCAATGTTGAAAAACCATTTGGTAGCTTCAAAGAAATGTTAAAGCACAATAGGAAGAAATAAAATTGAATTAGAAATATATAAATAATTTTTTTATTAAAAAAAATTGTTGCTAGGGATATTTAAAGAGACATTTAAAACATCTTTATTATCCATCCTAATAGTTGCACCAAACATTAAACAACTAAATAGTAGAAGAATTGAAATTTTAGCATGTTGCTTGCCACCCTATTATCCACCTTAATGGGTCCATCAAAAATCAAGTTGATGATTGAAATGGAGAAAACATTGTTAAAATTGTGCTTGCTACCTTAAGATCCAACATTTATAAGTCCAACAAACATCAAGTCGATATGGAATACAAGTGCAAAAAAGTGTCATACCTCTTGTCACCTTTAAGGACACTTTAGACAAGGGTCTAAGGACCAAAATCCTAAAGACGAACTTAAACTAAATTGAACCTTGAATTGGAACCTTCTGCACATTGAAAAAAACATTTTTTCCTATGGTACAATGAGTGTGTCTAAAGGATTAAGATCCAATTCAAGGGTCCAATATCAAAATGTGTGATTGACATGTTAGAGGATGAGGCTAACCTTTGGTCTTTTCTCTTTTTTTCTTCCTTTCTTTCATGGTTTTTTTTTTTTTTTTTTTCAATGAAATTTCTTTCCAAAATTTTCAATTTTTTCATATATCACCATAGCTAGTTCTTTTCTTGGTGCTTTATGGTTTGGAATGGGAACCAGTTTAAAGAACCCTTGTAAATCCAATCCCCTTCCACTTGTGAAAATTGGCACTTTAACCCTTCACTTTTTGCCCCACCTTCTAATTCAATTCCATTTTGTGCATTTGGAAAGGCTGAAAATGCATTCCACTTAGCAACCACCTTGTGAAGATTCACAAAACTAGCCATGTCAATTCTGAAATTGGTCAAAAATAGGGGAGTTAATGTGCTTTCAACAATGTTTTCAATCTATTATATGTTTTTCATTTTCACATAATTTGAGTAATCATAAGAAATCTTGTCCTTTTCCACTACCCAAATTCAATAGGTTTTTAATGAAATGGGACAAAATTGATTAGTATGCACCTTGTATGGTTTTCGTAAAAAAAATACTGGTCGATTAGGACATGTTTTTAATTCATTTTAGATAGTCATATATTGCATTAAATAATTTTCTAGTTTTAAAATTATGACATGGATATATGATGGCCCAAGTTAATATGTCATGGAATAATGTGCCACATCATCAAACAAAAAGAAAAAATCTTTTTTTTCTTGGATCATGGAGTCATGGATTATATTTTTGTTATGGCCTGTTGTGACAAAAATATATGCCATGACAAAAAAATTAAGTTTTTTTTTTTTTTTTTTTTTTTTTTGATTTTGTAAATAAGTTTTTTTTGACACCATTCACCGTGATGTAGATGTTGTAAACTACATTTATGCAAGATACATTAACATACGCATCCATCAAGGATTGAAGCCAAGACCTCATAGAAGCACACCAAGGTTTTAACAACCAAATCACTTCAGAGTTTTATTAATAAAGAATTAATTTTTTTTTTTATTGTGTTTGCCATGAAATTGTTAAGGAAATTCAACTTTAACATTCGTTTTTTTCTCAAAATTTACTTAAATGTTACAAATGAAAACATGATCTTGAAGCTTATTCAATAATGTATTTTTAAAAATTATATTTTAACAATTTAAAAAACTTGAAATTACATGTCATGAATAAATCTACAAATATATATATATCTTTGAATTGACTTACAATATTTATAAATTCAATGTCAATTAAAAAATGCATTCATTAAGTCTATTAAAATTTTATTTTCATTATAAAAAAAAGTTCAATATGACTAAGTAAAAAAATATTTATTTATTTTTGAGATGTTGTTAAAATGGTAATCATCTGTAAGAAAGTTGCCATATTTGGTTATAAACAAGTTTTGTAGTTCTTTAAATCCTTCAAGATTATGGTTACTTAATATATTTTATTGTAAAAATTGATAACATATATTTTAAATTTGGCAAAAAAATTCTTTCAAAAAAAATATTTTTTGATGTTTTTGCCCCTTAAATTGGAAAAAATTGGCCACAAAAAGAAACATTAATTAATTAGTCAATATAACCATTTAATTATCAAGACCATTATTTAGCAAGATTAATCATACATTAATACATATGGTTAATTACACAACTTTGAAAAAAATCACAACATATTATTATTATTATTATTTATTGATGTAACAATATATTTATAATTTTTCATTTGTAAAAATAAAAGTAATTTAATTTGGTGAAATATTGGGTTTAAATAGTTGGATTATACCCCCCACCCCCAACCAACAAGTTTTTTTGGTTTTGTCTTAACTTGGCAATTTTTGTTGGGGAAAAAATGGAAAAATAGTTCAAATTCAAGGAAATTTTTTTTTAAAAAAAAAATTTCCAAAAAATTGAAATAAAAAATTGAAAGAAAAAATAATTCTTAATGAGTACAAGTTTAAACTAATTCCAATAATTCCAACATTAAACACCTAAGCAAATCCAACATCAAATTTATTTGAAAACTTTTAAGTTCAACCTTTAAGACAATTATAAATCTTATCCAATTTAAAAAAAAATTGAACTAAATATTAATGATGTAACTTTAAAAAACATTTTGTGGTGAATTTTCACCATTTTGCAAATAGAAGGAAGACCATCAATATCAACAACAATTTTTTTTTATGCCTTTAAAATTTTAAATGATATAATTTTATAATGAGTTATAGGACTTGTAATCAAAATATAAAAAATTAAAAAAAAATTGTATCTCCATATATGGCTTCTAACCAAAACATGGTTCAATTTTCTTATGGATGATCTTGAAGATGATTACAAAATTCAAAAAATAAAAAGAAAATCATTGATGTCATTGTTATTATCACCATTTATAATTCATTCATTTATTTTATTTAAATTGCAATATAAATGTGAAACATAAGTTGTTATGTGTGTTTTAATATATATTAATAGGTGTAATATGCAGCATTTGAAGAGTGGTTTTCATAAGTTCAAAGTGAATAATTCAACTCATATAAAAAATGTTGGTAGTTCAAAAAATGTGAAAAAAACTCACTAAATCATTCAAGCATGATTTCAAAATATTGAATTGCACATGTTTTAATATATTATAATGAGTGCAAGATGCAATTTGTGAGTAATGATTTTAACATATTAAAAGTGAATATTTCAATTCATGTACATATGTTGATGATTGAAAAAATGTGAAAAAATCCACGAGTTCATTCCAATATAAAATGAGGGGTTTAAAATAATTCCATGTGTTCTAATTGCTATAGAAGTTTGAAATGTTTTTTGAGAAAAAAACTAGTACCTTAAATTGCATATGGAATTTTGACAAAGGAGGGCACAAGTTGGCCATATTAATGGTGCCAAGTTAAAGGGAAAAAAGACCACATTACAATTATGGAATTATTCTATTATCAATAGACAATAATTGTACCCCCTCCTCCCTTTCCCAAAATGCCAAGAATGCACTTATTTGTGTGAATCTTGTGCATGTTTTCAATAACTAACTTGTATGCATTCATTTCAAGGGGAAAATGTCATGTCCAACTACATTAGTCAATGTCAAAAATTGGTACTATAATGGCAAAAGGTAGCCCGGAACATGGATGAATAAATGCCTTTCGCAATCCCACGGTTTGTCTTTCCTTGACTATGGATGTTTCATTGGTCAAAAATATAAATCTTACAAAACAATGCCTTTTGATTTTGGATGGGGCTCAAGTTTCATCTAGGCATTGATGTTTTGGACAAGTCCCTTGATGAGTGGGATTTTTTTTGGAGATGATTTCGTAATTTTTAGACCTAAGGTGTGGAAGATGTTGAAATTTGATTTTTTTTTTGTCATTGAAAATTAATTAAAAAATTAATTTTTTTTTCATCACAATTGAGCTCTATTGTCATGATCTTTGTTCATACTTGGGCCCATGGCACAAGTCACACTAGTATGATGATGAAATGCATAAGGTGGGTCGCAAAATTATAAGGGAAGGTGTCATTTTGGCACATAGAAAGGTAACAATAATCGAGAAGGGAAAAACCTATATTTTGTCAAGCATTATTCCAAGTACAAAAATCATTGAAAATTTAAGACAAAAGGATTGATAATTCATTCCAAAACAAATCAATCCGCATACCTTAACCAAATATGTCTCAAATATGGGGGAAAAAAATGGCAATACCAAAAAAAATTATTGATCATTAACTAGACCAAAAAAATTGAAAATAAAATAAGAAAGAAGGTATATTAGGAATGATACTAAAGGAGAAAATCAAGGCATATCAACTCAAGAGAGGATTGTTAACATCACTTTAAAAATAGACATATTTTTGTAAGAAACAAAAAAATAAAAATAAAAATGGCAATGATATGTCAAACTTACGGCTATTAGTAAGGGAGCTTTCATCCAATTGGCATGCTATCACATTAACAAGACACTCCCTACAATTGGATATAATCAATGTATCCTAGAAGGTCATTGAAGGTCATCCATCATCACTTAAGAAGCCATCAATGGATGAATTCCATCCATTATCACTTAACAAGCCATCAATGGATAAATTTCCATCCATCATCAATAATATAGGGAAACTTATGGAAGACACTTATAACATACTTGACCATTTTTGCAAACTTTAATGAACTTTGGGCCTTCATTGTGAAGGTTGGGAACCTAAATGGAATGAAAGTAGACTTTGGGGGGGGGGGGGGGGGGGCGCAATTTCAGATTAATGTGCCCAATAATGTTTCAGTTTTTTTCAAGGCACTTTGTTCTCTCCTTTTTCCCCCTTTGTCTATGAGTACACCTTTTGCAATAAAAAAACACTCCAAAATTATCGTTTTCTTTAGGGACAAACCATTGGGAAAATATTGGAAATTTTTTTCTAGTGTAAATAAGAGTAATGTGAAATTTTTTTTTCTTGCAACCAATGAGGTGAGCCAAGAAGCCTAGTTTTTTTTTTTTTTTCCCCCGGTTTTGCGGAGGGTTGAGGGGGGGGGGGGGGGGTGGGCGGGTGTTGGATTTTTGGATTCTTGTTGTTCTCACTATGTTCTCATCAAGTTCCCAAAAGGTTCCACAAATATGTTCCCAATAGCATCCCAAGCCTTCCACCATTACCGGAAGCATCCAATGGCATCTCACAATACCCGACTCCATGCATTCGTATGCGGAAGTGTTGTAGATTTTGGTTTTTCGGGCTTCGGGAGAGCTAAGCCACCTCTTCAATCATGACTCGAGAAATTTTCCGGTCATGTTAAAAAAATTATGACGGTAGTGAAATGATTGAGGGAGATGAAAGGGCGCGGCACCCACCCATGCCGCTCATGTGATTGCAATTGCCACTACCAATGACTTACATCATTTTGTTCGAAGGGCTTTCTTGTAGGTACAAATTGCATTTGTGGCCTAATGTAGAATACAAGTTACGTGCGTGCTTATAATTTATAAAATTTTCCACTTGCTTTCATATTACCTTATTTCAATTATTAAACCATTTCTTAGTATTAAATTTATTTATTTATTTACTCCTAACTTGTCAGTATCTATTTAAAATAGTTTTGGTACGAATAAAAAACATATCCGGGGAGAAGGATTAAGGTACACAATGGATACATCAAACAAAGAGAAAATGTTGGCGGGTTGGTTCCATACCGACTTTTACATATAACGGACATTTAAATTTTGGTTTCTATCTATATATATATATATATATATATATATATAATAGAAAATCCTTTTATATTTGGGCTACCTAATTGAACCGTGTATAAAAAATCTGACAATTTTCAAAGTTTTTTTTTTCCGAACATATTAGAATTTTATTTATTTTTGATGTAAATATGTGAAATAGCTAAAAACATATAACTAATTGGCTGAAAATTTCATAATTAATATTAAATTTTTACTCGTAATGCTCAGTACCATCGAGGTACTCGACGGGCACCCTACTACATACCAATACAACATTGGTTTTTAATCTGCTAACTTTGGATTCCTTAGTAAATTAATGCTCCGGAAACTCCCAAAAGAGACTGTGAAATTGCCTTCGAACACACTACGGTTTCGGCTTCAATCATTTAGGGTGGGGGCCACAGGGGAGGGGGGGGGGGTGGTGTGTGGGAGTTATGATCGGTATGGAGACGAGGAGGGCCCCCCCCCCCAAGCCCCCATTCGGTCTCTGTAAGAGATTTTTGTTGGCATTTGGTGGCAGAAACAAATTATTAGCTGTCATTAGAAAAGTGTGTGTGCCGCAGAGCCGGACTTGATGGGATTACGGACAAAGAAAGAAAGAAAGAAAGAAAAAAAACCGAGTCAAAAGAGTCGTGTCATGGACTTTGGTTTGCAACTCTTTTTCTTTTGATTTCCTTGCTTGTTTCTCGTTTCGTAAAAAAGAAAAACCTCCATGGGAACATGGGAACATATATACAATTTCATGGGAACATGAGAACATATGTAATTCCATGGGAACATATCCCCCACCCCTCATTAACGCCCTAGGGTTCTTCTGTTGGGGGAGATCCCTTAAAAACTACACAGAGATTTTTTTAAAATGGTAGTTGTTTACCTTATGATATTTAGTTTTTTTTTATTAGGATTTTAATCCAAATATAATTCCCTCAATATTGAGAATATCTCTCTACTATAATTTTTGGTTGTGAAGTATCCCCAAAAAAAATCAGGGTTTAAAATTTAATTTCTTTAATAATAAAAAGTTAGGTAAGATTTGCCTTAATTTAGATCTTTTAATTTGATTTGTTTTACCAGAATTTGTTGTGTGTTAATTTTATAAACCCCACCCCCCCTCAAATCAACTGGTTTTTTTTTTTTTTTTTTTTTTTTTTTGAGCTTTTAGATGTTTAGGTAACATGTGAGATATTTTTTAGATTTTAGATTTTAGATTTGAGAGGTGAGATGTGTGATATTTTGGATTTCTTTTTTGCCAATGTTTTGTTGTATTACGCCCCCAAAAAGTCAAGGGTTTTTTTTATAAAAAAAGACTTTAGATTTTCAGCTAAGATGGTGTGATATTATTCTAGATCATTATTTTAGATTTCTTTGCTCAAATTATGTTGTGTTAATTGCAATTGCAAAAAAATTAAGAACTTTGGAATTTTTAGGTTTTCAAAGTAACCTGATATTTTAGATCTACATTTTGGATTTTTTTTGTTTGCCAAATTCAAGGTTTACAAAGAAACTTAGTTGCATGCATATATATATATATACATAAAATAAATTTAAATGGAGTTAAAAATTTTCATTTCTCTTTTCTCCAATAATTAATTTTATTGAAAAAATTACTTATATTTCTTTGCAAATTGATTAAATCAAATCAAATCTCAAGATTTCTAAAAAATAATTTGCTCCTTTTGGTAGTTGGATTTTTTTCTGGTCCCAAATTAAGTCGTGCTACACAGTGACTGACGAAAACAAATTCGCCAAATTGGCGAAATTTCGCCACAACGAAGAAGAATTTTTTTTCACATATGGCTTGTTTTCAGTAACATAATATTCACTGGAATATTCCGTTATAAAAAGGCCAAAAAATAAGGAAAAAAATTCCAAAAAATCTTTCATGTATCTACTACATATTTTTTCGAGCAAATTAGGCTAGCCAGGATATAAAAGAATTTAAAAAGAATTTATACTTTCATTGCCGGTCTATAGCCAAACATGCTTAAATTGCCTTGTAGATGATCGCCGGTATGGCAAAATCACAAAATTGAGAAATAGAAAAACACTGTGGGTTTCTTTTTGGTTCTTTTTCAAGTTAAAATTAAAATTTATTATTATTATGGCGTGGGCAACAAACCTAGAAATTAAATAAATAAATAAATAAATCGCAGATTTTCTTGGTAAATTCCCTATTTATTTTTTGGAGAAAATAATTGCCAAAAAGAAAAGAGATTGCCAAAAACATTCCGAAAATCGCCATAATTGCTTAAAATATGAGAGGGTGTTTATGACTGTTTTACTTTTTTTTCAGTATCGCCAAATTTGGCTAATTATACTTATGGACTATTGCCACTTGAGCAACATCACACAATTGAAAAAAAATAAAAATAAAAATTCTTATTATTAATATCAATATTAATACCTATGGAGATCTTTTTGTTTTGTTGGTTTTTTTTTTAAAAAATAAAAATTACTTGCATTTATTACTGTCTGAGTCGTCCTTCTCTTGC
Organism: Sphagnum contortum; assembly: GCA_963920785.1. Classification (NCBI taxonomy): domain Eukaryota; kingdom Viridiplantae; phylum Streptophyta; class Sphagnopsida; order Sphagnales; family Sphagnaceae; genus Sphagnum; species Sphagnum contortum. The sequence continues at coordinate 19,796,391 of OY987279.1, read as the reverse complement.
AACAAACGCCGCTCTGGACAAATCGCAAGTTCTTTTCCTCTTGTCGCGCAATGCGAAGCTCATCGACGCCGCCGGCAGCAGCAGCAAGCGCGGACGAAGAACGAGGAGGAGGAGGGAGACGAAGGGAGAGGCAAAAGAGCAAAGCAACAGTTGCGAAACAAGAAGTACAAAGAGAACAAGGAGAATACATACATGTGCGTAGCTTTTGCAATCTTCAAATCATCCTGTAAAATATATATTTGCATTGTCTCTCAAATGGAATTTTGTATCACTGGTACAAACTTCAAACATCCAGAGATTTGTACGTTGACGCCGTAATCGTATACTGCAAAGCGCGTGAAACAGAAGAGAAGACAGTAGTCAAGAAGCAAAGAGAGACAGACACAGGGAAATACAAAGAGATTAGAGAGAGAGAGAGAGAGAGAGAGAGAGAGAGAGAGAGAGACGAGACGAGACGAGACGAGACAGAAGAGGGAGGAAGAAAACAAAGTTGTGGTGGAAGAGGAGGAAGGAGAAGGAGAGAGGGAAGTATGAGCATTGTTGAGTAGGTAGGGAGAAGATGAGAGGTGTTGCGGCGGGATGGCAGCTGTGAGGAGAACAACAGAGGAGGAGGAGCAGTGATAATTTGTCCCGGGGTTTCTTCTTCCGTAATGGTGACGTTCCTCCTCGAGGTGCCGTTGGCATTAATAACGATGGTGCTTTGATGATGAAGCTGCCTGTGGCATTGGAAGAAGAAGTGATGTCTGGTGTTGCTGCTGCTGACGCTTTCAGTAACAGCAGCAGCGGTTCCTCCTCTACCAAGGAAGAGCAGCTTCTTGTGGACCAGCAGCAGGAGACGACGACGACGACGAGCGTGGACAAAGTCTCTCCCTCTTGGCAGCTCTCCATGAGGTAAGAAGAAGAAAAAAGAGGTGGAAGAAAAAGATGTTTTCTTCCGAGCTCTTGATGAACAGTTCCTGTTGCAACAACAACATTCTTGTGGATTCTTCTGCTTTTCTATCGGTGGTGCAGCAGTGATAGAGACTGAATAGCAGTCTCACTCGTCTTTCTTTCTTTCTTTCTTTCCTGCTTGCTTGTCCATCAATGGACATAAAGCGGTAGTTTTTCCATGTGCAACAATGCCGATGGATTGCTGCTCCTTACAAGGTACTCTTGTTTGTCTATTGTTCTTCTTGTACAAATTCCACTGCTACTACTGTATGGACAAACTTTTGGAAAACATTGTCCTTCTCGGTACTATGTCAGGAGGTCCTTGTTCTTGAGAGAGAGAGAGAGAGAGAAGACCAATGCCTGAGTTTGCATTTGTACATAAGAGCCTCTTCACCAAACATAAGAAGATTTCCTACTTGCCCTTTGTCTGATGGAATTGGGCAGTTAGGGACAATGTAAGCTGTTTAAGGATCAGCAGGCAATGACTTACTGGCTGCAGAGCATTGTGGTCTAAGATTCCTCATTTCTCTTTTTTTTTATTGGTGACTGCAGGAAGTCCAGGACATTGTCTGAGCATGAGAAGGACAACAGCAGCTTGAGTGGGCACTCAGGTGTGCCAAGAGTACCACCAGTTGCAACATCATTGAGCCCCTTAACACCGTTGAGATGGAAGTCTTTCAGACAAGAAGATGTTGTTGACAAGGAGGCTGACAAGACCTATACATTCGGCAAGCAGGCACAGAAAGGAGGCAGGGATGTTGTGGTACTAACCAATGTGGATACTTATCTGCCTCAGGAAGTAGTCATAAAAGAAAATCTGCGACATGGTGTTGAGGTGGGTGGTGATCAAAGTGTTGAAAAGCAGCAGCCCAAAGCTAACGGCGGAACAATTGTGGCAAGTGCAGAGCAGAATGGTGGTGCAGATGCTGCTGCTTCTGGACTTGAGAGGTGAGGATCAATTGCATCTCTGGTTTATGACATTGCATCAAGAGTCTTGTTCTGAAAAGTGGTCAGCAGCTCTGAGAGAATTCTTTTTTGTGGTGCAGGCAAGATTTTGACTTTTGTCCAAACCTTTTATTTGCCCTCCCACCCCCCCTCTGATCCAAGGCTTATATAGCTGAAGCTAAACTTCCTTGTGCAGGAAGCCTTCAACAGGTGATGAAACATCTGTCACAACCATTGACTTTCTACGAGCAAGGCTGTTGGCTGAGCGAGCAGCTTCAAAGGCTGCTAAAGAGCATGTGCAACAACTTGCAAAGAAGGTAAGGTTCTCAATAAAAACTCATTGTAGAATTCTGTTAGCAGGAGCCTGTGTGCTTTACTGTTGTCATCTATGACCCAATTTACTTCACTAAATCCTTCCAGCACAGGTGACTGAATTGGAGGGAAAATTGGAGGAGGAGATTCTTCTGCGGAATAAAGCTGAAGCAGCTAAGCAAGAAGCTCTTTTGAAGCTGAAAATGAAAAGTGAGGAAGCTCTCAGGACTGATACCCCAACAGAAGTTCCAGATACTAAAGGAACCGTGAATGTGGTTGCAAAGGAGACTCAAAGAGGAGCAGATGACCACAAAGACCTTGTAGAGCCTTCTGTTCCACACCAAGAGGAAGCAGACACAGCCAGGGTCTCCCACCTGATTCATGGGAAGTCTGTGCTGCAAACTGAGAATGGACATGAGAAGAAAGCGACAGCTATGAACAACTCAAAGTCAGTGCAATATACTTCTACCAGTAACATATCTGATGTGAGGTCTGATCCTTATGTATAATTGAAGCCATCACATCCTGTGACAAATTGGCAAGAAAGAAGGTAGAGCCACATAAGCAGCTCATGTGATAGACTTGTTTCCATCAATGTTGGCTTGTGTTTTCTAACTTACATTTGGCAATGGATCACACAGATCTGCACGGGAAGAACAGTTGCGTAATATGTGGCATCAGATCACACAGGAGATGACAGCCCTTGCTAAGGATGGAAGTCAAGAGGAGCTCCCAAATTGGATGGCACAATTATCTGCTGTCCTTGAAGGCATCATTCCAAAAACCATCAATACTACTGGCCTGAACCTGCAGAATGGTGGCAATGACAATTCAGATGCAGGCATGGACACACAAATCTCTGAAGTTGGCACAGAACATGATCGAAGAATCACCAAGAACCACAATGAACAGCCTTCGGGGGCCACACAAGAGAGGTCTTCATTGCCGTCAACTGCTAAAGCTTTGCAGCAGGAGGCTGGAGGTGATCTCATGGTGGAGGCTAATGGTAGCAGAATGCAAATGAAAGGTAACTAGATGTAACAAACAGGCTAAGTTCCATCTCTGCACTTGAAGGGCAGGTTGTGTTTAAATGTATGAAGGGTTTCTGATGTTGCTATTTCAACATGCAGTACATGAAGAATGCAGTCAAGTGTTGGGTGGAGATTTACAGCTGAAGAATCCAGCAAAGACAGACTTTGAGCCCAAGAATGTGGCAGAGCTGATAGAGCGTTATGAGGCTCAGGAGAGTGTGCAGCGACAATGGGAGCAGAATTACTACACTCAGCAGAAGCTGGACCGGCAGAAGGTACCTTCAGTGTCTCTGTTTCCTATCTGCATTTTGACCTGAACACAGTTCCCAACTCCAGCTTTTCATGCCACATGTTTTAATCTTTTCACAAGCTGTCCTTTTTTCCCCTGACAGGTTGGTAACAGCAAGAAAATCAGAAAGGAAGGGCATTTAAGTCATACAAGTAGCAAGGCTGAAAGCCCATTTTCTGGCCCACAGAAAAATTCTCAGCAAGGAATTTTGACAGAGGCAACAAAAGATGCACCACATGCTGCACCCTTGCATGATGACCTAATACATAATCATGATGATGTGAATTTGCCAATTAGTTCTGGAAATGGGAAAGTGAACTTGCAGGCTCCTCATATCAATACATTGCAGGCAGTCTCAGACTCTCCTCATTCTGTTAAATTGGAGAGGGTGGACACACCTGTATCAGGAAACAGACACCTTAAGGCTACAGATGGAGCAGAGGAAGCAATTCCAGGGCAGCAAGAGTCAGGACTGGAGCAGTCAATAGACCCTAGTGTAATAATCTCATCTACTAGGTTTGCCAGATATGAAGGCCATGGCAGTTCAGGTAGGCAGCTGGAGAAAGAGCCAGATGACTTGAACTATCCACGGGCTACTTCTTATGAGAGGAGATTTCATGAGGATGTCGTATCTTACAGTGGAAGAGAACCCCCAGATGTGGAGGAGGTGCACAATCCTCAATGGGCTTATTCTCCAGTTAGACTTTCAGAAGATGCTCGCCGAAGCAGTTTTTCAGATTACAAGGGTATATCATCAATGTTGGACACTTCTATTGAAGGACAAGGCGATGGTCAGCTTCAGGTGCACAATGAGAGTAGGGTGTCCTTCTCCCATGCCAGCACTAATGGAGGCCATTTGAGGGCTAGTCATTCCTCTGGTTACTTGAGGGACAGTGAAAGGGGAAGGGAGATGTATCGCAGGCGAAGAGAAGGCATATCCAGAGACACCATACCAGAGGGAGTCAATGGAAGCAACTGGAGACCACAAGCAGATAGTATTGTCTGGCAACGTGATGAAGACTTGCAGTACAGAGAGAAACAAAAATTCAGTGAAATGGGATTTCCACACAAACCAGACAATGAAAGCAATGCACAGGTTAGACCTTTTATTCCAAGATCAGGCCTTGGGCCTTTAGTCAGGTAATTGTGAAGTAGTTAAGAAGTATGTGCACTTGTATCTGCATTTTTTCATTCCACTTTTTGCATCCTCACATAAGGTATGGTGCATTGGGTAATCCAGAGATCAGGGTACCCTCAGCACTTGCAGGCAGAAGATAATGGAGGTTTGCCAGATGCTACAGTTCCCCCAAGGACCAACCCACCTCTTAGCACTGGGCACCTTGGCTGGGACAGTCCAAAGAAGGTTGCTTATAAATCTCAGGCATCAGTGAATCAAGCAAGTAACAAGGCAAATGACGTTTTGCGAGCATTGCAGATAGCCAAGCTCAACATTCAAGGCTCTGGTGTAAAAAAGGCCATTGCCACAAGTCCCTATACCACACTGAATGGACATAGGTGAGAGTGACTTTGTGCAAATGAGTCGTATGTGTATTATTGCCCCAGTACAATCACCTGGACAATTGCAGATCAGGGTTTGGAAGACTTTGCTCGGTACAAATCTGTGCAAACTTTCTAAGAACCAATTGTTCATATCCAGTGTTCCTATTATTTTCACCCTGGACCGCTGGAGCATGTGACCAGCATGAAAAAACTCCAGACCTTTTAGCCTGATTGAATCTGTTCTTTGGTGTGCAGCTACACAGGAGGAGCCCTTGTTTCAAGTAAAGGATATGGAGGTGATGGTGCTGGACAGTACTTAGGGTCACTAACAGGTGCAGAATTACAGCACAGGTTTATAAAACCCCATGTTGGGGTACATGGGTCTCCAATAGTCAGCTTGCCAAGTTCTGCCAGTAGCTCAGTGTATAACAGTCCAGGTGCAGATATTGTGAGCAGGGACACAAGGAACACAGAAAATACAAGGACAGACAGCACAACTCCTGCCATAAATGGACATAGCAGCTTTGTTGACAAGATGACTATAGGGCAGGGCATTCAGTTTTTCTTTCCTTAAATTCTGGAGCTCTCTAAAAGAGATATGATTCTTCCCTTTCAGGAGTGTTTCTGACACATTGTGGAACCTGCCATGACGAGGAATACAGAGAAGTTAACTTTGAGGCCTCATTGAGGTCATTCTGAGATGCTATGAGAGGCTGTAGCAGTGTAAAACTTTTCTCAGCTTGTCAGACAATGATTGTGCAACCATGTATTTCGTTCTTCTGACATATTGCTTCACTCCTTGCAGACTACAACAGTTCTACTCTTTTGTATCAATCTGACCTGCAGGTGAGAGGGGACACAAGTGGTGCTGGATTGTTGCAGCTTTTGCTGCAGAAGATGCGAGAAAGTGTTACCTTCTGTCAGCATTCCAAGTGGAATTGAATGTAAGAAGTTTGCTGTGTCCAATGTTGAATCTGGATGATACAACCTTTCAACCTCCAAATTCAGGTGTGGGGGGGGGGGGAGGGGGGTATGAACCTGCACCATATGGATATCAAGTTTTTCATAGTTTGATGTCATTCTGTGTTTCTCAATGTTCATTGCTTTTGATCAAGCCCTCTTCTTAGAGAGGCTATATATATGCTTCCATCAAAATAAGTGACAGTACGAGGATAATAAGCAACTATATCTTGTAGGTTAGGTGATGACCCACGACAGTTTTGAGTGTCCAGATGTTGATGCTTTAATTAGCAATAGTGTGAGACTAATTCCTATCAAAATGTTTTCGGAAGCTTTTGTTTGACCTGGGGTACCCACAATCCATGCACCACCCTGGTGTTTCAATTTGTTGAACAATTGTTGCATGCTGGAGTGTGCAGGGAGTGAGTTCTTCACACACACTGCTGTGTAACATCATGAGTGAGTCTTCCTGTTGCATTTGAAAATGCAGGAGAAAACTCAATACGTGGAGATTGTTTAGTGGTTTGCTTGAATTTTTTGGCAGATTTTTTACCTGCACCCACTATCAGGAGCTGATGAAGTCAGTGGTCAGTGATGGCCACATATCTCTGCTATTCTTGATGAAGGTGAGGATCTGAGACTTTGTGAAGGAAATCAAATGCATATTGAATTTTTGGACTGAAGACAAATTTGGGGAGTAACTCATGTACTACTTGTATGCAGCAGGCGTGGAGGGCCATTTGTCTTTGATGCTTAGAGATTCAGGCTGCAATATGTAGTAAACCTGGCTGCCCAAATTTCATGTCATACGGAATGAGTACAATGTTGATTTGTAATGTTGTAACCTTCCTTTTTCATAATCTAGGTCTGTTTTTCATCCTCTGGCATGGCAAAAAATTCCTTGCTCACTGCCATGGCTCCCTCTAAGACTGATGTTGGCAGCCCATGATTCATTGCCTACCAACCCGCATAGTCAAGTAGTCCCAGAGAGAAAGTTATCAGATATCATCACAACTTCCAAGAGCAAATGTACATCATCAGTGCGTGTACAGTTTTCATTCACAAGAAAACATGAATATTATATGTGCATAACTTAATGTCAAATTGGAACTTTGATACAATATGTGCCACAATAAACATTGCATATTGTACATTGCAATGGATGAAACCGGAAAGTTTGCCTCACACATGAGTCATGAGCCATAGCCTTTTGTGTGAGAAAAAACCATGTTTTTTTGCAGCGGGGAGCTATTGTGTGAGAGAAACCATATTTTGTTGCAGTGGGGGAAATGCCACAATTTATCCCACAAATGGACAAGTACCAAGTCCAAAATCGGATAAAATGAAAAGGAAAAAAGGGAGAGAGTGAACACATATTATCCTTATATTCGCTGCCTACACTAAACACTTGTAGTAAGGAAGAAATTTTTGTCCCACATATGTTTTTGCACACAATTGCACCACATGGAAGGAAATCATGGAAGACAGATTTTGATGCTGTAATCATTTGCGCACACTCTTGTTGCTGTAAACCTATCTAATAACAAAGCAAAACCAGAAAGGAAAGTTGTAGAAGAATATGAAGGCAGCAGAGTATGAGGAGCTTCGTGAAGCCCTGTTGCACAAGGATACCAAGGTCTTAGACGCCGTTCGTTCCAAATACACCTGGGTACAATATGACACGTTGATGGCAATTCGCTCTCAAGAGCGCTCCCGTCGCGTTCGTTTGCAGCATCCCAAGTTCCGGGCCCGGCAGCGAATTCAGGAATACATCGCAAGGTACTTTTCTCTCTTTTTTTTCTTCTGTTTTTTTTTTTCTTTTTTGGTTACAGATTGCTTCCGATTCCTGGAACGATCGACTTGTGCACATTTCAAGGTTTGGATGTATATCTATTTGATGCTTATTCTTTTTCTTCGCCTTTGTCGTGGATCACTAGGGTTTGACATGTACCATTAGGGTTTGAGCCAACAATGTGTGTAGAGCTTAGAGTAGCAGATAGCACTAGTCTCCTGTGTTATCGGCATTCAGAGTCATTGAATACGTGCGTCATCCATGCTGCTAGATGGATTATGACTCATGATTGAAAGTCATGCATCTGCAATCTAAGTTGTAGACGTATTCTTCATGCTTCTTGTTATTTTTCCCCCTTTGTTGTAGTGCATTGAGGATCATGGACCATTAGGGTTTGACCAACAACATGGGTAGAGCTTGGAGTAGCAGATACCACTAGTTTCCTGTGTAATTGGCATTCAGGTTCAGTGAATAAGTGTGTCATCCATGATGCTAAATGGATTATTACTCATGAGTCAAAGTCCTGCATCTGCTGTATACAATGAAGGTACACGTCGGGGGAAGACATACTGGACATAAGCAAGGATTTTGATATCCCGCCATGTCTGTTAGTGCGGTTCTTGCTGGAGCATATGGTAGGCTTGCAGAAGCATCAGATTACAAGCTGCCTAAGGGACCCAACAAGCCTTCCAGATTCTCCCACAATCTTCAAAGTGCCAGTTGGTTGCAAAGATGCTTCAAACATCTTCAATCCTGTTTCAAAGACAAGGCTCTGTGCAGATGTGTATCGATGTATTGACAATGATCCTGTGAGCTCTCCTAATGTGGAGATGATACGCCGGGTTACAGGACTTGAGTAAGTTTCTCAAGACGAAAATGTACAGAACTGGATCTTTGCATACCTGTCTGCCCTTTTGTGTTCGTTGTGGAGTCTTAGGCTCTAAACTCTGGATCTGCAGGTATATTGAAAAAGCTGTACAGTTTTTCCACTCTGGAACAGCTTAATAATATCACATCTTAGTCTTTGGACTGTCTGGTTGAGCAGAGTGAGGTGGCTTAGGTCAATCTAGTTTCCACAGTAGAGGAGACTTTGAGACTGTAGGTTTTGTTTTACAGAGTCCAATGCTACTAATTTTCTTACACTACAATTTGGAGGTGGAAAACAACAACAAAATTTGCTGATGTGATGATTGAGCTGGTGATTACATAGGAAAAGATTTAATCAATATGGTTACTCACAGCAAAACATGCCATGCATATTCACATGTATGTTCATAATCACAGGTATGAGATGTTGCTGCGAGAGCATCTTCAAAGTCTGGGGATTGTGTACCAATCAGAAGATGATTTGCGGGCTGCAGGATTCAGCAAAACTCCTGATGTGAAGCTGGTAGCCCCCATTGGTGTGTGTGGACGTATGGTGAACTGGATCGACAGCAAAGCTTCATTTGGAGATGAACACTCTCACAAGATGCAGGCCAGTGACCAGTTTCAAAGGTATTGGAAAGCACATCTGTCCCATGGGGTCCTTAAACTGACAGTTTAATTTTTGGATGTGTAGAAGTTGCTCTCTTGCTCACATCTGTATCTCTGCGCCTTAGTGCACTAATGAGCAACCTTATTTGTCAATTCAACCTGATTGGCTTATAGCATGAGCAGTTGTTTGAAAGTGAATGGTGTCAGTTCAATTATCAGATTCATGAGTGCAGAAAATTTGAGTTAGACATGATAGCTTCTCTTATCCTTTACCCTCATTCTTTTGTTTCTCACCCACTTTTGAGATAATGTCTACCTCAAAGTGATAGTTGCTTATATTGTTGTAGCACATCAACATACAGCATGCTGCATGATAATGACTATGAAGTCTATTGGCATGTGTGCAGTTATGTCAACAGGTATGGGCCTGGAATGGTCATCTATTGGTTTGGCTTCATTGATGAACTCAATGACCACCCAGATGTGCTTCTCATGGATCGGTTCCCTGACAAGAGTGAAGTGTACTGCTTACCAGTGGCACCAGTGCAGTTCAAGAGATAACATGCTGTGCTTATGATGCTTAACATGCACTGTTGCTGGACCCATCAAGCTACGGAAGTGTTTGTGGTGATCTGTGTATTGATTGGTAGTTTGTTTGCAGTCATCTACCCATGCTGTGACAGACATTCAACCTTAATTTTAAGGTAGTAAGTCCAATGCAGATCTTTGCACTCTATGAATCAAAATCACAAAATGTTTATGGTGCTGTGTGTGCTGATCAATAATTTGTGATTTCAATTTGCTGAGTGGAAAGATCTGTGTAGAACTTGTCACCTTTGATTAATTGACATTGAATGTCTATCACAGCATGGGTATGCCACCTGGATCATACAGAATTGGAAAATTGAGTCCAGCAGATTCTAAGCATACCCACTGGTCATGAAGGTAATGTAGCTTCACCTACCTTTGTACTTCAAATGTGTGACCCAGATTTCAGGTGTGCACAATTTTTTTCTTTTTTTCTTTTTCTTCCATATCTGTAAGGGTTTTCAAGATCTGTTTGCAGTAAAATGTTCCAAATTTTCAGTTGTCTTTTCACTTAATCTCAGAAAGTCAGATCTATAAACCATTTTCTGTAAACTGCAATTGAACCTGAGGAGCCTTGGCTGCATTGATTTGGCTAAGAAGGCCAGATTGAGCAACACGTGTTCAATGATGCCCAGAGAAATCTTTGAAGGTGGCCCATTTCTTGTGACTTGATTGCCCAACGTTTGATACAAACCTGACTTCAACAGAAGAAATTCAATTCACTGAACCCTCTGATTCCAAGCCAGTGTTGACCTGCAATTTTTGAAGTAGAGAATGACAAGATGGTCAACATTGTCCAGGAGAGAGTGTCAAAATTTATACCTTGTATGCTTGAGGTTTGTATTGTAACATTTGTGGGAGGGAGGATCACAGACCTGCATTTAAGATGAAGTGCAAATTGAGCTCTGGTGATATTGTGGTGTCCATGATCCAAATGGCATATCATAAAAGGTAAATAGTTCAGACTTGACTGCAGCAAATCAGTGCAACACCATGCAGAATCCAGTGCTGAGCTTTTGTGCGTGCTGTTGGCACCTCGATGGATCCTACATATTTTCCTGTGCCATGTCTTTTCCCTGGTTTTGACACCCGTGCTATCCTGATGTCAATCTCCTGAACAAGTAGAAAACTCACTTCAGAAAAAGTTCATAACAAGCCACTGTTTAAACTTCATACTTCTCAAAGCTATTTTCATTTGTATTTTATGGCCACTTCGACATTCCAGTTATTATTCCATCTTTTTGTTTTCACATAGGAAGTAAAATAGCCACAGATGACTTAGACTTGAAAGTTCTGGAGAGAACTGTGGTGTTGGTAGAACATGAAGTGTTTGTTTGGGAGTACAGCAAACTGAACTTTGAACTAGAGAATGTTATCCATTGTCCTGTTTGAGAATTTAAGTTTCAGCATTTCTCACCATTTCTAGCCTCTGTTTGGGGCAATTTTATGTGATATTGATCTGAGATTCAATGTCTCCAATGCTGTTGCTGCAGTTGCTACAGAGGATTGGACATAACCATATTACACACATTTTGTTTAAGAGTTGTTTAGGTTCTGGCTCAGCAAGACACTTGGCTTGGGAATCCCATTTTGCACCCACCAGTGATAGCCCAGTAATATAGCAACCTGCAGGAGGATGCTCCTTGATCTGTGGCACATGCACGCACAGCCAACTTCCTCTTGAGTTGATGAGAATCTCATGAGCCTGGGATAATACACTTTGAATCAGCTTGAAGGTACCAAAAAACTGATGACAAATCTCCACGTACTTGACAATTGGGAAACCAAATGAGAATTCAGATCATTTAACTAGAAAAGTAAGCACCATTGAAAGGGTGATTATGAAAGAAATTTAGAGTTTCGTATGCTTGCAGGTACCAATGATGAATTAGTAGAACGATGATGGTTGATAGAATATATAGCTTCATAAGTAATAACCAGTTGATGTAGATTGGGTGCATGCATGCACTTGATAGGGACATGTTCTTTCAACCTTGCTTTTGCAACATCTCAAAGTGCTTTTGATGTCCACTTATCATAATAATCCATTGCAAAATGATTTGCAACTACTGTTGACATCAAAACCTCACCTTGATAAGCACCATCTCTTGCACATATCACCTTCATCGGAAGGATCATCATTGCATCATAAGTCTTTATTTACACATACCCAGTAAAATTTCTAGATGATAGGTCTTTGATTCATCCCACTTTTTTCCCCTTCTATTAAAGAATAGGAATGCATCAAATGATACTCATCAATTATTGTAAAAGACATTATGAATTGCAATTTAGAAGGTAAATTGTAGTTATCATGTGTTGAATTTATTCCGCCGTGATTTATGAATCTTTAACAGTTTAAATGAACATCATTTTTTTTGAACTTCAGTTTGGTTGTGGAACATGCACCACATGGAATTTACTTTTGAGGCGACTCAAGAAGCACATATTCAGAAATTGTTCACTATCTTGTCCCATTTGAAGGTGGATTGATTCAAAAAAATTACTATTTTCCAATCGATTGAGCTCTTGTTGGATGTAGTATCTCTCTTCTTCTCGAAGAAGCCATAAACCCTACCATCCCCATGAGGAGGCAACAAGTTGCCCAAATTAAAAAAACCAAACCTACACAATATGTTGAAGTTGTTATTCCCCTTTTAATTTTTCTAGATAGATTATTAAGATGTATATTGTACATAAGTCTTGAAAGGTGTGCCAAAGCTTCTGGAAATAATATTAAGGGAGTGGCAATGGTGGTGGTGGCAGTACTACAACTATCATTGTTTTTCAACATATAACTTGCCAAGAAATGTTTATTCAAGGAATCTACCCATTCACTTCTATCACCAATTTCTGCATACTTAGACCAAACATGATTCACTCTCCCATTTGCATCACAAACATCATGGATAATGTATGTTTTGCCAAAAATGGGGTGTAGCTCATGGTCTTCTTTAGGTACCAAACATTGAAGAAAATTATGATGATCTTGATCACATTTTTGATTTGGCATTAGATTCAATATGTCAATCTCTGACATAAGTCTCATTGCCCACATTCTATCAACTAAATCTTTCATACAGTCACAAATTGCTTGACAAAATTCATTTCCCCACACTTTAAACACAATTTTTGGTGATAAAAATTTAGCCTTTTGAGGACATGAAAAGATCATGTAGTTGTATAAGATATTGTTGACATTCATTGTTGTTGGGAAGTATTATAGGTGCCTTGAGCTTGAGATAGACTTGCACATATGTTGTGCTAATTGATTGAACCAAGTTCTTTTGGTAACAATAATTCAAATCAAGTTTATCATGATTGTAATATCTTTCAAGAATTGTATTGAAAATTGAAACCAATGAAGTATAACTATATTCAAAGCATTGGACAACAAAATAATGCCTCAAAAGTCTCACTAAAGGTGAACATGTGGTGAATCTATGGAAGTTCATGATAGCTGAATGCATAAACCCATGTCCAGTTGTGAAGGTAACCTGTACCAACCCTTTTATTCAATCAAACATCGAAGGAATTGGATGGTTGTTTGTGAAGACATGTTCATGTCAACAAAGATGGCTAGTTTTTAATGTGAAATAGGAGTCAAAATTCTTTTCTTTTGAATTATAAGCCTTGGTTTCAAAACATCATGTAATGAACCTCCTGTGCTATTGCAATGGAATGTGATTTCGACAACTTGGTAGCCTTTTATTGATGCAAGGTTATTTAAAATAACATATGCAACCATTGTTTTTCCACTGCTTGATCCACCAAACATCAAAATTGGATGTGAAATTTCATTCAAGTAGTTGGCAAACATTTTAGATCAAGCAGTCTCCTCTGTTGGCACAAATAATAATTCAGAATCTAAACTAAGACTAATGCGTGACCTAGTTTTCAAAATATCAAGTGACCATGAGAGAGTGTGGGCATCACCACCATAACCAGATGCAAAAATGTGGTTCCAACTCTTCCAACATTGGCATTTTGCATCATAAAAATAGTCATATAAAGAACCTATCAGAGGAAGGAAACTAATATATTTTTCCTTGTAAGAAGCAGTAATAACTTCCTTAACAACTTCATCAAAATGGTTGTGATTCTAAATAGAGCAAAGAAGACTTCCTATAGACCATACCAATCCACAAATGAGAATAGATCCAACACATTCTTTTAATTGTTGAAGGTTCTCCACTGATATACACATTTCATGGATGCAAATGTTGTTTTTAAATATATCTTAGTAATGAATGTTTTGTGCATCTTCTTTAGATATCCTTGAAATGGGTAGGTCTTTCAAAATCTTTCCATTAGTATCACATTGTACACTCTTTTGGATGTGTACATGTCTCCAATTGATTACATATCTTACAGACCTTACCAATTCTTGTGATTCTAAAATGTTTGAGATGTTGTGATCCCAAGTACTTTTAGATTGCATATTTGTCTTTGAAAGGTTGACAACTTGAGAGGGGTGTCTCCAGCTACAATATCACAATGTGGCATTGTCCTTATGGATCCAATTGGCCTTAATTGGCAAGCTTTAACGTCTTCATGGATAGATCATTGGCCTAATACATCTCCCATCACAACTTTTGTAAAAATTTTGTGTAATCATCTTCTTCCCCCAGGCCTTCAAATGGCATTGAAATATTTGCAACCTCCAATGCCTCAAACAGGATTATTGTTAAACTTCTTCAAACTTGTTGATGCCATGTTAAATGTGGCCTACATTTGTTACAAAACTATGGGATGTGCAAGTAAAAAATTCCATCTTTTCCCAAATGTACATTATGATATAACAACCAACATGGAAAATGGCCTACATTTCCCCATTAGACAATCATTTGCACATAACCAATGTTGTTCTAAACTTAATTCAATCCAAGATTTCAAGCCCCCTTGAGTCATGGGAAGACTAATATCACAACACAATGGGAAAAGGTTAACGTTCAATAGAATATTAAAGAAGATTAAATAAGCATCTCTTGTTAAACGTGGCAAGCAATACTCTTGTAAGGTTTTGCAAAGAATCACATCATCTTTGTTGCAAACTTCATCATTACTAACTCCTAAAAGCCATTCTTTTGTTGCAGTAGAGTGATAACACTCATCCATTTCACAACTGCTCTAACATCTCTAAGTCCAAAGTCACATTGGACATTAGCTTCCAAAGCTAGTTGCTTTTCTGTCAATAATTTTAGCAGCATCAACAACATTCAACAGCGCATAAAAAACAGGTTTCAG
Organism: Sphagnum contortum; assembly: GCA_963920785.1. NCBI lineage: Eukaryota > Viridiplantae > Streptophyta > Sphagnopsida > Sphagnales > Sphagnaceae > Sphagnum > Sphagnum contortum. The sequence continues at coordinate 19,781,321 of OY987279.1, read as the reverse complement.
AATTGCAGCAGATTGTCCCAAGCTCATCTGTTGTTGCCTAAATGTACAATTGAGAGAACATGGCCCATATTTATGTGCACCATGTGGAACCTCTGATTGAAGAAAAACATTCACAAATGTTTTAAGAAAAAAGAGATGTATATCATCCCTTGATTTTCCACCTTAGGTTTCTACAGTCCTACCAATGTAGGGTTGACTATATTCACCTTGTTATTCTTTGGTGCTAAATTATCTCCATTGTTCTTGCAATAGATCGATTTTTCAATCACCCACTTTGTGAGCTTAACTTTCTACTTTTTGTGTGTTTTTTTTGTCTTTGATGTGTTCGATGTGGGATAAACTCATTGTTTCATAAATATTCAAGTCATGTTTTTGTTGCACAAGAGCCCCCGACATGTTATATCCCATCCTAGATAGTAATCTCATTAAGAGCATGATGGTGTAGATTGCAAAAGTTTCCCAAATGGATGTTGGAAATAAAACCCAATGGTCCTAGCCTAACCAAATCCACTGATGATGAATTCCAATAACACATCAACACGTGCACAATATATTTGTAATAAACTTCCTAATTTGAGTAACATGCAAAAATGTATAAACAAGAAGTTATCATGTGCTTTTGCATAATGTATTTATGGGGATGGATGTAGTAATAATTACCTTGTATACTTGATGATTGAGTGATGGTTTTGTCTTGCAAGAGCTCAGCAACTTTGAAGAACTCCAGTGCTAACTCGGATATAAGTGGCCATGCATTTTGGCTAATCATGCATGTGCAACAGCAACAATTGGCACAGATGTTGTTGGCAACATTACTCTTGCCCCAGCAATCATTTATAGAACATTCAGAGCTCGCACTATTCTCAACAAAGCCATGACCAACATTACTAAGGTGGTTATCATCACAATATGAAAATGACGAAACATTCAAACTTTTGGCCTGGATGGTTGCTCCTGTCAGGATGTGTCGTTCAGTACTTATAAGAAAGTGCACAGAATTGGAGTTGAGGAAAACTCCAAGTCGTGCTTTGATGCCATGGAAGTGGTGGCATTGTTAACTGGATGGTTTTTTTGTGCTCCCCTGTACACTGCTGCCCCTTGATAATAATAATACTGAATCTGATTGGAATTTGCAACTGAAATAATTGCCAGCATCAAGTTTGGAAGTTCTACCTGCTGCTGCTTCAGTACACAGTCTCCAATTCTTCACAATTTGTACAAATTTTCGGTTTTTCTGTCACATTGCCATGATTCCACACTGGTTGTAACAATGGCACCTTAGCTTCTGGTGAAGAAATAAATTGCAGGAAGCATGACAATCCTTGTATATTAGCTATCTGTTGTATAAGCACAGAAGCAGCAACTAAATACTGTTGAAAAGATGGGAAACAGAAGACTGTTTCTTCTTCTCATTCAGATATGAAGCCCACTCCTCTGCTACATAATACCAGAGACTGAAGTCTGCATGTATATGTGCAGAAGAAGCATTCATTTTGCATGTGCTTGAAAATGTGTAAATTGTTTGGGTTTTTTCCCATAGCACGTGCACACACACACACACACCCATTGCAGTTCTAACAACTTGGGTAGCTCCACCACCCATAATGTGAGCCACAAGAAAACTGATGATGACAAGAGAATTGTTGGAATCAGCTAAAAATTCCTTCACCCAACCACATTAGCAAGTACAAAGATGATGCAATCCATGTTAAGGACTTTTGAGGTGAAGTTCACCCCCGGGAGAAGAAGAAGAAGAAGAAGAAGAAGAAGCAGCAGCAAAACAAAATACCAAAAAAGGAAAATGCTCATAAAATGTAAGAGACAGACACCAAATCTTCTTCTTCTCCAGGCTGCAGTTTCAAACATCATCACAAAATGCAACAGATCCACAAACCTTCCCAAACTCAGGTCATCACAGAATGCAACAGACACCAAATCTTCCTTTGTAACAGACAGACAGAGAGAGAGAGAGAGAGAGAGAGATGCTGGTTTCTTCAGAATCTGTGTACTAAATTCATCCTTAGCAAGAAAGCCGGACCTATGATGGTGCAGGTGGGAGGAAGCACAGATTGAGTCGAGCAACCATTCGATGTGATTGGATACTTGCAACAACAAAGGGTGCAAAATCATCGCCTCCTGAAGCTCCTGGAGCTTCTTCCGCCCCAATAGCTCCTCCTGCTCCATCCTCCATTTGTGTATGGTCTTGTTCCTCGGTGTCGACTCCTTATACCACCGAAACCCGAAACCCTAAACCCATACCGGAGGAGATATCATAGCCCATCACGAGACATGGGCACCAAGACCAAGTTCTTCCATCGTCATTGTAGCACAAGGAATCAGCAAGCAAAGGCAGCTTGCGTTGTTGTTCGGCTTGCTGCTCCAAGGCGCCATCCTCCATAAGAAAACCTAGCACAATGGGTAAGTCCCATCTCTTCTTGTTGGAAGAAGAAGAGCACTGTGAGATTATGCCCTGTGCTGCAGCAATCGAATTCAGAATCCGTTTGATTCTGTTGTTGTGTTGCTTGCGGCTATGGAAGAAGCTCATCGTCGTATGCTGCTGCTGCTTCCTCTTTCTTACAGGAAGCCCAAACCATGACTGCTGTCGTTTCTTCCTTAGACCTGCAATCCGGCGAGAGAATAAGGTGCTTGCTTTGTTGTTTTTGTTGTTGTCCTCTTCACATTCTCCTTGCTGCTGTTGCTGTTGCTGCATCATGGAGGAAGAAGAAGACGAAGAAGTAGCAGCAGCTTGAGAAGATACAACAACAGCTTCTTCATGGGTGATCGCACCATTAACAAGCTTTTGATTTTCTTTGTAGTTGGGATTCTCTTCTTCTGCTGCAACCCTTGTTGCACCGAATAAGAATGACGACGTGTAGATACAACCACACTGCTGGTGTTGCTGTTGCTTTTTTTTGGTTTTGCTTCTCCATCGACAACCAAGAGGATTTGTGCAAATTGAAAAGCAGCCTCAAAGGAGAAGAAGCAGAAACAACAGAAGAAGAGGAATCCACAAACTGTTTGATGATTGTTTCCTCAGTGATGATCGATGATGATGATGGTGCTGGTGGTTGTGCTGTTGTTGTTGTTGTTGCTGCTGCTGCTGCTGCTACTGCAACACTACTAGCAACAACACTGGTGATCAACGACGATGAGCCATCACTAGTACTACTAAATTACTTCATCTTCATCCCAAAATCTTTGTGTCTTTTTTTTTGTTCCCAATTTTTTTTTCCTCACTCCAATGATGATGATGTTGTCTTCATCTTCATCACAAAATCTTTGTGTCTTCTTTTGTTCCCAAATTTTTTTCCTCACTCCAATGATGATGATGATGTCGTCTCAATCTTCAAATCACAAATCTTGTTTCTCTTTTTGTTCCCAGAATTTATTCCTCACTCCATTGATCACACATCTTGGAATTTCCCCCTCCAATTTTCCTCCTCGTATCTCCTCCTCCACCTTCTCCTCCTTCTCCTCCTTATCCTCCATCATGATCATCAAATGACAAACCCACAACAAGATCTTCTATTGATCTCAAATGCAACAACCTAGGCTACGAGATCTTCTTATTGATCTCAAATGCAACAATCTAGGCTACAAGATCTTCTTATTGATCTCAAATGCAACAATCTAGGCTACAAGATCTTCTTATTGATCTCAAATGCAACAACCTAGGCTACGAGATCTTCTATTGATCTCTGTGGTGGTGCAAGAGATCAAATAGGTACTACCCTGAAAAAGAAAGAAAAAAAAACCTGTTGTGGTGCAAAATCACCAGCATACAAAGCTTCAATCCAAACAAGAAAAAGCTTTGCAGGAAATTACAACCATGAGCATTTTCCAAGCCCTCTTTTGAAAGCATGACAGTCATTTTCATGCTACAAGAAATAGGCACTGTCCTATTTTCCTTTCATATGTGTGTGTGTGTGTGTGAGAAAGTGCATAGGCTCTGCCTGTAAGGGAGAGACTAACTCTCCTGGGGGCAAAGCTCACATTTACATTGAGCCCTTCTGCAAGTATTATGCGCAGTGGGAGGATGTTTCAGAAATGTATTATCAAAATGGTCACCATGTTAGATTGACAATTACACATATCAAATGACGTTTTAAGGACATGTTTTGGAATTGGTGCTCTATCAGATGTGTTTTCTGACTTGCCAGAGAGCTCTTCTTCTTCTTCTTCTTCTTCTTCTTCTTCTGCATCAGGGTAATTTAGTTCTTGTACTGTCTCCAATGCGGGTTTTTATCCTTCATAATTTTTCTTGTGTGCAACACATTTTCTAGAAATCATTGCTACGCCAAAAAGACTAGAAAGTCCATGAAACACAAAAAGTATTTGTGCCATCACCAAGCAACAACAGAACTGACTAACTACGCATGTACTTCTTCCTCAGGTTGTTGCAATATAAAATCCTTTGGCTCACTCAAATGGACTGCATCTCTTACAGGTCTCTTTGCTTGAAGCTTTCAGCTTGCTGCCACAGAGGCACAAACAAACACTGGCGAGAGCTTCTGTGTACAAGTCACAAAAGACAGCAGCTGCTGACTCATACAAATTGCATATCTATAACTCACTCTCTCTCTCTCTCTAGTGCAGTGGCCAACACCTTTATGAGACTTGTCACTTACAATCTGTCTCATACAAACATATGAGAGGAAGAGGAGGTAAGAAGAGGAACAAGTAGGTGGGTGGTGTGAAAGAGAGGATGACTCAGGATTTCTGCTGTGGCTGAGGTGCAGAACCTCAAAAAAAAATGCCAAGAGGCTTCCATTATTTAAAAATGAACCAGATCTGCTATGAGATCTGGAGAACAGACAGAATTGACAGCTGTAGGAAAAAGAATTATGTAGAAACAAATCCCCACATGAATTATACTACTTCTGCAAAGATGGACAGCAGAGGACAAAAAGAAAAGAAAAGGGTACATCTATGCCATGGAGACAGTAACTGACAACTTTTGTAGCACTCTGAGTTGAAGTTGGATCAAAATGCTGCTAGTGGAGTTGCCTGTAATGAGAGAGACAGCTGGTGGGTGGGTATCTTGTACTAAAACAGTTTCTTTAGAAATCTATCAGAGATGCCCTCGATTCTGAGGGGTGGTTGTTGGCATATGCTTTTAAGACTGCTCTAGTTGACTCAAAAAAGGTTTAAAGTACAAAAGGACAAGGTGCCTCTCTCACTTCCTCACACACCAGTCTAATTGATGCTTAATGCTTATCTAATCCATTCCACTGCATGACAGGAACCAAATTCTTACCGGTTCGACCACTGGAATTCAACCTCCAAACTCCGGGCTGAGCCATCTCTGTTGGTATCAGGTTGCAGGGTGTACTGTCCACTTACAGTCCCTTCCATCACGACCCGGTCAATTTGAATGGTCACTTTCCCTAGTGAACCCTGCCAAAAACATTCAAAATTGCATGAGCAAAAATCATGTGTTACGCTCAACCACCACTCCTTTTCTGTAACACGTGGCATTCACAGATAATTCAGTGGTTTATTGTATTGCAGGGCACCACTGACCTTGCCAAAGGCACTTTTGCTCTTGCAAGAAATGTGAAGCTTTTGACCCTTGGGTGGGGTATCAAATGCCCAAGCAAACCCCTGCTGCCACTCGGGTGATGTACTGTGATTCACAACCTGCAACCCTCCTCCATCATCAGAGCGGCTCTCTTGGACACGCTAATAGTCTCAATGTTCAAGCCTCCCATTTTACTAAATATTCAGGAAAAACATAATCTGCAAGCTTACTATATTCCCCAAGAAAATTAAATAAAAAGGTGAATAATAACTCAGAGATACATGCCTTGGTCTGCCGAGGAGGACCATTGCCAAGTGTGATTTTACAAAAAGCGTTTGTACTGCCCATGGACAGTTTGAGATTGTGTCCCTGCTTGACAGTGACCACCAGGCTGCCGGGCAAACATTGTAACAAACAATCAGCCTTCTCCTGGAAGCGCTGAGGTCCCTCCCTCATCAACAGCTGCAGCACAGGAATTGCCTCTGCTGTGGCCATGGCTTGTGCTTTGCCAACTTCAGCAGGACTGGAGGACCATGCTTCCTGCAGAAGATAAAGTGCATCCAGTGCGGCTTCTTGTGCCAGTTCACTACCAGCCTTCAATGCACCCACCAGCTGAGGAATGCTTTGTGTGGCTTCATCAGTCCCACGCAACCGACCAAAGTTACCAAGCATTATAGTAATAGCCTTGACCACATCCTCATTCACTGAAGCTGTTGCCCACAAATCCTTCTCCAACACAGCTGTGCACCCCACCAGTCATTTTAGTTGAATGTGAAGGAAGAACATATCCAAGACTGCTGCAAATTTTAAAATAGGGCTCTCATTGGCCTTCAAAATGAGTCATTACCTGCCAAAGCCCGGATGATATCACTGGATGCATACTCCTGAATAGTATGGGTTGAAAATACAAGCTTCAATAACGTGGCTGCATGCCCTGCAGTCTCTGAATTACTTGAACTCAGCAATTCTTGTACCACTTGAATGCCCCCTGCCTCTGCAACTGCTCGCTTGTTTGCGCGGCTATTCATAACCAGGTTGTGCAGCGCACACACAGCTACCATTTTCATCTCTTCAGTGGGCTGATCCTCCAGCAAGCTTACCAAAGCGCGACATGCTGAAACTGCATCGTTGCTGCGAGACAAACCTTCCAGTTGGAATAGATCCCCTAGTGCCAGTGCTGCCAACAGCCTTGCTGGCTGTACACATGTCTGTGGGTCAAGCAAGTACTGTGCCAAAGGTGCAATGGCAAGTTTGGCCACCCTCGTATCTCGCACCTTCACATTGTTAAACAATGCCTCCAGAAGACGAGCAGCAGCTTCCTCACATTGATGACACCTCAACAGCTCCAGAAGTGCCTCTACAGCACCCGCTTCTGCCATGCCTTCAGCACTGGATGCATCATCCCTCTCCAGCACAAGCAGTGCAGTAAGAGCCACCACCACTGTGGCCTCGTTACTTGAACGCAGCAACCTCACCAACACAGCAACTGGCACTTGGAGAAAATACTGCGAACTAAAGCGCAGCACATTGGAAAGGACCAGTGCAGCAGCTTCCCATAAAGCATGTGGTGGTGGATCCACTTGCAGGATGAGTGCAGAAAGTTCCTCTATGCCCCCAGCATCAACTATTGCATTTGGCCAACTGTTGGATGCACTCTCCAACGCCCTGATAGCCTCCTTTTGTAAGCTTGGGACACCTACTCCGACCAGCCTCACAAGGGGAACTACTGCTTGTTGAGCAAAGACATCTCGCTGAAAGTGCTCTTGTGCCAAAAGATGGGAGAGAAGCTCTGCTGCTAACTGTTGGACAGGCTGTGCTGGAGAGTCAAGTAGTAAGACAAGAGGTTCAATTGCTTGATTAGGTGTTAGGTCCAAACTAGCGAGTCGTTGAGGCTTTTCAAGAATGTTAACCAGCACTTGCATTGCACTGTGCTGGCCGGAGCTGCTCAGTTCTGGATGTGTGAGAGTAGCAAAAAGTGGCTCAACCACCTTAGCTGCTGCTGCTCCTTTAGCAATGCTGCTGTTGTTTGTCAAAATGCGCAGCAACTCTGCAGTGAGTGCAGAAAGTGAATCTGGGGCAACTGGCAGAGTCTCCAAGATATTATCAATCACACCAGCTTTCACCATGTCCAACTTGCACAGTGGACGATCCTTAGCCAACTTGATAAGGCAACTCACTGCTGCCTCATGCAGCACAAAGTTTGAACCCACAACCAAGTTTACCAGGGGCACCACTGCTCCATTGGCAGCAACAGCCTCAGCTTGCTGCTCATCCTCCAATAAATTATCCAGGGCACAAGCACCTGCATACTGTGCCGAGTTTGATTCTGAATCCAGCAAGGCAACAAGGGGTGGAATGCAGCAGGTTGCAGCTGGGTTGGAACGCACTCGTGGATTGCTGAATAGGATTTGGCACAGCTCTGCTGTGTCCTCTTTCAGTTCCAGAGAGCAGTCTGACAACAGGACCCGGCAAAGCCCTTCCAGTGCATTTGCTTCCGATTCTGCAATGGCCAACACCTTGGGAGGATTGTCCACTGAAAGCTTTACAAGGGCACCAATTGCAGCCCGCTGCTCTTTCTCCACCCCAGAACTCAGCATTTCCACCAATGGAGAGACTGCTTGTCCAGCAGCATACCCCACCTTGATATGCTCAGCAGCAAACAGCCCCTGAAGAGCCCTAGCTGCACTGAGACGAGAACCCCGGGTGCCAAAACGCAGTACAGCCACCAGCTGCTCTACAGCACCTACTGCAGATTCATGGCGTCGCAACTCTGCACTGCTAAACAGAATCCCCAACAGATCTGCTGTGGCTTCTTCAATTGCATCTTGAGGCCCAATGGACAGATACTTTGTTAATCCATCCAGTGCCCCAGCTTCGGCCATGGCCAGCTTGTTGACATTGTTTCCCTCTGCCACCTGTGTCAAGAGACCAAGAGCCAGAGGTGGGGCACCAGGACGATCAGGGAGTGGTTTCAGCAAATCCACCAGAGCTGGAATGGCTTTGCGAGCAGTGGCACCAACTCGTATGTCATCGACACGGAACAAACGTTCCAAAGCCACCTGGTCTGGATTGCGTGGCAGCGCAAACTCCTCAGACAAAGCCACAAGGTTGCTCATATCTGACTCCAAACTACCGAGCATTGGAATGAGGCCACCAGCAGCCCCAGAATTGGCCACTGCCAGCACTGTGCCACGGCTACCATTGCACACCAGACTGGCCAGGGCTTGCGCTGCAAAATAGCGGTCGATGGCCTCCTGTGACTTAAGCAGAGTTGCAAGTGACGGTATAGCTCGCATTGTTGCAGGTGCACGTGTCACATCACGTTCTTGAAACAGGATAGCAAGTAACAATGCACTCACCCACGTACTTCCATTGTCCTCAACTTCAGCCTGCCCCAAACAAACCAATAGTCTAAATCAGCATTGCCCATTCAAGTGGAGAATAGTGTGTGACATCACAATAAGATTTTTGCATCCACTGCCAAAAATATGCCAAAATTCTACCAATAGTACAACCAAATTGAAATAGAAAACTTCTTGCACCATTTCATCTGACCATTCTCTCCTGAAAAACTAAAACAGATAAGGTAGTAAATGTTAGAGACTGCAAAAGACACAGGGGTGAACTCACCTGACGGGCATTGGGTGCAAAGATTGCAAGTTTCTCTGTAAGAACCTCAATTGCACCAGCTTCCATGACTGCCAGCTTGCTTTGTCTGTCATGGGATGAAAAAACACACAACAACCACAAAGCAACAGTGCATCCCAAAATGGCTGCAGGGTCATGCTCTGAGAATCCATCAACATCATCTCCTTCCAGGGTATTCTCCTTTCTTGTGAAAGAACCAACTTCCCCATCTTCGCTATTTCCCAGGTCAGCATCTTCAACAGGTTTGAATCCCAACATATCAACCAGGGACCGGATGAGATCTGATGTAGATCCTGCTTCATACAGAGCCTCCATAGAGACTTGTCGGTGTTCTTTTGCAGCACAAATTAGTAATGCAGTGCCTCCAACTTTCACCTCCAGGCTAGGAGAGTGGACAATTCGATCTGCAAGTGCTGCAATGCACTTTGAAGTGCTAGCAATCAGATCACCCAGAACCACAGGCTGGTCTCGACATAACCTTGAGAGGACCTCTATTGCCTTCTCCTGCAAGAACGGCACACCGACTGCTAGACAATTCACCAATGGTCCCATGCTGAATGGGACTTCTGCCAGGACTGCCCATGGAGGCCGGCTAAGTGTTCCACCTTGTTTAGCCCGTGCCAGTGATGCAAGTGCCTCCAGGGATTCTGAGTTGGTGCTATGTTCCAAATCAGTATTAGCAAGCAGAGACACCAACGCCAGGACAGTTCCGCACTGATGAACATTTTCAGCAACCACATCATCAACAGGTCGAGAATGGAGTAGCCGGACAAGAGCCCCAGCTGCATGCTCCTTACCCAGGAGAGTTCCCTCCCGCAACACCCTGGTGAGTGGGAGTATAATTTCCTCTGCAGGTGCCTCTTCTGCCACCTCCAAATCCAGGAGAAGGTTTGCCAAAGCTGTCATTGCGAATTCAGCCACTGCTATGCTTGATGACTTGGCTAAACTGATGAGAGGCAAGATCGCATGCTTACCTGCCTCTGCAATTTTTCGGTTTTTCTCAATGCAGCAAAACAGTGCTGCTAGTGCCCGTGCTGCCTGCATGGCAATTTGCTCATTCCCTACACTCAGCAGTTCTATTAAAGGGAAAATCCCATCAACAATAGCTGGGCTTTCGCACAGATCCTGTCTTGAAGCAAAGATTTCTGCAAGGACTGAAGCAGCATGCTCCTGACTCTCAGCATTCTTTGACTTGAGGAGCTGCACCACAGTTTCAAGTGCTTCATGGGCAGCTGAGCCCTCCCGGAATGTATCCTCCTGTGAGGCAACAGTGAGCAGACAGCCCACAACATGCAGCACATGGACCTTTGACTCTGGCAAGTCACCAGTTAGAAGTGCAGTCAACTGGCTGATTGTGCTTGCATCTGACTCGCGTACCAGCTGGGTAAGTGCTCTTGCTGCAATTTCCTGACCCTTTGAACCAGCATTCTTCAGCAGCCAGAGAAGAGCAGGTACAGCCTCAGCTGTCTCAACACATTCACGGATATCCTCACTATGGCTGCAAAGATTTCCAAGGATGATTGCCGAATCCTCTTTCGCTTTGGCAGATCCAGTTTCAAGAAGCTGAACTAGTGGAGGAATTCCCCCTGCTGCTGTAATAGCCCACTTGCTTTCATCTATTTCTTGGGACAAAATTGAGAGCAATGCAGCCACATATTCTTGCTGTTGCTCAGAGGAAAGACCCAGTAACGAGATCAAGAGTTGGACTCCCTCTCGCCCTCGCAGTGCCTTCCACAAATCTGACTTGCCACTACACAAATCCCTCAGTGATCCCATCAGTTCCTCTTGGGGCTCAATGTTTGCCATAGTAACCAGCCCAACTAACATTCTTTTCCCTTCTGCATGCTCCAGACCTTTGGCTACACAAGCATTGCCGTACAAGCTTGCCAGGGCTTCCACAGAACGCTCCTCAATCAATTGTGATGTGTGAGGTTCAAGCTGCTTCACCAGAACCTTCTCAATCTTTACTGGGTCAACAGACTCCACAGACTCATCTGTCGCATCTAAAACCATCAGCGCATAAGCCAATGCTCCAGTTGTATCTGCAATTTCTGATTCGGATCGCTTCGAATTGAGACTTCCTGCAAGGTTAACCACAACAGCAGGCATGCCACCTGAAATGTTTGCCAGTGCACCCATGGAATTCTCTTGCAAGGCCTGGGCATGCTCCCCTTGCATGAACTCCTTGGATGGTGCAACAGTTGCACTGATCAACTTCACTGTTGCCCCTGCAGCTCTCATGGATTCCCGAGCATCATCAAGGTCAGATGTGAGGGCACATAGTGCTCCTGCAGCTTCTGCACGCACAGAAACATCTTTATGTGTCAAAAGTTGCAGAAGTGGGCCCATAGCTTTCGCACCCAGTATGAGTTCACTGGTATTGTCTACTGATTTCATCAAACTTGCCAGCAGAGATGCTGCATTTGCTTGTGCTTCAGGACTCCCATTCACTAACAGCCCCACTAAGATACCCACAGCACCAGCCTCCAGGGTGACAGGCCAGAAGCCTTCAGTGCTTGTGCAGAGGTTGCGAAGTGCCCCTGTCAGTAGACCACCCACAGCCTTCTGCAGCTTATACTTTGGCTGCAGCTGCTCCCACAGATGGGGTACAACACCCTCAGTTGAGAAGATCTTTGAGCCAACATGGTCCCTGGCACCTCCCTGGGAAACTGCATTCAGGGCTTTAGCTGCCACAACTTGGGCATCTGGAGAAGCTGACTTGAGCAGGGCAAGTAGTGGAGGTATGCAACCGCCTAGGAGCACTTTGACACGAAGATCTGCCTCCTTGCACAACACTCCAAGGATAGCTGCAGCATTTACCTTTGCAGCCAGTGTTCCTGACCTGAGTAGTGCTACTAACAATGGTATTGATTGCGAGTGTGAACCCACTGCACTTCTGGCATCCTTTCGTCCATCTGCCAATTCATAAAGCTGCCGTAAGACAAGTTCCCGCTCAGCAGCTGGCGTAGTTGCTGAGCGCAACTGTTCAATGTATTGTGCCACTCGGGCACACACCCCATCTGGATCCTCAATACCAGCTGGTCCAGACCAATCCCTGCAATAAAATGGACATGCATCTCATATCAGCAGTCTCATGCAGGAATCATGTCTTTCAGTCACACGTTCTGCTGCTGCTGTCACAAGCATGCGGATGTCAAAGAACTTGGGACTAGGCTGGGGATTGGGAATACCTCAGACGTGGACCCCCCACAGAAGATTGGGGTGTCCTAGGTGTTGGCGGCTGTCTTTCGTGATTGTCCACCATGATCTGCACCTCAACCAAGGTCAAACTGAATTTTCTGTATTCATGGCTCAGAACATCAATTCCCCAGAACTAACGGCTACTTCTTCTGGACCAGGTGAAATAGTGGATCCAGCCAGGTCGTCTGACTCCTCTACATCCCTGAATCTTGTACAGATCTGACTTGATAACAACAAGCAATGTGATTTGTGAAAGGGATGGAAGACTACTATTCTGCTCTAATTGTTGCAGCGCTGGTAATGTCCCCTTCAACATCCACCAGACAAAATCAATGCTGAATTCTGCATTGATCTAGTACCCAATCTGAGTGTCATCACTCTCTCTCTTGTATCTCTCCAGACACATAGGGGATCTGGTAACAACTTGAGAATGGGTAATTGGTTCTGAAATGTGAGTGAGGTGCCCCCTCTGCCTCTACCGCCACTGAATAGAGTCCACATCAAGAAAAATCCAGATCTTCTTGATCCCCAGACACAACTTTTTTTCTTGACTGAAAGTTTCTCCAGAGCAAAAGTTGGGGGGTTTTTCTTTGCCCCTTCTATCATTGATCTCTTGCTGCTTGGTTTTTCCTATTCAATGGATGGCAGCAAAGAAGATCCATAAACAGGTCTTCACATCAATTTCAGCCTCAATTGAGCAACATAGATAGATAGATACCTCAGTTGATGACTGCTGGTTGGAAGAGTGGAAAACTGAGCCGCCTCAACCAACTTGGTGAACTGATCAAGGCTTGACTGCTACAGCACTGCACTGCTGATAGAGCGCTGCTGCTGCTATCCCATCAAACTCCTCTCTGGCTGCACACATGTAAATTACTTAGACAAAAGAAAAACAAACTAACACCAAGGCACACACACACACAAAAAACAGCATCCTCATCACCATCATCAAACAGCACAACAACAAAGAGGACAAAAAGACAGCATTTTGCGTGGTTTTCTTGAGTCTCCAAAACACGAGACCGGACCAGCTGCTATCTCAAGATGACGATACATCGAAACTAACGCCACACCGAAGATCTCTCCTCTTCTCTGTTCAGTTCGGTTCCGTTCTTCTCTTCTCCACAGCGAAGAGACGAGAAAATTTACTTAACAAAAGCAGATCGCAAACACTAGGATCGCAACACGGCACACGAGAAAGAAAACCAAAAAGAAGAAAAAACAAAGCAAGCAAACAAGAACAACAAGGAAACGAAATACATACCTCAGTGGAATGCGGCATGGCAAAAGAATGCAGCAGCAAAATTGTTTCACATCCCTTGTGCCCAGCGCTCGCTCATCGAGTTATTGCCGCATCCTCTTCTTCCCACCTTCCTTTGTGTCTGTCTGTCTGTCTGTTTGTCTGTCTATCTATTATCAAGGAAAGAGGAAATGGAAGGCAGCTAAAGAATTGACAAAGAACAAGAAAACAGAAAAAACAAGAAGCAACAAGAAGAAGAAGAAGAAAAATCAGATCGGAATGCGAAAGGAGAGAGATGCGTTATTGTTGTTGTTGTTCCTTCCTTCCTTCACGTGAGCCAATGCAGTGAATGTGAGAGAGAGGCAAGAAGAAGCAAAAGAAGAAGCAAAAGAAGAAGAAGAAGAGCAACCAGGCAGCTGCTGCCGAAAGAGAGAGACAAGAATGCAGATCGCTGATTGCAGCCAGCAGCAGCAAGATCACAAAATCTGCTACAAAAACTTCTTGCACAAAACTCCTGGAACAAAAACACAACAAAATCCAAAAAATTCAAAACAAAGCGAGACACAGAGAGAGAGAGAGAGAGAGAGGAGAGGAGAAGAAATGAAAAGAAATTGCAAATTTGGGAGATGAAGCTCCCTTCCTCTCTATCTCTGTGTTCCTCTCCCCCAGAGCAGAAAACAAGGGAAAAAGCGCATCCCTTCCCTTTTTCCTTGGGTTTCCTTGTTTTGTTTTTGTTTGATTTTGTTGATTTTGGCTTGTTTTGCTTTCCTCTTGTGAATTTCGCACTTTGGGGGGGGGGGGGGACCTAAACTAAACCAAACGTAACCAAACTAAACCAAATCATCAATCCATCAATGAATGAATGAATAATTATTTAGCCATTGGGGGGGTCACTGGGTTGGTTTTGGTTGGGCCCCCTCAATAATGGTAGGTATTTCATTTTCTTGCTCATTTTTCTTTTCCCTCTAGCCCCACATGGTGACAGTTGCCCAGTTATTTATCTATTTATTTATTTATTTAGTATTTTCTTAAAATTTTCATTTTTATAAATATATTTATTTTAAAAATATTTATATTTTTTTAGAAAAAAAATTGCGGGGTCTAAATTTTTTGTGGTTTTTTTTTTTCCCACAAGAAAATTGGGGAAGTTCTTTGTTTTGATTTCTTTTATTAAATAAATTGAATTCTACTAATTTTGCTTATTCTTTGAGAGTTTTTGCTTGTGCTAAAATTTGTGATGTTTACACCCCCAGTTTCCACTAGAGACTAAATAAAATAAATAAATAAATAAATAAAAAAAATAGGGAATTTGTTGGGAAATTTATTACCAATTTTTTTCTATAAATCTAGTATGTAAATGCTACTAGGTACCTAATTCATTCTACTAGTACTTTACACAATGCGTAATCACAAACAAAACAACTCAAAAGGAAAATAATAATAATAATAATATAATTATATATATAATTTCAAAAATAATAAAAATTATATATATATATAATAAAAATCCTTCACATATTCATCTTCCTTTACTATTCTCTAACCTCCCTAATTTTGGTTAATTGCTTTATACCCTAGTACCTTGGAAATGTGTGGAAAAGGGATGAATATTTGAGGAAATGGTATATAGAATGTGAAGGAGTTGCAACAATGGATGGACTCCATCAAAAGGATCAACACATGGATGAATGGGGGGAAGTGACGGACTTGATGGTGTTAGAATTGGGATGAACCCACTTTAAAATTGGACAAATGAGAGACATTTAGTTTTGGCAATGGATGAATGTTTTAGGATTAATTTTTATTCCTTTTTAATTTTATTAATTTAAAAAAAGGGAAGATGCTAATTCATCAAATTTTATTATTATTATATTTTTTAATTTTTTTCTTAAAACCCAAAATCCTAAACCATCCACCACCACCACATGTTCTTACATTAAAATAATTATCTAATTAAAAAGAAAAACAATTTTATTATCATAAAAAATTTAAAATTAGACAAAATAAATAATTGAAATAAATAAACTTTATGATTATTGGGGTATTTTTTTTAAGCTAATAATAATAGCAATGAACATGATGCCAACATTTATAATGCAACAAAAAAATCCCTTACAATGAAGGGACTATATACTCTAATAATGATGATTCTCAACACACAATATTCCTGCCTTACAATGCCAGGGCCAACAAACCTATTTAATGCCTGCCTGCCTGCCTGCCTGCCTGCCCCTCTCTACCTGAGGAGCAAATAAAAAGGTCATGTATGGGGTGGGGGGGGGGGCATGGTGGGGGAAAGGGTTGATTATAAGCATCTTTTACTAATGGAAGAAGGAATGTGAACACTTTAAAGGAAGTTTAAGTTAAAAGAAGAAGACCAAGAAAGTCAGAATCTTTTCTCTCTAATTTTTTAATTTTTAATTTTTAATTTTTAATTAATTATTATTTTTATTATTTTATTTTATTTTTCCCTTGGGCCACTTTCTTTCTTTCTTTCTTTCTTGTGTTTTTCTGGCATTTGGGGAAGGAGCTAGCCTAGTTTTTATTGGCAAAGGATACTTAGAAAAACTTGGATGCTTTGGGTGCCTTCCAAAAATCCAACTGCCATAATAAATCAGTGACATGAACCCAGTAGTAGTCATGGGGGGTGTGTGTGGGGGGGGGGTGCATTATTGCTTGCTTTCTATTACAAAAAAAGGACCATATTGCTGTTGGGTGAGGACTCACAGGAGGTGCGGTTGAGGGTTGAAGGGGGAAAGGGGGGTGGGGGGTTGGGAGGCGAGAGAGAGAGAGGGTGTTGTTGGATGGAGGAGCAAGCTGGCAAAAAAGGTAGCAACAGAATAATTTTGCAGCAATGATAGAGGGTGGTTAGGTTACAATCATAGTTGGGTTTGTGGGTTAGGTTTAGTGGGATTGTAGGTTATGTTACAATCATAGTTGGGTTTGTGGGTTTGTTAGGTTTAGTGGGATTGTAGGTTATATTGCAAATCATAATTGGGTTTGTTGGTTAGGTTTAGTGGGATTGTAGGTTAGGTTACAATCATAGTTGGGTTTGTGGGTTTGTTAGGTTTAGTGGGATTGTAGGTTATATTGCAAATCATAATTGGGTTTGTGGGTTAGGTTTAGTGGGATTGTAGGTTATATTGCAAATCATAATTGGGTTTGTGGGTTAGTTTATTGGGATTGTAGGTTAGGTTATTGGGTTTGTGACAATTTGTGTAGTAGTAGTAGTACATTATTATATACTATGTACAAGTGTCTTTGTGAAAATAATGTTGTAGCCCTAAGGGGGGGGTCCCATTTCATGCAGCTGGATCTATCTAGAGTGGGCTTCCCAAGCAACACAAGGGTGGTAAAGAGCTTGTTGTGTTGTTATTGATGCATAGTAGGTAGGGTTGGTTGTCAGCATGATGATGATGATCATGAAGGTGATGATTCTTTTTAAACAATTAATTTGTTTCCAAAAGGTTGGGTCAACGGGGTTGGTTGATTGATTGCAAGTGGTTGGATTGATTGCCTTCTCCTATTGAGCTACCTAGTTTCAAGTTTTGATGGACAATTCAATGTGTACATGTGTTAATAAGTGTCTATTTTTTTTGGCTTTGGAAGCAAAAGGATGATTGAGAGGTTTCTTTTCCCCCAAAATTTTGGTCGCATTGTGTGTGATATGATGGACTGTCCAAATTGGTATTTGCCCCTTTCCTTTTAGACTCTTGAGCGTGTGCAATATCTTCATTCAACCTTTCTAAATATCTACACAAGGTTAGCGTTGAGGTTAGGGTTGAAGCTTTCTAAATATCTATACAAGAATTTAAAAATGTTGAAGCCACTAGGGTTGAGGTTAGGGTTGAAGCTTTCTAAATATCTAAACAAGAATTTAAAATGTTGAAGCCACCACTCTCTTGAGGTTAGGGTTAATACCACCTCAAGAGAGTGCTTGTGTTTTTAGTGTTGGGTGGTTCTTTACTCGTGTGAAGGACCTTCGGTTTCAGTTGTGAAAATATAAATCAGAACAGTTCTGGTTTTGATTCCACACACAAATTGGTTGGTTCCAGGTCTGGTTCTTCAAAAATCAACAAATTCTAGCTCCAGTTCCAGTAACCTACACTAGAATCAACAATTAATTGCATGTTAACCTCTGGTTAGCCCTCGGTTCTAGTCTCTCTCTTCTTCTTTTTCCCAATTTTTTTTTTGAAAATTTCAAATTTCTTATATATATATATGATCAGTGTCAAAACTGCCAAGTTACTACGGTTTTCCAGTTATCAACATTTTTGGGTGACATAATTCATTTGATATTCGTCATCGTTGGCAAGGTAGGTACCCAGTTGGGCCCAAAACAAATATGTAGAAAGGTATTGAATACCATTCCAACAAGAACTATGAAAATCTTTCAATGAAACTAATACGAAGGTAAATGATGGCCACAAATTATTTACATGTTCAATATTGGATTAGTAGTCAAGGTTGCATCTTATTGATGCATCAACAATCAGTTATCAATACGTAAACACTAGAGTTGTCTGGAAAGTCATGCGATTCTGGGGGTGAGAATGGCCAATTTTGGCATAATAATAGGGCATCAAACACGTAACTGGGAATGAAAATTTTACAAAACGAAATACCTTGGACCCAAAGTAGTTCTTCCATCAATATTGGTAGTAAACTGAGTTTCATTCCGGTCTTTCCTTTTCCCTGAGCGCCTCCACTGCTGCTACATATATTTTCACTGCTCCTGCCTGTACAATTACTATAATTACTCTCGAACCTTGTGCATTAAATGCTGAGTTTCCGCATTTCAACTTAGATTTAATAAAATTTCCTTACTTTCCAAATACCACTGAAAGAGGGATTTGGGGGGGGGGTTAAGCAGACCCAAAGGACAGGGTGACTTTACGGATAACTTTACTATGTTTGAGGAAAAAAAAACTTTTAAGTTTTCCATTGGCACACAAGGAAGGAAGGGATTCTTTCAAAACTTGAAAGCCTAGTTCTCAACCAAAGAGGAACACATCCATTGTCAAATTATATTTGAATTGCAAGTAAAATTCAAATCCAAGAATTTCACCAAATCCAAGAATTTCACGATATGTGAAAATATGTACTCATAAATGAAATTTTGGTTTAGTGAGTCACTTCACTTGAAAAGTGTACATGTCAAACTTACCCACTATCTAATTTTTATCTTGCTATTATATTTTGGAGGTTTAACTTTATAATGTTTGAATTTTTCTCGGTGAGTCGTGTAGAGTGTGGATAATTATTCATCTCATATACCCTTACAAGTATGGTCTATCATATGCAAAACATATTGTACCATGTATAATTTTCCTTATGCAATACAATACAAACAATAACAAAAATGTATTATATTGTAAGTTGTTATACAATGAATTCATGTTCATACCACTTTTGTGATGTATTTGGCTAAAGAATCACATGGTACTTTTAGATTGTTGCAAAAATTGATGTAATACAATGCCATTGAAGAAGAGTGAGGTTTAAGTCCTTCTCTCATCCTTGGATGGTTGATTAGGCCATTCAAGACAATTTTCTTTAACCAATTCAACTTTGCACCTTAGTTAATTCTACGGCTATCAAATAAATTCATCTTTGCAAAACAACAAAATCCTAACATCATGAACCCTTAATACGGATGGCATATTAAAGCTTTAATGATCCATTTTGAAAACATCCCTCATGTAGATACTAGGCAAGTAGGTTAGTCTCTCCATTAATTTTGATGAGAGGAATATTGTCTAATAGTTGTCATGAAAGTTGATTGCAATGGACCTTTCAAGTTGAACTAAGAATATTTATTTGATTAGCTTTTTTTGAAATTGAAGATTCTTCAACCACTAACCCACCTTTAGTTGGCATTAAGGTAAGTGAGATTACTTATTAATGTACATTTGAAAATTGCCCACATGAATGCTATTGCTATCATGGACAAATGGGGCTTCAACATGCATTGTCATCATGGGGTCTTGGTCCATTGACATGCCATATGCATGGTAATCAATAGGTACCCCATGCTTAAAATATGTAAAGTCAATTAGTCCCTAAGGTTTGACAATGTTGGATATATGAGCATACGCAAGATGTATTACCTATCCACACCATCATAAGGTCCAAAAGTCGACCAAGGTGAAGGAAATGAACATATATTTTACATTCTTGTTTAGGAAAAATGTTTTTAAAGTATGATTGAAACATGTATCCTAGCCAAGCATTGAAGATGATTGATCCACTTTCAAAAATGTGATTCCCAAACTTTCTTTTTGCATTATAATTTTTTTCTTGTGATTCAAAAGCTTTATTTAGATTTTCCAATTAACTACCAAAATTTGGATTGTTTGTGCATGGGTAATGTAGATAGATCATGAGCTTTTTCATTTTCACAATTTTGGTTTTGATTCTTGACCTATAAATTGTGAGGAATGATTGTACTAGTGGAAGATGAGCAAAAGTTTCTTTCACATTGTTGAATTTTGGATTAAACAAATTGTTGCAATTGTTGGGAACAACATTAAAAGCGTAAGTATGTTCTTTTTTCATTTAACTACAAGGTTTTGACAACATATGTATGAATTGAAAACCTTAAGCAGTTGGTTTTCTTGGATAAATGAAAGAGTTGCACAAAAAAGTTTGAAAATTGTGAAAGAACATTATGCAAGAAACCTTCAAAATAATTGTAAACAAGCATGATGCAAGAAACCTTTGAAATAATTGTAAAAGAGCTTGATGCAAGAAACCTTCAAAATAATTGTAAAAGAGCATGATGCAAGAAACTTTGAAATTTTGGACACATCAATCTTGTATCCATAAGGTAAATATAGGGCAAAGGGTAAAATGCATTACTTGTAAATGTTGGTCATTATACTCATGCAATTTTTAAAATCGAAACTAACATTCAATCTTCTAGACACCCACATTAGTGTTTTCATTTTCAAAATTTATAGGTTGTTCATGTGGCAACTTGGATTATATTGCACATGTTGCTCACATGAGATCACAAATATAAGTTATTTGTCACACCAAATTTGTGAAATATGAAAATTGGGTGAATGTTTTTTGAATTAATTGTCTTGAATTATAATGTGATTGAAAAGCCAATTGCATAAATAACTCCACTCATTGATTATTTCAAGTAAATATGAGAGATAATTTTGCAAGGCCATAAAATACGATATTCTTGTGACATATGGTCAAGTGGATATGGTAGATTCCTCGTCATTTTGGGAAACCCAATAAATCACTTTAAAAAATCAATTGTTCATGAATCACAACTATTATCAAGCATATTAAGAATCTCAAAGTGTTGAATGGAATCTTCATAAAATTAAAGGTCATTTCTATTAACTATAGGCTTGTCAAGGTCGAAATTAGGTGACAAATGTTTTCCAACAATTTGTTTTTGAAATTTTTTTGGATTAATGTGCTTTTCCTAGTGTAAAATTTACTAGTTTTGCTATTTTTTGGGAAAAGGGTTGCCAAATTTTTAATATCAAAAAAAAAAAAAAAAAAAAAAAAAAAAAAAAAAAAAAAAAAAAACCTTGGTTGATACAAATTGTCCAAAACAATGCGCTTCTCATTTTCAAGGTAAATACTAAATACCTACTCACAAGGCAAGAGAAAATTGTTTATTAATTAAATGTGAATTACCAAAAAAAGGAGAGATGTCATAACTATAGATGATAGTTTAACTGGCTTATTGTAGTACCTTGGCAGCTTTGGCACAAATTATATTATTTTAAAAAATGTCAAATAATTTTCTCAAAGAGGAATTTTTGTGAAGGAAAATGAAGAATCTTTTAAAATATTTTGAAATATCATGTTTAAAAGAAAAAAAAATCCTCAATTCTAATTAATTAAATTCTTCAACAAACATGTATTGGTGCCAAAGTGTTGGTGTTGCTATGTAGCCTCCTTCACACATATTCTTTTAGACAAATTTGTAACCTTTTTCTTTTCCTAAAGCACTCATAGAAATTTTCTTGGTATATTTGAAGGGCATCATATATCTCCAAACGTCCCTCTTAGAAAAAGCATAGGGTTCTTTTGCCTACTCAAGAGTGAGAAGGATCTTACACCTATAATAAGTAGGTGTAAGATCCCTCCCACTTGAGTAAGGTGTATGAATCGCTCCTCCTCCTCCTCCTCCTGTTCTTAAAATCAACCAATCTCACATTTTTTGTGCAAGTTTCCATCCACACAAGTTCCCACTCCACCACTTCATTTTCAGGTCTGCACCAGCTTTCATGTCAGGAATAGAGTTTTGAGTACTCACTGGCAACAGGATTGCAATAAGGATTGTGAGAGCTTCAATTGGAGCTTCCGGTGGATGCATCTCCAGAGGAAAATCTCCTGGGGTTGCCATGCCTGCTCATGTGTGGCCATTCAATCCTGGCTGGAGCTCACAACAAAAGCGCTGTCCCATACTTGCTCTACGGTTTGCTTTGGAGGCTGAAAATGGAGGTGATAGCTGCCTGCAGATCCTAGTTGTGACTTTCCGGAATCTGATGGCAGAGGAGCATGTCTTGGATGCCTGTTATATCCTTGAAATCTGCAAGCTTATTCTCAATCTCTTTGGTGCTCACACAATTGTTTCACAACCTATGCACCCACTGGCTGAACAAGCACAAGTAAGACACAAGTTGCTTCTCCCAAACTGGGGTACAAAAATCACAGAGATAGTCAGGCGACAGAGAAGAAGACACTAATTCTCAGTGTCATTATCCACTTCTGGAGAACTCCAGACACCACCACTCTGCAACACACTGTGCTCTGATTCTGACACGGCAAGAGAGATACAGATCCAAACTTTGCACCTGGTCATATCTAGGGATCTTGCATTTCTTGCACCTAATTCCTGATCAAAATGATGCCCAACAAACTCCATGCTTTCAGATTGCACACACGTATTGTCACAAAATTGCTAGAGTAACCCTTTGATGATTGTGTTGGCACGATGGCAGAGATCAATAGATGTCTCAGAGGAATTTGACAACCAAGACAACAGGAATGTAATAAGCATCTCTTTCAGTTATTGTCTCTGTATAAGCAAGGACACAAGTATCATCTTCTTTTGGAAGATGTATCCCTTGAAGGGATTGAGGGTTTGTGTAGCCAGGATTATTGAAAGGATGCGGAAGATGAGAGCGTGTTTTGTGTAAGCAGGACTCAGATTGACTAAACACTTATATTCTCAACAGGTGCAGCCTTCTTGTCAATTCTCTTCACAATTCCAGCGATAACCTGCATACAGGAAAAGACCAGTCATTCCCATGTATGAAAATGGAAGATCATATATGTATGTCTCCAACAGCATGAATTCCACAAAAAATTGCCTTGTTCAATAACTAAAACTGTTGAATCTAGTTCTTACCTACTTGTTGAAGAAATAGTTGTGATTCAAATAATTTGCAAGCCATCATTGTGACAATTGCACATTCCTATGTTATAAAACAAACAGACCTGCATTGCAGAAGTTTGAAGAAATCTAGCACTGAAAGGTGAGTTATGCACATGTGAAGAGGATTGTGATCAGAACAGATGACCATGGAGGAGTACCTTGCCAGGGCCAAGCTCATAACTAGTCTGCAATCCCTTCCCTAAAATTGATTTCAGAGTGGTCTCCCATTGAACAGGAGAAGTAACCTGCAGTAGACAACAATTAAATCTCCAACGCTCAGTATTGCTCCCAGAAGTGAGAAACTGCTGATCAGTCTGACTTGCACACACCCATTAATATATGGTTGATTGATGACTCAGAGTCCAACTGATACCAGAATTTCAGGAAAGCCAGTCCACCTTATCAACAGAGCAGGCTATGTAGGAGCTCTTATCTCCACATCAAGAAAGATGCAGTGTTTGTTCTCAAAGGCACAGAGGGGGATATGGTGATGCTGATTGTTGCTATCAACTTTAGCTACAGTAAGACCTTGATGATAGTAGATTCACAGTGGATCAGGACCTGCCTGGGATCCAATCCCTGCCTTGCTACTTATGCAAAGAATATACTGACTTATTTTGCTCCATCTATATAACAAAGGAAAACCCACAGGTGATTTCAGCACCACAAAATGCTCTACAGGCTTGGTGTGCAATGCAGAAACACCTACCTGTTGTGCCAGAATTTTCTTGATGGTAACAGGGTCTGAGTGTGGTTCAGCATCAACATTGGAAATCACTGGGATTCTTGGGGTCTTGAGGTCTGTGATAGCCAAAGCAGCTTCCAACTTCTCCACTGCCGGGCCCATAAAGTGTGTGTGAAAAGCACCTGCCACTGCCAACCGTACCTGCAAACAGATCCCTTCACTAGTTAGAGAAAACCGTAGATGACCTACTGAACAAACAATGCCTGCCTACAGAATTGTCAGTCCTTAGCTGTGGACTACCAGCCCAGGGGCTCATTTACCGGGTTTACATCACATATGATTCAGATGGTCAGGTAATTCATTGCAGTGTCCATTTCTGGGTCTGTGTCCAAGTTGCTACTGAACCACAAGTGTCACAGCAGTTGTATCTTCTTCAGAACTTGGGTCACTTATTTTCTTTTGCAACCATCAGTTCCCTTGAAAGTAGCTGGTAACCCCCTGTACAAAAAAGGACTTTTGTAGTCTTGGTCATAGAAGTTCCACAATGGTGCATTCACTGCCACTACAGTGACATGACTGATTAAAGGCAGGAGGCAGGAGTGTGTGACTGCTTAAGGCAGGAGGTGGGAGTCACAAGCAAAGTGGCACCTCCTTGCAAGTCTACAACCACAGCATTGTTGACAAAAATTCATTGGAATTGACTAGACAACGGTCTCATTACATCCAGATAATGAGAAGAAGGTTAGAATGTTTACAGTCATGCGAGCCTTGAAACTCTTTGCCTTGGCTTCAACAGCCTCAACACCTTTCACACCACCTGACACTGCATAGTTTCCCTGCCAAATTGCGATAGTCACAAGATCATCGATATTACCTTTTTGTTGCATTTCAGTAGCTGGATTACTAGAATAGAGAATTTTCCTTACAGGGTTCATAGAGGCTGCTAAAGAGCAGTGCTCTTCATAGAGAAGGACCATAGGCATACCTTGACATATATGTGGATGATACCTTTAACAACACCAGAGGTAAAAGGGAAACAGCAAAACAGATAGATGGGCCAACTCACTGGGCAGAGGAAGTTGGCAATCTGAACTCTCTCATCTTCACTGACTTCTTCATTGGCAGCATTACAAAGATCTGCTACTTTGTCAGAGTCCAACCCTATCACACTAACCATTGCACTTGGAGCTGCATCTGCTGCTGCCTGCACAGCAATCACTGTCACACTCACTAAAGATTGTTCCAGGTTCCACTCACAAGGTTGAAGCGCCTTGGAGGTTCTGGAGAGAATCAAGAGCTATTATCTGAAACATGAATCAATGTCCTTTACTGTCAGGATTGAGACTAAATTTTTTAGACCTGTTCTGAAAAGAATTAATCAATTTGCACATGAAGTGATGACACACATTCTCCAAAATCAGGTTACTTCTCCATCTTCAAACATCCTCCTGTGGTGACCTTTTCGACATAAAACTATCAAACAGTGATCCTTTCAAGAATGTGGTCATTTAAGCCTCATACACTACAAAATGAGCAAGAATGGCTTCCCAAATTTGTGTGTTCAGACCTGCATGGCTTCACCCCTGATCTTCACTAGCTTCAGCCCATCCTCAAAACTGCAAATCACATCATACTATACATCTGAGCAAACATGACTCCTGGCTCTCTCTGTCCATATGCATTTACTTACAAAAGAAATAGACAGGAAACAGTTGCATAAAATGGAAACAATTTCACCTCTGCCACAGAAGATAACAGAAAGTGGCTTCCATGGCTGTGCCAAGATTTCTCACAAGCCAAACTGGATACATCTATATCTATGAAGTTGCAGAGATCTCAAGAACAACCATTTGAAGTAACACGACAATGAGTGCAGTTGTAACCTTATGAGAGTCGCTCACAAAGTGTCAGACCACCATCTTCATCATGAAGAGCAGTGACGAGCTGCCATGATTACCTGCTGACTTCATCAGCTCCCAACATTGGGTGCAGACAAGCATATAATAATCCACCTCACATCAGGAGAACCCAAAACTGGATACATTCAAGTCAAATGTGAACTGTCAAGTCTAAATGTTCTAGGCAATACAATCACTGTTAGATCAAGGAAGATTGGATGGGAGCACACACCTGAAAGCACCAGCAAATGCCAAAGCAGTATACTCTCCAAGACTCAGGCCACAGGTGACATCCACAGAGTCAATAATGTCTTGGCCCTTCTCTTGTGCCCTCAACACCTCTACAGCTGCCAAGCTTGCAACATAGATTGCTGGCTGTATGGTATGCCAACGACAGATCAGAAATAAGCGAAAGAAATGATGAATTCTGACAGAAAAAAACAGTGGAAATGAGTTTGTTGCCAGCTTGTTTCTCTCTCTTCCATCACTCCAAGCTTATAGAACAAGAAGGTGGCAATGTTGTCCAGCAACTCTGTTTCATAACATTCCTTCAATACTTCTTGTATGTGCTGGAGATGCCAGTACCTGGCTTATAACTGTGGAGTCGAGCTTTTCTTTTGGTCCATTGATGCATATATCCAACAAATCATACCTGTGCACAAAAACAAAATACTTCAGAACATTATTCCTGTTTTGTACATCATGGTTTGGAGAAAAAATAGGAGAACAAATCTTTGAGCTTCTATGAATGAAGATAGCATCTGTTATTGTTTTCTAGAAGGGCACACATGAGTGGGATACATACAAGCGGAATGCACACAAGCCTGATGCATACAAGCGGGATGCAAACAAGCCACATGCACACAAGCTGGATGCAGCAAACAAGTCCTCAAAGTCTCACCCTAGAATCTCATTAGCTTTGGCAAAGAGAGCAGCTGCAGCAGGTACTGTGTGAGCATCCTTCCCCATACCAACAGCTTGTGCACCCTGCAGCAGCAGCAGCAGCGACACAAATGTAACCCCATTCTTCGCATCACCATTACTACTAGCTATTGTGTTCCTTGTGTTCCTTTTCTCTGGTAAGCTTCATGGCAATAGAGTGTGTAATCTTGGTCTGAGATTCACAGGTTTGCTGTGCTTTTGAGGTGGTTTTTGCCATCATCACTCTTGGACATCATTCTTTCGAGATCCAAATTCTCATGACCGAATGCACACTAGAGAGATGCATCCATTCTTTGTAGTTTGTTTACCTGGCCTGGGAAAAGGAACGCAGTTGAGGGCTTGTAGTTGGAGAACAGTGAGTCGCTGCTTGTTGCCGTTTCCTTCGTCCCCAGGCTAATGCTGCTCATGCACAACAACGCTCCCCCCCGCCTGCTGCCCCGGCTGCTCTGCCGCAGCACCTGCTCCCATTTCCTCCCAGGCTGCTCACCACGCCAACAAGTCCCGATCCCAGTTGTTGTTGCTCCATGCGCGAACTTGCAATTCGAGAATGCCGCGCACAGTAGAGGCGACGAAGAAGGGTACGAGCGCAGCGACGCCCGTGCCGCTGCTTCTTGCGTGGTAGTTAGCCTCCCCAGTGTGGTGGCCGCTGCTGCCATTGTCGCCATGATCTCACCAAAGGCCTCCTTCACAGGTACACAATGTTTTCCTCTCGCCGTAGGCTTCTTCTTCTTCCTCGGCTTCTCCTCCTCCTCCCTCCTTGCTGTGCTATTGTCCTTGTTCTTGGTCACGGCAAATATGACGCATGCAGACTCTTCTTCCTCGGCTTCTCCTCCTCTTTCTTGCAGTGCTCTTGTTCTTGTTCTTCGTCACGGCCAATGTGACACATGCAGACTTCTTTCCTCGGCCTCTGCTCCTTGCAATGTTCTTTTTGCTTCCTCTCTGCAAATATGACACATGCAGACTGCGTTTCCCACCTTGTTCATATGCTTTTTGCCTTTTACCAAGAATCCAGTAAATACAAATTTTTCACCAAGGAAGGAACCATGTGCATTGATTTTCTGTGTCTTGTTGTCTATGTTACACAATGTTATGACAGTGTCCTCACATCAACATGATTTGTATTGCAAGGATTGACATCACTTCTGTTGCATTGCTTGTTCTCTACTCCCCAAGCACTCACTGGTGATCACAGTACCAATGACAATTTGACATTTGATTGCCAGAATTATGAAATGAGCAGGCCAGATATCACAAGCAAAAAGTGTACATTCTTCAATTCTGATGTTCATTGAGGAATCTCCAGAACTTGGGTACCATCAATTAGGCAAGCTGCTGCAAGCATGGCTTGTGGTGATGCCAAGTAATGATGGTAAATCTTGCAGTTATGGCAATGGGAAGAAGAATTGAACTCTACAGATGTTTGTTGACGAGGGTTGTTCTTTGGACACTTACTTCTGTACAACAGAATTGAGAAATTGGAACTAGCTCATATGGTGTGACAGACAAAAGTTCATGCAAATCCCATCTGTACCTTATGAATTTGTGGGTTACTTTTGTAGGGGCACCAAAGCTGCAAATTTTCTCTTCTAGAGTTAGCAATCTTCTCATACTATTCAACAGACTGTTCTCATCATGCTCAATCTTGAGATTTGTATGGATAAAGGGGCTTAAAGATATGATGTCTAATCTCTTGTGCTGTTGAGATAGACCTCTGCCATCACCAATAATCCCTGAAAGAACAAAAGAATCTCCTCAAAATGGTGGTGACAAGCAATTGGCATCCCTTTACTATTGTATGTATGATCTCGCTCCTAACTATCTGTGTAATTTGGTGGCAATGTGGCAGTCACCACTCAAAACCACAATCCTTGAAATGCCAAAGGCAGTACCTGAAGGTGTGATGATGAGTCCACACGCAATGGCCAGCTTCCAGTGTGATAAGTCAGATGCAAAACCTTCTCTTCTTCCACTGCACCATGCAGAGAAATTTTGGTTATCTCGTATATGTCCAGAAAATCTCTGCATGATGTAACTCTGCATGGCTTTCAATCATTTCAGGATGTTGTTGGTCAAACACTCCAAATGTGTACATATATATATACATTGTTGTCTGCATCAATTAATGAGTGTCCTGGCATTTTTTTGAACACCCCTTTCCAACCCATTGTTGAACATCTGCGTTGGCATCCCACTTGCCAGCAGCATCGGCATATACATTTGAAAGCAGCACATAGCCTGCAGTATTTCCAGGGTTGGCCAACTCAAGAACTTACTTTTCCAATGCCATCTCTCATCTCCACATTACCATGAACTCTGCAAGCACCAAGCAAGGACATCCACATGGCAGCATCTGGTTCACCAGACATCATTTCAATCAGATCCTCGGCCTCCTCCAGACACCCAGCATGAGCTAAAAGATCCACTGTGTAGGCATAGTGCTGCACTGTTGCTGAAGTACAATAGACTAAACCCATGGATTGAAAGTAGTGCAGGCCTTCATCAACTAGGCCTGCATGGCTACAAGCTGACAGAAGGGAAACAGAAGTGAAATTATTTATGTCTACACCTTCTTCACACATTCGCTCAAAGTGACCAAGAGCTTCCTCTGCATGCCCATGTATGGCATAGCCTCCGAGCATAGCAGTCCAAGAAACCACATCATGTGCAGGCATCCTGTTGAACATTCCCTTTGCATCCTCAATGCTCCCACACTTGGCGTACATGTCAACAAGGCTGCTGCCCACAAAGATGTCAGACTCACAACCACTCCAAACAACCTGTTCATGAACACGCCTGCCCTCTTCAAGTGTGACCAGATTAGCACATGCATTGAGAGTCACATTGTCTGACTGCACTCCTTCACATTGCATTTGTGCATACAATTCTAATGCTTTCTGTGCTGCCCCACATTTTATGTGGATATCCTGTTGAATACTTTCTCTGCATCCTCCATGCTCCCACATTTGGCATACATATCAACAATACTTAAAGTTAAAACACTCCCTATTTTATAAGACCTGAGAGCCCACGCTGTTGAAGTTATAAATAACCTATTATCACATAACCTCGTATTAACTTGTTGGGTCTATGATCTGCGTTAATTGTAGGAAGGATAAGTCTAATATTAATGAGAGAATTAATTTGATCTAGATAATAGTTTAACACTCTCCTTTAATTCTATGATTCTTCATAAAAACTAGTGTATTGCTCCAAACCAATAAGGTTGATCTCTTTTGCTAGTTTGCTTATGAAGATGACTCCTATTGCTTTCACGAGATACTCAAAACTTGACCATATTGAGTGGCTTTGTAAAGATGTTAACACTCTATTGACTAGTGGGTATGTACATTGAAGGTCAATGAGATTTTCATCCACTTTCTTTTTAATAAAATGGTATTGTATTTTTACATGTTTTGTTCTATAGTGAAATATAAGGTTGTTAACTAGATTAATATTTGATTGGTTATCACACATCAACTTGATTGAATATGTGTCTTTGAGCAACATATATCTCGATCACATGATTTTTTTTTGGAGGCTTCTATCATCACTTCCATTTTTGTTGATGAAGTTGCAATTGAAGGTTGTTTCTTTTCACTCCATGAAATAAGTGACATACCAAGAATAAATATGTAGTCAAACATGAACCCTTGACACTCACAATCTCCTACCCATTCTACGTCTATGTAACCTTGAAGTGTCCCCTCCTCCCCATGCCAAAAACAAATGCCATAAACTAGAATACCCTTTATATACCTGAAAATTTGCATTGCAATGTCCATATGAGTTTCTTGAAGTTATGCCATAAACCTTGAGACTATGCTTATCACTAGAGAAATATCAATCCTAATGACTTAGGTATATATATAAGTTGGCGAACTTTTCTCATGTAAAGTGATTCATCAACTGGGGTGATTTTATGTTCAAAAGTAGCTTTAGATGTTGATGCATTAGCACCTTGCTAGCTTGCAATCAAGCATGTTGAACTCTTACAAACTCTCCTTTGCATAGCCCCTTCACATCAACATTGTATAGCTAGGAAAATCCACCCATTCTATCCCTATGCACAATCTAATTCTTTCTAGATTGGTCATTCAATGCCTTCATTAGTTTATGTCTAATCCTTTCTATCTGACCTTTATAATCAACAACAATCAAAAATTATCTACATATAGTAGGATGATCACCATGTTTCCATCAAAACTTGTTCTGAAATACAAGTTGTGATCAAACTCACTATGATTAAAATCAAAATCTTTGATAAAAATTGGTCAATTTTTCTAGTACCAAATTGTTGGCGCCTATTTAACTTCATGAAGTGCCTTCTTGAACTTACAAAAAAGATGTTCTTTTCGATGTGATACAAAACCTTCAGGTTGTTGCATGAAAAGTTATTTACATAAATCTCCATTTAAGAAAGTTGTCTTAATATCAAGGTGTGTGATGTTCCACCTTCTTTGTCAATGTTACCACTAGCATAATTATCTCCCACCTTATTATTAATGCAAAAGTTTCAAAATAATTTAAGCTATGAGTTTACTCAAGACCCTTCACAACAATTTGAGCTTTGAGTTTCTCAACTTCACATTGAACATTAACTTTATTTTTGTAGACCCATTTTGATGTGATAGGTTGTTTTCTTGGGGTTAGTTCTTTCAATGTCCAAGTTTAATTTTGGAAATGGAATCCATCTCGTGTTACATTGCATGTTTCTAGCTGAGGTGAAACAAAGCTTTTGATGTTGTTATATGTTCTACTAATGACGATTGTAATGACATTGTCCTTCAATCTTAATGGGGTGCTCTTCATCCAAATGGATCTTCCTTTGAAAAATGATTCAAGAGGCTAATTATGTTTTAATTATCCTAATGAAACTTGCTTCTCCTAATCCTAACATGCTCACATTTTGATTTTGTGTCCATAGTGATGAACCTTCATCGCAATGATCTTCCAATTCAACATTATGTGGAAGATTAATCATCTCAAGAAATGGTTCCTCAAGGCCTCCATCTCCTTTTAATCAACCTATGTCTACAATAAACCTAAATTATACCATTTCTTTTGAATTTTCATTATGCACATTATCAACTATTGGTTTTTGAAAACTAGGTGTCAATTCATCAAATTTCACGTCATGTGTGATAATAACATCTATAAGCTTTATTGTTGGAATCAAATCCTAAAAAGACATGCCTTATAAACTTTGCATAAAATTTCTTGTGATATTCCTTTGGTACATGTATATGAACAATACACCTAAAAACTTTTAGATTGCTTGAGTTGGGTGCATTCTTCAAGTGTTGTTTCTAGGTTGGCCTTTATAGGACGGTGATTATATAAATAGCAATACAATTTACTACTTCAACCCACAAGTATGGAAGCTTGTTTCCCCACACCATGTTTTTTTACCCTCTCCACAAGTGAACAATTTTTACATTCCATAACTTTGATAAGGTGTGTTTGATTGTGTCAATTATTTCTTATATCATGCTTATCACAAAAGTAATTGAATTCTATTGTGAACTTCATGTTGTGATTTGTCTTTTTAAACACTTGATTCTATTGTTGGCTTCCTTTTCCACAAATCTTTTGAAGTATTTGAACTTGTCAAGTACTCCACTCTTTTTCTTGAAAAAAAGCACCCAAGTTTTTTTTATTGTAATCATTTACGAATGTTGGGAAATACATATCTCCAAAGAGAGAAGGACAATTCAATGGACCACAAAGGCTATTATGGAGTAATGATTGGCTTTGTTGTTCTACTTACACATTTATTTGGGACATTCTCAAGTTGTTTTTTAAACAAACACCATTGACAAATATTACTAGTTGAAGGAAGCAATAGGAGTCCATGCATTAAATTTCTTAAAATTAGTAAATGGGTACTTTGATCATTTAAATGTCTTAGCCTCTTATGCCAAAGTTCAACAAACTTGGCAAACTTAACAAACTTTTAATTACAATATTATTGATATCACGTGCATGAAGTTCAAATGCATTAAATTTGTAAAGTTTGTTGACATTGCTTTGGACCCCTCTACCTTTCATTGTCCTAGGATTATTTAAGTTTAAAATGAAACACTTTTAAAAGTCAATTATTATTATTATTATTATTATTATTTTATTTGCTATAAAGCCCCCCCAAAAAAATGCATACTAGGGACATAAAGAACATCACTCACTTCTTTTATTTCCCTTTAATACAGTCAAAATGATACATTCCCCTTTCCTTTGATAGGATGAGATTGATCATTATTAGATCTAATGCTCATGGGCCTTTTGGCTTTGCCTGTGAAACTAAAACAATTTTCGTTTCTAGTGATATGTTTAGAAGCACCAAAATCTAAGAACCAAAGAGTCTATCTAGTTTTGCACTTAAAACTACAAAAGCATTTTCAAGGTCTATAAAGACTTTGTTAGTAGGTCCCTCTTTCATTAATGTCAATCCCTCTTTCAACAATGTCTCCTTTCTCCACAACATTGTATCAATTCCTTCCCAAATTTCTTGTAAAAACCTTGAGATGTGTCCAATATCATGCAATTATAGTGCGTAATGCCTTTGCCCGTACTACTTTTTTCTCCTTCATTGGTAAGTTTATTTTGGTGGTGTTTTATTATGGTAAATTTATATGTTTGTCTTTTTACCTTTAGTGAACACCTTCCTTTTTCACGCAACAATTTGGGTGCAAGCCTTTCAAAATTTGGGAGGTTAAACCTGGTTGAAATATGTTACACAAAGTTGTTATAATTGTTTATGGGTCTATTCATAAGAATTTCAATCAACTCTTCACAAGGCATCTAATTAATTCCAATCCTTGCCAATTGAGAAATCAATGATTTAAACTCTCAAAGATCAAAATGCACACTAATTTATTCTAACATCCATAACAAATTGAGCTTGTTTTTTAGGTAGATTACTTTGGATATGTCTCTAGGTTTATATTTGTCACACAACAATGACCAACAAAGTTTTGGTTCTTCCACATCAAGAATGCACAGAACCACATTCTCTTTCACATACATGATAAGTATGGTGAGTGCTTTGTTATTTTTTTGTTAAGGTTCAAGAGTGGTATTGGGGGGTTCTAGTTAGAGCTACTAGAGGTCCTTTTGTTGTTGCCATAACTAGCTAGTGGAGGTGCTTTCAATGATGCCACAATTGGCACAACACCACTAATAATGACTACAAGTTTTCCCATGGTTGTCACAATTAACATACCGCCACCATTTGATGTGTTATCACCATTCAATTTGCACTACCACTAGTTGATGCACCACTGCCAATTGATGCAGATGTTATTTTACACCAATATTATTTTGACCACCAACTACTAAATCTCGAAGTCCTTTGGTCTTAAGAATGTGCTTGATGTGAAACCTCCATAACATGTAATTAGAATTGCTTTCAAACTTTACACTTTGAGAAATGATCATAATCTTATGTTGATTCATGATTGAAATCTATTAACTATTATTCACCATGCAAAATTTAACAATCTAGCATCTAGGTATTTTAAAATTGAGCTCATCAATCAAGAAAACGTACTAGTGTTATGATACCATGTTTGATTATAAAATACCAAGGCATTATGAACAATGCATAATTAAATGAATCTAAAAATAAGTAAACAAAAATTACTGGATGTATTGAAGGTAAGAACAAAAAAAATCCAGAACATATGGAAAGTGAGATTACTAAGTAATTTCCTATTAATTTAGTATGTCTATGATCCACTTTAATTGTAAGAAGGATAAGTCTAATATTAATGTGAAAATTAATCTAATTTAGATCAAATTACATTAATTACAAATTGAAAAGATTGGATTATTACATATTCTAACATTGATTTTATTGTTGTTCTGGTTGATTTTGTGGGTTGGGTTTTTTAAGCAACAATAGAAGAAATTACAAGAAAGAAAATGATTGAAAGTATGCATCTTCATGCATGAATGAATTTCATAAAAAGGAGGAAGGTTCATGGATTTAAAAAGGTTGGCATAGTAGTAATTTAATTGTGGAGTTTTTTTGACTTTGCTCGGATTTCTTTTTTAAGAGCTTTTGGTTGATGATTATAGTGGGGATAATCTATGTTTTCAACAACACTAAGAATTGGGGTTAGTTTGTGATTTTGTATCATTCTAATGGGTTTATGTACAATAATGATGTTGGGAAGGAAAAGAGACATGTGCAACAAGGAAGCATTTGTAGACTTGATATATATTAAGTGGAAGAATAGTTTCATAGTCTTCAATAGATGGCTCAACAAAAAAAAAAGGATGAAAAAATGTCAAAACATGCCAATTTTTTGGCATAACATTCTTTTATATGATGTTGAAGCTGGTAAGAGGTAGAATAAATCCTAAAACATGTTGTTTATTGGCTTGATAACTTGATTAGTCTAGGTGGGTTGCTATTAGAAATTTCCCATTTGTTTGTAATTTGAATTTGAATTTTATGGGTGGGAGTTGAAAATAAAGTGGAAAATGAATCTTAGATGCGAGAAATATTTTTACAAGGTCACATACTAAGCATTGATGGAATTGCTCTAAGCATACATAGCCTATTATGAAGGAAGTTGGGGAATTATATCATGGAACGTCATCACCATCACATCATTATCATCACTAGTGTTCACCATGCATCCTTCTCTTACTCAATAAAAACCTCTTAACCTCCTTTTACACTTGTTGCTTTGTTTTTTCAAAAGATTGAATGAGTGAGTGATTATTTCTCTTTCTTTTAAATTGCATGAGAAACAAACTTTGAGGTTGATCTAGATGTAAACACATTGTTGGTATACATGCTTTGGGCACCTAATTGGCTACTTTCATCGCAATATTCTTTTCACATCCGAAATTTTGCACATTTGTTGAGAGCTTGAATGCTTTTCTTTTTGTCTATCCATTGTTGGAATTGATTTTTTGAGTCTCTTGTCACACGTTTTAAGGTCGATCTAAAGTTTTTAATTTCATAGTGTTGAATAGGAATATTTTCTTCAATTCTAAATCAAAGCACAATTCATGAAACAACAACAAATGATGCATGAATCCAATCATGATGTGATTAATAACTTTGGGTAGGAAAAGTAAGCTTTTGGATTCCTTTATATTTGGTTTTCACATCTCACATGATGATAAGGCCATTCACAAGGGATTTGCTTCAAGGTAAAAATGATTATTTTTACTAGTTGTTGTCAATTGCTATATTTTCTCCTTCAAAAAATAAATCACAAGTTATGCCAGATTGTAGCTTGACCTTGGTTGTGAATTGAAGATTGATTCTATTATCTTAGAACTTTGTTGTGGTTTTTGACACTATGGTTCAATATTCTCACTTTATTATCTTCTTGTTTTTTTACAAAATTGATTTGTAATATAATATTGAAACAAAATTTTCCATAAGGGAGTTATGTCAAAATAGGTAAAAATAGGTACCTTCTTCATTGATGGGGTTGTTGTTGTTGGAACTTATGAGACATGGAGTGTCCACGACTAAAGCAAGATTTTAGATCCATCGTTGAAGGTTCCATGCATTCATTCTTGATGCATAAACATATCTATCACTATTTCAGTGTGCTTCAGATCAAACAACAAAAACTAGTTTTTGAAACAAGCTCATTATGGGTGATTGAATTGATTGATCAATGAATTCAAGAATGCAACCATTGGAAATTAGCGTCCAATAGCTTCTTGGATACAAAATTCCTACAATCATATATGGTCACACAAAATGATAAAAATGTAATCCTAAAGAATTACAACCAATATGTTGTGGTTGCAAGTTGATGATTATATGACATTGGTGTTGTAATACACACAAGGAATTGTATACCGAGACCTTGAAGTCCAAGTGTAGTATTTTTTGACAACTTGAAATATGACATGGAAGCTCCATGACACCCAACATTCATAAAAAGATTCCAAGCATATATATAACTTGTGAATCATGAGTTGATCTTGAGCCTTTATGTGCATCTTCAAAGAATCGATCTCTACTTTTCCTATCATCTCATTTGATAGCCACTTGTTGATGTTACTAAGGGCTTAGTATAACTATGTGTGCACACACAAACTAATGATGAAAGTTTAGGACATCACCATAATCTTTCAATCTTTTTCACCAATTTGGAACCTTGTATCCATGAAGCTCTAGGTGTAGACCCTTGCCATGAAACTTGAAATGCCAACATTGCTCACCCATTCATTGAATCACCAACTCTACTCAAATCAAATATTCACGTTAGTGTAACTCTTTATTTTTCATATCACCTTAATACGATTCTTGTCCTTAGGTTGATAGGTGATTCCAAACATGATAATAGGAGTCATGATTGCTTGCTTAATTGATTACTTCAAAAAATAGAGGGATATTTGCTACAAAGATGTGGCAAATTGTGATTGGTTACAAAAGGTGATGGATTAAAAATCTATGATTTTTTAAATGACAAAAAAATACTCATTTTTTATCATGACCTATTATATTATTGTGTGAAGGCATGAATAATTATTGTTCATGATTATATCATTTTGTAAGAATTTTAAATTCTTTAAATAAATAAAGAACAACAAAAGCATTGGTTATAATGCTCAATGAATACTTTTGAATATTCTATACTCGTTAAATTCAATCTAGATGGTTTTATATGTTCCCATAATATATTAGAAACATTATCACGTAAACCTATTTAAAACTTGCAACATTAATATAGTTTTTAAACCAAAAACATGCAAAACCAAACATTGATTACTTGTGCTAATTTGGCTCCTATTAACTACACGTAAGTGTGTAATAATTGAATCATATGCAAACAATTTATGCTGAACAAATTGAACTTTTATTAAAAAAGGACACTTCTACTTGTGAAAAGGTTGGTGTCTGAGGGTCACATAAACCATTGGACCGATGAGCAATTTACCCTCTTCAATCAATGTTTCGAAATTCTTCTTCCTCTAGAAACAATCCTTATAAATTCAAATCTATTTGATCATCTGACTCCAGATATGATTTTTCACAATGTGAAGGTGGTGTTATTGAGAGCTGGTCAAATCACTCTTGCAACTAGTATTCTGAAGTACAAATCCACTGCAACGGTGAGGGATTAGAGTACCTATATAATCACTGGCTGGACATGCAAGCAATTGCAGGTTCTCAATTGCTCAACTTCCCGATGCTTTTCCCTGCAATGTTTTGTAACAATGATAAACATTAAGGATTGAGTTGCTGGTCTTGATTGGATCCTTTTAACAATGGATCTGTAGATGTTAAGATATACTGTAAATGTCATTTGGCTCATTGCTATGTATGTTCTCTTAGAAAACAGGTTGATCTCTTACTTCCCTACTGTTGTGTGAATATTTTGGTTAGCATCTGCAGCTTTTGCCGATGATTTCATTGGTTGCAGAGTGAAGGAGATCATGACCTTTCAGAGGTAAGGAGTCTCAGAACATTTGCTTTAGGAGAGGGCGAATCAAGGCTCACCTAACATGTATCTGTTTTTGTATCTGTGATTTGGTTGCAGCTGCAAGAAAATGCAACAACTTTCCAGTGTTAAAACTCTTTTGTTTCAACAGTATAGTATTTATATTTGAATGCCAGGTGACCTTCACCCTCTTGTTACTGGAAGAGCACTACAATACTTCCAGTTTTTCTGACATGTCTTTTCCAATGTTCTGTGATGAATTTTCAACTTATAGAAACACATATTGTAGTAACATATTGGATCTCAGAAGCAAAGCTCATCAAAATGAGGCAGTGTTCAATGTTCCTTCACATGCAGCATTCCCATGACTAGGCCAGGGAACAGAATTGTTTTAATGGTTTAAACAATTTGTAGGATGTGGTTGAAGTACTGTATTACCAAATGCTGTCTTACAAATGGCACCCAATATAAGAGTAATGAAAGTCACCTGACAATCTGAATCTCATGAGAAGCAGCCTTCCCACAGAAGGTTACACAGCAGAGCTCAGCTCTCTTTCAATCTCTTCTAATGAACAACCCTTAGTCTCTACAACATTGTTGGCCACATAGAACACTGCTGCTGCTGAAACTGCTGCAAATCCCAGGTACACTGTGCTGACTCCAACATATTGCACCACACTCAGGAAAACCAATCCTATTAGAAAATTACAGACCTGCAAGGATCCACAGGCCCTTTCAGCAAATGCTCATTACATGCAGAACACGTTGGTTCTCATAAGAAACTATTTTAGATAGCCAGTGTGGAGTTACTCAAATGTAGCATCAGGACTGTAAAATTGAGAATTTGCACATGCACATGATATTACTGCAGCACTGGCAAGGACAGGGCTTTGAACCAAGAAAATACCCAATGAACTCCAAGAGAAAGGGCAATAGCTTTGGGTCGAATGCGAGAAGCAAAAATCTCAGCTAGTAGAAGAGCTGGCACAGGTCCAGCACCGAGGGAGAATGCCACCACATACCTGCCCCATAAAATCCATGTTCCTCCACTAGTCTATCAGAAAACCATTTAGGTGAGAAGAGAGCAGGTACAGCCAAAGCAACCAGCAAAAAGCCCACTACATAATTGCAGCACAAGATCTACAACAGAGCCTGGGTACTCGTTGATCATTTCCCCTCTCATATAATACCCCCCATCCCCTCAGTGCCTACCAAAGAAGTTGAGGACCATAGTTAAAGGTGTGAGTGACAAGTCTTTGTCCACAAATGACCACAAGCTCTGATCTGGAGTACAATATATACTCACATGATAGTTCCCAAAACTGCCAAGATGCCTGAAAAGGCCTCCAAGGCATGCCATGACAGACAAAGTGATAACACCAGCATTGAAGCTCCCTGCAATATCAATCCACCAAATGTTGATGTTAGCTGAACCTGAATATTCATAAGTAGGACCAAGCTGAACCAAAAACATCTCCTGCCAATGATAATGTGGCTTTGGGTCCAGGTTTCCTTAGTACAAGCAGTAGACCATAAACCATCCCAAAAGGTTTGTGCCCTTGCAAACATACCATCCCTGAGAAGCTGGTCATGAGGAGTTTCTTGCGTCCCTGCTTGTCCATCAAATATGATGCCACTACTGCTCCTGCATATCTCCAGACAAATAACAAGTTTCTCAAAAGATTAAAAACCAGCATTTATCAATTGGCTGGCAAATAGTCTTCAATGGGAATGTAGTATGGTGCGGTGCGCTGAGATCACCACTCTTTTGTGATCAAAAGGCTTGTCAAATTTATAAGAAATATGAGAATCATGAATCCTCACATAGTTCTGAAGCAAGAGTTGATTTGGCCTTGACTGGCTGGATTATGTTTCAAAACTTCACTGTGACCAGGCACAATGATCTCTCAATTGACAATGATACCAAGTGTTGACTTCAACTTCTCCATGCTTACAATTAAATCAACTTGAATAATTGAGGAATGACCCAATGATAAGGATATAGTGTTTTCAGATCTGACAACACACCAGTAAAAAGAAAAGAAAATGAAAAATGGGAAGTGAAAAAACAGAAAAACAAAAGAAAGGAGACTCCACCCTTGAAAACAGGGGGAAAACTGAGTGGTTTGGACAACAGTGCTAATTCAGTGAGTTTCAACAGCAACATGTCTGGAACTGACCAGCCACCATAAAATCTTCACTGAATTCATCAGCTTCAGGCATTGGGGGGAGGTCAATGTCAAACATTAACCAATTTACTGAGTTTCTCTCACAAGATCAGTATTAATGGGAAGATGGCAATGACACTAGCTAGCTCAAGAAAACATAAAAGAGCAGAAGATCAAGGAAACCAAGAAGAAAGAAGAACACAAAAAGAATGAAACAAGGAAAGAGGAAGAGAAGAGAGAAACATGGAGAACTTTAAGAGCAAGATCTATTCAGGAAAAGCTCCCAATTCAGGATCAAGAAGACCATATAATCAGTTTGAAGTTTACAAAGGCAGAAACACCAAACAGAAATCTTTCTTTGTTGAGCAAACCTCTGAATCAATCCAATAGAAA
This sequence comes from Sphagnum contortum, assembly GCA_963920785.1. Taxonomy (NCBI): domain Eukaryota; kingdom Viridiplantae; phylum Streptophyta; class Sphagnopsida; order Sphagnales; family Sphagnaceae; genus Sphagnum; species Sphagnum contortum. Next base: position 19,740,790 of record OY987279.1, on the reverse strand, counting down.
CTTTGAACAGTAGTGTTTTCTCTTCAAGAGACTAAAGCTCACCATTTCAGCTATGATGAACTTCTTTGAGCTACAAAGCCTTAAGAACCTTAAAACTATTGACTATTGACAACTCCAAATTTGGCAGCAGCTGAAATTTTGGAATCCAAATGAGGGATGCATATCATGTTATGAACCACATATTCAAACTGATGACAATTGTCAAAAATGTTAATGTTTAAGCCATTTTGAGTCTTGGGTAATTGTTAAATTCAAGAAACTGCTAGAAAGTCACTAGAGTACAATTGAATTCAAGCTACAATAAAGTCTTTGTCCAGATACATCAAGTTGGACAAATCAGGATAAGCAGGAACTAACAGATCATCTACAAACCTTCTTATAAAGGAAAATGCTGGACAAGCATTAGACTTATTGACTCATTTCAGAAATGACACCATCATGGTAGCTTTCTAAGAGGAGCTTAGCCACTTGGAAACTTCTGTCTGAGAGAACCAGTGGCAATATATAAACCTAGGTTTCATGGGGTATTCATGGAACTTCCAAGCTGCGAAAAGAAAAAGGAAGATGAGGGTCACAATTTGCTTTAAACCTATTAGCAGCAATTCAAAGAACTATGAAGACTTAAAATTTCAGATTCTGACAGACTGGATTTCACATAAATGCCTTCAAGAGAATTAATCTCATTGAAAACTGAAGCAACATCATGCTTCTTATGAAGTTATTACAGAATGTAGGTAATAACAGCAGGATGGTTGAACGTTTTCAGGTGCTTGGAATCAACACAAGAGAAGGGAACTGAATACGAAATGGTAGCATGGCTTAGGGGCAAAGTTTGAAAAATCAAGGAGTTCTGTTTTCCATTTGCTCAAGACTTCATGGACTGCAAGGATCTCTTCTTGCTCTGGAACAGGTTTCCTAACACTGCCTTCAATGGCTTCTTCAAGAGACAAACTTTTCAAAAAGACGTTCTGAACTAGGACCTCCAGAAAAGACATTACTTAATTAGGCCCGCAAGAATGTCAACAATGGATTTCTCTACAGTTCAGAAAATGAACTAGAAGAAAATCATGATATCACTGTAATGAATGCAACCTCAGGTTTGATTGTCTTGACCTTGTTGATCACAATGCTCAGCCTGCACTATTCTACCTGCTGGCAACTATGAACCATAATTTTGCTGGCCAATTCTACAGAGTCAACTGGAAGATATTCACACATCTGAACTATCTTGCAATAAACATGGCACATTCTGTAAGACCTGAACATCATAGATGTTAAGCAGGCCATGTGGATGACTTAATTTGTGCAGAGATGAAGCCAGTCACATTCAGAGTCACTTTATGTTATGGAAATGAACAAGTACCTATGACATTGGCAGCTGCAACAAGTGCACTTGCTGCAACCCCTGAAGAAATGCCAGCACTCTGAAAAACTTGAGTTGAATAGTAAACCACCGCATTGATCCCAGAGAACTGCTGCAATAGAAACAGCGATGCACCTACTCCCACCACTGCCCTAAACATCAAGGTGTCAGCTCATCTTTCTCTGCACACTCAATTTCAGACAACACACCAGGACTGTGACATCCTGCAGAGGGTGCCAGCTGGCTGAGACACTAGCATAAACTTTGACATCTTACTTCCTCAAAATACACCTCTCATGTGTGCTAAGACCATCCAGATGCCTCACACATTCCTCCACTTCTGGTTATAACTGTGTGGAGACAGTCCCTTGTTCAAGTAGACCAGTGCCTTGATCCATGCAGTTGTTAATTACTACAGCTATTCATCTTTGTACCTTTACGATAGCGTTTTCCAAAAAGATCTCGCCAGGCTGCATCCTCTTCCGCAGAGGAATTGGTAGCTTTTGTTGCAATAAAGGATTCTTCCAACTTCAGTCTTCCCCATAATTGCCTCTCTGCTGCTTCTCCCTCTGCTGTCTTCCCTTGCTGCACACCCCAACAATGTATCCATTGTCAACTAAATCCATGTACAGACAGCCACTGCCAGGTCAACCTAAGTTCACTGTGGTGTAAGCACCTGCAAAGACTAGGCCTTCAGTTTCCCATTTAGTTGATGACTGAACTTACACTCCTCCCTTGAACATCATGTGTCCTGTCTGGCTCCCCAACCTAAAACACTGCCAGCATGCACATGTAGAGCAAATTTGAGCACAGTGTTGATCAGACAGACAAATTTGAATCCGATATCATGAGGTTGGTGCATCCTAGCTTGCCATGTGCTTGGATATAAGGTTAGAGATGGTATATGTAATCTACCTTGTACAGCCAGCGTGGGCTCTCAGGTGAGTATACCATGCCCACAAATAGTAGGACAGCTGGAATTGTTGCTAGGTAAAACATGGTCCGCCACCTGATGAACAGATGACAGAATGATGGTTTGTTAAATATTCAAGTTTCCATGACTGTTTATTAAACACCTAGAACACCAAGAAGACTTGAACTTCCTGGCCTGCAATACACATGAAATTGATTCCTTCTTCTCCGGCAAATCAATCTCTGTCAGTTCATTCCAGGACCTAGGCACCACTGATGCAAAAGGCTTCCAGGTACACAGGAAAAGCTGCTCTTTCACATGTTCCTTCTTCTTATAACAAAAGAAGGATTGTGCAGCTAGTACCAGGCTGGGTTGTCAGCTAGGGGGAGCCCTGCAACGATAGCCAACAGAATGCCCACATTTATAGACACTTGGTTTGCGGATCCTAGAGCACCTCGAATCTCCTTGGGTGATATCTGCCATGATCATTACAATGCTGCCCCTGTCAGCTATTGGGCTCCAAGGTTCATTTACTTATAATCTGTTTTGCTCAGATAGAAGTTGATCATCTGAAGCTGCCCCTTAGTATCAGGCAATTGAGCAGATTGCTTGCACATGCTATTATTAGGGTCCAAATTGCACTACTTCACAGCTAAGATCTCTGCACTAGAATCATGAGGCCGCATTCAATACAGAGAGCAATATTCAATTGACATCCATAATCACCACTAGAATCTGCTGGGTCAGGAAGCAAATATATCCATCACCTCTGATATGTACAGAGGAACCACACTTGATGATATGCCAATGCCAACCCCTGCCAAAATGCGTCCAACTACCATACTCTCAACACCATTTGAAGTCCCACTGTGTCACCCAGTGTTCCAACCCTCAGTTTGTCATTACAGGGAGTTGAAGGACAAAAAATTCACAGGAACTGCACTAGATGGGACAATATCCACAAACAAAACATCCCAACATTTCTCCTCAAATCTGCCAAGAGGAATTCCACTCTACGGAACAACACAATGGATATCTTCTCATATGCATGCTACTTTTTGTAAGGTCAAGGATACATGACTCGAGCAGATAGGTGGCTGGATTTCATAATCTAAGCACAAGACATGCAAACCTCAAACCTGCAACAGGAATAATAAGGTGGTGCAGCCTTGGAAGCAAAGATTCTCTGGTTTGGTGCTAGACCCATGCTACAAAATCATGTCACTACCTTAAGAGGGTACCAAAGAAAAGAGGAAGTGCATTCATCTGGAGACCACGCCGGCAACCTAATTTGTCGGCCAAAGCACCACCGGTGAATGAACCCACTGCAGCACCAGCCAATGTTGAGCTCACCACCCATCCTACAGGACAAAACACTGTTTGTTAGAACAAAAGATACATAAAATATGCCATTCACCATAGTCCTTGCAAAACTGCCCATTCTCATCCACACTAATTCAGGAAGTGCTGCACAAGTGACTTGAGGTGAATAATCAGCCCATGTACAATGCAGAATTGAGGTGTTATGGCATGTGCAAGAAGCTGTACATTTTCTGAAATGTCACTCCATCTATCATTCTTGTTGCAAAACCACTAGCTTTGAAAATAGCATAGAACCTCACCCACCTGGTGAAACTAGTGGGGGAGAGAGATGGTTCACTTTGAATGTTTTAGTGAAACAGCCAAACACAGTAGGAAATTAGTAGCAAGCTCAGGATGATTACCTTGCAGAACTGAACTGCCAGCAAATCCAAGCTCTGCAGCAATATACCCCAGGGATGCATTGACTACTCTGCATACACAAGCCACATGTGTTCTTGTCAGCTAGCCATTGATCTGAAATTTTACATGAGCAAGGACTTCATCTCTTTAGTTGATCCAGATCTTCTGAAAGATGTTAAGGATGTTATAGCAATCCAGGTAGCAAATTTTAAAAAAACAGAAAGGCATTAGAGAATGTAAAGCTTGGAAAGAGCATGTACCCCAGATGGTAACCGAACAAAAGAGCCCCCAGACAAGCAACACCTACAAATGGCAGCACGGATGGTGGTGGTACCGATTTCTTCAAAGCAAAACTTTCCTCCATGTCATCATCTGCACGAACCATTTCTTCTTCTTTTTATTAACGCATCGACAATTTTTCCCAGCGTCGTCTCTGCAAAACTCCCCAAAAAAAAAACCCAGTAATAATTATTAATACATCAACAACGCATCTCCAACGTAAAATCCTCAAGAACTGCTTTCCCCGGATTAATATGTTTTCAGCGACTGCGATTTTTTCAGGCACAACACAACAGCACGAGGTTTGGTTTCTCAGCAAAATTTGGACCAGACAAAAACTTCTTACCTAGACTCTAGAGCCAGACTTTCACCGCAAACTTCCCGTGATTTCTTCCTTATAGATTTATTTTTATCTATTTTCTTTTCTCAGCAAGATTTGCAACAGAGACTAAGAGCATTTCCACAGAGCGTCACAAATGAGACCTAGAGACGTTGGTGAAGCAGAAAAAGCAACAATAAACAAACCAATATCACAGCGCCAATTTTCCGTAATCTGCAGAAATTCTTTTCTTCATCAAAGCTATTCGAAATACTCTCTCAATCACGAATTACCAACAAACATGAAGACAGAAAAATAATAATGATAATAATAAAAATAACAATAATAATAATAATAATAATAAGAAGAAGAAGAAGGAAAAAAGAAAAAAAGTATTGATCGTGCATCGTGTCCTCTTTGTTTCTTGCTTTTTGCTTTCTCTCTTTCTTTGCAATTAATTATTCTTCCAAAATTTTGTATATCAAAAGGATCGTGCTTTCTCACCACGTTTGTGCGAATCTTCTTCTGGCGTCGTGATCCCGCTGGCCATGGAAAATTGTTTTGCGCGAAATTGCAAAAATCAAAACGCCGGGATGCGTCGTCATTTCGCGAGAGCGTCGCATTTCGCGCTGTTGCGTCCATCGGGCTCGCGGGCTTCGACCTCGACCTCGATTCCTATTAACTCGATTCACATTATGTTCCCTGGATCTTGTGTGAACGCGGTGAAAACCAAAAGTCCAGTGATCCTGGTGGCAATAGAATAGCCGTTGGTCCAGTAGTTCAGTGGGAACAAAAAAACGAAATATCCCGTTTCCAAATAACCGCGTTCGCACGAGAATCGTACCTTTTTATCACACTTTCTTTTTCCTAATTAAATGCCTAATCAGCTTGGGAACGTATTGAGGAACAACTTGGGGAACTTGGGGAACCCCATGGGGGAACATTGATGGGAACACATTAGGAACACAAGGGAAACAAAAAAACAAAAAAAACTCCACCCCCTTCCACCCCCTCAAATCATTGTGCTTTTTCAAGAACAAAATAGTCAATTTGGTAGGATCCAACAATTTTGTAGAAGGTCCAATGTGTTTGGTTTCTTGCCATTTGGGAACTTGGGAACTTGGGGAACCCCATGGGGAACATTTTATGCCATTCAATGTTAGTAAAGTTGTATGTATGAAAAAAAAAAAAAAACATAATACATGGTTATAACATTTGTGTGCGATTTGTTTGACAATAATAGAACATTTTTCATGAGAAAATAGGCATAATTTACAAGTATGAATCTAGTAGTCATGTAACATTTATTTTCCTCTCCACCATTTCAAAGGTTTTGATTTGATTTAATTTTTGTGCATTAATCCATCAACCATTCTATCACTTTATTCTACACAATTTAACCATATGCATATGATTTATTACATTTTTTGGGTTTTTAAATGTCCTTCGAAAAATTGAATCCTAAAACATAGGGATGGTAACTTACCTAAGGAAGTGGTAAATTGATTTTTATTTTTATTTTTTCCCTTGTGGTGGTTGCCTTTTTTTTTTTGTTTTTGTTGGTTTTGAGGGTTGGGACTATATCACAATACATTTACCATTTCAGCATAAATTAAATTATTTTTTGTTTTGTTGAACACTTGAAAAATTATTCATTATTTGTGTAAAAAAGTTCAATTGTTAAGATTTGAACTGTAGACCTTACATGACAAATGATTTAAAATGGAAGCTATTTGGACACACTATATCACTCCCTCAACATTAACAAAAAGCCATATGTATTATTTTATATAATATTATATGCCAAAATTTTCAGAATTAAAAAACCAAGTGCCAAAATTAAGATTTCAAATTTAAATAATTATTCGACAGTTTGTTGCCAAAATTGTAAAGGTACTACGGTAGTGATAGATAACACCTTGGTACACCTTTTGGCCCATTAGAGATGGTGTTGTTGAATGAGGAATGGAAAGTTGTTTTTGTGGAATGGTCATTTTCTTCATTTGCATACATGATTTCAACTTTCAATTGAGTTTTAATTGAAATATGAGGGCGACAAGGAGTTGAGAATGAAACATCATTTACAACATTATTTGCAACATTATTTGGTAACATAAAAACATTTGTAAGCTAGCATGTATCACATGTCATACATTCATGAAACATGTCAAACATCAAACATTTTGAAACCAATCAAATATCACAAAGGCCCAAATTTGATACTTGCAAAGGTTATCAAGTGAACCCTCAAGTTTGGTTATCATACTTTTATATTATATATACACTATATAATTGTATAAATATAATGTAGATGTAAAAACAATTGCTTGGATAATTGCAAACACTTTGTGTACTTAAACTCCTAATTGCATCACTCAAGTTATAAACACAAATATCATATAACACCTAAGAATTTTTGATATTTTAATGATTGGATTCACTAATGAAATGTATTGCAAGGTTTAATTACATAATATTTTTGATATGTAGAGCTACAAAAAATGTCACTTTAGATATGTAGAGCATTAATACATTTTCAATGATGTTTTGTAAGGATATCAACTTACCATCAATTGCATCATGTTGATGGGTTGATTTGATTTTGAAGTTCTTTGTTGTATTGTCAATGCGTTGGTTGTGGAATTCCAACCATGAAAGACAATCAAACATGTTTTTCAATGTATGTTCCATTGTTGTTATCATTGTGGCCCATTTGTTTTCGAAGTGTCATGAATGGTCATGCGATGGACTATCACTTGTAAAACCTTCAAAGTTTTGGTACCCTTTAGGTTCAAATGCCTTCACATATTAGAAAACATAGTAATTAGTTAATTAATTTTGGAAATTATATTTTGGTAAATTGCATATTTTTAAATCTTCCAAAAGGTTCTATATTTGCCTTGACAAAACTTGTTCTTTGAAAATATTATTTTTTAAACAAATAAAAAAAATTAAATAGTGTGATTAATTTGGAAGATGCCAATGCATAACTAGGATATATTGTCACCTTGGAAGTGGTAACATTTAAGTTTTTATTTTGCAATAAGACCTCATCATTCATAGAATACCAATTAATAATTCTTGTTGTTGTTTTGTTTGTGTACTCCAACTATAAAATGTTTTAGAATCTTTTGGTGCATTCAATCTTTTGCCTTCCAACATGTTATATTTTTAATATTTAATAAAATCTCATTACTTTGCAAATTAATGATGTTTTTAGAGATCGAAAAAGAAGTTGGGGTTGAAAGAAGGCCCCCCCCCCCAGATCATTTTGACGAATATTTCTATTATATAAGCAAAATTATATAAGCAATGTTGGGCGAGTATTTGATATGTTGAATAACCTTCACGTCTGGGTATTTGTAAAATGGGAATTAAAAGAATTAAAATTTGGAGTCAAAGAATCACAAGTTCCAATTTAATATTTACTCCCGTGGTTCCACACACTTCGGCATCGCCCAGCCCACGCCAAGTTTTTTTTTATCGTTCGGTTCTTTGACCGTAGGCACCCCAATAAGTAATTTGAAGCATGGGTGTTGGGACTCCGGACTCCGAACTCAGTAAATAAAGAAATATAAGTGTGTGATTGAGGTTTTGAATAGTTTTTGGGCCTTCGAGTTCGGGGGGATACTTTTTCAAAGCTTAGCAATTTTGGAATCTATTGGGTATCTCAATTTGGGATCTGGGTTTCAAGACCTCGATAGGCGAACAGACGGGATCTAAGTTTCAGGACCTCGACAAACGAACAAACAAGATCTAGGTTTCAGGACCTCGATAGACGCACATGGGTTTCAAGACCTCAACAGACGGACAGACGGGATCTGGGTTTTAGGACTTCGACAAACGCACAGACAGACTTACTGAATTAATATATATGATTCAATATTCTCCATATTTGTAAAACCATCAACAACTTAATTAGATGTGAGGACCCCCAAAGTTCAAGTTTTTTTTCATTATGTCATTATTTATTGGCCTATCATAAAAATCTATTATATTAATTCACTACATCTGTGCGTGCGTCTGTCTGACACAACAATTCTGCTACAATTCTATGGCAGAATCAACCTCTGCATTTTCTATGGCAAAACTAGACAATGCACTACATCTGTCTGTGACGGGGCCTGGCGTTCAGGCCAACCGGGCCCGACGTGGGGGGTGGGGGAGGGAGAGGTCTGTTTGTCCGTCTGTCTGTGATGGGTTCGAGTGGATGGGGCGTGGGTGGCTGGGCAAGGGACCCAAACCGTGATCCATGAACATGGCCGACGAAAAAACGGGTAGTCCGCATAAAAAAGGTGGACCCGGTCAATTATCTAATGTCAGGAAGGGCAAGTGGAGCCGAGGAAACGAAGGGTGGAACGAGCGGGCAACGGACAGGACCACACTTGACACTGGTGTGGTGTCTCTTTTATTTTCTTTTCTCTTCTTATTACTGCGAAAGTTAACAGGTTGTCTTATTCATTCCATTCTCTGCACCTGGATGATTAATTGCCGGAGAGTGCAGTTCAGAATGCATCCATGAAGGTGTTGATTTAGTATCTTAATGCACGGAAAGAATGGACGGCGAAAAATGTGTGTTATAAGGAGCACGGAATTCTCGAGGCAAGTTTCCGCCGACCACTGGACGTAGAAAAAAGTGACGAGAAAAAAGATAAGAGACAGGACCGAGCACCGGTCAACGACCATAGGATGGAGAGCTTTCGGCAAAAAGAAAAATGTATGTAGCAGTAAAAAGCGCATGGGGGTTCCAATGACCCAGCCGGGACAAGGTGGCAAAGCCGCAGGTACCCACTAGTATATATTAAGGCAAAGCATATGCGACAAAATGAAATGTTATTCGGGTTGGAAAACACATGGAAAACATGAGAGACATGTTGATAACTATTGGAAACTTTATGGGAACACAATGAGAACTTATTAGGAACAACAACAAAATTCAACATGTTTGGAAAAAAACATCAAACCCCTTCAATGCATGTTGGCTCATCTCATTGAATGCTAAGAAATCATATACATTTTTGGGTTAAGGTAATGGCAAGGGTAGAAAACACCTTTACTTAAACAAGCAAGCACAAATTCTTGAAGGTGATTTAATAACTCAATCAAGTTTTGTATTTTTTTGGGCCCATAATTGTGAAGAAGTTTCATGAATCCAATCCTTTTGTCATTAGTAATGTGTCGCATCATTCCATGATGTGCACACAAGTTCAAAATTTTCAACTTTGAGTTCTTTTACTATTTTGGGAAACATGCAAGCCATCTTCAATTACCTATAATACATATCCCACATATGTCTACAATTAATCCAAATCATGTCATTTGTTCATGAATATTGATTTTGGAATGCTCTAAAATTGAGCCAAGTAATTAATGGTTCATTATTAAAAATATGATAATTAAATATAAAATTAATTAATGTGAAAATAATTTAAATTACGGATAGAGGCACTTCCAACTAAATTAAAATTTCTAAAAATAATGAGAAATATTTAATAAACAACTTAATATACTAATATTTGACTTGGCAATAGTTTAATTCTGGGATTTGGAAACATGCAAAACCCCTACCTACCTAGTACCTAGCGTGGCAAAACAATAAGTGAATGATCCTTTTATTTATTGTGAACTTTTCGCCCATCAATGAAAATAGAAGGAAGTTTTTTCAAATACACAACACAATACAAGGGGTTTTCCAAGCCTTTGGGAAACAAAACCAATTATAGTCCATTTCAATGGCTTTTTACACGGTATTGGCTTTTGGCTTCACAATCCATTAAAGTGGCATGTTACCTTCTCCTTGTAAAAAATGGCCTTTTCTAAAGAACTATTAAAACCCATTCTCTTGTCTTAACATCTTTGAATGCAAATAACAAGGAAAAACTCTTGACAATTTGAGAATATGCCAAGATCACCCATGCAAGAAATTCTTGTAACTAGTTTCATGATAAAAGCAAGGAGAACTTACCTCCAAGACAAGGAGGCAAAAGTACCATTAGTTCATTGCTCAGAAAGTGGTGCTCTCTAAGAAAAAATGGCAACCTTGAGCTACTAAGGTAACAAACCACACAAATTTTGATCATTTTGCTTTTTATTACACTTGTTTTCATTACATCATTCTTGGAAACTCTATGCCTTAAAATAAATGAATTATAACAACACAAATGATACATAGAAACTACATGAAATTACATGTTTTAATTTAACATTTATTTTGAATTAATAATCCTATAAATACACATAGAAAATGTGACTTCAAACCTGAGATTCATGTTTATGTATATCGTTCACATGTATTGTTCATGTGGACAATACACACAATATGCATACTCCAAGACTCATGTTCATGTGTATTGTTCACATGAACATAAATACACACACTTGAGGTATGAAACTTGTAAATCCACAACTAGAGAAAGAATGCATGTTCAAAAAGTATGGATGAACAAGACTAGAAATCATAAAAATGAGAAGTCACCAAAATGGCTTGTTATGAAAAGAACAATTAAGATGGGAAAAATGAGAACTATTTAGTAATCTTTTTTTGGAATTTCAATTCCCAAATATTATAACTTTTCATTAGGAAATTTAGACGACTTTTGTTTGGGATTTGTGGAATCTTAAAAAAATCATGGATGTTTTAAAATGAAAGCCCTTTGCTTGGACTTGAAGTCCTTGGCTTGGACTAACGGGCCTTTTTTAATTGATTTAATACTTGCTAAAAAAAAAAAGTGTACAAAATTGTTTCGTTTATAACATATTTTTATATCATAAATGATTTAGATGTTCAATAGTTTCACACATGCCAAAATGTTCATATGGGTATATCCTTAAATAATTAACTTTAGTAAATATTCATTTTTTCAAAATATCATAAATTAAAAACTTAGATCTTGGATTTATTGTGTTTCATTTTTGCCACTTGGACTACATCCCATAATTCAAAAAACATAAAATAGTGAGTGGTAATCAACCACTAAAATGACCTTTTACTAATTCATGATATTGAAATTTTATGACAACATGATCAACCATTTATCAACCCTTTTGTTTTCAATATATCAATTGCATTCATAACTTGGAAAAACATTCATATTTTATGTAAATTATTTCCATACTTTGGAAAATGAATTTGTGTTTAACACAATCATTTGCTTTTGTCATGCACAAAAACAAATGATTGTTACATAGTATTTGGTTTTTGGAAGAACATCAATATACAAGTAGAATTCAAATCACGTAAGTTCTATTAAAAGTTCCTTACATGATTTGAACTTTTGCATGCAAGTTTGATTTTCTGAGTTTCAAATGGCTTCTAATTATGTTATAGGCCATAATCCTCGAACAAAGGTATGTTGTTTCACTTCTTGATCTAAATGAAAATGCAAGAGACATGGATTTTCAAAAAACAATCATGAATAAGTATGGAACTTATGACAAAGGTCCAAAACAAAACACAAATTTTGCTTACCTACATTGTGGTATACTAGATCATGAATCGTCAAATTTTTGTCTCCATTTGTGGAACAACATGAGGTAAAAATAATACATGGTTTGTACATAAGAATGAAAAACTTTGGTGTTCATCCAAAATTAGCAATAGGATTTGAGAAATGCAACATTTCATATGTTACCAAAATGCATTCTACCACTACTATAAATAATATTCTTCCTTTTCATCCTTCACTTGTTCCTATGTTTTACAATGAGCACAACATTAAAAATTTTGAAAATTGATTTCATGAATCATGGCCCTCTACAAAAAAAAAAGTTTTTTGTAATGAACATTAAAGGTGAATTTAATCAATGTCAATAGATTTTGTTTAAAGATGGCTTGACATAAAAAGACCATGACATCAAGGCGTTCATGATAGGATTTCATTTTAAATATCAACTAAAATAACAAGCTTTTATTTTGAACAATTTTGTAATGATCTTATTCAAAAGCATTGCCACTACTAATCACAAATATTGTTATTTGCAGACCAAACCTTACACAATCTTGACACCATAAACAAATGATGAGTGAAAACCATAATTTTCATAATCGCATCATGAATAATGCAATTGTTTTGCTCACAAAAGATTTATTATGATATTCTTTTTTTAAGTTGTTTCATTCATTTTATTTTATGTGTTGATTCTATATAAGGGACATATGTCTAATATTTTGGGCAAAAAATCCTTAGAGGTTGTGGGAAAATTATTGCAAGCCTTGTTGCACTGCCTTTAAAAAAGGTTTGTAAAACTTGTCAATTGGCCAACATTATTTTATTATTTACCAGAAATGCATATTGCAATGTGTGCCAATTAATCCAAGAAGTGTAAAAAATTCATTAGTTTCTTCAAAGGAAAATCAAATTCCATAACCACTTCACAACATATATCCAAGGTCAATGATTGGAAGTAATTTTTTAAATGAAAGAGGAACAATTCCTTATTGGAATTTCAACCATTTGTTTAGAAAGCAAGTTACAATCAACTCCCATTTCTTTCATCACTAGATTTGAAGAGTATCAATATCTTTGCTTTGGGCCTAACATTTCCTCCACACAATATCTTACTTTTGAACTTAGTTGTTTTTTTTTTAAATTCCTCAAGTTCATGAGAAAGACAAAAGCAAATTAGTCAATCATGATGATGTTGCATCAATGAACCTTGAAGATGTTTAAATTTTGATTTCCTTCATGTTCTATAGATTTAAATGATATTATATATATATTATCATATACCATTTTTTTGTTTAACATCTTTTAAAAACCAAGTTTTCACATATAACTTTTTAATTCTTCAAATTGTTTCCAAAACATTTCAAATCCAAATGTTCAATTCTTCAACAACATTTTGAAGTCCTATTTTTCAATCCTATAAATATTAATCCTATAATTGAATTCCATTTTCCTATATGTTGTCTTTTAGTCCTTCTTTTTGGTCCTATAAATTAGTCCAAATCTTTCAATTTTATTTTTTAATTATATTTATTAATCCTTCAATTTCACTTTCAAATCCTTTGTTATGCTTTTTGGATTTATTTTCCAATTATATTTCTTAATTACTCCCTCAAGTCTTTCAAAAATTCTTTACAAATTTTCACAAATCTTTCCAAGTCATTGCCTTTCATCATTATTAGAAAATGCCTTCATTTCCACCATAGTCATCAAGGTTTTATTGGTTTAATTTTTTGATTAATCGTTTACAATATTTTAACACAACATTCAAAATCCACATTGAAAGAAATAGTTTCTATTTTCATATTCATGGACCCATCATTTGATTCAATAATTCTTCGAGTGGTTAAACATATACAATTGTTAAGGCCAAAATCATGGATTACTACCCAAATGTCCATACATCCCAATGAAGAATATTTTGATATTGTGTTCTAGAATCTATGTATTTCATCCAAACATCATTGTGATGTTAACTTTACACAACTTAATAAAAACACCGTTGTATGAAGAATTACATATATGTATTGATCCTCATTGGTATTATTCTTTATTTATTATTCATACATAATTAGCAGAGAGCATATAAATGACATGTTTGAAGAAATTGTAGATGATGTTGTTTTGAATATGTTAATACATAATTGTTTTACCTCACAAAAAAATGTGGACTATGACCATGTTATAACAAACATAACTCCAAGTCAAAATCACCATCCAATCAAACTTTTCAAGATCAACATAGCAAGGAATTGAATTTCCTTGCATTATTTTATGGTAAGCCATGACTTTCACATTACCCATACTTGTTCATATCAACAAATTACTAAATGGGAGTTGTTACATAAATCTTATGATTTTGTTACAAACATGTCTAACAATATTTTTAAAGCAATCAAAGTATGTATTTTAACAGTCAAAAATTATGGTTGGATTTACATAAGGAAAGGAAAGGAAAGGAAATTTACGTGGAAAAAACATTAATGATCAAAACTTCAAATAAACCAAATCTTGATCAAATGCTTGAATCATATATTGGGTTATGTGATTTGGAAGTTCTATGTTGAATGTCCCCCAATTACATTGAAGGTATGCATAAAAACTTATTTGTTATAATTAGAATGGGGTCCACCAACCTTTTCCCTTATGCTAGCTATTGCAAAATGTTTATGGGAACCATTATTACAAGCTTTATTTCATCTTAATTATGAACATTTAAATTACCAAATGGTTTCAATTTATTAAAGTCAACATAGATTGTTGATTTCATATGTTCTAATCATGTCGTGTCCACTTTTTATTATAATCATCATATTTCATAATTTAAGGAACTAATTAAGAAAGATCCTTTAATATTTGGGAAGTAAAAGATTATTTTTTGGTCATTGAAAACAAGAGTAGTGAACACAATCATGCATTTAATATGGATAAAAGATTCATCAATCTACGCAACAAATTCCAACAAAGATATATCATGTAATAAATCGCTTATTTCAGAGTCTTTATAAAATGTTCATTGTCATTGTCATTCACACACACGTAGAAAGAAAAACAAATCAATTTGCAAATTTCATTATCCTTTGCTTCCTATGCAAAAAAAGAAAAAGAATCGAACCATTCATGGAAATAAAAATCATTCATAAACCAACGAGTTTTATCAAGAAGAAAAACATTGAAATGTTTACATTTTTAAATAACACAAATAACAATTCAAACATCACATTTGACAAATTCTTGAAATATTTTGATTTAAATGATGAAACCTACGCATTAGTCTTTATAAGCCAAATGAAAAAGCCTCAATGTTTTTGGAACAAACCCCTAAATATATTTGAACAAATGTTTTCAACAAAATAATTTCACATATTTGGTTTGCAAATATTCATATCCAATTTATACTTGATGCATATGCAACTATTACATATTGTACATCAAACATGACTAAAATAAACAAATCAGTTAAAATGCATCATCAACATATCCATATTTACAAAACTCAAAAAATACAATAATACAATAATTAGGCAATGGTTTTTTAAATGCACAATGAATGTCTATTCAACTAGATGTGACCATTATTTTATCCTTGCCTTTACATCTTTGTTCAGGATCATTCAAATTTATAAACACCTCTCCATACCAAGAATGAACATTTGTACCTAAACCACAAATAATTGTCATGTAATTGAAACCCACTTAAATAGATGTAATGTGTAAATCAATTATTGGTAAATAAATTCAACAACCTCATTTAGTAATTAATTTACCACATAATAGGTTACAAATTATACTTTTTTATAATGGTAAGATATTTAAGTGTTCATTATGAAAAGATGGGGTGATTTGCAACTACCCTTGCAATTGGGTTTTTGAGTTGCAATGACCATTTGTAACTCATTTACAATTCATTGTAGTTCAACATATTTATATCGTTGTGAACGTTATTTTTGAAGGATATAAAATTATACAAGAACAATTAAAGGTTAAAGGAGAGGTTTAAATCTAACTTTCAAACAATAAAAAAAACAAAATTATGTGATTAAAAAATAATAACACAAGAATTAAGAACAATAACATAAGATGTGTAAGACTAATGTGAAAACGAATTTTTATTATGCTAACATATGCAAACATGAACATGAAAAGAACATGACAAAACTATGGTGTAAGATTGTGCATAAGATTGATGTTAAACATATTGAAGGAAATGAAAGGTTTTACGTCTATTTATACCCCTTTGGAAACCTAGTTCAAGGAAGCTTCCAAAAAGGCTTCTATGTGTGCATTGAATAAAGAAGTTTCTTAAGAACCTTTTTAATTTAAAGTTAAGTATGAGTTAATTAGAAATGAAATAAAACTTAACCAATAATGAATTAAAAATCAACTAAAAGTGAACTAAAATTTAACTTTAAGTTAATTAAGAGTGAATTAAAACTAAATTAAAAATTAGAAACAAGTTTATTACAAGTCATGGATGATCATTCAAATGAATGAACTCCATAGCATTAGCATCCGTGACATTATCAAACAAGTTGCATGAGTTACAACATATGTAATTCATTGTATGTGAAACCTTATACATATGCAACTTAGTTACAACTATGTAGGAACAATTATTGTGTAACTTTAATGCAACTAATTTATGATTACCATGGTGACATCAATCTGATGTCATTTTTGATCGATCCGTCAAAATTTGACACATGGCACTATGGGGATTTTTGGGTGAATTTTTTTTCCTTTCCACCATCCATTATAATCATTCATTTACAATGGTTTTATATTGTGACATGTGTGGCATAATCAAAAATTGCCATGTGACATATTAATTCAATTTTGAAATAAAAATAAAAATCTAATTAAGTAGGTCAATACATAAGCATAGGTAGGCTAGGTAAGTAAATATGTAAATTAGGTAGGTAGGACATACCTACATACCTAGGCTACATATTTACTTACCTACACTACATACCTTATTATTCACTTAAGTAGGTGGATAAAAAAATTAGGACTAATTATTTATTCATTGTCATGGACACCACCATCACTCATTGCTTACATCATCATTTACACCAACATAATCGCTTAAATTATCATTTGCATCATTATTAACTTTCAATTAACTCATAATTCATTATTAGTTAGGAGGCTTCTTTAGAAGCCTCCTTGATTGGTGCACATATGGAAACTTTTATGAAGGTTTCCTTGAACTAAGTTCCCAATGGAGTATAATTTGGTTTAACCCTTATTTAAATTTTAATTGATTTTTAGTTTATTATTAATTAGGGAATAAGCTTCTTTGATCGGTGCACACCAAGAAATCTCTATGGAGGCTTCCTTGAGCTAGGTCCCCAATGGGTTATAATATGAGTTCACCCCTTAGTTAAATTTTATTTAATTTTTAGTTTATTATTAATTAAGAAGCTTCTCATAAAGCTTCATTAGTCGGTGCACACATGGAAGCCTTTATGAAAACTTCTTTAGCGAGGTCTCCAATGGGGTATAAATAGGGGTAGGACCTCCCATTACCTTCAGTCTATTCAACACCAATTTTGGGTATGTTTTCTTGGCATAACCTTTGTTTTCATATGTTGTCAAAATAAAATTTTGTTTGAATCATCTTCTAACATATATCGTGTTTTTGCCTTGCGTCTTTGTGTTTCCAATCTTGGACTAAACTTAAGTTTGTATTTCTTGTGATTTGTTTTCCTTGCCATGTCCTTGGCTTAGTTCCTATTATTGTAGTTTTTCGTGCCCTTGACAATTTGAACATCCTAACATCAGGCCTACATATATTTTTATGATCGTCATTATAGTTATTTTTATTTTTTTTATGGAAGTCGAATGTGGACTACCTTTTTATTTCAAACGTATGAATTTTCAAAGGGTTATGGATTACCCACTTCTTATCAAAGTTTTGATTTACATATTTCTTTAAACATGTCCATTTCAAGAAGAAAAATAATTCTGTCCATGGAAGAATTTTTTGTTGCCTTTAAGCATATGCAACAAGAAAACCAATATTTTCTTGAATATTACACACTTACAAGGAAACCAAACATTGGCAACATTTAGAAGCATTTTGAAAAAGCCACGAATCAGCTTGCCAAAGAAGTTTGATGACACATGCTCAAAATTTTGAAATTTTGTGAACTAAATACGTTTCATCATCCAATTTCATCAACATCGTTATCCAGATGACCGGACCCAAGTTGGACTTATTGGCACCTTATTATCTAACACAATTTTAGCATGGTTTGCACCTTTTTGGAATGTCAATCTCTTCTTCTAAACGACATTAGAACATTTCTTAAAGAATTTGGTGTTTTTTTTGGCGATTCAAACAAAGAACATAGAACAATAAAACAAATTGTGAATTCTTAACCAATGATCATGCCTAGTTTCTATGTACATTTTGAAGTTCAAGCAACTAGCATGTGACATTTCATAAGATGAGGCTACATTCATAAGCCAATTTCAATTTGGACTTCGTGGAGATGTGAAGGACCTTTATGTTGACCATGCATAATCCCACGACCTTGAGTCAAGCAATTGCGCAAGTTGTGTGTTGTGATAATCGACTTTTTCAACATTGAGAAGAGAAACATGGGAACCATCACCAATATTGAGGCAATTCATGCCACCCATGTTGCAACCCAAACATATGGTGTTTGCACCCAATGATGACCCCATGCAAATTGACAAAACACGATTCAAACCATTCACAGAATAAAAGAAACAACATCGATGTGTAAACAATTTTTATTTATACTATGGAGAACTAGGCCACATAACTGGTGCTTGTCCAAAGAAACACGTTCAACATGCAACATGTGCCACAACTTCTACCACTACCCAAGGGCTATAAGAGAAGGGAAACAAGGATGTCCAATATTAACAGGGATTGTGAAATTGGACCTTGATGCATCATGCATTCAAAATGGTCCTACTTTATTTTCAAAATTAGCACCTTGTCTTTTGTTGTCCATCATGATCAAGGGTGGTAAATCCACAACTTTGCAAACCCAAGTTCTTTTTACTTAGGGGCATTTGCATGTTTTATTGACAAGGAGTTAGTACGACAACATAACTTGGCATTGGTGGAGAAAATGACATTAGTGGTAGTCAAGGTGATCAATGGTTGGAACTTTTCTTCAGGACTTGTAACACATGAGACCAATGCGTTGAAAATAACAATTGGGTCACACAGTAGCAAAATTGTTTTCAATGTCATCTCATTTTTGACAAACCCTATCATCATTGGGTTATCATGGTTCATTTTGCATAATCCTAAAGTGGATCAGAAGATGAAGAGTTTTCATTCTAAATCAGTAAACAAAACTACACCCAAATACAAAATTGAACATGATTTTGCATGTGAAAACACAACAAAAATGAATCAACGCATGGAAAAACTCAAGCATGAAGGAGATATTGGGGGTAACCAAGGATCCAAACATTTCAAACTTTTGTTCACGGGAACAAGAACATTCATACAAACATCAAAGAAAGGAAATGAATTCTTTGTGTATGCCATTCCAGCCCATGATCTTAGGACACAACAACATGAAATCCTTATTTAGTACTAAGATTACAAAGATGTTTTTGAAAAGAAAAATGTAAACACATTACCTAAACATTGGTCATATGATCGTGCGATTGATTTGGAGGAAGGAGCATAGCCCCCGTTTTGACCCATCTATAATTTGTTATAAAACTAACTTTCGATGCTTGGAGAATACATTGATGAAAATCTTACAAATGGGTTCATTCGACACTCGAAGTCTCTAATTGGTGCTCTAATCCTATTTGTCAAGAAAAAGGATGGTCTCTATGCATGTGTGTTGATTATTGTGGATTAAATCAATTCACCATCAATAACCGATACCTTTTGCCATTGACCTCAAGATTGTTGGACCAACTCAATCATGCCAAAATGTGCACCAAGATTGACCTATGTGGAGCGTACAACTCGGTGTGCATTTGAGATGGTGATGAATGGAAGACAATGTTTAAAATTTGTTACAACATTTTGTTGTGTTCAATATGTTGTGAAGCCCTTTGGCTTTATCAATGCACTTGTTGTCTTTCAACATATGATGAATGATGTTTTACGTGAGTATTTCGATGATTTTGTGGTTTGTTGCATTGATGACATCCTCATTTTTTCAAAGAACATGGCATACCTTGGAAAAGTTTCGAGAAATTAATCTTTATGTTAAATTGGAGAAGTGTGTATTCCATCAATCTGAGGTGGAATTCTTGGATTATATTATTTTTGGAGATGGCATTCGCATGGTCCTTTGTAAGGTTCAAACCACTATGGATTGGGCTACCCTAGTTTTGTTCAGGATGCTCAATGTTTTCTTGAGTTCACCAATTTTTATTAGCAAATCATTACACACTTTTCCATGATAATGAACCCCCTTATTCATCTAACTCGAAAGGATCAACCTTTTTCCTAAAGAGTTGAAGTTGAAAATGCCTTTCAATCTTTGAAAGCCTCTTTCACAACGGCCCCACTTTTAATTCATGGGTGAAAACATGAGTGGGGGAGGTAAAATATTGTCCCAAATGGTAGTTTTCCATACTATCACTAACAAAATACTCAATGCCACAATGATATAAAAATATAATGCAAATTAAATGATAAAATCGTAATGGTTATGAACATACTTTCCTATTTCTAAAAGCATTTTGAATTTGGATACAATCACTTTGTACTTTGATTGTTCTATTTTCTTTTCAAAAAATGTCCCAATATATAATTTATCACATCACATGGAGTTACTATTATAAAAATTTAATGCTTTTAAAAACTTAATAATTTCCACTAACCAAGACATCTTAATGTATGAAAAATTCTAAAAAGCATGCTTATGAAACATCATATTAATTTGGGATAATTTAACAAAAATCACGTTTAAAAAAAAAACTCCATTGAAAAGAGTACATCAAAAATCTATATTTTCAATTAGAAGTTTGAAGAAGAAATGTTTTTATAACTATGCTTGAAGGAATCATGTTGTTGGATTTTTAAAAACTTCAAATCCATTGGTTGATTGATCTATGTGCAAAAATTCACTATTACATATTGTGCCTTTTTGCGAAGGGCCAAACAAAAAATCTAAAGGGTTTGCGAAGGAAAAACAAAAAACCTGAAGGGTTTGCGAAGCAAAAAAAATCTACCAAATTTGTGATGCGATACGCATTGCAACTTATGGTGCACCACTCATCGCAAATTGATAATGAACCTTTAATCATCGTAGCGTTTTTGCGAGATACACGACAAACAAAACTTTGCGACCCGCTCAATCTCTGTCCACCATAGCGATATTCCGCACTTCGCAACGTTTAATCATACTCAAAACATCGCAACTTTTACAATACACAGAGTATCGCTACAAGCTTTGAGACTCACAAGACATCACAACTTGCGTTATTCGGCGCCTCTCATTTTGCGTTTGAATATGTATCGCAAACCTCACCACAGATTTTCGCAAAAGTTTCCTTTGGTGGGCGTATCGCAAGTTGCGATGTGCGTTAGCTCGCAAAGTAGTGAAAGGGTTATTGGAGAAGGAAGTTTCGCAAAAGGGTTTCGCAATGTCATCTAATTCCCAAAACGCCATAAAAAATAAAATCTTTTAGACCAAATGGAAGCTATAAATCCACTTAACCATTATTATAATCTATATTACCTTGGTAGACAGAGTGAAAATTTCAATAAAATACACATAGCAGTGCTCCTATTCTTGAAAATAAAATTACACAATGGAGCAGAATAGGCAGAAAATGACACAATGAACATTGTGCAGTAATATAGAACCACAAGTCTCAATGGCAGTTTGCATAAAATTAATGAGTAGTACATTATACGTGGTCATCATCCACCTCAGAGGTTGTAAACACAACCTCTGGTTTCTCACCTAGAATAGAACGGGACCGTGGCACATATGTGACAACAAGTGACCATTCCTCTGGGTTTCAGGGATAAGGAAGATAAAAACATTGTTCTACATGACTGGGAAAAGTAAATGGCTCTGAAGTTTGCCAATGAAATGGCTGATAACTGGTGGCAGATGTCTTTAACCGTGTGTGTCTGCACTCATCCTGAACTATAATGCAATTTGCACCAGCAAGGTTCACTTTAAACCACTTGCACTTAAACACATACTCTTCAAACTTTGAATGTGCATCATAAGATACCACCAAGATCTCTTCCAGCTTTCCATAATGTGGCACAATATCTCGAATAATATTCCTGTCATGCCGACTGCTTCTAGAGTCCTGAATGAATTGCCCTTGAACTCCACAGTCAAAGGTGCGACCCCTCTTTTCATCCAAACTGGAAATCCTAAAATTAATATTGTGTTAGGCATTGTGAGTCTTAAACTTATATGATAATAGAAACTTCATGCCCATAAAAATCATCCTAGAACATTTTTAAAAACTTGTCTGGAATATGAAGATGAGTTAATATGCCTAATGAAATAGAAAAAATAAATACCTGAAATGTCTTCCTTGTGTCCACATTGCTGAACGTGTTGTCACAACTCTTAGTGGTCCATGAACCATGGTGCGAACATCATCTGTGATCTCTGGAAAACATGCTATATTTTTTCCTTGTGCCAATAGTTGATCCACTTCAACCAACTTCTCTTTCATGTACTTATGAAATGTAGGAAAAATCCTTGATCTCCCACTCATACTTTTGGCATTCTCATAGAAGTTCCTCCACTCTTCCATGACATTACTATTATTCAACATGAATGTGGTCAGCTGAATTAATTCTATAGGTAATAACATACGTGTTTTGATGGCACCAGTCAAACGGTCTTCCTCCTCTTCTCTTTCCTCCATCCAGACATGAAGACATGATGGATCTATAGTGGCCAAGATGTTGGTGCAATAAAACATGCTCTCTGTTGCCAAGTGTCCTGCTGCCATGCTTCCCTCCACTCGTGCATGGTTACGGACATAACCCTTTAATACTGCCATATATCTTTCAAGCCAATACATCCACCGACAATGCATAGGACCAACAATGGCTATCTCATCCACAAGGTGAACTAGTAAATGCACTTGACAATCAAATAATGATGGAGGGAAAGCCTTTTCCAACTTGCATACCACCTCTGCTGCTATTACCCTCATTCTTGGAATCTCCTCTACAAATAACTCCTTTGAGCATACCCATCTTAACAGATTTCCCAATGACCAAAGAACATCTTGTACTTCTGCACTAGCTAAGCCTATTATTGCCACAGGCAATATGTGTTGCAGTAAACGATGATAGTCATGTGTCTTGAGATACCTTGGCCACTTGTGGTCATCGTCCCTACCAAAAGCTTTTTGAAGATTAGCTCCATAACCTGCAACAAGGTACCATAAAATTATACAAAAGAATTCTAGACATCCAACAGATAACATTCTATACTTCAAATTCTTTTTCCAGTATAAGATTTAAATATAAATAAAAATAATAGAGTACTTCTAAATTCAACCCTTGCCATCAAAGTTCAAACCTGTAGGGAATCGCATCTCTCTTATGCGATTTCGAAAGTCTCTTCTTTCCTGTGTAGTAAGTGTCCATGGAGCTGATGGTCGCTGCTCATTACCTGTGTTAGGATCAACAGTAATCCACACATCGGGATGCCTCTCAAAATCCTCACAGGCCTCCCTAAAGTTATTGTCCTTTTCTCCATAGAGCTGTTTTATAATAGCCTTTCCCACATTTCCCTCAATGTGCATGGGGTCCAAGAGATGACGTATTTTCAGCTCACCCCAGTAAGGCAAGCTGTTGAGTATACCCCACCTTGTCAATCCACTACCCTCAAACACCATAGAATCATTTAGGTCAATAACTTTATTGGCCACATCCTTCCAATATGCAAAAGTGGTAGCTTCTGAAATATCACGCTCATCACCATAAGGCATGTCAAAAGATGAAAATAAAAGTGGGTCTAATCTCATATCATGTCCCAGTGGAAGAAACTTTGTATGGCCAAGGTAAACAATTTTGCGAAGATGGCTTGAATATTTAGCCATGTCCTCGAAACTTGGGCCACATGTAAAGTAGGCCTTGTAGCCTTGAGTTTGCAGCCCACTTACAAAACCAAACCTTGATTGTAGAAGAACGGAATATTAGAACAACAAATAATCACAAAATATAATAATAAAGAAATATATAGAGGCATGTGCATGATTTCTTACCAGGATAATCATGCATTGTCCACATGCAGATTGCCCTCAACTTGAATACACGTGGTATTCCTCCAGTGGTCTTCTTCCCATCATATGCCCATACTCCATCCCACAATGTTTTGAGCTCATCGACCACTAGTGCTAAGTAGGTGTCTAGGTTTTTCACCTTACTTGGCCCTGGGATAATAAGAGAAAGCAGCAAAAATCCTTTTTTCATAGACAACCACGGAGGAAGGTTGTAATTCATGACAACAATTGGCCAAACAAAGGTAGGTCATCCCTTTCCTCTAAGTGAATGTGGACTAACACCATCTGATGCTAACCCCAACCTCACATGCCTAGGGTCACGCTCAAACTCTGGCCATGTTGACTCCACATGCTTGTGAGCAGGAGAGTCAATTGGTAACCTCATAACACCAAGCTCTGATCGATGTTTCTTATGCCAAACCATTAACTTGGCCAAGTCTGTACACCGATATATGTGCAACAAGCGAGGAATAATGGGAAACCACCTTACTGATTTCCTGGGCACCTTCTTTGTAAGCATGTGAGGATCATATCGAGCCTCTTCACATGTATTGCACTCCGTTAAATGGGCATTGTTCCCATGAAATAACATGCAGTCATTAACACATGCATGGACAATTTGATACTCCATGCCTATGGAGGATAAGATTTTTTTAGCCTCCTTCTAAGATCCTGGCAAAACATTTTCCTTAGGTAGCAAGAGGCTATGACAAAACTGGAAAATGTCTGACAACATAGTATTGCTTGCCTTGTGTTTTGCTTAGATGTTTAACAACCCCAGTATGGCTGCTAAACGACTTAACCTTGCACCTTGAAAAATAGGTGTTTGAGCATGTGCCTTCGCCTCTTGCCACTACCGTTGTCCCTAGGCAGTATGTTGATGACGTGGATCATCTGCATTGGCTCCTTCACCATGTGGGTTGCCAGAGATATCATCAACTATGTCAAGTCCAAACCAGTCAACCATGAAGTCATCCATCGCTTGTTTTTGGTTTGCAGGCAGTGGTGCTTCCTGAACTGGTTGAGACACCTTCATCATGAGCAGACAAGTCATTTGATGAAGAATGAGTTGATGAAGAGTTTGATTTGTGTGGCATGCCCATTTCCCGATATGTTGCTCTCAACCTCCGTGGCAGCATGTTTTCAGAAGGTCGAATATTCTATGCAATACCAAATCTAGAAGATTTTAACTATATACCAAGCATAGTTGCATATTACATTATAAATAAAAAATGCCAAAATGCATGTATATAGATATGGTATGTTATGTCTTAATCAAAGTACATAGTTCAGAAATGGTGGAATCCTAATTCCACTCATAGTGTGTAAACAACTCATCTCCTGATTTGATCGTCCTAGTAGCTAACACCAGGCAATGGTCTTCATGATAAGTCTAGCCATATGGTGCTGGAGGAGGTCCCTCAACAAAAACCCACTCACAATTAACCCTACGCTTAGGCCGAGTCCCCATCGTACTGTTGATGAAACTAGCAATGTTTCCAGAACGTATGGGGTCTCCATCTATCACCCTCACATCACTATGCCTCCTAGTGCTACCAGCAAAGGTGTCCATCTCAAGAGCAAAGGTGTTCCACTCAGGATGTTGTTTGAGGATCATGTTCCAATGTCTTCTCTTATAGATAGGCCCACCATAAGGGAACAAAGTAGGACCCTCTCTACGACAACTAGTTGAATCCTCTACAATGATGTCCTCACAAGCATATACTCCATAGCCATACCTCTTTCGAAGTGTAGAGGTCTTAACAATCCATTGTCTACCCCAAACCACAACCTCCTCATCATAGGGCAAACTATCAAGCAACCCAAGAACTGCAGGGTTCCATGACTAGATAATATTGGCACATTTGCCAGTGAACTCACACATACCCCATCTGGCCTCAACAATAGTCCTAGCATGACCCTCACTTGGATGTTGTGCTTTGGATCGCTGTCTAACGGAGGGTAAACATGGCCTTGCCTCATGATGTGGATTACTAGCCTCATGAGAGGCACCAATCCCTACAGCAAATGCATGCGAAAGTGCATTTCCTATGGCAGCTAAAACCCCTTGTGATAGAACATAGGGTGGTGGTGTCATACGGGAACCCTATTACATTAAAAAAACCACAACAAACCATGGAAGTGAAAATAATTTCAAAGAGGATTTCATGAAAAATAACATGTATCAAAGAGGAAAAATGACAATGGTAAAATGACACTTACCACATGAGATGAAGAAGCTCCTGGGGTAAGACCATGATGACACCCAAATCGCTGAATGTGTTGAGCACAAACATATGACTTTTGTGAAATTTGACCAACACACTTGGTGCATTGGCAAAGTTGCCGAGGTGGACCACGAGGAGAATGGGACACCTCTGCTTGCGCATGAGTTAATGTGCCTTCATTTGAGGAGGATGAGTCACTAGTGGAGACAACGGAGGAGGAAGACATATCATCTATCACATTAATAAGGCACAAATGTAAGGCAAAGACCATATTAGACTTTCAAAAATCATGTGATACAACAATATAAACCCTTGACAACTCATAAATTGAGACTACCTAAACCAAAAAGAAATGCATACCTGCATCCAATGTGGGCTCAACAATGCCTATAGGACTAGTTGCCCGAAACCTTTTGCCATATGCACAACAAGAGTTCTCTCACCTAAAACTCTCGAGAAGAAACCCTAAACCTAAAACTTTGTGAACCCCTTGTGAACCCCCTACCATCGCATCCCTTTTTGCATCTGCATTTGTTATTTAAACCAAAGCCCTAAAACCTTTAACTTCCTCTTACGTTAGTGAAGCCCTCGACTTTGTAACCCTTTAATGTTGCGAAATGAACAGCATTGCACGGCCGTTGTGAGCAATACCATATCGTAGGTTTAGATGCAGGTTACATCGCAAGCCCTGAATTTTTGAAAGTCCTTAAGCTAGAACGGAATAAGGTGTAGTGAAATCTTTCTGGGGGTCTAGACTAGAGTAGGACGACAAGTGAATTTGAACTCATTCTCAGCATTGCTCGAGAATTTTCGAAGGAAAACTTGGGCAAAGAGGAGGGGGCGGATTGCAATGGCTGGGACTAGTGGAGGGGGTTCTGGGTCTAGAGGAGGTGACAATAATGAGGAAAGGTTGAGGAAGATGGTTGTTGATCACTTGAGAGCTTCAGAGCTGTTTGCAATCGATACTAGGACACCTGAAGGGCTGGCATCCTTGACAACCATCTTAGGTCAAGCATTGCAAGCAGGGCTGACTACTGGGGAAGCACAAAGAGAGGAGGAGGCAAGGAAGGCTGCAGAAGCCAAGGCAGTAGAGAAGAAGAGAAAGAGAGATGAGAGAGTAACAATATGTCGCAACCCTAGCTTTGGGCTCGCGACCAAGGCAAAGGGTTGCAAGGTTGCGGGAGTTAAGAGGAAAGAAGCCCGGGAGCAAGGGCAAAGGCATTAGAAGGGTGCGGGCCAAGAGGAGGAAGCCCGGGAGCCATCACATACTCCCGGGAGTCTAAGGAAGTGCGAGGGAGTGTGAGGGAGTGAACACTCACACTCCCAAGGCAACTCCCATTTTGGGAGAGGGAGTCCCGGTGGACTCCCGAAACTTCAGAGTGCGAGTTGAAGGGTCGAATCTCAATGGATTGTTGCGCTCTTGGTACCGTTGAAAAGCTCTTGAAACGTAGATGTCTAAAATGGGCTCGCATTGCTCATTTGGACATCTAAAAGGAAAGTTATGGGCAAAAGAAGGGCCGGGAGTCAAACTGGCAGTTTGACTCCCGACCACTAAAAGTCGGGAATCGAGGTCTTGCCGAGATCCGATTTGAGAGTGCGACACGGCGTTGGAAAGCTCTGGACGAGGGCTACAACTTTGCTTCAGACCGCGTCGCGATCGGACTCTGCAGTCGGGAGATATCGGCGTCCAAAGTCCCGGGACTCCAACCCGGGACGATTTCGGGACTCCCACGCGGGAGTCCCGGGAAAAATAACCATTTGGATGCCACCTCCGTGGAGAGCTGCAGAGTATACTATAAGGGGGAAGGTGGTGGCTTCCCCCAAGTCCGGGCCGTGGTGAGTCTTGTGTGTCCGTGTTGCCTGTGGCTCGTCCTAGCACCAAAAGTGCTCCAACTATGCACTAACCACTTTGTGTGGGTTTTGTGCAGGCCCGTGTGAGTGAGTAAAGCTTGTCACATCTTCCTAGTCCCATCCCGGAGCTCCAACACGCCCCTCTACCCCTCCAAGTGTTGTGAGCTAGGGAGCAGCTCCAAGTTCCAACTCCTTCCGCATTGCCGCATACTTGGACCCTCAAGTGGGTCTACAAGGAACTTGGGAGCGCGTCACAATAGGAGCTCTCTCACCTAGAACGCTCGAGAAGAAAAGGAGGAAGGATGAGAGGGATGCCATAAAAAAGGAGAAGCTCGATCTAAAGAAGGAGGAGGAGAGGAAGAAGCTCCCTCTGATAACATTGGCAGAGGAGGGAATTCCAACTGAGCTGGCATACACTAGGGCCAAGAGCACCATTAGGCACATTGTCTCCACCAACTTTGCACAAGGAGTTGAGTGGGGCATTCTTTCAAAGGCAGAGCAGAGGAGAGTGATAAATCAGGTCAAGGGAGCATTTCGAAATGGAGGAGAGCTTGATTCACAGTGGATTGCAGACAAGATCTCCAATTCAATGTCTCAAGCAAGATACCATGACAGGATGAAGATTCGTGCTCACCTGAGAGACCTGAATGTGTATAGGAACTTGGAGAGGCCGCTTCAGTTCTCAGAAGACATCTGGAATGCCTTCTACCAGTCTGAGGTGCAGCTGAAAGCAGCAAGGCAGCTGAAGGAGATCACAGAGTAGCTAGCCAAGGCCAAGAAGGCAAGAGAGTCTGGGAGGTCTGACCGTGACCTGAAGGCACTAGAGTTGAAGCTTGCTGAATGCCAATCAGTGGTGGACGAGGTTGGTGATCCACCATTGAAGTTCCTCAAGGCAACAGAGCGAGTGAAACTGGTTCCACCCACCACCCACAGGCTAGGGCAAGGTGGCATTCCGAGCCTTAAAGCAACATTTGTAAGTATCCTCCCTCTCCTCCATTTTTTTCTGCAAAGATTCGTTTCTGTTGAGTCACATAGGACTGTTTGGGATACCTTTGTGATGTGAATTGCATCGCAAAGATAGGTCAAATGGCGTTTGTTTCGCAAAGGTACGATGTTATTTGTTTCGCAAACTGCTTTGCAAGTTATAGTATGCGAAAGTCTGCGCTTCGCAAAAGAGGTCGTAAACTTGAACAAATCGCAAACTACTTCGCAAGTTACAATATGCGAAGGTCTGCGCTTCGCAAAAGAGGTCGTAGACTTGAACAAATCGCAAACTTCTTCGCAAGTTACAATATGCGAAGGTTTGCACTTCGCATATATGCGTTTTTATTGACCTGTTGTTTTATGGG
Organism: Sphagnum contortum; assembly: GCA_963920785.1. Lineage (NCBI taxonomy): Eukaryota > Viridiplantae > Streptophyta > Sphagnopsida > Sphagnales > Sphagnaceae > Sphagnum > Sphagnum contortum. Next base: position 19,711,090 of record OY987279.1, on the reverse strand, counting down.
GACAATACAAGAGGTACAATAGGAAGATCACAACTGCAGAAATGACAATGGGCCAGGAGCATGGCAAGGAGCATCTTTTTGAACATGTTGATGCGCTATTGGTGAGTGGGTTTGGTTGGGATTGAATTTCTGTTTGTGTTGAGATTGTTTTCATTTGAATCAAAATTTTCATTTATGGTGTTGATTAAGCTTTGCATGTTGAAATGCAGGCATTTGAGGGTGAGAGTGAGAGCTCCCAGGGCAGTAGTGATGAGGAGGAGAGAGGCGCTACCACTGCTCCCCCCAGTGCTACCACTAACAGTGGACCCGGTTCATTTGCTAGTCGAAATGTAGGTTCTGCAGGGGGCGAGGATAGGGAAGAGGAGGAGGACAAGGAGGAGGGGCAAGGGGACGATGAAGAGAGGGAGGAGGATGAGCACCCTCCCCCTCCACCAGAGAACACTAGGAAGAAAGATTCAAGGAAGAAATCCAAGAGGGGAAGGAGGTCTAGATAGACAGCTAGTGTGTTAGATACCCAAGAGTTGCAAACCCTTTTACATTATAAATTTTGAAATTTTGATATAGATTTTTTTTTTTTGCGGCCCAAAGTGACTCCAAATGACTATAAACCCTACTTCCAAAATAAGAATACAGTGCCATGCTCTTGCGATACACAGTGGATCTCAAAACCATTTGCGAGTCATAATTCTTCCACTATTAGAAATTCTGTCATATGCAACCACCATGTTTGCAACTGGGATGCAACTACCAGTCGCATGCAACTATCTTTAGTTTTTTATGCAACTACAATGGATTTTTGCCCCCTTTTTGGGTGTGTATGTAACTATGGTACAACTATGATCACCTTCATCCCAACCTTTGGATGATTTCTGTGATATATCATCATATATATTTGATATGCATATACTCATAGTTGCATGTGTAACCAAATTATGCCAACTATGGTCTTTTGGTAAGCTAGGTACACATTTTTTGTAGGCATGTCTAGGATTAGGGCTGCTTACAAATGACAATCCCATTGATAAGGTTTAAGATATAGGTGAAAAATAACTTAATTTATTTTACCACACCTAAAATAGTGTATCTATCCCCAACTTTTAGTAGCTTACTCCAAAAACATTTAGAAGATAATTGACAATTGAAGATATCAATTTTACTTACAATAGTTTATCACTTGATGAAGCAAAACAATGTATATGTGTATTCAACAAAAAGGTCCAATTAATCCCCTCAAGATTACAATATGTGGGTTTGACATGTGGAAATAATTTATTTTATTCCAACAATTATCCAGTACAAGTGAGGGTCTCATGGCACATATACACCTTATAGTCCATGTAATGCATGAATTAGTTCCAAAGTCAGCCCTGATAGTCCTCATGGGTAGACATGTGAATAAAGCACACATCAGAAACCATACATGAAAATACATGCTATTGTCCCCCTTAACAACCATAACCAGACAATATGCAAACCCTAGAAAGGGTTACAAGCGGTGGTATATTCATAATGCCAGTCAAATATATACTTGAAAAACACGTTACTTGCAAGTGGCAGATTCCACTGTTTCAGCCATAACAAGCACAAGTGGATAGAAAGAAAGAACACCATTGTGAGAGAAGTTAGAGTGTCTTAGAACAAAATGTCACTTTCAAACAACACCATCACCATACATCTTACCCAAAGAATATCTCAAAATAAGAAGCTCTATCTGAACCCCAACTTCATTCAATACATATATACCTAAAAAACACGTTATATATATATATATAATCTTCTACTAGTTTGAACCCCGTGCCTAATGCACAGGTGTGTTATTTCAACAATGTTTGGTTCATGTTTTAGTTTTTAAAAAAAACTTTTATTTTTTTTATTTAGCAGGGTTGAGCAGGCAGATATGGATCGAAGTTTCCAAAGGGTGCTGTAACATGTTTAGACAAAAAGGATCTTCCATTGTTCCATCACTCCCTCACTACTCTGACATGCCCCCTTGAGGTGATAAACAAAACATGTATGAGGGCTTAGCCACACAACAAAGGATTGATTATGTTGTTTGAATCTCAGTCCTTGGCTAAAAAAATGGGCGTTGAAAGTAAAGTATCTCATGGTCTTGGTTGGTCATTCCTCAACTTGTTATGAAGAAAGAAATGACATGTAGAACTATTGGTGGTTTTTAAGGCTGCTGGACTCTTCCCATCTTTTGATTTACTAGCCCTATATTCGACATCACACCCAAATATGACATTTTCTACAGTCCTAGTATTTTTTAAACTTTTTCTCATTGAGCTTTGTGACCTTAAATGACCAATTAGACCCATCTATTATCTGCCTAACACAGGTGTGAATACCAATGTTTCAAATATTACACTATCTCAATTGATTATGGTGGTGGGTCTTTCTTTTGTTTTTTGGTTGTATGCTAATTAACAGTAGCATCAAGGTGTTATATTGATCAATATCAGGTTCTTGAGCATGGCTTAGGCACAGATGTATCCTGATCGACATGCTAATTTGCCTGTACAGACCGCGAACGGTCTGTAAAGCCCACGCCAATTGGCCCGTACAAACCGCGATCATCACTGATCGAGCGGTCTGTAATGCCATACAGCCGGTCAGGAGGTGTGCATCCGCGATAACTAAAAAACATGCCACCCTAAACCCAAAAAAGGACACACTAAAAAGGGGAGAGTTGGATGATCAAGCAAACCCGACCTTCCCTCAAGAACACATGGTTGACAAATACGGAGGGGAACCATACAAACAGTGAGAAATTTAAGGTGACGGGTTCATGAGGTTCCATTTTTTAAGAATTGAAGGTGAACACCTCCTGCACGCTAATTGGCCCATACAGACCGCGAACGGTTTGCACTGCCATACAGCCCACGCCAATTGGCCCTTACAGACCGCGATCGTCACTGATCGAGCAGTCTGTAATGCCATACAGCCGGTCAGGAGGTGTGCATCCGCGATAACTAAAAAACATGCCACCCTAAACCCAAAAAAGGACACACTAAAAAGGGGAGAGTTGGATGATCAAGCAAACCCGACCTTCCCTCAAGAACACATGGTTGACAAATACGGAGGGGAACCATACAAACAGTGAGAAATTTAAGGTGACGGGTTCATGAGGTTCCATTTTTTAAGAATCGAAGGTGAACACCTCCTGCATGCTAATTGGCCCGTACACACCGCGAACGGTTTACATTGCCATACAGCCCACGCCAATTGGCCCTTACAAACCACGATCGTCACTCATCGAACGATCTGTAATGCCATACAGCCGGTCAGGATGTGTGCATCCGTGATAACTAAAAAACATGCCACCCTAAACCCAGAAAAGGACACACTATGAGATTAAGAACAAACTTGGAATCATATGCACACAAACATTCACATGGCATTTACAGGTCCAGTAAAATTCGAGGAATCCATTTCACTTGAGCATTGATGTGAACCATGCAAAAACCATGCGCACACAAACATTCACACAGCAATTATAAGCATTTATGAACATTTACAAGCACTTCAAAAGACAAAACATATACCCTAAGAAAATATATACATAAAGCCCCACTTCCTAAAAACCCAAATCAAAAGCTAGAAGGATCTCACACAATTTTCTTATAGACACAGGCAGGTAAGCACCACAAAACTACTTGCACAATAAGTTCACCATCAAAGAGCCTTTGAACTCCACCTTCCTTGACTATATCAGACACATTGTCCTGCAATACACAAGTATCAAAGACTCAGTGAAAGAAAGCCACCACTAGTTCAACCATAAATGATTGTAAGCATGAGCATTTCCAAGTAATCATGTGTAACTGTATCACCCCTCTTCATGTACATTTCCAAACTGCTCATATACAGCTACTAGAATGAATTGTTTTAGTGAAGCAAGTACATCCTGTGACTAAAAATACCTAGGTAGTCCTAACACATGTAAGTCCAGTTCTCACCTCATTATTAGCCAAGCTATACAGAGCAAAAAAGCTGCATTTTGTTGTAAAGATCCATTCTTTCAATCCAGAAGTTCAAGCAAGGGCTTCAGCCCACCATCGTGGACAATTCCAGCTCCTTATGTGTGTTCTGTGAGGACTATGAGAACAAGTGTTACAATTTTAGCACTTTGTACACTCAGAAACACTAGATTCTCGGTCAGTGCAAAAAAGCAGGGCCACAGTTATTAGAACCTAAGCTAGACGACCCAGAGCAAATGCTACCATTTCACGAAGTCAAGGATCTAAAGTTTCAAGCATCCTTATCAGAGGTCGGACCGCCCCACGTTGGACAACGTGAACCTGAAAGTACACACCATATCCTTAAATGTAAGAAACCAAAACTAGCTCTTGGAACTCTGGTTGCAGTTTTAACTCTTGATTAGCTCTTCACTGCTATCCAGCATCTCTCTTGTGGCTGTGGCAGGTATGAATGGTACCAAACAACTAGTTTGGTTGTGGTTTATATTTTGGCAAAGGCAGCTAAAGAAGAAAATCTGAAAGTTCATTTCAGTGAACACATTGTATGTTCCAAGTTCTCTATACTCCCAAACCTTGATTTTGTTTCTCAAATAGTTTGGTTATATGTTAGTTGGGCTTCTAATGACTTGTATGTGTTTCCAGATCAGCTGCACAATTTTTACAACAGTTTCTTCACCCTGCATTGAACTGTCCAAAAGAATGGCTCCAGGCCTCTGTTATTAGGTCACTGTGTGTTTCTAAAGGCCCAGTGATAGATGGGCTAGTGTTAAGGTCTCTTTCCATTAGGCTGCTGTGATCACAGTTACACACAGTGTGTTGTGATCACAGTAGCCTAATGGAAAACCACTGACATACTAGCATTTTGTTTCTTGCTTCAGGGACAATCGATTTCCATTGGAGAGTTACAAGTGTGGTGAAAATATGTAGTTAATTAAAGGTCATATAAAATGATGGATGTTGTGATTTAATGTCACTTACAGCAAATGATGGAATGTGTGTTAGCAACTAGGCCTGGTCATTAATCTCAGGGAGCCATTGCCATGCATGCTACAACTCCCCTTGTTTGGCAAGGTGACTAATTATAACTATGCCATTTTTGTTACAATAGAAGGATAAACCATTTGTGTTACAATAGAAGGATAAGCACATTGCTAATGTGCCTAGGCTGCTCACTAGGTTAACTCCCACACGTTGACTGTGCAGGTGATCCCTGTAGAGTGTAAATATGCCTGCTTGAAAACCAAGTTGGAGATCAAACTTGTCAAGGCTACGAACATTCATTGGATGCAACTTGGGTGCAACACAAAATGCGAGACTAACTGGGACAAGTTAGAGGCAATTGTTAAAGAAGAGGTGGGTGTTTTTTAGTCTTGATATTTTGTGACAAATATGCCATATGGGTAAAACTATATGCACATTTTGCCTTTAGTAGTAGACTTGTGACCTAACTTGAGCTGGTCTTGATAGGTAAACCACCCACCACCTATACAATACACTACAATCCTAAACAAAGGTAGTGAAAATTGGGCAAAAAAGTACAACGCATTAGAGGCTCGAATATGTGAACTTGAGGAGAAGATGAATGCAATGACCTTGGAGCTGAAAGAGGTATGCCAAACTGTATTACCAAGTTCATCAGTTCCCTTGCCTACACAACCCAGCCGCCTTGGTGCAAATCCAAAGATAGTTGCAGAGGTTGCAAGGATATTTTTCCCATCATGGGAACCACTTGAACCATGATTTTTTTAACTCCCTAATTTTTGATACAAAGCTGCTTGACGAGTGTCCATATTAAACCTTAATGGACCCTATAATTTTCTGTGATATTAGTCGTTGAAGGAGCTAAACCGATTGAAGTCAAATGTACCCAAGATTGTCACCTTAGTGGCACTGCAGATTTGTGAAACCTTTTTGGACATCTCAGCTTGCAACATACAAGGTAGTTATTCCTTAGAGCAGCGTAGTCTAAAAGGATCTGAGTCCTTAGCTTGGGTGTCTGTATCTTGTGGGCAGAATAGGACATTTTTCCTTTGAGCTTCATTTTCCTTCTAGGCTGCAAAAGCTCCTACCATTGTGGCTGTAGGGTAGAAATAGTGAGTAAGGAGTGATTTCCGTTCATGATCTCATACTTTGTGAGTAGCACCCAAAAGGTAATCACTAGACTCATCTTGTAATTGTGAATCATTCTTATGGAGTTTTCTTCAAATCTCAGAAAGATGAGTCGAGTGTGATGCCTTGTGACTTGATAGGATATTACAAGTGATGCAAATGATGAGACTTTGTTGGCTTCAGTGGAATCATCCAGTTACCCATTTGATATTGCAAGCAAAGGGGCTCAGTGGGTAATTCATGGCCATGTACAGTGGGAGAACAACAGATGCTGACAAAGTGGCTACATTTAGAAAGACCCTGGCTGCTTCTGCTATCGACATTGGTGTGTTCTGTATGTGTACTGTGGCATTTTTGGTGGGTGCAACAGAGTTGGTGATCTTGACGACTTGTCCAAGGTCCAGAGATGAGATTGGTTCTGGCCCTTGGACAAAAAAAAGGGTTCAGGTTTTTTGTCAAATCAGGAGTCACCTGCTTTGTTTCAAACATCTTTAGTTTGTTCATATTGTTCGCTGCTTGTCTTTGTTTTCTTTGTTCTAGTTTTCTTTGCAGCCAAAACGTGGTGATTTGGACATGAATCAACATGTCAACGATGTGAAATATGTTGGATGGGTGATGGAGGTAAGCTTCTTTTAGCCTGTTTTCTCAGAAGTCAAATAAAAGATACTTGTTTCTTTTACTGATTACTTACATACATACCTCAGTTTGTGATGACCAATGGTGTGTGACAGCTCCTTTTGAGAGCACTTGGCTTCAAGAGTAATTATGTTTTTCTACCTGATGTTTGGGAGATTTGGTGTTATTTTCTGTTATCTAAGTGCCATGCTCATGCAGGATACTTGTTTCATTGTTTGGCTGGTCAATAGGAAATGTGGACACAAGGCTAATTCAGAATGTGGCTTTGGCTGCAGAGTGTTCCAATTGCAGTTTTGAAAACTATGAACTTTCAAGCATGACTCAAGTACAGAAGACAATGCAGCCAATCTGATGCTTTACAGTCAATGTGCAATCCTACATCTTGTACTGCAAAGCTAGAGAAGGAAGCCGAAGTAGAGGTGAATGGAGCAGGTTGTTCATACACAGCTGGATCTCAAACATCAATTCCAGATGTTGCCAATGTGTACCTCCACACTTACAGTTTACACATTTGTTGCGGTTGCAAGTTGATGGTGTAGAAATCCTCCAGGGTAAAACACAGTGGAGATTAAAGAAGTCTAAACACTTGCATTGAAACTGGGTGTTTTTTGTAGGGTAGAGAAGAATATTATAGGACACTTAAATCTATCATGATATGTTATGATAGGTGTGTTATGGAAGTCTGTCATGATATGTTATGATAGGTGTGTTATGGAAGGGAAGGTAGGGGATCTAGTAACATTATCTGAGAGTTGTGCAATCCAACACTTCATAGAGCCACCTCCTTGATACCCAAGGGTTACAAACCCTTTTACATTGTAAATTTTGAAATTTTGATATAAATATTTATTTTTGCCTTCCAAAGTGACTCCAAATGAATATAAACCCTACTTCCAAAATAAGAATACAGTGTCATGCTCTTGCGATACACATTGGATCTCAAAACCATTTGCGAATCATAATTCTTTGAAACACTATAAAAGCCAAAAGACCAAATATACCATGTCACAGACATCGCTACATTTTTACGGGTAAAATCATTCCAGAATAGGTTTGCGAAATCATAGATTTCGCAAACTTTTAGCGGCATTTTGAGAATCCCAAAATGTTTGCATTAGATCTTACATCGGAAACATATAGACTTTTGAGTCGATTTGCTAAGTCGTTGCGGTGATGGGTTTGTTGCAAATAGTTTCCGATGTAATGTTAATCGCAAACTTTTAGCGGCATTTTGAGAATCCTGAAATGTTTGCGTTAGATCTTATATCGGAAACCGATACACTTTTGAGTCGATTTGCTAAGTCGTTGCGGTGATGGGTTTGTTGCAAATAGTTTTCGATGTAATGTTAATCGCAAACTTTTAGCGGCATTGTGAGAATCGCAAAATCTTTGCGTTAGATCTTATATCGGAAACCGATAGACTTTTGAATCGATTCGCTAAGTCTTTGCGGTGATGAGTTTGCTACAAATAGTTACCGATGTCATGTGTATTGCAAACGAGTAGCGACATTTTGAAAATTGGAAAATGTTTGCGTTATATCTTATATCGAAAACCAATAGAGTTTTGAGTTGATTCGATAAGTCATTGCGGTGATGGGTTTGTTGCAAATAATTTCCGATGTACTGGGAATCGCAAATGGTGTATAGAAGAAATTATAATCGGAAAAGTTTTGCGATTGTATCAATTTCGGGAGTTGCGAAGAACTTGCGATTGTATGGGTGCGAATGTTATGGTTTTGTAAGAGCTTAAGAGTTTGCGAGAAATTGTGGTTCGCAACTGCGGGTTTTCGGAAACTTTTTTCTTTGTTGTTTGCAATGATATTTGGATCGCAATATACCCCTCTTTTGTTGTAGTGATTATGTAACTTATGATGGACTTGTTAATGGATCTAATGGTTTGTTTAGGACAACTTATATGATTAATAAATCATATCATTGGATTGACTTTCAAAATCCCAAAATAAGTTATCATGCACACATAAAAATGCATTTTTATAGATAAACAAGAATTTTAATAAGATAAAACACTCGTAGAATTGCTTGTTTAAAAAATACAATTAAGCAAATGCCATATGCAATTACTCAAATACAATTTCAATTGAAATAGCTATTGCTAGAACAATACATTGATCCCAAAGGGTTGTTGTTAGATGAGATGGCATTTGACCCTACATCTATCATTAAACATGAACTCACTTATACAACCTTCTTTCATGTATGTGCCAAAGAAAGGAAAAAATCCTTAATTCAATACATAATCCAAGTTTTTATGTTGTTGAATGTGCCATTCAAGAAGTGAAAAGACTCAACAACATTTGTTGATTGGGAATTATTAGTTCTAAAACTAAAAACATGTTGTCATTCACATGCTATCATTCAAAGCCTTAATATTAATTTGTTGCACAAACATTATCGAGTTCTTCAACACAATCATAACTTACTAGTGGGTACCTATGACCTTCGGCCATTGTGAAGTCCCCCGATTTCTTTAAACCAAGAGAGACACACACAAAGGCGCAAAGCAGCTAATTTTATTTTTATTTTATTTATTTTTTGTGACGAAAATCCGTTGAAAAGTCCCCCATGAAAACATACATGGTGAAGCGAGCATTTTGGAAAATTTCCAAAAGAAAACCTAAATCGCCACATTTCCAACTGATCTTCGGACACTGTGAAGTCCTCCCGTTTCATTAAACCATATTTATTTCAAAGAAACATTATGTTTTAAACAACTGCACGTTGTGAACGTAGCTTCTCGCGGAGCCATTTAGGAGATGCATGCAGCTTTAAAGGAGGGCTTCTTCATACACAACATTGCGCATAAGGCCACTCTGGCCATGCACAGTGTCTTGCAGTTGAACTTTGATGTTCATTGGTGCCTTGGCGCGTGAAAAAGTAAAGTTGGCCATGTGAAAAACCGTCATCTGCGAGATGAAGGCCAACATGAGAGAGGGTTTGCCCTTGAGACTTGTTAATAGTCATGGCATAAGCTAGCCGCAAAGGAAATTGCTTCCTTGCAAATGTAAATGGCAAACTGTTGTTATCGGAAATGAACTTAATGCGCGGGATAAAGGCCACATTACCGGCCCCTTTTCCTGTGATGATCTCAACCTCAACAACTCGCATCGTGAAGCGTCGAACAATCAGGCGCGTCCCATTACATAGCCCAGCCAATGGGTCAAGATTGCGCAACAGAATCACTGGTGCGCCAATCTTGAGCACCATCTTGTGTGAAGGCATGCCACTAACTTCCAAAGTGTTGAGGAACTCGGAAGGGTATGTGTTCGCCACTTCCGTATCCTTTGCGGAATTCGCATTGAGGAAATTGACCTGTGCGCCTGGAAGGTAGCTTAAAACCATCGCGTTTATTAATGAAACCTCCTTGTTGCGAGGAGCCAAAATCGCACGCTCATGCAAATATTCGTTTGTGGCCTGGCCCTCGTGTAGTCGAGGGTAGATGGCCACAACCATGGCTTGTGTGTTCGCAAGAGGGAGTACCATCATGTCTGGACATTTCTCATCGATGGTTTCTAATTTGTTGTTGCCAAGACAAAGAAACCAATCTCCAAAAGTGCGATTCCCAATATCAGGGTGAACAACAATAACATCACTGACTCGCATATTTTCCGAAAGACGGAATACCTTAATAGATTCCCATAGGTAGGAGTTTTTGATTGATGCAGAAAGAATGTTTGCATGGGATCCCCAGGGGATGACTAGAAGGACTTGGCGAAAGTCCTTTGACATGACGAAAACAATGCTACCAAAGGGCTTGTTCCTGTTTGTAAGGTCACGCAGAGTTCGATCTTCCGCTTCAAAAGCGAGCTTATTAGTCATAGGAGCTTCATCCCAAAAGATGAGCTTTGTTTGATGGATTAACATCGCTAAATCATCATGTTTACGAATATAGTAGAAGGACGTACGGTTGAGCGCGATCGGGATCTTTAGGTACGAATGTGCTATTCGCCCTCCTGAAAGCAGAAGTGCAACAATGCCTGAAGAGGCGACAACAAGTGCAATATCGCCATGCGAACACACAACATTCAAAATCAAGTTTTTGATGTAGGTCTTACCCGTTCCACCAGGGCCATCGATAAAGATGACTTTAGCGTGATGGGCAACATATGCATCGATTATGCCATTGTAGGCTGCACGTTGCCCATCATTGAGGCTCTCAATGGTCATAACCACCTCGGCTTGCAAGACTTCGACATTATAGTCGCGCTCCACCTCAAGCAGGCAATTGGTTTCTAACCGATCACAGGTAACAGATGGGGTAGGAAGGCCAAAATCCTCGAGAATTTTGCTAAATTTTGTAAGCGCATCCCGTAAGGAACGCAATGCCCAACTCTCAATTTGCTCAATGGACGGTTCCACTATATCGCGACGTTGAAATGCTACCTTGTAGTCATCGCAAATGTGCTTCTTGTACTTGTCCCAAAGCGTGCATGGCTCACTTGGAACGCCAAAGGCCAAGATGGTCACAAACAAAGACCGCAACTGTGCACCTGTTTGCATGCCAACTGCTTCTTCCAAGCAAGCATTCCACTCGTCATCCGAGTCATACAAACCAAGTGCAATGCATGCTAATTTAAATGTGTCATGGACAACACCATTAACTGTGCGAAGAGCTTCAAAAGAAACAGCACCTTTGACCTTCGTTAACAATGTACTCAAGAAATAACATTCGCCAGCGGAAGGACTGACAAAATAAAGGCGCTCGACACAACACCCTCTTTGCCAGATGGTCCATTTTTTCGTCCCATTGGTCCATCTAAACACGGAGGGAAAATCCATGTACGTGACTTCTTTGGCCAAGGGGTAATCAATATTGGCTTGGAAGTATTCGGTGAGCGTTGTTTTTTGGTTTTGCTCGCTATTAACAGTTTCAAAAATACTGGCATTATCATTGTACACGACCGTATGCATTTTAGGCTCGTGCACGGCAAGGCGTGTAACAGACGGTGTCCCGTCATGCATTCTAAAAGAGAAAAGATGCCATGATGCCTCGGAAGCAGAAACATAACGTCCTTCAAGGTATGCTTTAATTTCATCACGGTTTTGCCACTCACCATTGGCAACGACTGCCTGTGCGTTGTTATCCCGGCCATGCATATTCGCTCGCCTTTCGACAATGGCAGTAGCACGGTTAGGTCCCTTGTACACATACTTGTACAGGTACTTGACGGCAGATATGGACGAACATATCTCCATGTTGATGTGCGCGTGGTATTTGGTTGCCAGGTGAAGATTATACGGGATAATCCACCGATTACCCACCATGCGTTGCATCTTTGGATCTACAAAAATGCGGGTTTGATGGTGCCAATACTCAGGGTACTCGTCAACATCATGGCACATTTCTTCGCTAAAGGAACGCAGGTACCTTTTCTTGCACTTTCCTTGTTCCATGCATTGTGCGTTGAAAAAATCTGGACCACATGGCCCATGCACCATGCACGAAGTGACTGTCTCATACACCTGAGGATGGCATATCGGGTCCGGAATCTCGGCTGATACCATCGAATCGTAGTCCTCGGCGGTGCACAATTTCGACACTTCATCTAAAATGAGCAAAATGTGCGCGTGGGCAAGCCTCTCTTTTGAAACTCGATGACCCAAATTTTAGCAATCACATTGCCAAGAACACCGTCTTTAATGTCCTTCAAAAGGGTGTCAAGTTTCAAATTAAAAACGCGAGTTACTAACTCAGGGCGATCCTTGGCAGTTTGCCCCGGGAGAAGTGCATCTGTAATCTCTTTCCATTTAGGATTACAGGTAAATGTGACAAAAAGGTTCGCTTACCAAATTTGCGGACCCTGGCCATGGCATCCTGGTATAGTTGGCCCATGGCGCGCTCACTGCCCTGGAATGAGGACAGAAGAATCATCTTCTGCCCGATGTCGTTCCTGAAAACGTTGCCAACATTCAATGCATCTTGAAGACCATTGTACAGGTCGCAACGTAGTTGTCGTTGGTTCTCGCGAATAAAATTCAAGCGGTTTTGTTCAGTACATGCATACGCATCAACAATGAATTGCTGTAAAAGCCTTTCAGCTCGTAGAATCCATTCCTCGTTGATGCGATGTTGTAGTATGTATGTGTAAAACTGAAGCATGGTGAGGCGCGCGGAACCGCGTTTACCACCTACTGCATTCTCGTCATCTTGGATGAACCCAAAGCCATCCCATTGAAATCCATTCAATGGGATGCCATCATGCCATCCGTTGCGTCCATCTGGGAAGAGAAGGACGTAGTGTAGTGGTGCATATGCACTGTGTAAGGGAGAGACGCGCTGAAAATAACCATTAGTCGAACGAATGACAATGTCGCGTGTGTTTGCTTCATCCACATCGCCCCCAACCATCAATGCGCCAACTTCGTCAGCAGTTGGCGCATTGTAACGTCGCAAATCAGTGCGATGGTCATTTAGCAAATGAAGACTTAGCTCAACAACCCCGCCTTGGAGTCGTTCCATGGCCGTTTGGTAGATGTTGGCGTAGGGGTTACATTCATGCAGCATCGTTTGCAACGACTACATAGTGTCCCTGTTCAGGCCACCAAAATTGCCCATTCGGCCATCAAGCTCGGCATGTGGATCGCTAATGTATAACTGGGCAAATTTTGGCGCCTCGTCAGGCTGAGGAAATAGACTCCCCATCCTATGGTAAAGCTCACCGCAAAGATGGTAAGTATAGTTGCCAGGTTGGGCAACACTGGTATCCAAGTTAGCCCCCACAGATGTGAAGGCCAACGCATTGTTGTAAGAGCGAATGCGTTGACGAAAGTCTTTTGCATCTGCTTCGTTACTTATAAGGAGCTGCCTGAGCGGTTTCAGTGGGGGTGCCAACGAGGGCATCATCACTTTCCCTTGTGCGCAATATAGTGTAAATTGCGGATTGGCACGCGAACTTAATGCAGCACGCTCCTCCAAAAAGTGTAGGGCGCCACACTTATCACACATTGTGGTCATTTCACCTAAAGTGTGGCGAGGACCATGATGATTGTCGTCAAATTCACGGCGCACCAAAGGGATCACTTGGTTCTCACCTTGGTTTGCGCGATTTAGTTCACGCTGGGCACTACATGCTTGACGGTCAACGTTTCGAATTTCTTGGCGACGATCTTCCGGCAATTGCTCATGCTGGCCCTAGTGAGCCTGAGGATCCGCGTTATGCATCTCTTGTTGCCTATTAGAATGTAAAAGTGTCCGAGCGTTAACACACACAACATTTTCCAAAGCAATTTGTGCATTGTTGCACGCAGTTTTTTGAGTTGTTTGCCGGCTGGCATCCACAACAATTTGTGCATCACTACGCACAGCTCTGTGAATTGCCCGCCGGTTGGCATCTACTGCACGTTGCTCCTCAGATCGAACAGCGTGCCTCTCCTGAGCAAGACGATTTCAACGAATGCGCAGGTCCTCAAAAGGGGCCTCCTCTTCCTCTTCATTCATTGGTTTAATGAGAGTTGTTGTGTTGAAGGGAGGGGAGATAGGTGAAGAAGTCTATTCAAAGCAAAGTTGGCTGCAATGAGCTCACATTGCATCCCCTTTCCAGATGCCAGAACTCTAGAAATCATAATCCTCAGGGCCTCCATTCCTCCCGAGGCCTAAATTAATTTCGCTAGAGGAAAAAAAAAAAAAAACCAATAAGTCGAAATATTATGATGTTGCAACAGAAGCAGTGCTTTGAAATTCTGCCTAGACAACAATGAAAATAGAATTGTAGAAACAATGACAAACTGGCTAAATTACAGCAATATTCTGTCCATTAGAAGTGCTTTCCAATTTGCAATTTAGGAAATTTCTTCAATGCACCTTGGCTGCGATGAGTTCACATTGCGTCCCCTTTCCAGAAGTCGGAACTCCAGAAATCATAATCCTCTTAAAAAACTGATCAATATCAATCAATCCTTGGTTGAGTTCTGGGGGCAGGTTTTCAGGAAATTGAGGATGATACGATTATATTCCTTGAGATTCTCAATTTGAGGTATGTGCCCACAATTCTTCATCACAACCAACTTTGCTCTGCTTGTACCTAAGTGTCTGCACAGTTAATGTCTAAGTTAATGCCCTGGCCACAAGGGCATTCTTAAAATATGTGCCTTTCCTTGGCTGTGTGCAAAATATGAAAAGGGCCATACTGGTACATGATTCCAAACTCAAGCCAAATTGTTAAAAAATGTTTCAACCATAGGCCAAAGTGCTCAAAAAATTCTAATTCTAGGCCAAAGTGTCCAAAAAAGATTTTAACTTTAAGCCACATTCTCTAAATATATTCCAACCTTGAGCCAATATGCATATGCAAAATTTAGTTTTGTCTTGGGGTAAACTTTCTTGACATGAGGTCTAACAATAAGCCAATATACGCGTATTAATATTATTTTAAATGTGTATTTGCATCAAATACACAAAAATTCTTGGTCCAATGGCTTGGGGCTATTATAATTTGACCCAAGGTCGTTGCATACAATTGTCTTAAAGGTGTAGGACATTTACCTTAAGTGAGGGACATTTGTTTTGAGAATGGATGACATTTGGCTTAAGAGAGCAAGACATTTATCCTAGGGGTGTGAAACATTTGTCTTAAGGGTGCCAAGACATTTGTCCTAATGTTGGTCTACCCAACATACTGACTTTCATGTGAGAAGAGCACCCGGGATGGTGGGCACTGACAAAAAAAAGTTTTTTCACCTTCATAATCTGCTCGAACTTACTGGACAAAAACAATTCTCAAACTGCCCAAAATTTTTAAAGCATGAGAAGATTTTCAGAATGCCCAAAACATTTGGGCATAAATGAAGACTATCTTCAACATTTATAAGGTGCCAATTATTATTGAGCAAAATGAGAATTCCCAAAATGCCAATAAATTTCAAGCATCCAGATTTTTCAGAGTGCCCAACATATTTTGGGCAGAAATGATAAAAATCAGCATTTATAACTTTCCCAAGCAAGCTAAAATTTCCAAAATTGCCTGAAATTTTTTCAAGCATCTTAGAAAAAAAATCTCATGAATATTTCCGAGCATAGGATTTGTTGAGCAAAAATGAAAAAAAATCAACCTATATAATCTGGCCAAAATATATTGGGCAGATTTTTGAGAATGCCCAACATATTTTGGGCAGAAATGTAAAAATCAGCATTTATAACTTTCCCAAGCAAGCTAAAATTTCTAAAATTGCTTGAAAATTTTTCAAGCATCTTAGAAAAAAAATCTCATGAATATTTCTGAGCATAGGATTTGTTGATTTCCCAAATTCTTCAGCAAAAATGAAAAAAAAATCAACCTATATAATCTGCCCAAAATATATTGGGCAGATTTTTGAGAGTGCCCAACATATTTTGGGCAGAAATGATAAAAATCAGCATTTATAACTTTCAAAAGGAAACAGGAAGAAGAGTTGCAGAAAAGTCTGTACCTTTCCAATACAAATTAAGCGCCAGGGAAAGGCCAGCTCCGGTGGCCGTCATCGCTCGTAGCGACCCAAGCTCCTCAACACCAAGGTGAAGAAAAAGAAGAAGAAGACATTGAATCTGAACCGGCCTGAGGAGCGTCGCACAGTTACTTCACGATCTCCAGCTCGGCCCAAGTGTTACCACGTCCTCAATTGATTTTTCCTTCCAAAACCTAGTTTTTTGGAATTTATTTGAACTAGTGGGTGCCCGTGGCCGAAGGCCACTGTGAAGCCCCTGTGTGAAATCCAGGTCCCAAAATTGAGATCCCAAGTCTTGAAAACCATGTCCTGAAAACCATATCCTAAAATTTCTCAGGCCCCAAAGTTGAGATCCCAAGTCCCGAAAACCATGTCCTGATAATAAGTCCTGGGCAGTTTAGGGCGGGAAAAAAAAAAAAAAGAAAAAACCCTCCCTGGCCCCCCCCCACCCCTTCCCCGCCCGCCCCCCCTCCCCACCCCACCCCTGCTGGCTCTGAACGAAAAAAAAAAAAAAAAACACCTCCTCCCTGGCCCCTACCCTGCCCTGCCCTGCCCTTGCCCTTGCCCCTGCCCTGCCCTGTTTCGAATTTTCCTTTTGCTGCCAGGGACAGGAGGAGGAAGTTATACAGGGAACGGGCAGTGTTTTTTTTCCTTTTGCTGCCAGGGACAGGAGGAGGAAGTTATACAGGGAACGGGCAGTGTTTTTTTTCCTTTTGCTGCTAGGGACAGGAGGAGGAAGTTACATTGGGAACGGGTAGTGTTTTTTTTTCCTTTTGCTGCCAGGGACAGGAGGAGGAAGTTACACCCTGCACTGCCCACCCGGTTCTGCCATAGAATCTGTGACAGGGTTGTGCAGAACAGACAACCCTGTCACAGACAGACACCACCACCACTGTTGCTTTAATATATAAGATTTTCAGTGGCAGAAATCACTTCAAAATCAATATCTCCCACATTCTGAATCCAAATCTTACCAAATAAATTCCATTAAATCCTGCTCACCCAGATCTTTCCAACAACACGAAAGGCACATTCCAATACCTCCGAAATTTTCAGCTATGATTTAATTAAATTTTCAGTGAAGAAATCATTCAATATTCAAGAACTTCTTCACTGTAAGTCAGAACGTCATGAAAGCAAGCCGATGCACCCCTCCTCCTCGAGAGCTTTCGAAAGGGACCAAGAATGCAATCTGAAGCATCCCGGTTCTGCGGATCTCATAAGTACGAAACAAACAAACTACCTTCCTTCATAGACGGGTGGGGCTGGGGAAATGCTTGACACTCTACATGTGAGAAGCGTGTGTAAATGCCCAATTAAGAGGCATGGGTAAACTTGCTCTAAAATATTTGAGTACCTAATCATGTCCAAATGCTCACTAAAGGTTCCAATTATAAAGTAATCTGGATCTAACTTTTAAACTGACTCAGAAAGGTTTTAGTGAACACCTGGAATCACATGACAGCTATCTTTGCAGCCAGCAACATGGGGCTCTCTGGTGAGCAAGATGAGACTCTGGTGAGAAGGATGCCCTTTCTGTTAGAACCGGTTGACAGGAGGCGATGTTCACTGGTATCCAAGAGATGGCATAGGGTGGAAGGCCAGCCGCGGCAACGGCTCTCCCTCAAGCTTGGCTTGAGATTGGGCCGGCTCTGCCGGCATTGCTAGAGCGGTGACCAAGCTGACTCTAAAGTGCGACCGGAAGCATGACAGTATTGACGATGATGCACTTTGTGTGATCAGGTTGCCAGCAGCTGCAGAAGCTGAAACTGAAGGCTTGCAAGGGATTGACGGACAGTGGGACCGATCGTTTGCGCAAGTTTGTGGCCCTTTGCAAAAATTCTCATGTGTTTCTTGACAGCACGCCTGTGCCACTCGCCCTCTACAGGGATTTCAAAGAATGCATGTACGTGGAGGCTGATGGTGATGGTGGTGATGGAGTCCTTTGGTTCAGTGCTAAACTGACCGAAGCTTCTTGATCTGTGGAGGGTAGAACAAACCCCACAAAAACCTTGCAAGACTCGGTCTCTCTTTCAGTGACATGAAAAAACATCCTGGGATGACCTACAGGGATAGAGCGATGGGTCAGTGCTTGTGGATGGGCGGGAGGGATGACGGGACGAATGGATGGAAAGGACGACCACCACAGTCCCAAGTCCAAAATCAGTGGGGGAATCAAAGTCACCTATTCAAGCTCATGGAACTTACCTGCTCAAAGAACAGTGTAAATCTGTGATGAATCAATCACATACGCCTTGACTTGTTGGGTGGTTGGTAATGCTGATAATTTGGATTTGTATCACTTTGATCTTTCCTTCTACCTCCTTGTTGGGGTTGTGGTTGCAGTTGACCTTGTTGCTGTTGAGCAATACCTGTATTCCCACGTTGAATAAACATACTGTTGGCATTCATTCCATGCATCGAGCCTTGAGGATTGGCACCCAATGCACCCATGCTCGAGTTCTGAACCCGTTGCTGTTGCATTGCCATAGTCATGGACTGTTGCACTCCCTGGCATGCTGTTTGAAGGCGGGAGCTGTGAGGGAGGTGGTGCAGTCACACCGTCGAAGTCTGTGGAGTGGTCAAGAGGGCGAGCAGGATAGTTCACCACCTGATGACAACAGTACAAATTCAACTCACACAAACATGCACAACAACATCAGTGGTGCACTACACATTATGTCTCTGGCAGTCCTGCTTCTAAAGCCCTCTAGCTAATACTTGTACCCATTATATCATGTTATGATCCGTAGCTCACCTTCTCCCCTGGTTGGCCTGGAATCAAAGCATTTTGGCCTGGCACAGGATCAGAGCGGAAGTATCCATGTTCCAAAGCTTGTGCTGTTGTGATACGTTTTGCAGGGTCACACTCCAACATCCGAGTCAGCAGATCAAATGCTGCACTTTTGGGTGGCAGCTGAACGATGCTACAGAGCCCAGAATTGTCATACTTCCGTGACTGGATGAGTAGGCGATTGCTCTGCCAGTGTGGTAGATTTGCAAGTGTTGGCCATTTCTCCAGCGTTGGGTGACCCAACACTTTGAAGATCTTTTCTAATTGGTCGAGCTGAAATGGGTTTGGACCTGGTCACAGTAGTAGCAGCAACAGCACTGCGACAACCCAACGCTAGAAGCAATGAACCCATGTCCTCCACTACAAAATCTCTACCATAAACCCAAAACTTCAATTTGCCTAAACATGAGAATTTATTTTTTTCTGGAGAATCCACTTCCCACAAATCAATACTGAGCCAAAATCCTTGGGGGAGAGCTCAAAAGCTACTAATGCCGCTCACAGAGTCAGAAATCCTTCAACCCTGATTGATGACGCCCAAAATCCAGTTTGCTCATCTCAATCAACACACACATACACACACGCGCACACAGATTTTCACAAATCTCTACAACCCTGATGAAGCTCAAAAATCAGTTTACTCGTCTCAATCAACACAGAAGAGTTTCAGAAATTTCTACAACCCATGATGAAGCTCAAAAATCAGGTTGCTCGTATAAATCAACAGAGTTTCACACATCCTACTATAAACACTCTGAAGCTCAAAAATACTACCCACCTTTCTTCTCAGTGCCTCCATTTGGTTTCTGTTGTTGCTGGCCCTCCATCGCTCGCTCTGCTAAATTCCTGCAGACCACACAAAAACAATTTCGTGTGCTAAAACAAACTGCGGTAACAGGATCACATGAACATGTGGATAAACTGCCGCTGCCGCCATGAGTTGTAGTCCTCCACCCGTTCCATCATCTTCTTCTTCCGGGATGAGGAACTTGGACGAACGGACGACGAGACGGATGACGAGACGGATGAAAAGGACGACCAACACCGGACAAAACCAAGAATATTATATAAGTAAACAAACATCCCACATATTACATTTTCAAAAAATAAAAAATTGAAAAAACATCTCAATTGCTTCGATAAGACAAAATATGATCGTATATATGTCTTTGACAAACATGGTAGTCGAATGATGTACTATTACAATGTAACTTTGTAGTTGTATAAAACAATGACACATATTGAATAATAATTTATTGTAGCTACTTTTAATCCTAACACTAGAAAAGCCACACGTCTTTCTTTGTATAAATCTCATTTTACCTCACTTACAAAATTTGAAAATATTACATGAATTCATCATGATAGCACCAACCTCATGTCCCACAATTGTTTTGGGTGATCTCAACATTCATATGCTTATAACTTCATTACATTTTTCTTTTATTTTTAAATCATTCCAAAAATCATTTATTTTCAAATTTCTAAAACATTATGTTTGAAATGTCAAAATATAAGAAAATTACAAGGCAAAGCAAAATACAAAGGTTGGTGAAAACTTGGGAGCCTCTTGCCTTAGGCCAATCCACTAGGTCAATAATTGCCAATATTTCTCTATCCTATAATTTGGTCCCTAGTTTTGCAATTTATAAAAAAAAAATTATAAAAAAAACGCATTATCTTTGAGGTTCAAAGTCTAGAAAATTGTCAAAGAAGCTGCCTATATTTATTGTTGAAATTTCATGATTTTTAAAAAAAAATTGTGAAAATTCTCCATGTGAATTTAAAAAAACTAAAACAACTAATTATTTCACACCCAAGTGCCGAACCTGAAAAGGTAGTAGGATAGGTATTGCCAAAAAACAAAAAAAAAAAAAACCCAATGGCACACCTGGACCAAGTAAGCAAATACTACACATAGGGGTTTTTAAAAAAAAATAATGAAAATTTATTTCTTACATCCAATCAGCTAACTCCTTCACCTCATCAAATCACATGGGCTGCCTCCTATCAAATTACACACTATTTTCTTAATTTTATTTTTTGCCCAAGTTTTCTTCCTCGTGTATTTAATTCTCATCCAAACAAATTATTAATAGTTATTAAATATCAATACCTACTAGATATACAAAGACAACTTTCCCCACCCTCACCCACCCAATTTTAATTATTTTAAGATAAAAAAGAAATAGACCTTCTATTGGTCCAGATTGTTCAAAAAAGGCCCAAACAGACCCCCCTAGCCTAAAATTTAAATAAAAATAAAAATAAAATCACACATACCCCCCAAGATAGTATTTTAGGGACTTTGTTACTCGCCCGAAAGAAAAAGAAAAGAAAAAGAAAAGAAATTTTTTTGGTAAGGGAAAAGAAAAAAGAGTTCCGGCTTGCTTACGTGGTCTGTAGCTACGAAAGGAGACAGCCTACTTACGAACCTACCCGCCTGTGATTGTAGCCCTTAGAAACATCAGGTAGGTAGGTAGGATAGTAGGGTAGGTATGGTCCCACACGCCCATGCTTGAGCTCCCGCAGTGCGCGTCGTTGTTTTTTTGTTGCCTTTTTGTTGTTTTGTGTGTAGATTGGCGAGCGAGTGAGCGAGCGCTTGCTGGGGAAATCGCTCCCCTAAGGTTTGCTTTGTTTCAATTGCAGCAAACGTGCAGTTCAATTTTCAAGGCATCTTCGTTTCCTATGGATCAGATTCACTGCTATTACGATTTTTTTTTCCAATTCTTGGTGGTTTTTCGTTGCTGTATCTGCTTATTATTATGACTTCTTGTTGAGCGCTTGGATTTCTCTATCGAGGAAGAAAGCGGTTTGTTTGGATTTTGGCAGAGTAATAGAAGCGTCAGGAGTCGTATTGAGAGAGAGAGAGAGAGAGAGAGAGAGATTTTGGAAGTTTTAGGAGAATTTCTTTGCTAAGTGCGGTGGTGGGAGATAGAAAGAACCGGAAGAAGAGAAAGAAAGAATGGGCGGAGAGGAGGAGGAGAAGGAGGGGGAGCAGCTCGTGGAGCTCAAGTTTAGGTTGTTTGATGGTACCGATTTAGGTCCCAGGAAGTACGCGACGGAAACCACAATCGCGACGATCAAAGAAAACATTCTTTCGCAGTGGCCACAAGGTACTGCCTTTTCTTCTTCTTTCCCTTGATTCTTCTTGTTTCTTACCCACGTCCTTTTCTTTCCTCGGTCTCGGATTTTGGATATTGCAGTTCATAAAACATGATTGTTTTCTTCCTATCTTTTGCTCTTTTTTTTTCCCTCCTTGTGTTTGTGTCTGTGAATGTGTTCTATTCCTCCTGACAAGCTTCAAGGAGGGTTTCCCTTCTGCCTTGGCACTGATGCCGAGGTGAATTTTTTTATTTCACTGTTGTTTTGACCATGTTTTTGAGAAAAAAATTAGGCAACCGGCAGTATTCTTTTTTATCAATATATGCATCTCTGGATTAAAGTGCGGATCTAGCAGCAGATAGATGGGTGTTTGGACGCTGCTCTACAAAAGATAAAGCTGTAATGGTTCAGTTGTGGATCGGTAGATTGTTCAGTAATGAGATCATAGCAGCAGCAATGTGATTTTTTGATGTGTGGGTGAGACAGATGACCCAGCAAGTCTGAATCATAATTTACAGCAGCTTGGGGACTTCCATACATTTGAAAGTCTGAGAATGCCATGGCTTCTTAATCCCATTTCTGCAAGTTTTGAAACTGGCCAGTGTTGAAACCCGAACAATTTTCTGTTGGGCCTTGGGGTTAGCTAATATCCTTATTGAGTTAGGCAGCTGGTTTTTCTTCTTTGAGAAGAGGGACAGTACAGGAGTAGGGAGGGATGGTTGTTTGTGTGTGCACATTTACAAACCCTATTGCATTCTGATGTTTTTTGCAGGCAAAGAGAATGGGCCAAAGACGACCAATGACATGAAATTGATAAATGCTGGAAAAATCCTGGAAAATGACAAGACTCTGGCCGAGTCGAGAGTAGCAGTTGGTGAGCTTCCTGGTGGAGTGATCACAATGCATGTCATTGTGCGACCTCTCACATCAGATAAAGCCAGTGGTAACCCTCCTTTCAACCTTGGCTATCCTATTATAGTCTCTATCTCTTGCAAACCCTCATCTTGTTGTTCATACACTATCTAGCACAATCTTTTATTTACAAACTTATATTGTTTTGGGCTCAGGCATTGTTATTCAATATTTGGGTATGTCCACCAGCAGTTTGCACTGTGAATGAGATTTAGCAATAGCAGGTATCTTTACACAGTAGTAGGGTGGGAGGAAAGAGTACCCATTGTGCAAGTTCTCATGAGCATTGCCCTGGTTGTGGTGTGTGTTGAAACAGCAAGACAACCCTCAGACCCTTCTAAAAATAATGGGTGTGGGTGCACCATTCTTTAGATCTTTTTGGAGTCCTCCCAATTGTCTTTCCAGCCAAAGGTGTTCAATTATTCACCTCACAAGGATTATCTGTGCTGCCCTGCTATTCATGGAGCTGCTGTGGTCATGACAAACAAGTGTTAACAGGAAGGAACACATTAGCGTGTTCTTATAGTCTAGTAGTTCTGCTTGTATTGAATTGTGTCCAAGAGGCTGTGATCTGAGGCATTATGAGAAGATGACAAGCCTTAGAAAGCAAGAAACACCTCTCATGGAATTCTCAGTGCAGTGAGAGGCTTTGGACAGCCAGCACAGGAACTATTCATTCATGACACCACGGTTTGTTTGAGAGATCCAGGTGTGGAGAAACAACCCATGGTTTTGATTCTCTGCTGAGGTTTGCCTGCAGCAAATGGGCTGAAAACTGTTCTTGAGTTCAGAACCAATTTGCTGATACAAGCTTGGAATATATGCCTTACACTAGGCTGCAACCTCAAACACCTTCTGGACAAGTGTGACCCATTTGGAGCTGAGATGTAGTGACAACTATAAATTGCTGGAGATGGGGGAACTTGCTGAGTGTAATTTGGTGTCAAAATTTATAACAGGGTCACCAGTTGGATTCCTTCTGAGGTGGGCCACGATTAGGAATGTAGATATGCATGTATACCCACTGTGAATGCCCAGCACATCAGATGTGGAAAGATTTGTTTCCAATTTCTCATAATGTATCAGAGGGCATTTTGGTAAATCTGAGGCAGCATTGGAAATGCTGCTAATTTCTTAGAGAATTGCATTTGGACAACAACAGCAATTTGTTGGATTGTGGGCTTAACTGGGTGCACAGTAGTGGAATTCTGGTGTCTTGTCCTTTGAATTTCTCACCTGGAGTCGAATCCAAATGGGAGCTGAATGAGGTTAGCCATCTGATCTGTACATTGTTCACTATAGGCTAGCAATTGGTTTGTTTACAGAACTAAAGGCTTGCAGATAAAGTGAGGAAGCACCAAAACATATCCATGGTATCCATCCACAAGGTATTGCCTTCAAAAATGTGAGTATCAAGAACGATTTTGCTTTCACTGTCTCAGTGGCAAACCAATTCTATATGATGTTGCCAGTAAGGTAAAGTAGAAACTCTAGGTGGCTTCCAAATTGGCATGCCAACAGTGCTGTACTATGTTGGAGATGAAGGCAGTCTAGAATTATGTGTGTCTTTTCTAAGTTTCTGGTGATGCAATGTAGAGAGCATGAGCAGGAAGGAGATTGGGAGTCAAGCATTCAAATTGCTATTAGAGAAACTGGGAATTTTGCTCCATTGATTCTTTGGCAGGGTAAACCACATTGGGATGCAGCAAGTGCATACAAGAAAGAAAGGGGAGACAATTAGTGGCTGCATACACAAGGTAGATTTCCAGTCCCTCTAGAACCATTTGCATTGTTATATTGAGGTTCTACTGTCGATGGTTCCTGAACAGGTGTGAGACTGGCACTTTTGTTCATACCGGTGTGTGTTTTTGTTTTTTGTTTTGTTTTTTGTCTCCCCTTGTTAGGAAGTGTTAGTCTTGCTGTTTCTTCTTCATCGTGAGAACGGAGATTTCTCTATTCTTATGAAAGATATGTTATATTGAGGTTTATGCTCTGTGGATACTAGTGATGACCACTCAATAATGGTGGCTCAAGAGAATCCCTTTTTGCTGCGGAGGTTGGGTGCTTTGAAGAGGATAGAGTTGATAGAAAGATCCATACTTTTGGTAATGGCAGTACAGAGTATAATTGCTTCTTGTTCATGAAGAAACTCCTACTACTGTTCATGAGAGATGTGGTACTTGACTGCAGTACAAGAGAATCCATTGTTGACGATAATGACAGACAATATTGGTAGCACAAAGAAAAATCCTTTTATTGATGATGATGATGACAACAACAATGATGATGAGTCTGGCTGGTTCATTTGGAGACAGTTATCATCAGTAGGAATTAATTGTAGGGTAACAGAAATCCTTTTGTTCATGAGAGGAATGTCATGAATAGGAAGGTGCTTACCTGGCTTTTTTTTCTTTTGGTCTGCACCATCAGTCATCACCAGACTGGGGCCGACTGACACTTTCTGAAGGAAGGGAGGGCGGAGCATCATCTTCCTGAGCTTGGATTCAACAAGGTTGTTCAGCAAGCGTCTTGCTGGTTCTTGATTGCCATCCCAATTGTGAAGACAGAGATTTGAACACATTGTTTTCAGGGATTTTGATTGGAACTGCTCTGTGCTGGTGTCCTTGGTTGCCATGGCTGAATGCCAAGCTTGCTCCATCTGCGTCTTCTGGTATTGACAGCATCTTTCCAGCTTCTGAAAATCAATGCTGCAGTGCCAGTCTCATCAGGCTTGTTGTTGGCACATGGGACTGGCGGCACCTGCATAGAAACAATTGTTACTCACTTGCAACTTGTCTTGAAATTTGCATTCAGAAAGCTTGAAGGATCAGGTCCCAAAAAACACTTTGAAGGTAAACCATTGTGTCAGTTCCTGTGAAGCCCAAAACAAAAACAACAAGAACAAATGAATGGATGAGTGGAGGAGTAACTACAATCTCATTTGGTAATTTTCTTTGATGTTCACCGTGGATGAAAAAATGATGGATAAAAATCTATTCATTATAGATGATCAATGGATGACGATAAATGATTTGAACCATTTAAGGAGTGATGACTTAGACATTCATAGATGTATTTCATTCTGTGGATGAAATGTGATCATTTAAAAATGAATTTCATCCATGGATAACAAGTCCAATGACATATGGACAAGTAAGAACTGCATGAATTATCATGTGGAATCTACGATTTTTGATATAAAAAATTATGAATCTTTTATAGATGTTCTTGATTACATTAGGGTCGATAGATGTCATTTGTGATCATTGGAGCTGCTGATCATTGCCTCCTCATTCTTATCCAAAGAGCTTAGATTATACTCCAATAGGCTGCTCCCAATTTGCTTGGATGAGGAGGCAAATTGGGAGCAGCCTATTGAGACTTCTCTCTCACATCATCAAAATTGTATATCTATAAAAGACTGGAGCAATCCCTATTATTCAATTTTTATGTACTCAACTATAAACTGTAAATATAATTTTTGATTCAGATCCAAATTTGGTCATGGGCTCCAACTTATTAGCATTAGACATATTATGAAATCGCAAGCGAATTCACATACATATAATCCCATGCATACCATTCGTAAAGTGGAAAAATACACAATTTCCAATCAAACCCACAACACAACCTAGAATAGGAATGTGCCTTGCAACAAAAGCACACACAAAAGCACACCTTAGAATTGGAATTGTGCCTGACAACAAAATCACACCCTAGAATAGGAATTGTGCCTCACAACAAAATCAAACCCTCCAATAGAAGTTGTGCCTTGCAACATGCCCCTAGAGCAGGCATTGAGACTCACAAAAGACCACATGTGCTGGAAATAGGAAAACTAGATGATGCAAGAGATCCAACTTCAAAAAAGATGAATTTCTGCACACATGTTAACAACATGATAAACCTGTTCCATGGAGTCCACCACAAAGGATAGCTAAGACCCTTAGCTCAGATCAAGCAACTTTGTTCACATTAAGCACTCATTCTTATTGTTAATAGTAAATGAGTGAAAGGGATGATCAAAATCTTGGGAGGAATAATAACACAATCTCAGTTGTGGCCCCTATTACAGCTCAATTTATCAAAAGTGTCTAAGTTTTCCAAACAAGGGCAATCAATCATCCATCCTATAGCAATAAAAAATGGATGCAGAAGAGAGGCTTAAAATCAGAAGTTTGGATTAGCAAAGTTTGCCTCTCTTATTACTAAGTTTTGCTTGAGGGAAAAGTCATACTCATGGGAAAAAACTATTGAAGCATTTCATATGTTGAGGGAAATTGTTGGATTGCTGTTGTTATCGAGATTGACAAATCTTTTTGTGGCATGTGTGAAAATTTCCATGCTAAAAATTTGTTGTCGATGAGATAAAGCATGTCACTAGAGAGGAGATTGTAAATCATATTGGCAAGAAACATGCACCTGGATGTGATTGCCACCACCATGGCAACATCAACAACCAGTAAAGTGGCAACCTTTTCATGGTCACCATGGCAATGGAAAAATGTTTTATCACTTGGTGGTTTGACCATTGTTGGATTCTCACAACCTTTATTAGGTATGATTTACATTCATTTTTCTTTTGAAATTATCATCCATGCCATTGTTTTGATATCAACCTTACAAAAACACAATAGGAAGATCAATAACAATTTCCTTGGAACAACTACTACCATCACTATAATTACCAAATCATATTATCCTAGAACCTCCAATAGTGGATTTACATGAGATGCTCAATAGATTGCTTGAAAAGGGCAAGCTAATGTAAGTAATAATGGATGCCAAACCATGATGATGTATTCTAACCCCACCTTACAATAATAGCATAAGAAGATTTTTGGCAAGGCAAGTTTCTCCACTTGAACTCTTCAATAAGGTATGATTTCTTAAATGGTTTCCATATTAAATCAATGGTCGGAGCTATAGGTAAAATGGAAGTCACTTAAAATATATATATTTTTTCCTCTTCATTCTTGGGAGGGAGCATTTGGTTTGTTGTCCCTTTGAACAAAACTTACAAAAGTAACATTACACCATTTGCTAGAAATGATACAATTATTGTAATTTTTCTACTGTCCTTTATACCTAGAAAAATAAAAGCAAATTATAGTGACCCATGTAATCTAGTTGTATTATTTTTTTGGGTGGTGCATTTTGAACCTAAATCATGTCAAAATAAAAAAGGAGTCACACAATGTTTTTACATATTATGGTAACTTAACCAGCCCAAGCAATATTTGTTTTTGAAAAACTAATTGTGTATCATTGGATTGGAATATATTTGTACCAAAAAAATAACATATAATCATGTATTGAAAAATGAAAAAAAAAATTAAAAATTGAAATCAAACCTTTATGAAAATTTTAGTATTAACTATTTCACATGGAATTCCACATACTTTGAACCATGTTTGTGAACCAATTGAAGACTTTGATAATTCTCATTTCACAAATGGGAATTTTATAGGGCGTTCACCATAAGTATATGGTAAATTGAGAAATTCAAAAACAATCGTTTTGAAATGAAAGGTGAAAAAACACTGTGAATTGAGCCAATTTATAAATTAAACATTTTATTTGGATGGTTTATGAAACTAATGCAATTTGAAGTGAAAAGTAGGCTTTATTATACTAATTTCCATATCATAGATATACATGTGGTTCTTTGAATTTAAATGATTAGATTTTTTGCCAAATAATAATAAACAACATTAAGGTTGTGAAAATCATAAGGTCCAAACACCAAAAATTAAACCCAAAATGAAATGCATCACATTTTGGGAGCAATAATATTTTGTACATTAGAATTATTATACCCAAAAAGGCCCAAAAGGGGGTCACTATATTTTTCTTTTACCTTGAACTTGTTTTTTTTTTTTTTTTTTTTTTTTTTTTTTTTTTTTTTTTTTTTTTTTTTTTTTTTTTTTTTTTTTTTTTTTTTGCATCTTTGATCCCTTTGGTGGGTATAAGGTGAACTGTAGTTTGATTCATGTTGCCAACATGTTGTACATTCTAACAAGGTAATCAATAGGTTGTGTGCCATGGTCATACCTTCTTGTTCCCATGTTGATGGTCATTACTTGTTGTGGCTACTTAATAAAACCAATTTTGCGGTGGTTCTTCATGAACTCTTTTTTTTGCTTTCAAGACATTTAATAAAAGCCGTTTCATTGTGTAAAGTCTTTTGAGAATTTAGGTGTTCTATTTTCAAATTTTTTTTTTGTATGATTGGTTGTACGATAGGTGTAGTTCAAAACCTTATTTAGTAGCACATATGTTTTTCAACATGTTAATTATTATTATTTTTTGTTTTGGTCTTGTAACTAAAATTGGATTTTTTTTTTTTGTTACAATGGAAGTTGTTTTTCCTCTATATAACACCTTTCACACGTGATTTTAACTCTCCTCATGTGGTGAACAATTCATAGAATGATCCTTAATTCAAATTCTTGTGTGGACCATCAAGTTTTCCTAATTTTCCTAAATTTTTATAATGTTCTCAAATAGTGGAGCACGCCAATGAGATCACCATGCTTCTTCATTACTACCAAGATTGGAGGTTAAAGTTACAACGAAAAGCACACCAATTTGTGTATTTGTATTTATTCTTTGTTGATTCAAAGTTATTTACATTATCATCATTCATTTTATTGATTTCCTTTTATGGAGTCAAATCGTTTTGCAAGTTTTTATGGCATTCCAAGAAGTCACTTCAAAGGCAAGGTGGTTATTTCCTTTTCTTGAATCCACAATTGTTTCCTTTTAAAGTGCATGGACTTCTTATGCAAATAACTACGCTTCCTTGTCCATTTAATAAAACATGTAATTTATCATTTTTGTTGTCTGGAGCTTGTTGCCATTTTTATTGCATGTGCATGGTACTTATTTCAAATCTTCTATGATGTATGGTATTTCAAATTTTTCCTAAGGTGCATTCACAATTGGGGTACACAAAAGACTATTTCATTGCAAAATTGTTTTGAATTTCAGCTTTGATTAATTTTTATGACTTGTATAACCTACAAGTTATGTCAGTTTCATTGTTTTATCAAATAGGAATGTACATTAATGTTAAGGCCATTTGATAATACATTATGCCAAAATGTAGTTTTTATGACTAGGACAATCTGTGATTATTGTCCTAGTGTAGTCACGTAGTTGTGATGCATCTTGAGTCACTCCCAATTTTACAACTATGGTCAAACTTATAACTACATGACTACAAATATATGACTATAGATATTTACAACTATAACTATGACTAGTGATTAATAATCATGTGCATTTAACGTTGACCTTATGTGTAAGGCGTTTTTGTGAAAATTAACACATTGTTATGCATGTGTCATTCATATAAATGACATCCTAAATTCTTTTAGATTTTTTGTGGACTAATTGCATAAGTATGATTTTCAAACTTCTTTAATCAATGCATGTAGACAAATTTAGTTTTAGTTTAATGTACTTTAACCAAATCTAGCTTAATTTTTTCTAGTTTAACTTAAATGTAGTCTAGTTTAACCTAATTCAATTTAAATTTTCTTAATTAAGTCTAATTTTTCTAATTGATTTTAATTTAGCCTAATTTAACACAATTTAGTTTAAGTAGCTTAATTTAATGTTTGAAAACCTAATTTTCCCTAACTTAATTAAGTTTAACCAAGTTAATTTCATCTATCCTAATATAACTTATTTAAGCCAAGTTTAGCGAATTTTATCCTAATCTAGTCTAAGAAGCACCAGCAGCAGTTCAATTGGTGTAAGAAACACAAAACTCTGGACCCATATCAGGTGGCATGCATCTGTGTAAGAAATTAAACCCCCTTGCAGAACCCTTGAAGGATCATAGCTGAAGCAAAAAACTCTAGAGGGGATCTTCATCCCCCCTTGAGAAGGAGAGAGAGGAGAGAGAGATGCATGTGCACACACACACAATTAGAGCACTTTTAGTTGCACATTTGATTTTGGAAAATATTACTGTTGCTGAGCAGCTCTGAGATACTCCTGTGCTCGAGGATTCCTGGCACAAACCAGTTCAGTAGGTTTCAAAACCTCAATAAGCTCTCCTGCTACCACCAGGCACACCAAGTCTGCCATCCGTTTCACCTGTTCAATACTGTGTGAAACCATGATGACTGTCAAGCCTGTCGATCTGCACAAGTGCATCACTGATTCCTCTATATGGCGTGTTGACACTGGGTCCAGTGCACTTGTTGGTTCATCGAGGAGCAGAACCTGCCCCCAGTTAGTAAAATTTGTGTTAAAAAAACATTCTTTCAAGAGTTTACCCAGGAGTGAGCTTCTTCATTCAGCTGAAGAATTTTGGAAATGTTTCAGCTCAATATGGGACTTTCTGGCCACTCTTGTAGAGGAGAGAACTGACAATCTTCAAAGCATCTTTTCTGTATTGCTGCAATCAGCAAAAGAAAAACAGGTGCCCAGCTGCAGCACAATGGGCTTCTGCCCCAACTTCACAGATGCAAAACTGAAGCTGATATTGACAAAAGCTTCCAAACAAAGGGTTTAAAAGAAAAAGAGTAGCATTATTATCACCAAATATAAGGATCAGATCAGAGGCATTTGTTAAGTTTCTTCAACTGTATGTCTTGGAGCTTGAAGCAGATTCACCAAGAGAACTTACAGATGTGCACAAGTAAAACAATTGCATCAACTATACAGAACCCATGACTGATCTGCAGACGAAACCCGATTAGTGTGTTCACGTCAAGCAACAGTCATATAATGACACATTACTGGATTTCAGATTGCAACTGTTAGAGCTTTTTTCTCTCACAGCTTGGACAGAGCAATTTGAGGGTTAGCAGAAGGACGTGCAAAGGAAAACAACAAAGGAATGAAGGAAGGAAGGACTCTACTCCAGAGGGTGAGTGAATGAGATTCACCAATTTCCCAAAAGAATTTCACCCTTCTGTCTGATGCTTGTCAAATATCAAAATTCTCTCCTCAGCAAGCTTCCTTCCCACACACTACAACACATTTGATTCCAGGAGAAAACACCTCAGAGGCATACATATAACTATTATGGGTAGACAGTGTGAGTCTTGAGACAAAGAGGGACATGGCAAAATGTATACCTCAGGTTGATTGGCAAGGGTGCGAGCAAGAGCCACCCGCTGTGCTTGACCAACTGAAAGACCAATGATAGATTTCTTTGCAAATGACACATCCAGATCTGCCTGCTGTAGATATCCCTCAATCTCAGCATCAGTCAATCTCTTTCCCTGAAGTCTTGGTCCATAAGCTACATTATCTGCCACAGTTCCTGGCAAACCCCAAAACCCAACAAACAATGGTTTTTGAGCTCTTCAAGTACTACACTACCACAATCGCACATACACATTTTTAATTGTGAAAGAAACAAAGAAAGAGATTCAAATAGACAGCCAGGCAGCCTATCACCCACCATCAAAGAGAAAGAAAGACAAGTTTTGCAGAGTTGTTTGCAGAGAGCAAAATGCAGAGAACACATGGATGCTAGAGAGCAAGCAAGCACATGGGTACCTGCCAGAAAGCACCCACATGCAATGATGATGATGCCCAAGAGAGAGATCTACAGAGCACATGGGATGCCATGAATCTTCTTCTTCTGCACATGGATGCCATGAACTTACCATCAAAGAGCAGTGGTGTTTGGAACAGCATGCCAATGCGACGTCTGACCGCGAGGACGTTCAGTTTGGTGATGTCCTCGCCGTCGAGAAAGATGGAGTCTCCAGGTGGTTCCCATAACCGATTGATAGCTCTCAACAGAGTCGATTTTCCGCTCCCGCTGGGACCAATGATCCCCACCACCTGCCCAGCTTGGATGTCGACCGAGATGTTTGTCAGAATATGGTTGTCCAGCTCCACTACTCTCTCCAAGCTTTGGATGCTGATCTTGGCTGAAGAAGACCTCTTCTGCAACTGCTGCTGCTGCATAATATTGCTGTTGCTGTTGTTCTGTAAGCCATCGAAATCGTCTGGAATCTTGAGCAAATGCTCTGTGACTTCCTCCTTGCCTGCAAAACTCTACCAAAAAGCACATCTCCAGTTCAAATCCCTTGGAGCACACACAAAGACATTCTTCTTCTTCTTCTTTCTTCTCCGAATGTTGACATTTTCTTCAATAGCCAGGATTTCCCATAGCCATAGATCCATGACAAATTGTCCCCCGAATTCACTTTTGCTTCTTCTTCTTCGGCTTCCGAGACTCAGGTTCTTGTCCCCATCTTCTTCAAATTGTAGCGATATCAAGGCGAGGAAAAATTGAAAGAAAGAAATGATCCCCCGGGAAAAAAACAGACAAACTACTCGCAAAAAAAATTTCTACAGGAAAAAAACAGAAAAAGGGAAAAAAAGGAATCGCTTCTCGAGTGTCTTTTCGTGATCGATTTCGAGTGCAAAACTGCCTTGCAAGAATGCAGATTTTTTTTTCCTTTCTTTCTTTCAACAGATTCAGCAATAGCTTTATAGCAGCAACTTCATCTCATAAACAAAAAAAAACATGTATGCATGCATGCATGCATGCACACAGGCATACTCTGGAGATTGGTTGTTACAGCAGCGATCTACTTCCTAGAGAGAGGGAGTTCCAGACGCGTGCCAGAAAGGACTCCTGCAATTGAAAAGGTGACCAAGAACCAAGAACAGAAAGACCAGAATGTGACCAAGGATCGAGAATGTTCAAAAAGCCTGTTGTGTGAGAGAGAGAAAGAACAGTAAAGAAGAGAAGAGCAGAGAAGGAGAAGAGAAGCAGGGGGCCCGTATTGGGTTGTTGTGATCAGCTGCTGCTGCTGCTGCCGCCGCCTAATTCCGAGTGCACAGAAGAAAATTTGTGAAGAGGGAAAGGGGACCCACCTACCTTGCTGCTGCTGCCATGTTGTGAGCTCCAATGTAGACTCTTGGGGTTGATGATCTCCTCCACCTTCTGCAGCCATGATAGTTGTGGTCTGGTGGAAAAAAAGACCACCAGTCACGAAGACAAAAAACCTCTCTCTCTCTCTCTCTCTCTCTCTCTCTCTCTCTCTGTGGCCGTTTTGGAAATCAAGATGAAGAAGAAGAAGAAGAAGAAGAAGAAGAAGAAGTTGTTTTTCCTTCTTGGACACAAGCTAGATGCAGAGAGGATTTTGAGTCTGAAGAAAAAAAGAATTTTTTGAATTCTTGTTCTTGTTCTTCTTCTGTTCAGGTATGTTTGTGTTGTTGCAATCTTGGGAAACTCATGATGAGATGGGAAGGGAAGTTCTGATGTCGTCCTGGTCTTCCAGCACCGTACCCTTGTGTGTTGGGAGCGTGATAATTGGAAATTCTTCTTCTGCTTCTTCTTCTTCTTCTTCTTCTTCTCCTACTAGTACTAGCATGCATGACAACAGCACAAGATGGGTGTGTTGTTGACGATGGTGAGCTTTTTCTCCCAAAATCACTCCAAGAAACTAGAGGAACACAAGGTATGAGAAATTCGAAAAACTCAAAAAACATTCCCCCTCCCCGCCCCACCAAAAACTTTTCCTTCCCCAAACTATAGAACTATATTGGGTGAAAATTTGTGAAAAATATGAAATTTGACATGTTGAAAATTCATCATAATTATCATAATAGGCTACACTTTGAATAATTTCACTACTCTTTTCAACAATATTATAGTAGTTGATTGACAAAATGTATAATTTGAAAATTAAAAAAAACGAATTAAAACAAAATCCTTACCCCCTCTTTTACCTTCCCAATTCCTTTTCTCTTTCTCTCTCGTTCCTTCCATTCTCGACCCACTGTTTGGCTTGTTGAAGAGACTTTTTTGACCAAAGAGAGTCTGAGGGGGGTTTCTGTGTGTGTGTTTTTTTTTAATTGCACTAAAAAGTTGGGAGAAAATGCCACATGACCCAATTGAGAAAAAGCATCACCAGATGGGCAATTCTCTATTGCAGAATGCCAAACACCCAAATACAAGATCTAAGAGTTTTTTTTAATGTTGGCCTTGCCTTGGTAGGCAATAATATTGTGTTTAGATTCATCATAGAGTGTAATAGCTTAAGGGATTTTGGCCCCTAGGTAATAATAATAGGTCTATTTTTACATGAGCATTTTTGAAAAGATAATATTTTGGCTTGTGTTGAAACTTGAGATTAGTTATAATAGAGTTATAATATCTTGAAGGATTTGGTTTCTTCTACAGGATTTTTTGAAGATTACATTTTTTGCATGGTGAAATATTTGAGTTTCGATATATATTATTCTTTTGCTTTCAGATGCTTTTTAATGTAAATGGCAAGGCCATAATGTGACACACCCTTTGTTTATTTATTATTTTATTGTGGGTTGTTGTTTTGTTTTTTGGTGGAAATAATGTGTAACAGGCCTCCCCATGGCTTCATTTTCCAATTTCCTGGTCCTCTGGGAAGAAAACAGGTAAAAAGAGTTTTCCTTTCAGAAATCAATAGGACACCAGTTTGGTCAAAATTCTCATCTACATTCCAAAATCTTTTATTGCAACAACAACAACAGCTGCCATATTTCACTTTCCATAGCTCTCGCTGATGATGACGACAATGACAACGACAAATCCAATACATGTTCAAACCGATAAACAATTGAAAACCTCATATAAAAACACCAAACAAACCCAAATTCAGGGATTGTGATCAAAGGGGAGAGTCAATATTATAACAAAAATACATCTTTATTTGTCAAGGGTTTTCATTGGATTTTGAGTGAATTCACTAATCTCATTGAGAACAGATTTAACAAAGAGTTAAATAAATTTCAAGTGAATTTATTGGTACACTGAACAAGGACTAATGAATTGCACTCACATTTTGTAATACTTCGTACTACGAGCATGTCATGCTCGCTCGTTTTACTGATGATCCAACAACAAGAGAATTCTTGTGATCTCTTTATTGAATCAAACCACAAAAGTGTGAACTACCCACCCACCCCACCCACCGTTCCAAATCCTTCCACAAAGGCCTGGCAAGTTTCATGCGAAAAACAAAAGAAAGAGAAACACTTTTGTGAGAGGATTGTGTCCAGAGACCAAAATGAGTACCTAGTACCAAATTTCTGTCCAGAACTGGTAACTATATACCTACTGTGATCATAAAATTGGTTTGTTCATGAAGTTATTTTTTATTTTTTCCAGATGGAGTCACTTGATTGGTCCATCATCAATATTAAGGTAACATTGGGTACTCCCCCAACATAAAAAGCCTAAATATTCTTCTCTCCCCCAAAAATAGTAGCATGCTTTGTCACACCTCAGCACAACATCTTGCAGCCCTTTACAAGTTAAAGTTATATATACATGGAAGTTGAACCATGGCACACAGTAGGGGATGTGCATGGAGAATGATTGCAGAAGGTGAAATTTCTAAGCAAGGGTGGTGTTGTACCTCTAGAATCACTTTTGCCATTATTCTTACACCTTTTTGTGATGATAGTTTCCTGTGAAGTTACAACTTCAAATTCCAACCACCTGCAACCTGATCACTTTTATCAATTATTCTTCAAATGTTTTTGTGAGCAGAAAGAAGACATGCACGGAATACCCAAGTACTTAATATTGAAAGTTGTGAATTCTCTTGATGGGAGTGAGTAGTGAGTACCTGTAAACTGTGGGTGGCTAACAGGTGTTAGCTTCAGATGAGATACAACTGTGCCAATATGCAGTGACTTGCACCTTGTTGCAAAGCCTCAAGATACAAACCATGTTGAAAAAGCATCAACTTGCACCTTGTTACAAGGCCTTTCCCCCCTGTGCATACAGCTGTCAAAACTTTTGTTTCAGGTGTCGGGACCCATATTTTGTAAGAAAGAATCCACGAAAAGCTTAAGATGATTATTCCTGATGCTTCTGATTGTACCTACCAAACACATATACACTTACTTGAAAGCCTGGTCCGAAAAAACCATGTGAGGAACTATTCCCGGTGTATTATCATGAAGATCTGTGGTACAAAATCCACATGAACGCATGAGAACTTGTACAAGAGACTTGTAAAAGGAGAGATAATTTTTCCCCCAAGCAAGGACCAGGACTTCCCAAAATTATCCGAATGAATAAAGTGAAATAAAGTAACAGGCCTTGAGATTGCAGGAGACTCTGGTACTAGTTTTGCTTATACGTGCTGATCAAAAAATTGGAGTTTTCAGTATGACTTTCCTGGTCATTGGGTTTCACAATTGTCTTTCACCCCTGCCGTGGTTTTTCACAGAGAGTTCCCATTGGCCTACAAGTTCAATTCCAGTGTTCAATAGGCCAGTGGAAATACAGATTGATGACCATGATTCACATGCATCTGATCTTTTGAACTGCACCCAACCAACAGTGGACCATCCACAGTGATGCCTGAGCAAGAGCGGGGTTAGTGATGAGTAATTGGCTAATAAATCTACATACATATTATCTGGAACCTCAACAAGGTCCTCAGCAAGAAAAATACTTATCTACTGCTCAAGGCAGGGCTGCAAGGCTCAGAGCAAGAGTTAAAGGCTCCAGAAGCAGGACAGGTGTGTCCTACAGA
Organism: Sphagnum contortum; assembly: GCA_963920785.1. Taxonomy (NCBI): domain Eukaryota; kingdom Viridiplantae; phylum Streptophyta; class Sphagnopsida; order Sphagnales; family Sphagnaceae; genus Sphagnum; species Sphagnum contortum. The sequence goes on along the minus strand of OY987279.1, from coordinate 19,673,597 downwards.
CTTGTATTACCTCATTTGACTGTCAGTGCCCAGATCTTGTGATCTCCCTGAAATTGATCCATGCCTCTTCAATTCTATCCATGTTTTATGCTTGGATCAGCTCATTCTGTTTTTTGAAGCGGTAGGAATTTTGGGAGCCCTGGAAGTTCACTGTAGAGGCTGTCCACAACAAGAAGATTACAAAATTTCAAGAAACAAGTTAGTAAAAGGCAATGAAACACAGTTTTTACATCCATGAAATCCAATAACAGGGACAATGGAATAATGAAGAGAATACCAAAACAGGAGTCCAACCTGCAACAAGCTCATGAAGGTTAAATGCTGTTTTTGCACTACTCTGATTGCCACACATTACTGGCGCCTGAATGAAACAGCTCTACAGTTACCAGATTCTTGACAAACAATTCTGAACTGAGGAAAACACAACAATCCGATTAAGCATGGCTAAGTTCAAAAGCTTTGTTATCAAACACAGTTCTCAAAAGCAAACTTCTCATCAGTGGACACAAATAGACAAATATAAAAAATTTCCCACCAGGACCATGGAATTCCAAATTGTGCACCAGTCCATCCAACATCCTATTCAGAGTCATGAAGATCACAGATACCAAAAGCCATATATGGCAAACAAATTACCATAAGGTCAGTCATCTGTAATACAACTCTGTGCTGCGATCACTAATATCATGTTTGCTAACCAATAGTTGCAATATACTAAATTATTCCAAGAGGTCACCACACAGTGAGACCAGTTTACAAGATGCTTTAACTGATCATTGTGTGATTGCCTGCTCTAAAATTCCTGGGACTCCATTTTGGTCACCAACAATTTGCCTTCACAAGTGATCTAATACAGCATCAAAATTAAGAGCTGCTGTTGCTACTGTCTGCACACTTTGCCATTTTCATTAAGTCCCGTGCTTGAACCCCACATAGTTACAAGAGTATGCCTGCCCTGTGTATTTCCAGGGTTAAATCCTGCAATAAGTATCATGATGCATTAGTACAGGTCTCCATTACACAAGCCAAATTACTGAAAATGCACTTGAGCAAATAGATGCCAGAATATAGTACTGGTGCAAATGTGATTGCAAAAATCAAGGCAACAGACTCTGTATGATAAGGCTATGGAATGGAGCTTGAATATTTTAATCTACTGTTGCTGTCTTGAGACGTACCACAGGTACACAGGTACTTATATTTACACATTCTATGCCAAGAAGTAACTAGAGCATAAATCTGACATGAGCTTTGATGGATCAGCCAGCTTACTTCTGTGGTGCAGCCAGTTACCCTTCACCCCAGTTTCAGGAAGCAAGGCAGTGGGGTAAGGCTGCACAAAGGGTGGCCACTATCTCCCCAGAAAGCTACTCCTGTACTGAGACTGCATACTTGAATGATCAACCAGGGCTCCAGGTATCATCTACAATTTCGTTGCAAAAGTATGAGTCAGGAGCAATAGACATAATAGCTCGCCCCAAACACTAGGCCCATAGCACCAGCCTTTGTAACTTGCAATAGTGGCATCCAATGCAGGGACAAGTTTCTTACTACATGGGTGAAACATGGCTCACTTGGACAAGACCACCCCGGAGTCCCCTGCAACACAGGATGGAAATCTTCTTTTTGTCTCCAGACTGCCAGCCATGGAATCTGGTCTCTCTGCTTCTCCTGAATTGTACAGATCCCACACCCAGTTGTGATTTGAGTCCTCTGCTCAGGTGAGTCAGCCTTAAAGTCTTCACATAGGTTGCCCAATGAGAGGAAAGACATAGAGAAGGAGATGCTTATGTATGGAGCACCTAGCTCAGTAACAGCAGCTGTGAAACAAACAAGGGATGCATACAGTTGAACTCAAATGTTGTGGACCAACTGAGAAGAATAGGAATTATCTCCGGCTGCGCAACATGATGCTTTGCTTCAACAGAAGCTGACGTAGCTTCTTGACTAGGCCAGAAGTGCTCATTAGGTGGTTCTCAAAAGTTTTGCGAAGACTTCCCAAGCTTGGATTAGTTGCACAGCTTCCCACATTCAGCAGTGTCTGAAAGAGATTCTGCCATAGCTCTACATTCCAGTATCTGCAACACCATCAGAAGTCATAACCTGTATGCCTCCAGAGATGAAAAACAGTTTATGTACCACCAGAGGCTTCACTTCCTTTAATGCTTCTTCTGAAATGCAGAACCACTCATTTTTGCAACATCTGGACATGTCCTAGAAGAGGAAGAGAATTACAGCAAGGAGAATACCGTTTGTAGGGTGCTTTAGGAGAATAGATGGGACGGGAGTCTGATCCACAGCTCTTCTGAATCTCCATGTAGCTGCCATGTAGCAGGCAGTGTACCACACCACATAACCCATATGTGTCCACCTGTTCCATATTTCAGTTGAGCTTCTTTCTTGCTGTCACATGCTTATGAATGACATCACTAACAAACTTCACAGGACATACTTTTACAGTCGCAAGATTGATTGCTGATAATGGAAACTAGATTGATGACTGAGGTCTCCAAAGACACATGAAACAAATCCAAAGTGCAACCTGAAAAGTCCAAGGCCTTTTCTCCAGCATTTCTATACACCGGAATGCAACAGTGTTGCTGTCTCCTATGAATTTCATCCCTTCAGGAAATAGAGCTGTGTCAATGCTTCGGCCCCAGTCTATCAAGCAAAGCCCCTGCACAAGGATTGGAGCTTTCTTATACAAAGGAATAACCAATAAGAACGTTTCCCTTTGGAATTCATGGCCTGTCCAGTACTTATTCATTCTCCTCAACAGCACATACATAGAAAAGATATCATTCATGCCTATCCACAGCTTGCACATATCACTCATAAAAGATCAAACCTGATGTTTCCAGCGCCCAGGCCGATCAGGCGGCCACTCTTCCCAATCCTCACTGCAAAATGTGCACTTCAGATAGTGAAAACAGGCTTCATACAACTTACCAGAAAAGACACCAGTGTCTGAGGAAGTATTCATATGATATCAGAATCCTGAAAAATGAGAATTGAAAATGAGTTCCATCTGCGTAATATCTGTTGTCACAGCAAAGGGCAGACCTAAACACACCTGTCACTACGTATGAGGAGATTATCAGGCTTGACGTCCCCATGGATGAGGCCAACTCGGTGCAAAACTTCCAGCATATCCAGCATCTCAATTGTGTAGTACATACAAATAACTTCATCCATGCGTTGCCCAAGTGCAAGATAAGCATTCACCAGTTCCTGCATGCCAAAAGAACAAACTGCACTGAATTTTCCAGATCACTCCAGTAAGTTAACATCTGCAAAAGAAAATTAATGTAGTGTCTACAGCAAGCACAGTAACCACCAAGCTCAGAATGGTTAATACATAAGGTTACTTGTGCATACCTGAAGGGTGCCATACTCGCAGTAATCACACATCATAAAGCTACAATCTGAGTAGACATGGATTTTATGAGCATACCCATAGAAGCATCTCTACAAGAGCAATAATTGAGTAACTGTCAGACCACACCTAGGCAAAATCATTTTGCACAAGTTTGAGACAACAAATACAACCACTCCTGTAGCAGACTTTCTGGAAATAGACTACACTCTACACAGTGCCACCTGAAATCGAATAGGAAAACAAGCAAACAAACTCAAAATGGGGGTGGAAAACAAAGGTGATTTGGGCAATGAACTAGGACACACCTCCTCAGAAGGGATCTGTATGTCAAGCTGCTTATATATATAGAACTCCCAAGGGCAAGCAGGCTTTTGGACCTGTATCCATGACCACACAAACCTAGCTGAATACAAGGAAAACAGCTTGGTACCTCAGTTGCTGTCAGTCCAAAAAGGACTTGACCTTCTTCTGAACTACATCATTGCAAGATGAAAACTTATGTCTCACTTTTGAGATCTCTCGTCCAGCACCATATAAAAGTTGTTCAATTTAGCTCTCAAACTACCTAACATTCATGAACACAATCTCCACATCCACCATAGCTGTGGACCCATACATTAATTTGTCAGCTCCCTTTTCAAGCACCCCAGGGAATTCTACAGTCTCTAGCTACATAACTAAGCAGGAAATACAACTTCAGAGGTCAAATGCAAACCTTTAACACAACACGACAGTCATCTCTTCCATAACCATCTTCAACCTCAGCTTCATAGACCTGGGCAAAAGCACCTTTCCCTGTGCACCTTTTCATGTGATAGGTGCTGGACCCTACATCAAGACATAACTGTTAGTTTGAGGGTATTTCCACTTTTCGTCACAATGTTCTTTTGGTTGTCCTGTCTCCAATTTGGTATTGTTTGCATGGTAAGAAAGTAGTGTAAGAAGCCCACATATACATTTCTTTCATCCATGACTTCACAATGTAGCAGATGTGCTCACCAAGCTTCAGTGTTTTGTTTCGCACACCAGACTTCAACATTGAGAGACTTACAGTCCCAGTATACTTCTTAGTACTTGGTAAATAACCCTGCATTCAAACCAGACAGGAATCAGATGAGTGATTACAGGCACATGGTTGTTACTACTGAAGATGAAAATCTTAGTGAGAGTGTCTGACTTCGCAACTGAGAATGTTAAAAACCTGGTGTTGCTAAAAGCTATTAGATGGCTTGGTACAAGTTTTTGCAGTAAAATATTGTACTCCAATGCAATCATACTGCAATCAGCTGTATGGTATTTATCATCACCAACATCAGCTAGCACCGTACCTCATATTCTGTTAGAGGTGGACTCAAATCTTTCAGAAGCTTCAAGACCAGAGCTTCCTCCCAGGGATACACAGAGTCTTTCTCCAGATTGCTTTCATTTTTTGTGTCCATAGTCTGTAAATTTGGTACGAAATTAGGAACTTCAAAATTCTGTGAATCAAAGTCCCTGGTTACAAAAGCTGGTACTCTGGACCTCATGCCTGTGGAAAACCCAGCTTTTGGTTTGGATGTGTTGCAGGAAATCGGATCAGTAAACATCGAAAGAATGTCTGCTATAGCATCTTGTGTTGTGTCAACTAGACATTGGTGATCCATTGTGTCCTGAGCATTTGCATCAAGATCAATTGAATGTTGTTCAGTAGATGGTCTGCTGCCAGCAATTTCATCAACTAACACAGAATTATCAACAGGCCAACAACCCCCGGGTGGAGAAGGACAGTGAAGAAGTAAACCCTTATCAATCCTATTATCAGAACAATGGTTGATCAGCACATTCTTAGATTGACTAACTGATCTTGCTGGGAGGAAATGAGCCACAGGAAGTTCATGCCCTGCCCTTTCCTCCTTCTGTGTGTATCCCCTCAGCAAACCAACTACATTTCTGTCTTGCAAGTCATCATTGCTCTCCAGCCATCTAGTAATAGATGGAGGAACTTCCTTTTCCATGAAGCCAACATTTGCTCTCAGGAAGCCCAAAGGCTTCTCTTTGTCATTGACCTCATCAGCAAGATTTTCATGTGAACTAGTCCATTGAGGCCCTGATAGGGCAGGTTTCCAATGCAATAGCCTTGCTTCCTCAAAACTGGCCTCCAATTTTTCTGTGCTCATCCCGTATATCGTCCATCCAACAAGAGTAGGGGGGTTTGAATTACTTTGAGCCCTGAGAGTTTTGGCAGGACCTGCTTCTGTAATTATAAACCCCCCAAAACCTGCCAAGAGTTAGCTAAAACAATCACTGCATCAAGCAGGAGGATCTGAAGATATGAATGAACTCCACTAAAGCATCCTACAAACTCTGAGCTGGTGTGAACCTGAGTTTTGACAAGCTCCTGTGTCTTCATATGAATGTGCAAAACCATTTGGTCTCTCTGGCCCTAATTTCATCCTGCAAGACAATGCCTGTTGCTGCTGCACAAGTTTGCAACTATGGATCAGTATTCGGGTATAACATCAATCTGGAGGGGCATCAATCTATACTGTTCTCCAACCTGTAGTGATTTACAGACCATCAGTGTTTGATATTTATCCACAAAGTCATGAAAACCCATAGCTCCTCAAATCCCTTCAATCTGGCAATGGTGCCAAACTTAGCCTGGGACATGAGTGCACATGAATACAAGGCCAATACCGCAAGAAGTAAGACATAAAGTAGACATCAACAAAAATACCAACTAACCTCTCGCTGTGTGCGCTCATGACGTAAGTTCATCCGATGGAGGAAAGATTCATACATGTTTTTCAGCCTTCCAATTGGCTGTGCTTGCCTGCACTCATGTTCTGCACCCCTCAGTTCCTGTTGGTCTTCCTGAAACTAAATTGCAGCATATGGTCCCTCATTAACCATAAAAAATGAGTGGGACCAAATTCACAATTTCCTATTTCCTGATGCAGAGTTTGTCGAATTCAAGTTGTAGTAGAAGTGCTGGACTGATGATGTTTTGTGTATACCTTGAAACACCAAGCTCGTAAATTTGTTTGGCCTTGGTAAAATTCCTGCGAAGCTCCAGGCATGTTCCATATGCCTCATAGAAGAGTGCATGCTCTTGGCCTATTTTCCCCTCCAAACCCGAAAGGACGTCTGCAGGTTCTGGGCAGCAGTCTGCCTACAAGGACAGTGAGCACACCCAAAACAAACCGCAGAAAATGGGATGTAATTCTGTTTGTCCTTGCAGGTATCCTCCATGTGAGATAGATACAAGTCAAATGGGGAAAAGTTGTCAGATACTAAGGGAGGCTGTCTTACATATTGCACCCACACTCTTAGGTAACGAATGTCAGATACGTAGCGCCCATCTGTTTCAAATGCTTGAGCACACGCCTGCAGCCATGGCTGCAAATCCTCTGGCTGTGACTCTTTCAACCAGTTAATGTATCTGCTCCCAGTTGAGCTCCCAGGCAAACAGTGAGATGATACATCCACACAACAAGGAAGCACACTGTCAATTGAATTGCAGCTCACCAGTGCAATAGGTAGCCACCAGTGGTAAGAATATGCAAGTGGGCAGAGAAGAGGCCTTTTGTCGCATGGAGAAAGAAACAAACCCGCTCCCGTTGATAGAAAGAAACCACTTACCGAAGCCAGGGTTGAAGAGGATCATCGCCCTGATAATTGATTATGGCCGCAGCCAGTTCTCTGCCAGATTTCAACCACAGATCCAAACAGTCTTCATCCAGACACTAGAAACCGCCATGACCTAATGTTGGTCAAGCTTCAAAGAGGAGGAGGAGAAGCAAGAAATTTACAACAACACGCAGAACAAACCTGGCCAGATTGTTCTTTGACATGTTGGCGACGAACTCATGCTGCTTTGCTCGTTGGTCGTCCATTCTATGGTGCAATGCTCATGATACGTAGACACCGATTAGCGTGGAGAGAGAGAGAGATTGTCTTGCCTGAGGGAGAGCGGGGGCAGCAGATGCGAACTGTGGAAGGAATTAGGGTTTGAAGAATGAGCGTCGGGCTTTTGAACTTGCCCTTCTTCCCGCCAAAAACCCTCCGCCATCAGAGTGTTTGTTTTAGGGATTTTTTTAATGTGGCGATCATCCATAATGGCGATCAGCCCTAGGAAGATTTAGCCAAATCGGCAAATGAAGAAGATATTAAGTTAAAATCTTTAATTAACTTTTTATATTTATGGCTACACAGGCAAAACCAAATATAGAACTTTCACAACTTTTACTTTTTTTTCTCGCTTTTGGCGATTCAACCCCAACCCCCCCCCCCCAAAACATGTCATTTTATTTATTTATATTTATTTATATTTCACTTTTTCTCAATTTTTCGCCTATTAAAAAAAGGCTGCTCCTTACGGAAAAGTTGAAATTTTTTCACGCGCTCGCTGGGGCCTCTTTGCAACGCTCGTAGGGCCTCTCGCTAGGCCAGTAGGTAATAAGACGGTTGCAAACAAATCAATGAAGACTGTGTGGAGTCCCTTATGAAGGGTCGAGACCCCCTATCTTGAGACCCTTTTTCTGGGAATTTGAGGTTCTTGTCCTGAAGAGATTTTTAACTGTATTTTTCGGACCCTTCCCGGCCTGAAATTTTTCACTGTACCTTCCGAAATAAGGAAGGCCCAGTACAGCCTGTCTTGGCCTTAAGGATTTCAGAAGGTACAATTCCGATTTTTTCTTTTTAAGTCTTCTTTTCTTTTCTTTTTTCTGTCGCCTTTTCTAAGTACGATTCAAGTCACTATAAAGATAACGGGAAAACCAGCCCGCTTCTTTACATTAGTTGAAGGGTTTTGAAAATAGACCCTTCCCGATTTTCAAACCGGCCTTACACTGGGATCTCATCTTAGGAACATCCCAGCTTAGGACCTACCATGGTCCCAAACATGGGTTATACCATTTGAGCTGTAAATCCTCACTGAGGTTTTAAATGTAACATATATACAAACCAACCAAAGGCCTATGAAAGGAGGGGTTCATTCCAAGAGTGATAGATGGGAGACCCAATAGCCAAGAAAAACCACAAAGGCAAGCCTAACTAAAAGCAACTCCATGAACACTTTCTAACACAGGTGAAGGGGAGTCCTTGTAGGTAGGAAAGTGAGCATATAAGCTCAACCTTGGCAAGTGAGCCTTGAAGAGTGTGTTTCATGGGCCTTGATGTAATAAAGGAAGAACTTGAATCAATGTCTACAGTTCTTGGATTAATGAGAGGCACTTGAAGGGTTGTGGGGGATGGGACATTTGTCCAAATGTTTTGTTGCATAGGTGTTTTATTTGGTTGTTGTAACAAAGATGTGGTTTGGACAAAAGTTCATTTGCGTTGTAGTATGTCCATAGATCTTCCAAGCATTTGTTGATGTGTTTTGTTTGTAATTTTGTAGTGGGGTTTGAAATTGATAGGATGTTGTTTGGTGTAGTTGGTAGTTTTATTGAAAGAGTTCAAAGGTCCCTTAGGTGTGACCTCTCTTTCCTTTGGACCTAGATTGTAGGGTTGGTTAATGCACCTCTATTTGATGAAAATAAACCTCGCATTACATTTTGATCAATTGCATTTCTATTTTATGAAAATAAACCTTGTAATGCATCTTTGAATATAGTGTCTATTATAATCTCCAACAATGGAGTTTGTGTGAAAGTTGGATCAGCTTCTAAAATAGTTGAGGTTGGTTGTATAGATGGACCTTGAACAAGTATATTGGCTAAATCTAAAGATATAATTTGGAAAAGATGTTGGATCACCTTTTGAGTTGGGTGAAACAAAGGGCTTGAACATTTGTATGGGATAAAAGTGCAAGTCATTGGTTGTGACCAAAACAATGAGGGTGGGGTTAAATTCCAAATGAACAAATTAGTCAAGTTTGCAAAGATGTTCCCTTTTGTCCAAATGGCTATGAAAGCTTCCTTTACGGCTTTACCTTTTTTTGGGCTCTTGGAATGTTTGTGAAGTTTTCACCAAACTTGAATTCCATTCCTACATGGATTGTTTGTTGCCAAACAACCAAGAGGACTTTGTTTAAGTGAAAGATTTCGTGCCTCAAGTCATGTTCATAGTGTTAGCACCATATGTGCCAAAGAAATCCAACTATTAGGAGCTTTTATGGTGTTACAGAATTGATTTTAAAACTAAAGCTCTAATTTTTTTGTTAATCCACTATGGTCTAAAGTTTAAGGAAAAAAGGAAGGGGGGGGGGAAGTTGTTAAGGGTAGAAAATTCACTTATACTAGGTCATCCTATGAGCATCTCAGTAACTAAGTAATTACTAGTAGCAAGTTATTTATTGCCCCTTAATTTTAAAAAAAATTAAAGCCATTAAGTTAATTAATCCATGGAAATGGGTGATTGATATATGTTTACCAATCAACTAAAATGGATTTGTGAATGGATAAGGGCTCAATCTATTTTAATGGGAAAACATGTGATATTGTGAAAGATGTAACCAAGGAAAATGACCTTGGTGAGGTTGTGGTAAGCTTCATGGAGATCTATTCCTACATCTTCATGCAAGATTTGGTAGATTGAGTAGAAAAGGTTGTTTGAATCTAGAGACTAGATTGGATGGAGAGGAATGTAAAACATTTGGATTTTTGAAGGGGTTTGTGGTTGGAATTTTGAATTATTAAAATGTACTTGGTTGGGATTTCTACTTGGGAGCCACCAAGGTGTTAGATTTTGGTGATTATATTTGGGTGTTAGGTGGTTGTTTGAATCAACATAAGATTTTTGAAAGGAGTTACAAAAATCGTCAGTGGCCATTTGAGTGTTGGGGTTGAAGGTATTCACATTGTCATTTAGTTGGGCAAACCCATCCACAAAGGATCCAAATTGGACTTGGGGCACTATGATTAAGCAATTCAACAAATGTGGGTGTATTTCCAAAGCACCACATCCTACATGTGAAGTCACTTTGACAAGTTGCCAAGATTGCTAGCTTGCATGAAGATATTGAATTTACTTACAAGGCATTGCCTAGCACTATAACATGTGAAGGATTTGAGGGCTACAACAATGCGTCAAACTTTTAAAATGTCAAGCAATCTACATAAGTTGTGAACTCAACATTGTTTGGAACATACAACAATCTTTTGTGAATTTAGGATTTCATGGTGCTCTTCTAGGTCACCATTGCCTTCATCACTCACATTTCACCAAAACTATTGTTGGGATTTTCCAACTAAACTCCTCTTAACACTCTCCTCTTGTTGTCCTCAGCACACTTTTGCTATTGCTTGTTCTTCCTCACTATACCACTGAGCCATCACCCCTAAGAATATTTCCTAGGTGCATGCGAGGTTATGGAATATTTGTTATTCTAAACTATTGTTGGTTTGAACTTGCATTCGAAACATTTGTGCTCATTACAAAACATTCCTTGATTTAAATGTTGTTGGTTTGAGCTTTGCACAAGAGCCATTTATGCTCATTGTGGAACATTTCCTAGTTCAATCGTTGGTGGTTTGAACTTGTTAATTGAACATTTCTTATTTTATTTGTTAATGGTTTGAACTTGTTAATTGAACATTTCTTATTTTATCTGTTAATGGTTTGAACAAGCATTTTTTTTTCCCTGGTGAACTGGTGGAAAATTTTAACATCAAAAAGTTTTTGTGAATAATTTGACTCCAAAATTTGCAAGTGGAAATCAAGGGTGGTTATTTTTTGGAGATTTCTGAGGGAGTTACCCAGAGTGAAGTGTACAAGCAAATTCTTTTATTTTTTTATTTTTACTTTCTTTTCCTGTAATGCCTGGTTGGTACCACAGGAAAAAGTGAAAAAATGATGCCAAGCTTTATGAAAATGTGATGACCGCACTTGTGGGTATCATGTTGTTTTTTTGGTAAAGCCTGGCAGGTTTTCCCTCTCTAAAATGGAGCCTCTACATACTCTAGGAAATTTGTCCCAGTGCTTTGCACAATCTAATACACCACCTTTCAAACTACCCAGAGAATAGGCCTGGAGGTAGTTTGACAATGTGATCCTGAATACCTTTTGGGACACTGTAGCAAGCAAAAGGGAGGGATACAATGCGCAAAAATCTGAACTTAAAAAAGAAAAAGAAAAAAAAGTGACCTTGACTTAATTTAATGGAGCAAAAAGAATCCTTGGGTAGAAAACAAATCAGATCTGAAAACCAACTATCTCAAGATTAAACAACTAAAGAGCTAAGAAAACTGAAAGTTTGTAGGAAATTATTGTGTCAACTTATTACCTAGTGGTCTCCAACTTTGCATATTTGGGAAGATGTAAGTAGATATGGGTTGCTAATAAGGTAGCCACAACTTTCCATGTTGTGCACACAAATATCTACCAGATGTATTGTAAAACCACAAACTTGAAATACTTTACTTTGCACCAAAAATAAACCCAAAGAAGAATCACAAGTAACAGGCATACAAAGTGTTTTCCATATTTTCAAAAACCCATGTGATCTTGTATTTGCATGCAAGAGAGAGTTTTTGTTTCTTTCTAAATGAAAGACATCTGACACTTTACTTGAAAACATGTCCAAAGTTCTCAGCTACCTCCTCATCATAGGCCCCCCTTTATTTTGGGATTGCCCTCCACTTGGGGGCTTTACCCTACACATAAAAACACTCATTGGTGGGAATAACATGACATCATTTGCAACATATATAAAAAGGCATGTTGTTATTTCAAGTGCAATGTTTGAAGAATGATGATGGATGGGGTCTAGGTGACATGCACATTGGGATGAATACAATAGAAATTTGCATTTGCATCTTTGTGAATCAAAGATGAACCAGAACAGATTTGCTGATAGATTAGTAAAGAGTTGAGGAAAGAAAAAAACGAGTAAAGCTCCATGATTGAATGAGAGAGGGAATGAGTGGCACACAGGGGTGTCATCTGAAGAGACTTGGGCCACCCCCTTTATAGATTACATTGGCTTCTCAAAAGCACCAAATCCTTAAATAATGAAAAAAGAAAGGGGGTGGCGTTAGTGAAAACTTGCAGGATTTGCCCGCAGTATTTTCCTATGTGAGCACTCATAGTGTTTCAGATTGTCCTGTTCATTCAACAAGATCATCCACTTGTGAGACTCTGCAATGCACATCATAGACCCCATCACTGACTAAGGAAATGGGAATGTACAGCCACAGCACAATCTCACAGGAAAAACCTGAACAAATCAAATAGTGGTCTAGGAAAGAATTGCTGAACCTCCTGAAGTTTTCTCATCTGCCACTAAATTCTATTTTCTAGAATACTCCTTGTCAATAGCTGGGAAGATCTGTCAACACTCCGTTGCACCCTCATTAACTAAAAATCACTCCAAATCATTGAATGCCCATGTGTGACGGTTTCCCAATGGGCTCGTATCTTGAGATTGGGACTTGTGAAACGGACTCAAACAGCTGGGGCAGGGATGCTACCCTTGGGAGGTTCAGAAGCAGATCACCTGTGGAGCTGTTCCTGCTCAGGCATTGCATTACCGAGTTGAATGAGGGGTCCAACATGGCATTGAACTTGGGTAGCCTGGGACTAGAGTGCTGCTCATTTGTACCACCTATGAAATCTTCAGGTCCAAAGTCAGCTTGACAATAATCTGCACCACTATCTCGGCCAGAGTTTGTGTTGCAATATCCATAGTGTACATCAGAAACAAAACCCTCAGTTTGAGGATGGCTACCTGGCCCTGTTTGAAAATCTCTGGCCAAGGCAGCCTGCATAGAGCTCATCCTAGCAGCAAGTAAGATAGCCTGTTCATTAGAAAAAGTAGCTGAAGAATCTCCAAGCAGCATCTGAGCAATCTCATCTAGAATTATTCTGTTTGAGGCAGTCACATTGTTGCTGCTAGAAAGATCATTCAAAGATGGCTTTAGCTCATGCTCATCATAACTCATGGCAGATGAGTAAGTAGGGTTCACAGTGCCAAAGGGAGTAGAACTTGTGAACTCCTTTTTAGTGTCATAGTCCTCGCTGTCACTATTATCACAATCTGACATACCACCTTCGCTACGTCGGATCTCCACAACTGCCAAAGACCAAAATTTTAGTTCAGGTCTAAGCAATAATACATATATAGCACATGAATCTCATGAACAAACGTGCGGGTACAATCCAAATCTGAACATAATCACCATCTGGCACAATCTTCATGAAAAGTCAAAGGTGTCTACTACCCTTGAATGCAATCAGATAGGATACCCTCCAATAAGTCAAAGATACAAATAAACATAATGAGATATGATGCAGTACCAGAACTTGGGGAAGAGATGTCACTCATGTGCATATCCATTGCTCTTGAATCTGCTTCTGTCTTGGGGATAACCCCTCTCCTCCTACACCTCCCTTGAAGAGGTGAGTAAGGACATGAGGGAGGCTGTGGCTGGTAATTCAACCCTTCCAAGGCATGTGTCAAGGAACTCGAAAGGTGCAGAGCAGACTGCTCTTCAAATGTAGAGTCACTATGGCCACAGAGAGGGATTGACCCTGAGACTGCTGTTCCCTCCAAGAGGGCCTTCAGGTGAGGGTCACACTGGACAAGCTTCTCATAGTGTTTGTTTAGTACACCCTCTGGAAACTGTAGTGAATGCCGTCTGCAATCACGACAAAAGATAATAATTAATTGATTGGCAAAAGAAGGCACATAATGGGTGCAGCAAATAATAATCTTAAAACTCTGTTTACCCATTATTCTGAAGTTGCAAGGACAGAAACTGATTTGAACTCCTGCAAACACCACATGAAAAGAAACTGGCAGCGGGAGCTCAACTCATTCCCCCACATATGCCATGACCATAGTACCAGAGCCTAAAGGCAACATATATGACTGAACATAGATTAGAACTAAGGACAAATAACAATGATGCAGAACCCTTCACCCTATTGTTCAGCACTAGTATAACAAATACAAAGACTCCACTAATTGAAACACTGCAGGATTTACTGACTTGAAAGTAGTTGCTTGTCCCCCAGTGAAGTCAGAAGTAGCCTGCCACAGGGTATGCTTTCTCGGTTGGGGGTTGGTCTCCTTGAAAAACAAAGGGGGTCGAGATACCTGAGAACAACCAATTAACTTAATATCCAACCAAACATTCATTGAGCAACAAACTATAGATAGCTCAACTTTGATATGCTTCATGCAATGGTTAACTAATCAATGCAGATCAGATCTGAGGTGAGATATCTATCAGATTACAAAGCATATTCAACACTTTGAAGGTAACCTTATTGTCAGTTCCAGCAAAACCAAATTGAAGATGACCAGAATGACTGCAGTCATAACCTTGTGATGGCACTCACAAAGCATCAGACCATTGCCTTCCTCATGAATGGCAATGACTAGCTTCCATTACTCCCTACTGATTTTGTCAGCTCTGGATAGTGGGTGTAGATAATCTGCTCACAACTTCAGGCAAACAGCTACACATAAATCTGCATCTTAAGTTCTCATTTCCATAGCAATGGGAAGACTCAATCTTGACATTGGCTAGCACTCCCAAGAGACATAGCCAGCTGGCATCACATCTAAGTTAGAGTTCATACTTCAATCTCAAGAGATCCAGGAAGGCTGTCTGGGCAGGTTGCCTTCATTGCAGAGATGTCGGACCACTGGATTTCAATCTTGCTTTTCAGGCCACTGTCCAGAACCTCCCATACAAGCTTGCGCTTTGCATAATAGCATTTGGCAACAAGATCTCCCTCATACCTTGAAACACGCTGAACCCCAAAATCATGGCCAAAATCCCCACCTCATATTTCAATTTATTGTCACATGCACTTCATATATAAACCAACGAACAACCACTTCTGGCAAGCATAAATATTACCCACTACCTATACATCAGGTTGCAGAATGGAACTCTGTTCCTGTATAACCCACATACACTTTTACCAATGTCTGCTTAACAATTCAGAGGTCTTACCTCCCATGTCCCAATCTTTAGTGTGGATGCTGGAAAATTTGATGCTTTCAGCTTGTCTTGAGCAGCAGATCCGCCAGGGGCTGAACACTTCTCAACTCTGCCACTTTTGCAAAGTCCTTGGTCTGAGCTTTCACAGCTAGGAGGATCAGATTCAGATCTGCTGTGTGTCAATTGCAATGTAATAAGATCCAACAATGAAGGAGTCTTCTTAAGGGTCAACCCAAGAGGGCTTGGCTCCTCCAAAGGGTCACAAGGTGGGGCAGAAGGGACGGAAATGGGCATAGGTGGAAGCATCCGAGTCATTTTCCTTGCAAGAGAATGCTGCGAATCAACACTTTTAATTTGAGCAGATCCCTCTCCACATCCATGAACCAGGGTAGCAGAAGACAAAGAAGTGGCAGGTGGTCGCATGTGACTCTAACAACAACAGAATCCCAGTAGGAAGATCAATTCATTTCCAAAACAAACTCAACCAACAGAGAAACCAACTAGATTTAAGAAGTGAAAAATAGAGAGACAGAAGTGCACCCTCCAAAAAGACAGAAAAAAAAAACCCCACATCTTGTCAAAGGCAAAACCTTGATCTGCAAAAAACAGAGAAATCAAGCACCCAACTCCTAACTGCCCGGTCACAAACTGACATTCAAACAATAAGCAACATTCTTTTTCCTGTAACAGCATCATTGTCAGGAGGAGTGTAGGTCTGTCACCTGTATCGTAGCTGCAGGAAGAGAGTCATGGAGCTTGGAGCGCTTCCGACCATGTAAATAGTACTCAGAATCTGCACCCTCATCATCTCCTACGTTTCCATACAGCTCTGGCTCTGGCTTGGGAGCTACCAGCGTTGGTGGCACCTGGAGTACCTGCTGCATGCTGCTGGGCCGGGCAGAAAACGGATTACCAACCACACCTCCTCCTCCACCATGGCTCCGCCATTTCTGTACAGGACGCACAGCACACGAAACTGCAGCAGAGGCGCCCTGGGAATATATCACCGTTGCTCCTGCAGCAGAACTGTATTTCGTCTGCGTTGCAGGGACTTCATATGCCACCATTCTCCACGTCTTGTTGCGCCTTTGTCCGAGCTTTGTCCCCTTGATTGAGAAGAGTTCTTCCGCTTTCTCAAGGTTTGTGGCAGGGCGGTCAAAGTTTCTCTCTATCTATCCCCTTTACACGGCGTGTTATTAGCGAAACAAATCTTCCACTCCTTCTACTAAGATCAACCAAGTGCGGCGGCGAGAATCGATAGGTTCACGTAGCATCGCCTCCAAAAGGAAGGAGGAAAACAAAATAAAAAACTTATTATTAGAGAGCACTACTGCACACCGCAACCAGCGGACTGGACTCGGCTCTCACCTGAATGAACTCGGTGCGTGCGTGCGTGCGTGCGTGCGGCACAACCGTTTCTCTGAACAAAAGAAAATCGAAGCAAACGCTTGAATGAACAACGGGAAAACAAAAGAAGTGCAGGACGACGAGGATCACGGTATGCTTCGTGAATCCACAAACGTCTCTAACAGACAGACCTTCTCCTTTTTTTCTCTTCCAATTCACTTTAAACAAAACGGAGAATAAGATTAACGACGAGGGTTACAAAACCGCCGGAAACGGAAACGGATTAGGAGATCAGAAAGATGCGCACAAAAAGCAAAAACGACGACGGATTCTTCCAAATCGAACAGAAACGAAATCAACAACGAAACACTCCAAAGAAAAAAGACATCAAGAAAACCGCCGAAATCCAAAGATCCAATCACACAACAACAGCAGCAAAAGCAGCGATTACTGCACAAACAACACTAATAACTAGCAGCAGAACAAAACATGCAACCAAAATAAAAGCGTAGGTGCACGTAAATAGATACTTAGAACCGCCAAACAAGAGTCAGAGCCAAGCGCGAATGAGGAAAGAAACACAGACATAGAAGACAGAGCAGAACTCAGACAAACACAAAACGCAAAGAAAAAAAGAAAAACCACAGATATCAGGAGAAATTTTCCAAAGAAAAAAAAGAGAAAAAAAGGCGACGGATAAAGTGCTCACCAGATCACACAAGATCCACTCCGCATATATCCAGAGAAGTGCCGCAGCGCAGCGACGCAGGAAATGGCAGCGAGAGAGAGAGAGAGAGAGAGAGAGAGAAGAGAAGAGCGAGCGAGCACTGAGAGGAGAGAGAAGCGCAGCAACGAAGAAAACTTCTTTCGTTCGAGTGTTGCCTATTTGTTTGTCCTCGGCCATGGCCTCTGGCCCACAGGCCATGACCCTCCAAGTCTGACTCAGCATGCCACAAATGGTACTGTATGTACATGACACATGTGAAATGTAGAATACGAGTCCACATACGGGCGGCGACATTGGCTATCAGCTTCGGAAACAGGTACGTACGTATATATACCAAGGTCAGGTAGGTAGGAACGACTGTACGTGTATAAGTTGTAAGGTTGTTGGGTGACCCGGGGGGGGACCCACTGGTGGGGCCTAGGGCATCTTTTGTAGGTACCTTTTCTGTAGGCCTAATTTTAGGTTCCGGCAAATGAACGTGGGTAGAGTTTTGACCCTTGGTTGGTTTATGTGTCCAGAAAGTTACGTAACTTTTGTACTGACCCTTTTGTACTTACCTAGTTTGTGGACTGGAAAAAAAAAAACACTTTGTTGACCTTTTTTATGGGCAGCACCAAAGTTTTCCGAACATTTGTTCCGTTCACATTCAGGAAAAAAAGGATGAATTTACTTTACTCCAATTTTTCCAAGAGTGACTACTACCACTGCAGCACCGCCTGTGCCCAACTTTGGCCCAAGTGTGAACTGGGTATTACCCTACTAAATTGTTCCTTCTAAAAACTATCTTTTGTAATTTAATTGAATTTTCAATGACCAAAAAACACTATTTAAAATTCAATTTCCCTTGCACCTTGGGTCTAAAAAATTTCAAATTTCTTTCATTAAAATTTCCTACTCACCAAGGGCTTTCCAACAATACCAAGAGTGTGCTCAAATTCCCCTACAATTTTAAGTTTTGATTTTAAATGCATTTTCAAAAATAATAATTGTTCAATATTCAATAACTTTTTCACCATAGGTTGAAATATTATGAAATCAAGTCAGTGCACTCCTACTCAATGAAGGCTTTCCGATGATATCAAGAGCACAACAAGAGGCACCACGGTTTGGGAGATCTCAATGTGCAAACAAAACAAAACAAAACAAAACAAACAAACAACAACCTTCCTTCATTTATAGATAGATTTTTAGTATAAGGGGAAGGCGCCAGCTCCCCCATGGCCTCAAAAGGTAGTCAAAGGTGTAGGCCTAAAATGTAAGGGAGGCCCTTAGGAGCAGGCCTACCCAAGAGTAAAGCACCAAAGGGTTTTTTTAACTATTTGTATTGGGGGGGGAGGGGAAGGTCTACATGTGATCCATGGAAGGGCATTTCAATTGATGAACAAATCTTTAGTGTGAGGAGGTGCTTTGAGAGACCTTGAAGTGCTTAAGATACTTTAGAATGAGCCCAGTAGGGCCCATTCCACCATGGAATGTGGCAAGTCGGGTAGGGTGAGTTGTTGTTCCATTGGGTGGTAAGAGGTTCAACCAAGGCCTGTTCCGGACTGGAACTTGTTGGTACCAATGTGGATTCACCAAAAGGACACATCAATTGACATCAAATAGAACAACTCTTTGGCCTTAACTACCATAAAGCACAAGACAAAACCTTATCCAAAGCCAAAACATTTGTAGTTCCTAAGGGGGTAGGATTGAGAGGGATCTTATGCCTGCTATGTAAGCGTGGAAGGGGCCTTACACCTATACGTAGGTATAAGATCCCTCCTCTTTTCTATGGGAGATATTACATATAGTAAAGGACGTCGGGATGAAATGATCCTTTCTGTCCATCCATCCATTCCGTCATCCATCCAAACAGAACAAATATATATTTTTAAAAGGGAAAAAACTAGAAAAAAAATAAAAACAGAAAAACACTTTAACAATTAGAATTTTTTTAAAACATTTCAACATGAAACAAAAAAGGGAAATACAGTAAAATAATCTTAAAAGAAAATTAAAAAATAGATGACAAAAAATAAGAAACAAAACAGAGAGCAAAAGAAAGAGAAAAAAAAACCATACTTGAAAAAAGAATGAGGTTTGTCTTCTTTTTCCAAACTTCAAACCTGCATCTAATCAAACAAATTTTTTTTAAAAAAATTATTATTTTTATTATAAAACATGTAAGAAAAACTAGAATTCTTTTGAAAAGGAAAATAGGAACAAAATAAATAAATGAACGCATAAAAATAGAAAAAAATGAAGATAGACAAAATAAGAATATAAAAAATTAAAACATGAAACAAACATAAACAAAAAAAAAGTAAAAACACAAAAACTATAGTAAACAAATTGGGGAATTTGTCACATTTTTGTAGTAATTCTTTCAATGTTTTTAAATCATTATTTAGCCACCATTTATTTTGGGTTCTATTCACATGGATGAACTTCCAACAATTGCTTTCATAGTTGAACTTTTTTCTTCCATTCCCTTTGTTAATAATGTTCCTTAACACGGTGCCATTGGCAATGTCTTGGAAACTAATAAATTATGTGTTCATCCTAAAATGCTGATGATTATTTTGGGGACCACTTGTGTACCATATTTTTCAATACTAATCTATACTAGAATTAATTACCACAAAGAATTTTTCCCTAACTTGTAATAAAACACTTGTACATTATATTGCATATAAAACATTATTGCATATAAAACATAAGCAATAGTGATAACATTTTGTTAAACCAACCAATCCATTATGGTTGATACTAGAACCTTGTGGCCCAAAAAAAAAAAGTAAAAAGTTAGATCAATCCAATGTTACATAGTTTCAATATGAAAAGGTTCCATAACCATATTTTCCTTAAAACATCCAAATACTATTATTTCACTTGTATTAGCTATTACTTGCATTTATACATTGTACATTTGAAAAATCAGATACATTATTATTCTTAAACACCTCCAATAGTGAAGGATGTAATGTAATATTTAGAAGAAAAAAAAACTACATAAAAAATAATTATGTAAAGATGAACATATTATTTATTTTTATGCAAAAAAGAAGAAGAAATGTGAATTAATCTTTAATCAAAACTTGAAAAAAATAAAATCCAAGATCATGTTTATTTTTATATTCACTTGTATGACAAAGAAGTAACATTAATGGTAAAGAAGGTGAAGATTTATAATTAATTTAATAGTCTCTAAATATGCTAAGTTCATTTGGGAAGTTTCAAACTTATCTTGTGTTTTGAATTGAGTTCAATTTTCTAACATTTCAGCAAATTGCTTTTAGTTTTTTCTTTTGTTTAGAATAGCCCTCTTAAAAATTAACTAGTGTTGAAGATGAGTAGTAAGTGTGGTACCCACAATTGTCACATTAGTTTAAAATTGTGATAAATATTTGCTTTTTATGACCCCCTTGTATTGTCGTGTAAACATCTAAACCTCCAATAATCTCTAGATGATTCTTAGACTCCTTGCTTGTATTGCAACAAGAGGGAATAAGGGGAAAAAAGAAATCCTAATTTTTAAAAATATTTTTCCCAATTAATTCATTTTCAAAAATCTATTCACTTTTTTCCATCAATTGATCACCACTAGTAATGCACAATACCAAGATAATTTCGTCAATATTGATGAATGAATAACGAATGTCGATGAATGAATTTTGCATGTAACAATCACAAACTAAACAATATGAAATTAACAGATGGCACTAAAACATTCCAATGTTTGCTATAAATGTTGCATGAAATATTTAAATTATGAAATTGTAACCAATTTTGTGATCCTATTCCAACACATTTCCATGTGCAAGCTCCACTCTTTTGTGTATGTTAGTGTACATTTGGATGTGAATCGATGATTGAGAACATGATTAAAATGTGAATCGACAACAAGGAAACCCATTATGTTTCGGAACATGCCTTGGAAGAAACCATTACCACCTAACATAATGGCGGCTTGCCTTGCTAACCTCACTACATTCTTGGGTGGAATGGGCCCATTAGATGTCATTTGGGACGTGTAAAAATCTATTGAAAGCTATTCCCACCCACCAAAGCTATTCTCACCAAACCCACCCCCCCTCCCAAAAACCATGATCCAAAACACACGTTCCAACCATCAACATAGTTAACAAATATAAAGACCATTGGGTCCCATAGTAAGGTCACATATAGGGTCGACTCATCCCTATGGGTAGGGTAGGGTAGGTAGTGTAGATTAGGTGGGTAGTTAAAAGGGGTTAAAAGACCCTTGGTTGGTGGGGCTAGTAGGCTGACAAAATAGACATTTAGGGGATTGATTTGGAATCTGTAGGTCAAGCAGCTTTTTGGCTGGGCGGCCAGGTGGGGCCAGTCCTTACTAACTGGGCCCCCAGCAGACAAAACCAGCCATCATAGTGAGCAATTAATTACAAATAAATAACTTTAGTTTGGCAAAAACATTGTTGAGTGCCAACAAATTGAGGGGGCAAAACAGAATAGCCTAATAATTTTGGTTTCTCGCCAAAAAAATACTGAAGGTGAACCAGTATTTTATTTTAAAAAAAATTTTGGAGTGCATTTTTTCTTTTCTTTGTAAAAAAAGTTTGGGAAGTTTCAGATAAATGTGTTTTTTGACCAATTTTGCTATTTTTGGGGCCAAAATTAGCCAAAACTTTGACATCAAACACAAAATAATTTGAATCATGTTCACATTTTAAACCAATTTTAACCTAAAACACAATTGATTCCGTTAATCAAACTTAATACTAAGTTAATTAAAATTTAATTGGACAACTAAACTAACATTCTTAATAAGGCTCTGAAAAAAATCTTTATCCACTTGGAGAATGGGTTTTGCCTACCAAGTTTGAACACATTCCTAAGTGGACTAGGCCCATTCCATAAACATAATCCCCCAACAACAACTTAACTCCAAGGAATGTTTTAGGTGTTTTCCCCCTTATTAATCTCTAATTGAAATTTGACCAAATAGTCCCAAGTGAAAGGAGAAAGTTGCAATCCCATAATCACTCAATAATAATTTACAATGTCAAATATAAAATATTATGGGATTTTTTTTTCATTTTTTAAATTTCACATTAATTATGAGGAATCCAAAAAGCATCTCACATTCAATGATGACATGTTCTAAGAACCTATCTAAACATTGAAACATCGTTACCGAAACCAATAGGGAAATGTCATAACATGATTTTCATTTTTTTTTTTGGGTAAATTTAATGACTTTAAATTTTTTAAAATGATCCAACATTTTCTTTTCATATTTATTTTTCACATTTGTCCAAAATTTCAAACAAGAAAAAGCAAAAAACAAAGATTCATCGTGACATGTGTATTTGAATGTTTTCAATCATATTGTTGCATTTTGAAAGAATTACATGAATTTTTGTAGTACGATAGGTGCCATATCCATTTTTGATGAAAATAATTATATATTTAATTTTGTGGGTTATGGATTGGTGACCAAAATCACTTGGTGCTTGGAGCATATTTCAGAAAGTGGCAGAGAAAACAAAATGTGAAAAGATGAATGTGAATATGTTTACAATCTAATTAGGATGAATCATCTAACCTAGTTTCTAGAGGGCAAAATCCTTTGAAGCTACTAACAAATTGAAAAATGCCAATATATGAATTTGGGTAGGCAGGACCGATAAAGGCATTAACCTTTTGTGACACTTTTGGAGCATTTTGATTCTACTTGGCCCTTGTCGTGTTCATTGTGTGTAAACATGGGCAGTTAACAAACCTTGAGATGTTGGAGTTATTTCGATTTTTGTTTCTTGTTCCCCAAACACACAAAATTGTTACAATGTGATACAAATGGGACATCAAAAGGGCATGAGAGGAGGAATGATGTGTATCCTAGGCATGTTAAAATTTTGACAAGGAGAACTCTAGGTAAGGGGGATAATAGTGGGGGCACCAAACCAATTGATGCATATAAAGATTAAGCACTTGAAGAAATTTCCTAGTGTATTTCGAGGGCATTTTTACACATGCAAATGCATGGTCAAATACACCTTACACCACATAATTGCAATCAATTTTGATAAGATCCCTAGTTTGTAAAGTAAAAAACTTTGTGTTTAGATGCTTCTAACCTCAACCAACCCAAGCCAACCCTTGTTTATTGGAATTGGCATAACAATTGAACTCCATCTAGCCTTTTGTTAGATTCAAAAATTTAGAACAACAGCTTTAGAACACATGTTTAAGTTCTTTAGGTAAGCAAGTTGATTATTTTTGAAAAGTAAACAAGTAAGCAAGACTTTACAAATAAGTAATGAATGTTAATTATGTGTAAATATCTGTACCTATACAATCTTCATCCTTGGGGATTGAGTAACATATACATGAAACTAGACTCGATTTTTAAACAAATTTCAAAGGTTCTTGAATTTGAAAAAATGTGTCAAAATTGATGGGTGCAATGTTTAAAACTTGAAGGATTGACCACAAACCTACGTTTGGATAACCTCAAAAAAAAAAATAATAATAATAATAATAATAATTCAAAACCCATATCAAAGGCTTTCTTAAGAAAAGGGAAGAACCAACCAACATTGGTAATAAATGAATGTTAAAGAACAAAATCTATTCACAATAATATTGTTTTCTACAAATGTGGGGGCAATTCAAAAGTGGGGTTTGACGAATGACAAGCTAGGGGCCAAACCCTACCCATTGCCAAACCCTACTCATTACCTAATATAAAGCTTCTCTTGCTCTTACTACCTCATGACCTACATTTGTGATATCATCTCCCTTGTACTTGACAATGGTTATGCGCAAGGCTTCTTTTTGCACATGCCAAGCAATTTGAAAGCCCCCTCCCCCCTCCCAAAAAGAAAAGTCCAAAACCAAACAACCATTAGAGAAAATGCAATGGGAAAAATGTGCCCATCACATGGAAAGGAAAAGTAGACAATAACTTGTCAAAACAAAATGTGACAAATCAACACACTTGCTACTAGATGGGGGATTTCAAATGAACCATGACTTACATTGGTAGGTTGGTACTTTAACTTTCTTGAACAAGGCCTTTTAAGAATTAGAGCCTATATCAAAATGGTAAATGTTAGAATTGAATCTTGATTTAGTGTAACGGTTGAATATTTATAATGTTTTAAGTTTTTAGTTTTAATCATTGTAGTATTGTAGGTATTGTTAGCTTAGTAAGTTATTAATAAATTGTGAGATCAAAAAATAAAATAAAAATTAATCTTATTCTTCAAACCTCAACCTTAGTTCCTCTTTTCTTGTAGAGATTTTTTGGAGTTTTTAAGCACTCAATGCTTATAGGTCAAGGTGAACCAACACATACATTGGTATGTTTCACTTTGGTACATAAGACCTCTTAAAGCCTATATTTAACTTGGAAAATGTTAGCCCCTTCCCAGCCAGATTGTGTATGTATTTTTCCCAATTCTACTTTTTGGGGGCGGGGGGGCCAACAATCAACCTTTTTTATTGGCCGACACAAGGCAAAGATATTGTGTGTTTTGATTCACTATAGAGTATAGTAGCCTAAAGGATTTTGACCCCTAGGTAATAATAATAATAATAATTTTGGTCTATTTATTTTTATATGAGGATTTTATTATATGAAACATGATATTTTGGCTTGAGATTAGTTATTAAATAGAGTTATAATAATATCTTGAAGGATTTTGGTTTTGTGGTTTAGAGGATTTTTTTTGAAAAGGTTATATTTTTACATGGTGAAATATTGAGCTTCCGTAATTCTTCTCGTGTCATAAGAGGCTTTCTTTTGTGGGGTTTAGGGTTTAGGAACAAACAAAACCGACTTCCCTTGAAATAAGGATAGTGTTTTGGGGGGCCACCACTCTGACCCCCTGGCTCCTAGGAAGCAAGCAGAAAAGCAAAAGCTGTTATTATTATTATTATTATTATTATTGCTTATCTTGAACAAGAATTAGGAATTATGACAAAAGGTACTACCCACTCATAACTTACTTCACCAGTTTCTGTTCTGGAATCTGCACCAGTTTCTGTTCTGGAATCTGCACCATTTTCTATTCTGGAATCTGCATCCGTTTCTAGGGCAGGTTTTTTTCTATTTTGGCTCTACTCGAGAGTCAAAAGGAAGGAAAGGAGGAAGGAAGGGTAAAAGGGGAAGGAAGGGTAAAGGGGGAAAGTATATGGTAAATGTGAGGCCCTGGGCTTTTTTACCTCATCACTGGCCAAATTTCCAGTGACCTGGTTATTGCCCAATTAATTTTTCCTTCCTTAACCATTTTTTTTGTAATTTTAATTGAATTTTCAATGACAAATTTGCTCCAAATTCAATATGTGCTGCACCTTAGGTCTAATATAAATTTCAAATTATGTTCATTAAAATCGTACTCATTGAGGGTTTTCCAACAACATTAGGAGCCTACCCAAATTCCCTTATTATTTTTAGTTTTAATTTAAATGACTTTTTTAGTGCAATTTTTGTTGAATATTGAATCACTTTTCCACCGTTTGTTGAAACATTATGAACCTAGTTTGATGCACAACTCATTGAAAGCTTTTCAATGGTACCAAGAGTGTGGCAAGAGATGCCATGGTTTGGGAAAATGTGATAGAGAAACAAATTAACTTCTTTGTATATAAATATGTGGATTCAAGCCAAAAAGTGGTAGCCTACACAAGAGAAGCAAAGTATTTAGTTTTGGTCAATTATCTTCCAAAAAAATCATTCATTATGAAAAAAAGGTGATTTGTAATTGGTCTTGCAATTGGGTTTCTGAGTTATAATAATCATTTACAACTTTATTACAACTCAATGGATTTTTATAACATAAGAGCTATCAAATGAGTTGCATGCGTTGCAATGAATATATAATTTTTCGTATGTGAAACCGTATACATATGCAACTCAGTTATAACTATGTATAATTCCAATGCAACCAATTTGTAATTACTATTGTAACATCATGCAAGCTTTGTCTAAGTTGAACATGGAATTAGATAAGAGTTTCATTATTTGCTTAGAGGAAGTATATTCAACTTTTATGTGAGAAGTCATTTGTGAACACAGTAAAATCTTTTGATCTATGCAATGACCTTACTTTCATTGGTCATCCAAGATCCAAGTCTATGAGTTCTAGTGGAGCTTATGTGTTGATCACTATGCTTGGGAAATAATTTTATGTGTTGTCAAGCAATCAAATAATCCTCACACACTTCACTAATGGTTCGATATGTGGTAGGCCTTTCACTATGTTTTATGTAGACAAGAAACCAAAGTCCATGACAATGTAGGTGACCATACTATTTGTGCTAGAAGATGGTTGTATCTTCAATTATTGCTACATTTATGCACATTTCTATTCCCATTTTATAAAATGAATTGTTTTCATTTCTCTACCCCTTGGTTATGACGTTATTATTGTTTACCCAACATTATATTTATGAAAACACAACAATGTTTCCTTTGACAACTAGAGATTTTAAAAATAAGAGGTTTCTTTTGAGAAATGAAGCATATAGAATATTGTTTAATTTTATTGCACCTTTGCTGGTGCACAAACGTCCATCTTCAACATATAATTATACAACGATATTTCATCTTCCTTATCTATCTATATATATAATATTTGTACATTTACTTGTACATCAAATATGCTTGAAACGGATCCATATCTTAAACATCAATAATCCTAAGATTAATTTTGCTAAATATTGTTTAGCAAGTTCGATTTATTGGTTTCTAGAAACAAGCATGCATCATCACCTAGCTTACATTATTGCCAAGAGACCCACAATATGGACGTGTTCCTTCAACAATTTTCAATGGCAAAAAGTAATTAACTTTTCTTTTCAACAATATAATTCAAATTTTTTTTACCAAAACATTGGGATTTTTGTGTTTTTCTAGTGTACATTGGACTTGTATTTCTATCTCATTTGGAAAATTTTGCAAAAATAAATAAATCTCAATAACATGAAATAAAAGAGGAAAGAGAGGGAAAATAATTTTTTTTAAAAACCATAATTTTTATATTTGGTTTTCCATGTGGTATCGAAATTTAGAAGCATGATTAAATATTTGTATTTCATATATGGTTGACAGTTAAATTTGTCTAAATCTTCCTTCAAATGATCACCACTTTTTCTACATAGGTTGGTGGTGACCATTTTGGCCCCCAGGTAATAATAATAATAGGTCTATTTTTTATATGAGGATTTTTTAAACATGATATTTTGGCTTGTTGTGTTGAAATTTTAGATTAGTTATAGACTAGTTATAATATCTTGAAGGATTTTGGTTTTTTTTTTTTTTAATTTTAAATGAAGGATTTATTTGAATATTATATTTTTGCATGGTGAAATATTTGAGTTTCCATAATTCTTCTTTTGCCTTAAGATAATTACTTTTGAATGTAAATGGGGAGGCCTTTTTTGGTTGCCAGGATGGCGAAACTTTGCCTCAAAAAAATCACTACTTCCTACCCGTGATCGCTATTTTGGCTACAAACAGAACTTCCGAAAAACAAAAAAAAGAAAAGAAAAAAAAGCATTGCTTTGAATGGCATTTTCTAAAGTTTTGGCGAAATAATTGTTGAAAAACTCTGCCCTTGCATTTGAACTGGATTTTGGCCATCCAGAGCAGACCTTTTTTCGCTGGCGAAATAAATCATAGAAAATTTGAAATTTAAGTGTTTTTGGAGGGTTTCAATTCAGAAAATACAAATAAAAATCTCCATAATTGTATATTTGATTTTCAACGTGTAGCCATAAATATATAATCTTGATTAAAGAGCAGTATTTCATATCTGATTTAGCAAGAATTGGCTAAATCTTCTTAGGGAAAATCACCATTTTTCTACATGTTCCTCTGGATAACTGCCAAATAGGCTTGGCCTTTATTTCCCTGGCTATATGAATATTGCCAAAAATATATATCAAGAATAAAAAGTGCTAAAATCAGGTGATATATTCAGTAGCCAGAATTTGACCAAATTTTAAGAAAAATCACCAGATGATTCTAGATTTTCTTTAGAAAGCATCAATTTCTTACTTTTTAATTTTTAGAATTTCAAGATTTTCTTACAAAGCATTAATTTCTTACTTTTTATTTTTTAGAAATTATAGATGCTCTTTGAAAAGCATTAATTTCTTACATTTTAATTTCTAGAATTTCTAGAATTTCTTTTAAAAGAATTAATTTCCTACTTTAAAAAAAAAAAGAAATTCTAGATGTTCTTTTAAAAGCATTAATTTCTTACTTTTTAATTTTTAGAATTTCTAGATTTTCTTTTTAAAGAATTAATTTCCTACTTTTTATTTTCCAGAAATTCTGTTTTTTTATTTTTAAATCATTAATTTCTTACTTTTTAATTTTTAGAAATTCTATATTTTCTTTAAAAAGCATTATTTCTTACTTTTTAGATTTTCTTTAATTTTAGGTTGTACTTTTTTTGGCAAAAGGTGACAGCCAAGTTGTACTACTTCAATTGATCGTACAACGTTGGTACTTGGTACTTTACTCATTACACTGTCTCTGACGTACCCTATCTCTATCAGTGCTTTTGTTTTAGGGTTTTGTGACGTAGCCAAAAGTGGTGATCATTCATAGGAATATTTTAGCCAAATTTGGCTACCTCCTACAAAGGACAGTAAATTTTTTAAAAGACATTCTTCTGTATTTCTAGCCACTCTACTTTGAACCTTGTAAAGAAATATGGTTTTTTTTTTTCTTTTAATTTTTTTTCGAATTATGGCTATTGAATATTTGAAAAAGAACTTGATTTTAGCGCTTCTAATTAGAATTTTCTCTTTTTGGCTAGATATAGCCAGGAAAAGGCACTTTTGCAATCGTGCATAGGAAGATGTAGTCAAATCTGGCTAAAATATGAGATATGAACGTTTTTGAAAAAAGTATCCTTCTACATTTTTGGCTACCTTTTGCAATTAAAATGTAGAAATCTGGCGATTTTTATCAAAATATTATCCAATTCTGACTATTTAAAATCCCAGGAAACACTTTATTTTCAATTGTTTAATTTTTAAATTCTCTTTTTGGCGAAATTTCGCCAGTAAAAAGAAAAGGCTAGGCCTCTTAGTGACCATATTAAGCTCAAAAAATGTTAGATTTGGACCCAAAGACTGAATCAAGAAAATTATTAGACTAAATTGCTTCTAAATAAATAAAATAAATAAGTACCCCCCCTTTTATAATGGGGGGGTATTAGCCCAGGCCAAAAAAATGGTGACGATCAGGTTTGGAAAATAGAAATTTCATGCAGCCAATGGGAAGGCTCAGCATGCACTCAAAGTGCTTTGATTTTTTTCCTTTTAAGTTTTGGGGGCTGGGGAGGATTTATTTTCAATTTTCCTTTGTTCCCAACATGTTCCCTTCAAGTTCTCATCAGGTTCCCAATGTGTTCCCCAAGGGATGTAGGTGGGCCAAAGGGGGAGACACTCCATCTTTCCATAGAATCTTCTACTTTGGGAATCCTCCATAATTTCAACTTTTTCTTTTTGGCAATGGGCCAATCAAATTGACTCATGCCCCCCCCCCCCCAAGGGGGAAAAAAAAAAAAAAGTTGGACTTGTGATTCCCCCAACTAATTAATAAGTACCTCACAAGTACCCAATGGGAAGGCTCAGCATGCACTCAAAGTGCCTTGATTTATTCTCTTTTAAGTTTTGTGGGGGAGGATTTTTTTTTCATTTTTCCTTTGTTCCCAACATGTTCCCTTCAAGCTCCCAATGGGTTTCCATTAGGTTCCCAATATTTGGGATAGATTTATTCCCACAAAGCATGAGGAAGCATGCCCCTTCATGCTTTACCTTACACATAAAAACATAAACAAATGAAGTCTTCTCCTCCCTATTGGAGAACAAAACCAATGGGAAAAAAATGCCGAAATTAAATCTCTCAAAGTGAGCTAGTGTTTGGTGCACTCAATGAATGAGTGGCAAGGGAGAGGGATGAACTTTTGCACTACTAAGTGGGTCTAATACACAAAATAGGTAGAAATCATAGAAGTTTTGATGTAATAATTGAAGTATCCCTAAAGTGCCTAGAAAGAACATGGGGTGGGAACTGGGAACCTCGCAAAACGGTTTAAAGACAAGGTGAGATGGGGAACACAAGGTGAAGGATGTGCAATCAAAACAAATCCATGCTTTCCCAAGTGTCACCCCGGATCTTGTTTTGTTTGTTCAAAGACATGTGAAAGAGCCTAAAGATGATAACACGCCAAATGTGAGAGAGAGATGATGCATGTCCACTATCTAGAATAATTCTAGATTTTTTAGAGATCAAATTTGTCCACTAATCCATCGGGGGGCTACTACAAGATGTAAATTGTTCACAAAACCATTGATCAAAATTCATGGCTACATTAAACATGCACATGTATAGATAACAAATTTGGGAACACATTGAGAACTACTAGGCACTTCATTAGGAACGTCATTGGGAACATGTGAGGGAACAAAAATCCCTCAATTGCAAGAGTCTTTTGATTTCCCTTTCCCCTTAACCCTACAAAGTGTAGAGTGGGTGGTTGCTAGTAATGGCCTCATTCCTTTCCTCAACATAAACATGTTGTGAAATATTTGAACTTTGATAATTCCTCTTTTGCCATAAGATACTTTTTAATGTAAATGGCAAGGCGACATTGTGACACACCCCTTGTTCACTAAACTAACGCTAGTTCATTGAACCAAATGGTCATGACACAACTCTTTTTTGCTTTTTGCTTGTTGATGTAACATGCACCCACCATCATCACAATTTATCTCACAAGGTTTGCCCAAAGTCGAAATATCATAACTTTTAAAGTTGGGCAAAGGGGAAGATGCGGCAATGATTTTATTTTGGGCATGTGGGTGCGATGTTTTGTTTGTGGTCTTCCGTTTCTTTTTTCTTTTTTTTTGTTTTTTGGTTTTGTTTTTTGTTTCTTGGTGATGGGCTGATCAAACTGACTCAAACCAAATAAAAATCTTTGGGTGCACCCCTTCACTAATTAATAAAACCAAATGAGCCACCAAATGTGTATGTCCTTACCATTAGCCTAGGTTGAAAATGGTGACAAACAAATGTACGAATTTAAATTATACTCAGCTAATGAGGCAATGCAATTTGAACCCAAGAAGCCTAGGTTTTTTCGTGGGGGGGCAAAGGAGGTTTATTTGAATTTTTTTGAATTTTTTTTATTGTTTGCATTATGTTCCCATCAAGTTTTCAATAGTTTTGATTAAATTCCCAATGGATTCCTAAAGTTCTTAATGCGTTCCCCAAGATTCTCTCAATAGCACCACTCTTTTATCACATATGATTTGCCCAAAGTTGTCCTCTTTTCACCTATACAGGTGGGCCAAGAAAAGACACTTAATATTTCTCTCTTGAGAAATAACTCTTTTACTTGGGGAGTTTCCAAAGTTTCAATATTTTTTTGCGATGGACACAAAAAGAACCCCCTAGATCTAGACCCTCTAATTAATTCAAAGATGAGTAAGAGCCCTATAAATACCTATTAATATTGTGGTACATTCTCAAGTTTGGCAATATTTAAATTATTTTCAAAAACGTTGAATTTTTAAAAAACTACATTAAAAAGTGTCAAAATTTGAAGAAATTTGGATGCTAAAAAGGTAATTATTATCCTTAAAAGGTCATCATCATGTGGGTTTGAACCTTAGCTGCTCACATTTGCCACAAGTTGCTATTCATTGCCTTTTCCTTTTCATTGTGTTCACCTTCCATTTGTTCCTTAAAAAAATGTTTGTGTTAGAGTTTGCAAATTTAATATGGTATTTGCATTACTAGTAGTATTATGGTCTTGGTGACTTGCTTCATATGGAGTTAACATTTCACAATCCATTTGTACACACAAGTGAAACTTCAAAGTATACACAGCTTCATCACATAGATGTTGCACTAACTTGCAATTCAAAACGTCAAGTGAAGAAAAGGCATGCGTTGGATTACCACATTTGGTGCACATAGTAAGTGAATATTCTATTGTCTCTTTCAAAACAACATCAACAACATATATATGGAAGCCTCGTGAAGAAGCAAGTGATGATGGTATAATGCA
The DNA here is from genome assembly GCA_963920785.1 of Sphagnum contortum. Lineage (NCBI taxonomy): Eukaryota > Viridiplantae > Streptophyta > Sphagnopsida > Sphagnales > Sphagnaceae > Sphagnum > Sphagnum contortum. The sequence continues at coordinate 19,641,206 of OY987279.1, read as the reverse complement.
TTATCAAATGTTGTTCATAACCAATGATGTTGGTGGTGGTCAAGCTTAAGAAAATTTCCATTGTTGTTTTTCATCTTTTAAACTCATATTGTGTTATCTTCCAATTAATTCCATCATTGCCTACTAAACAATTTCTTTCAAATTCCCAACACATTTATGTCTTGAAACTTTATTTTTTGATTTTAAGTCATTAGGTATAAGTTGTGAAGGAAAAATGATGTATAATTAGTTCATGCAATTCCAATTCACATCATTCCAATTGCATTTGACAACTCACAAGTTTTGCCAAGCTTATAGATATGCAAATGAAACTCAAAGAGTTGGAGTTAGAGTTGGAAGCTTGTTGCAATATGGTTGGATGGATTCCAAAAGTTGGTTATGATGATGTGTTGAACAAACTTTGAAAGCTTCCAAGTCGAAATGCTTCTATTCACATTATTGTGGTGGAACTTGGAGATCACTAATAACATTAACACCAAAATTAATTGAATGCATTTATTTGAAACCTCAAACCATGGAACTAGGTCTAATGGAATAACAATGTAATCTTGGAATGATTTCTTTAAAGGAAGATAATATGTCAAATGGTCCTTTTCAAAAGTTCTATAATCATTACCACCATTTCCATGTGTTTTTTTGTCATTAATTTACCATGACCAATTGTTAATTGATGATTGTTAGGAAGGTAATGTCAACAATGACAAAACTAAAGAGGTGATTGCATAATTCAAGGAACTTTAGACAACTCTTCAAAAAAATAAGTTTGAAAAGCAAAACGTTGCGGTTCATGGAGTTGCATTGCAAGAAGAGACCACAAAAGCCATACTTAATATTAAGAGGCTTAAGTCTAAAGTAACATACTTGACAAGTTGTTTTGTCAATTAGAGCTTAATTCATGCACTAATGTGTCAATTATTTTACAAGTTTTGATTTGCTAGTGAATTTTTGTTGGGTACAATAATAAATTAATTATAAGGTGTCTTTCCTTTTATGTACCCTGTATGTTTAAGTAGTATTATTCACTAGAAAACAAAATTATTTCAAATTAATTCTAAATTTTTATGATGAAAAAAATGATGTTGCATTCTGGCTACACCTAAAAAGGTGAAATGTGTCCATGAAGGTTAGACCTGGAAAATGAAATGTCATAAACATCTTCATATGGTCCAATTATGCCAACACATGGTCACAAGCTCAAAGAAAAGGAGAGCTCAAGAATTAGGTCTTTCGATGTAATGTTGTTTACCCTTTCACTTTTTACATAATGTTGTATTTTATTGATTCAAATAAATGATATATACTTCTTCTTTTTCTTCAAACAATTTGTAGGAAGTTGAAACAACACTATACATTGATTAACAATATGCAATTGATTTGAAAATTGCAATTACAATAAGTAGTGGCCTATTGTTAATCAACGTTGGAGAAAAAATGAAGTTATTGTTGTGTTTGGAATTTTCAATCCAATAGCCACTACTTTCATGATTTGCAAGCCAAAAAAATTTATGTCAATCACCTTAATACCAATCAAAACCACAACAATCATAATTGTTTAGTGGAAAAGATGAAGAATGTACCCTTGTACCTTTGAAGAGACGGGTTTTTTTATGTGGCTTAATTTTTCAACTTTGTCGTTGTTGGGAGAACTTTGAAACTTTCAAGCTAAAGAATTTACATTTCCAAAATTTTCAATGAATTTAAATCTCTTTAGCAGACATGTTTGATGCATTTCCTTTTCCAATTTTAATTAACACAATAGAATTGAAATAGATTAAAGTACATACTATTACAAGTCATTGGATGTACTCTTCTACTTTTGAAGATGTAGGATTTTTTATATGGCTTAATTTTTCAACTTCATCATTGTTGGGGGAACTTTGAAGCTTTGAAGCTAGAGAATTTACATTCTCGAATTTTCAAGCAATGTAAATCTCTTCCATAAAAAAGTTTGATGCATTTCCTTTTCCAATTTTTTACCTTAAAAATGCAATTGAAATGGATTTAAATATTTACTACTATAAGTCATTGGATAGATACCCTAGTTAATTCTAAATTTATATTATGAAGGTTACATTGTTGAAAAATAGATTGCATACAATGTTTTTGGAAAAAGGAGTTTATTGCATCAATATGTACTTCAATTCATGTCATAAAAGCCATCATGACAACTATTTCTTAATTATGAGCTCACATTAGATATGCATGGAGAGTTTGTTGGCTTGTTTTGCTAACCAATTTCCAATTTCTTTTGCTTGAGTCCAACTTATTATTTTTATTTTAATTCTTTGCTTTTATGCCCCCACTTGATGTTGTTTTTATAATATATGTTGTTTATAATTCCATTTATAGTAGAACTAAACTTTGGAAATAATATTCCAAAACTATCAAAACGGTTCTAATAAATTTGCATCATTGTTATTTTCAACATTCATAATGAATGTGAAAAAAAGAATCAATGCATTAGCTTTCAATAAATATTATTTGAAAGTTTGATGTGAATGTTGGGTGAAAGCACATTATGGTGACCCCTTTTGGGATGTCACATTGTGCTACTTTCCAAATGTGTGCACATTTGAATGCATCTCACCTCAAACTTTTGAAAGAATTTCACAATATTTTGTATATTTTGTTAGAATATAACTTAGGAAAAATATTATAAAAGAAACTATTTCATTTCATTTATAAAGTGGGAGATTGGAATACATTTGTGGAAACACATGTAATGTACTAAAAAAATAATTTTAATAAATTTTAATCTCTATGAAAGTTGAGGGTATATTGAACTATGGTCATTTCATATAGTTTGAACCACGTTTGGATACAATGTGATTAATTTGAAATTTTTCATTTCAAAAAATGGATTTTTTTAACATAGATGCATAAATGTGTGGTAAATTGAAATTTTGACAAGTAATCACATTCACATGGAAGATGATAAGTTTAACTAGATGGGCCATTGTTTTAATTTCATTAAAATTGATTATTTTTATTAGTAATGAAACTTTAAAGTTAGTGTAATCAAAATGAGACAGTGGCCCTATTATATCAATGCATATTATGAATATACTCATGGATCCTTTAATATAGATAATGAAATTATTTTTCAAATAAAATATTGTATAATGTTCTTTTGTAAAAATAATAATTATAGGGCCCAAAAGTCAAAACCAATAACCAAATTTAAATGTAGCATTCTTTGGAACAATTATATTGTATAAACTATAATACTAGACCCAAAAATGCCCCAAAAGGAGTCATCGTAATGTATTTTCACCCTATTTATGTACTTATAGCTTTCTCCTAACCTTCAACGATTCATCTTTTCCATGTTTTGCATTTGTTTATAAGCATAATTGAACAATCCACAAATTCAAGGTTTGAAATGTACCTCATCTTAAAATCAATACATGTGTTTCTTGTCCATTTCGGATTTGTTGTTTGATAAAATTTGTCATCCATGTGTTGAAATTGAATTTGAAAACATGTTTCAAAGGTCATTTATAGTAAGACATGTGGGTCACAATTCATTGGTATAATTTGTTGGGACAAATGTGACGAGGATATTTGAATGTTTTCTTTTTAATCCAATCAAGTAGTTCCTTGCTTTCATGAATGCTCCAATATTCAATAAGCCATCCTAGCTTTTGATTTCTTGTAAATTGAGTTGTTGGATTTCATTATTTAGACATGGAAGCAAAAAATTGTGGATAAATTACTTTGTCGTTTCAAATGTCAACCACTCATGGTCATTATAAGTAAGATCCCAACTTGAGTTGATGCATATATTTTTTCCCTTATTCGAAGTTGGCAAACACTTGTGAGTAATACATGTGTATACAACCTATCTTGGAAATAGGTATCCATTTGCAACTAAATATGCTACCAAAACATCTTGGTTTTTATTTTCCACCCTTAACACCTAAATGCGTTTTGTGCCTCTACTAACCCATGGTTTTTCTTCTATTGTTGGAAGAAGATTTATCCTAGTTCAATTGCTAGCAACCACAATGATTGACTTGGAGAATGCAATAAAATTTGATCAAGTAAGTTATTATGCACACCATGTTGTAACCCTATTCATGCCATTCTACTAACAATTTGATGAATGATGTGGTTGTAACCTAGAAATACTAGTTTATGTAATGTTTTAAAAATTGTCAAGTCCATTATCTGGTGATAGTAAAACCTCCATGGTCACTATGGAAAAATGTAGGATCAATGGAGTCTATCATACCCTTTAGAATTGGCTGAACTATAAAGGTGGAAAGGGGTTGCCCAACACGTTTCATAATTTGCAACATTGTCCCAAGTTCATCTCAGTGTGGGATATAGTGTAACCAAGTGAATGTTACATTTTAAAGGTGCATGCCAAGTACACTGAAATTTCTGGCAATGCTTTACGGCTCATAGAACCTCATTTGCCATAAGCATGGTATATTTATTAAAAAAAAAATTCCTTACGTATCACCTTCTTCTTTGTTGCCTAGGCTCACAATGCTAAGGGCAATATTGTGGAGATATATACTAAGCGATGGTAAAAAGCCCATGATGCTCTTGGGGACCTTTTGCCTGCCTGCAAGATGGAAGACTATCTCCACACTCATAGCATCTCCACCAACGCTCAGTATGTGAACCTACAAAAATTATCTTTCACATCCAAGTTTTAGTTATTTCACTTTCTGTTTTCAACCCCACCCATAAAACTGAAATTGGGATAGCAAATAGGTGGGGGGGAGGTGGAGACTACTAATAGCAAAGCACCTGGACCAATCGTTATGATAGGCCAATCAGAAACACTGAGTAGCCATCACATCATATTTATTACACTCTTTTCTGCAAGTGCAGAGAATTGTTGCGCCTTTTAACAGTCACAGCAACGTGTGCAATTATGCTGCTGAGTCAAAACAATTCATTTTCCTGAGCCAAACCGGCATGTTTTGACTTTTCTTCATCCAATTGTGCAATCCCAAAGTGGGTTTCACACTCCAGAGTTCTACAGTTCATCTAAAATATGGGAGATACAAGCCACTGTAATGTTTTGTGGGTGGAGATAGAAATTACAGTTTCTTGAGATTCTTGCATCAAATTGAACAAACAAACTAGCTTATCCATCAAAATGAGTTGAAGTAAGGCAGCAGAGGGTCAACAAAATCTGCATCAAATGAACGAACAAACTAGCTTACCTATCGAAATGAGTTGAAGTAAGGCAGAAAAGAGGGTCGACAAAATCTGCACTTCTGTTGCTTACTATAGAATGCTTGAAATTCCTGTTCTTTTTTAGCTGGAAGTAGCAGATTCCCTGCGCGCCATTGCTGGTGGTGCTATGCTATGCATCACTGGGAGTTGTGTTCTTCTTGGGTCTACAAGCTTTTTTGTCTCAATAACAAGGAGAACCCCCAAAAAAGCTTGTTAGTGTCAAGTCAGGACCCCCAGAGTTCTTCTTCTTCTTCTTCTTCTTCTTGGGGTGTACAACCAGCTCTTGTACACTCCAAACAACACACGGTAACCAAGAAAATTCATTAGTATAATGATAAAAGTTTGGTATACCGATACTTTTATACATCCTAATTCTACCTATGCACCCACCAACCAACCAAACACTAAATGGCCCCACTCGAAGGTGCTCTCTTTTTTCGAAGGAGTGTTCATGAATTGGTTCCAAATGCACTTGAAAACTCTTGTGTTAGATTTGGATTGGATCATCTTTTGTATGGTTTTGTGTGTTCCACTGGATTCCTGGCGAGTAAAAAGTCTTTGAATCTTTTGTTGCCCAAAAAAACAATATCCCAGAAAGGTTGCCAGGAGGGTCAGATGGACGCCCTCAGCAGGGCCCCACCTGGTTCTAGTACCTAAATTTAAACTACCTTGGGACCTTTACCATTTTGGCATAAATTAAATTATTTTTTGTTTTGTCAAACTTTTGAAAAATGATTCATTATTTGTGTTGATTTTTTTTTTAAATTTTAAAAATTCATATGTCAAGATTTGAACCACAGACCTTCCACGGCAATGACTTAAAATTGAAACAATTTAAACACATTAGAATTTTATTTTTATTTTATTTTTTGTTTTGACGAACTTTTGAAATTTTATTCTTTATTTGTGTCGGAATTTTAAGAAATTTGAAAATTCAATTACTAGGATTTCAACCACAGATGTTTAGAGTGCTCAATAACATTGCAAAATTTTGCTTATTATTTTTTATAATTATTATCCGTAAAAAAATTCCCAAATTAGAAAATCAAGTGCCAAAGTTAAGAATTTCAAATTTAAATAATTATTTGATAGTTTGTTGCTAAAATGGTAAAGGTGCTACAAATACTTGACAATCTTAACAAAAAAAACAACTGAAACTAGGAGGTTGATGTGATGTGTAATCCTTTATATTGGTGGTCATGTGTAGGGTAAAGCCCTAGGATGGGGGCATTCTCAAAATAAGGGGCTTAGGACAAGGTGATAGTTGAGTCCAACCCCGCATTTTGGGAATGTCCTCCCACCCATGGGCTTTATTTATTGTAAAGCACAAAGCAAAATTTATCACGATACCAAACTTATTAAGATCACAAGGTGTAGGAGTGGGAGGGATATTATGCCTACCCTTCAAAAGTGGGAGGGGAATTTGATGGATATAAAGTGCCCTCCAAATAGATTACATATCTTATTTGAGTGTTTTATGGCCTCAAAACTCCTTGCAAGGAGCAAATTGTGTATAATCATTTGGGATTTATCATTTTTTTAATAGTGTCATCCATCCTAATGCTTTCACCCCCCCTCTTGACACTCCTCAACATACATCTTGACACCCCAACCATCCCTCTTCATGTTTCCCATCATCCTTCTCAACTTCCATCACCATCCCTTGTTGTTTTCTAAGCATTCACCATCCTTCACTACCACTTCTCATCATCCCCTTTTATCCATCATCATCCTTCCTAGCACCCATTGTTATCCCTCAACATGCACCATTGTCATTCAACTATTTTCATTTAAAAAAAAATCAACCCATCATCCCCCATCATTCCTTTGAAAACATAAAATTTGTCACGCCCCAACATTCACACGCCATTTTTAACACATTTCAAGGTGCAATTCATTAACTTAAATCATCATGAATTTTTTTAATTAAAATAGATTCATGTCATCCTAACCATTTCACCTTGCTTAAAGTTATATCACTATAAGATCATTATGTAATTATCATATGATTCATTATTAGTTGACATAATTCATTATGTTGATTGTTGTTGGGAATCTCATGTCATGCAAAGGTATGTATAAGGCTTAATATTACTTAGCAAAAAGGGGTTGCGAACTAATCCTAGGTATAATTTCATTGAATTATATTGAAATTGATTTTTTGTTATGTAAATTGCAAGCTTGATTTTTGGTTTATGTATTTAAGGTTTGGAAATGTTGAAGATGTTATAATGGGCCATGTACTTCAAAAATGGTGCTTGCCATAATTAGAGTTTCATTGCAAACATTATGGGCCAAGCACGTTCCAAAAAAGGTGCCTACCATAGCTAGGATTCAAAAATGAACATTTGAGGTTTATGAGTGTGTTCCAAAGAGGGTGCTTACTAATTTGAGGAAAACTCATAATTTTATTTATTTTTGTTTCATCCTTATCCTCTCATTTGTTTTGTTACCAAATTGCAACATAAGCAAAATTATGTGTAAACAACTCATATATTGTAGTACCTTTACTATTCAATGATTAAATTAAATTATTTTCAATAAGTGCTGAATTTTTTTTAATTGGTTCTTGATGGTCCCAAAGTCTTAAATTTTTTATTGTTGTCCATTGTACATGGTTGTTTTGTTTATCATGGGTTTAAGGTAAATATGTTAGTAACCAAACACATAAGGCATATGAAAGCAAAGGTGCATTGGGGATTTTTTTGGTTTTGGGGTCTAAAAATAAGTTTTTCCTTATGTTTGGGCACCCCCATAGCCATTTAAATCAATTCATTTAGTGGAAAAATAACAAATTTATCCATCTTTAAAGGAGGAGGTCCATTGGCTATAAACAAATCTTCAACAAACATAAGCCATCCTAATGATCAAATAATTTTCATTGTATGAAAATTTCATGAACATTTGAAAAATGAATGAGATCTAACGCTTGTTCAAAATGGATGAAAGAAAAAATTGTGTTTTCTTTGTTCAAAAGTGTTCGTTACATATCATTGGCCAAGATCAAACCGCACAAAAAGGTGAGAAAATCAATAGTGATGCACAAACAAGGGGTTTGTGTAAACTTAAATTCTAATCAATGCCACAAAATTAGGGGTTCTAGGTTTGGCATTTTTTTCCCTTGCACCAACAACAAGTCTTTTTTTATTACTAAAACCCAACTCTTCCAATATTCATCTTCCTTGTAGGCTATTAGAATCTGGTTTGCCATTATGATGATCCTTGCCTCCTATGCATTTCATCATCGTGTTTTGGTGATATGGTTTTTCAAATTTGCATACTTAGGTGAAGAACACACTTACCATTCGATAATCTGAAATGAGCTCGAGAGTCACATTTCATGTTCCCAGGAGTGCAAAAAAGTGCGAGGGAATGAATCCCCACACTCTCACTTTGGGAGTTGGAGTCCCAATGTACTCTCAAATTTTTTAGAGGGCGATTTTAGAAAACAAAACTCATTTAATTGAATTTTTTTTTATATCATTGGAAAGCTCTTGGAACTTAGATGTCTAAAACGGGCTTGCATGACCCATTTGGGTCCTTAAAACACAAGTTATGGCCGAAAGAAGGGTAGGGAATCAAATTGTCAATTTGACCTTCGACCACTAAAAGTCGGGAATCACCTCGATTTCTTTATGTTTAAGTGACATGCCACATACCTTTGGTAAGCTCTCAATGAGGGCTACAACTTTTCTTTAAACCTCACCTCAATAAGATGTATACACATAAAGTTATGAGCTTCCAAAGTTGTGAAACTCCAAAATTTTGGGAATTTCCAAGACTCTCACTTGGGAATCTCAGGACAAAATGACATTTGGGTGCTAGTCATCTGGCCAAACATAAAAAATATATAAGGGGGAAGGTGGTGGCTTTCCCCAAGTCCGGGTCGTGGTGAGTATTGTGAATCCATGTTTGCTAGTGGTTCATCCGTGCATCAAAAATGTTCCAACTATGCACTAACCAACTTGTTGTTTAGTTTGTGTAGGTTCGTGTGAGTAATTGACGTGCTTGTCACTCTACCTAATCCCTATCCCAAAGCTCCAGCACGTCGTTCTACCCTCGAAGTGTTGGAATCCGGGAATGTGCCCCAACTCTTTATCCTTTCACTGTTTTCACATTTAGATCTGCAATTGAGTCTACCAAGGAGTTTGGGGGTGTGTCATTAATTAAGTAACCTAGTTAGATAGGGTGCAAATATGAGGACTTGAACCTTTCAATTCCATGTTGAAAGACCAAGTCCTCAACCATTGCATAATACATTCAACATACAATGAACATTTCTTTTAACCTATTTAAGAAGCTTATCTTACTTACTTTAACTACTTAACTTACCTAACTACCTACTTAACCACCTAGCCTATCTACCTACTTAACATAATTTAACTACTTAATTTTACTACCTAGCTTAGGCTACACACCTATTTAACATAACTACTTACCTTACATACCTAGGCTAGGTTACTTAGGTTGGGTAGGCCATGTAATTTACCTACCTACCTACCTACCCCAACCTACTTACCTACCTATTTTAGGCACTTGTCTACTTAGCCTATCTATTTATTCTACCTACCCAAATAGGTTAGGTAGATAGGTTAAATAAATAGCATCAACACCTAGGTAGGCAAGCAGGCTAGGTAGATACCTATCTATTCACTTACATGTACTTATTTATTTACTTACTTATTCACATACCTACCTAGGTCTTACCTAGTTATCAAGTCAATTTATTATTCATTTTGAGTGCCATTTATATTAATAATCAAATTGTCATAAATCAGGTTGAATAATCAAAATAACCATAAATAATTTATATATATATATTTATGAAATTATAATTATGGTTAGAATTTTTTTGAATGTCCCATTTTATTAAACCCTTATTTTCTTTTATTAAAGGTGTTCACTTTTTGTTTTATTTGATTAAATGTCACATTTGAACAAATAATAAAAAAAGTTAATTTAATCAATTGAACTAATAAAAAAAGACATGTCATTTCAACAACTAGGGCTCCTAAACAAGTTGACCAATTTTTTGGTCAAAACATATAGGGTAGTCAAGTTGGACAACTTTGAAAGTTGTGGTTTGTAATAATGTAAGTTATGAATAATTTTACATGTTTATGATATAAAGACAAATTTGTCATGTGGTTGAAGCATTGGGTGGGTGTTTAACAAGTTTGCATGCAAGGTGGTGACTATACCTTGACGATGGAATGAACTAAGTGGGAATTGAAAGATTCAATAAGGGTTGTATGGTAGTAAGTGCAATGTTTTAAACTTTGAAGTCTAAACCAAAGGGATGAACCTCATAACAACCTCATAAAATCAATTTTTTGTATTATTCAAAATATGACGATTAACAACTTGCAAATTTGATTTTTTATTGTGTAAAATTTGTTGACATGAGTGAAAAAAGAGGTTTGTAAAACATGTTCATTTCATGGAGATGGGTCCATGGGTGGTAGGTCAAGTGTTGGATGTTCATTTGTCATCAATAAGGTTCTAAGGGTAAGCAATGGTGCACACTTCATGGGTCTAAGTGTTGTAGTAGGTGGTCAATCATGGTCATATGTTGCTAATTATTCTCTCTTTGTTGGGTCATGCATCTTTTACACCTTTAGGAAGGATTTAATAACCTTGCAAGTGAGAAAACATTCAATCATGCTTTGTCTATAATCCATGATATGATTATTTTCTTTCTTGTTGCTATCAGGTGTTAAAACACTTAATTGAGAAAACTTTTTACACTTCCTTTTGAACTTTTTAATATCCTCCCTTAAACCCATGCAAATAAATTTAACTTGATCATGTGTAACATTTTTTCTTTTTTCTTTTGGCAATATAATTGTTGGGAGGGAAGTTTGACTATATGAATGTAATTCCTCCTTATGAATCAAAGGATTTTGTGGCATTCATGAAGTAGTTTTTTGCGTCACCTTTTTTTGGAAATTGAACTTGTATTATAATTATAAATGTCAAGGTTTTTTTTCAATTTTTTACGTGCGTGTGTGTGTGTGTGTGTGTGTGTTTACCTTGCCCTATTTTGTTTAATTAGCAAATATAACAACTAGATGGTTAAGTACCCAATAAAATCTAGACTTGAGATGTACATTGACAAATGGACCACAATTTTCTATTACAAGTTGTCAAGATTAGGTTCTATATTAACATTCAAGGTAGGTCTTACAATCTTAGAAGACAAAGGAAGAAATTCCTATTTGGAAAGAATATGAGATAATAGAAAACTTAGAAATCACCCCATGTAAGACAAGGCTTGTAATTTTATGTTGGCTTACTAGGCGTAAGATTGTTGATCCTTATTCTTATTTGGATTTGCACAAATCAAGGACGTATGACATGGTCAAACATATTTGGCCATTTATGCCTTTGCATGGGCATAAGATGGTTGCGAAGAATTATATGTTTAGGTGAGAAGGTTCTTAACAAATGTTGCAATATGATGAATCCTCCTTATGGTCTTTTTGTTATTTATTCAATCCAATTTTAGTTTTTAGAAAACTAAATGTAAGTAGTCAAGAAATAGGTGGTAAAAAGTGATTAACATTCTAGATTTTGCCCATCAATTTTACCTCAAATCAATTTGTTTGAAATAGATTTGAAATACAATACCTCAAATACTTCCAATATAATGGTCAATTTTTGTTGTTTTTAAGGAACATTTTCTAAACTTGGCTTTCAATTCCTTCATAAAGAGAGTTAGTCAAGATTTGTTGTTAATTATCACTATTGTCATTATTAGTAGGAGATGCCCTATTTCTAGTTGTCAAGAATAAAAGTTGGTGCAAATGTCAAATTATGTTTTTCGAATTATTTTCCTAGATCACAACACCTATGCATGTATATGGATCAACCATCCTTGGATGTGACTCCTAAGAATAATATGGAATTCAACTTTCCTTTGATGGCCCATCTTGCGTGATTTGAAGTAGGAGCTATCTTGCAAGAAATTGTATGTCTAATGTAATTGTTGAACCACCCTTTTGAATCCAACTATTGTAGTCTATATTATTACATCAACTAAGTCATACAAAGCATTGGACATTGGAGAACCTATGAAAAAACAAGGCAACCATGTTGTGTAATGGACAATTAGTTGCAAGAAATGTTTCATTAACAAATAATTTCAAATAGTAAGTTTTTAAACATTGAGTTTTAATCTTTTAGTACATTGCAATTTAGTTCATTTTTGGTTTTTAAGTTGATTGGTATTTATGATCTTTCTTACTTTGTATCACCATATTTCCTTTGGAAATTGACATAGTTCCTCTTGCTTCTCTTCCACTACTAATTTGGTAAATTGTTGCAACTTAGAAGTGAGCTTTTTGATTTCTTTATCTTTCTCTTACAACTATAAATAACCGTTGAAAATCATTGTTAAATTTTTTCACTTCTTTAGACATTGTTTGCTTTTCTAAAGTTGCTACTACAAATATTTGTTGCAACTCATAGTTGAGTTTATACATTTTTTCTCTAGAATCTTGACAGTTTGTATTATATAAGCTCTAGATAAGTATCTTAACCTATTTGTTTGGCATTGCATGTTTTACTTGTCATGCTTTTCAAAGTTGCTTTTCAAATGCAATGGTGAATGTAGAGTAAGCGATCCATCTCAAAAATGCATAGAAGGATAATGCTTAACGAGAGGAACGATTGAATCAATTTGAACGATGCCCATTTTGAACATTGATAAGAATTGAGATTTTCTAGGCAAATGATAAATAAGTAAATTGTGCATACCACATGATTCCATCATCTCTCATGATTTTGTTTGACCTTAAAATAAAAAGCAAAGCCACTACGTAGAGAGCTGCTTGTTTTTTTCAGCTCTCATTATTATTGGCCATAAGCCTTAGTTGCAATGGTTCCTTTCTTGAGGCTTTGTGCCACTTATGTCATACTTAACATCTGAAAGTAGGACACAACAATATCAATGGTCCATGCAGGCTCCATGTTTGTAGACATTTGAGCAAGTCTCCCTCTGATTCCAAAAGTTCCTAAAAGAGAGTGCTAATGATTCTCCGCACCTTTGAAAAAAGACGTGAAGAGATGACCAAACAGAATCTCATTGCACACAAAAAAACCACCCTCAATCTCTCACCAGATTTGTGGTCAAGAACTATCTTTTCTTCTTACACCTTGTAAGGATTATTTGATAAATACAGAAACAGTTCCTTCTACTCCATCTCCACTGGTCACGTTGTTTGTGAGGAAAAACTATGGAAAGCAAAGTTTGGGACCATCTCTCAATTCCCATTCTTAATCATCTTTACAAATATAAATCAACCTTTCAGACAACTGTGCCATGCTTGAACTACCCCTTGTTGTTCATTTGTAGTGTAGTGTCTTTCACAACAGGCACTGTGTATCTATCACCATTCGGCCCCACTGAAACAGGGAGAGCTCTTATACTGTGCATGTTTGTTTATAAACATCTAGAGGCCATCTAGAGGCCCTCTACAATAAGAGCAGCAGCAGCAACAACCATAGGTGCTCCAAAGAGAAAAAACAGACCCAAAGAAGAGACTTGTCATCACTTGGCACAGATCTTGTGTCAGTCTTTGGCAATTATGTCAATGTATTCTATCATAAACTATTGGAGGGAACAAGTAGCATATCGCTCATTCTTCATTCCCTATGCCGTCAATAACATGGGTTCTATCTACTTGCTATAGACTTGTGTCTTATGGGTCCTAATTATTTGCTTTCAACTGCATGTGCAACTTCCAACTACTGTTTCTATGCCTCTCCAAAATCATATTCATCGGGGAGACAGCATATGTAATGGTAGCTAGAGGCACAGAGGTTGCTACAATTCCTGTTGGCCTTGGTGTATTTGTTGCCTGTAGAGCTTTACCACAAAGAAATGATTAACCCACAGACTGCTTCCAGCCCTTGGGAGAAAGATGGTGAGGGTTTTGTCATGGGTGAAGGCGCAGGTGCACTGGTGAGTCCTCTTTTATTCTGTTTTTTAAAGTTGAAGAGAGTTGGACCTTTCCACTGAGCTAAATCTGTTAAAGATTGGGGAAGCTGAGTTTCATCTGTGCCATGACTAATAACTGAAGATGTAAGACCATCAACCCTGTCATTCATTGCAAAATTGCTCCAGAAACTGTTTCCAGTGAAGGGTGGGTGTTCCTGAGTCTGGACCTCTCATTTGTAAGAGACTAGAGTATTTTTTTGTGAAGTTTCCTTTGAGAGGCTTCCATTGTAGTGTTGATAAAACTGGGCTCATGGCACCATACCATATCTGGTAGATCTACATGGTACTGGTCACTCACAATTGTATGGATGTAGAAGCTCTGGCAGTACACTCGGGATAGTGGCAGAAAATACCTAGGTTTGAGATAGTCTTGATATTTGTTCAAAATTGCGATTATTGTACAATTGAAAGTATTACTATTCACTTGTGCATGAGAAACGCCACTCTCTTGGACTTCACATGGTATGAATGTCCAGAAGAGAAGACTCCTGGTTATGCATTGTCTTTGTGAAGGTGATGGAGAGTTTGGAACATGCATTGAACCAAGAAGTGCCAATTCTTGCAGAGACGTACTTGGGTGGAGCAATAACATGTGATGCCCATCACATGACTGACCCTCATTCTGATGGATTAGGTGTGTCTTCTTGCATTGAAAAGAGCCTTGAGGATGCTGGAGTGTACAAGCACAATGACTTTTCTTCATCCAATTTTCTTTTGCAGGGCCACATATTGAGCACCGGTGGGGCTGCTTTTAGGACCTCGAGCAGAAAACCAGTTAATACTGCTGGGTTCTCAAACTAAGGTGTAGGTTTTTTCTGAAGAAATGTTTTGCAGAGATATTGAAATCTCCAAGCTTTGAATGCTCCTCACCAAAATTGAAAACCTGTCTGGATGATATTGACAGGGAGCGGTGTGCTGTGAGATACTGATTATCATTTGTTTCATTTAGTCAATGGTTGGGCATTGCCTTGGTGCTGCAGGAAGACTCCAAGCAGTTTGCAACCATCATTGAAGCCATTGGAACTAAACCTAAACCGTAATCAGGAAATGATTTCATCATCATTAGCACAGAGTCTTGCCTTTATAGCATTCAACCCAGAAAGAATGTGATAAGCCAATTTGCTAGCCTAGCGGGTCAAGAAGGCTTTTCACATCATCAATCCAATTCATTTAAAAGGTCTCATGGTAACATGTATTGAGAAAGACCAGGTTATCTGAATTATATCAAAATCGACCAAATTTGCTTGTTGTGAAGTTGCAGCCATCCCTAATTCTTTGGGGTTGGTGGGCCACGACTCATGCGATGTTATTGCTCCATACAATGCTAGAGAATAAACCTACAAAGGTTGGAACTTTCTTGCTGTAGTATAGGTTTGATTCATTTAGTTGTTGCTAGAAAGCATAAGAGTTTGGATTCCTAAGCATAAAGAAGAAAAACCTTGTAAATAAAAATCAAGGATGGGAACCTATCCATCAAAAGTACAAGGCAAATGAGAACACAAGTAGACACAACCCAATGAGAAAAACAAAAGTAAACAATCAACAAAAATTAGGTAAAGACCCTATGCAAAGAGGATTCATGTTTACAAAATGACAATCAACATAACAAAGGAGACTTAAAATGAAATAGTTGTCATTTGCTACAAATTGGCTAGTGTTAGAGGTGCATTAACTATGATGTGTGGAAGAAATGTGGAACCTTAACCAAGTGGAACAACTCATTGAAAAGAATCGTTATGGCTTACGCATGTTGCAAAGTTATGAACACACACTATCAATAATAAGAAACAAACATCAAGGGGATTAAAGAAGATTGTTAACGACATGCAATAATGATATGTGCACATGCAATAAAAAATAAATCAAAACAAAAATGAAGACCTCCATATGTTTCAATATCAAGGAGAATGAAATCATCGTTTGATGTTCATTCAATGTATGATCATGTTTTCTCTTGAGCAACCATCATCGCTACATGTGCTATTGCCATTGATGTTCATTGCACCATATCTATGTGAGTTGAATTAGCAATGATGATGTTCATAACATAAAAAAATATAATTATGCAAAAGCTTATTTGTTTCTACATAGGGCATTCAAGTTTCTTTTGAAAATAAATAAATTTTTTATACTTTAAAAGAGCTCTAGAAGAGATATCAAGCATGTATTTTGATATTTGGAGTCGATTCTCATTTTTACATCATGGCAGAAATATGTCACATTTTTTCAAAACATGTGCTAAGTGTATTTAAAACAATATCACATTCAAATATATATTATTAAATGTTTGCCCCTCCTCTGCTTGTAAATATGAATCATTTGTACACTAAAAAACATTGATTTTTTGACATTTATGACATTAATGCATAGTAACAAGAACTAAACATATTTTCACATTTTTTGATATTGATTTCATCCAAAATTTGTAATACTTAAATTCTTAAAATCTTTCACCCTTTGTCTTGCATCCTCTAACTCTCATCTCATTTCTCACTCCTTTGTTTAAAATTATAAACCCAAATTAAGCAAGTCAAATCATAGGTAAACTACATGTGATTTGAATTATAGTAATTTTTTTAATGAACTTCAATAATAGAGATTTAAACATAAACATTGTCACCATATGTAAATACTAAATACAACTAGATGATTAAGAACACAAGGTATGCAAAGTGTATATTACAAGAGTTTATTTATATTGAAAGCTATGAACATGACAATACATCCTTAAACATTAAAAACCATTACTTGAGACGAAGCATTTTGGGTAAATGAATATTATCAAATTATCTATTTCTTCGACAATGGAACATGCTATGTATAAACCTATAAACATATTAGTATTCACAATTGTAAGAATTTTTCAAATAGGTTTTTTTGTCAAAAATATGTGTTGTACGCAATGGAAGGAGTACTTTGCTATGAAGCTTAGCTCCATATTGAAGACAATAATAAACCCTAAAACACTATAAACCATACAAGTTACAACTTAACATCCCCCCCCCTCCCCCCCTTTTGAGTGATTGGATATACAAATTCCATATGAGATGTGATACTCAAGTTCAAATCTATATTAATTCATTTAGTCTGTGCGTCTGCGACAGGGTTTTGGGGGTGAGGGAGGGAAAGGCCGATGAAGCAGTGGGTGACAGGGCTTGGTAATGGGGCGGGGGGTCAACGGGATAAAAAATCGGAGTGGGCAATGGGAAGGATCAAGCGGGGGAACTCGACAGGTGCATTATGCACTGGGTTCACACTAGGCCATATTAACAATTATAAAAGCTTATTTTAATTTTCCCCATTGAGAAATAAAAATTGTGAAAAAAATTGACATTAAATCCAGTTACAATTATTTTATTAAAAAAATTAATTAGAAAATAATGCTGGGGATTACCTATCTGATTGTGCAAAAAATAATCTGCTCCTTTTTCTGTGTTTGAATTGATTTAAAAAATTGGTGGATTTGGAGTGTAGGTAGGTCTTTTCTTTTTTGGGCTGTTCAAAAAAATTAGGTTAATAATTTTGATGCCTACTCTGCCGTCCTACTAAACTAAACGCAAAAGAACGCAAGAGAAAGAGTGTTTTGCAGAATCTGCCCATTCGGGCAGAGGGTAGCATAACAAAAAAGAAACAGTGTTGTGGCATGTTCGGCGGAATCTGCCCAATCGGGACACGGGTAACGTAACGCAAAAGAAAGAGCGTGGTGGGTATTTTTGGCCTGGTCTGCCCGTTCCGGAAGCGGGTAGGGTAACGCAAAGGAAAGTGCACGTGTGTGGTGATATGTTTGACAGAGTCTGCCCGTTCGGGAAGCGGGTAGGGTAACGCAAACGAATGAGTGTGGTGGTCTGCTTGGCAGAGTCTGGCCGTTCGGGAAGCGGGTAGCGTGACGCAAAAGAGAGAGTTTTGTGGTATATTTGGCAGAATCTGCCCGTTCGGGAGGCGGGTAGCGTCCTTGAGCCATGGCACTGGACGACAAAGCTGCCCACGTCTTCCTGCCCGTCCTGCCCGATCCTCCTTCTTCTCCACCATGCTGCTGCGTTACGGAACAAAAGGGGGAGGGACGAGGCTTCGTTCCTCGCTGCACCTCCGCTTGGAATTCCGCTCGCCTCCGCTCGCAAACGGCCAGGCGAGGCTGCTCGCACGCATCCTTGTCCAGGACTGACTTTAGGAAGTTGTTAGTTGCTGCCGGCAGTCTTCTTGACTAATCAGTTTTTGGGCCAAAAGCATCACAGAGAGTTCTGCTGCTGCAACGGGTATCGGGGTTGTGAGCCGGTGCAACCCAGTTAGGTGTGTGGAGGATGTCGGAAAACCAGGCCAGTCTCCTACTGCGCAAGCAGCTTAAAGGTGAGGCTGTTGTTTTTCTCTTTTTTTTTTCCGACTTGAGTTTCCATTGCTTTAGTCCCTTTGATGATGGTTTGTGCTGTTCTCTGTTCACTTTGGAGCGGTTCAAATCTTCGTCCTTTGCTTTGCAGTTTACTTCTCAGCAGGGGCTGCCTTTACGTCTGTTCCTCCTTGCTACTTTTGAGGAGTGATCTGGTGCCTATGATTCTCTCTGCTGGCATTGCTTTTGAGAAGCCATAAAATATGTTGCGGTTGTTTTTGCCGGTTTTGTTTGAAGATTTCGAGTGTCTTGTCGCTGGGCACTTTCTGTACCGATTCCGCGAGTCTGTTATGTGTGATGATGTTTCAAAGCCTCAGAGCTCGGTCGATATCAGACTGAACCGCATCGGCATCATCTTATATGTTTGTTTTTAGGGTTACGATCTATGAAAGTGCTGTTTGAGAAAACTGCAGCTGTTGTGACCCAGAGTCTAATGCCTTCATCTATGATAAAAGTAACGAATTCTGCGGCCTCAATCTCATCTCTGGATCAAATTGTGTGTCCTAGTACAGAAAATCTTGATTTAGGGTGCTTATACTGGAAGCCATACTCTTTGTTTTAGTAGGTCATAGTGCTCGTGCATAGCTCTAGAAGTTAAAAACGTGTCTGCTGCAGTGTCAGAGCATTGCAAAAACTGGTGTGTATGTTCTGGCATGTTGTTTTACGTATGGCTCATCTCAAAAGAGCAGAGGGATTTTCATATGTTTTTGGAGGGTACATGTTCCTCACCAGCAATGTCTCTTGAGTGCTAGCCAACATCATGTCTGAGTCTTCCCATTGCTTCTGGAAAGGCAACAGAAACTCAGGACGCAGATTGTGTATAATGGTTTGCCCAAGTTTTTGGGAAGATTATTATATGCTTATCTACACCCACTGTTGGGAGCTGATGAACTCAGTGGGTAGTCATGGCAGCTCTTCACTGCCATTCGTGATGAAGGTGATGGTCTGTCACTTTGTGACCGACTCTCATGAGGTTATGACTGCACTCATTGTCGTGTTACCTTTAATTCTTGTTGTGGAGATTTCTCTGCAACTTCATCGATCTTCATCATGTTCCTCACCAGAAAAAGTAATAACTCTTCTCCTTGATTTTTAGGATCTGTTATCTTATCTCTACATCTTGAGATTGTGTTTGTGTGCACACATGCAATTATCTTGCTTGGTGGATTCATTGAGCAGTCATGACTGTGTGATTAGCTTGGGGATATTGGTTACTGCCATAGGCAGAAATCCAAGGGTTTTTGCAGAGTATGGTTCTGTGTTGGATGCCAAACCAAACACGTGCTATGAATTAGGATTCTATTGATTCAAAGTTGGGCATTAAAGAGACCTGCGTGCATGATTCTTTGAGAGGGATTTGTTCCTATGCTTTACTAGATTTCTCCAAGTGGCTTTTAATACTTTAGAAACAAGAGGTTAATGTGACAGTTTTTCTGCTGTCACAGATTTGTCTAGGAATCCGGTTGATGGCTTTTCAGCAGGACTAGTAGACGATTCCAACTTGTTTGAATGGAATGTAACTATCATTGGTCCTCCAGACACACTCTAGTAAGCAACTTCTGACCGATTTCATCTTCATTGTTCAAGTCAGCTTTGTCTGTAAATTTGTTTCAGCTATACAAGGAGTTTGTGGTATTTTGGAGAGGGCTGTGTACTTAACGCTCTGATGTTCAGAAAACTTGAAAGCTTGATAAGAATTTGTTCACTGTAATGGAGTGGTAGATTGTACAGAGGATTCAAAGGGGTGATTTCATGCTCTTGTTTTATCACAGGTTCATAATTGTACCTGTGATCTCAAGGCCATGGGGCAATCTGTTTGGAGGGCATTAGGATGATGTGAAGAGTTGGATTTTTGCAGGTGTGAATTTGATGTTGTAGAGCCTGTCTTGTGTTTTGCAGCGAGGGTGGGTATTTTAATGCAATCATGAGTTTCCCACCAAACTATCCTAACAGCCCTCCATCAGTAAGGTTCACATCAGATATGTGGCATCCAAATGGTGAGTACTCTCAGACAGGCAGATATTGCTTTGAGGACATTTTCTTCTCTTTTTTCCTAGTTTTTCTCCCATATAATTTGTCTCTTAAAGTGATTTTGTATGCAAAAGGCTGTGAAGAAATGTCATCTTACCCTTGGCTGTTTGCTTGTCTCCAGTATACCCTGATGGACGTGTTTGCATCTCCATTCTTCATGCACCTGGAGATGATCCGAATGGTTATGAGCTTGCTAGTGAGCGATGGTCGCCAGTGCATACGGTAAATTTCTCCTGTGAATTGCTGACTCTTGCTTCAGAGAATGGGGAAACACCCACCACATTCAACCATGTTTATTTGGTTATTGTCATGAGCACACAATTTCAGGCAAATTTTTGGACAGGAGGTAGCTTGATTTCACATAGCAGAACAACCTTGTGAATATCAGCTCCCTTAATTTCATATGCCTAAGAGCCCTGGTCTTTGTTCTTTTCTCTTGTTGCACTATAATTAGGTTTTGAACAGATGTAGGCATGTAGAGGATGTTTCAGCATCTGTTCTCTTGCAGCTTATTCATGCAGGAATTATGACTCAAAAGTCACTACCCATAATTTGCAAAGGACATATGTCATATTATTGTTGCAGTCATTTGTGCTGATGGAGCATGTGGGAATGCAGGTAGAGACCATTCTACTAAGCATTATATCTATGCTGTCCAGTCCAAATGATGAATCACCAGCAAATATTGATGCTGCTGTAAGTTACTGGTTGTCTCTGGAATTCTCATGTTAATGTTGAAGCTTAAGTTGTGACATGTTAGTTATCTATCTCTTGAAATTGACTTAGATGACTTCTTCATGGTATGGTCATCGTGCAGAAGGAATGGCGAGAGACAAAAGAAGACTTTAGACGGAAAGTGAGTCGAATTGTCAGACGCTCTCAAGAATCAATGTGAGAGGTGATATTTGGGAGAATGAGAAACCTAGGGAGGTATTGGCTGTCCCCTTTCATGGAGTAGCTTTAGGTTATGGAAAGGAAATTTGTGAATGTGACATCATCCATATTTTTCACTGGTGTTTCTAAGTTTGTCATTGAGGCAGTCTATACCAGCCTCTCTGTGCACACAGCATAGTCTAGCTAGCAAATGTTAGCTGGCATGAGAAGGAGAGAGGCTCTTAGGCCCTTGTCTTCCATTGTTTGTGCTAGTCAATCAGACAGTAGGATGGATGAGGTATCTTGGCATTGTTGATAAAGACAATTTCTGCTGGGCTTGACCTGGAGGGATTTTTTTTTTGTTCTGGAAGTTTGAGGCATTAGGTCTTGTTCTGAATGAGATTACAAGCTGTCCCATCCAGACTAGTCCCTGGTGCCTCAGGGCCTTCCCTATGTTTTCATGTGGAGTGTGGTTTGGTTGATGTCCATACAGCAACTCAAATTTGGACACTTTCTCTGGCTTTTAACAATGTAGCAAAGCTTCTTACTTCCAACTGTATTTCCATGGGTTCCAAGTATATGGTTCCAAGGATGCTCAAAGGGCTGCCTGTGCTTGTTATTACAAGATAAACCTAGGGAAGAAAATGGCCCTTCTCTTGAGACCAATATTGCATAGTTTACATTGCCATGGTGCACTTACAACAATTGTCCATTTGATGAGATGTCCTGTGGCAAAGAACTCATTGTTGGAAAAGAGCAAATTTTTTTTTTTCTTTAAAATTTTGAATATTCCCACAGGAAGTGGGCATCCCTACTGAGCAGGGGTTTCCTTGGGACCCACACCAGCTTAGAGGTTTGAAAGATGCTCCAAAACAGACCAGGATTTATGCCCATAACCCACAATCTTTGGTTGGTTTCTGCCATTATCTTTTTGGCCTTTGTGTGGCTTTGCACAACCACCAACAATCAACACACTAAAAGTGTGTAAAGGAGAGAGTCCAGTCAGGACATCATACCAAATAACGTTGAATCTAAGAAATTGGCTTGGTGCGGATTACATCAGGTAATTTCCCTTGGTAGGATCTGTGTCAAAAACTTCAACAACTGTGTCAGTAGATTCACATTCAGATCTCTTCCAAATCTCAAAAGCAAACTGGCGAGTAAGCATGTGCAGTAATGTTGTGGATGGTGTTCTGACATATGCAAGAGTTACTTCCCGAAGGCTGTTCAAACTGTGGCTTCATTTAAGAATCCTTACTCCTGAAATGTTGATTGGTAATATGGAAAAATGATAGATAAGAACTCTAACAGCAAAGCTCAGCATTCAAGATTTTATGGACAAGGTTAAAGACAGTGAGAGGAAACATACACCTTCACACGCAATCACAACCCCAATCAATTAGAAGTGAGTTACCAGGGCTGAGTGTAAGTAATTTGGTGAACAGTTCCCACAAGAGTGTACACACAAATCCTCTTGATACTTTTTTGGTCTATTTCTACCTTGCAAGCATTCCTACAGTCTTATTCTGTCTCATAAGCCCCTAGACTCTCATGAACCATTTGCAGTTTCAGAAATATGAGGCAATGAATGCTATGGGCTCTAACAGCAGCACGGTAGATGTTGGTAGATGCACTATGATGCCAGTGCATGAGATGGACATAATTATCAGCTTCTCATATTGAATGCTTTTCTAGAGGTGGGGCACTGGTGGTGTGGAATGGACAAAGGAAAGAGGAAGGAGCAGATTCAAGAAGACTTAGAGGAAACCTGAACACTCATGCACCAGCAAGATCAACATGGAGGAGCTAATAGCTCCAGGCCAGCCCACCACCCTTGGGCCCCTCTTCTTTATCGAAATGCAATACATATGCCATTTTATGATGGCTAAGCAGTTAGTGACAAAAAATTCAGTCTGCATGGGCTTTTTCCTCTTCCATTTTTGTTTACTGTGTGGTTTGTGATATGCCCATCAAGAACAAATTTCTTTAAGATGGGTGGACACAAATATGGACAGACAACTCATGTGACTGGAAATGTTTGTATTGCCATGGTGCCCAACTCCCACTTTTAGATGGAGAAATTCCTATGTTTTACATTGATATCAGATTCTCCCAGTGACTGGATGACTGAACTTGCATGTGGGAATGCCTGAACAAAGACCAGGGACAGGGCTATAAGTCTCTGAAACAACATTGTCTCAAACTTCATGAATATTACAAAAGTACTTGAGAAAACATCCAATTGCTGCAGGTCTTGTGGGAATTGAAGAGCATGGCTGAAGAAGATAGCTGACATGTCAAACCCTGCGCAATATCTTCTGTGACATCACGTGTATCTAAGCAGCTTACTTTCTTTGAGGAGTTGAGAGATTACCTGGGCAAGCAAGCAATGACTAACAGTGGCCATGGGTGAATGACACCACGAGGATATAGTGCAATGAATAAATTGCAGCTGGCAGAACTTATGAGGGACCCCGGACTGCTTCAAAAGAGCCCTCAAATCTGATAGCCCAGATGTAGTCAGAAGGATCACATTCAGTGCCTGTACCCACTGTCCAGTATCACATTAAACCAACTTTCAACATTTGTACACAAGATTTATTTACACAAATGCCACCTTTGTGATTTGATTTGATCACTACCTGGCACAGCATACCTGACACTCAATGTAGAATCTTTAAAACTAGAAAAAATCAACTGAGTTTCATTAGGAAGCAGGATTGAAAGCTTGAAAGGGGTCATGACTCTTGACTCTTGGCCAGCCCCTTGCTGTTTATTCCTGGAAATTGGAACTGCTAAAGCCCTAATCATATGTAAAAACTGCCATGTATGCATGAATACCTTGTGAAGAAGGATTCACCTCAAGCATTCCCCTGTCATACTCTTGAATCAGATCCAAGTCCAGTTCTCATGGGCCACCTTCAAATGTTTATCCAGCATCACCTGTGTGTCATTCCCACCCACAATTCATTGCTTGAGCATTCAGCAACAGAATGATTAAGCCTTCCACAAACAAGATTGAAGAACCATGTGAACCATGAGCCAGATCGAGAACAATGTCATTTTCTTGCCTTGAAGCATAATCTGCTGCAGTGTACTGTTTGAATTGAGGTACTCTGCAGCATGCACAAAACAAATGAAGATCAGCACGGCAACTGAAACCTGAAAATAGTTTAAGAACAGTCATGACCAGGGCATCTTGCAAATGTTATGGATCAAACATCAGCTACACCCATCTGAAAAGGCTGGGTCTTTCAGGTTCACAGAAGTTCATATGGCATGAAAGAAGGCCTCAGTGAAGCTCCCACATCACAAAGCTTGGTCAAAATCATGCAATTTTCAACCATTTTTGTTCCTTAATTCTTTTTTCCTTTGTGTTGATGTGAGTTCAGATGAATTGGTGCCTTTTTTGTCTGCCTTGTAGTGCCCTGGAGCACATAATGTATATCGTTGTAGGAAATGCCCATGTCCACCCCATTTGCATGAATGCATTCCAAATTAAACCAAATCGTTGTTGGTGACATCTTAAGGTCATCTTACATCACATCACTGATGATTTGCCCACACCCACCAGTACAAAAACAAGGGGTGTGTCACACTTTTGGCCTTGCCATTTACATTAAAAAGTATCTTAGGGCAAAAGAAGAATTATGGAAACTCAAATATTTCACCATGCAAAAACATAATCTTCAAAAAAAATCCTCTATAAGAAACCAAAATCCTTCCAGACATTATTATAACTCTATATAACTAATCTCAAGTTTCAACACAAGCCAAAATATCATCTTTCAAAAACCCTCATGTAAAAATAGATCTATTATTATTATTACCTAGGCGCCAAAATCCCTTACGCTACTATACTCTATATAATGAATCTATCATATTTGAAAATCATTTAATGTGGATAAGTCTGAATTTTCAGTTAGTAGAAGAACTTGGGCCCATTTGCCTTGGGCAACCCTATTTCCATGGTGAACTTGGGCGCATTTTGCCTTAGGCAACCAGATTTCCCTTGGGAACTTGGGCCCATTGGCTTTGGGAAACCATGTTTCCATGGGGAACTTGGACCCATTTGCTTTGAGGAACCATGTTTCCATGGGGAACTTGGCCTCATTTGCCTTGTGGAGCCATGTTTTCCTCACAGAAATACACAAGCATCCCTCAGAAATTGACTCTTTGTTTTTTTTGGATGAAAGCCATCCATGACAAAGATCTCCATTGTAAAAAAAAGGTGAACCCAAGATCTCACACTTGAAGTGGAAGTGATTGGACTATTGTGCCACACTACATAATTTGCAAAACTATAAAATCCCAAACTTTTGGCAAAATTTCAAGGAAATACTATCTAAATTTGCCATATTTAGACCATAAGTTCTAGTAAGTTAGCAAACTAAAGCAAAAATCTCTACACTTATCATGGATGTAATAAATCATAGAAGAAATTGTAGAGGATGATGAGGTCTTGGTTCCATATCTTTGCTGTTTTGTTGTATAACTAGAACAAAAAGGATTTGCAAAATTCAAAAGAAAGGGCTTCACCTGTCTCATGATCTTGTGCATATGCAGGCTCTGTATGCAGGAAATCCAGGTTCTGTTTAATGTGGTTATGTATGTACACGCAATTTAACTTCATGTATGTCGGGAAGTGAGCACCCTCAGCTTTAAGATTTCCATGTGAACATTTGGGGTTGCAAAGCAACATTTGGCCTGCCAGAGAAGTTCAAGCTTCAATATTAGGGACACCAGCTTGTTTCAACTTTAGTCTGCACAAAATAATATGCAAGTGCCTACCTCAAAGCAGATGTTATGTGTGGCAAGTAAAAGGAGGAAACTTATGCAAACAGTTCAAGCTCTCAATGATGTCTAAGGTATATTTAAAGAAGTCAATTTTTTTTTACTGAAAGCCAAAACATATCCAGAATTCACAAAGAAATGGAAAAAACACTGCTTGCAGCATTTTTTGTGTCTTCTTAAAGAGGAAATTATGTACCAACTACAGCAGTTACACAATATGAGGCAGATAATTTGAATCATGTAACCTGAAAGATTCTCATCTGGCCTCTCAAAATGACACTCGTGCCTCCTACATGTACATATGGACAGGCATGTCAGAGAGGTGCTAAAGACCACGGTGATGTTTTTGAGTCAACCCTCTTCCACAGTATCACCTTCAACCACTTGTACCTGGTCTCGTAGAATCCTGGTTCTTGATGAAAGAATTGCTGGCAGTAGAAGAAACAAACCAGTAGGAGAAGGAGCATCAGTGACAGAGAAAAAAATGCCTTCATTGTTTGACATCATCAGTAGAAGCGTAGCCAACTGCTGTAGCCCAAGACATGTTCATGGACCCCATTTTAATTAGGGAGAAAAAAACCTACCGGTATGTCCCCTTGGGAAGTTGTAGTCCTTCAAGTGAGTGTAGCTGCGGGGGGTAGGGTGCTGATGGTTATGCAATTACTCTTTGCCACCCTGAAAATCATCCAGTATGAAAAACAGTCTACCTATGGAACTGCAGAAAAATCTCCACAACAACACTTGAAGGCAACATGACAATGAATGCATTCATAACCTTATGAGAGTCACAAGATTGCAAACAACAGTGTTGCCTGCAACAGAAACTACAGAAAACAGTCAAAAGGAACACAGTTTTTTTGTGTAAGATTACCCATGGGACAGAATTTACCTTTGTGATGATACACAGATCCACATTGCTACCGCTGCCAAGATCACAAAATATTCTCGCATTAATGGCAGCACACACCAGGTTTGTTGCCTCATCTTTCTGCTCTTAGTGATGATGGACAGAACAAATTACTTAAGTGGAACTGAGATGGGACTATCTTCCATCTTCTGCAGTAAAAGCCAGTATTGCAAGCCAAGATGCTCAATATACAAGACCCAACCCTAGTGCTTTTGCATAGCAACCAGAAAAAGTCTCATCAATCAATATACACTGCCTATATGGTGGTTCTCTCTCTTGAAGAATTTGCAACTCGCAAAGCTTAACTCTCCAAGCACTCAAACTGGTGGTAGTATTGACTAAGGTTGTTGATCAAAACAAGTTGATAGACATGAATTGGGGGTCCGACAGAGAGACATACTGTCATGCCCTCCTTGAATCTGAACATGGCCATGGCAGCCACAGATCCAGAACCCATTGTCACAAATGGAAGAGTGTCTACAGATCCATGTGGATATACCTGTAGAATCCCCCCTTCCATCCCCACCATGTAGTAGAATCTGATTTGGAACTACAGAGCATGAAGCCTGAACAGTCTATATACAGATGTTTCGAAGAATTCCACTTCAAATTGTGAAAGAGAAGAAAACTGAACATGGGTATGAAGAAGGCAGGCAGTATGTTGCGCATACCGCATGCAAATGAGGCCCAGTAAGGTCTACACCACCAAGTACTAGTGCTGCACTCACTTCACCATGATATCTGAACATGCATAAATCAGCACCAACATGATGATACTTGCCATCCCAAGCCTTCAGTCTGATGACAAAACAAAACAATAAAAGTGTCTTCAACATGCTCAGTGTATGCATCAAGATCCAAATCCTCATAAAACTATCTAGAAAATACTCACAATCATCATCATCATCATCATCATCATCACTTGAGAGAATCTCAAGTCACTGAAATAGATCTGGGTTAAAAAGGTTCAAGATTGTTTGAGCCTTGCCTTTTCCTTATAACGTAGTAACCAGAAGAGATGATACAATTTTGCATCTGAAAAGATGAGATTTTAGCAAGCTCGATGCTGTTACAACATGTGATTCACAACTTGCTCCAATTCTTGACTCATATCGCAGCAACTCCAGTTGCGAGCTCACCATATCTGTTACGGCATCAGTACACCGGAAGCAAAATATGCCAAGAAGAGAAGCTGAAGGAGCAAAAAATGTGCATGGTGTCTGAAGGAGAAAAAGTCTCCATGATGCTTATGACTTGCAATTGTGTGTGATGATTTTCCCATTGAATTGGGAAAGCGGGGGGGGCGCGGTGCATCTACCTGTTAAATTCTCAGTGTCTGTAGAAGTGCCAGCACCGCAGCAAGAAATGTGAAGTGCAAGGTCATGAATCTTCTCACAATTCTTGTCACACACAATTTGACCTGCTGTTGCCCTTGTATCAGCTCCCAGAACCACACCATCCTGAAGAAATTCTAACTCCTCAGACTGTCATCACATTGGATCATCTCTCAGGGAAGATCAAACTATTTTGTTGTTGCAACCAGATTTGCATGCAAATGGTCTGGAGCAGATGATCAAACTATTTTTTTTTCCCTATTGCAACCATATTCTGCATGCCAAAAGGCTTCGAGCCAGAGGAAGTTAGGAGGCCACATAACCAAATTCTCATTTTGTTTTTGCTTTTGCTTCGCTGACAATCTGTGCTGTTACAGTCTCTGGATCTCCAAGAGGGAAGAGAGGGAAAAAAAACAAAATTTGTGTTCTGTCTAGCACCTGGAAGACGAGGCCAACAATGGAGGTACCTGTTTTGCGGGATTGGGGCATCCTTGCTCCATGTTCTTCAAGGAGAGCATTTCTTGGACAAAGGTCGAAGGAGAAGCCTCCTTTACCAGGTATTTCTTCCTGATTGCGCACTTCCCCCACCCCCTGGAGCTTCTACTGTTCACGCGATTATAAAACGAATCCACACTATTGTTGCATGCCTCGCCATAACACATCCGTTTCAGACTCAGTCTACTCCAGTTCAACATCCACCTGTCGAAGGATACAAGATTTCCTTGGCAACATGTAAGTTGTCAACGTTCCACATGGCTGATCCTTCTCTTCTTCTTGGTGAATGCACCACTTTTTCTTCTTCTTGTTGCATGCACTTGCGGTCAGAATTCAAGCCCATTGAACAAACTGGTAAGCTGCATCTGATCTTTGCAGGGATCCTGATCCAGAGACAACTGGTTTGCCAAGCTTATTCCAAATTTTTAAGGGAAACTGGACATCAGATTTGCAGGGAGTGTGTTGCTGCTCTATTGATGTTTCTGCAATGGCACACCAGAAAGCAAGGGGCTCACAAACAGATGTGTGTTTGGAAGTCACAAAAAGAGAGAAGGGACATCAGGAACTGATCTCTGGACAACCCCTTGAATCTCCTCTCTACTTCACACATTTGTTGCATAGTGCAAAGAAAGAACAGAACAGCTAACTAAGCAACATAGGTTTGTTTATGGGAACCATTGCAAACACAACAACAAAGAGATCCCACTTTTATGGACAAGTGGAATGAGATGACACAAAACAAAAGTACTACAATGCTGAGGAGATGCTTAAGTTGAGAAGCAGCTTGAAGATCAAGAGTGATGATAAGAGCACCAATCACAAAGCTCATTACAGTAAGCTTCAATATTCCAAGAGCATCTATTTAATCAAACAGGTAGCAATCACACAATTGCAACTGCAAGTGTCAAACCTGATGTCAACAATGTGGGATAAGTGTTTCAGTGGAAAAATTTGTAGATGATTTCAGCAATGTTAACAAAAATAGGACAAACTGATCAGAATTGCATGATCAAAGTCATGGAGGTTCTCCAACACCAAGCAGTTTCCATCACAGCTGGTGGAGAAAATCCTCTCTCACTTCTGCACTAGCTGAGACAGAATGTCCTCAACAACTCACGACCCTCAAAGACACAGTGCCAAATTTTGTGATTGGCACAAAGGCATACAATTTTTCTCAAAGCAAATGCATCTTCTTCATCTAGCAAAATATGACACACTCCAACACTCATTTCTTGTATTATCGAGAGGCTACCAGCTGTCACACCATGTGTGTGCTGTTTACAAAAGGGCATGATGATCCATGTGCTGAAGGAAAACCTGACAGCAGATACCCTTTTGCAAAAGACAAGGCAAGCAATTTTTTTAAAACCTTGGGGTGAGAAGAGATTGGAGTCAGGATGCCATTGTGTTAAGAAGCACGCCTGCCATGACCAGAACTGCACCACCTTGAAGGTAAACCCGTCCCACATCCTCATCAACTTGTACTAAAATTTTAGCTCCACGTTCTGATGCCTGTGTTTTTCATCAAGTCAATAGTGCGGACAGTATTCACAATCAAGGGCAGTTCTGTATGTATCCTTTGCTGCTACAGAAACCAACAATTTGAACATTCAAATGTTCCAAACAGACAAGTCTATAGATCAATTTACTTACTTGAAATGCTTTCAACTCTTTCTTTCCAAGTTTCAATGCCCAGTAAGGGCCCAATGTGCAATGGGCACTTCCTGTAGCTGGATCCTGCCATGTACCAGCTCATTTTCTGAGAGAGCATCCCCTTTGTGATAGAAGAAAACATGTTTGCAGGAATTTAGCAAAATCAGACAGATTTCTAACACAACTCTATGAAATTGCAGAGAAATCTCCACAACAACAATTTGAAGGGAACAGGACAAGGAGTGAAGACAAAAACTTAAGAGAGTTGCTCATCACAAAGTGTCAGACCATCACCTTCATCAGAAATAGCAGTGATGAGTTGCCATGACTACTACCCACTAACTTTATCAGTGCCTAGCAGTTGGTGTAGACAAATTCCTACACAGCTAAGAAACTGACAAGGCTCTCAAAGCAACAGCTGTATTCAAAGTCAAGGTGAGAGATCTCTCTCTATGTAGTACCTCAGATATGCCAGCCTTGGGACAGAAAAATCGTGACACAAAATCATATTCGCTATCTTCAGGTGCAAGGGCAGTTATCATGACACCACCACGACCATGAAAGTCCATCATTTTGTGAAATTGAGGCTTCACACGTTCAACATCTGCACTTGATGGTAACTCAACCTTTTGCAATCATCACCAAACATTATCAATCAGCAAAAAGCAAAAAGAGCATTCATTTGTTTTTGGTTCACAAATGTAGAACCAAAGGGGCTGCTGCTGCTGCTGCTGCTTTACAGGTTCACAGTTTGAGAGCTCTACCAGATAGTCACCAAGTGAAGTTTCACCAGCCCATTTGACTGCAACTCCTCCCAAAGCTTCAGAGAGAAGAAATGTGTCATTGCAGGGAACAGCAGGTACAAGAGGAAAGTCGAGTTGCACAACACCTTTACCACCTGGGCGCCTTCTCTCTGGCCTCTTCCCCAACTCATCTTCTTCCTCAGGCAACTCCTCATACTCTTCATAGCCAGACACCTTAGTTGCTTTCAAAACCCCAGATTTTGTGTGAAACAGAACTGTGTCCCCCAACACAATCCCAGATGCAAAAAGAAGATGCGCAGATGCCAATGTTGCATGCCCACATAGATCAACCTGCTTGCACCTACTGTAGTCAGCTCTGTCTCTGTCTCTCTCAACACATGCACACACAACATCATCCTTCTGCTTGTACTTAAACCCTTTAAACCTTAAACCCAAAATCTGTATGTATCTTAGCAAACAGACAGCAGTTTCCACAGAAGTGCATTCAACAAACCTCAACTTTGGGAGTGAACCAGCGGAGATCAAATTCATTCTCCTCCTCAACTGCAATGCCCTTTTTCTGCTGCTGCACATCTTTTAAGGTTTTTCCACTTTCATCATCAACTTCCAACAGTCTCCCTTTCTGTGTATCGTTGCTTCTTGTTGTTGTATTCTGTCTCTTCACCAAGAAAGCTGTCTCTGACAGATTGAATTCCTGGGCAATGAGTTGCAGCCATTTATCGTTCTTCTCGTATGGTAAATAACAAACCGCTGCTGAATTGCCACCAAAAGCATGATCTGTGAATGCGTCTATCTGCAAATTCGCAAGAATTGTATCAAGCGTTAAGTCACCAGATCTTTTCAAGATTGAAACCATGGCGGCCCATCTGCAAATCCTACTCCTGTTCTGGATCATAAACAACTCTGAGTTCGACCTTTTCCAAATTTCTTGAGTGAAACTAGAGGATGTGGGAAGGACAGAACTAGTGCATAATCGATTTCGGCAAATAGCTCTTCTTCCAGGTCGTACTTCTGCGCGGCTTCCTTCAAATCCACATCAGTCATACGCTGCATCACTTCCTCCATCACGCGGTTCCTAATATTTTCTTCGCTAGGCACAGGAATACTTCCTTCAACAAGCTCTTCCTCCTCCTCCTCTTGTTCTTCCTCTGACGACGAAATAGAAGTATGCGAGTCGAACACTCTCCCTCCTCCTCTCGTCTTCATCCCATCGAACCTGGCCGAGAATCCAAGAGGATGATGATGATAGTTTCTCCCTAAAATCTGAGCCCCGTTCTGATTCTTGAGCGGCGTGGGAATCTCGATTGGGCACGATATCCTCCTCACCCCTCGCAGTCTGCATGCAGAATGCTGATCAGCAACAGCAAGCGCGGGAGTTGTGGGAAGTTGTTCTCCACGGAGTTGAGAGACGCTGCTACCACAATGGGCGAGTTTGAAAATGCAAGAACGGAAAGTTGCCATTGCAACCACCTCAAACACTGAAAAAGAAATCCAAATCCGAAGAAATCCTGTCTCCCTTTGACCCGTCTCTCTCTCTACCTGCCTTCCTCCCTCGCACTCGTCTCTGGTCCCACAAACGAGTTTCTCCCATACGCACAACAAAAGTGCGCAAAGAATTAGGAGCAAAATATCCGAAATCTGCTCCAAATCCATCTTCTAGGGTTGGTCTCATGGGTGACAGGAGTGGGTGGGGACTCGTCCGGCATGCTTGCTGATTAGGGCAATTCACGATTCTGTAGGTGATGGAGAATTGTGTGAGTCGAATCCACAAGACCCATCAGACCCAATCCGCAAGATAGTGAAGAGAAGTCTAAAATTCGCGCGCGCGCGCGAGAGAGAGAGAGAGAGAGAGGAGGCGTAGTGATATATCATGCACTGCACAGAGCGATGGCTGTATCCTCTTGCCTCATCCCCATCGCACAGTAGCTTGACCTTCGCCCTGCCTTCTTCTTCCTCCAAGCATGTTCTTGTAAGCTTAGAAAAGTGTGCCACAGATGGGATGAAGCAATGCTGTGAAGGAGATGCTGTTAATGATGCAACAACTAGCGCAAGGAATTGTAACAACAACGGGGGAGCTCCAAGCCAGGTGCATCAGCAGATATTGGCTTCATCAGCAGGAGGTAGGGGATCAGCAGCAATTCAAGGTGGATACGCGATGGAGCGCCTGAGACCGGGATTGCGGGTCAAGTTTGTGAGCAATTCGACGCTCAAAATGAAGCCTGTGAATCACAGAAGGTTCAGTCTCAGAAGGAGTTGTTACGGATTTGGAAGAATCGCTGAGAAAGGACCTCTGCTTCTTGCAACCATGGGCAATGTACCACAATGTATAGAGACCTCTTCTGCTGTTGCAGGTGCTTTGCAAACTCTGATGTTCTGTCAGTGTCCCTACATGATGTTTGCTTGTTTGCATGTCCTGTGCAATCTTGGTGACGTTTTGGTTCTTTTTCGGACTGGCAGACCTTATTGTTGAGAAAGCGCACATGGCGATGGCATCCTCAATAGCTGCGGCGAGCTTCTTAGATGCTCCCAAGCCACAGACACGAAGCACATCCAAGAGACTAGCTCAGAATGTGGACAAAGAGGCAAACCAGGTGGGAGCACAGATGCCAGTGGAGTCTTCCTCCATTGCTGCCAAAAGTGGATCAGATTCTCCCAAGTGCCAAACCCGAAGAGTCTCAAAGAGACTACTAGCTCATAAAGCAGACAATAAGGCAAGTCAGGCAGAAGCCAACATGTCATTCAAGTCCTCCATAGTTGCAGAGAGCATATCAGTTACCAGGTGCCAAACTCAAACTGCCTCAAGAAAATTAACACACAAAACAGATGCAATGGCAAGTCAGGATGAAGAGCACATGGCATTGCAACCCTCCATAGCCACAGAAAGTATATCAGATAGTCCAGAGTGCCAAACCAAAAGTGTCTCAAAGATAGTAGCTCCAAAACTGGATAGTAAGGCAAGTCAGGAGGAAGTCCATCTGCCATTTGGCTCTCTCACAGCTGCCGAAAAATCATCAAATTTTCCCAAGCACCAGATCCAAAGCATTTCAAGGAGTCAAGCTCGCAAAATAGACATTGTAGAAAGTCTGACTTTGCCTGATTTCACAGATGACATTGAAGGGTGTGAGCATGTGACAAGAAGCCCCAGAAGTTTGACTGCAGAAGGTTAGTAATTAGCACACTTGTACAACTTCATCAAGTTTCATCTTGCAAACAGCATCTCCTGAAACTTTCATGTTCAAAAACTGGCAGATGTTAATGTTGATATGCAGGTCTTGAGCTATCCCAAGGCATGGTTTCCACTTCTTCCACACCAGACAATACCAAAGGACCTGAAAGAGATGTGAAGCTCAATATCCAGAGAGTGCTGGAGACCCTTGCACAGAGAGCAACTGATCCTGAACAGTCTTCCCAGACAAGACATAACATTGCAAATTTCTCAAAAACTGCACAAGGTTTCAAGGGAGGAAAGCTGGAGGCTGAGAGAGGAGGGTCTTACCAAGAATGGGGGGGAAGTCTGTCTCGAGAGCCCCTTTCTCAAAAACTGGCATGGCAAAGAGGACTTGGTCTTGGGATTCCACGAGGCCAGCAAGCAGTAGTTAAGCAATCAGGCATTGTGCAAGAAGTTGTAGAAGCCCTATCAGGTCTACGAAGTGGGACAGGTGTTGCCAAAGTGATGACAGAGTACGTGGGAAGAGTCAAGATGTCTGAGCTGAACCAAGTTTTAAGTGAGCTTGGGCAACAGAAAGAGTGGCTTACTGCCTTGCAGGTCTGTAAGCTATCTCAATCTGTCCTTCCTCTCCCCCTCCTCCCTCTTCTACCATCAGGGAGCATGCAATCAAGTTAGTGAGTCTTTACAAGAATGAGATTCTGATGTTATATGATGGTGTGGTTAAACTCCAGGTATTTGACTGGATGCATGGTGTAGCAGGCTACAAGCCAGATGTGACTATCTACCAGACTATGATTATTCTGCTTGGAAAAGCTCAAAGGATGGATGTTGCTGAGTCTCTATTTGAAGGTATGGTGAAGGAGGGTCTAGAGCCAGGACAAAATGAATATACTTCCTTGATTGCTGGCTACATCAGGAGTGGCAGCTTGCAAAGAGGGATAGCTATGCTTGAGCGAATGAAGGAAGTGGGTATGCGTCCATCAGTTTCTACATACAATACACTCATTGATGGCTGTACAAGAGCTGCAGTAGGTAAACTTCTCTCCCTAGACTTATTCTACAGACTTGGAGGAAGCACAATTTGCTAGGATGGGGATAGTCTAATGACCATTGTGCAGGCTGCGAGATTGCACAGGCACTGATGGATCAGATGAGGCAGGAGCATGTTGCTCCTGACAAACTCACCTACACAACCATGATCACAATCTACAGTCGCAAGGGGTGGCACAAAGAAGCTATTGAGACCTTTGAGCAAATGCAACTCTGTGGGTGTGTCCCAGAGAGGAGCACATACAATACAATCCTCAGTTCTTACAGTAGATTTGGTATGTATTACTTTCTTTTCATGTAGTATATACAGTCCACCCAGGAAATATTGCTTTCTATGGCATAATTGTCAGCTGCTGAAAATACATGACTTCACATAGAGCCACCCAATGATGTGATTTGGGCACTCTATCTTTCCTCCTCTTACACCCAGGGGCATGCTGGATGGGATTCCAGGAGATGTGAAGGGCCTGTTGGATGCACACCGCCTAATGATGGAGCAGCATGTTGAACAAGATTCAGTGACATTTAATATTATTTTCAACACACTTTCCCGGCTTGGCCGCATCCGAGAAGTTGGCCGCTACTATGCCCTAATGCGGAAGGCATGTCTCTTTCTCTTGCCCTTGGACTATACTTGCATAATGCTTTGAACACCTTAACATGAGGATCATAGAGTCCATTAGCTTTTCATTACTGATAGAGAATGTGGCAGCAGAACTGTTATTTGGCTGTTTTACATGAGTTTGTTTCTCCACCCTTTGGGTCAGTCAAGTCACTTCCAAGTTCCTTTATCATGGGTTGTTTTTAAAACTAAGGGGTTGTGATGAACTTCACCCCCTAAAGACAACTCGTTCCCTGAACATATGATGATTCATGTTCCTGATATGACTCTATGGCGTGATAACTGGTGAAACGTTTGATTGCAGAGGTTTCATCAGAGCTTCTGAGCTGGTTTTAGTTCAAGTGTATGCACTCAGACCTAGGCAGGCTGGATGAATAACACCAGCCGCTGAATTACCTTAATTCAGACATTCAGCACTACTAAACATCAGAGCAAAGAAAGCTCTACCTTATGGCCTACACTTTGATACAAAATAGAGATTGTTTATCTGCTTGATGGAGTGTTCAGGATATTCTCTCTCCACAAGCATCAATGACTTTGTCCCTACAGTTTTATGCAAACTCAATAGTGCTAATGTTGTTTCTAATTTGTGGTATTACTTGAGTAGAGCAAACAAGATATATGTGCTAGTGCAACTAATTTCCAAATGGATTTGCAGTCCCTCCTCTCAAGTTGCATCCCTCTCTGTTTTTGTTTTTACCACAAATTTCTGTCAACCTTCTTTCACTTGGTCTAGTTTAGGTGCAGAATTTGTTGTCAGAATCTTTGTGAGCACACATTCTCTTTCTGTGTTTTGTGTGGGTACACACATGCAAGCAATCTGGAGGAAATCTGGTTAGCTTGCAGTCATACCCAGCTCTTGGTCTTCCTTGTCCTCCATTCAAACATGGTGTCTCTGGCCACCAGGGAGAATCTTAAGAGAACAATCCCTTGTCCCCCACTCAATTCAGATTGGATGGGAGTCCTCTGGTCACAAAGCCATGGCAACCATGCATGTTTCTCCCCTTGTCTTCCTCTGTGTGCTCTGATCTTTTGCTTCTTTTGGATTCACTGTAAAGAGGAGTTATTTCTGGTCCTTGCCTTCTTTTTCCAGGTAATAGATGTGAAGCCTACTCTCACAAGCTTGCTGCAATTGGAATCAGGATACTATTGACTCTTCTATTAGCTATGCCTCTTGAGTGCTAGGCAACATCATGATCATTCTTTCTGTTGATCTGGAAAGTGACAGAAACTCAGGTTGCAGATTTCTTTTACATATTGTGTTGCCCTAAGTTTAGAGCATATTATTATCTACATATATAGTGCGATGGTAATGGTCTGACACTTTTTGACTGATTAAGGTATGACTGCACTCATTGTCATGTTACATTCAAAATGTTGTTTGGAGAATTTTCTGCAATCTCACAGATATATTATCTACTTGGCTACACCCAATGTCAGAAACTGATAAGTCAGTGGGAGTAATGGCAGCTAGTCCCTGCCTGCCATTCATAATGGAGGTGATGGTCTGATGTCTTTCTTAGGGACACACAAAAGGTTGTGACTGCACTCATTCTTGTGATGTTTATTTTGGTTTGGCTGGAACTGATACAACAGTTACCTTCAAAGTGTAGAGTTTTTTCTGCAGTCTCATCAATACTAATATGTATTTGGTGATCAAGCAGGTTGTCAGTTGGAACCTAACATCATTCTTATTACCTGTCTGTACAGCTTAGAGTGCTCCCAGATTTGACAACGTGCTCCATACTTATTAGTGGATTTGGGAGAGCAAGAGAGTGGGAAGAAGTGGATGCAGTGCTTCTGGAGATGGAAAATTTAGGACTTCAGCCAGATACTGCAGTCTACAATGCTCTTGTTAGCGTATATGGCAAGGCTGGGCTGTTTCGGGAGGTTGAACTGATTGTAAAAACTCTTCGAGCTGAAGGTACACGACTTGGACATGGTGGACCTGCCTTTGACTTAGTCACTTACAATACACTCTTGGATGTGTATGGGAGAGCAGGGCGTCTCAATGATGTCATCAACACCTTTTCCGACATGAAGAAGACTAAAGTGCAACCTGATGTGAAAACTTTCAACGCCCTTGTTAATGCTTATGGCCGTGCATGCCACTTTGATGGGGTGCTATCTCTTGCTCGTTCGCCTTGCTAATGCGATCAGTTTTTAGAGGATTATCTTCCCTTGGCATATGGCAACTTTCTATTTCTTTGCTCTACATTGTCTGCACGGTTTTGTATGAGTGACAGATGATGTAGGGTTTCCTTTGAACCAATGTCTATAGGGCTCATTTTGTATTTTGTGGTGATTCCAGGTGAAGGAAGTGCTGGAGCTTTTTCGCAGGAATGGAAACAAACCAGACCTTGTCTTCTACAATACCCTGCTTTTTATGTTTGGCCGCGGTGGCCAGTATGAAGATGCCTGGCAAGTTTTAGATGATATGAAGCATGCAGGCTATTCTCCAACAGTGGAGACCTATAATTCCCTTATACTGGTTTTTGGTCGTGGAAGTGTACAGCAAGCCCTGAGAATGTTTGCAGAAATGTTGGATGCCAATGTTCAAGTAAGGTTGTATGCAGTTTGTAGGAGTATCTGAAGCATGCAAATCTTGTGCTGGGTCACAAAAAGTTGTATTTATATGTGATGAAGATCAACAATCAGTAAATTGCCATGGTAGCATTGGTCACTGAGAATTTATTACTTGCGGATTGTTATTCTTTGCAGCCCAATTCCACAACTTTGAAGCTTTTGATGGACACCCATGCAAAGAAAGGAATGGTGGATGACTGCTTGAAAATATATCGTGAGGCACCCAAGTTTCTGGGAAGAGAGTGTGATGAGACTTTGTTGAGCACAGCATTTGGGGCTTGCTGCAACATGCGCTGCATTGAAGAGGCTGAGAAATTGTTAGTCGAGGCAGAGTCACAGGGGATGCCCATCACACTGGCATGTTATAACTGGCTTATTCTTGGTAAGAAAAGTCTTTTTTTTCTCTTATATTCCTTCTAAGTCCCAGAATTTTTTCCAAATAAGGACACTAAGCCCAAAACCTAGTTGTGAACCCCAAGCATTAAAAGCTGAGGGCTTGGATGCATTTTGAATTGTGCTGAAGAAAATAAGGGAGAAATTCTAATTTTCCAATGCTGGAAGCTGAAATTGCTCAGATGCCCCAGAGAAGCAAAAGAGTGCAATGCACATAATGTCACTGATCCAACTTAGTGAACTACAGGTTATGGAAGGAAAGGTGAGTGGAAGGAAGCAGAGAGAGTACTGGGAAGGATGAAGGTGAAACAAGTAACACCCAACACTCAATCCTTCACATTTCTGCTTGAAGCCTATAGTATTTGTGGTCAAATATATAGAGGTGAAGCTCTCATTGCCAAAATTGAGTTGGAGAATCTGATAATGGGAACTGGTGGCTACAATGCCCTAATTCGATTTCATACAAGGGTTGGTGATCTTGAATCAGCATTTCAGGTGTATGAGGTCTTGCAGATCCGAGGCCTAAAGCCGAACCAAAACACGTATGCAACACTAATTGAAGCTTGTGCTCAGGAAGGCTCTTTGAATCCAAAAGTTTGGGGTTTGATTCATGATGTTGAAGCAGCCCAATTTGGAATTAAGTATCTGGTGCACACATCATTGCTTGTAGCTCTGGCAAGATGTGGACTGGGTGCAAACACTGTCCCTCTCCTGGAGTCCCTACAGAGGCTTGGTTGCTCCATTGATATATGTAATTTGTTCCAAGACAGGAAGCTTAGTAGCAATAGGCAGGATGAAGAGGATGTATGGGCACGATTAAAAGCTTTATTTCAACGGGTGGAAAGAGATGGATTGAATATGGAATTGGAAAGGGCATATCATAATGCACTGATTGATGCATTGTGGAGTTTTGGGTATGAGACTAAAGCTCTGAAAGTTGCTCAGATAAGTGTTGCACTAGGAGTATTTGGTCAGAACGTCTCTCAATGGGGAGATGAGGAATGGGCTCTAGATGTTCGTACCATGTCCACTGGGGCTGCACAGGTCCTCTTGCTCACTTGGCTGGACAGCATCCGGAAGGCTGCAATTTCTGGTGATGAACTTCCTTGTCGCATTAAAATATTGCAAGCATGGGAATGGCAGCTTAAGATTGATGAGAATAAGGGCACAAGGGAGGCAGTGGCTGCACATCTGAATGATTTGAGAGCTCCATTTTTGTCAGTGAATGAGGGCCAAGAGATGGAAGCTGCAGGACCCCACTTACTGAAGTGGTTATCCAAGAAAGCTACAGCACAAGGCCTGATATTGAGTAACCCTGCACCAAACCAATTGTAAGATAGTGGACAATCACCTTTTTTACTCTCATGTTTCATCATGTATCGCATAATGTCCAACAAGTTCTCTCAATTATGTGGGTGGATCTCGTCCAAACTGGCCTCTTTGGAAGCAAGAAATTAGAAACAGGCAGGAAAGCATGTGGTCCTCTTGATGGATGTTGATTTTAGGTTCATGCCGAGTTATTTCACATTGCATTAATTACTTCAACTTGAGATCTTAGGACACGATCACTCCATCTCTGATTGCTCCCTTCAGTTTTCTAGCAGTTTGAATTTTCAAACCTAAATGAACCTGGATTTAGAGTCCACGATGTAACAAAGTTCTCATCCTGAGACGAGCCTTTCATGACATGGAATGACCTCATTAAGCCTATGACTGTAAGACAGATTCATCTCAGAGTGGTAGTAATTATCAAGCCTTTGGGAAGCCCTCCTGTGTTCGCATTCCAGCAATAGTCAAGCTGGTTGCTAATGAACAGTCTCTGTCCTACACCCTGAACATATTCTTTTAACACATAGGTTAGTAATTGGGTGCAGAACATCTAATTAAAGTCATGCAAAACACATTTTTGAGATTGCAAGAGAAACTCCACAACAATACTTGGGAACAACACTAAATTTATGAGCCACCATCTTACCATGCAAAGCAATGACTACCAGGTCACTTCATCAGCTCTTGACAGTGACTATAGATAAGTGTATCATAATCTACCTGAAATCGAAGATAAATCATTATACAAACATTTGAGTCTTGAACTATTGTGAAATTTCCAGAAGCTTAAGGTTGTTGGGGTGTCATGAGCAAGGTGCTGCAAGTGGCAACAGTAGTGATGAGCAGTTGTTGGAGCAGGTGCTGGAGGGCAGTTGCTAGAGGAGCTCGTAGTTGCTTATTGTTAGACAAGTTGTGAATGGTGCTGGAGCAAGTGTTGGAGGAGCTCATGGTTGCTCATCATTAGACGAGTTGTGAATGAGGTCTTGGGAACTATTGCCATGACAACAGGCAAGTGCTAGATGAGCTGCAAGCAACCTATGACCTACAGGCAATCCACAAGGTGTTGGGTTGTGGAATTCAACGATTCCTCACTTGTAAATGTACACTTACCAAGTTGCTTTCATTGTTTCAACATAAATGTCTATTGAACTTAAAGTTTTTGGATATGCAACATCAAAGTTCGTAAGAATAATTTATTTTAATCATATAAAAGTTAAAAACTTGACAACATAAAAAATTCTTATGGTGAAAAACACTGGATAATATTGTAAATGCACAAAACAACATAGGTGTTGAAGAGAAAGATCTCAAGATATGTGTAAATAGTGCATTGGCAAAAAAATCAAATAACATTTTCTCAAGATGTGTGTAAATAGAGCATTGGCAAAAAAAATCAAGTAACATCTTTTCGGAATAGCGAGTTTCAAAACTTTTAGAGATTGTGCACACAATGTCACGGTGTGTGAGCTAATGAAGACAACATCATGCATGATGAAGTGAGATAGTTCATAACTTTCATCTACATATGTTTACATTTTGAAAGCCAAAGGAGAAGTCTTTGACAAGTTCAAACAATACAAGGCATTGATAAAAAATGAAATGGGGAAGAAAATCAAGAGCTTGCAATTGAACAATGGAGGAAAATTTGTTTACAAGAAGTTTGACTCTTGCTTCATTGAATGTGCAATCCGACAACAAACAAATGTTCAATCTTCTCCTCAATAAAATGGTGTTATAGAACAAGCCAATAAAACATTATGGAACATATGCTAAGTGCATGATTCATGCACAAGGACTCGAACTTGAGTTTTGGATGGAAACAATGAACATGGCAACATACATTAAAAATTGATGTCCCACCAAAGCCCTCAATTCAACACTACCACAAGAAGTGTGGACTGATAGGAGGCATGATGCATTTCATTTGAAAGATTTTGGTTGCAAAGCTTATGCACATATTCCAAATAAGAAAAGGAATAAAATACAATCTAGTCCTTTGTATGTTTCTAGGTTATTTTGAAGTAACCAAACCATTTTTGCTTGATGTGTGTCAAGTGCAAGAAAATCATCAAAAATCAAGATGTTGTGTTCCTTGAAAGAATGAATCAATGTTGATGATAAAGCTTGTTCAAAAGAAGTAGAAAGTGTTTGAATGAACTTATGAATGAGATAATTGAAGGTCAACCACTTGAAATTGACAATTACGAACCACAAATGAAAGTCCAATGGAAGGTATGGATATTGTTTTCAAATCAAATCATTCTTTAGAAAAGTTTATTCCTCCCACTCACATTCAACAAGATGCATGAAGAAAAAGGCTTCAAAGCAAATGCAAGGAGTGGTTTCATAATTGGTGGATTGTGACCAAATAGGTGGTGTGTGGTTCTATATGCTTTTTGGAAAAGTCCCAAAGTATGGAAGAAGCTTTCACAAATA
Organism: Sphagnum contortum; assembly: GCA_963920785.1. Taxonomy (NCBI): domain Eukaryota; kingdom Viridiplantae; phylum Streptophyta; class Sphagnopsida; order Sphagnales; family Sphagnaceae; genus Sphagnum; species Sphagnum contortum. The sequence goes on along the minus strand of OY987279.1, from coordinate 19,598,192 downwards.
AAAATGCAAAGAAGTGAGATGATGCCATGCAAAAATAATAGAATTTTCTTTTAATCAACAACACTTAAATCAAGTGGTGCTTTTTTGAACAAAGGTAGGAAGACAATTTTTTGCAAATTAAAAAAAGTTGCACATTATTGTCCTGCAATATTCATAGGTGATTTTGAAAATGAAAATGAAAAATACACTTATATCATCCATTTTTAATAGCATCCCAAAAGAAATGTCATGATAGTTGTTTTTGTGACTTGGAAAATGATCCAAAGGCCATTGGATACCATGTGGCATCTTTTCAACTTGATTTGCAACTATAAATTTTAGTCACAAATGCACATGTAATCAAATGCGAAAAAAAGAAGGTTGGCCAATGAAATTATTGGATTTAGTGGTTTAATTGTTTTCCTTTAACTTTTTTCAATGAATTAACCATTAAATGTGTAGTAAGGTTTGGTGGGTTTGTGAAAATTTCAAAGGACTCATGGCAATTAATGGTAGAAATAGGGCTAAATAGTAGCTATTTTATCATATTATTGATATGTGATTTTCTACTGGCATACGTTTTCCCTACGAGAAAGATAATGCAACAAAGTACAACTTTTACTACAAAATGCAATCTACCATCTCCAAATCCACAACCACATTTTGTTTATACTAATGCAAAAAAAAGGAAAAATTCCATTTAGCTTCATCCTCGTAATTGGACTAGTTATGCCCTTTTATTTCCATCTAGCTTCATTGCTTGACAGACCACCATCAAAGCTTTAGTAGAAAAATTGCCAAACCACAGAACCAAGGAGGGCACCTCACCACACAACAGGTGCCATTGACATTGAATAATCACCATCGTCATAACAAGTAGGAAAACAAAGGTCATGAACACAAATGCCATAGAATATAATTTTAGGCTTCACAGCACCATCAATTGCTGAAAGTTTTGTCCTTTTGCAACTTTCAAGTGTTGATGGTGCTTGATCCATTTGTTTAGGGCTTCATTTGCCCCCTACACACACATGTTTCATCTAAACACAATTTCAATCATCACCTCGATTGGAGCTCTCGAGTTTGTGTGCGCGTTGCAAAACCCTAAGGGTTCATCACAAGGGAATGTATTGAAACTAGTTGTAGCATCATCTTTTGTGCACATATTTTGAAGGTTAAGGACCATGAAGCCTTTGGCACCCCTTTATGACACTTTTTTGCACTCCTTTGCTGATCTTTTTGGGTGCCCTACCAAAATGATCACAAGGCATTGTAGGAATTTGGGAGGGGCCCTTGCCTTGCACAATTACAACCAATTTTGGCTTTCATTCAAAGTTGTTTTTCTTGACCACTCAATTTCAAAAAGTGTCTTTCACATGTGAGGCTACATTTTTTTTAAAAATGCCTTTCACATGGAAATTAAACAATTGAACTTATATCATACATGATTAAAATGAACAAACTATGATTTGCAACCAAAAATCACATGAACAAGAATATTATTTTTCAACAAGAGGCCTCCATGGCATAAAGCCTCAAAAGCCAAATCTTATCCTCCTAAAACAAGTTTAGATCCATCATCATTGCATTCATTGAATGCTAACACACCATGTTGAGGAAAAATAAAATTCAATTAGTTCTTGGTCATTTGCCATTCTTATTTGAGACCTTTTTTTTTTTTGGGGTAGGAATAAAGGATCATGTCACATCCCAACTGTTTTTTTACAAATTTCAAATTTGAATTGACATTAGAATTTCAAAATAAAATAAAATCACATTGATAATTGCATTGTTATTGATAATCACATGTTCACATTGATGCCTTAAAGGCATAGGTGTCTTTACATATAAAAACTTCTATTTGAGCGAACATATAAAACCATATGTAAACTATATATATAATCTTGAACACAAATCTTTTAAACCTAAATTTAGGATGATTTCACTTCTAGGCCTTGTAATGCCCAAAATTTGAATATAGATTATTGAGGACCATCTTTTCTATTTTGACCTCTACGACTTGATTCACTAGATCCTTTGAATTTTTTAAAAACTTGTGATGTGAAATCTTAATACAAAACTACGTCAAAAAATTTACTCAAAAAATGAACCAAATGCACAACCAAAATGCTTGCAATCAAAATGCAAATGCTTTCACCCTATGGCTATTCCATATCAACAATTTCAAATTAAAAAAAAAGACTAAAACATGATGAAAAAAGTGGGTGAAGAACCATACCTAAAGGCTAAAGGGAAAGCATTGGAATGTGAAAGGCCAGGAGTTAAGCCATGCACAAGCATGGGGGCTTGAAGATCAAAGCCCATTGATGGGGGTGAACATTCAAAACTAACCAAAATTGAGATTTGGGAATTTGAAAAACAAATTGATGTACTTTACAAACGTCATCAATAGAAGTTGTAAATTCATAAATTTTGATTAACTCACAAATAAAAACGAATTTGTTGGGGCATTTGATCATGAGTCATTATGAGAGCTAAAGGAACTTTGAGGGACATTTCATTCAACTTATTAACAAAAAGTGATTGACACCATTGAATTTAAAGTAAAGCATCATGTCTATGTGATTTTGATGTGAAAGAAAAATGAACGCTTGAAAGTTGTCAATCTTGGTGCAAGTGAGTCAACTTGTGCATCATGTAGCATAAAGAAAAATTTAGAATGTTGAAGGGTTTGAAAGATTCATGCAAAAATGATAACGTTTTTTGGGAATGACAAATGTGTTAAATTGTAATAACTACAATACACACAAGGGTGGTTCAAATTCTAAATTTGGTCCACAATTTGATGGGTTAAAATTCCTAAAAAATAAACTTTAATCATGGTCATAACAACTATAATATGGAATAAGAATCAATAAGATTAATAAAACAATGCCCAATTGTTCAAATTTGAACCATAAACACATTTAAAAAAATCAAATATCAACTTCTATGAAAATTATAGGTACATTTTTTGAACTCTTAATATAGTTTTTGAAAAATGTAAATCCAAAGATTTTACAGTAAGAAACCTATCAATTAGAAAATGAACACAACTTTATATTTGTGAATCACATATGGAACATCTAAATGTAAATTAATGTTGTATTTCTTAAAAAAGAAATATAAATGTTTCAACTACACATAAGTTGCAATTGTTACATAATTCAAACTAGTTTAAATTTGATTTGTTTTTTTAAAGACGCAAATAAGGTCTCAAGTGATTCCAATGTGGTACCTTGATTTTGATTTTGCCCCTTTCAATTGATAAACAAAGTTTCCACACATTGTAATGTGTTCAAATACAAAAAAGAAAACCTTGGAGCATTTTATGTTGATATCATTTTCAATGTTGAATACCCTCCCCTATTAATAACCTCAATTAGTTTTTTTAAAGAAAAATATTTTTTGCAAATGGGTATTGGGAAAATGGGGAGAGATGGAGAAGGTGTCCAATGTCACACCAAATATAGAAAACAAGTTTTTAAGACATTAGAAACAAACATGTCCCTTAATCATTATAGTTGGAATAAAATGGTTAATCAAATATGTGAACTTTTAGATTCTTTTAGAATTTGATTTTTTTTTCTTTTGCTTATTTGACTTGTGGATTAAGAGAGCAACTTGTGAAATTAAGATGATGACTCATGGAACTTGATGGGTTATTGGACAAGGCTTCTTGGTAGGTGTAGGATAAAACACTAGGAGCATGTTCAAGGACCTTCATTTTCTTCTTGTATTCGAAAGGAAGTTTTGGGGTTGATTGAGCATTTTGAGTTGAGTGCATGTGTTTCAAAACTTGTATCATAGTCCTAAGGTACAAATGAGAATTCTAGTGGGTATTGTGTGTCATGAAGTTTAACAACATAAGGTGTGTGGTTTTAATGAAATGTTTGCTTTAGTTTTATGTTGTGTGGTTTTTTTTTTTCCATGGTTGTTACTTATAACATATATTTTCATGGTTACGTAATAAACACCCAATGTTGATCTTGTTTATGCATTTTGATCATACATTGTTTATTTCATAATTAGGACTTACCTTTACATTGGATATCTGAATTCAAAAAAAGATCAATAGAAAATGTTAACATCTATTTCAAAACATGAAATAACTAAAAAAACACAAAAACATTGCACATTGAAATTCAACAATTAAAATATAATAATCATGATAAAAGAAGATTCAAACCGACATATTTGATAATGATATTGTTGATTATTAACACAAAGATCTTCAATTAATTATAAATGAAAAAAGCATCCTTATAAAATTTTCAAAATGATAAATGATTATATATAACGATTTATCAGCTACAATTTCATTTAATTTTCAGTGAAAAAATCATTCAATATTCAAGAACTTTTGCATGGCAAGTCCAAACGTCATGGAACCAAGCCCATGCACCCCTCCTCATTCAGAGCTTTCCAGAACCATGAAGACAAAGAACATGATTTGAAGCATCCCATTTCTGTGGAACTCATAACTACACAAGAAAACAAAACAGACTACCTTCCTTCATGTATAGATGCTATCAATATAACATATGAACTCAACCCAAAGAAATCTATCTACATTGTCCCAAAATGCAATTGTATCTTCGCACAAATATAAACACTAAAAACACATTTTCATTCCTCAAACACATCTACTTATATAAAAAAATTGGTGTGTGTCCGTTCGTCCGGTATCCTATTGGCTGGAGAAGAACTCAGGGTGATGGGTATCATTCAGTGTCAGGGGTATCCCTCCGTGTCATGGGTATCACTCAGTGTCCGGTTTGTTCGTGAGGAAATCAGGGTCCCTCAGTGTAATGGGTAAACTCTTGGGTGGGTTGTGAGTATTGAACTGTGTTTTATGAATTTTTGAAATGTGGGCTGTATAATACGTATAATACATGTATAATACGTTTTGTTTGATATAGTGAACAAATGTGAGCTGTATTCACTGCTGGGGGCGCATAACGAATCATTGAACTGTGTTTTATGAATTTTTGAAATGTGGGCTATATAATATGTATAATACGTGTATAATAAGTTTTGTTTTGCGCAGCTAGCAGCTACAACATGCGCAGTTGTATAGTTGTACACATGGCCGTGTATTATACGTTGTATTATACAGACGTTTTATACACACAGTTCTATACTGTATTATATGCTGTATTATACATATGTATTATACAGACGTTCTATACACACAGACAGTTCTATAGTTGTGAGAACTGTCCGTGAGAGGAAAAATCACTCAGGGTATCGGCATCACTCAGTGTAATGGGTATCACTCAGTGTGATGGGTATCATTCGGTGTCAGGGTATCCCTCAATGTTAGGGTATCACTCAGTGTAATGGGTATCCTCTTGGGTGTGTCCGGGTTTAGGGTTTAGGGTTTCTGCACTAAATCGTCTGTGTCCATCCGTCCGTCCGATATCCTATTGGCTAGAAGATTTGTCCGACGTGTGATTGAACGAAAGGGTGGAAGGGAGGTGAGTTCTCTCTCTCAATCATAAACACAAATGAGGAGGTGAGTTCTCACTCACACACACACACACACACACATTCATTTACATGTGTAAATGGGTTTAACAACTAGGATATCACTCAGTGTAATGGGTATCACTCAGTGTAATGGGTATCCTCTTGGGTGTGTCCGGGTCCATCCGTCCGTCCAATATCCTGTTGGCTAGAAGATTGTCCGACATGTGATTGGACGGAAGGGCGAAAGGGAGGTGAGTTCTCTCTCTCACTCATAAACACAAATGAGGAGGTGAGTTCTCTCTCACTCTCACCCTTGGGGCACACATTGGGAACTTAGGAACCCATTGGGCACTTGAAGGGAACATAGAGGGAACAAAGGAAAAATGAAAAAAATCCTCCCCCCACCCCCTCTACCCAAAACTTAAAAGAAACAAAATCCTTAAACACGCACTGAGGCTCAGACTGTCTGTGTGTCTGTCCGTCCGATATCCTATTGGGGGGATGAGGAATGGAGGATGTGGAAACTCTAGGATTTTAAAGACCCCAATTAAAATTGGTCACTTACTAGGTGTGTAAGGAAGCTCAAATATTTGAGAGGTTGAGCATAAAGATAAATTACTATCTATTAAATGGGATTCATTCTAGAAACATGCCAACAAAAAAAAAGCTAATGAAAGGAGTGAAAAAAGTGATTAGTATATTAGTAAGGATTATAAGCATAACAAGAATGAAGTTCCTTATGTTTCTAAAGGCAAAGAAACCTGATCATTTTGCTTGCAAAATGGGTTTACAGTACTAGTAACCTCATAATTAAACATCACTGTAGTGCACAACAGCACCGAGCCCAAGTAATAAAGCTTGAATACTAATGTAACTTCTCATTTGAAATGTGAAAAATGCAGTTTCACACCATTTAACTGCTTCACTTCATCCAAAATACAGGGTGCAGGAGTTCTAACTGCTATGGGTGGAGATGCTCTAACTTCATCTCATGCAGTTAATCAACTTTCGAAAGCAAGCATCTCATGCCCCTCAGATGATAAGACACAAATTTCCCCCTACTTAATCACTGTCATGTTGTCACTCCCATAAAAGAAAGGACTGTTCATGAGCAAAAATAAAACAAGAGGTTGCAACAAGATTGGTTGCTTTGTGTATTTAACTGTCAGAACCTATCCAGGAACTGGATGTTGCAAGAAAGAGAGAAGTGATGATCTACAAAACTTTGTCCCAACTAGTAAAAAACAACCAATCTGTTGCAATAGGGCAATTCTGAAACTAAATGGTTATGCAAGTGCACCAAACTGAAGATGCCAAGGGTGCAGTGTGAATCCGTGTGTTAGATTAGCGGTTTATAGGAGTGTGAAGGCGCTCTTCAATTCGTCGAATGGCACCAATAGACATCACAAGCGTATCATGTTGCAAAATGCTATAGACATTGAGCCCCTGCACATCATGAAACAAGGAAACAACCAGCCCCTTAGTGTTGCCTGAAAAGAATATGTACTTCTTGATCAACTGTGTCTTTAGCCACCTTTTTTCACAGAAAATGAAACAAAAGTATGGACAGCAATGGAGAGACCTTGGCAGGAAGGACATTAGCATAGAACAAATTGCCAGTGGCTTGGCACAAGGGTGCATTCACTTTCTCTGCCTCATCAACAAAGAGCACTTTCTTGCACCCATCAATACCAGAAATCAACTGCTCCATATCTCGAGTCCTGTGCGAGGGTGGTTGGATGTTGTCAAACACCTTTAACTGTGGCAGGCATTAACTCACATCAATGCAACTCTTGTTTCAAAAAGTAGATTATCTGCAAATTCTCAGGACATGCTCAGACATAAGGTAAGGTAATCTTCAAATAATCTCAGAGGTGAGTGTACTAAGGCATGAGATAATGACAGCTGCTCGAAAGACCTGGCAGTTGAAGAACAAGTGTTGACTAGTAAATCACCATACCCTTCATAAAACTGATCAACAATCAGTAGAAAATCTGATTATCAGAAGTCATCATATGGTTCCTGAATATATACAGTCTTCTGTTTTCTGTTGATAGGCTCCATACCTTTCCTTCTGCTACACGGGCTGACAGAGCCACTTTCAGACCAAGACGGCGCACTTGCTTCTGTAGGCCAATCTCATGGCTGCGAGGCTTAGGGCCATGCTGCGTAGCTCCTTTCCGGAACTGCAAATACACCAACGTAAATAAGAAACATATAACTATCCCAACCAGAACAATGAATCAAAACAGTTCACACCAAACAATGAATCTCCTCAGCAGCATGAATGAGTTGACTTCCTGTTCAGAGGACAAGGAGTTTGTTGTGCACCCACATTTCCCTCAGTCAAAACTCAAATTTTTAACAAAAATCTGAAAGAACTTTGAGATCCCTGAGTATGCAACCATCTATTGTTTGTAGCAAGAGACCTTTGTATGGATCTTTTACCCTTTGGACATGACTCTATAATGCCTCTTTTCAGTCACACTAAAAGGACATGTGTGTCCTTGAAGATGGGAGGGAAATAGAAAGCCTGCTCAGTTAATGCACATGATTACAAAGAGAATAGGAATATGAAGATGGTAACACAGCAAAATTCCTGCTTCCTGTGCATTGAGGACTATGGTTAAAAAGTGTACAATCCAGTTACATTTCAACAGATGAGGTAAAACCCACCATCTGCAGGGATTTTACATGCAAATATAATCTTTAAGAAAAACCTGAGTGCCCATTTGAATGGCCTTTGTGAAGTGGTTATGCCATCTAAAAGCAGACAAAGCAGACTAGTGTAAAGAAGCATGCCTGTGGACCACGCAAAGAACCATGTCGAGCACGGCCACTACCCTTCTGTGGTCCAGGTTTTTTTCCAGTGCCTCTGACTTGACTTATGCCTTTTGTTGAGTGATTTCCCTGCATGTAAATGCACAACACTTTATGCTCCCCTCAATGCAACAGGAGGTCACTACACCACAGCCATCAGCTGTTCCTCAAGCAAGCAAGAATTCCTGATCAAGCAAGTTTCCCTCTTCTAGAATCCAAATTGAAATATCCTGGCAGCCAGAAAATCATTACAAAAAAGACCTTTCAAATGGGCAAATGGAAGACCAGTTATTCTTGCAGTAGTTCTAACCTCCCGACGTTTTGCAAGCTGCCATCGCACCACCCGATGCACAATGTCTGGCCGAATAGGTACATCAAAGATATCACCTGCCAAAATTGCAATCCCTTTGTCCTCACGCTCGAAGTTGGTAACGTTCACCTCCACATCCTTCAGCTTGCCTGCATATTCACAAGCAAATTCTAATGTTTGGAAATCTGCAGTAAACCTCTGATCTGCCCCTCAGTTGTGGGAAAGAACCATATGAGACATATGCTAACTCAACTGCAGGAACCGTATCACACATACAAACCTGGTCTCTTTGCTTCGGCACCGAACCCTAAACCCTAAACCCTAAACCCCGTGACAAATTTTCTTGATCCGGAAGTTGCGCAAGAACCAAACAACCGCACTATTTCACAAGAAAAAGGCGATCAGAAACCGAAGAGCTCTCCAAACCTGTATCTATACATTTTCTCTCATCCCAGTGGGATCCATTCAAGGAAAACTAGTACGAACAGATAAAAGTACCTTGAGTGGTTGCAAGGATGGGCTTGGCGTACACGGTGCTCATACAGCATTTTTGTTCCGAAAGCCATCCGTTCAGTCCGCCCCCTTCCGGCATCCATCTCGCCTGCACCCGAAATTGCTCGGATCAGACCAGCAAACAGATTTCTAAACCCAGCACAAGAAAGGAAAAGCGTTTTGAAGTCTGAGTTCGGGGAATGAAGTAGGGTCTTCTTTCCTAAAACTACAAAGGAGAAAAAGGCGCGCACAAGGGAGAAAGAATGCTGAGACCGAGTGTAATAGATTTCTTACGGAAGCAAGGCGAGCTCTAGAACACACAGCGCGCGCGATGGCCTGGATCGACATCGCCGGAGTCTTCCTTCGTCTTTGAAGCTCTTCTCGTCCTCTCCGTTACTGAGAACAAAATGTCCATGGATGAAACCCTAACCATTCCTTCGCTCCTTTCGTCTGGATGATAACCATGGACGAAGGCTGACGATTACTCTCGTCCGTAAATGATCGTACCGCAAGTTTTCTGGGCCCCTCAACTTGGCAGAATCGGCCGCCAGAGCCGATTCTGTCATTTCGTACCCACGGACATATAACGACATGACGACCTATCTATGGAATTCTATGCTTGGGAATGCACCCCCCTTAGGGCACGTTCTCTGGTACAACATTCATCCACATCTCACTTCCATTTAAAAAAAATGTTGCACAAAAAAATAAAATAGGGTTCAGCTAATTCATAAGGAAATTGCAAAATCAGAATTATACATATTATTTATATATAAACAGGGTATTTAAAATTCATTCATTAAGATACTTTTTTAATGTAAATGGCAAAGCCACAATGTGACAAAACCCTTTGTTCTTAGGTGCAATTGGAAATGTTGAGGACCTTGAATAGGCACAAACACATGCAAACATGTGAAAGATTGATGATACAAGGGCCACAACATCTAGGATTATCAATGGAGTCATTTTGGTTGACAACGATCACTTGTGCTTGTGCATTGTTCAATTGGAATTGTTTCATTTGGGTTTTAATTCTCACTCAAAAGTTCATGTGAATGAATACAATTGTGCAAAGTCTTATTTTTCTTGTGTGTTAGTTTGGAATACTATTGTTATGTCGTTTCTATCACTTTTAGGTTACAAGTGTTTCATGTATGATTCAATGTGTCAATGATGCCTCCCCTTTAAATGATTTCGTAATGCCTTCTATTGAATCGTTGAGACTTATTAGTGATAATTGTCATGTTTGTTTGTAGCCATTTGTTAGAATGATGTATAGTGTCTAGTGCCATTGTGATAGTATGAATCTTTTTTCAATCTAAATTGAGTTTGAGTTCGACTTGTATGTACACATTTTGTTGTTTCTTACACCTTAGAACAAACTAGTTTGTTATGAACTTAACTTGAAGGTGCAACCGACTCCCAAAATGGACAATGAAGTAAGTGCATTTTTAAAATTGAAAAGAAGCTTAATGTTTAAAAGTGGAATTAGGTCAAATAAAGAATTAAGACTTGGGGGTGAGTGCAAGAGAGTGGTAGCATGTTCTCTCACATGAAGCAAAAGTTTTGTTGAAGTTAAAAAGGAAGCACTTTTTAAGATTTTCAAGTTGAACTTTCATTTTGGGAGTTGAGAATGTGTCCAGAGTGTGGATGATTGTAATGCAAGGGATGGTGAATTATAACATCTGCGGCAATATAGAACAGTCTTCTGAATCATCACTTCCAAGCTGTTGAGCTAAACCTGGCTACAATCTGATTTTTGCTCAGAAGAAGGTTGCACCTGCTTCTGTTTTTCAGAAGAGGTAGATTTGCAAAGTATCTCATCTACTAATGTAAGATGTTTACAGGCAATGGGTAATAATATTAGCTTGGAATCAGCCCTTTTGCATGGGAATAATTGCAAAGCAAGTTTGAGCTCTCTGAGAGAAATCAGGAAGATATCACTAAGTCAGGATGAATATATATGAAACAGTCAGCCCATTTTTTGGTTTCAGCATAAGATCAATGGTTGAAGAGGGCAGCATTCAGAAAAGTGAGTGAATTCAGTGAATGTGTGTGCATAAAGATTGCTGATACCCATGCATGCCTTTGTTCTTATTTCCAGCTAAGATGGAACGATATAGTGATGAAGAAAGCAGGTCATAAGACCTTGAAAGAGAGATTGTTGATAATATGAGTGAAAGCAATGACAAGAGGTGGCAAGAACAGGAAGTGAGGGAAAAGGCAATAATATTTCTGATTCAGATTCAGATTCAGATTCTCAAGATGTGGAGGAGAAGAAGAAGTGTAGGTCACTGGAGGAGGCAAAACGAGCACCGAAAAGCTCATGAAATCCACAGATCTTTGGAATCAATGCTCTGAGAGATCAATTTTACTGTACAAGGAATCAAGTTGGCGCCTCGCACTGCCCATAAATGGGGTGTCAAGTTGATTCAATCTCAATCTCTTGCTCTTGGTATGCTTCTAAAGTACTACTACCCTCTATAGATGACCTTGCAAGTGCAGGGCTCTAAGCTTAGGAGATGTTCAGACAGCTCCTCTGTTTTTTCTGTGTAACCTACAGTTGGAATCCCCTCTTTTCCTGTTTGTTGATATGTTGTTGGATCTGAGATCTCTATAACCATATTGTTTGGTCAGATCTCAATTCTGTTTAGGCCAACTTAAACCTATAGTGTGAAAAATTGATCAATACTTTCAAAGATACAATTTAGTAGTTTTGGGTATTATAGTCGAAGTCTGGTAGCACTTCCTGTGAGTGGAGCATTATTGTGTGCATGCCTTTTGCTTTCTGTATTCCCTTCATTTTGTGACAAAACATCACTTGCAAACAGTTGGTATTCTCAATGTGTTACTGTGCCTCTATGCATATTAAGTGCTGGCTCATAATTTGGGGTTTTTCCTGCAGTTTTCTAACCTCCCTCAGAAGTTCATCACCAGATTATATGTCAACAGGAATTTTTTCCAAGGCTTTATATACAAAATTTGATACTAGTGTTGCATACAGTGCTAAAATAAAACTTCTCATGTATTGGGACTGTGTAACATCTTCCTCCAGGTATGGTTGTGGATTGTTGCACCCCATGTCTGCCCTCCAGGCAAAGAATGGCTATTAAGAGCAGGCGAAAAGTTATGCAGATCACTGAAGAAAATAAAATGATTTGCTTCCTCTGAGAAGTCAAAACACATCTGTGAGGCAACAGGAACTAAAACAAACCTATTTTCAGGTGGAAGGGAAATCAGTGACCAAGAACGGGTGGCTGGTTACAGGGCCTTGTACTGTGGAACATGAGAACTTCTCTGTCAAGAAAAAAAATGTTAACAACATTGTGAAACTTTTTCAGGAGCTTGAAATCATGAAAGGATTCAAGTGCCAACAAGCTACTGTTCTGCACACAGGGTGGGTGGCTACTAAAGAAATAGTCAATCAATTTCAATATTTTGGCAGAAAAAGGTAACTTACAAATACTGATCAATTCCAGTTTTTTGGCATAACAAGGTGACTTGCGAATGCTGATCAAGTCCAGTTTTGTGGTATAACAAGGTAACTTGTGCCCAGGTTTTGGCACTTTCACAAGAAAAAGAAGTACAAGACTTAGGCTTATGCATTGGATTGGAATAGTTTAGCCCTGCATGAAGGCTGTCAATGACCATGCAATTGATTGTCATTTGGCTTGTCTTACAATAAACCTGACTTGTTTTCACAATAAGCTCTGGGGAGTTTGTGTCTTCACAAAAAGGTAAATGCGTAATCAAATAACTCCTTGCTCGTGGGGGTTTTAGGCAAAAACTTGAGGTTCTGATATCTTGCAGACTTGGTGTAATGTGGGTAATGGACATAGGTATTGCTTCATGAGTATATACTATATAACATTGATTTTGTGCTCATACTAGCTATTACCACCACTGACTATGTGCCTGTATGTGCAGACACGGTTGGGCATCTGCATACACTGATCTACATTTTGTACTCTGGTACCTATTAGAAAACTCATGCAATGGAATGAACTGTATTTATGTGGCTTGCTGGGAATCTCAGATGGGTCAACATATGGATACAGAGGTTAGTAAACACCAAGGTATTTATGTGGGTTGCTAAGAACCTTGGAGGAGTCAAACATGCTGATATGGGGGTAAGTAAATTGATGGGTTACAACTTAGTAAACAGCGTCACACACTGAGAGTAGTGGAGTGTACTTGGCTAACGTTTAAGTTGGGGGATGTCATTGAAATTTGGTGTCACTGAAGTATACTTGTCTAATGTCAAGTTTCCTCATGACATTGAAATTTGGGGTACCCTTTTAGTGTAACTTTCATGATGTCATTGAAATTTGGGTTTCCTGGAGTCTACTGGTTTAATGGAAGTTTTTCTTGATGTCATTGAAATTTGGGGTTACTGGAGTCTACTTGTTTAATGTAAGTTTCCTGATGTCATCTAGAATTTGGGGATTTGGGGAATGACTTTTAGCGATTTTTTCAGCTGTCAAGAACTCTGGAAAAGCATTCAAAATCTTGGGAAGCTCTTTCTTTGTTAGTTCATCTTTTCTTTTTGGGTTTCACTACAACATCCGACTGTGAGACTTCTGGGAAATCATTTCCACAGAACAAAAACACACTCCATCAAAATACAGCTCTCCTGATCAGTCCTCCTGTGACCTTGATACCTCCTGGTGGTACAAAGCTCAGACATGGGTAAGTATGTAATTATCGATCTTCCACCTAATAAGTAGATGATGAGAAACTGAAAAAGACTTTGAAGGTACTGGCCAAATTCCAATATCAAATGTTTGATCAAATATTGCACCACCTGCTGGTTCATTTTCATTTAATGCCAGAAACAGTACAATTAATGTGTCCACTGTCTTCACACATTTGAATCCAGGCATTCATTTATGACAACTAAATTGTCAAATCTTGTAGTCTATGTAGAACTAATAATAACTCATCCAGCACTCCAAGTAGGTACCTGGGGGGACTGCTGTTTTTTTGTGGCATCTTCTAACTGACACAAATGGAAATGTGCTAGGGTGGCCTGCCCTATGACCGAACACCACCCATCACCAAACACCCAAGATAATCCCTACTGGGGAAGGGGGTTAGCAAATAAGGATGGCCCCTATGAATGTTCATATGTGACCCTATCACCAACTGCTTGGTGATAAAAAATTGTGTTTCACATTTTTTATAGTTCCAACTAGTGACATTGAGTTCATGTTTGGTCATTGGAGCGTTAGAGAATTTTTATACAAAGGTTTTGTTCATTTATCTAGTGGAAGGTGTTTGGTGATGAAGGTTTAAAGCATAATATAGCACACATATATGTGTACATCTATATGGCTGGTAATCACATTATTGGACAAAATTATTTGGTGAAGGGGGCATTTTAAGATAGAATTATAATTTTTGTTGTTCTATGACGGAAGATAATGTTTGGATATGGGCTCATATACATCACAAAGTAATGCACATACATTTTGCAAATCTTAGAAATTCAAATGTACTTGGGGTTTAGGTGTTTGGTGTAAGGTGTGATTTAGGGTAGATTTATAAACAATCAACTCCATTATGTGTTTTTTTGTCTTTGGTGATGAGTATAAATTTCAGGGTTGAAAGGGGTACAACACATTAAAGGACTTTTGAAGCACATTAAATTACAAAGTTTTTAAACCTAAGGATCTAAGAAATTCCTAAATCTTTTTCTTGCCAAAACAACCCATCATAATCAAAATGTTGGGTGTCTAAATGTAATTGTATTACATTTATTTTAATTTAGCTCAATTGCAAATGGACATGTTTAGACTACCACAACATGTGGAAAATAAATTTCAACATTTCTAAAGTTGTTATATTCTAATGCAATAATGTTCAGGTCACAAATGCCCAAGGAAAGTATAGAAATTTCAAGCATTCTAGTCAAAGAGGAAAAGACTGAGTTGCAAATTGAAAGAGGAGATTATAAAGTTGTTTAATGAAGGGAAGGAAAAAACCAATGAGCTACAAAGCAAAGGGTAGGAGAACATAATGTTGTAAATTGTGAAAGAAAGGACATTAGAGCTACCCAAGACAAAGAATCACCAAGATGAAAACATAATTTGCATATATTAATAAAATTTACAAGGAAAGTTTCAACAAGTTCATTTACTTTCGTTGGATAGTTAAATCAGTTGTCCCTAGTAGAAAAGAGTGCAAAAACAATGGGTAAGTGCAGATTTCCTAGAACTTGAGCATAATGTATAATTAGATACATTTTAATAACTTACACAATAATAATAGATAAAATTTCAAATTGGATTAATTTTGTAGACATCTTTGATTTAATCAACATTAGTGTGTTGACACATGAACATGGATTGCACAACTTCCCTGAATTAATACAATTTTTGTTTTCTTGGTTTAAACATAAGAAAGATAAAGGGGTACCATTAATGGGGCTTGATTGCATTCCACCAAGCTTTTGGAGATTGGGTGCAGAAAAATTAAGAGCACCATAATGTTCAATGTCCCGTGTAGAAGATGAAGTGGGGCGTTGGACATACAAGAAATGGAGAAGAAGAATGTCCTTCCTCAAACTATATCAAACATAATACAAAGGTTAGCAAGAACAAATAAGATGTTTATCACAAATCCAAGAGGCAAGTGGTCAAGTGATATATTAGAAACAACCATGGATGCAGTTGAAAGAAACATAATTTTTTTATGGGGGGCCAACAAATTTTGGGGCATACTTGTAACTTCACTCTTTGACCACTTATATGGGAAGATTAAAAGTAGGAAAATTGGACCACTAGGTGTACTAATTCAAGAAGAAGTTGAAGTTATTGTTCCATGGGTTTTGAGTATGTAAGAATGTGGGCTTGATATAAGGAACTCTTGAATCCAATGAGTTTCAACCCCTAAAAAAACTTTTTAAAAATTCAGGAGTCGATTGGGACTCCAACTCCCAAAGTGGGAGCTCACTTGGGAGTATGAAGGTTCATTCCCTCACACTCTCCTACACTCCCAAAAATATGAGATGTGATTTCTGGCTTCCCTCTTGGCCCGCACCCTTGCAAGCCCTTGCCTTGGTCATGATCCCAAGGTTAGGGTTGCGACACTTGGTATCATAAAGGATATAGGAATAGAAGGTACCTTAAATTACATAATTAATTATTAATCTATGTGAGCCTACAAATGCATTTGAAGGGGAGTTGTTTCATTCTAGAAAAGCTCTAGCTCCAATTTGCCTTCAAAATTTGTTTTCCTTTGCACATTTGTTTGCAAAAGAAACACATGACAAAGAGTCGTTAATTGACTATAATAAGTCCCATGTTGTTACTTCTAATGATATTTGTAGATTTTGCGTAAAAATGTTATGGACAAAGAAGTAGCATAAGTAATTAGAAAACAAAGGAAAAAACAAAAGGAAGAAACAAAGAAAAGGTGTGTAATATATTCACATAGTATTGTAGATAAAATAGTTCAAAGGCTAGTTGAAAAACGATACAAAACAAATTTCAATTGAGCTTGATCAACAATTGCAATTAGGGAAATAAACATTAGAACTTCCAAGCTGGTTTTAGAGCCTATCCTTTAGGGTACAAAGGTGTCAACTTCGGCATTTCAATAGCCACACAATCAGAAGCTATAGTAAGAGCAAAAGGAAGGATGTTTGTAAAAGGCCATATTCTAGCAAGGTTGTTTTAACCTTCAATTGATTAATTAATTGCAAGTTATAATAGGATGTGGGGGGGGGGGTGTGGGTGGTTGTAGTACAATATGTGGGAGAGACCCAAGAAGAAAAAAAAGATAGCAAAGTGGTGGAGCTTGAGAAAGTTGAAAGTGAATGCAGAAAATGTAACTCGAATTTAAGTTTGGATAGTTACAATAAACACATGAGATAAAAAAAAAAAGGTTGGAGCTCAGAAAACTTGGACAAAAGGAAGAGAAAAATATAGCCCTAACCCAAGGAGAGAAAAAGAATGATGGCCATGGAAAGAGATAGATTGATGGTCAGGGAAAAAGAGAAAGAAAGAAAGAAAGAACAATGGCTAAGGGGAAAGAAAGATTCAACAAAGGGGAAAACGCGCATGCACCCCCAAATGTGTTGCAATAGAAAGGAAAAAGAGAGCTTCAACACTAGGGAAAGAGAGAAGGGGATTCGGTAGAAGGGAGAGAATGCGTGCAACCCTAGAATGCTCTGCAACAAAGAAAAAAGAAAGAAAGATTCAACATAAGGGAGAGAACATGCACACCCCATGATGCATTACAACAAAAAGGAAATAAATAAAACTTCAACACTAGGGAGAAAGAAAAAGAACTTCAACGCTAAGGAGAGAGAGAGAGAAGTTTGGCACAAGGGAGAAAGAAATGACGGCCACAAAGAAAGAAAAAGATTTTTGGCATAGGGGAAAAAGCACATGCACCCCTGGGGATGTCCTGCAATAGAGAAGGGAGAAAGAGCGTTTTGATAGAGGGGAAAGATATCGCTTAAATGACATTAACTTGCAATGAATGAGACCGAGAAGTTCAAACTAGAAAGTTCGAAATTGAGGGAGCACTTGTAACCAATGGAAGCCTGGAACCAAAAAACTCAAACACAATGTGCAAATAAGAGATAAAAAAAAACTTTACAACCTTGAATCATTCCTTGTTTCATAACCTACACACACATGAGCAATAGGTTAATAAGGTCCCATGACTATAAAAAAATGTAGAAAGAAATTGCAAGCTTGGCAATGATTCTAAGAGAGGTTGAAAAAGATCCTTGGTCCAACATAGAAACCACAAAACACACCAAGGGAAGGAGCAATTCAATGACACTAACGACTCCAAAACACTGAGAATAACAAACTTAGCAAATTCCTATTCTAGTGCACAAGAGACAAACTAAACCCTAAGTTTGCAATGCCCATTCTAGTTTAGCAAATTAGGGTTAATGGAACAACTATTTTGCTATGATTGTTGATTGGTCTCTTTTTTGAGATTTGAAATCTTAGCCCTTCATGCATGATGAACTATTTTGTGTGAAAAATTGAGGGTGTTGGCATCCATCCAGTTTGAAAACAAGATGTATGTTGTCCATGTGTTAGCATGTTGAAGATTGATCATGAATGTGATGTGTTTGCTGATCAGTCACCCATGTGTCTGCTTTGTACCTTTTCCAACTTTTAAAGGATCCATACTTTGAATGGGCATATCTTAGCCATTTCTCAACCGTTTGATGCGATCTAAGTGTCTATGGATGAGCCCAGAGCTGATTTAGAAAACGTATTTTGAAGAGGAGGATGAGCCAAACACTTGATTGGCTGTTATTTTGCTCTGAGTGCTTAAGTGTTCGGTGACCAGCCTGGCTACCCTATATTTTTTAGTGTGTTTTCTTTCAATTTGAGTTAGGTAAAGCCAAATTTGTTGCTTCATTTGTAATTGTGAATGTGAAAATTCGTGCTTTTAGAGGGCACTAGTGACTACATTACTTACACACAGCAATTCCACTCCAGCCCAAACAAAAAAGGGACCCAAAGCTTTCCTGTCCTGTGTGTGTGTGTGTCTGTGTGTGTGCAAACAATTGTCATTTTTATTTTGTTTCTCTGCATGTGCACTCTCTGTAAACAAATGTTGCAACAATTTGTTGCATGTGAGATGCACTACTGACTGAAAAAGTCTGCTACATTATTCAGGAAAAGGACTAATGGAGGATGATGTTGGGGGGTTGCAGAGATAAATAAATGCTTATGTTTTGTTTTCTCACTCTCTCTCTATCTCTCTTTCTCTCTTTCTTCCTCCACTAGACTCCAGAGGGTTTAACAACACTTATTCAAAACACCCTATTAAAAAAATCCCAATGCAACTTCCTTTTTAAAAGCACCCAGATCCAACATCCAGTGACCACTCTGCCCTCCCAACGGTCCCAGCATTCCACTTCTCGGCTTCTTTGAAGACATGAATGTGTGAGGACAAACATTTGGGGACACATTAAATAGATCAAATCAAACATACTTACAGACAAAAGAAGAAGACCATCCTGAATCATAAATGTTGTAGTCTGCCACTCTCAGAAACCCAAGTGTACACCCAATGTACAAAGCTTTGCAAATTCAGCAGAGATTGTTGGCAGGCTAAAGGAATAATATATCATTGCATCCATATCTGAGCTAAATACCTCCAGTTCCTATGAGGGATCAGATCATGTGTATGTACATATGTAATTGATATACATCCATGTTCATGTTGAAGAAACAATTTAATATAACAGAAAAACATTCTCATCAGTTTTTTTTTTTTTTTTCCTATTTTGTGAAAATTTTCCATGCACTTGGCGACAAAAAAATTAATATAAAATATCGGGTGTGTGTGTGACTCATACAAAGGATTTTTGCCAATAAATGCACCCAAAGTTGCTAAATTTTGATGTTTTAACCCCCCACCAAAAATACAATTTTTTTTATAAATAAATAAATAAATAAATATCCTGAAAGTACCATGCAAATGTTACCTTACCTTAGACAGCACATGATGAACAAAGTCATCATCTCATGCATTGAGATTATCTCATACTAAAACTTAACTGGAGATATTTAAGTAAACTTTCTTAACATATCTTTTAGGGTTTTTACATGAGGATTTTTTGAAAGCTCATATTTTTGGCTTGTGTTGAAACTCGAGATTAGGTTAATAGAGTTAGAATATCTTGAACAAATTTGGGTTGTTTTCAAGGGTTTTTTTTTTTGAAGAGTGTATTATTGCATGGTGAAATATTTGAATTTCCATAATTATTCTTTTGCCTTAAGATACTTTTGAATGTAAATGGCAAGGCCATAGTGTTGTGACACACACACCTTCTTAGGCACATACATCATTGAGCCTAGCCTAATTGATGATTACTCCTGGTTTCAAATACGTTGTTGCGGTATGAGCATTTTAGTCATTTTTTATGCTAGACTGGTTTTTTCTTTGGTCGGATGAACCACATTCTAACTAGTGTGTTTCTTTTTAGTTTCAATTTTGTAATGTAGCTGACAGGGGCAATCATCCATAACACAATTTAGCCAGAAATAATTTCTCAATTTTGATGTGTAGAATTTTTTTTATTTTAAAAAAAAAAATTAATAATTTTTTTCCATTTCAAAAAGGAATTGCCATACAAAAAAATATAAAACACAGACACTCAAAAGTAATAATTAATGGCTTTTTCAAGATATCCTTCAACTAACTCTTTAAAGCATGATTTTACATTATGATGGATTCTCCATCAAGAAATATTTTCAATTTGACAAGCAAAATGGGCAAAACCCAAATGAGTGAGAAAAAAACGGAAACTTCACTTGCTTTCTTGCTTGTTTGTTTGTTTGTTGGCCTTGCCTACTACCAAGGCAAGGCAAGGATATTGTGTTTAGATTCATTATAGAGTATAGTAGCTTAAAGAGATTTTGGCCTCTAGGCAATAGGTTTTTATTTATATGAGGATTTGGGAAAGATGATATTTTTGGCTTGTTGTGTTGAAACTTGAGATCAGTTATAGAGTTATAATAATGAGAAAGATTTTGGGTTTCTTTTAGAGGATTTTTTTTGAAGATTATATTCTTGCATGGTGAAAATATTTGAGTTTCCATAATTCTTCTTTTGCCTTCTTAAGATACTTTGAAATCTAAATGGCAAGGCCACACAGTGTGACACATCCCTTGTTGCTTTGCTTTGCTTTGCTTTGCTTTTCTTTTGCTTGTTGTTCATGATGCTGAGGAGCTCAAGCTCTCTCTGCTTTCCACACTTGCAAAAACAAACAAACAAACAAACAAACAAACAAACAGCCAGCAACAGGGATTTGCATGGATTTGCCAAGCATGAAGTACAAGAGGAGCTCACTAAAGCTGGCACCACACAAAACTAAATGATGCCTGAAAAAACAAATTTACTACTACTCACACAGAGTTTTGTATTGATGAGAAAGCACAAAAGCTGACTGACTTGCATGCCAGAGTTTTCAATCATTGTTTTCTCCTGCCCTTTGATAGCTTTTTTCTCACTACATAAATGCTCACCAAAAAATTATTTTTGTAGAATTAAATATATTTCTGGAAACATTGTATCTTTATTTTCTAGACAAGGAATTTTTAAAAAAAAAAAAAAAAAAAAAAACCACTCTCTCACACACAGACATACATGCATGTAGTGATAGAAAAAACTTGAAAAAATTTGTGAGAACAAAATATGTTGTAGCATTGTGAGATGACATCTCCAACACATAACACTTAGAGTTTTTATAGCATCATTGTATTTATATATAAGATTTTTAGTGATTTTCTATACCCAAATACTATACAAAGTTTGGTTTATTTGTACATTTTTTAATCATATTTATAAGGTGGGTAATTTTTTTTGGAAATAAAATTGAAATTGACCATTCTTCAATTCAGCTAGTGCCTGAATTATGATATCTGGAGACTGGGTTTTTATTTTCCAATTTTGTGATGTAATAAGCCACACTCTCGACCATGCACAAGAGGAATTTAGCCAAATTTGGCTAAAAAGCCCGAGAGGAAAGTTTTTCTTAAAGAAAATTTAAATAAGAATCCGGCTACATATTTTGGTGACCTGTCGGAACCTATGCACTTAATAATAAAATAATAATTGTAAGAGTCGATGTGGTAGTGCATGACAAAAATGTGACTCTATGCATAGGTCTATGTGAATTTGGACCCATGGTGGGCCCATGCAAATTTGTGATGTTTTTATGTTGGGAGGTCACCCATCCAATGAATGTTATGAGAGTAATAAGGTGCTTAGCTTCAAAGTTCATATGGGATTAATTTTGTGTACCCTAATTAGGTTGCACCTCCATGGACTCATCACGATTATGTGGTAAAATTATTAGAGGACGAATATCATTCATTTGATTTATTGTGCATTTAGATTTTGGGGGGGCTATGTAATGGCTACATCTCTTATCAAGCAAGATTATAATTGGTATCTATGGAGGTACATGTTATTAGTGTTGCGAATGTTAAGTGTACTTAATGTCAGTGTCAATGATAGTTTACACTCATATAGATGTGAGTGCATGATCATGTACACTTATGTACACTTTGCTCGCAATGTAGTTTCATTTTTTTACATGTGAATTACGATTATTATGTAATTGTTTGGGCAAATGGTTTCCTCTCTTCAATAAACATTCTTCTTTTCCTTCTTTGTTTTTTCCTTTGTCTTTTGTCTTTTACCACTTCATGTCAATGATCTCTCTGGATGGTCTTTGTTTTCTAAGTACTTGCACTTGTCCCCATAATGTAACAAATTGGGTTTGTAATGGGGGTGTCAAATTGGTTGATGCATATTCATCAATTTTGTACAAAAGAAATTGTTTCTTTACTCATGTTAGGGATATTAAGTTTGTAATTGAAGATGAATAAGATGAGAATATCATTTGATTTTGTTAGATTTGAAGTAATTGATCTCGGTGTTAGGGGGTTAGGATCACAAATTCGTGTGTCAATGTGGAGTCGATTTTATTAGTTAGAGTCATTTGATTGCTCTAATTGCAGGTTTTAAGGGAATGGGTCTACAATGGGGTGTTAATGAAAACGTGTCTCATTAACTTATGCAATTCTAATGTTCAAATGTAAGTTTTAGGAGACTAGGATTGTAATGGGGGTGTGAATGTGAGGTGCGTTTTTATGACATTTTATTATTGTGAACATAAATGTAAAAGCAAGGGCTGGGATTTCAGTATAAAAGCATGGCATTACTTGTAATTTCACATTGGTTGCCTTTATGAATTGGTGAATAGGGTTATGATAAATAAGCAAAAGTTGTCACATTTTCAAAGCTCAATTTCATCTAAAAGTGAAGAAGAGAACTTCAACATATCCTTGGAACAACCCTCACCCAAATTTTGGATTTTAGAATTTCTTGCTTAGAGGCATATTCAAAACCTTTTTTTTTAACATAAATATTGAGGCTCTACCAATTGGGAGGTCTAATTATTAGAATCTTTATGGACACTTTGTTTTAAAAGGCAAACTTTAGGATGACTTCCAATTGCAAGTCTTTGCATTCCATTATATCAAAATGTGAGTCTTAAAGTTCAGAAATGGTTATGGTCATGTGTATGTATTATTAAAATTGCTACTCAAGTACACAACTTGAAAGAAAATACAATGAAGAAAAAAATATTTTCCAATAAGTAAGATGTTACATGTGGAGGTTGAACATACAAGGCATTTAGTAGTGCACTAAAAACCAAATAGCACTATAATGTTTTTGTCTAAATCGACCAAAATTGTCCAAGCTAGGACCAATGAAAGAATTAAAGTCATATTGCCTAGACAAATATATTTCAAGCTAACCCCTAGTGTTATTTTTTTGAAAACATTTGGGAGTGCGACCTTTTCCAAAATTATAAGATGAAAACCAAAGATGTGATAAATCTAGATGATTTGATACTTCTCATAGTTCAAGTATATTAATCCTATCAAGTATTTACAATGGGAATGAGAGTATGGCAATATCAAGAATAAAGTTAGAATCCTAAATTTGGACTAAATTTTCTTTTGCACTACTTTTTAGTTATTAACATTCTTTTTTCCTCCTATGAAATGTGAGCCATAGTTCACATTAAACAACATGGACTAGTTTTCACATGTTTATTGCTTGAATTTGAGTTTATAAAATGTCATCAAAATGGACTATATTTTTTTTTGTACAATTCATCAAAATTTTCATGAAATTTTTGAGAATTTTCTTTTTTTTGATTTTGTAATTAATTTTCACAAAATTTGATAGGGTATCTCTACTTCTGGTGGACTAGTTTGCCATATCTATATGTGGCTATTTTTTGTGCAATAGTAAGAATAGCTACAACTACATTGATGTATTGCTAAATAAACTTGGTGCCCATGAAATTTTTCATTTTTGATAAATTTTGTCATTCCACAATGGGAACCTCCTCCTCAAGTGATTGGTTTTTTGAGGCCAAAAACCTAGTAGGTTCAACCAATAATCTAAAGCCCTTCTTGATAGAATCAATTTAACTTTCAAGTTATTCAATTATGTGAATTATAGACATTACAACAAATGTTGTCCTTTTCCTTGTTTTTTAAAATTAAAACTAATGTCATTTTAAGCACCAAAAACTTTTGGGCTTAGTAAAATTGATCAATCATTTAAGCCATCAACTTGCTAACACATCCATCATGTGATTAATGATGACTGATGAGCTGAAGCATGTCATGTCTATGTTGATTGAACTTTAATTTGTGTTCAATCATGATGTTGCCAAATTCAATTTTCATTAACGTTTTAGAAAAATTAATTTTATTTTGTTTATCAAATTGTTAATGTGTTCTCACTATGTGTTAGTGACAATTACGATTCCATATAATAAAGATTATTATTTTTTACTACATTTGGTAGGTCGTCATATTGATTTGTGTATCTATGAGTTGGATAATCATATAAACTAAATTCTTTTTTTAATGCGTAGACTAAACCCCTCATGATTTATTGTGAAACCTTATGTGTGTATGTGTGTGTGTGTATAAATATTAATTTATGTTATTATTATTTCTTACCATATTGTTAGTTGATAACTAATTTCATTATGCCAAAACATGGCTTCCATGAACAAACAAATGATTAAAAATTGACATAATTTATGGGTCCAATTTGACTATAGTCATTATGAGGAAAAAAAGTGTTTTACAATTGGCCTTGCAACTCAATTTTTGTGTTGCAAAAGACATTTGCAACCCACTGTATCTTTACAAAGTGAGTGTTAACAAACAAGTTGCATGAGCTGTAAAGTTGTAACTCATTGTAACTCAATTTTAATTTTGTTAAAACAACTCATTTTCAATTATTATGCAACTCCATTATAACTACACCCATGATGTCATGCTAATGTCATTGATTGTCATCCATCTATTAAAACCTAACACATGGCACCATGAAATTTTTTTAACATAAAAATTATTTTATTTTGAAATATTGATCTCCATCATTCATTATGATTATTAATGATGGTTTGAAATTCTGACATGTGGCACAATCAAAAATTGCCACATGGCATATTAATTATGTTTTCAAAATATTTATTTTAGTAGTTAGATAGGTCATACATAACCATAGATAGGTAGGTTGGTAGGTCTTAATACCTACATACCTACGTATTTACTTAGGATTTATATGTAGGTAAGTAGGTAGGAAAACACAAGATTAAGTTAACTAAGGAATAGCTATGATTTTTTTTTTTTAAAAAAATGTTTTGCCTTTAGGTTAAATTTTTTTGAACACACCCCAAAATGGCACTTGTATTTTAATGTGAAAGTATAAGAGAACAAACCTTTTTACAATTTGTAACATAGGATTCGAAAATAAATCATATGGGTTAAATCTTTTAGTTGTTCCTTAGTTGTAAATTAAGTTGGAATTGAATTGCAACGATAACATTTAAACATTCAAGGCAAGCTAGATCAAAAGGGAGGGCTCCATTTTTTATGGTGTCCAAAAACAACTTGAACCCTTCCTATTGGTGCTTTTAGGGCACTAAAAATCATCAAAAATGAAATAAAATTGAGAAAGTTATGGGCCCCCAAAATAGAAAGGGTCAAAAACTCAAAAAATAAACCACTGAACATTATACGAGCTAGTTCCCAAACCATTAAAAAGTTTTATATGTTTTTTTATTGCTATTATAGTTGAAAAATGATTTGTAGAACTTTAAGTGGCGCTCCTATAACACTTTAAATCATTTAAAATGAATAAGAAATAAGATAATTATGAGGTTTGAATGTAAAAAGGGTCCAAAAAGAAAAGAAAGAAAAAACTGTGTTTTGTAAGTTGGAAAGCTTATTTCTTTTGTTATTTTTTCATTATTCCTTTTCCTTTTCACTTTAAAGATGATTTCTAGTTTGAGGTAACATTCCTATAACATTTTAAATCACTCAAAATGAAACACATATGATGAAGATATAAATAATTAATGAATATGTATCTTAATTTTGTTATAATGGTTGTATTATAGTTATAACATAGTTGAATAATACTACTTTAGTACTGACGCACTAGTGGTTGTACTAATTGTATCAATGGGAATCATAATCGAAAACTAGTTGTAAATGTATCCCATGATCGGTGGTGGAAATATGGACATGTGGCATGATTGCATTTATGTACATTGTACTTAATTGCAACATAGTTGTTGCTTTAGTAGTAGATTTACAATAATTTTAAAGTACTTACCACATGTAATTACAATGTAACTCTTGAAAAAGTCAAACATGGTTAATACATATGTATGTACGATGTGTATATATTACCATATAGAAGACCCATTTTCAATTCACTTGCAACTCTAATATAATTAATTAGTTTTCTACCATGGCAATTTATTTATTAATACACCATATTTTTAAATCGATAGTTGCACAATAGTTGTATATGAGTTGTTTTTGAATTTTAGTTGCAAGGTAGTGTGGTTTCAACGGAGGTGATTTCTCATAGTGAATTGAAAAAAACTAATGATAAAAATCATGTTTTAGTGTAGTGCTTTATTCACAACTATATGATGTCACAAGGGAATTCATAGCCATAAGGCAAGTCCTTAACCATTTTGCACCACTTTACATGGTGAAAGAAATTATAATAAAATAAATATAAGGACATGTATATTGTAAATTTTATGTAATAAAATATTATTATGTAATTACATCAAGTCATTTTCACATTTTTTTCAATTCATAAGAAAGGTAATTTCACATTCCTTTGATTTCGTAATTGCATTGAGTTTTTTATTTTTTAATATTATATATTTGAATGCAACTTTTTAAATTTAAATTTAAATTTTAAAAAAATTATTAAAAAATTGAAGTATATTTGATTTTTCAAGTTTATTTAATATCATAATTTATTTTAATTTTATAGTTTTTTATTTACAAAAATTTGAAACTTATAGAGTTCAAATAAGATAAAAGGAACCACAATTGCCTAATTAGGTGACTACTTAATAAAAAATAGGACTACTTGTAGGATGATGCGGTAGATTTTGATTGGTTATAGAAGGTAATGATAGAAAATCCATAATTAGATTACAATGGCCAAAAGTACTATTATGTAAAGGTGTAGATAAATACCATACATGATTAAGTCATTTTGAAATCATTTTGACTCCATTAACAAATGAAAAAAATAGCAAAAAATAGTGGTTACATTTGGGTATTTAATCATTACTTTATCATTTGGGTGCAAACATGATACAATGAACCAACAAGATTACTTTAGAAAAAGATTGTATGTCCTTTCACCCAAAAAACCTTTTCCATATGAATGAATTTTGGAACAATGTTTTTTGTAACTTTTTATAATAAATGCCTATAGTTGTCCAAGTACATGACATGTTTTTTATTCATCATTTTTTAATAAATATGAATCTTTGAAAGTTTCTTGATTCCTTGTAAATTTAATGTTCTGTTTTGAAAAGTGATCATAATTTCAAATCATAACCAATTCTTATTTTTTTACATTTTTATGTTTTCTTGTATATTAAACCTTAATTTTTCTTAACACATCATGTACATTTTACCCCTTTATGTGTGGCAAAAGACTTTTGAAGTTCTAAAATTTCGGATTAAATTTTTTTTTTTTTTAAAGTTTTAGAATTCCACATATTTTAGGGTATGAATGTTTTTTTAATGTGGTTAATATGTTTTTATCCTCTTAATTTTTTCCACATCAAATGTGTTTTATTAGATGAGTCCTTTTGATATTCCTTTGCAAAATTGACTATTGTTTAATGCATTGATGTTCATTTTCGAAGGTCTTAAATCAAAACTTAAACTTTCATTAAATGGATTTTTTATTTGAATTCCTTGACATTCATATGAATTAAAAAGTAATAACTTGCCATGATTGTTATGGCTTTAAATGGAAAAACATAAATATTTATCCAATTTTCATTATTTATTTTGTGGGCCAACACCATTTTTGGCTCATTGGATTGTGATTGCACTCATTTATGAATTTAAAAAAATACTATAAATTGTTCCATGTGTTCTTAAATATTTTTAAAAAATTATCATGTAAAATTTATAAAGAAGTCTTACAACATTAATACCAATTTTGACTTGAAAACAAGTAAAATTAAGCATTAGTTATGTTTTCTTTGGCTTTGAAAATTGGTGTGATTACACTCTACATTAATTATAATATTTTAGTTTGGGTCATAAACTCAATTACAATATCCTTCATGAAATATATTACTTTCTATATTTCATTAAGAAATAAATTTAACATGTGAAATTATATAAAACATTCCACATGTACTTTATTTTATAATTACATTTGGTTTTGTATGGTTTTATTTACAATGGTATAAATTATGTAGTTCCATACTTAAATTACTTTTCAAGTACATAAATTGATATACAATTTTAAAGTTTTTAGTTTTATAAGTATGTATAATTATTCTTGCAAGAAAATTCAATTATATTTAATTTAGAAATTGAGTAAACTAGTGATGTGTGTTAACATATTGATTGTCCTCATCATACCTTTTGATTGGCATAGTTTAGTTATGTTGATATAATATTAATTAGCCTCCACATAGGTACCATGTGTTTTTTTGTTGTGCACATGTTATTATACATGTCATTGTTCGAGTGAAAATTCAATCAAATCAATATGATGATGATCATAATGTAGGTGCCACACAATCCACATATAACTAATGGTGTTTGATATAACTAAAATACATTTGGATTTAGTCATTCCAAACATACCTAATGTTTTAATTTGTCAAAACATATATTGTGAAACAATTCAATAATTGTTCACAACATTAACTATACATTCATTCTAGTTGCAATGTTAAGGGCAAAAAGGTTATGTTTTTATTGTAGTAAAATGGACAAGTTGAACATCATGACAACAACTTTGAAATGTGAAACTATGAATTCACTATGGGTTTTATGGTTTGTGTTATGGGCATGCCGTGTAAGGCAACATTTTATGTAATTAATGATGAGAAGGTGATTTGAAAGATTGGGCACCAAATATCATGAAGTTAAACCCTAAACCCTAATTTTGAATGAACTTTCCACCACTGATAAAATTGCATAAAATGTTCTCCTAATAATCTTTGAAAAGAATACAAAATTAATAAGTAATCCAAGCACCTAAAATTCCAAGGGTGTACTTTTGTGTAATTTAAATTGGGTTTAATTTAGACCCCAATTGTAGCATTGGGTTAGTGCTAAACTTAGTTTCAAACTTATTATGCATGTGCTAAATGGGTACTATGGAGATTACATTGCCTTTGTCCAATTCTATATGTAACACCTCCATCCCACAGCCCATGTGCTAGATCTTTCTTCCTATATTACCTTGAACACATTCCCTTCCTTATCCATCAACATCCCATATTTCATGTACACATATGCACACACCAATATTTATACACACATTCATTCACTCAAACACACATAAATATATGATTCATGACATGTTCAATATAGACATTTTCACACACATGTTTGCATTTGTAGGTTCTATGCATGAATCTTATTATATAGTTTGTATTCAAATTCAACATTCAATCTCATTTTAAAATTCCTTCTTATCACTTTCATTGGTTTTTGTTATTGAGTTTGGAATATTCCTAAAAATGTGATTTACCCATTTTTAATTTTAAAAAAAAGATTTCACCATGAAGGTTTGAACAATTAAAATTTCTTAACAATACATGGGTAAAGGCACATTAGAATGTAGACCACTTAATGCAATGGAGAATCCATCAAAAGCCCATATTTCTAATGTATTTTGAGCCTAACAAACCCCATAAAACTAGGTATTTCACTAAAATAATGAAATGATGTTGAAGTTAACATTGTTTTTTTTCACCCTAATAAGCATTACTAAAGACCTTTCTAAATATTTTCAACATAGACAAGTCATGGAAAAAAATAGTTCACATAGGTAAATGAAGTTTGCAAAACATGGATGTTTTGAGGTCATTCAATGAAATCATGAAAAAGACACTTCAGATTTTTCTTTCCATATTTTTAAACCTTAAGAGCTAAAGACCTTTGAAGTAAGATGCCCCAAAGTTTTGAGTAATTTTCATACAATGGCTACACAAGAATAAGTTCATAAGTGGGTAGGGACCTTGAACATACTTGAATTGAGTCCATCATCAATTGAATATTGATGGTTTTGGTGTAATTCTTTCAAAGTTGAAAAATTACATAATGTTTGAATAAATTGAAACCATGTTCTATTTTTGTCATGTTTTATTTGGGGAATTATATAGTAATATTTGTTAAACCTAGGACACTAGGCATTGGGACATCCAAAAAAGTCCATTGTAATGTCCTTTTACCCACATTGACTCACAACACCAATTTGATATCACATAATCACACACCAACACTTGCGGCACATGGATTGCACCTATTTCTATCAATCATGATCCAATGTGCATGCACACACGCACATTGACAATAGATCATTGAAAGTATGAAACCTCCATATTGAACATAAATCAAGGTTTTAATAAGTTGAATTGATTTTCATTCCTCTTCTCCATAATGAACTTAGTGATGCCATACTAACATCAACATTAAAATGGATGTTTAATTCCTTCACTGTTTTCTCTACCCTATGCATGCACAAACCATTTTCACTTCCCCTTTTGGTGCACCCTAAACGTATCACATTTTTCCTACTCCCAAATCAAAATCACTTCTCCCCATGAAGAGGGGAATGTTTTAATTAACACCATCATATGCCTTGATTATACTCCAAAATTTCATAGACAACCATTGGACCAATCTCATGTGGCTATTAACTTATCAATGACAAATATAGAACCCAAACATCATTAAATTGTCTAACTCATTGCAAAATATGGAAGAGGGAATGGCTTATTTGTGTGTGAGGCGACTTTCTATCCCTCAACTACTAGTTCTATGAGTTGATTAAATTTGAAAGTACATACGCTATCGATGAAGGACAAGAATACAAATGCATTTCTAAATGTTAAGTTGCGTTTGTAGTTGAAACAAGATAACTTGCTTCTTATGCATGATTTACAAATTAGAATTAATAGATATATCTTCCAAGCTTGAACACTCCAAATCCTAGAATTTTATGTTAAATTATCACCCATTCAAACCAACTTTTAAAGATTCAACATGAAGTTCAATTTCGTTGCAGACCACTAGTCACTTAAAATATTACTCCTATTGCATATGTTGTCCAAATGAAGCTTGCATTAACTCATTTAAAATACTAATTGCAGGGCGCATTTGTCTATCAAATTATAGGCTTTGCACCCAAACTAGTAAGAAGTTATGCTATCAAACTCAAGAGGGTTTTATGAAGGCAGAAAATTCAACTTGGCTACAAACCACTAGTCACTTAAAATATTATTTTTATCCACATATGTTGTCCAAATCAAATTTGTTTTAGGTCATTAAAAAGTTAACTACAAGGTGCATGTGTTAACCAATTTGTAGGCTCTGCACCCAAACTAGTAAAAAGTTGTGCTACCAAACCCGAGAAGATTTGCCAAATTCCTCTAAAATTTCAAGCTTTCAAAACTATCCTACTCATTTTTATTCTTTCGAAGTAACATCCAACCCAATCTCCCTTTTTCCACCATCTATTAAGACCCATCATCCTTCTCCTCCCTTTCCCAAAAAAATAACACAAGAAGAAGACCCTCCACAAAGTCCTTTTCCCCAAGCTTTTCATGACACCTCCTTGAGCTCGTTCTCTTTGTCCAATGTAAGTTGTGGAAATCTTTCTCTCTAATCCATGGCCTCCTCATCCTTCAAGAACCAATGAGAATCAAAAATAATTTGCCCTCCAACTCCAATGGAGTTTAGGATGAGAATTTTTGTGCCCAATGAAACACTAGAAGGTTCCATTCAATTAAATATGATGATATTCCTTATGACCAATGGAATTGCAGGACTCATCCTATTCTTTATCTTGATGAGGTTCTTGAATTTGATCCTTATCCATTCCGTTCGTTTGACTTTCACATCTTACTTTTTCATCGTAATTATTTTAAGTAACTAACTATTAAGATAATTTATCGATAGTAATAAGTAAACATCTTTGAGTTCCTACTTGACTAAATCAACTCAATGGTAGTAGTAACATTCCCGCATACCATTTATTCTTTTGATATCCTTTAATTTTTTTTTACCAAACACTAATTAACTCTGTAATACATAGTAAATTGGAATTAAAATTTCCATCACAAGAACCCTTATGTACTTTTAGATCCATCGTCGAAATTAGGGCTTGATGAATCCATTAAAACTAGGATGTCTTAGTTTTCATGGGGTTCCACCGTTCTTGCCACACATTATGCCTACCTTAATTTGTTAAATAAAGACATCGACCCCTTCTGAATGTAAGTAACAAATTTTTTCGACTACCTTTTTAGTTTTTGTTGACGCATGTGAAGATTTAGTCATGGTGGATGATGTTGTTACGCCATCAAATCCTCCAATTGCGTTCTAGAAGAAAAAAAGCTTGAAGAAACATCGTTTGATGTGAATATTGAAATAGTGGTGCACATTCAAATCGATCGTTCGGCATGGGATCGTCGATTATCTTTTAACCCACATGTTTTATTGATTTATTTAGAATTTGTTCTCGCTCATGGAGTTGCACTGGAAAGATTTGAAAAATGTTATTATCAAACTTAGGTTCTTGGTGATGGCCATTATTGTTGGCTACAAGGTACAATCAACCCCCTTTCCATGGAGCATCGAGCCGAATACCTAGCTCGCACCATTCGTCACATTTTGGATTTCCTGTAGTTGTGATTTATCCTTTCTAAATCGTTTACTAAATTGTAATTCACTTGAGGCTATAAACCTTAAACCCACACAACCATGCGCATTCATCATGCTTTATTTTAACATGAAGTTGCTAAAAACCCCTAATAACCTTACCACTCGAATATCCTTGATGCAACTCTTAAAAATTGAAACTATTGCACATGGTTGTGTTGGTATGGTTCACATTATGCCAAGCACATTCCACACATTAAAAGGTTTTGAACCACCTTAACATACATTTTTCATTTAGGCTTTTGACATTTGTTCCTTTGTATGTTGCCCAACCCCAACATCAAAACCTCCACACATTGTAAACAAAACTTTTTTTCTTCCACCCCCATATGGGATTGTTTACATTTTTACCAAAATGACATGAATTCAATTTAAGCCATATAAATATTTATTATTTCAAAAGTATAATTGATAGACATTTTATAATACATTACCATGGTAATCAATGTTAGTTGTTTCATGTCATGTCACATTAATTTTGATGTTGATGTAGCCTAAATAATCACATTGGTTAAGGGTTAACATAGGGTCAATTTAAGTCAAATTAACTTAACTTTATTTTTGGTCGCTCAAAATTAACTACCCCAAATGCAATTGAAATTATGTCATCACAAAGTTTTGGTTATCATTGGGTGAAATGGATCTTGATATCTTATATATGGCAATTGATTATTTTTTAAATCAAAAACTTTAGTGATGTCATTTGGATGATTTCAATTTTGTTTTGGAAGATTGGTGGACATGGTGGACTTGGGTTTCTATCCATATGGCCATTAATTTTATTTCCAAAATTGATGGATATTTAATCCTAATAAAACGGAAAAAAATTTAATCCATTTAAATCTAATTATTAACATTTTGATGATTTGAATTTTATTTTTTTCAAATAATGTGAATTAGGTTTCAATCCCCTTTGGACCAAAATTCAATCCCAAGAATAAACAAATGATAACAAAATGAATTTACTTGTAAAGTGTAAATTAGTGAAAGTGTGATTGGGTGATATCACAAGGAACCACTTGAAAGAATGGTTCAAGAATTAAACTTGGCAAAATAATATTCATGGGTCTTTTTTTCGAAATTTTATAATGTTTTCTCCTCTTTATCCATTACATGCCAAAATATACAACCTTAAGTTTTCATTG
The DNA here is from genome assembly GCA_963920785.1 of Sphagnum contortum. Classification (NCBI taxonomy): domain Eukaryota; kingdom Viridiplantae; phylum Streptophyta; class Sphagnopsida; order Sphagnales; family Sphagnaceae; genus Sphagnum; species Sphagnum contortum. The sequence continues at coordinate 19,564,143 of OY987279.1, read as the reverse complement.
GAATAAAAATAGGTGAAAACCATTACAAATTTGTATTCTTAATTTCTATGGCCGTTTCAAGAATCACAAATGTGAACTTTGGAAATTCACAACTAAATTATATTTATTCAATCAATTACCTAATAAAAGACAAAATAGAATATGATCTAAAATAACTTTGCAAATATATATATATACACCCCGAAAATATGTATCAAAAGAGTTCCTAACCCAAAACATTCAAACAAAACCAACATTATTTTCTTGAAACCTTTTAGTTATGAAATGTTTAGGAACATCAAAATTCAAAATATTTTGGATTTGATTAAAGTTTCAAAATGTATACAATCTAGTTAAGTATTTACCAAAAAACTTAATGAAAGCCCTTCTTAAAATATTTCTTATAAATTTTTTAAGTTTAATGGTCTAATAAAATGAAAATGTGATTTTCCTTACAATGTCACCCAATCATACTTTCACCCAAATGTTTAATAATAAATTATTCACAAGAGCATTAAGTCAATGTCAAATCAATGTCAATCATTAAATCAATATATGAAAATTAGACATCACATTAATGTGATGATTGGTGTAAATTTAGCGTGACACATTAGTCTTGAAAACCCTATAGATTACTAATAAAGTAAAAGCAAACATTGTTTTGTGATTATAAAATAATCACAACCAACATTTACAATTAAAACTCCATTACTTGCATAAATTTAGTTGCACACAACATGTAGTTGCAGATGTCAACCTTAGCACGATGTCAACATATTCCACAAGGATGAAATATATAATCAATGAATGTGGTTTCATCCGTTGACACATACACAAGTATGACTACTTCCCATTATTTGCAATTGAATTGTAGGCCAATAATTAATTGTCACATGACAACATAACTTAATTTCTATAAATTTTTTTAAAATTTTTTAAATTATTTTGGTTATCCATTTTGGATGGTTTTAATCATGACACATGGTGCAATAATTTTTTTTTGTGTGGCATACTAATTGAGTTTGGCCAAAATGAATTAAATATAAATATTTAAGTGGGTAGGTAATTTACCTACTTACCTAAGTTATGTACTTGCTTACTTATTAGCTATTTAAGTTAAGTCTTTACATATTACTTGAGTAGGTAGGTAGGTAGATAAGCAGGTAAGTAGGTAAAGGCTAGCCATTTTAGGATGATTTTATTTTATTTTGGGATCAACTTTTAAGGTCAAACCTCTTTGATTGGTTCATTTCAATTCACACTTGTTTTTTTAACGTTTTCATTTTTTTAAGTTGTTTCAAATGCACTTGTTATATAGTTTATAAAATTGAAACAAAGAATAAAACATATGGAATAACTTTTTAATTGCAACTTCGTCACAATCATAGGATCCTAGATTTTTTTGTTCATGTTCACAAGTTTTTTTTATTAGTTCATCCCAAACGGCACATGCACTTTGAATGTCTATAAGGCATATCGCAAATATTTTCTTATTTCATCTAACTATTTATTTTCCAAATTTAACTTGTAAACAAAAGATATGGGATAAATTTTAATGAAAGGGAAACATTACAACATTATGTAACACTATCACATATTTACACAATAAAATACCTACTATTTCACCTACCTAGACTTATTACTTACTACTTATTACCTAGCCTATTTAATAAATCAATATATGATTTTAAAGTTTTTATTGGAATAAAAAATGGAAATTGCTACAAATTTATATTTTTAATTGCCATGGTCCTTTTAGGAATCACATTACTAAAATTTGAAATTTCATAACTAATTGATACATACTCAATTAATTACTTAATAAAAAAAAACCTCTAATAAAGTACCTTAAATTTTTATTTCCCAAAAAAAATCCTCAAACATGTCTCAAATATGTGTTCCCAACCAAAAAATTCAAAGAAAGGAAACAACATTACAACATTAAAACTTTTTCTAAATGTAATGATTAGGAACACCAAGATATAAAATATCCTTGATATCATAAAATTTCAAAATCTATACAACCTAACAAATATATTCACAAAATTTTTAAATGAAAATCCTTATGTAAATGTTTTATATATATTTTAAAAGTTGAATGGGTCCAATAAAATGAAAGTGTGACATTCCTAGTGGTACCACCCAAGGATGGGTTTGCCCCCTAGTAACCTACTTACCACCAACCTACCAATTACCGAACTATGTTAACTACTTACTAATCTATCTATTTACCTGCCCAATTGAGCAATCCATTTACCTACCGCAATTACCTACCTACTTACCTAGATATATTCTTAATACAACTTAGATGAATTTTGAATGTGACTAATGAGATTTCTTAACCGATTCTTGGATGAAAACACATTTAAAACTTATTCACATGGAAGGATGAAGCTTCCAATGATTTCAAAATTCCCAAGGGTGGTTAATAGTTGCAACATACACATACTTGCATATGATTGCAAAATATAAGATTTCTTCTAATGTAACTAAGCCAAGCATAGGAAATTTCAAAAATGTTTATGAAACAATAAAATAATTGAAAATATAATAAAGATCTATGTTAAAAAAGACTGAAAGAACATTTGGTCCATTTTTATCTTGTGTGGAGGCAATAAAACCTTTTGTCCCCTTATTACATTTATAAGAATTTTCAAAAAATTAGGACAAAAAGAGTTTTGAAAATAGATCAAAAAATTTCCATGTTTATAGGATGATAAATTAGTGGTCATGAATCCCTCATACAAAATATTCAATGAAATATATTTATACTATGTTCGAATATAAAGATTATTTCATTCTTGAAAGGGTTGTCAAAATAAATAAATAAATAAATAAAATCTATTTGTTAAAACATATTAACATGCATTTCACAAAAACTTTACATTGCAAAAAGAAAACTTCAAAAGTTATATATATATTTTTTCAATATTTGAAAATGTACCTTTATGATGTGAATTTAAAAAACTAATGCACAATAATACATAACTATTATGTCTTTAATTGTTCAATAAAAAAAATAAATTGTATAATAGTTTTGTAACTGATTTTGTTGTTACTTTATGTTTATTTTCAAGTAAACAAAGAGGGCAATAAAATTGTGTAGTTAAAAAAAGAAAAAGATTTAGATGCATCTTCATTTATAAATAAATATACAATATGTTCATCAAGTGCCAATTTTACCAATTTTATAATTTTTTATAAAGGCAAATATTGATTTATAATTATTATGATTAGTAACATAGCTGAATAATATAGTTCATATCCAAGGGGTTGGTTAACAAATGCAAGGAATGACCTTGTCAATACAAATCATTATGCTATCCCTTCAATCATCTTCTCAATCTCCTTGCCTTGCCTTCTTGGAAGTCTTACTTCAAATAAGGTATTATCTCCTAGCTTTCACAATTTCAAACAGTGTTGGTTAGTTTTGGGTTCTGAACTTATTTAGTCTTCAAATTTGACTTGTAGGATCATTATGTTGAGTTAGAATTGAACCATGCTATGAGCCTATTCTTCAAACTGAACCCAAAACAAAACCACTCTTGACCTATCTCCCTAACTAGAGCTCGAACTCGACTAGTATTGTAAGACATATTTACACATAGCTCTTTAGGAAATTAGGTGTTTTTGGTTGAAAAAATGTGACAAGTTGAATGAATTTTTTTCACACAAATTTTTTTTTTTGGGGTGTGACATTGAGCTAATGTAATTACAATAGAGGTCCCCTCATTGAGAAAATTAATCTAAATGGGAACTCACATTAGTTTCAACCATGGCTACTCAAATGGAGGTCAATTTCTGACCATGGTCCCAAAACACACTTTTAAACTTATTCCTTGATTTCTTGAATGTGGCACCCTTTGCTCAATGCTCATTCATACCCAAGCCAAGCAATATTAGCTCTTTCTTGACCTATCCTATTTGAAAAGGCAACGATGACTCCCAAAATGACAAGTGTTTCTTCCTCATCAAGCCTTGATCATGTATCAATTGAATAGATTCATTTGAGCCTAGGATAGATGACCCTTACCAAAGATTAGTACTCATGGTGGTCTATAATACATACTTCAGCTAGGCATATCCTACTTAGCTCATAATTGGGTTCCATGAATTTTATTTCATCCCAACAACTTTCCATGCAAAGATGGGCAATTATTCCAACTATTTGTGAAACCCTTTAATCTCTTGTAAACACATATGTGCTCACTAAACCCATGGATTACTGGTTGCTGTACAATGGCCTTTCCATGCAATCAAACTTTGAATACATGATTTGGAAGCATTCATAGATGGAGGTTATGATGGAGGGTGATATGTAGAATCCATTAAAGATGTGTGTGAAAATCAACCAAGTTAAAACAAGTTCATGGATGGATCAATAGTCTTGGAAACTCTATTTGATTTTTTTGATTTTTTTTCAAGGGTCATGTAGTTAGACTAAGTCTGGTGGGCATGTGTTCTAATGAGAAATCAAAGCAATTTGAATGTCATATTTGTAATAATGAATTTTGCACTGACCTTAACTTGGCCATGTGATCAACTCATGGGAATGACAAGTAATTGCCCTTACCAAGATGAAGGCAAACCAAAGGCTTGATAAGGAATAAGTTGAGTGCAAGTTTGAGACATGGCCAAGCTAAGGAGGGTGCAACATTCAACAAGACAAAATGAAAATGATTGAGAATCAAGGGGAGGCCTTTTTTAAGACTTTGAAAGTGTGTTCCCATTTTGGGAATTGTGATTCTTGAAAGTATTCGCTCTTCAAAGTGGGATTCAAGGTATCCAATGTCTTTGAATTAAGTGATTTTTCTCATTGAAAAGTGCCCTTGTGATCCTAGAAAGAGGTCATTTGCTAGACTTTTAAAATCATTTGAAACTTTGAGACAAAAGTGGCCCAATGCATCTTGTGCATTCAATGTAGTTTGGAAGCCTAACAAATGATGTTTGATTGAAGATCTTGTCCCAACATTGAAAGGACCTTGTATGGTTCATTTGGTATATCTTTTGGGAGCTATGAGGCTCCAAAGTTATGAAACAACAAAATGTTCAATATTTTGTTTGGATTTGGATAGTATGAAGGATTTTGCCATTTCAATGTAGTTGTCTTCACTACCTACAATATGTTATAAGGAGTGTAATACCTCCTTTGGGGATCCAAGTTGTGATGAAGTCCATGTGAATTCATGACTAATCCCAAATTCAATTTGGGCTCAAGTTACACAAAACATCCTCTTAAACATGCTCTTGATTGTTTTGTGTCATTGAAGTCTCCAAAAGTTGTTAATGCAGTATGAATTTTGCTTAGTTTTCTTCGAGCTCCCCTAACCTTGACCTAGTTGCATGGAGTTAGGATGTGAATTTGATCCTCAAGTAAAGGGTGAAATGCTAGTGGAATATTTTGATTACATTTTTTCTAATGAAATATTGTTTTGTTCATTTTAATTCAATGTTTATGTCTAAAGTACAATAATCTAGTATGACAAATGCCATATTAGTGCATATCTTTATTGTCGTGAATGATGCAGGTTTGATATTGTGATGATATACATCCTTAAATCTTAGAGTGAATTGCCCAAAGCATGGTGAATTGTTTGAGATAAAAATTGGATGGAGTATAATTCTCTCACTCAAACCGAAGATCGATCAGACAGAAAATCCCAAAATTCTGGTCTAAGAGGGACAAAGTTCACAAAAATGAGAACTTGATTGAAATGAAAAGACCAAATTTTTGGAGCTAATAATGAATGGAAAAAGGAGAACCCCAACTGCTGGAACCTTTTAATGTGAACTGGGGGTTACATGGATTGAAAACAATAGTTGAGGTTCAACTGGAGTCAGACTGAACTTCCGAATCTGAAATACCAGTCCAACTGGACTGAAATCCTAAATGGAACCAGACAGTGGACTCAAAATTAAAATCTGGTAATTCTGATTATCATCAACATAGGTTACCAATCTTTTAACCTCTAATAAATAACCAAAAAAAGAAAAGAAAAATAATAAATTTAATTTATAATATAAAAAACCTTAACAATCAGTTAATAACTGGCACAATAAATAGGCAGTTCATAATCAACTGGTTATTTGATGATCTACCCATGTGCATAACCGACGCTTATTACCTAATTTTTTTTAATATACCTGTGTGGTTCCGAAAAAAAAATAAAAAAAAAGAACCTATTAAAAAAATAAAAAAATAACAGCCAACATTGGTTCTAACCAGAGTCAGACTTGGACTGAAAATTTAAAAACTATATTTTAAAAAATATATAATTAAATAAAATCTCATTCTAAGTTCTAACTGGAACTGGACTTGGACTATATTTTTAAAATATATATAATTAAATAAAATCTCGTTCTAAGTTCTAACTGGAACTGGACTTGGACTGAATAATAGAAATTCTTGTTGTACATGGAACCACAACTTGGACTGAAAAGAAATAGTCTGGTTCTAACCAGTCCAACCACAGTTGGACTGAAAATTAAATAAATAAATAAAAGCTGGTACTAGGCCTAACTAGAAGTAGACTTTGGACTTCAAAAAAATAATTTAAGATCTGGTAACTTGAAGAAACTAGTGATTTTTTCCAATGAAATTTGTTGCATTAACCCCAAAAAAAAAAAAAGGGAGAAATTTTTATTTTTATTTTCCTAGTGTAAATTTTCCTCTTTTTCCTTTTGGGGGTGGGGGAGGGGGATACAAAAAAAAAAAAAAAAACTACGCTTGTTCTAAGTTCTAACAGGGACTGGTCAGAGTTGGACTGAGAATGAAAAATCTGGTTCTAACCCTAGTTAAGAATTTGAGGAAAACGTTAAACAAGAGGTGTGTCACACTCTGGCCTTGCCATGTAAATTAAAAAAGGTATCTAAAGACAGAAGAAGAATTATGGAAACTCCAAATATTTCACACCATGCAAAAATATAATCTTCAGAAAATCTTCTGAAAAAAGAAACCAAAAATCCTTCAAGATATTATCACTCTATAATAACTAATATCAAAGTTTCAACACTAGCCAAAAATATCAGCTTTCAAAAATCCTCATATAAAAATAGACCAGGCTTTTTTACCTAGGCCCCAAAATCCCTAAAGCTTCTATATACTCTATAATGAATCTAAACACAATATCCTTGCCTTGGTAGTAGGCAAGGCCCAAAAAAACACACACACACACACACACACACACATATAGGCACCCAAACACAAGAAAGGAACTCTGTAAGGTAACAAACAAATTGCGGTTAAGAAGAAGAAGGATCCAGAGTCAAAAAGAGAGAGAGAGAGAGAGAGAGGCAGGCGCAGGTGCTCGAAAGACGAAGAAGGCGGTGGTGGCGGCGGCAGGCAGGCAGGAGGGAGCTGGAGCAGCAGAGAACGGCATCTCTCTCGGCCCAGGAGGGCGGAGGGGGGGGGGAGCAGAACAACAGACATCAACAGAGACACTTGCACAAATTTGGGCTTGTGCTCATCTCTGACTGGTTGCATCTTCCCAGGTAAGAAGCTGCTGCTGCTGCTGCTGCTGCTGCTGTACTTATCCTGCCCTTTCTTTCTTTCTTTCTTTCTTTTTTGTTTGCTAGTTGCTGATGCAGAGCAAGGTCGCATCAAGGTCGGTCCGGCGAGGAGCCGACCCTGGCTTTTTTTTGTCCTTTTTTTCCCCCCCCCCTCCTTCTCCTTCTTCTTTTCTTTTTTTCTCTAGAGCTCAATTTTTCTTTTCATTCTTGACAGTGAGCTTGCTTGTTGATTACATGATGCCAAACTGTAGCCGGAAGGAGCCAGCAGTAGTAGCATGCAGCTGCAGAATCTGTTGTGCTGTTGCAGCAGTTCGTGGTCATGGTTCAAGTGCTGCTGCTGCTGCAACAACAAGAAGTCGGTCGTACTCGCCGGCCGACGATGAAAATTTTCATAACTTCTTCTTTTTTCTTTTTTTTTTCCTCCCTTTTTTCTTTTCTGAGATCACTGGTCGTTGTCGTCTTTTTTTTCTTTTTCCCTCTCCCCCCTCTCAATATTGCGGACCTCTGCAGATGCAGGCATCCACGAGACGATGATTAGAACGGAGCCAAGGATATATGTGATGTGATGTTGTTGTTGTTGGGTTTTTTTTTGGGTCGTCTGGAAATTGGAAGTTCAGTAGATTCGTGCGAGTTTTCTTGCGATGTAGTGTAGCTTGAAGACGTATTGAGACCTCAGGAGCTGCGTCTTCTTCAAAGTTGAAAACTTAGTACTTGTTTCATCCGGGTTTCAGTAATATTGCAGCAGCAGCTGCTGCAGCCGACGTGCCTGGCAGCGGATTAGAGCTATGCAGCTTAGTGCCCATTTTCCTTCTTTGCTTGGACATGAATTTCGCATCGAGTTTGCATGTTAGGTTGAATCACACGACCCGCGTGGTGCGGTCAGCTTGTACTGAAGCTGCTTCTCATGAAATAGCTAGCTCTCATGATGGAGAGCTTTGGCCCTGTTCCCTAGACTGGCAATCTTCGCTACTACACAATCTGCTGCTTCCGCAGAATTATGTAGGAGCTTAGAAGTTGTAAGGCATCTCTCAGCTGATGAAACTAGCTCCTCTAGTTGTGTTCGCTCGAACACAACTAGAGATCAGTGTGCACATAGCGAGAAACTGCAGCTGCTGTATGTGACTCGCAGGCTGCAACTATCGGCAAAGGTCTAGCATTAATCGACTCAGTATCACTAATCGGCCTTTGTTCTCCATTCCCTAATTTGACTAGCTGGTTTTCTTGAATGACTTTGCGCGGTTGGTTGCATTCTCGCGGTCATGCAACCAGCAGGCTGCGGTGTCGCGTACTTCTACTGCCTGCACTTGTTCAGCTGTCTGCAGTTAGTTAGACATCGTTAAGCATGTCGCGGCACGGAGCTGGAGGTCCTTCCGTTTGGGACTCTGCATCAGCTGAGCACGCGGTAGCTGCAGCTGGTTTACCAAGTTCAACAGCCACTTGCACGATACATGAAACCTGCAGCTCGTTAATAATGCAGTACTCGATACAGCTAGGTTTATATCTGCGCCTGTCGCTCCACCTTAGATATTGTGCAGTCTCGCGGGGCGTCTTTTGTCTGCCATCGACGCATCATCAGCAGCTGCTTTGTCCTGGCACACCCTCTTACCGTACCAAGAGCATAAAGTCCAAGTTTGGTGTGCGTTGTTTGTGTGAAGGCATATTGATCAGAAGAGTAGCAACACACACATGAAACAAACAGCGACAGTTCACCAGATTTGTGCTTCTGTGCGTACGTGATCAGCGCTCCATTCCAGCAGTTTGAGCTTTGAAGACACAAATGATGCAGCACATGGCGGCCTATGCTGCAAGTTCTAACATCACAACGGAGCTCATTCAGAAGGTTCATTCTCTAGCCCTCCCTTATAAATCATGGATGCTCAAACATATTGTCTCGTATAGTTCGAGTTCGACCACCATCCACTAGGTCCAACGTTGCAATGGTGATTATCGGAGAGCTTCTGAAATCAACAAAAAAAATTGTGTAATCAGTGGAGCAGTTCGATCGATCTTAGCTCATGATTAGCGTTTGTTGGTCTCGACGTCTGATCATTTTGATGGATACTATCATATTGGAATCGAGTATAACATCAGCTGAAATAGCTAGATTCATAATAGCTAGACAACGTCGAAAACATCATAGCCGAGCTCTTCGACAACATCGGAAACTTGAGCTTTTAGATCGACGACGACAAATGCAGAGACGAACGCCCGCGGCGTCCTGAAGTGCTTGAATCACCTCTTTCAGCAAGCTTCTGCCTTAAGCTTACCAAACTCTACAGCTAAAGTCGAAGCTGGGAATGTACTATTGCTAAAGATTGTTATCGAGCAGCTAGCGCGCCTGCTTTTCATGCTATTTCAAAAGCCGCAAATCAGTCGACGAAGTAACTAGCGACCTAGCCATTATTGCTTCCCGGAAGCAGGTCTGAGAAAACGGATATAGCTGTGATCCATCAAGTATAAGTCAGAGACAAGGAGCTGCGGTAGAGAACAAACTTATGGACGATCATCATTCCTTTGCTTTTGCATAGGAATCATTCTACCGAAACTTGTGCAATCCAGCAGCTGCCTTAGTTCATCATTACTCCGGGAGCTGAGCTAGCTTGAAGAGTCGAAATACTGAGCTCACAGATCCATCATGCAACAGACTAGGCGTCACATCATGACCTGTTCAGGATTAGTTGGTCTAAGATTTCAACGTTTTGATGCATTTCCGTCTTCATCGTCAACTGGTAGCTGGTATGGTCTCTCTCCATCGAGCCTGTTACGATACTTGGAGCACACATGAGAGTTACAACAACAGGCGGCAAGCAGTTTCTTCTCTGAAAAGCGGGCTCTCTGTCAAACTGATGAGCTTTAGAATCCTTTATGCTACGTGAAAACAAACTAGTTTTCAAGAGGAGTAGCTGCTGTTTCATGATGACAGATGAACTCGACCATATTCTGCTTATAACTCTAGATGCCAATCAGCAGCTTATCTAGCTGAGTCTTATATTTCGTGGTGCTTTCTGTGGTGCGCAATGTGGTGCTTTCTTTCGCTGTTTGTTGTTGTTGTTGTACATATTCTCTTGGTTTTTGGTTGGATTGAAACGGGCGCCAATTTGTTTGTTGGGGGTGGGGGATTGCGGGGGATGGTTGATCAGTACTTGGACGAGAATAAGCAGCTCATTCTTGCCATTCTTGACAACCAGAACCTCGGCAAGATCAATGAGTGCGCCACGTAAGTAGAAATTCCTCAAACTTCCACCTCCATCTATGATCTATGGACTTCGCTGAGCTGCTGCATTGCATTGCAATGCATTACCTGTGACAGGGGTAGATTGGGGGGAGAGAACGCATTAATTTATTCCACTTGTTGGAATAATGGTTTCTTGTTGTTACAGTCATGCTGCTTCAGAACATTTCCCATTCAGAACAATGTTATAATCATTCTGAAATTGTTATCTGTAGAACCTCTTGTACCCAAAAGATTGCATAATATTTTGCACCCAAAAATTTGCAAAAAGTTGTTTAGGTCAGCATTTAGTATTTTTGCAGTCACCCTAAAGAGTCGTCACCCTGCACATAATTTCTGCAACTCTTGAGGACTTCTCCATAAGTTAGTTATAGAAACGATGTTACAAACATCCTTTGGAATCTTGGTTGCAGAAGTCGACGTTCTGCACAAGAGATTCAACGCAGTCGTTCCGAGAACCAAATTGATGATCTTGGAATTCGACAGAGTAGGTAGTATTTCAGAGGTTTGTGCAGCTTGCTGGGCATCAAAGCTAATCTTTTCTGAGATCTGGTATCAATCTAGAAAATAACATGCTTCAAGGACTATATTGCTGTAACAAACACCTTCAAAGAGAAAACTTCTGAGAATGTGTTCAGAAACCGATCAGTCGTGAACTCTAAAGTTTCAAGCACTTGGTAAGAAGAGCCTCCTGCGCGCAAGAGGTTAGTCCAAGGTTGTTGTAAGATGTATGGGCAAGGGCTGCTGCTGCTGGAAAATGCTCCTCGAGATTAATGAGTGCGGCTTGGGTGAGAATTATTGTATCAGGATCTGAACTTGATTGTATACTGAAAGAAGCTTGCTGCAGACTAGTTTTATAACATATGTAACATGCAGATTCAAAGGAGATAACATTCTGCAAACGGCTGATCCGGCAAGGGAGATTTCTAACGTCCTTGTGGCTGCTGATTATGCAGGTACCAAGCCAAGCTGCAGCAGAATTTGATGTACCTGGCAGCCATAGCTGATGCGCAGCCACAACAAGCTGGATCTCATGCTGCCCATAATCAACCTCAGGTGCAATTTTCATCTGAGTCTTGTAATCAGGTGTGCACATATAAGATTACCCAGCTTCTGCACGACTTGCACATGCCTGGATTACATTAGTTTTCGCAGGACTGTGCAGTAGTCACGCGGGATCTGCATGTTACTTGAAAAATGTATGGCAGTAGCAGCTTGTTGAGTACAGCAGCTAATATCTGCATACCCGCAAGCAGCTCCTCTTTGTGAAAGACCGTAGAGGTCGTTCAGATCTCGAGCAGATTTGTTGACGAGTTAAAGCTCACTGTAAATTGACACCAAGTGCATGCGCCTTGATGGAATTGGTGTACAGGCTGCTCCAGCTGCTCAGATCCAGCCAGCCCAGCAGTACCTCCAACAACAGCAGTTCCTCATGTCGAATCAACGAAACTCATCAATTCCTCAGTACCTGCAACAAAGTCAACAAGCGTCTCAGCAGTCCTTCTACACGCAACAAGCTATAATGTCAAGCGCCGGCGGCGGGGGCAGTGGACTTCACATGTTGTCGAGCGACAATTCAAGAGGCATGGCAGGAGACAATGGCCCGCATCATCATCATCATCTAGAGTTGCAGTCGGCAGCGGGATTTTCAGATGGTGGCAGCTCCAGAGATCACGGCAATAATATTCAATCAAGCCAGCAGCTCGGCCTGCAGCAAGTGCATGATCAGATGCATCACGCGGGAGGTGTTGGAGGACCTGATCATCTTGGGGTGTCGTCTCCCTTGGGCCACAGAGATATTGGAGGATCCGGCCAGGCCGGAGGAGATGATTCAGAGGCATCTTATCTCAAGGGTTCGGATGCCAGCAGTTTATGAACAACTCCAGAGGTATAGTATATACAGAAACCGCTCGCTGCTGCACCCGGCCGAATTCGACTTCAATCTCATCTCGCGTAGTTCCTTCTAATGCCAGTCAAGTTGCTGCAGTTTTACTACATCTCTCAAGGTGCTCCAAAACAAGATCGGTCTTATCAGAAGATTCATCACGATCTTTCACTCATGCAGCTGTTGCCGAATACTGAATCTTCACACACATCACCGTTGCAGTTACGCTTCAGACTTTCTCGTTGCAGGCACACACTTCGCTCATTCTTCTTCTTCTTCCTAGACTTCTTCTCATTCAATATTCTACTACAGTACTGTTTCTAAATACATGAGCTTATAAGTACGTTGTCGTCTAGTAATTGCATGAAGTTCAAGAGGCAATCAGGCTGCGTCTTTGTCGAACGACAAGAAAGTTGAGCTGGAGTAGCTGTACAGAGCTCTGGGGATCATACTGTGGAGAATGTTTTTTAGTGTTGCATGCACTGGACTGATGTACCAGCTGCAGAACCGATCATGGGGGGTGGTGGTGCTGATTCCAGCTGCTATTTTGTTGTTCATTCGAATCTAATTCTTCTCTGCAGCTGCATCCTTTCTCTTCTTAATCACAATATTATAACACTGGAATTAATTACTTAACGAAGTTAAGTGCGATGATGATCTCTAATCAATTTTTTTGGCCATGCAAATGGGGGCGCTGTTGTACATACCTTGCATCTTAATACGTCCTAGAAGAATTCTGATATTTGGATCGAAGTACCGTGATCTGGAGGTAGCTAGCTGCAGATCAGCTGCGTGCACTTTGTTGCACATAATTACATGCTGCAGGCTATTATCATTCACAGTTGCTGTAGCACTAGAATATGATCATATATTTCAGTGAGGACGACTCATTGAATCTGGGTTTAGGTACAGGACCACTTTAGGTTTCCATGTAAGTAGTCCTTTGAACAGTTTCAGTCTGAAATTTGTTTAGTAGATTCTCAAGAGGAGGGAAAAAAAAGGAAAGGTGTCTTTTCAAATCTGTGTTTTTCTAGAGTAAAAACACCACAGGCAATAAAAAAATTTCAATACCTCTTGGATGAGTATATATATTATCGCCATGACGTGAGAATATTATCACTGCAGACAAGTAATACGATCAGTGTCTGAAATAGGAAGAAGCTGCTCGATCATCGCCATCCCTCCCAGCAGCTGCGGCGGTGCGGTACTTTCTTAATCTACTGCTGCAGCCGGCCTATAGGTTTCTGGTTCAGTTGGTGACGATGGGTAGTTCGTACTACGTAGTTCATGCAGCTGCAATATCTCCTCGATTCTCAACTCAACAGTGTAGTACTACGTCCTTTGCCGAGAAAATTATACGTGTGTCGAGCCATGAACCGATCACGTGCTGTCGGAAACCATATAATAAATTCCACACACATCCAAAAAGAAAAACTGGCTCTCTCTCTTTCTCTCTCTCTCTAATAATCCCTCTGCTGCTGCATTGGAGATCGTGTATTAGAAAAATTAAGAAAAAAGAAAGCAAAGTTCTCCATGTTGGAAAATGTGTGAGTACTGGAATTGTTTTTCTCCTACAAAAGTCTCGACGAGTCTCTACAGTCTCGATTGGATTGGAGATCGTGTACTACAAAACAAAAGTTAGCAATAGTAGCAAGTGTTGTGGGGGTGTAAACTGCATTGTTCATGCCAGGGAACGCCTCCTGTTTGAACTTCAAAGACGATCTCATGTCTGGGAGAGGACAAGATCCGGAACTGCAGGAGTGGTCTTTCTGAGGAATCTGAAAATGATCACTGGTGAACTAAGTTATAGCAGGCTGCAGGACCCAGGTGCTGCAGGCAGCTCTAGGCTTTTTGAAATTGTAAAAACCCTACCAGGCATTTATTGGCTTTGCTGCCACCTCCTGTCTCCAAGGGAGAGAGAGAGAGAGAGAGAGAGAGAGAGTACCTAGTATTATGGAACAATTATATGGGGACGAGAGAGAGAAAGAGAGAATACCTAGTTTTCCATTTGCTCTCACAGGAATGTTCCAGTGTTAAGAGCATCTCCACCAACGTTCAGTATGTGACACTGCACACTGGAAATCTTGGTTGAGGTCCAGTGAATCCATTGGAAGACTACTGGGACCGTGTGAAAAAATGCACAGCTTTCATTCAGAGCCCTGCAGGAGCCCGTGAACAGTCTAGTAAACACAGTGAAATTGTATTTCTCCACTGCTCCCTGTTTCCCATTGGCTACATAGTTTGATTGGGTTAGTCCAAGTGGGTTGCTATTAGTAAATCTCCCACCTACTTACAGTCCCAGTTTCAGTTTTATGGGTGGGGTTGGAAAAAGAGTTAGGAACTAAAACTTGGATGTGAGAAATATTTTTGTACTGTCACATACTGAGCGTTGGTGGAGATGCTCTTTAGTCTGGTATAGACTTCTGAACAGACTAAGTCTGGTGGTCCTGGTATCAGAGAGGCGGGGACAGGGGGAGGGGGCAGTCTTTGTTTTTTCCATTGTACTGTAGCAAGTTGCAACACTGGCGAGCATCACCAGACAGATTCAAACAGATTTCGCCTTAACTGGAAACACTTTTGTACAGGATCATTAAAACTGTAGCCAGTAGACAGACTTGTGGCAACACACTCCCAAAAAACAGCCAAATTTTGGCGATTTGTTTTCCAGGAAATGGGGATTTTCGCCAGAAATTTCAGGCAGTGTTGCCATTTGCCAAAAAAAAAAATTCACCAAAAAAAAGCTTGCAGCCTGGGGGGCGGCTGGGGGCTTTTTTTGGTCCTTGCCCATACGAGGTCTAGACCATCACTAGAATGTTCATGGGGTGTGTATGTTACTGTGATTATTCTGAGTTCCTTTTCTTGGGGGGAACAGAATGGTCTTTCTATGGCTTTTTTGTCTATTTTTAGTTCTCTGATAATGGCAAAATGGAGGGGTCCTCTGGGGACGCAACTTGGGCAGGTGTCAAGAGTCATCATCTACAAGACCATTCTGCAAAATCCTCAGGCAAATCCACTTGAAAACCATTACATAGTGGAGTGGGCAGGGTACATCCCAGTGTGCCTGTATTTCTTCTACCTGTTTGGAAATTTGGGCTTGCCCAGTAATTCCTCACTAGCACCTCACCAGACACAATGGCATTTACCCAGCACCAGTGGTTTTTTTTTGGTGATTTATAGGCACTTCCCTCCACCCCACAGGACCCTGTGGATCTCTAGTGCATTTTTTTAGTGGATTTTTTTTTGGCTTAAATAGTCACATGTGGCATGATGAAATGGCGAATCTTGCCAATAGTTCGTCCTCTAGAGTTATAGGATTGCCATATCCATTGTCCATTGGGTTTTGGAGATCATCAAATCTAACGTCGGATTTAGCCTAGGTATTGAAAGCTGAAAGTAGTTGTTGTTGTGGTCATCATCTATGATTCTCACACACATTCTTTTCGTTGCCTCTCTCTACTCATCAATTAGAACCTCTCACCACTCCTCCTTTCATGTTGTATTGGCCATCATCAACAACTATAGAGCTCATTTAGTGTAGTCATTCACCTAATTTGAACCTCTCATGAATGTTGCACTTCTTAGTTTATTGCACACATTCATCAAAGTTTGAATTTTGATGGCAAGTTGACAACAACATAGAGAGTTTAGTCTACATAGGAACTCATTCTTGAATTGTTTTTAAATTTTGGCAAGCCAATGCTTGTAAATTGCATTTTTTGAATTAAGAGTGATTATGCATATCATAATTGCACATAAATCTTGTTTTTCGTTTAAGATTAAATGTCAAAATCCAAAATTTTAACGAAGTGGGTTGGAACTTGGATTTCTTTTGCAAGCATTAAGGTTTAAGTTGCATGTGCAATGTGCATTGAGCATTGAGGTCCACAACTTTGAAGCTCGAATGTCGAAGTTCTAAGTTTTAATTTTGGATTTAAGTCTCTTGCAATTGCTATAAAGGCAAAAACAAGCCTTTTATAGCTAGCCAATGGAAGTTTCAATCTACAATTTTAGCATCCATAAGAACTATGTAGACATGCGAGCTTAGTGTAACAATAAAAATGCACTCCAAAAATTTGGTAAGTCTCTTGATTTTCTTTTCCTTTTTGATGCATTATGTTTTTGAGTTCCCACTTCCATCTCATTTGAATTCTTGTGAATTGCATCCTCCTTTTTTCATGAGGTTCAAACCAAGTCCATAATGAACTTTTGAATTTCCTTTCTCCACAAAGTTCAAACCAAAATCCATAATTTGAACAAGTGCATACTGTGCTTTCAAAACTTGGTGTTCACTTTTGTTTATTTAAGTTCTTAGTTTTTTTTAATTGTGTATTTTGCATGATGCCTCCTCAACAACCACCACCCAATTTTAGATATAAGCTTATTTTTGGAGCTTTAGTCACTAACAACCTTCACATTCCATCTTTTTTTAACATTGTTGTGTCTATCAACTCCTAGCCTATTAGAACACTTCGTATAAAATTGTCAACATAGGAGAAGCATCTCAAAGACTAAGAAAAATGTCTAAAACACAAAGAGTATGAAACTTACTAAACATTTCAAGATGTTTTGGTCAACTAAATTGCCTTGGGCTAAATTAGTGCCTAAAAGTGATGGTATTGTTGACTAGGTTTGGTGCAAAGTGTGCATAACTATTAAAAGTAGGGAAAGATTATTGAATGCAAAGTTGAATTCTTTATATAAGCATGTTGGTCTAAAGAAGCCCAAAGTAGACACCCCTAGTATGGTAAAAAGTAATATTTATTATTATCTCAAATATGTGCATTAAAAAAATGAAGCATTGTATGTTGCCAATCTTCATAACAATGTGATTCATTAATTGACGCGCTCCCAAGTTCCTTGTAGACCCACTTGAGGGTCTAAGTATACGGCAATGCGAAAGCGGTTGGAATTTGGAACCGCTCCCTAGCTCACAACACTTAGAAGGGTAGAGGGGCATGTTGGAGCTCCGGGATGGGACTAAGAAGAATTGACAAGCTTATTCACTCACACGGGCCTTCATGAAACCACACAAAGTGGTTAGAACTCATTTTGTGACGCGCTCCCAAGTTCCTTGTGGACCCACTTGAGGGTCCAAGTATGTGGCAATGCGGAAGGAGTTGGAACTTGGAGCCGCTCCCTAGCTCACAACACTTGGAGGGGTAGAGGGGCGTGTTGGAGCTCCGGGATGGGATTAGGAAGAATTGACAAGCTTATTCACTCACACGGGCCTGCACACAACCCACACAAAGTGGTTAGTGCATAGTTGGAGCACCTTTGGTGCTAGGACGAGCCACGGGCAACACGGACACACAAGACTCACCACAGCCCGGACTTGGGGGAAGCCACCACCTTCCCCCTTATAGTATACTCTGCAGCTCTCCACGGAGGTGGCATCCAAATGGCCATTTTTCCCGGGACTCCCGCGTGGGAGTCCCGAAATCGTCCCGGGTTGGAGTCCCGGGACTTTGGACGCTGATATCTCCCGACTGCAGAGTCCGATCGCGACGCGGTCTAAAGCAAAGTTGTAGCCCTCGTCGAGAGCTTTCCAACGCCGTGTCGCACTCTCAAATACAATCTCGGGAAGACCTCCATTCCCGACTTTTAGTGGTCGGGAGTCAAACTGCCAGTTTGACTCCCGGCCCTTCTTTTGTCCATAACTTGCCTTTCAGATGTCCGAATGAGCAATGCGAGCCCATTTTAGACATCTACGTTTCAAGAGCTTTCCAACGGTACCAAGAGCGCAACAATCCATTGAGATTCGACCCTTCAACTCGCACTCTGAAGTTTCGGGAGTCCACCGGGACTCCCTCTCCCAAAATGGGAGTTGCCTTGGGAGTGTGAGTGCTCACTCCCTCACACTCCCTCGCATTTCCTTAGACTCCCGGGAGTATGTGATGACTCACGGGCTTCCTCCTCTTGGCCCGCACTCTTCCAATGCCTTTGCCCTTGTTCCCAGGCTTCCTTCCTTTGACTCCCGGGCTTCTTTCCTCTTGACTCCCGCAACCTTGCAACCCCTTGCCTTGGTCGCGAGCCCAAAGCTAGGGTTGCGACATTTTGGGTCCTTTTGGTATTAGGACAGCCACGGGTGAACTCGGACTCACCTTGACACACCACACCCCGGGCTTGGGAGTAAGCCACCACCTTACTCCCTATAGTATACTCTGCAGCTCGCGGCCGAGCCTGCATCCAAATGGCTTTTCTCTCCCAGGACTCCCGGGACTCCCGCGTGGGAGTCCCGAAATCGCGCAACTTTGGACTCCCGCGACTTTGAAGCCTTATAACTTTCGGGGCAGACCTCCAATCGAGTTGCCGTCTGAAGCGAAGTTGTAGGTCTCGTCGAGACCTTTCGAACGGTATGTCGCACGTTCTCTGCACTCAAGTATTTCGGGTCGATTCCCAACTTTTAGTGGTCAGGAGTCAAAACTGGCGGACTCCCGGGACTTCGACTCCCGGGCCTTCTTTTGACCATAACTTGTGTTTTAGATGTCCAAATGAGCAATGCAAGCCCATTTTAGACATCTACACTTCAAGAGCTTTTCATTGATATAAAGAGCGCAACCATCCATGGAGTTTTGACCCCTCAAAACGCTCTCTGAAGTTTTGGGAGTCCTTTTGGGACTCCAACTCTCACCAACTCCCAACATGGGAGTTCACTTGGGAGTGTGAAGGTTCACTCCCTCACACTCTTTGCACTCCCGGGAGCATGTGATATGACTCCCGGGTCTACTTATAGGCCCGCAACCTTGCAACCCCCCTTGCCTTGGTCGCAAGCCAAAGGCTAGGGTTGCGACCTTAATTGGTTTTGGGGGAGATTGGGGGAAAAAAAAATAAAAAATTAAAGGTCCAATTTGTTATTGTGTTATTTGTTGAAGGAACGTCGTCCCATGACAGATTATGAATCCCTCATGGATTTCTTCTATTTTCTCAAAGTCAAGAACATGCCTAAGAAACATTGGTCTAATATCTTGGGTTAGGAGATTGCAAATAACACATGCATGATTTAGTATTGCAACACACAAAAAAGGTGGTGAAAAAATCTCCTTTCCTTGCTCTTTCTACTAATGAAATCACCATCACTAATAATGAATCTTGGATTTCCATTCATGGATATGTTTTCAAAAATTAGTGACAAATGCATATTTTGTTGAAATTGGGGGTCATTAATGGTGTTACTATTGAAAACATCTACAAAATGATGTTGACATTTTGTTGACTCAGGTTGGCTTACGAAAGTTGAAATTTAAAAAAAGTTTGCTTTTATAGAAGTTGACGATGGATTTATGTTTGTTGGGTGTAGAACTAGTGTTTCTGTGCAATTAAAAGAAAAGTTTGTTCCTTTTTTGGTGGTTGTCCATTATTGTGCACACCACATCAACTTGGCCATTCAAGTTCTTTTTACCATGCACCTAGAAGATGTGCTCCAACTTTGCACTCCTATTTTGCCCAAAATCCCAAAAAAATGTTTAAATTGTAAAAGCTCTAGCATCTCCTTAACACCAAAGGTAACAAAATTTTGCAAAACATCAAAACTCGCTAGATTTCCATATTGTCTCCTTGTAATCAAATTATGTTGGAATATAAGACATTCATTGTGAAGATGTGGGAAGATAATATTGAAAATGGAGGTGGTGTAAGATCCAATATCCAAAAGTTGTTGGATATTGAATTGATTCCTGGCCTCCATTACATCTTGCCATTTTTGGAATTGGTTGACATGTTGATCAAATATGCCCAAGGGTGAGATGTTTATATCTATGACTTTGTTGAAGCTATCAAGATGTGCAATTCAAAGATGTACAAACTTTACAATGACCTTGAATGCAAGTTCAAAGATGAAGTTTTCAATGGATTTCACAAATTTTTGGATGGTAAACATGAAGTATTGCCTTTGATTTTCACTAAATCCCCTTCAAGTGATGATGATTAATGTGCCACAAAGTACAATGATCACACAATTTGGGTTCATTATTGGCAGCAAACCATTGTGATTGTCTTGTTAGTGAACCTTACATTATTTTTTCAAATGTGTGGTTCAGTTCAATTCCAATGCTTAGAAGTAGCCTTTGTTCTTATACCTAAATTAAACTGTTGTTTTCTTAATCAAGAATGTATGAGTGTTTTTGGGTGTGGTCTATCTGCATATGTCGAATGGACTTCACATTTGAAATCATAGGTGAACAACGACCCAACCTTGCTGACCGCACGTGGGATGGAGATTTATAATTCTACAAGTTTAAATTTTGTTTAATTCTTGCTTTAAATTCCTTTTCATTAATGAGCCGTAACTTCCTAGTAGTTTTTAGGTTGTTGATTTTAACCTTGTTTGTTTTGCCAATAGTAATTTGCATATGTGCCTGCATTAGAACTAGGTGCTGTTCTAAATCCACTTCCATGGTGGATGCCATACATTCAATTATGACTATTGCTATAAATATTCACCCTTCATCTTCATTTTATTTTCTGGAGTTGGAATGGAAATAGATGAAGGGCCTAAATTTACAATAAGCCCAACTAATGGAGGATTTAAGTCCATAGAAATGGATGTCGCAGCAAATGGAGGAATAGATCCAGGAATAAAGTTTGAAGTAGATGGTGTTGCTGGATTATTAGTACCATGAATAAAACTTTGTCAATGTTTCAAAAGATTGCACATGGCATGCCAATTTGTTGATTTCAAGCATACCAACACTCCTTTGTTCTACAAAACCACTTTGTTTGATCCCTCCTCATTTGATGTCCTTGTTTTCAACACTCACAATGGATCCCGCAACCTTTCTTTCAAGGTTTCCTCCTAGAAGTTTGATTTTGGGTAGTTGACTTATATGAAGCATAAACAACCTTCCACACTGCATTAAAAATGAGTTGTGTATTTTGGGACTTGTTTTTACTATAAATAGCAAAGTGATGGTTATAGCAACACACATGTTGCTCAAGTGAGTGGACTCCATAATGGCACAATTTCCTTTTTCCCACCGTGCTGCCTTTGACACATGCATATTCAAAAAGTCCTTTCTATGTTGAGAACCTTCCACCCCAACATAAATAGGCCCATCCATACTTGAAAAACCTTCAAACCTCCAAATCATTTTATCATAGTCTTTTTTCTACCTTTGTCTCTATTTGTTTCTTTATGTGCCTTTATGTATGTCTCTGTGCCTTTATGTTTGTCTCTCTGCCTTTCTATCTCTGTCTTTGTTTCTATCTATCTTTCTCATTCATTCTTTGCCTTTATGTCTTTATCTTTGTGTTTTTTTGCATTTCTATTTTTTCTTTTTTTCTATTTCTCTATGTTTATTTATGCCTCTCTTTTTGAGGCCTTTTATTTATTTCCATCTCTCTATCTATTTGTCTCTCTCTACACCTCTTTCAATCTATCTATTTTCTTTCCATCTCTTTCTCTATGTACTTGTACAACAACTTTCATACAATATGTGTATGTATACGCACATACAAATGTGTACATATATGTATACATGTGCAACATAGTTGCACTTATACATACTTTTATAAAATTGTGTACATATATTTCCCTTGTGGAAATTCAATTACCATAAAAAGGTTTGACAAATTGGTGTAACAAACCAATTGGACAAATTGGACAAAAGCTATGAAGATATTATGATTCACAAAAAGGCCTCTAATTTATAATTATCGATACTTTTAGTTTCAAAAAAATTGGGCCAGACCTTGGAAAAATGGAAATAAAGTGGCACATAAAATAGTCCTTAGGTTCTTTAACAAAGGACTAGTAAAATTATGAAGCCCACAAAGGCTTTTGGGCACAAGAAAAAGGGTGCATATTGGGAATCATTGAATATGTTTTCCAGTCACCCTTTGAGGCTTTAAGGATAAAAGTTTTTTTTTTAAAAATTGGATGCACCTAAAGGTGAAAATTTTTAAAAGGAAAATATGGAAGTTTATCGAACTTCATGCATATATTAATAATGGAACAATCAAGGCTAGACATTTGGTAAACTTTGGGTAACATATCCCAAATGTTTATGTATAATGTTAGTATGGATGTTTGGTAGGAATATTTGTCACCAAACATGGGGATTTTTTAAAGGAAAGAATTGACATTGTGCTACATTCGATTCGGGTCTAATAATACAAGTTGGACATGGCATGTATTTTTCTTAAAAAATAACCAAGGATACAAAATTAGGAAAACGGATATCCCTGGTTTGAATACATTTTTCATATGGGATTTTTACATAAGGAGAATTCTCTACAATAATTTTTGTAACCTTACAAACTAGAACTATTGATATTATTATTTATTTATTGCCTAGGGCAGTTTTAAATACTAATTAATTTTTATGATTGCTTATTATAGTTAGTTGTCACTTTTCATTTGGTTATACCAAAAAACCCCAAGTAATTACATTTACTAGAACTTGTGCTCAAGTAATCACATGAAAGCAATGTATTCAAGCCTTTGTAAACTTTTACATTTGGTGGAGGGATTTGATTGAAAGCATTGGTCTAGGCAACTTGAAACAAGGTCTTTGTAAAGCAAGGGGACAATGTGCATTCTTAGTCTTGCAAACTCTGGTTTTTGCAACAAAAGATTGTGATATCCAAAGGTCTAAAGATCAGTGAGCTCCTACTAGGTTTCACACACTACTATTGGCCAGGATGTCTAGTAGTGAACATGTAACATTGTAAGAGGTTGGATGTACAATCTTTGTTTAAACCTGAGCGACTAAAAATGGAATAGGTGAATGGAGCATTATATTGTGTGGTGGTTTTTCTATGATTGGCTATTGAAGCACATTTTTTGTAGGTTTGTAGGACATCAATAACAAGTCAAAGTAGTTGTAGACACCTAGTATTCATCATTATCTATTGACTTCATATTTGTGGCTCTAGTGGGATGGGACTGGGTGAGGCTGGCTTTGTTTACAAATCTTATAAATATGTTGTAGACAAAAGAAAATTAAGTTTGAAGGATAGTTGATTACATCTTCTTTCCCTCTTTTATTCCATTATAATTTTCTCATAAATCTTTTATATTTTAACAATATCATGACTCAATAGCAACCTTATAGATAGTGTTACTGTAAGGCATGGATTTGGTATTTGTTTTTTTGAATTTCTCCATCTCTTTGCCTTTGTTTTTCTGTTTTTCTCCATCTATCTCTATCTTTCTTTCTTTTTTCTTTTTTTCTATTTACGCCTCTGAGTATTTTCATCTTTCTATTTCTTTGTGTTTCTATTTTTTTCCATCTTTGTTTGTCTTTTTTTCTATCTCTCGATTTGTTTTTGTCTTTATGTTTATCTTTCTATGTCTCTAAGCCTCTCCATATTTCTTTATTTTTTCTCTCTTTTTGTTTCTTTCCATTTCTATTTGTTTATCTTTCATTCTCTTTAAATTTTTCTTTCTCTCTATCTCTCTCTTTGCGCCTTTGAATATTTCCATCTTTCTTTCTTTCTCTATGCCTCTGCATCTCTCTATTTATCTTTCTCTCTTTCTGTCTTTCTTTTTCTCTCTCTATTTGTTTCTTTGTTTTTGTGTTTGTTTCTACACCTTTTTAAGTATTTGCCTAGCCTAGGTGATGTTAAATCCTAAACCAACTATGGCCATAGATGTATGAGTTCAAAAATGATTGTTAAAACTAGATGAAAAATGATTAACCTTGGATGAAAACTTGTCGCAATACTTGTAGTTTAGATGTATTTGTTTCAAAATCTTGTAAATTTGCATATGCCTTCTTTTTTCAACTACACTATGGTTGTTCCAACACCAAGTCCCTAAACCCACCATTGGTCATCAAAAGAAGGTTAATGCAAGAACATGAGATGGCCTTCCAACTTGAATTAATGAGTATTAAATAACTCATTAAACTCACTAGCTCATTGTGTTCAAGATCTAGGTAGATGAATACCAGCTAGTTCACTTTGTGTATTATGTTCAAGTGAGTAAATAGATGAAATGATATCTGATTGGGTTGATGACTATTAAAATTTATAGGTTGAACAACCAACTCCTTGCATTCATTTGGTTCAAAGTAGCAACTAGATGAAATGGTGAGTTCATTAGGTTCAAGTGAATAATGCTCTAGATCTTTTGAACCTTAATCACTCTAAACCTTAAATTTAGCACAATATTCAACATAATAACATCAATGGAAGAACATCATATAAATGTCCAAGTTGAATTCATGAATAACAACTAACTTATGGGGTTCATTGTGTTCAAGATGGTAGTATAAATGAAATGATGACTTGGATGAATTTATGTGTTAGTTAGATCTCCTAGACATTGATCAAATAGAACCCTAATCCCCACATTCATAAACAAAAGCCCATCGTGACAAATCCATTTGATGACTGTTGGAGGTTTGGGTCTATATGTTGAACAACTAGTTCTTTCAATTCACTAGGTTGAAGTGAACAAGATGAAACAATGAGTTCATTGGGTTGAAGTGAACAATGTTTTCAATCTCTTGGACATTGATCAACCAAAACCGTAATCCCCAAATCCATAAACACAAACCCATCAATGCATAACCATTTGCCCATAAATCTTGTTCCATTTAGGCAATCATCATTTTGTCTTCATGGAAATATGATTTTTATTAGGGTTTATTCCAAACGATAATTGAAGCTTGACCAATGCCCATTATCTAGCTATAATTGGCACCCAAGAAAAAGTTTACCACTTGTTAACAACTCTAGTGCTTATTAAACTTCATGATGTCCTTTGTGCACTAATACAAAAGTGGGGTGTTATTCATTAACCTAAATCATTATGGGACCTTAAAAATGAAATAAGTTCATGCACTTTAATGATTTCACCTTAATTAAAGTTATTTGACTGTAATATCATTATATAAACATTGTGTTTCATTATTAGGTGACATAATTCACTATTATAATTTATTGTGATAAATAAATTTATTTGTATGTTGTTGTTTCAAATACCCTATGCTACTTTATGATATACCCTATATTATTTTAGGCTACTTCAAATTATTCTAATTTATACACTAAGTTATAATAATTCATTATAGGTTATTATAAATTATTATACCTTAAATTATTATATGTTATTATACCTTAAGGTATCCTAGCTAACATACTGTAGGTTTTTTACTTTAAATTATTCAACTAACCTTAAGTTAGACCTTAGGTTTTTATTTTAAATTAATATATGTTATTTCAAATTATACTTTAGGTTATTCAAAATCATTTTACTTTATGTTATTATAAATTATTCTATCTTAAGTATAAAAATCTTAAATAATCTAAAATAAAATATAATGACTTAAGGTAAAATAACCTAGAATAGCCAATAATAGCCTATGAAAAAAAATTAAAATAATTTATAATAAAATAACTACCAATAACCATTAATAATCACCAATAAAATAATTACCAATAACTATTAATAGCCACCAATAAAATAACTAATAATAACCATTAATAACCACTAATAAGATAACCACCAATGGACTATAATAAAATAGTCAACAATAGCCACTAATAGAATAACCACCAATAATTTATGGTAATTTAGCCACCAATAACCATTAATAAAATAATCACCAATAGCCATTAATATAATATCCACCAACAATCACTAATAGCCTATGATAATTTAACCTAAAATAACCACAATTATCCATCAATAACCATTAAGAACCTATGATAATTTAGCTTAAAATAACATGCAATAGCCACTTATAGAATAACTATTAATAATCATTAATATAATAATCATCAATAGCCATTAATAACCACCAATAGGAGAATAACCAACAATAGCCACCAATAAAATAACCAATAATAACCATCAATAAAATAACCAACAATAACCATCAATAAAATAACCAACAATAACCATCAATAAAATAATTAACAATAGCCACCAATAAATAGCCACAAATAGCCTATGGTAATATAACAAAAAATAATTTAAAATAGCATATGTTGAAATAACCTTCAATATCCAAAAATAACCAATAATAACTTCACATAACTGAAAATAACCTAAGATGAAATAACTTATAATACTCGCAAATAACCTAAAATGGAATAGCTTACAATAGCAAAAATAAATAAAAATTAAATAGCCAAAAATAATTTACAATGTTTGAAAGTAGTTTAAGGTGAAATAACATAAAATAGCCAAAAATAATATAAAATAACCATAAATAATCTAATTAATATAGGGTGAAATAACTTTAAAAAATGAAAAATAACCTTAAAATAAGTAAAAGTAGGTTAAAATAGGTAATATTACTGTATTAGCAAAATATTATGCATCTATTAAACTTTTTTTGAAAAGTTTCCAAAAAATTTGTCATTGAAATGTTATTGAATAATGATATTCCCAAAAAAAAATGTTCAAATGATTTTACACTTTCAAAAAAAAAAATGTAATTATGTACAATATTTTTTAAAAATAAAAATTAAACTTTAATCATTTCATTTGAACAAAATCTCAATAAAATATGAATTTTCAAATTTTATATTTTTGTAATATTTAAAATGAAATATTTGATAAATAAAATGTAATGTAACACAATTATCACAATAAGTGTGGTGGTTTGATGGTAGGGATGTTTGCCTCCATCCTAAAGGTCAAAGGATCAAACCTCACAAATGGTGTGTTTATGGTCAATAATGATAAGTTGATGAAACATTCTTCTATGTGGTTCTTATTGATTATATGGCTTATGTAATTAAGCTAGATTTTTAACATAACATATGTAGTGACATGTGTCAATAATTTTTAACGTAGCATATGTAGTAACATGTTTACATGTTGTTTAGTTAATTAAGTAACAAATGAAATGGTTTGGTAAATTTGTATTTCACTAAATACAATTTATTCAAAATAGCAATTGGTCCAATTCACTGTCCATAGTAATTGGTCCCATTCATTAAGGGGTTCACCAATTTCACCATTGTCAAAATGTCCAAATTCACTCAAAATTTAGTGAAACCCAAATGAATCAAAATGCATTTTGGTTTAGTAATGATAGTTGAAAGCATGGTTGACCCTAACATCCTTAGGATGGGTAAAGGGCATAATCTTACTTAAGTAAATTACAAATAGGCCTAGGGTTTGTTTAAGATTACTTTTCTTGCACAAAAAAAAATCATTCAAATTTTGAAACAAAATGGGCTTTGAAGGGACCTTGATTATAAAAGTATCTAGCGAACTTTACCTATCGTGTGCTCTGAAGCTACTAGAAACCCACATGCTGAACAATAAATTTCCACTTGTTCTAAAGCTAAAA
Source organism: Sphagnum contortum (assembly GCA_963920785.1). NCBI lineage: Eukaryota > Viridiplantae > Streptophyta > Sphagnopsida > Sphagnales > Sphagnaceae > Sphagnum > Sphagnum contortum. The sequence goes on along the minus strand of OY987279.1, from coordinate 19,536,287 downwards.
AGGATGTTTTGTATTTTTAATTACAAAAATTTACATTTGATCAAGTTGAAAAAATTAACAATTTGAATTATATGAAAATGCATTAAATTTTGATACTTTTAACTATAAATATGTGGCACTTTTTTGCATGCACCTTACTTGCATATTCGACTTTCTCTATTTTGTTAGAACATTTGATGAAAATCCAAGATATATATGTTGAACAACTAACTCCATGGGTTCAAATTAACAATTAGATAACATGTTGATTTCAAGAAGTTCAAGTGAATAACCAACTGGATTTCATGGACCTTGATTAAACAAAACCTTATACCTACCATTACTCAACAAAATAACATCAATGCAAAAACATAAGATGGCTTCCAGGTTGAACTTATGAGGAATAATTAGTTCATTGGGTGGGTGCATTATGTTTAAGTAAATAGGGAGATGAAATGATGACCTAACTAGATGGAAATGAACAACCAACTAGATCTCTTGGACCTTGATCAAACAAAACCCTAAACCCCACCTTGATCAACAAAATAACATCTTTGAACTATCTAGGTTTATATGTTGAGCAACCAGTTCCTTGGATTCATTGGGTTGAAGCAAACATCCACAATAAATGAACATGACCTTAGTAGGGAAGTAAACTCCAATAAGTCATAAAAATAAAAAAAATTATAGATTCCAATTCAATCAAATTACAAAATGTGCATAGGCACAAGTTAAATTAACAACCCTAATGAAGAAGAAGAAAATTTTGTATTTGCATCTGATTCCACATTTCCAAAGGATTCAAATGTATCATACCATTTCATAAAATCTTGTAAGTAATCTATTTCAATTTGAAGTAGTTTATGAAGAAAACGTCTCTTGAGACCATGCATGGTTACAAATGTTTGGTATGCCTAATTATTAATTTTGATAAGTTCCAAAAAATTCCATGCAATTGTTTCCCCCACTGCCTTACACCACCCCTTATATACTTGGCAAAGATGCCAAAGCATGGACAAGCCCTATTCAATTCCTTTAAATCTTTTGAAACAAGGCTAAAACATTTTCAAAAACTTTAGCAAAAAAATTTTAAAAATTTAATTTATGCTGAAATCACCAATAATATAGGTTGAACAAAAAATATGTTATTTATGCTGAAGTCACCCATGTACTATGATATATGATATAGGCTAGAATTTCTTTTATATTGATAACTGGTTGATACCTTGCTTGGTTTTGAAGCTTGTTCCACAACCCAAACCCCCCCCCCCAACACTATTTCTTCTTGTTTCTATAAACCACCCAACACTGGAATTTTCCCTCTAGCCAGATTAGCAATAATTGGCGAAAATTTGGCAAAAAGCTAAATTTTTTATAAAAAATTTAAAAAGAAGGGATTTTGAAGGCTTTTCAATTGCCAGAAGACTGAAGTGGAATGAAAAAATCGCCAAATTTCTATACTTGGCCGAAATATAAAAGGATGATTAAAATAAATTTTATTTCATGTTTGGTGTATAGCCAGACTTGGCTAAATCTTCCTAGGGACGATCGCCACTTCCCATGGATGATAGCCACTTTGGCTAGAAACAAAAAGACTCGTCAAAAAAAAAAACAAAACAAAAAAAGAAACTGCTGTTCGGCTCCTTTGGCGGCAAATTTTCTGTCTGGAATTGCAGCGAATATCATCTGCACTGCGCGTATTGGTGGAGTATGGACCACGAGCGCCTTGTTTTTTGAGAATTTTCGAGAAAGCTTTTGGAAAATTCGAACTTGGAGCGCACATATTTATCATAAACATCAGCTTTGAATATGGTTCTGGAGTTTGTGCAGCTTTTTTCGGGATTGAAAGGTGTTCGAAGTTCCGTCCTCAAACCACAAACAACAAACAACCAAAACCATAATAATTTTGTTTTTTCCAAGCGAACGTAAGTACGTACCTATACAGGTATTGAAAAATACTTTTCGTGATTTCCTCCGCAAATCTCGTCGAAACAAGTCCCTCCATGTCAATTTGGATCGACCCAATTGCTCGGTGTTAGGTCTTCGAGGTTTGCCGTTTTGTGTGAGGGGTGGGTGTTGTCTTCTTCCTGAGAAAATCGCACTGTAAATCTAGTAGTGAAAATCTTAGCATCTTTTTTTCTTCGCAAACCAATCGAGCACAAGCTTTAAATTGTAAATTTTTCTCTCGTCTTGTCTGAATTTTCTAGAATTTTCAAAACCCATTTGTTGCCGGTTTTGGAGCATCCGTATCTCTTTCTGTGTTGTAGGGTTTAATTCGGATTAGGTTTTGGAGAGGAGGAAAGGACGGACTCTGAGGGAAACTTTCCTGTCGTCTTCTTCAGGAAATTGTTGTGGTGGTGGTTGTGCTCAGAATGTTGAGGGAAGTATTCGCGGTGCTAGCGGTGTCTGGAGGTTCCGGCGTTGGCTCGTGGAGGCTTTAGAATGTGTCTTCTAAGAAAGAAAGGAATTTCGGTGTGCTGCTTCCTTCCCTCGGAGTTTTGTGGGTTTTCTTCTTCCTTCCTCCATCCGCAAGAGGGAGGAAAAAGAAAATGGTGTGGTGCAGTTACTGCGGTAAGGATCAGATTGCGGAGCGCGATGAAATCAATGGCTTCACGTAAGTTTCTATTATCATCTTGTATATTCTCTGATGCGCTTGTTTTGTAGGCTAGTCATTTCCAAGGACTTCCTCCCAAGCAGAGTACAGGATAGAGCTTGTTGAAAATGTGCTTGTAAGAATGAGGATGAGGCAGTTCAAGTGGGGTTGAATTTTAGGTTGATGAGAAAAGGAGAGAAGTATGGGATTCTTCAACCACAATGACAGTAGCATAGCGGATGAGAGTTTCTTGATAGCTGGTTCTTCAAAGAATTTCGAGGTTGGGGAATGTAGCTTTTTGCTAAGCATTTTTTGCAAGTGGTAAAACAGATGCTGTACAGGATGTGGGAGGGTGTTGGATGACAATGTCTATTCCACTGATGTTACTTTCACTAAGGGTGCTGATGGCTCTGTATGAACTTCTGAACCAAACCTTGCTTTTTTTTCTGTCAATTGATGATTTTTGGCACAGAATTCTTTGAGTTTGTGGTACTTGATTCCTTTGCAAATTGTTTAAGCACATTCCAATGCCATCTGGGTGTGTGGATTCAAACAGAGTCAAGCAGAGGGGAATTTTGTACGAGACGGACAGACAAGCTTGTTGCGGATTGGGGGTGCTCAGGGTCGGGTTCTTGGTTTCCAGTCTGATTCCCATGAGAAAACTCTTAACAAAGGTAATTCATGGAGAGCCAGCATTGGGATAAAATTAAGCTAGTGCCTCCTAGTTGTATAATTGTCCAACTAGTTCTTTTCTGATCCTTTACCTATCTGGTACCTGCTTTCCATGGTTACAGGGAAGTATGAAATCCAGGAGATAGCTGAGCGGCTTTCGATTAAACCTCGTGAAGATATGGTGCGAGCGGCACATCGCTTCTACACGGTCTGTTATCAAAACTTCTGATATTCTCACTCTGTTGTTGTGGATACTGCCATTTTTCCTTCTTGTCACAGACTGTACAGAAAATTTGCACTTAGGTTTGCAGGTCTGTTGAAATTCTTCAAAAAGGACAAGAAGCTCATATGAATGGTACTGTCAGTTGTATTTATTATGTTTGAATGTTGACACATTGCTGGCACTAATTTCCGTACACTTCTTTAAATTAGTTCCTCTGAGATTTTGTGTTTCCAATTTCAGCTCATGAGTTTGTTTGACACCTTAGATAGCGGTGGAACGGAATTTTACACGGGGCAGACTGACACAGAGAGTGGCGGGTGCGTGCTTATACATTGTATGCCGGTAAACTCCAATTCTGTAGTCAGCAACGAACTATTGAGTTTTCTTGGCTCAAGTCAACAGTATTCATCTGTTCACATCGGCAAACTTTTGTGAAGCTTGTCCTCTGTGGTAATCATAGGGATGTAGTGGCTGCTCCTTCCAATGCTGTGCAGTTTGTCAATATCCATGTGTTTTGGGATGATTGATGGTGCAGGCAGGAGAACCATCCATACATGCTTATTGACTTCTCCGATTGCCTGCAGACCAATGTGTACATTTTTTTTACAGACTTTTTGCACTTTCTATTAGCATAGGGACTTTTTAGGTGTGTTGAGTGATGGGGAAATGACCATTCCCAACACGAAGTTTTTGCAATGGATCACGTTCATGAGCTGTCTTTACCTGGGGGTTTAGAGATTGATTTCTATTTTGGTGGGGGGCATTGGCAGATATGTTCTTGGAGCAGTGTTTCTCCAATTGTGTCAGTTGCTGCGCTTGGAGCAGCACCCCATTATGCAAAAACCAGTTGACCCAAGTCTGTTCATTCATCGTTTTGCAGATCGTATGCACTCACACTGCTGCATAGCACTCAACCCTGATGCGCTCACATTTCTTGTGTCCTGTGCCTAATTCTTGGTGTACAATCTTGCTTTTTGTCCAATAAATTGTAAATTTTGGTGAGTGAAGTTGTTATTGTGTAGATTGTGCTCTTGTATAGTGGGTACTATCTTTGTGGTTCTCTGCTGTGACAGTTCCATTTTTTGCTGAAGTGACATTGATGTGTCCAGAGTGCTGTTTTTGTGAGGTTACAATGCACTGACTTGGCTTTCAACTTGGCAGGACTTAATTTTGGAAAGAAGTTTCATGTGGTGGCCAATTGTGCTCTTCGCCTTGTGGCAAGCATGAAGCGTGATTGGATGCAGGTGTGACATTCTCTTACTGAAATGTGATGCTGTGTCTGTTTGTTGGAGAAGTGATGACATTCAGTTTCTCTCTGTGACTCAGTTTGAGATGCTGTATCTGTTCTGTTGTGAAATCCAATTGTAGCTTTACTGATGCTTTAAAGATTGATGGTCTGCTGAACACATACTGAAGTATGAGATTTCACATTCTGGAATTGGGAATCTCTATAATGTGCATTTCCCTTGGAAGTCTGCAGATATCAGGACACAATCAACCATGGAATAAGAAAATTACTGAAGTCTGATGGAGTGACTTTTGAATGCAGACGGGAAGACGGCCAAGCGGCATTTGTGGTGCAGCGCTTTTCATTGCTGCACATGTTCATGGTTTTGAGCGTTCTAAAGCTGATGTGGTAAGTATGTATTCTTTGTATTAATATATGGTAGAGGAAAACATAGTTCTTTTGGGAAGTGAGTTCGCATTGTTACTTGCTTATGATTTTGGCACAGAATTTAGAGATTTCATATAATAGGGTTTCTGTAACCCCAAGAAACTTTCAACTTATTTTGACCTTAATCATTCAAGACTTCATGTCTCCAGTTTTATACCAAGCACCCACCTGATCATGGGAATGCTATTTTTTGCAAGACATGATTTATACAATAGTTGGACCTTGAAGCCTCAAACTGTGGCCAAACATTTGCAACGTCTGGGTTACATGACCTTTGCATTTGGACAGGACATGGCTGACTGTCATTGATATCTAGGGCAAGTTGTAAACAGAATTCTGGGTTTTCCTTACATGCTTTCCTCATTTGCAAGAGTCTACAATCAACAATATGCAAACTTATTGGTTTGTTTGCAGGTGGGTGTTGTGCATGTTTGCGAGGCCACTCTGAAGAAAAGATTGGTTGAGTTTGAGAGTACTGAATCTGGCAGCTTAACCGTGGGTTTTTACACCATCTCTTTCAATCCAGAAGCAACCTCTATTGGCTGATTTGGGGTGGTTGGTTGCACCTTGATGAATATAGTTGAGGTGATAATTGGGAGTGGAATGTGTTGTGTTCCAAAACAGACTGAAGAGTTTGATGCAAAGGCGAAGGAGATTGACCTGCAAATCCGAGTGGGCCTTGTGAGTCCCCAGATTGAGGGTAAAGGCATGTCAGAAATAATGTGCGAGCACAAGGTTATGGGTGCTGTACATTTTGCACATGGCCTCTGTCGTGGCTGCTATGATGAGGTCCTCCTTCCATTCCTTCTCATTCTTTGTTCTTTCAAATGGTATGAAATTGCTTTGCTCATGCACTTGGTCTTGGTACCCACCTGAGGCACCTACAGGAAAGAAAACATTTATTCTAACTAATCCTCTCTTATCTTGTTTATCTATCAACCAATACAACGAAAAAGGACTGAATGAACCCATCCATAAAAAGAAGCAGGGGTCAAAATTCTACTATCTGTTTGCGATGTGTCAAGACTGAATGTTCCTGTAGTTGGAAAATTCATATCCTTGAAGGCATGCAGAATCAGACAGCACTGGAAAATGAGACATGTCTAAGAGCTTCTTCAAAACACATTCTATCAGAAGTTCACAAGGTTTTCTCTCTTGAAACTCATGAGAAAATGATATAAGAGATCGTTTTAACAAATTGTGGTCAAAATGGCTCCTCTTAAGAACTTCTGGATTGTAATCCATAACTTTGTGTTCTGTGAATTTTTTACTTTTGTGGACATTTGGAAGACAATGGACTCTTTTTGTGAACAGGCCCTTTTATACTGTAATTTTGCTCTAGAAGGTGTTCACTTGCCAGGTCCTGTTCTTGTGCACATCATAGTTCAACGTTTGCTAGTCTCAGGAAGCTTTGAGGTGGTCAATGTGCAGTTTTAGGCAGTGGCACACAGTGGACTTCATGTGTTGTACAGAGGTGGACCACTGATATGCTAACTCTCTTTTGTCCTGTCAAACTCTCATTGAGACAGTTTGTCAAAGTTTCCGGGGGCATGCAAGGTGGTTCTGCACCTCCAGCATTTCAAAGAGCAGAGCAGCAGCGGTTGGAGGAGAAGAAAAAGGCTATGATTGCACAAGGTGTTGTTTTTAGTGACGATGAAGACCCAGCACATGGCACACTCTCTATAACACAAAAAGCGCCAAAAAGGAAAATTGGAGTTGGGTCTCGAGGGAGAGGACAGGGACGAGGGAGAGGCCGTGGAAGGGTTTCTGTGAAACAGATTGAAGAGTGTAAGGGTGGAGAGGGAAATGACCGCAATGGAGAAGGTGCCAATAGTGGTGAGGCAGAAGGTGATGATGCTGACACGACTGGTGTAGAAGAGGAGGAAGTGGAAGACTCTGAGAATGAAACCTTAGCAGAGTTTGCAGGTCGACAAAGAGAAACGGGACAAGGGGGGGGAGGAGGCCAAGGAAAGAGCCAAGATGAAAGGTATGAGAGTGGAGGAGCCTTTGCATTGGTGAAGGATTCTCCAAATTCTAATCACCTCAAGATGCATGCAAGCATACCTCAGGAAAAATCCTTGAACATCAAACCTCTTAAGTTTCCTAAAGGAGATGAAGCCATACTGGAACCGAATGAAGAAATACAGCCAGATGTGGCCACTGATGTGATTGAGAGACCTGTTCTAGAGAAAAGACAGCTGGTGATTCAACCCCTGGAGTCAACTGGTCTAGAAGAGACTGGAGATAGAGATGCTATTGAGGGCCCAGCTCAGGGCACAAGTGAGAGGGAAAGCCAATCGATTGATGATGAGTGGATGGTTGATGGTGGCGAGACTCTCTCAGACATAGATGATGAAGAGGTCTTCTCTCTTCTGCACTCTGGATTTGTGTGTCCCTTCTAGATGAGATTTAGGTTACCATGATAACCAGGTATTCTGGTTGTGGTGGGGCAACCAGAGTGAACTTTTGTTTGCCTGAGTTCTCATGTTGTGGAGTTTCTCTGCAATTTTGTAGATATGTTGGTTGCCTTGAGTGTATGTGTTGAATTACCCCTCTTTAACAGTAGTTTATCAGAACTTGTCACACTGATCAGTAGCATGTAGACTTTGTACTATTTCATTGTGTTCATTTTGGTGCAGGTAAATGGCTATCTACATAATGAAGAAGAAGTACGGCTCAAGACTATCATCTGGACGGAAATGAACAAGGAGTATCTTGAGGTAATTCATGCCTGTTTCCTTGGCCATAACAGTGGTGTAATTGGATTAACCACATAGTGAAGGTTAATCGAAGCTCAAGATAATTCTTCCATTTCAACTAGGAACTGGACATCAGATTTGCTTCATTTTACTTTGCTATTGCCTTGTGAGGTTTGGCTAAAGAGTGAGAACTTTGGTGGAATTGCCAACAGGAGCAAAGTGCCAAACAGGCTGCAATTGCAGCTAGTGAGGCTGCAAGGGTAGCTGCTTTTGCTGCAGCTGCCACTAACTCTGCCAGTGCAGCTGACCTTGCTGCGGCTGCTGCAGCTGCTGTTGCCAAATTAAAAAAAGTGAGTTATGGGCTGCAAATTCTCACCTTTGGTTTGGTGGTTCCCAGCCACATCTCTCCACAATGATTTTCTGCTGGTAGTGGGGAAGATTTTGCATTGTCAACAAAGAGGGTGGGAGCATCTTCATGGGGCTTCACTGCAAGGAGGAAACTAGGCAGTAAAACTAGGGTTTCACATTAATCTTACGAATGGTTTCTCACTTAAAAGAGAATGTATGTAGAAGTTTCAATATAGTTGCCAGAATTTCAAGAATGTTGCAACCTTCTGTGAAACTTTGTCCAGATGTCCAACATGGTAGATTTGATCTGTTTGTTCAGTGAAAATTGAGTTAAATGAAATTTGTCAGGGATTCTTTATCATGAAGGTCAGGTCATTGATGTTCCTTGTTTTGGGCATATGCAGGAACGCAAGCAGAAGAGAGCAGAAGATGCAAAAAGACCACCCCCTGAAACTGCAGCTGATGCTACTTGTCAAATGCTAGTAAGCAAGGTATGTTTTTCAGTTTGCTGTCCTGATTATGTTGGTCAATGTGAGACTGGGATTCATCTCACCCAAATCCTTGAAGTCTTCAGCATCGACTCTCTCATCTACAACTTCATGGGTTTTTTGCCCCTGCACCTAGACCATGCTAAGTTATCTTGAATTCTTGCAGAAAGTAGTGAACTCAGCTGAGATTCCATATTTGGAGATTGCAGTCAGTCATGAACACTCCAAAATAGAAACACTAGGAAGACTTTGTTCATACCAATATCTAGCAAGCTTTGCGATGGGAATATTTGGCAAATTGATGATATGGAGCTTAAAACTCAAAGTGATTTCTTGGTCTTCTTGTGCAGAGATTCAGCTCCAAAGTGAACTACACTGCATTGGCAAAGCTCTTTGATGGAGGAGTATGTTTCTATATTTGTTTCCATAATCCTATCCTTCTACTACATCCACTGGAACCATGTTGAACAGTTTCTGATTCCTCAATCTGTTTGCTCCTTTCCAGGTCTAGTGTAGTATCTGGCATACCATAGACATATTGCTCAACTGCATTCAGAAATGGAATAACGTTTTGATTTCTTGATTGTAGTGAGGTTGGATGTGGGTGTTGTTTGACCAGGACAGTACAAATTTCAGTTGTGAAAGAATTGTTTGGTAGGGAAGAGAGTGTTGGGTTTGTGGGTTCCTGGCTTAAGGTTCAGAGCTTAGGATTTTGGTCCTGGTTTTTAATGGTTTGACTTCAGTGTTGAGAACTCATGGCTTGCCTCAGGGTTGACAGACAAGGGTTTTGGTGCTCATGACAATTAAAATCAACAATTTTGTGGCTTGTTTATAGCAACAGCAGAATATTTGTCCATAAGTGAAAGTTATACACATGTTTTTTTAATTCTCAAGTTCATTTTGCTCTTAGAGAAGTCACTGTTGTTCAAGTCACTCGTCAATTCTGTCTTGTGGTCTTGTTTTCTCTTTTCTTTAGGGTGGAGTTTTGTCTTTTTTATGCTTGCTGATTGGTTGCTGTTATCTTGTCAGATATGAAATCCAATATGTTACTGTTGGGTCATTTCTCAATTGTTTTCAGGTAGAGTGAAATGTTCTTAGAGAAGTCCACAAAGCTCATGGAAAAGCTCTAGGTTGAGAGTACGAAATATAGGGAACTAAAATGTAAGGCTATGCACACTCAAAATTATGGCAGGATGAGCCAGAGAAGGAGACTTCTGTGGAGCGAGTTGTGAAGGAGCAGGATGAAGATATGAACACCATCCCCAAATTTGTCCCCAAATTTGTGCCAAACAGTCATAAGAAACGACAGCGTAAAGTGACTTTTGCAGATGACCATTCCATTGTTCCAACGATCAATCAGGTTTGTCTCTTCAGAATTTGGTTTGCTTATTCGTTGTCTATATAGATTCATGACAATACAAAGAACTTTGTGCAAACACAACTTTTTAGGTGAGAAGTGGATGTTGATTCTAGCAGTATCTTAAATTCTATTCAGGCAGGATAACAACAGAAATCATCTGCTATAACTTAGTTGTTCAATCATCTGCTCTACTAATAGTCTGTACATCTTCTGCCATTGTCATGTACTATTGTGATGGTTCAGTTCATAGTGAGACTGTAGCTAGTGAAACAGCACAAGGCTGCTGAGCAGTGTTGTCATCTGGTCTGACTATCAATCATATCATTTGTAAGGCATGAATGTTCAATGAGTTTCCTAGTTGAGGTGCACTCATAGTTTGTTTAGAGGCCCTAAAGAGAGTCTCATTGTGAGTCTTTGGAACAGTTTCTTCTGTCATCAGATCCATAGGACTCACATTCTAGGTTGAGTGTTGACATTCCATATTCTACATATCAAGGTTAGAGTTTGAAGAGTAGTTTGAGCTTCTTTTCTCAAATTTCCTGATTCCAAGTGAATCTGGTTGCTTTTAGGGTGTAACAGTCAGGGCTTTAGTGTTGAGGATTCTGCTCATTTTAAATGATTGTCCTATAGCATGGTATCAAATGAGTGACTTGATTTGAGAAATATTTAAGTAGGGAATAACTGCAGAAAATGCCCTAAACAAACCCAAGTAGGAGGAGAGAATTTAGGAAGAGTTGTTTGATGATCCACAATTTTGTTTTGTACAAGATTTTAAGCATACGCTGAAATGTACTGGATGTAGAATCTGGAAGAGGACTTTATTTGTATTGAGAATAACTCTTCAAAAACTATTATTGTTTGCACTTGTCCCTCTGCAGGCTGTTAGCAATGATGTCACAGCATTGAAGGATGGAAATGAAGATAACATAGAGGCAGAGCCCACCAAGGCTGATGTAGGTGAAGTAGATGCAGGTGATATGGCTGAGGATGATGAATATGAAGAAGCAGCAGTTTATGGGACTGATGAGGCTCAAGATTACCTTCAAGTTGAAGGCTTGTCTCCATTTGGCCTGCAGGATATGGATGCTGAAGAAGAATACTCTGATGAATACTGATGCCTGTAGGAAAAGCACAAAGTTGATGCCACTAGATACATCAATGCCAGGCAGGCCAATTTCGAAATGTTGCTGATTCCTGATAACAAAAGCAAGAAAAGAGGCATCCCCATGAGGAGGAAAAGGTAAAATACCTCCAAATGCCCCTAAAGAGGACAGAAAAAAGAAGGAAATTATAAATTCTGTCACCCAAGTTGTACCTCAAGTTGTGGCTATGGATTTCACTGCTTATTGGCAGAGCTTCAGAACAAGAGTAGAAAGACTCCTGAGATCAGATCCAGTTTATTTCCACAACTGAAGTACAGTGGTATGCACAATCAAGATGTAAGCACTTTCATGGTCTGCCATGGGTGACATTGAATTCCCTGTCTTTGTATTTTACTTTTGAGGGGAAAGCTTTCTGGATTGTACTGTCATGTATCGAGATTGAGATTGCTCCACTTTAACTGGGGCAGTTGGAAGAATTATTCTGGTGTATGATACATATTCCAGTTGGGTTATGTGCAGCATAACTGTCAATCATTTTGTATTACATGATTTTCTGGCACATATCCTCTAGGTCTTTTATCCCATGTTTATATCACTGGGTGCCCAGAAATTCTGGGAGTACATACTCTGATTCTAAGCCATGGCAAGGAGATTTGTCTTAGGTGTGTGGAGATCTCTGGCAAAGAAACAGAACATTCATGGTTAGAGCTAGAAGCTGCCTCTCCTGTGGGATGCAAATCAGTGGCGGCGGCAACAGCCATATCACAAAGAAACCTCTGGTTCTTTCCTTTGGGCTTTTGAAAATTTGGAAATCAAAGAACCTTTGGTTCTGATGTTTAGGAATTGTTCTTGGAATCAAAGAACCTCTGATTTTCACTTTTTTTGAGAATTAAAGAGCCTCTGGTTCTTAGGTGTGATTTCTAATAACCACCCAATATTGGTCTTACTCTGAACCTGAAAAATAGAACCTCTCAATTTGGGGCAAGATTTTCATTTTCCACCCACCAGGAAAGGATGAGAAATTCATATTATTGCGTCTTTCCCAGGCTGAAATACATTGTTAGGAGGGAGATCCAATGTGTTGGGTTTGAAGCTTTCATTTCGATTCATGAAGTTCGAAAGCAGCTCATTCCCATTGTGTAAAGAGCCTTGCCCCTTTGTGGCAATGAGTTCAAATGAGCAATAGTTTGAAAATAGGAAATGTTCCATGTTGTCTAATGGAGAGTGTTGGTAGTGTATTTTTTTTAAGGTGAGAAATTTGGGTGAGATGGCTACTAAATCTTGTGACCGTGTAGGCAATATGGCTATTGTGGGTAAACATAGGTAGCAACTAGTGACACCTCTTAAAAACCAAACAAATGGTTGTGGCTGTCACTTGCAAAATTAAAATTGGAAGGTTTGGCAATAATTGTGCACAATGTTTAGCTTCTATTGTCTACTCCGCAAAGTTTAGAGTGAGTAGACTGGCAATAAAATTTGGTGGACTGCATCCTCTATTGGTGAACTTAATGACTCATGGACTCATGACCTTTAGGGGAATTGAACCCTCGTCTAAAAGATCTAAAAGATCCCACTACCGCAGAAACCACTTGCCTTAACACACACAGCATGTCAATTATAACTTAATATTGATTTAGCATACAAAACTGCACCCTTGAAGAAACTAGTTTACACTTTGTAGTCACAAAAATCCAAAACCAAGTAAAATGGCAAATAGTTGAAAGCATGGAAAAGTTATTAAGTGCATGCGAGCATGTTGCCAATTAATCAAATAGTGCTTGTGTCAAACCACAAGCCTTTGCTCAATGCCCCATTGCTAACCAACAAATGCATATTGCTATGTGCACACTACTCACAAGATAAGTTCCAAAATCCAGAACCTAAAAATAGAGGCCAGTATTTGAACTCCAAAACCCATAGAATGCCATAAGCTTTTCAAGTTCCAAGAATGAACACTATAATGAATCTTCTTTTCCTTCCTAGTAGCTATAACTTGAATATAAGGGAAAGACTCAATGTTGTAGAAATCTTGTGAAAACATCTTCACACACAAGTCCAAGTGGCTACATAAATAGTTACAAAGTTTGACCCTTCATGAAAAACAAAGTGTTGAAGCAATGTTCAACTTTAACGAATCCCACAACTTGGCACATGGCAAGTTTGGCAAGCTTCACGTATTCAGAGATGGATTGAATGAGTAGCCGAATTGTTGATATAAACAACCACATGTGCCTCAAATGGTTGCAATCCTTGCCATCTTTTTTCAAGATTTCAATTGAGTTTTGGACCCCATGGTTGTTTTTAAAAAAAGCCTGCAACTCAAACTTCAACTTATCCAATGGAATAGTCATCAACAATTTTCCAATTTCCTTTGGCACACAATAGAAAGAAATAATGACCTCCAAGTGAAGAGGGATGATGCTTCAAATGCAAAAAGTTTATCAATATAGCTACAACTTTAAACAAAAATGTGTATTTTGGCTTTGTGGAATTAAACCTTTTCATGAACCATCTCTATTTCCTTTTCAATCCACCAATCCCCCATTCCACCCTCAATCTATACCCAACATGCATTTTGTTGTAGGCTTTGATAACATCTTGGTCAACATTAGGATCTATTTCACACCTCCCAATCCTCCTCATGATGAACTTCTCTTTATCTAGGTAACCAAGATCTCCCAACAAGTACTCAAAATATTCATCACCATGCAAAAAAATTGACACCAATTCTTATGTATTTCAAACTAACACAAAATGGTGACGTCATGGTAAAAACTTGGATACCCAAAGTCTAGGTAAATGAATAAACCTCAATTATCAACAACCACAATGTTGTTCATTGAGTAAATATTTTTTTGCCCATTGAACCAAGCCTTGTGGGCCCAGTCATTCCAAGGTTTTCGAATCTTGATGAACGTGCCATCAATGAATCCAATGCAATCCCATATTCTGCCAAATTTGTGCCTAACACAGCCCGTTCCTATGTTTTGGGCCATCAAATCTCATCTCCAAATGCATCATTAATGCAGGATGCAACGAAAATGGCATCATCACAAACTAGATCACACTTTGACCAATTCCATACAAGTGCATCATACATAGAAACTTTATCATGTTTCATATACAAAATGAACTGTAGAAGGTGTTGCTCCAAGATCAATTTTGAAGGTTGCCCAGTCCAAATGTGGTGATCACCTATAAGTCCCAACTCTTAACTATAAGACTAAACCGTAATTCAAACCCTAAATCCAAACCTCTAAAACTAAAACCCTAACCTAAGGCACTAAAACAAAAATCCAATCCAAACCCCAAATCTAAACTTTAAAACCCTAATCCAAAGCATTAAATCTTAAAACTTTAATGCAAAATACAAAACACTAAACCCTAACCCAAAACCCTAAATCCAAAGCCTTAAAACTAAAACCTTAATCTAAAGCATTGAAACAAAAACTTAATTCAAACCCTAAATTTGTCTTTTTTAATGAGAGAGTTCTTTCGTTTCTTGTCATACTTTTAGAGGTGAATGGGTTCCATGTTATTTTTTTATTTGAATGGTGTGCTTGTGGCAACTAGATGCAGTTATATCTTGCTCAATCTATTCAAAACCTAGTTTTAAAAATTTCCTATCATGTTGTGTACATAAATTCACAATGTACATATGGTCTACTATGATGAACAAGAATATCTTTCAATACTTGGATGTTATTTATTGAGAAATTGATATAGTTGTTGATAAATGGAGGGTTTTGGATCAATCACTAGTTGGCAACCACCAAGTCTTTCACTTTACACTTTAGGTGGCCATTTGCCTTCCTTCATGCTTTGAGATTATTTGGTTACCAAGAGTTTTGTTTTTTGGGTGTTTGGTGGCTGTTAAATGTTAAATAATTAAAACAAGCTAAAGGTTTTCAATCCTGCGCAATTAGTTGTAATTTTTTTGTGGCTTAACCTATATTGGTTTGGTAGGTTAATTATTATGGTACTCAATCTAATCCAAAGAGGTGCATTCATTTTTTGTTCTCTTGTTTTGCGACAATTAAAAAGTTGTTTATTCTTAGCATCAATGATGTGTTTTGTTATTTCCAAAGGAGTGTTTTTTTCAAGGAAATCAATGGACAAATTAGAGAAATTTGGACATGTCCAAAGTTAGGAATTTGAAATGGAGTAAAGCATTTTCTTTCTTGAACGTTTAAACAATTCTACATTGTTATTTGGTCTTGTATGTTGTTAGAAGATGTTTTCAGGGTTCTAGCTTTATTGATGCCAAAAAGTCTCATCAATCAATTTGTGTTTGTTTGGGGATGTGAACAATGCGTTGCAACAATGGGTCAATTTACTCACATAAATTATTATTATATTAATGACTTGGATTGAATTCATTTTGCATGCAAAGGTCTACCATACGAGACAAGGACCAAACATTGTTCATTGATGATGAACCTAACAAGGCCATTCAAAATCCAAAATGGAATGGATTCTTCCTTGAGTCATTTAGAAGGTGTGAATTGTCAAAAAACAAATTGCAATGGTTGGACCTTGCATCTTATTTATAGTGGACATTGAAAGGATTACTGATTGCAAAGATGGTTGACGCCCATTTCGGTGTGATTGTGAATTTTTTTAAGCCACCATTTAATAGTTAATATTTGTCTTATGTTTGGTTCAAGCAATTTGAAGGCAATTCGAATGGGGATTCAAAGATAACACAACTTCCTTTAGGTGGCATTCTTTTTTTATCATTTCATTCGTTTTCTTTGTTACATCTTTTTCGTTCTACATTGTTTTATTTTAATATTCAATGAATTGTTTTTGACAAAAAAAATTCCTAGTGAATTCAAAGAATTTTTTTTTATTCATTTTTGTTTGCAATGGAACAAAATTTGTGTTTGCAAACTATGTGAAAGCATTTGTTATTTTAAAAGGTACAAAATCATGTTGTCGACCCGGTTTATTATTTAAGGATGTAAAGGATGTATTTGCATATTTGAGTCTTCCTTGAAAAGGTTAGATGTTCATTCAGTTCGACCTTTGTGTAAGGTTTGGTTTGAGTTTTTATAACTCATGTTCCCTATTTTGGGATGTAAGATGACAATTTTTTTGTACTTTTACTTTTTTGTATTCAATTTTTTTATGACATTAATAAATTCCAATGGCATTCCATCCAATTAAGATTGACATATGTGGTGGTTTATCCATTGAATGTTTAGGGTACATGTCCTTCTTCAAGTTCTTAACATTGAAATAACATGATGACTTATGTTTGGGCACACATTGAAAACTTTTGTGCACACATGATAATAACATGCGGTTATTTTTCGAAGATTGCCCAAACCTTTGGTGGCCACCAAATAGTAAAAGTCATAATGTTAGCATGTACTTTGTTTTTCATTGAACTAAAATGTTGATTCTTGATTTTTGTTTAATACTTAGTGGCCACCTAATTTTGAATTTTTGACCTAGTTTCTAATCTTTAACCTCAAAGGGGTGTCCAAATTTGGATGCATCTTATCTTTTTTTGTTGAATTGACCTAGAGGCCAACAAGGTGTATCTTAACAAAAATTTTAACATATTTGCTCATTTGCATATTTCAATAGGGTGGTGGTTACATTTAAATATAAACAACTACATGTGAGAATAACATATGATGACATGTGAAACTATGCATATAATTACAGGTCAAAACAACAGACTTGGTGGCCACTTAATGCCACCTGGTTTTGAATTTTTGACCTAGTTTTTTATCTTTAACTTCAAAGGGATGTCAAAATTTGAATGCATCTTACTTTTTTGCTTGAATTGACCTAATGGCAACCAAAGTGAAATTATAATTTTCTTTTTTATTTTAAATGTGCAAAAAAAAATTCTTATTTTTGGACTAATAAAATGTCTGAAATTAATTAAATATGTGTTCTTTCATTAAAATGGGTAAACATATTTTTCCCCTTCTAATTATTTTTTCTTTTCACATCAATTGAATATATTGCCCCTTTCAACTTTGATTGCATTTAGAATTAATGAAGATTTGACCCATCATTTCAAAAAAATTGAGCTTTTAAACCATTATGCTTCTTGTTATGGCAAGTTTTTGAAAGGTCCCAAAATAGGATGTCAACTTAATAAACATTTTCAAATCTAAACATCTTTATAATTAATCAAAATTCAAATTGATGCAATCTTTTGGTTTGAAAATGACCTAAGTTTTGTCAACAAAAAAAAAAAACACACATGAACAAAACCATGGATGACAAAAAATGGAGAAGAACAAAAAGATTAAAATGTTGACAAGGAACGACAAAATGACAACAAATAGTAGGTTTGAAAATGTGCATTGGAAACACCTAGGTGTTGAACATGAAAATTTTCTTGCTTCAAGCAATAGAAGGCATCAAAACTTTAAGGATTGAAAGCATTGGATATAATGTTGGAAGACATTGAGAAATACATATGGGATGTTGTGGGCTTAAGGTTGAAAATATTTTATATTTATAAACCAAGGAAGGACATTGGGGGACGTTAGAAAGGCTCCCAAAAATTTATTTGTAAAGTTTTGAAAAATATCAAGAAGAACATCATGGGTGTTAAAAATATTAGTGTTTTAATAGGTGAAAATGAAATCTCATATTTTAAAATCAATGAAAATGAAAAAAAATTCATGGGTAATCTATATGCTCATGGATTACCAATTTTTGGTAATGAATCATCTCTTCAATAATTTATTTGAATAAATTTAAATATATTAATATTTTGACCTTGTGTTAATTGATTGTCATTGGGAATGTGAAACAACACAAAACCCAAATATAATAAAAGAAAAAACAACAAGGAACAATGTCCAACCAAAAGACAACATCCAAAAATGTAAACACACTAATTGGGGGTTACAAAAGGGAATAGTGGGGATTCATTAAAGGGGGCAAAATAACAACCTATGTTTTAAACCCTTCATGCACTTGTTGCATGAAATAAATTAAACAAAAAGATGGGTGGGAAATTTTTCAAAATGGCAAAGCATAAAGGAAGCTTTCCATGCAACAATGGTTTGCTTTAGGATCGAGCAATTATAATTAATTATGGAGCCATTGACAACCATTGCTTATAAAATGAGCACAAAGTGACAAAGAAAGGCCTTTAAAGGTTTTGATTGACCATGCCATATTAACAAATTCATGGAAAAAATCGTCAAGATGTTGGTGCACACCCAAATACTTGTATGGCAAAAGCTCCAATACATCCCAAAGGTGTTAGTGAAGATATAACTTACTTGTCGTTTGCCTAGGTCATAATCATTGTGGCCACTCCATTCCCCAAAAAAGAATGACTTGTGAAATTAAATTTTCTTGAGTGAGATTGATGATGATGATATTAACTAAAGTGTGGACCCCATTTGTGGTGAACATAATATCAACTTGTTGTTTCACAGAGTAGAAAGAGAAAATGCAAAAACATATGTGTGCTCATGTAGAACATGAAACCCAACATACTTGGTGATGGAAGCAAAAACATCATGAATGGTGTTGTGGTTTGCAATGCATTATTCCTTGTAGGACCATTAAAAAATGTATCTTCATTGAATCTATGAGCTGACCATAGATGCAATGGCCCATGCCACGAATTGTCAAATGGGGAAGGTAACCTAATGAACAACATTAAGGAGAAGATATTTGAAACCGTATGAATTGATGAGATGATTAGATAAATGAAAGTTAAGAACCCAAAGGTGAGCATGCACATGATTTCAAGTTGGTGTGATATGGATCAAAAGAGATGACGAATATGATGATAGAAAAAGTAGTGTTCATATAAACTTTCTTAAATGTTTTCTTGAAGACAATTGAAATTTCCCTCTCAAAAAATTGATTGAAAGAAAAAATGTAGGATTACATCACTAAATGTAGGCTACTATTGAAATAATGATAAAGGCAATTTTTCAACATCAATGGTCACATTATTCATTTGTTAGTTCCCATTTCCTTCCATATAGAATTATTACGTAGCTTGATGAAAAAGTCCTTTACATATTTGATCTTATGAAAGGTTTTACAAAAACTTTCATAAGCATTTCTCTTCTTATAACATAAATCCACCTTGTGCATGCCATTACTTTTGTTTTGACCAACATTAGTTTGGAATACAACTTAACCCTTTCCTTGTTCTTTTATTTATCACTATATGATAAATTTCATGATTATGTTATTATGATTATGTTATAGTACGTTATGCAAAAACCAATTTCAAAACAAACCTTCTTATTTTTTCAATTTGATTTCAAGTTTATTTATTCTTACAACTCGTCATGTAATGCCATTACTTTGTATCTTTAAATTTTTTTTATTGCAATTAATGTGGTTATAACCAAATTCTTCAACAAATGTACACAAATTATTGTTAGAAAATCATAGCTCTCTCAAGAAATGAAATAATTACTTCCATGAAAAATCATATTTGTCACCATGAAATCTAAAGGTCACGAATTAAATGCATTCCAACACTCAATTTCATCTTCATTGTTACCCAATGAATTTTATGCAAGTTGGGATTTAATGGCATTTTTCCTTTTCAAACACATCTTTGATTTAGTTTACAACATTGTTAGAATGCCAATCACCATTGTTACCAATTGGAGACCTTTGTTACTGAATTTAATGCAACACTTTCAAATTCATTCAAGGAAATTCTAGTGTTTTTTTTTGGGGGGTGAATTTTCACATTTTTCAACCTCACAAAATATGATTTTGACACATACAAAGGACTTTTTGTGAAAAAATGGGCCTAATTGTTGATTAAAAAAAAGAAGAAAAGCCCCATATTTTTACAACAAGTTCCATAGATAGCCAAAATATAAAATGATCATTAAAATGTTTTATTTTTTATGTATGGTTTGTAACCAAATTCAATTAAATCTCCTTCTAGATGATCGCCAATTTGGCCACATCATAGAATTGAAAAAAACAAACCTTGCAATTAATGAACACACACAAAAAACTAATACTTCATTTTCTTTTATTTGGTGATCACACCCAATACCCATATAGGTAATGCTTTTGAAATCAATCAAATGACATGTTACATTTCTTAAAACAATATAATATTCAAAAATCAATTCCAAATTCAAGTTATGTGTCAAGATGAATGATATCTTTTCGACAATGTTAGATATTTCAATATTGAATCTAGACCATTTAAAGAAAGTGTTTGATTTGACAAACTACTTTTCAATCTATTCAAGAGCGGCAACGAGAACTAACACAAGTTTAAATATGTGTTACATCATCCACTCATTCAAGGTTTGAAGATTTGGAACCCATGTGCTATGTCATCTCCAAGGACTAAACTGGTTTTGGTGTCCTAATTGACTAATGCTTTACGGTTTTATTGGTGTTGTTTGGTTCTTACTTTTCAAACAAACCTTTGGTCCCACTTTCAATTTATCTTTAAAACAAATTGAAAGAACCTCTAGTTTCAGTTTGATAGACTCCCAGCCACAATTCCAGACTTGGTTCTTTGAAAAAAAATTAAAAGTTACATAGGTGTAGTTCCAAACTGGGACCCTAAACCCTAAACCCATTCTACCAAACTACGCATAGCCTATAATCTGAAACGCTTCTTGTTACTAGCATTGCAAAATTAATAAAAAGTGACCACCTATATCAATTACATATGTGCATTCACCAAACAACATTTAACAAAAAATTTGTCCATGAGACCTTGCCAGGCTTGATCTATTCCTAAGTGGAATGGGGCACAATGGGCCCCATCCGATAGTACATTGAAACCCGATTTGAAGGCAAGGTCTGAATACCTTCAAGGTCTGAATTCCTATTCAGACCAAAAATATTGGGTCTCCTTTGCAATTCCATTTCCAACACCCCATTTGCTGTTAGGCTAGGTTCCTGATAAAAAATGAACAGCCCATCCCCCTGGCGAATAGGCACCTTCCCTAATTTGGAACTTGTCTGTCAAAAGTGCACCTGAAACTGCCCAAAAAGCATGAAAACCAAAATTCAAACACCTAAGTAGTTCAAAATCATAATCTACAGACTGCAGCTTACACGACAGTTTGGCCGAGTGGTCTAAGGCGCTGGATTTAGGCTCCAGTCCGAAAGGGCGTGGGTTCAAATCCCACAGCTGTCAACACTTTTGCTGAAGTTCGTAATCTCACGAACGTCGCACGGGCGCGCGCTCCGTCGCATCGGATTGTTCCTGAGCAAAGAAGCGCAAGACCAACGAGACCGTTGACGCATCGGTTGATGATAACAGCACACACACTATTGAAATGCAAATCTCTCCTCACCAGGATCAGGATTTTAGGGTTTAGGTTTAGGGGCCAAGGAACTGGGAAAGAAGGATGTTGGCGATATGGATATGAAGAACTTCAAGGAAGCGGGAAAATCTTACAAGAATGCTTTTGGCAAAAGAACTTACAAAATCACACGGCCAACATGGGAGCATCAGCACATGACCCACAGTTTATCATACTTGGAAGTTACTTTGATCCTGACTTACTAGATGAGGTTCATGAATTATCATACCAATACACATTTGAATGTTCAATCTTCAATCCCTACACACTCTCTTCAGGAAACATTATTTAGCACCATTGGTGAAGGAAACTCTTGGAGAGTCGTACCAATTCATAGAGGTTATTTCTTCAGTCTGAACAGCTTCTCTTGAAGCTCAGTTGCAGCAGCTCTCTTGTAGCCAAATGACATGGAAAACAGGTGGATGAGTCAAGCTTAACAGATAGATGTAACTACTTGTGGTAATGTTTGGAAGTCTCTACTATTTGAGCAGGCAAGAATTGATGATGCCATGACACAAGCACAACAGTGTCACGTGTAGCAAACCCACCTGCTTTTTAGTTGCTGAAACAGAGATTGAGTGGAAGTAAGAATTGCAACTTGACATACTTGCACTCCCTTCCAACTTCCTGGACCCCGAATGGAAGAGAAAGTCGAGTGGTCAATGAGGATGGTCACCAGCAGACCTGGAAATTGCAGGTGACTTCAAACATGAGGTAGAATGTGATGGAAAGGCAATGATTGAAGAAACAATGCCAACAGGTGAGCCCCACATGTCGTCAAGTTCCAGATATCTTCAGGTCAAAACATAGTACCTTGTTCTCAGAAGCTTTCACAATGTTAAGTAGAGGAGTTTAGTTAAAGCAAACATCCTCTTAGAATTGGGTCAAGAAGCTCAAGAGCACTCATCCTTTAAAAAGGAGCAGATATTCAATGTTCCAGGATAAGAAACTAGTGAAATTAGAAAAGTTGAAGGCTAACCTGGCTTCAACATTTTATACATAGGCATTATTGTGGATGTGCCTGAATATCTGCTCTGAATAGTCCATTCTCCATAACCGACGACAAAACTGTCAGAGTACTGCAAAACAAAAGAGAACAGGGCCATCTTGTGAGTTGTATACATCCCTCAAACTTATCTCACGCATCTGAACTGATTCTCTCACCATGCATCCATCGTCTCTCAGGCCCTCTTTATCAATTCCCAAAGGTTTTCATGTTTGAGATCTCCATGTATGCTCTCATTATTCGAAAGAAGCGATCTTTGCCACCCTCAACCTCAAGGAAAGAAATAAAATATACGAGGGGTCACAAGAGACATATTTTAGAACAGCGTTCATATCTCTCATCAGTTGTATAGTATCGATCTTTCTTCTCATACTCTCTTCACAAACTATTCCAATAATCCTTTCTGAAAAGATATCAACGGACAGGCGTGTTGAGAACGGAAAAAAAGCGATTTCCCCCAGAAACATGATTATATTACTGTGTGTCCTCTTCACATATTGTTTGGAAATGAATCCATCTCCTCAATTCTACTACAATCCACTCCCTTGTGAAATTCCAATCAACTGCATCTCACAAAAGCCAAATTTTGATGAGAAGGACGGCTATTACAACACCTTTTGCACAAGCTCGTCGTCCTAGCTCGCTTGCCACCATCGTCGTCGTCGTCTCGCGAACACTCGCAGGTGCGCCGCGGGCCTTCTCTCTCTCTTGGTACCATTGTCATCGTCGTCTCCCGCCTCCCGTCGCACACACTGCAAGATGAAATAGATGTAGTTTTTGGATGAAGAAACGGAGATCCATCCCCTAATCATCTAGGAGGTTTCGAATCCAATTGCCGCGGGAAAATAATCAACGGCCTGGATTCCGCGATCAGCCTCACGGATGGCTACGATGCGTCGATGTCCTTCCGCGCGCAAACCCTTGTTGTGCACAAGAATGCCGAGGTCCTTCCGCGCACACACCATTGTGCCGAAGAACGTCGAGGTCCTGCCGCGCGCGAATTCTTGTACACAAGAACTCTCAATTCTCTTGAGCCAGTTGTGAGAGAGAAGAGACGATCGAGACCGAGCTATGGCGGACGCGGATGTGGCCACAATATTGCCTGATGATAGATTGGAGGCAGTGGGAACCAGAAAGTTGAAGCGGTTGAGGAAGGTGAAGTCTTGTGAAGAAGACGCCGCGGAAGGGCGCGACGACGACGCATTGTGCAATGGCGCCAAAAAGGAGGCGTCATCTGTGCAGTTCGGAGGCGAGAATAGGACCCGAATTGATTCCGCTGAGGAGATTCTGAAAAGGTTTGGTAAACGAGATGCTGCTGCTGCTGGAGGGAAAGAGAATGAAGGAGGAGATGGTATCGTTTCTGCTTCGCACACGAAGAGGAAGAAGTCTGTTGTTGTGCAGACGAAGATCAAGACAGCTGTGGTTGATATGGCGAGAGAGTCAATTCAAGAAGAACGGGTTGTTGTTGTGGTTCCTCCGGTTGAGGCGGACAGTATGGAAGAGGAAGTGGGGGATGACGATCAGGAGATGCGAGAAGCTCGGCTTTCCAAGACTGACGAGCCTCCCGCTCCAAGTAAGACGAAGCAGAAGAGGTCCAATGGCGGAATTAGATCTTCGAGAATACCATCTTTCAAAGCGCCTGAATGGGATGAGGAAGGATTGAGGACTTTTGATTCTGGAACCAAATCTTCTGTTGACGCTGAGCTTCCAGCTACTGCTGCTGGTAATGAAGCGGATACATCTCTTGACACGGAAGAGAATATGCTCGAGAAGGCAAGGAAGTTGGTGGCGGGTCTGGGTGGTTCAGATGACACTTCGAAGAAGAACAAGTCTGCTGAGGAGGGAACAACAAAAGCGTCTTCAGATGAAAGTGAAACCACAGCCAGCAGGAAGAAACGGGTACTACTTTGGGCTTCAAGTCTGCTCCAAGGGTTTAGGGTATAGCAGCTTCTGTATTCTTGCATGATCTTGTGGTTGAAAAGGAAACTATTCTGAGAGGTTCAATGTGCAAAACAATGTTTTGGAGCTTTCAAGACTCATTGAATCTCAAGAAATGTCAGTGCAAGAATTTCCCACCATGCTCTAGAGTGATGTTATGGGGCATTCCATTTTCAATGGAAGTTATTGATGGCCACACTCATCAAAACAAACTCTGTTTTGCAGCTGCCATCATTCAAGGCGGAAAAAAACTTCTCCATACCATCTGTTTTGCATCTGCCGTCATTCAGATAAAACTTGAAACTTTAATATATTTTGAGAACTCTGAGATTCTGTTTTGGGAGAATGGTGTTTGTTGCAATACAGGGAAAGAAAGAAGAAAGGAGAGCTTGTGAGGAATTGCATGCAGAGTCACAGAGGCTATTGCGAGGTGAAAGCTCACTTGTTTGAAGACTCCCATGATCTGTTCTTTAGATGGCTTATATATGACTTTGCAGTATGCAATTTGATCCTTTAAGCTTCTAGATGTGTGGAGAAAGCATGATATGCCTAGGTGGAATTGTGTCTGCAATATGAGTTGATGTTCCATCTTGTACTCTTATGTGGTACTCTATCCTGCAATATTGCAAGATGAAAGTGAATAAGGTAATGTCTTTTCTAATCTTTTTCTTTCTTAACCACCAACCTACTGAAGGGTTACATTTTATTTTGTATTGAGGCTCTTGCATTGTAGTCTAATTGCGCTGTGGCTCTGTCTCACCTGTAGAGTGTTCTTTGGGAACTCAACTCTGAATTGGAGATTTCTGTGCTTTGGATGTTACAGAGTCGAAAGTGGCATTCACAGCTCCAGCACCAGTATGGAAACCTGTATTGAGTGTGCTTGAGAAAATCAAGAAAAGACGGTTGGAGCTAGGGTGCTGGTAAGCAACACATTTCTTCAGCTTGAAATATAGTAGACCTGCCACGGCATATCAGTTGATCTCCACCTCCACAGGAGTATGCCAGCTGTTGGAATCTTTGACATGTTATCAATTTTCATGCCTGTGACTGCTGCTTCAAATTGGAAGTTTCTTGTGCACCTTGTGGAAAGGAAAAATAACTGCTTTGTGTGCACATGGTGAACTTATTAACTAAAGTTCACATGCTTGCTATTTTTTTGTTCGTTTTGTCAGTGTTGGAGAATCATCTACTTTACAAGAAGCTGTTAAAGGACCCAACTTTATTGTAGCAAGCAAAGAAATGGACAATGCCCTCAATAATCAAGGGAGCTCAAATGTGAATTTCATCCTTGATGAGAACGTGGAAGTGGAGTTGGAGGTTATTCCTTGTACTCCACAGATGGATGAAAATGTTGTCCTACCAAACCTTGAAGTTGTTCAACTACCTCCAGCGGTCAGTGCTGAGCTCATTTAAACCCCTCCAATTTGCTCATTCATTCCCAGTATTGTGTGAGTTTCATTGAAAAGAATCCAAACTTTTGCAGGAGGTTCTGGTTGATAAGCTCAAGGTAGCTTCTCAAGTAGGAATTGTGCAAACAAACCCCTTGCAAATTTTGGTCTAAATCTTACTTAGAAGGAAAAGTGCTTCTGATGGAAACTGAACTTCTGCAATCTCCATTTTTGATGAAAAATGATGCATCGGGACAATGAACATCAATGTTTGGAACTGCTCTTTGGAGTGGTGAGATTTTGTAAAAGATTGCTATGGATGTCTATGATCAAAGGAGGTGTCTCAACTGTACAAATTTGGTTGTGGCTGCCAGAATTCACATGGCTTGATCTTAATTATCCTGGGAATTGGTTGATCAAACAAAGTGAAAGTGATTGGTAATTGTGACTGGACTATGCCACTCTTGTTTGGCCCAGTGTTGTACTGGTTGTAGCTTCAACTAGAAGGGTCTCTGATTTGAACTTGCTAGACATATCACATCTCTGGGAGGGTTTTCATCTAGTTCAAAATGGGGATCAACAGGCTGTGGAGAATGTGCATGCAGTTGATGATGCAACAAATGATCATGACAATCTTCCAGGAACACCTGAGATTGAGACCAATCATATTCATTCAGAGTTGGTATGTGTACAGGACTCCAGAGTGACCTCCGATGTGATATTATTTCTCAAGAAGATTAGAGAGTTGGTAAATGTATCTAGCCAGTTGACATGGTGTGAGGTGCCACGAATAATTGTACAGGACAAAGAATTATGGTGTCCCATTCATTCAGTTTATTTTCTTTGCTGGTAGATTGGGTTTGACATTGTCATTCCTTTCTCTTTATTTGGTTATGCACACAATCAGATATCAAGGAGGATAAGCTTACCAAATGGGGGGACTGTTCATAGTGAACAGATAATAGACTCTCAGGTTAGAACTCCCTATTGCAACTCAAATCTTGAGCCTGGCAGTATAGGTGTACTCTGGCATGTCTTTTGCAATTTCTACAAGCAATTTCTTGATTCAAATAGTTAAGATCAATTATTTTGAGTGTACCTTTGCAAGTGTTGTCTCAGACAGACAACTGCTCTAATATCACAATCTGGTGTGTTTTTGGGCTTTGGTAGGATCTTCTATGCTACTCACAGCTCAGCTCAGAGATTGAGAAGAGCCCAATGGAACCCCTGGATGAAAACCTGATTCCTAGGTATTGCTTTCTACCAGAACTCCCTTATCATCTTTTTCTCCTCTTTCTACTCTTGTTCCTTTTGATTTCATTGCAATATGCCCTATAGCCCACTTTCTTTCCAGATTTCCGTTCCTCAAGTGCTGGACTCTGTTACAGCACACATGCCAAGGTCTGATCATTCAATCATACTCCCATTCTTCACTTATGACCTTCAACACACTAGATTCCATGGTGGAATGCCTTAGCAAAAGCATTTAAGCCAACTCTTGCCTTGTTTCCTCAACTTTTGGGTTTTTCCTAGAAAGCTATACCTATGAAATATCTCTTGAGTCAGGTCTCTCTTCCTTCTTGACTGATGCACAGCCTTTTTGTTCCTTGGTTCCAGATGTTCTGATGGAGGAAGCAACAAAGAGAAAGGTCACTTATCTCTTAGGCACATAGATGAGCAACAGATATACATAACAGCTACTCATGTAAGGGCATTGATTGATGATGAGGCTGAGGATGAAGATGAAGATCTTCTGGCAGAAAATGTAGAGGAGGAAGAGGCTGTGGCAGATGAAGAGGAATTCCGGGACCTCATTGCCAGTACTCAGGAAGAAAAAATTGGTGATCAAAGTCGCCGTGCAGCTCTCCATCGCAAGTGGCTTCAACAGCAGGCATGGACAGTTCTTTTCTCACTGTTTTTCTCTCACCATAACTCTGTATACCATGGAACTTCTGTTTTTTGGTCCCAGAGCTTGTTACCAAAATAATCTTGGTGCCAAAATTTGCAGGATGCTGAACTTACAGAGGATATCATGGAGCGACTGAAGACAGGAAGAGGTTCAAGATGGAAAGGTCGGGATCGAGTAGTCAGTTGTCTGGATGAGGAGGATTGGCTTCATGATTCAGATTCCGATCAGAGTGACAAAGACAAGGAGGATCCAGATGAGGAACTTCTTGAAGATTCTGCCCCTGAGGATGATTTGGTGGCAAGCAGTTTCCTTGGGTCACCCAGTAATCATAAAAGGAAAGAAAGAGAAACCAAGAGCTTAGATGATTTGTATGAATGGGAAAGATGCAGACTGGAAGTCAATGACCAGTTGGATGATGAAGAGCATGACAGAGAAATTCTTCGGCAGCGTCTCTTGGAAGAATCTGTGAGTGTGCTCTTCTGATTTTCCCACATTTCTGCTTGGTGAAATTGCTTCACCTTGTTGCTATAGGTGGGCCAAATTTTTTGATATTATGGTACTTTCTGTGTATGCTTGCTGACCTGTGTCACAGTGTTGTATCTTTAGTACTTTTTTGTACATGGTTGTTAGATCTCTGTACATACTTTAGGGGTCCACATTTGTTCTAAGGGATGTACAAGCCCATAAACCAGGACTGAAGCTAGCTTTTTCTATCATTGCCATTCCATATGATTCA
This sequence comes from Sphagnum contortum, assembly GCA_963920785.1. Lineage (NCBI taxonomy): Eukaryota > Viridiplantae > Streptophyta > Sphagnopsida > Sphagnales > Sphagnaceae > Sphagnum > Sphagnum contortum. Next base: position 19,507,869 of record OY987279.1, on the reverse strand, counting down.
CAGTAGTGTTGGTCTTACCCACAGTAAGCAGGCAGCTTTGTGAAGTGCCCACCAATCTTGGGGGGTCTAACCTTGTCCCTTGCACTTGGCCACAAACTCTAAACTTCTTCAGAAAGAAGGAACTGAAATGAGGAAATTAATGGCTTGAGTAGACAGCTCACAGAACAGCAAAGTAAACCATTTAAGGTGTCCTGATTGAGAGGTCCCAGTCTTTGGGAATAACGCTGGATCCAATAAGTTTAATGTTTGGTATTGTGACAGGAGGAGCAGCTTTCTTTCCTATCACCTGCTGAGGATGAAAGCTCAAGGGAAGTTTTTGGCCTCATCAACAAAGTGAATGTTACTTCTGTAAAAGGAAAAGCTAACTTAGGTGTGCTTCGGTTCCTTGGGCCTGTGAAATGTTATCAGCCTTCCATTCTATCTTGACCATGGGGTTTGGTGCATTGTTATAAAGTGTCAACTGACCAAGGTGAAAGTGGGTGATCTGTGAACTGGCATGTATCCTTGAAAGTGCTTTGCTTTTCCTTGATTCCTGATTCCAGTTTAAGTAGGGCCATTGCCTCCTGTCAGAGCATCATCAATATAATACTTGGCATTGTGCTGGCCAGGTCATAGTGACGTGCGGGGGATTGGGAACAATATTTCTTCTCTTGTTTCAAAGGTAATGTTCTTTCTTGCCAAAAGTAATACACAATTTTCCCTCTGTTGATTTTCCTTCTGTCGAGCCCTGATATCTACATTGGAGCTTTGTATACTGGATCAGCAGTGCTAGTCTCTGCAGTACTTCGAGTTTCTTCAAACTGCCTCTTCTGTTACAGTCAATACTGGCCTTTAATCACATGTATGGTTCCCTGAGGAATGGTTGTCCAATTGTGATTAGTTTAAGAATATTTGTGAATTGCATCCTAAAATAGAAAGGAATAATTTCAGAGTACACTCTTCTGACTTGATTTATGGGCTAAAATTATCTCAGCCATCTTTTTTGGGGCGATCAACTTCAACATCCCTGCCAACTGCTTCACACAAGCAAGGAGGATCAGGAGGCTCCCGCTCTTTTGTGTTTGGAAGAGATGACAGCAATAGCAGTCATGGCCTTGTCACACAGCCAGCTAAGGAAGAGCAGCCAGCTAATGAAGCAAAGGTATACTTGCCAAGTTTTCTACTACAATCTGTGTAAGAGATAAAATATTGTGATTTAGCAGAACAGTCATACTTTCATACTTTCAAAAGGTTTAAACTAGACTTGAATTGGTTGTATTGCAGGTTATACAAGAGAGTCAAAGCAATTTGTCAGGGCATTCAAAAAAAGAAGTAATGAAGACATTGCAAGGGAACTCTGAATGTGGCCCTTCGCTCTTTGATCTTCTAAGACACCAGGCAGCTGACCTCAACCAAGCTCTTCAGAAAAAGTCGACATCCCCAATTAAGAGTCAAAGCAAGGTGACACACAACTTATCTGTTTTTGCTTTCAAATCATCAAGATCAATCCGTGGAACCCGTTGGTCTTGAATCTTTAATATAGCATTTTCCAGTCAGGCTTATACTGCTCCCTAGGGGATTTCTCTTTGTTTGGGTCTGGCTATTTGTCTCAACAAGGTTGTTATTACTCCATTGCTCAGGATTGTCTTGTAGTTCATGTCTCAAGCTTCTTAAGTGGGTGGCAAGATTGCCATCTTTCAACAGGAGCTTGAGCCAATAGACAATGTATGCTGTACCCCTCTGAGCATGGAGACATAAAAAAACAGGGACAGCTAGCTTGATAACTGTAATGGCTTTGCAGTAAATCTGGCCAAGGTATTGTAAGGTGGCAAACTGACAATTGTCAGTGCATAGTAACCATATTGTCCCACAACATGTCCAGACATGATGTTTGCAGAATCTGAGGTGAAGTTTGTAATGGAAGATTTCCTTCTTTGAGGTTTTGATGCTTTCAGGCCATTCAATTGCCAATTTGACAAACTAGCTATAGATTTAGTAGCACAATGACTGGATGCAAATTGATAGGGAATGTTTGCTGTGGGTCATAGCATTTGTGAGTTCTTAGTATTGGGGAGTAAAATATAAATGACTTGGCCCCAATAATCGTCTACACATAAGTACATATGGCAAAAGGCAAGAGTAACCTTCAGCAATATGAACACCGCACATGGATTATGGCATCTCTTAGTCAACAAAAAGTCTTCAACAAACCACATCAAGCCATGTGAGATGTCTAACAAGATATTGACGAGCCCAAAATGGTGGTAGGAATACTCTATCATGCACACCTATCAGAAACTCCATGCATTCTCTTTCTTTACAATCTACAGGCGAGAGAGAATTCCAACCTGCAGTTCCTCAATTTTTCAATATGGTAGAATGATAAACTTATATGAATCAAGTAACTTGTTAGAAATGTCCTAGTGTATTGGGAGGCTGCCTTGAGATCCCTCGTGATATTGGGAGGTCATCTTATATTTCAGAATGGACTCTTACACATTTTGTTGCACATCATTTTTTGTTGCAATGGAAGGATCTTGGCCATCAGATCTTGGCATGACAATTAATTTCTCATGGTAAGGTTTTTGAATGATGATGTCAATTACAAACTTCCTATACCACAATTTGAGAATAAAAAATTGTGCAAAAATCATTTTTTCATGAGTTTGTGTTTTTTGCACACGAATGTTGTACATTTAAAACACATATGATGCATGTATAAATACAATGAAATATTTCTCAAGTGATTGAAAATATTTCATTTTATTATATGTGCATTGTACATGTTTTAAATGCATAACATTTGTGTGCAAAAAACACACACCTATGTAATAATTAAATTATCGGTAAAGTATGACAAACTTGACATTAGAAGGTTGTGTTTGTCAAATTCATAGGTCGAAATGTCCAATTTGACACCCAAAAATAACAAATGGTGAAATTGGTTTTTTGTCATTAATTTGGCATGAAACTAGTTGGTCACCTAGCACATTTGGTTCGTGTCTCGTTCTCCTCTATCATTGAGACTTATTATTCAAGGGTATTTTGAGCTCAAAGGGTTTAGAGAGCACACCAAGGCTTGGAAAAATGGTTTAACATAATGGAGATAGGCGTCGAGAAAGGGAATCTACATCATAAACATTTGCAAAGAAGTGCATCACAAAGGAAACCCATTTGCATGACTGACTATACATCTTACATCCTATGTTTGGTTCTACAACAAGAGCACCAACAACCTTGCCTCAACATTTTTCTCAAGTGAAGCCTAGTTTTAATTACAACTGTGACCCTCATATCACGTAGTTATAATGAAAACAAAGTTTTCTACAACTGTCACGCAAAAGACCTCACCATGTGCCAAATGTTTTTGTTCTCATTGTGGTCACTTTCAATGTTTGCTCATTTAGTTTGTCTGTTGCTTTCAAACTTTGCAAACTTTTGTAAACCTTAACCTCTTCATGGCTTGCCCAATCATTGAAAGAATTTAAAAAATTGATCCCCTAAAACCTACATTCCATGAACATTCTTCAACCCCAAAACCCATTGACAATCATTTAAAACCTCCAAGAACACTAGAAATTGTACAAGCCAATTCTACAAGTTCAATACAAATTCTATAATTTTTTATAACTCAACAAGGCCAAAAAAATTTATGTGAGAGCCATGGCCTTTTACTACCCCCTTGATGGATGACTTTGTTATTGAACATTTATCCATTTGGTTGCCCATGGACCTGTCCATATTATGGCATCATCATCAAATAGACAAAGCTTGGTTCAAGGTTGTGGGCAAAACTTTGGCATGGGCAGCCTTAGAAGTTGTGAAATTTGACAATATTTCTTACAATCACACAATTGTTATACAAGGTCTTCCAAGGCTTTCTCTTAAAGCTTGGTTGAAATTTGAATTAGAATGCCTAGAATATTGCATCATGGCTGATGACTCACTAGATTCATTATATGATATTGAAACTTGAGATTTGTAGATAAACTTTCATTATGTACACATTTAAAATTTTGAACCACATGAATATGATTGCCCATATTTCCTTTAATCAATCTTAATGGTTTTAGTGGTCTTGATTCTAAATATGATGATGGCAATGGTCAACATTATTATGATTACGTTGGTTTATGTTTCAAATGCAAACCTTTAACACTAACTAATTTAAATGCACCAAATTTGTTTTTTGACCATCATCCTTTTCTTGAGTCTAGCCTAATCATTCCTTAACCCACAACCCACAACCCCCCTTGGTGGTCTTGGTGGATTTCTTTTCTCATGATGTGGTTGTCAAAATATGGTTGATTGGGTTGGATTAGATCTAAAATCAACACTTCCAGTTAAATGGCAAGTGGACATCATCTACATTTTCCTATGATCATCATCAAAATGTTGATTTTAGTTTTAATGATGTGATGATCAAAAACTTTGTATATTTTGTTGCATCATATGTAAGCTTCCCATGTGTAGCCCTAGTTGGTGGTCATAATGGTATGACCCTCCCATTCTAATCACATTCTTTACCAACATTTTGTCTATCAAACCCTAACCCTACATAACATATGCCTTTGGTGGTTTTGCATCACAAGAATAAATCTTGATCTTTTCCACTACCCAACACTAGGTTTTAAATAAATGGGACAAAATTTACTAACATGCAACTTATATGATTTTGGTAAAAAAGGATTAGTTGATTATGACATCTTTTATGAAATGTTTTTCAGTTATTTTAGACACTAGATAATTTTTAATTTTAAAGTTATGACATGGATATATGATGTCCTAAGTTAATATGATGTGAAATAAGTTGTCACATCATCATACAAAAATTTCAATTTTTTTTGAGTTTTTTAAATTATGAAATCATAGATTACATATTTTTTCGATTTTGTCAAAAACAAATTGACACCATTTGCCATGATATACATGTTCATGTATAACATGTATACAACATGCATTGATGTATGCAATCATCAAGGTTTGAACCCAAGACCTCATGACTTAGCATACCAAAGTCTTGACCACCAAATCATTTTAAGACTTTATTAGCAACAAAGATTTTTTATTATTATGTTTGGCATGAAATTGTTTAGGAAATTCAAACTTTAACATGCATTTTTTGTTTCAAAATTTATTCAAATGTTTCAAATGAAAACATGATCTTGAAGCTTATTCAATGATTTATTTGAAACCATTATTATAATTGATAAATATAAAATATAAAAGGTTAAAATAACATGTCATGAATAAATTTACAATTTTGTTTTTGATGAAATTGACCTACAATCTTTGTGAATTCAATGTGAATTTAAAAAAGGATTCATTAAGTCTTTAACAATGTTATTTTCATTATGTAAAATGTGTCTAGTTTTTTAAGAATTGCAAGTTTTTATTTCCCCAATATGATTAAATACAAAAATTTTAATTTATTTTTGTGATGTTGCTAAAATGGCAACCATCCATAAAAAAAATTTAGCCACATTTAGTTATAGACAAGTTGTGAAGTTGGAAACTTGTTTGAATCCTTCAATAGTATGATTACCTACTATAATTTATTGTAAAAAATAACGATGTATATTTTTAATTTGACAAATTTGGATTTTTTCTTTCAAAAAAATCCTTTGTTAATGTTGTTGCCCTTTAAATTAGCAAAAATTAACCACAAGAAGAAAAATTAATTAAGTAGTCAATAATAACCATTTAATTCTCAATACCATATTTTTTTTACAATATGAATCATACATTAATACAATTTATTTTTTTTAAATCACATTTTTTCCTTTTAATGGTGTAAGAATATATTTTACTTTCATTTCCTTTGTAAAAATAAAAATAACATAAATAGTTGGATTAACAACCCCCCTCAACCAACATGTTTATATTGGTTTCAGATTTTCTTAATTTGGCAATTTTTGTTCGGAAAAGAATGGGAAAATTTGTGCAAATTCAAGGAAAAGTGTAAACAACAAAAATTTGCAAAATTTTGAGATCACAAATTTCTGGAAAAAAAACTTACTCGTGATGAATATTTTTTAAAAAATAATTATAGTAATTTAAAATTTAGATAAATAAACAATTCCAACATCAAATTTATTTTATTTTTCTAAAGTTCAATCTTTGAAATCACTATAAAACTTTTGAAAATATTAAAATAAATATTAATGATGTAACTAATTTTTTTCTTTGGTGGGAATTTCCATTGTTTTGCAAACATAAAAACAAACATCAACATCGGCAAAACATTTTTTAATTAAAAAACCAAAAATTAGTAAATTTTATTTTTAATGATGTAATTTTACAATGGGTTTTAAGACTTGTAGCCAAAATATAAAAATATTATTACAAATTCATACTTCCATATACATGGCCTATAACCAAAACACGGTTAAATTTTGTTGTTGATGATCTTGAAGAATACCACAAATTTGAAAAATAAAAAGATAAAAAATTCATTGATGTAATTATATGATCCTCATTTATAATTAATTCAAATAATTATCTTTAAAAATACTAATAGTAAGTATAAAATAATATTTTTCATTATTTAATAGTAATAATATTTTATAATTTAAAAATTAATGTTTTTATCATTGATTTTTTTTCCCACACCAAGAGAAAAAAAATGGGAAAAAAATTGGGATTATTTCTAAAGGTTTTTAATGTGACAGCAAGAACCTTCATAATAAAAACTTGTTCATGTTACTTAAAACAAACTATGAAAAAACATACATTGTAATTTACATAAATGTACAATAATTTACTATATGAAAAAATTATAATTTAAAATCTACATGCATCTTAGACTTTACATGCATAAACATTTGACTTAATCATTAACCCATTCAAATCTAAATATGAAACTTGTCTAGTTTTTATACATCCATTTCAAAAAATTATGATGAGTTAAAAATGCAATTCATAAATAATGGATTTAACACATTCAAAGTGAATGATTCAATTCATGTGCAAATGTTAATAAATCAAAAGATGTGAAAAAAGTTACTAACTCATTCAAGTACAAATGTGAAACATTAAATTGTTATGTGTGTTTTAATATATAATTGTAGCTTTAAGGTGGGCTGAGACAATGAAATTCCAATGGCCAAAGAAAATCACCAAAAAAATTCTCCTTGAAACAAAAAAAACAATGAACTTTTAACTTGTCATAGGCTTCTATGCAATAGGAAACAATAGGAGCTTTTTGGTTTTATTTAAGAAGAACTATGACATAAAAACTAGGACACAAGACAATGAGAACACAGAGCATACACATATTGAATGGTAAATACATTATTAGAGTTTCACACTAACATGAGCCAGTGGCCACCTAAGTTTTGTCTAGTAACCATTTAAGATTTTGCCTTCTTCATCAAAAAAAAAGCTTGAGGTTTCTGAGGGGTCAAATCATTTTGATCTCTTCCTTTTGAGCCCATTGGCCTTTTTTTTCTTTTCAAAGTCTTAAGACCACAGGAACCCAGGAAACCACATTTGACTTCCACGGTAATTCAAGTTCCCGTTTACATTTTGTGACATAAATCCTTCAACTTGACAAAACATAAAAACATGAACACAACACAAATCCACTTTTGCCAGTGACTACTTCAAAAGTCTTACAAAGAATCACAATCCTCCTTTGTATGATTCACCCCGTAATTTCAATGGACTGTTGCAGTTCTTTGAAGTTCCCAACAATCAGGGTATTCTTCCATGAAATGCAAGCCAACAACACCCACATACAAATCAACCCAAACATGAAGAATTTTTGGTTGCTTTCGAGACCTCTAAACTTTTCATCATCCCCTTATCAACCATCTAAACCAACCCTTAGATAAAATTTACACCCCCCCAAATACATTGTGCAATGAATTTTCTTGTACTTCAATTGAAGACAAAGATCTAATCACAAGTTTTGAATAACCTCTACTCCACACCTTTTGAAAACCAAAACCACACTACTTATATGCTCTGCTGCTCATCCTTCCACCACTCCACTATGAGATTTCCGCCAAGCGCACTTCACTTGGCAACTCCCTTGCCACGCAGTCATCATGTATCCAGTAGGAACACACACATACCAAAAAGAAGAAAATGACACAAAGATTTTAATGCCATGAAACACCACCGCATCTCCATTCAATGCTCTTCCTTGCCTCCATGCCATTGAGAATAAACACTGCAAGCCACTGACAAGAAAAAAAATCCTTCCTTCAAAACCCTAAAACCACTTTCTATTCACACCCAAAACCTTAGAGTTAGAAACTTGTTACAAAACAGTGGGCAGGAGGAGAAGATGAAGGAGAAATAAAATATATATATATCAAAGAAGAAGAAGAAAAGGAAGGGAAAAAAACCAGAAGGCAAAGAAAAAGAAGAGAATGAAGAATTGGGTAGGTAAGCAGAAGAGTAAATCAGAGAGACTGAGGGTTCAAACCAATGTTGAACAATTGCCCACTTTGGTTGGTAACAATCCCTGGTTCCAATTCCAGTTAATCGAAACCAAACTGGAAACAAGGCTGATTTCCAAAGCTAGAACATGAGTTAGAACCATACTAGGAACTGGGTTCCCCACTTTATTTGGGTGTGAACCAAACCGGACCCAAAATCAGAACTCAGGTTTTGGTTTTTTTGAAGAAAAAAGTGACTTAGAACCAACCAGGGGTTAATTCACTGGTTCAACTTTGAATTAGTAAGAACTGGACAAAAAGCGACCACGATTTTCAAAACTTGAACCAGATTTTTTTTGGTTTGGAGGTATCGGAATTTATGCATGGAACCGGAAGTGGAACCCATTTGAATTAGTAAGAACTGGACCAAAACCAACCACAATTTTCAGAACTTGAACCAGAAGTATTTATATATATAATAGTTTTTGAAGTATTGGAATTTATGCATGGAACCGGAAGTGGAACCAAGTTCATTCTAATTTTGTCTAAGAAACTGGACGTTCTTCATAAAAGGAAAAGAACCACCCAACAACTCGTTCGTTCGTTCGTTCAACCGACCATTTGAACCGAGGCGATGACAAACGATTCCATACCAAAACCAGTCACAGCTTTCTCAGATTCGGGTACCGTTGTAGACACAGCTTCAAGGTTCACTTTATCAGTGTGTTGTCAGAGGACGAGGATGTGAAGAAAATTGCTAATTTTAAGGCAGCTTTAGTTTTTTTTCCCAAAACAAACAAAGCAGCTCATCATGTAATGGCACTGCCCCATTGTGGCAAGTTCAAGCCAAGGCCTAATTAGTTAAAATAGGAAATGTTCCATGAAAGATGAACTCACAGTGCACAATAATAACACACAGTTCAATGAATATTCCTCAAAATGTGAAAACCAAATGAAAACGGAAAGCTAATAATACCCCCTAACAAACAAATTACTCCCTAATGACATACCTAGACTAAATGGTAAGTCACTCAAATTGAGCCCTGTTTCTTGTTGTATGAACAAGCACTTTTCATTAGCCTGATGCAATCATGGTTACACGAGATGCTCTGATCAGAAACTAATGGTCAGCCACCCTGTTTCCTGTTATATGAACAAAACACTTTCCATTGGACAGCTGCAACCAGACTTTTAACTGTATAGGTAATTAAAATTTAAGAACCTTATGAACATTTCATGTTGAGGGAATTTTTGAGAGGCCATTTTAGAGGAAGAAATAAGCAATTGGGGTCAAACAGAGGGAAGAGTATACTATGTATATTAGTTTCATTTATTTTGGAAAATTTTAAATTCACACCTTTTTTAATTAAATTCACACCCTTCGAGTGGTGCCCTGATTGACCACAGACCCCACACTTGCGGCCTTCCACGTTTAGGGTGAAAGAAAGGGTGTAAATTTAACCAAAAAAGGTGTGAATTAAAAAATTTCCTTTATTTTTCACTTGTGTGTATGTGTGTGTGTGTGGGGAGTGTGTAGGCAATGAATGGTCTAATGTCATCAGCATGTGCCTTCACGAAGAAAGAGTCAGCATTTACACCAAAGCAAATGGACCTACCCTATTTTGGCTGCACTCCCCGCCCCCCCCCCCCCCCCCCCCAACTCCACCCCACCCCCCTAACTACCACATTCCCTTGAAGTTTGGCCGTTTCCACCAATCATTGTGGCCAAAAACAAGTCATTTCTGGCAAAAAGAAAAGGGGATATTGTTTTCATTTTGAAACCTTCATCCATCCAAACATGGGAAAATGTCCAAACCATTTCCATTAAGCACACTAGAAATGACCTAGATGAGTGTGAAGATTCAAAGAGAATGAATATATTTAATTATATATATATAGTTATTTATATTTATATGAGTCATTTTTAACCAAAAAAATATTGGTCCATTATAGATTTGACTTTTCGAACTCACCTATATCTATTTTTATTTTTTAATTTATTCTATATTAAAATAAAATAGTAATGAATAATTAGATAATAAATTTTAATCTAATCCTGTGAATTATAAATTGGTTAAATTAATTTTATTCACTTTGACTTATTAAGTGGGAAGTTGAACACTTATAAAGCTTAAGACCAGGGTTTTGGTTTTTTTTTTTTTTTTTTCCAATTTTGTGATGTCGAAAATTGGGCAACTTTTGTCACATATTTAGCAAAACTAGTCGAATTTACACTAGAAAATCACAGAAAATTATTTTTTCTAAAATAATTATTTTTTGCTAATTTTGTGGGAAAACTCGCCAAATTATTTGATATCACAAAATTGATTTTTTTAAATAAGGATTCTGACTATACTTGAAAGTTTAATTTTAGTAAGTACTTCATATTTTGGGCAAATTTGGGGTAAATTGATGAGAGTTCCGAAGCCCAGCCAAAAGAGTTGATCATAACGGCAAACGCCGGCCTTGGTTTAGCCATTCTCACCCCCTCCCTGGTGGTAAAAATCAAGAATACGGTGGCGAAACCTCCTCTTTGGTTTAGCCGATCTCACCCCTCGGAGATTAAAAAACGGTGGCGAAACCTGGTCCGAGGGTTTCGCCAGCCGGAAGAGACTTGTCGAAGGGGGCGAAGGAGACGAAGTCCCCTTTTCGTGCTTTCCTTTGTTTGTCGTTGGAGCGTGCGCGCGTACCCTGCTCGTCTTCTTCTTGCATCAATCCGCACAGATCTTTCACCAAATCTCGTCGAAAGCTTGACGATTGCATTGGAAATTTCATTACGAATCCGACGATTACGGGTATGTGCTACTACCCTCAATTTTCGAAACTATTAGTGCCGGTTTTTGAGAAGTCCTTGTACACAGACAGTCGTGTTCCAAAGCCTTGCTTGATTGGAAATTCGTTTCGTGGTTTTGCTTCGTTTGAGAATTAGTGTGTGTCTGTGTGTTTTCTTTCTTCTCTTGCGGCGATTGATTTTCGCCTTCGTTCGGTGTGCTGGTATGATGGACTTCGACTCCTTTTTCTCTGAAGCAGTTCTTCATGCGATTGCGATTCTTTTGGTCTTTTTTTTTTACAAAGCGATCCTGGTTGCTCTTCTTAATGTTTGCTTTCTTTTTCGGTTCAGAGTTCTAGGTGTTTTTGCAGTGACTGGTGACCTACTTGCAACAGAAATGTCTTTGTACAGTGCGAGTTTTTTCCTTTTTCCCTTGTGTGCGGACTTGTGGTTTCAGTCGAGACGAGTCTGATTCTGATTGTTGCAGCTCCTCGTGTTAGTCACGTCTTGCATCACGCAACAGAGGATCGCCTTCTAGCGCATCACCTGGTTGCGGTAATGACATGCGCATCGCTGATAACGGAAATGTTATTTCCCGTCTCTAGTTCTCCTAGCTTCGTGGTTTTGTCTGACTTGACGACGAAGAAGGGGAGGGTTTCTGATCCTAGGGATTTATACTGAGCGCATGCTTTGCAGTTTTGTAGGAAAAATTAGTTTGATCGAACTGTAGCTGTTAGCAAGCCACATAGACGGCAGCTCTGTTCCAGCATGAATTTCAATGTGCCCTTGCTTGCTTGGTGGGAAATTTGACTTGCAAGTTTTGGAGTCATGTGGAACGCAAGTTGCATATGTTTATGTCAACTTGGAAGGCAGGCTGTGGAAGAGTTTTTCATCACAGTAAAATGCTGTGCATGTGCATGCTTGCTTTAGAGTGTATTCTAACCAATTCTATTGTACAATCGGCTGATTCTCTATGCCAGGAGGAGTCTGATTATGTATGGATTTGTGTGAGAGATGAACACTTACTGCTTGAGAGTGCAGTTTGTCCTTGCTGTAGATCTTACTGGTGATCTTTGCTGTCAGCGATTAATAATCTATATTGTAACTGATGTTTGCTTCTTGGAGTAGACTAGATTTGCATCTGGAAACACATCTGCTTAATTTATGGAAGTCTACTGCTAGATAGTTACAGTAGCTACATTGACCAGAGAAAGAATCTAGATGGACAAGCAGAGGGCATTTACCAATGTGAAGAACAGCTTGAAATTCATTCTCCTCTTTCTGATGTCTATTTTGCTGTTGATGGGTGAAATGCATGAGAGTTTCAAATTTGCTCGTGGAATACAGTGTGGTGAGTGTGCTCGACAGATGAGCATGCTTAGACACAAGGAATGCTACCAATCAAAATGTCAAAAGGATTTCAATTTACATGTTTCAGAAGATGCTTGGTAACAAGTGCAACTGACTCAGGTTAAGATCACATTGTTTGACTGAACCCATTTGATTTCTGCAGGAACATTTGACATCTTTGGAGGAAACGGAGCATGATACTATCCTCAACCTCAAAGAGAGGCAGCCATGTCTGTGTCAATGAAAAATGTCGATGCTGCATTTCAAGGAGTTGGACAAAAGCCGTATCCTTTTTGCTGCAGCACAGCAGTGCTGTTTGATTGCCTCCTGTCTGTTATAATCCATGTTACTCTGTTTTAGGGTCACTTGGATTATCAGGTGCATAATCCTCATGTCCATTTCACACTGTGATTTGCCCATACTCGGCCACTTCCTATCTCTCCTGCTCATCATGCTGACACAAGGGTTTATTGGTGTATGGAGTTTCTGCTCCATGTATTGTTTCTCTCTTGTCGTCAATAAGATTTTCTCTTCTGGGGTCTTTGTTGAAGTTAAACAAGTCCTAGAATTTTGTGTGAGTAGATATTAAGGTATGATTGCTTAGAAGCATTGTTTTCATCAATTGCCTGCTCCATCTCGTTCTCTATTCTATTGTTCTATTGGGCTCTATAAACCACAGGGCTGTGAGTAGCAGTCTTAAAGCAAACTGTGATGCCTCTGTTGTGGCATTGGTATCGTAGACAAACCATAGCCTTCTTTCAGCTCAAACTAAATGGCACAGATTCCATGCATTTGTATCTTTGACTTGAATTGTAGAGGGATGGACATCTGGCGCATTGAGAATTTTAAGCCAATACCTCTCCCAAAGTCTTCCTTTGGCAAATTTTACACTGGAGACTCCTACATCATTCTACGGGTAATTGTTTTAACAAAGATCTGGTAGGTGTATGAGGAAGACAGTGTTTGTGTTCAGAATATTTCAATCAAATGCACTATCTAGGCTCCATACTTATTACCTCATGGAAAAGGATTTGGATTGACAGGATGGTTTCATTTTTGGCAAGGTTCTTTTTCAATCATGTCACCTTGGTAACTGATGTCATCTTAGCTGGGTGTGGAAACAGACAACAGCTTTGAAAAGTGGAGCGTTCCACTATGATATTCACTTCTGGCTTGGAAAGGACACAAGCCAGGTATTTTTCTCTTGCAGACAATCATGCACATGTTCTTCCTGGGATCAATCATAAAACTGCAAAGTGTGACATTCTTTATGGTGAAGTCAGGAAGCTGATCTAGTATTCAAGTCACATATGCATTTTACTCTTATGTTTTGCTCGTTTAGGGTTGCTTAGGAGTTGTAATTGCATTGACCTTAAGGGCGTTTGTTCTATGTAACTTCTTTGCAGGATGAGGCTGGTGCAGCAGCTATTAAAACTGTAGAGCTTGATGCAGCCTTAGGAGGCAGGGCAGTGCAGTTCAGAGAAACCCAGGGCCATGAGACAGAAAAGTTTTTAACCTATTTTAAGCCTTGCATCATACCTTTGGAAGGTGGTGTTGCCTCAGGTTTCAAGAAAGTAGAAAGTGAAAAGGTTGAACCTCGCCTCTTTGTCGTCAAAGGCAGGCGTGCTGTTCGAGTAAACCAGGCATGTTCTTTTTATCTTTCACTATATTCCATCCTATTGGTCATGTTTAAACTTGCAGTTTGCAAATCTCACTTTCCCTCCTCAGATTACTTGGTGATATAAGTATGTGCATGAACCCTGCTGATCATTCTTGGCTTCTCTGCAAAATTCAGATAACTGTCAGGCTGTGACTTACATTGCAAGTTTAGCCACCTTGAGTGTTGTTAGCCTGGGCTAGAGATTTATGACAAGCACCACTGTCCTAGGTACTCCTGCTGATCTGCTGTAGGAGTGATCTTTGGTTCATTAATCTGATGACTCTTGAAGCTCAATAATGTGAATGCTTAATGCAGATAGCAGTTACAAGTGCTGAGTGTGTAAAAGGCTTCTGAGATGTTTCAAATCAGCAAAATAACAACAGATAATGTGTGAACAGGTGCCATTTTCACGCTCTTCACTCAACCACGATGATGTCTTTGTACTGGATACAGCATCCAAGATTTTCCAGTTCAATGGTGCTAATTCCAGCATTCAGGAAAGGGGAAAGGCCTTGGAAGTCCTGCAGCATATCAAAGACACAGATCATGAAGGCAAATGTGAAGTAATCATTGTTGGTAAGTAAACAGACCAGTGTTGTCAAGCAATTCTTATGAGTGCCAACATCTCTTCTGGATCGTTTTGATGGCTGGTAGACAACAAGGTGCTATGCCTGTGAAACATGTTCAGATCAAAATGATCTGCTGAAAGACGTTGAGATGTTTGTGGTGTTGTGTCTTCCCAGAATTTTGTTCCTGCCATTGTCTTGTTGTGTTGTCCAGAAGTCAGAAAACTCATTGTTTTGATAAGCCTTCTCTTGCTTTGTCAAATCAAGTTACCAGATTTTTTACTCTGTCTTATGTAAAGTGCAGATGATGGAACTCTGGGATCTGAAGCTGACACAGGACAATTTTGGGGTTTATTTGGAGGCTTTGCTCCACTTGTGAAAAAGCTTTCAGTTGCTGATGATTCTCTTTCTGCAAGGACTCAAAAAAAACTTTTCTGGTAGGTATTCTGATCATTCTGCATGTTTTGCAACTCTGATCCATGAATGTGACTCCTACTAGGGACAATCGGCAGTGCTTCCTAACCTCACATGAACCCAGCTGTTCAAAAGAGCTGGAAATAGAGATTTGGGTGCTGAAAATGGCAGTTATACCATAGGCTCCAAATTGTGATTGATAAGGACTGGTCTGTGGTCATTGGCACTAGAAGTGTGGTGGAGGGGAAGATTAAGGAAGTGGAAAGTGCATTGCTGAGGAGGGACATGCTGGACACTAGCAAGTGCTACCTGCTTGACTGTGGATCAGAGCTCTTCATATGGACGGGTCGTAACACCTCCCTTGATCTGAGAAAAGCTGCAATCCAAATTGCTGATGTAAGCTGGCACAGCTGTGCTTCTTAATGATTTCTATCCCCAACCTCACTTTTACCAAAAATCATTTATCTTGCAGTAAAGCCAAAATATCTTTGTGTGCAGATTTCAATAAACCTGATCTCAGAAATACTACGTGAAGGCATTGGGGTTCCAGCTCTGTAACCAAGCTTGTTGTCCCTCACTTACAGACTCTTATCTCCATGTCTGTAAACAATATGCAGGAATACCTTTCTGGTCAGAACCATCCACAACATACCCTTGTCACTCGTGTGATTGAGGGTTTTGAAACACTGGACTTTCGATCCAACTTTGACAAATGGCCCCTGACTGGCCAAACCCCTGTCTCTGAAGAAGGGAGAGGCAAAGTTGCAGGTATGCAAGATACACTAGCTAAGTGCAACAAGCTCTCCTGTAACACAGTCATTGCCATCACAATACATAAGAATATGTGACAAATGGGCAATTTCCATCATGCAAATTCCACTCAGGTCATTCTTATATTTCAGTGTTTATCTTTGGCAATGGCAGCAATGTTGAAGCAGCAAGGGGTCAATGTGAAGGGTCTTCTGAAGGCTGCACCTGTTAAGGAAGAGGTTCCGGAACTTTTGAATTCTGCTGGGAAGCTTCAGGTTTTCACTCCTTACCTGCACATTGTTCTCCTGACCAATGTGGGTATTCTATTGTCAGATTCATGAAGTGAACTGCAAAGCAAACATACTAAGTGCCAGGGTTCATCTTTTAAACATCCTGTAGGCTGGTACATGTGACCATGTAATATGACACAGTTAGAGAAGATCTGAATGCGTGTTGAAGTCTCATGCACCGAGTGGTGATTTGATCTTAGTATGAGCTGAGACCCTTGGGGTCATCAGAGATGGATGCAAATGCAAGTAAGTGGAATTTAAATGGTTAACAATTCTGCCAGGAGTTGGAGGTATGGGACACAGTCAAAGATGTTGATGAGAGTTTTGACAGGATGACAGCACTGGGAAAGTTACATTTGGATTTTGTGCAATCTCAGGTGTGGAGGGTGGATGGCAATGTGAAGTCAGATGTGCCTCTGGTAGATGTTGGAAAGTTTTATGATAACAGCTGCTACATTGTACTCTATACATATCAAGGCGACAAATCTGACCGCAAGGAGGAATACCTGCTGTGTTACTGGCTTGGTCAACAAGCCTCTCTGGTACTGGCAGTTTGGAATATCCTTAACAGACATTTCAATGTTAAGACATGCAGATTTGCATCCTGTAGTTCCTGAAATGTAGACAATGATGGGAGCAAGGTGTGCTTGTGACATTTCCATTGAGGCTCTGTATCAAATGAATTTTTTCGAGCAGGTTAATGGTGGGATCTGGTTCCCTCGTGATGGTGGTGTTAATTTGGGTTTGTACCTCTGGTTGCTATTATTGTTGCAATTTGCAGGAGGACAAGGCAGCAGCTGCAACTCTGACCAATGACATCTATCTTTCATTGAAAGACCGTCCAGTGCAGGTGCTTTTCTTCCCTCAGCCCCTCATGCTTCAATTTTGTTCTCCTACTCTTGTTAGGATTTGTTCTGAGGTCCAGGAATTTTCCAACTAGACTCAGTTTTGGTATTAGCAAGAAAGTTAATGCCTCTGGGGAAATGGCAGGCTCGCATTTTTCAAGGAAAGGAGCCGCCCCAGTTTCTAGCACTGTTCCAGTGCATGTGCATTTTAAAGGTTTGAAAACTATCTGGGCAGCCCTTGAGATACAGAGTGTACTTGCATTAGTTAGCTCCTTGAAAACTTTATGCACCACTGTGGTGGTCTGTGTACTTCCAGCTGAGTTGAATTTCTTTTCTTTGTGAGTCTGACTGAGGTAGATTTTCAGCTTGATGACCCAGAGAGCTCAATATTATCTTTTATTTTCTTGTTTCTTGCATAAACATTGGCCAATTGCAGGGAAGCACAAGTCCAAGTCAAAAGGAGAACAAAGAGAACACAATTATGCTGGTACAGGTGCGAGGTGGCAGTCGGCACATCACACAAGCTGTGCAAGTTGAACCAGTAAGTCAGAAACCTTGCATTGGAGCCTTTGACAACTTCTTTGTTGTAGAGCATTTATGCTAGGGAAAATGTTTGCAATCCAGTCTGAAAAAGAGGTGATCAATTGCTAGTTTGGCTGCACATTGCATTCTGAGTTACTTCACATATTATGCACCATAGGTGACTGTGGACACAAGATACACTGAAGTATTGGTGTCACAT
This sequence comes from Sphagnum contortum, assembly GCA_963920785.1. Taxonomy (NCBI): domain Eukaryota; kingdom Viridiplantae; phylum Streptophyta; class Sphagnopsida; order Sphagnales; family Sphagnaceae; genus Sphagnum; species Sphagnum contortum. The sequence continues at coordinate 19,490,116 of OY987279.1, read as the reverse complement.
GTGAGGGAGAAGCATAAGTTTTCTCTTCTTGTTAGGAACTTCTGGTTGTCAAAGCTGTTTTGCTCTGTCCTATTCTGTCTGTTATTGGTCCTTGAAGCAATTCAGGTTTCCCATGGACATTGGTTGCAGTTCTCTCATTCCTTTTTCAGGGCTTTGGCATGTTGGATTGCAGTTGGCAGTGTCACTTAACTCATCAGATTGCTTCCTCCTACAATCAAGTGTGAAGTTTTACTCCTGGTCTGGCAACTTGAGCACTCCTGAGGATCAGAAGGTTGCACTGCAAGTTGCTGGGTTTTTGAAGGTCAGAAACTGCTAGTGCAGGCTTTACATATTGGACCTGATCTTGCCTGATGACATCAGTGTTGAAATTCACTAAAGTGATGTTGAGTGAAGATGGGAATGAAAGGGGTGCACCTGCAGTTCAATATTTAATGCTGAACATAAAGCTTGAAGTAGTTGCTTCCATGACTTAAGTATGTGGCTGGTGCAGCCTGGTGTGGTGGCAAGACCAGTCAAAGAAGGTTTAGAGCCTCCAATATTTTGGAGCTCTCTTGGTGGTAAGCGCAAATATCCAAGCCATCGTGAACCAAAAGATGGTACAAAGGACCCTCGGTTGTTTCACTGCAGCCTTCAACAAGGTCAGATGCCATATGTGTCGCAATAAATCCATTCACTCTGATGTTCTTGCTTTCTCTAAGCTACTTTCATCATCATCATTTACTTGCACTTTATGAGTTTGCTTCATTCTTCTTCCAAGTAGTTTGTGTATTCCTGAGGTTCTATTGTCTGAGCTGTGTCATCTCTATTTCCCTTCTTTTTTGTTCCTTTGTTGAGATCACTGCAGATTGTAAGAAATCTTATTTTGGTGTCTGCTGGTGGGTGAAAATCCACTTAACACTGATCCTGTGTGAGTGCTTAAGCTCCACAGTACACCAGGCTCATGAACAACTGAAGAAACCACACATATGCATACTACTAACACCATCTTTGGTTGGTTTTGAATGTCTTGATGACATGTGCTTGACACCATTCACAAATGTCTACAATTTCCAGGAACTTTGAAGGTATTTCTTTTCCTTTATAATTTCAGTCAGATGACTTGTATGTAGCTGTCCTTCAACAGCACACAACTGCAACAAAAAGCTTTACTGCCACTCCAGTCAAAGAAATTTCCTTCTGTGCGGCATACTGTTTCACTTCCTACAGCAATCTGCATCAACTAGCAGCATGAGAAGCATTTTGAACTGTAGCAGCAATCCTGAAAGCTGGTTGTTTACAACTATCATACTTGGGAACATATTGCTCTTGGATTAGTCTGTGGCACCTTTTGCTTTATTAACAGACTGATAATATAAACATGCAGGTGATAGAGGTTTTCAATTTCACACAAGATGACCTACTGAGTGAGGATATAATGATTCTGGACGGTCAAAATGCCATACATGTGTGGGTGGGTCAGCATGCCAGCAGCAATGATAAAGTACAGGCTTGGGATATTGCTCAGGTACCACTCTTTCCTTCGCATCAGAGAAGAGGGTGTTACCTAAACTTGAGGCTCTGTGGGAACTTGTTAGTGATTCCCCAAAAATGTGTGGTCAGCTTCTCCAGATGACACAAGATATGGGTCACTCTAATGTATATTATTTATTCTCCACTGTGAGGTGCCCAAAGACTACTTTGTCAAACACCAGCTGAAAAGTACTGGTCTTAAAGGTCTCAGATGTCTTGAGTGATCTATTTGTGATATGCTGACAAGTGATTCTGGGGACTAGCTTTTCTCCTATTCAAATTGATTAGTGCTGCCTATCTTCCATCTGGAAAGAAAAGTGTTCCCTTGTCTATTTGAGTTGTTGTCTTGAATTACTGCTTAATCCTGCATTGGAAACAATGGATGCAGAAATACCTTGAAAGAGCTGCTGGTTTGGAGGTGACATCACGAGATACTCCAGTGTTCAGAGTATTGGAAGGAAATGAGCCATCATTTTTTACCACATACTTCTCATGGGACCCCAGCAAGGCAATTGTGAGTCAATTGTAATTTTTAGTCACTTGCAAGTGTTGAAAAGGCACTGTTGTGATGAAGGTAGATGGAACAACCAATAAAATAGAGTTAATCTAAAATTCAGAGTTCCAATTGTAGCACTCTGGAAAGTAATTAACTTTCCAACACAGATCAGCCAGGAACCAGATTCAGACAAAAATATGCCTTTACTAAATTAGACAGCAAGCCTTTCACAATCAAATACCTTGGGAAAATGATATCCCAAGGAGCCAGAGCTAAGAACCATAGTCTTCACATAGCTGTGGGATGGGCGTATGAGGATCCCTGTGTGCACCAGTCTTACTTCCTTGGCTCCACATCAGTTCCTACAATGTTATCTGCAGCAAAGAGGAAGATAAGATGCTTGAAGGGCATTCTGGGTTCTTAAAGTGCTAGTATTTGCTTCAAGAATCTCAAGATCCATGAACTTTTGCAGGTAGGTGGAGATGCTTACACAAGAAAGCTTGCAGCACTGCAAGGACGGCCAGCTCTCATTGAGGTAGAAGAAGTTCCTGTGATTGGTCTGTTCTACAGTGCACTTGTTCAAGAGAGCTAAGATTATATGAGGCACCAGGAGCATGGTCTCCAGATGGATTCAGTCTCCTCATTAACATCCAGGGCTGCATCTTCAGCAACTTATAAAATATTCATCAATCCCTTGTCTAAAAACCTCAAATGTATTGTGGTTGATCATACAGAACCCCTTGAGTTTCCACCACATTGTTCCAAATGGTGAATATGGCAGTGAATGTGACATTTTGTTATCAATACTGCAGAACTCCAAGAGGCGCATGTCTAACTCCCCATCTGGCTCCGAGGTTACTTCCACTCAAAGGGCAGCAGCTATGGCAGCTTTGACACCACATTTGACTTCTGAAATCCCACAGCCCTTATCATCTCCAGCTCCAGGAACTACCAAGATTGGTGGTTTTCATCGAATGCAAACATCTAGTAATTCTCAGAGGGCTGCAGCTATGGCAGCTCTGTCCTCAGTCCTGGGCACCCCAGCCACCCCTCCCTCTTCAAATCACGGTGACCTCTGCTTTTCACACACTTCTCTGCCTTCCCTTGTTTTGAACTGATTTGTGACACACAGGTGACATGGAGTTCAAAGAGTTATTTTATTGAAGTCATTTACATTCAGGCCATTCGGTTCAGTTCATACTTTCTATTTGTTTGTTCAGACTTATTTTGCATGTGGTACCAACTTCTGAGCAACTCCTTCCCCTAACAGCAGAGCCCTATTGTAGCATAGAACTGGAGTTCTCACTCATCATGTGGGCACCTTTTCCAGCTGAGGATGACTGGATAGCTGTTCCATCACTAGTTTCAAAAGTGGATGCACTGGGGGACTCGGATACTCTGTTTGAATCATCAAGTTCAAAATCTGAAGATGGAGGTGAAGAAAATGAAGAGATCTCAGAAGTTTTTGGCTATGAGCGTTTGAAAATTTCTTCTACAGACCCTGCTCCTAAGATAAACCTCAAGAGAAGAGAGGTAAATTGTTGCACCTCTTGCAGTGCTGTGGTGTGTTGTCCTAGAAAAGTGGTTCATAAAACTCTCTTTTAATAAAGGGCAATGTTCAATGTCAATGCCTGCACACCTTTGAGAACCCAAGTAGTATTATCCTATCCTCCAGATCATGAAGAACCCAGAAGTGAATGTTGACTCAGTAAATTCTGCTGAGAAAACAGTGTCTAGAGCAACAGAATGACTAAAGCAAACCCTGTTTGTGTTTACTTCCTGAATGAATGACAATGTGTTCCACACTGGCTGCTTGTGTTCACAGGCTTACTTGTCCTCTGAAGAATTTGAAAAGCTGTTTGGGATCACTCAGACACAATTTTATGAGATGCCCAAGTGGAAGCAGGATCAGCGCAAAAAGGTCCTTGACCTTTTCTAGCTTTCTTCAGAGCTTGATTGAATCACCTCAGGATGGATTGCAATTTTGAGTAGGGCATCGTCATCAATAAGCAGTGACTTGTTATCACTTTAGGTAATCAATGTGTCCAAACCTCTGATGTGATTTGCTGGTATAATGCTTTCTGATGGGTCAATCTGTTTCTACTGTCACCTTTTCTGAGATAATTTGAGTTTCTTGGACACAACATCCAGCTCTAGTCTGTGAGGTGTGGCATCATACTCTCTACTCCTGTCTTCATCCCATCCCACCCTGCATCTTTTCAGTTTTCTCTGTTTTGCTTTTCATCAGTAATTCAGTATTTCAGTTCTTTCTTGTCTACTCTTCTGCTGGTTCACTGATCTCAATCAACTCCTTTCATTCCTGCAGTTCAGAAAAGCACCGAGGAGGGAGCTTCCCCTTACAACTCCTTTCATTCCTCCTTGGTGCAAATGTTTAGGAATGTCACAGTATGAGGTCTCTTTCACTCTACAAGTAACTCTTCTTTTTTGCACCCTGATTCAAGTTTATGGTCATAATCTTTCACTACAAATATGCTTTGTTGATAAGGAAGGCATGTGTACTGCTTTTTGCATGGACTTGGATAATATAGCTCATTTGTTGCCTGTGCCTGTAAGGAAGAGACTTACAGACTAATGTTAGTTTTCATTTGGTCACACGTTTTGAGGAATGCTCACTAGGTGTTATTGTTGTGAACTACAAGTTCATTTTTTGGGAACTTCATGGAACAGTTCCTATTACTTTGTTAATGAGGAAGACATCAGTACTGCTTTTTGTGCAGTCTTGAACAACAATATAACTCATTTATTTGGCTCTGCCTGTAAGAGAGAGGCTGTGGAATGATGTTTTGGTTTGGTCCCACATTTTGAGGAATGTTCACAAGGTGTGATTGTGAACTTTGAATTCATTTTTGGGAAATCCATGGAACAATTCCTATTAGGTACTTTGTCAATTAGGACAGCATCAATATTTCTTTTTTTGCACTCTCTTGAACAATGTAGCTCATTTGTCGGGTGTTCTTGTAAAGGGAGAGACTATGGAATGAGGTAGTTCTCATTTGGTCCCTCAGTTTGAGCAATGTTCACTAGGGGTTGCGGTGAATTGTGAGTTGATTTTTTGTGAACATCATGGAACATTTCCTATTAGGTATTTCATGAATGATGAAGGCATGAGCACTGGTTTTTGCACTGTCTGTTTTAAACAATATATAGCTCATTTGCTGGCTGTGCCTGCATGCGAGAAATATATGTACATTTCATTCAACCCCCACATTTTAGGATTGTTTATGAAGTGTTGCTGGTTGCAAGTAACTCACTAGGTAAGACTTTCATGTGTGTTGGGAGGCATGTTACACCTTTGTAAGGTGTAACCCTTGACAGGTCCATTCCCAACTTGGAAGAATACCTAAAATGGGTCAGTTTTTTATGCAATGAAAGGGCAAGGCCATTATGCATTTGTTTGTTTTCAAGCAAGGGATTGTCCTTGTTTCCCATGCCTTAAAACAAATAAACACCATCTGGCCCTGCCCTTCCCCTATACAAAAAGAGTTGGTGAAATTGTTCTTGTGTGAATTTAGGTTGATTTTTTAGACATAACTGTGTGGAGGATTTTAGAACTTGTGTAAGATCTCGATCAACAATCGACAAGAGAACAGTCATATACAGGGTTGGGCAGGTCTCAGTTTTTAGAGACCCGCCGGGTCCGGGTTTTACAAGCTTTTCTGGTGCTCAACCTGGTTCTTTTTTCATTATTTTCTTTTTTACAACAGACCCGGGAAGGGTTTCAAAAAATTGAAAAGATAAATTTCCCTCTGTCTCAATGTTTCAAAGTGCTGGTTCTCAGACAGTTCATATGAGTCGGTTTTCAAAGATGGTTCTTAGACAACGGGTATCAAAAGTTCTGTTATTTTGAAAATTGGATTTTTAAAAATTATTAAGAAATCCCTTAAAAACATGAAAATCAAATAAATTCTGCAAACATTTTATATGTCCAAAAGTTCATCATGTTCAAAAAAACTTTCAAACTCTTTAAACTCCTCAAAATTTAAATCTTTTTCAATCAACTCCACCAAATCGGAAGGTGGTTTACACTCAATTCTAGGATTGTGTGGTTAATCTTTGCTCACAAACATCAATCTTTCTAAATTTTATGATTATAAATGATATCTCTTCAAGTTTGTAAGTATCCCTAACAAAAAAAATTCTTTCAATCTCAATTTGACCCAACAATCCCTACGATTTGGTAGCCCAAAAAATCAACATTAAACCGCATGGCTTCATGTTTTGCCCGCCATTGAAAAGGGTACTTGATTTCTTTGGAATCCACTTGGTAACACCTGAAATCAACATTTCTTTAATGATAACTCTATTAATGGCTCACTTGTGTTGGGAGTTTGTTCAAAAATATTTGGATTAGATTTTACATCTCCTATTTGATATGCCCATACAAGTTTAGATTCAACCATTACATGTAAATAAAGATCACATTTTAAAAGCATAGGATATAATGATCATTTATCATTTTTTTTTTATAATGTTCACCCCTTCTTCACGACCAATAAAAAAGATATTAGAAAAAGGCTTTTAAATTTGGGGTCTAACATTAAACATAACATGTTTTGGATTTTCATATATTCTTTAAAAAGAAAGGAATGACTCCATAATACCACAAGCTTCTTTCTTGATATTGGTATCAAACAAAAATAACTCAAAGGCAATTCCAAAATCATCATGAATCAAACTAATTTGGCATGTGGGTTTGTAACTTCTTCCCTGCATTTTAAGCACATGGTAATGGCAAATTACAACACATCAAACAATAACCAATGGCTACTACATGGGTTGAAAACATATGCACTCACAACAGGAGAAAGACAATCCATGTTTATTTGAAAAATGTGCCACTTGTAAGAAGGGGGGGCACCTTGCTATTAATTCTTACAATATTTAGCTTGTTGTAACAAAAGATAATAGCATCCTTGAATTGCAAAGCGTTTTGGAACATAATGATTTTACTAACAAACCTACAACCAAAATGAAACAAATGTTATATATGTATCAAACAAACATAATTGAATAACAAAAAAGAAAAAAAAGAAAAGTAATTTGTGAAAGATCACAATTTTACATCATCTTCACTGGAATATTCAATTTTCTAAGACAAATGTTCAAATTCAAACATGCATTGTTCCATTCCTATATACGTTTCGTCGACTTTTTAGGCCAAATTATACATTTCTTCAAATTTAATTAGGTGGACTTGATAGAAATAATTCTAAGATTTTTGCAAACCTTTTCATCAATTGTAACATACATACATTCCTTAGAAACAACATGGCCAAAACAAGTGCATTGGAAACTTTCATCTAAACCTAAAAATTCACATTTAACAATTGATTTAAAGGCAATTGTCATTGTAATTAAATTTGACCCTTCATCTTTCACATATGCAATATTTCTTTTTTTCAATTCATATTGATCAAACAATTCTATTAGATTGGTGGCCAAGGCTTGACCAATAGTTTTTGTCACTTCAAATAACCCAATGATCATTTGTTTAAACTGCCAATAAAATCCCAAGAAGTAAATCACAAGATCCAAAATATTGGACATCCATAAATCAAACTTGTTGCAAATATGCAATTTTCCAATTTTGGTAAAACATATATTTGTTTCATTTTCTCCACCAATTTAAGTAATATTTCATGAGAATTGTTTTTTAGAATGGAAGACAACTCGAGGACATAAATCTAAAATTAAATGTTTGAACCAAACATTTTTCACAAATTGCAATGGGAATCGATTTTTCACAACTAAAAAACCAAGATTTTGTAAAAAAAATCTTTATGTTATTCATCATCTGTTTTAAAAAGATCTTTGACAAAAAAAACTTAGATATTGCACTTCCTAAATTTTATTTTATTTTTGTTGATTATCTTTCAAATGGTCCTTTTATTAAAGCATTTATTTCTTCTTCAATTTTTTTGACAATTATCGCATAATTACTATCCACATGTTTTTTCAAAACTAATATACCATATATCTTATAATATGTTATAAGACACTTTCTTTCTTTCGTGTTTAAACTAATTACATGCATTAAACTATTGTAACAAAACAAACATGTCATGATTTGAAGATTTCCAAGATCATATTTTTGTCATCATTCACACAACAAAAAACCCAACAAGTTACATTCTTATTATGGCCTTTTCATATTTTCCTTTGAGCATGCAATGTTTGAAAGTTACTTTCCATGTCGCAACCCCACTTTGAGGCAAGTGTGAAGATGAAACTCACACTCCCAAAAGTGGGAACTTGGAATCCTACGAGACTCCTAAAAATTCAGAGCTTGATTGTAGGGGTCAAACACACCTCACATTGAGGTGTTCTTTATGCTGTTGGAAAGGTCTTGAAATGTAGATGTCCAAAATGGTCTTGCATGAGCCATTAAGACATTTGTAACACAAGTTATGGTTGAAAGAAAGGCTGGGAGTCAAACTGGTAGTTTGACTCCCGACCACTAAAAGTTGGGAATCGACACGGTCTCAGTGTGTGCAGGTGGAGTGCAACACACCATTGGAAAGCTCTTGAGAGAGCTACAAGTTTGCTTCAGACTTCATCCCAATTGGAGGTCTAAGTTGGGAGTCATAATAACCAAGACAATTTCGAGATTCCTCCTTGGGAGTCCTGAAACAATAAGCCATTTGGATGTAAGTGATGTGGGCAAATGCAGATAATACTATATGGGGAAAGATGGTGGTTTCCCCCGAGTTCAGGCTGTGGTGAGTCAAGTGAGTCCATGTTGCCCGTGGCTTGTCCCAACACCAAGAATGTTTCCAAATGTGAACTAACCAACTTGTTGGTTGGTTTTGATGCAAAACCGAGTAACTAAATAAGTTGTCCATCTTCCTAGTCTACTCCTAAAGCTTTCAGCATGCCCCTCTCACCCCCATTAGTGTTGGAAGTTGGGAGCGGCACCAAGTTCCAACTACTTCCACTCTTTAACATAGTTGGACCCTTTTTGGGTCTAACAAGGAACTTGGAGGCACAACATTCCATTTCATTCTTTTCACTAGGATTCATTATTTCTTCTATTATATTTTGTTTTGTCTAGAGGTTACCATTCAATTTTTCATCTTCCATATTCCATTCATTTATACCAATTTCATTTGCACTATCAACTATCATCATATTTTCATTTTGATTTAACTATATTTCTTACGAAATATTAAATAGGTTGGAAGATAAATTCAAAATTAAGTATGAATTTAACCAAAATTATGGGTTTTGATTTTTGTTATACAAATATAAACAATTACAAGCAACTAGGGCAATCTTATATATAAAAGCAAACATGGTGTCTGTTTATCTGTCTATTTGTCTTTGATGAATGAACGAACGAACGAATGACCTTTTTGGATGATGTTCGTCACAGACACCCACCCACTGGACTTGCTAGCGGCCCGCAGCAATAGCCCATTGATTTGTGGCCCCAGATGGTTGTGTGAGAGGCAAATGACTCATGGCAGCAGTTAGAGCAGTTTGTTTTAGCTATGTGGGCAGTGCCTAGAAAATTCTTCCAGTCACTGCCCATTCCCTGTGTCTGTCTGTCTGTGGTGACAAATAGGGCAGGGCAAAGGCATGGCAGGACAGCCAGGGCAGCCGTTGCAGGGGGCCAGGCGAGGTGCCGAAAGACCTGCTGTCACCAAAAGAAAAGGGTACACAACTGATCAAATACCCCGGCAACACTCCGATCTTAAACAAAACTCAAAACTCAGGGGTCCCGTTCTTTTACTCACGGTCCTTGATCTCCTCTCAGTCTTGGGTCCTGATCAGGACCCAAGTTGTGTATGCACATGGACCTTCAAACACACAGACTCTTCATTCCTGTAACATTTTGCTGCTCTGATCAGGAAGCTCAGAACTTTCATTTGCATCTACGAGAGTTACGGAGGTTGAGCGCCTTTCATCCCCAGATCGATCCACCACTAACCAGACAACACACAGAACTTGGTCCTTTCAGACCCGGGACTCATGGCACACAAATGCTTGACATCGCCACAGACCAGTTTCCCTCAGCAAAACACCAATCAGACCGAACTCTTCCTGACTCGGATCTTAAGGACTGCATACATTAAAACGATAATATGTACGAACCTCAAAATCCACAGACAGCTCGATACCAGCTTCCAAACGATCCCTCTCCAATCCTAGCTCATCATGCAAAATTGACTTCCAGCTGCCTCTTGTTCCTACTACAGCTCTACTACTTTCTCAAGATTTTGCTTACTGATCCGAGTTGCATCTGCTTCTGCTGGCTACTGGCGCAACGGAAAAAAAACTCAGCAGCAAGCTAAGCAGCTGCCTTCCAAAAAAAAACGCTCCCCCTGAGTCCCCCGAAAACTAACCCTCCATACTCTGCAAATCGCCACTCCAATCCTCCCGAATTCCAGTCGTTGCATGCTTGGCTTCCCGCTCTAACATTTCCATCCTCGTTCCAAGGTTATGTCCCCAAAATCATAAATTGGCCACCTTCCTTCAGTCCGTTTTTCTAGCAGGTTTAATTTCTTAAACCCCTAAACCAAACAACCCGATTTCCAAACCCAGTAGCCGTAATTAGGTTGTTGTCCGGCCACCCCATAACCGGTCACACTACATCTAATCAAACAAAATAAATAAATAAATAAATATTTTCATTATAGAACATATTAAAAAAACTAGAACCTTTTTGAAAAAATAAATAAATAATAGAAAATAAATAAATAAATAAAACACATAATTTTTTTTTAAAAAATTAAAAGTTTCTAAAAAAAACTAAAACATGAACCAAGTTTAAAGAAACCGGGGGACTTCATAGTGGCCGAAGGTCATGGGTACCCCATTAGTTACAATTAAAAGCATTTACAAGATTTATAAGATTATTGAGGTCAAAGATGTGAAAAAATATGTTTTAATGTGAAAAAATTTACGCAAGTGGGCTCCTTGTCCTTCACATGACAAGATGCACACAGTATGTCAAAAAACTATAATTATTTTCTAAAACGTGTTTAATTATAAATAAATAAACTAAAATAACTAAAAACACACATTTGAAATATCACTAAGACAACAAAAAATGAAAAACATAACAATAAATTGAAAAAATGAAAAACAAATCACTTAAAAAAAACAAACTCCAAAAATACATAAATAAATAATACCTTGCTATTGAAAAAATCTAAAAAATGTGTGCAATAAAAAAAAAATTGAAAATTTCACACCTACACACCTACCAAGAAAAATGCATAGGGGCAGTACCAATCTAAAAACCCAAAAAACACCAACCAAACATAGTAAGGAGGCATCGATGAACAACAACAAAACATAACAAAAAAATGCCAACGGACACCATGGGTCAAACAGGTGCTTGAGGTGTTATTGCGCAAGGAAAAGTAGCAAGGAATCACCAATGAGCACCAATAGAGCATAACAAGGAGGTGTTAATGAACACCAACAAAACACAATACAAAAGTGCCAACGAGCACCAATAAAATATAGCAAGGAAGCATCAACAAGCACCAACAAGACACAGGAAGGAGGTGCCAATGAACAACAATAAAACATAGCAAAAAGACACCTATGAATAATAATATAGAACAAAAAAAGGGCATCAACAAGCACTAATATAACACATCAAGGATGCATTGACGAACAACAACAAAACATAGTAAGGATGCATCTATGAACAACAATAGAACACAACAAAGGGGCACCAATGAGCACCAACAAAATATAACAAGGAGGCACTAATGAGCAATAACTAAACATAACAAAAAGGCATCTATGAACAACAAAAAAACACAATTAATGGCAACCGAAAGGCACCAACAAAGCACAACAAAGGAACATCAACGAACACCAACATAACAGAATAAGGGAATGTTGATAAACACCAACAAAACACATCAAGGAAACAATTACAAACAACAAAAAAACAATGCAAAAACAAGTGAAGAAACACAAGACCTAGACATTAATGAACATTAGATTGATCAAAGAAAAAAAAACACTTAAACCTTAAGCACACCTTTAAAACACTAAACATTCTCCTTATAAAGAAGAAAAGGGCTAAGGGTAATTCTACCTCTATGGTGCCTCTGCAAACTTAATTTTTTTAAAACCATGTTTACCATTACCAACTACCAAACTAAATGACATTTACTAACTACTAACACAGTGACACCATAACCCTACGAAGTTTTAATACCATGACAAGGTATCAAAAAAAATAAAAATGGAAAGGTTTTAAATGAGCGGTTCTTAGCCCAATGAGAACCTTTTAAATGGGTTTCAAAAAGGGCATCACCTTTAATGATACTTTGAAGTATTCAAAATGAGAACGAGCTTGAAACCATGGTCGATTCTCATTTCTTTTCTAATACATACTCGACATTGGTATATTGCATAGTTGTTGAGTTGGGTGGAAAGAAGGCATCAAAAAAAAGTTGGGAGTTTCTCTAACTTGTTCAACACTGTACTTAGAAAATAATGGTGGCTTCACAACAATGTTGGAGAAACTCCCCAATAATGGGAATGTAAAGGTTGTTGTGCCCTTTCATGTGTCTAAGAAGAGGAGTGCAAAACCTTGAGCTGGATAGAAAACAAACATTTTGCAACTTGTCATTTTTTATGACATAAAAAGCATTAAAAAAAGTCTTAAAGAGTCATTGAAAGCTTAAGAGCTACCAATGATGATGATGCCCCCTTGTCCAATGTTTGGAAATGCACAAGAATTCAACTTTCAACAATGGTACGACCCCACTACTCCCTATGTGTTTTCCATGGAACCCCCCTTGGTGGTCACTTGTTTGTTCACCATGTTTTTTTTTTGCCAAGAACCCTTGGATTGGTAACGCTCCCCCCACCCCCCCCCCCAAAACCTTGCTCGAATTAACAACAACAAAAAAACACTAAAAACATGCAAGCTCCCAATGAGGTGATGTTGCCCGTATGCAAAGTAAAATAACATGTGTCAAGAGCTTCGAAGTTATTGGCAATGAAGAAGTTGTCAACCATGTTGACCACAAACAAAAAGTTAAAAGGTTTGCAAGCTCTCAACAATGGCCACAACATCCACAAAACAAATGAAACTACCTAAAGCTTCAAAAATATTAGCAATACAAGTTTGAATTCCCATGAAAATGTTGGGAATGTTCCCCCAACCCCTATTTCTTTTCACCATAAGAGTGATGGCAAACCCCCCCATGCCCACCCCTTAAATTATCTTCGAACTTGAAGCCCAATACAAACATTTTTTTCATAATCATTGTTTTTAATACAACCCAAAGCCCTTTATTACTAACACTTGGCCTTGGTAGATTAACTTTTTTTTTTTGACACTTTAGTTTTATACAAACATTCTTTTATTAACCCTCTCGTTTTTTTTTCAACAACCCAAACCCCTCTACTATTGACACTTGGCTTTAATAGTTTTTTTTGTTCAAGCATTTTTTTGGTCAATTTTGTGATGTACTCAATGATAATGATCCACAAGAATATTTAGCCAAATTTGACTACAACTTAAATATGATAGTAATTTAAAAATATATCCTTCTATGTTTTTGGCAACCTACTTGAACCATGTATAGAAATTTAGCAATTAAAAAAGAAACTTGGTTGAGTTTTTGCTCATTAAAATCTCAATAAAACATGATTTTAGTTTTTAAATGTTATGATATAAGATTTTGGTATATATAGTCAATGGAAAAAATGATGGCATAGGCATATGGGAGCAAGGCTTTTCTGATCATATTTTCATATAGATGAATTAGTGATCATCCATAATATAGTTTAACCAAATTTTGGTTATAAATAGGATATGGAAAAATAAGAAGTTTAAGGTTCCTTCACATTTTTTCCACTTGTGCAAATTGAATGGAAAAATCCAACAATGAATTTTTAAAAATAAAAATTTGGTAAATTAAAAGCTTGGTAAATAAAATGAAGGTTTTTTCACCAACTTGTTAAATTTGACCAATTTTTTTTTGTATGGGAGTATGGATATGATGCAACACTTACAATTTATCTAATGTTCACTTGGAGAAACACTTATTATGTAAAATTATCAATTTTCTTCCAATTTTTTTGTGTCCATTTTTCAATCTTTTTTTAAACACCAATAATTTGTATAATCGTTTAAATGTATTTTGTATTGTGGTGGTTCAATCAATGTGAAAAATTGGTTTCACATTTATGAAAGTGTGCAATGGTAGCATCATCGTAAACATAATAAGGTTGCAAAATTTCCCCATTTATTTTTAATTAGTTTTTTTTCTCAAAATTCATGGATCAATTTCTATACTCTCCTAGGTGGGGAGTAAAGGTTAAACACATTTCTTTCATGTCAAACCATAATTCTTTTTTTTCAATCATTTTGGCCCACTATTGTCTAGAAAAAACTATGTCTTGACCAACATTTACACTACTAAATAAATGGAAGGAGGAGGCACAAAGGGAAGGGACAATTGGACCAAACTATTATGCTTAAACTTAAGATTTCATGGGGGCTCTAATTTTCATGGCCTTTAAAAAGATACCATACACTAAACTACATTAAGCAAAGTTTGTTGATCTTTTCCACATTCCCACCATTGCAGAACCATATGATTACAAAAAGGTTTGAAGACATTTTTAAATGCATTCATTTAGTTGACAACTACTTAGTTGAGACATGAAATGAGTTGTGTGAATGAAATGATGGTCAAGTACATTGAAAAGTATTCACCCATCTAGTAATACATGAAAGCCAATATGGACTCAAGATTTGGTGTTTGGTTATGCCAAGTTCAAGTATGTGCCAAAAATGGAAGTGTATTATGGTGCATGTCATGAGGGTGTTGAATTTGCAATTGGATACAAGATTGTCTATGGGTCGATGGATGGGTACAAAAACAAGCCTTACATTGTTTTAGGATCTTTTAAAAGTTGGGGTGCATGCCACAAGCACTTACAAAATTGATTAGAAAGTGTGGCTTAATGCTTTGACCATTGACCTAGAGAGAGGATGAATTTGACAACTTTGATACCATATGCATGCTTTGAAATAAACTTGCTATAGTTTTTTAGTTTGATAGCAAACCAATTTCCATTTTGTCCATTACTTTTAGTCCAAATAAAATGGACCTAATATTTTATTTTATTTAGGTCCATAAATATTTTTTTTCTACTTATACATGCATCACATGCAGTTTTAAATGAAGAACATCCAATGGAAAAAAAAACGAATTCATGAAAATATGATTTTCACATTTTTCAATTATTAAATTATGAAAATTTTAAAATTGTGATGATGTCACATATAACACCATGGCAAATTCCTACATTATGTATAAGGCACATATGGCCCATCTTGGCAAGTCCACAAAAGCAATGTCACACTTTAAGTTCAATATGATTTTAGTGAAGGCTTTCATCAAGTGATGCATTCCTTCTATTCCGAAAAACATAGTGATAGTAGCGGCTTTTGTACCCAATCCCATGAAATTACATTATTCCATGTAGTGGACTAGGCCTTTGAGAATAAAAAGGTTATGTGTAGTGTGTAAAAAGAGGACAAATTGATAATGTCCATCATGTGAAGATGCTACAATATGTTTTCATGTTTGACTTGTGAAATTACACTACACATCTACATAGATATTTTATATCATCTAAAAATGTTTTCAACTAAAGGTTTCCCAATTTTTTTGTGATATTTTGTGACCAATATTCAAAGTTGTATAAGTTATTTTGAATTTTGAACTTTTTCAGTTCTCTAAACTACATGGGTCTATGTGTGTAATTAAACACGTGTGGGTGGATATTCACCAAATTTTAATCAAATTAAAAACTATGGGCATTTATTCAACTAAGGGCTTCTTAATTTTTGTGGCATGTTGTGTATAAGTTCTTTTTTTAAAATCCTCTAAGTGGCATGGGTTTACATATGTAGGTAGGCATGTGTGGCTCAATTTTCACCAACTTATAATATATATATATATATATATATATATATATATATATATGGGTAATTATTGAATTAGTTTTTTCATAATTTGTTGTGGGATATTGTGATTAAATTTCAGAGTAGTATAACTTTTGATAGTTAGGACTTTTGTATCGAAAGGGGCCCACCCAACCCCACTTTTCCCCCACACCAAATGTAAAGAAAATTGTCCCCCTCCTTTCCCATCTAAAGGTTAATAATCTTTTTCTTTTACAATGCCATCACACAATATCATCTTGAGGTTTTTTTTTTTTTGTTATTGATTGGTAGCAAGTACATTGATTTCTTCCCACCACAATGTTTCATAATTGCAAAGCCACATACAAGTTTGTGATGAAAACATGAAATTGCAAAACATTACACATCTCTTGACTACATTTCTTTGTGTTTTTGAGTTGATTTTTTTATTGAACTTGATGCTTCTATTATATTTTCCTCGGATCTTTTCCAATAAGGTAATACACAACAAGCTATGGAAAAGGGGGATGAAGCAATGGACAAAACAAGTGATAAAGTTAGTTATATGGCCAACAAGAGCAAACAATACACTTAAGAGAAGATGGATTCAAAAACAAATAAGATAACTTGCTTTACATCATCACCATCATAGGGCATTGTTTCGAGATGTTTATTTGTTATTGATGGCTAACAAATACACTGATTTCTTCTCACCACAATGCTTCATAAATAAAAAAAACACCTACACACACAAACAACATAACCAAAAATCAAATGACAAATGAAGAAGACAATGTTTACATCACCAAGCAAAAACCAAAAGAAACACGAGCAATGATGATGGTTATTGTGTTGTTGTATGAACATGCACAACAAAAAACATACAAATCAATGACAACAACCAAAAAAAAATTCCAAATAAATGACGAAAGCTCATAGAGCTCATAACCACACAAAAAAGATGCCAAAAGCAAACATGGAAATATATAAAGGCAAAAAAAAAATGAAAGAAACTAGAAAGAAAATCTTTCCAATTCTTTACATGTGATGGGTATGTTATTAGACCATTTTGGGAATTTCAACCTTTCCATTGGACTTATTGGCTTCATGATGAGATTTGAAATGCAAAACCAAGTAAAAGGTTGAGATTCCCAAAATGGTTTAGAAGTAAACCTTTCACCTATACATAACATCTTTCATTTCTCTCCCACTCATAAGGAGTCAACATAAGAGCTCTCCCCCTTTTATGCCATGTGATTTGCCTCTGTTTAAATTCATGATAAAATGTTTTACAATGGGTAAAACACATGGGTGGGGACATTCCCAAAATGTGAGGTTCGACTAGGTTACCAACCTATCTTAACCCCTTATTTTGGAAATCCCCTCATCCTAAGGCTATACCCTACACTTTTAGTATATTATAATACCTTGGTAACTTTGACACCAATTATGGCATTTGTAGAAATGTTATAATTTCCAACAATGAGAAACAAAATTTTGTGAAAATAAATAGATTTTTTGGGAGGATATTCAAGATTTTTTTTTGACATGAAAACTTCAAAATAAATTAGTTATTGATATCTGTGTTTTGAAACTTTTTGCTATAATTCATTCTTTCACCCCATACCAAGATATTATCCTCTTAAAAAGATTTCATGTTACCTCAAGAAAGTGAAGGTACTAATAGAAATGCTATTAGAGCAAAGGTGTTACTAGTGTTCATCCAACCAAGATGAAGCCAACGCATACACCAATACCTTCACCTTTAGTCTTCTCATGTTGAGTGTTTCAAACCTTTCGAAATAATCTTTAGAAGATAAAAAAAAACAATTTTATGGTTTTAAATCAACATTGTGAGCCATACAAAATTAAGCTTGTTAATTGAGTAAATAAAGTTTTCAACAAATCATTGTATGAGTAGAATGTTAAGAGCAAGTTTAAGGCTCCAAAAATTTGGCCATTTAATCCCAAAACAATGGGTGACAAGACCAAACCAAGTATTGTGCACATAACAGCACTTCACACAATAAATGAAAAAATGATAACTTAAAGGCATCTAATGACAATTAACAATGGATAACTCATTAAGGAGCTAATGAATTTAGTAACTAACCTACAACTTTGGTTCACCTCTAGTCCAAAAATCTACATTTTCAACTCGTGAAAGTTTTGCTAAATTCATAATTTGTTGTCCTTATTACATTTGCCTACAAGGGAACATGAAACAGAAACCATTCAAGTGGATTATAATCAATCCCATGTTTGTTACAAGTAATGAATACTTTGACATTTTTGTGATAAAAAGTTATGAACAAGGAGGTAGTGGAAAAAACAAAACAAGAGAAAAGGAAGTGGAGGAAAAGAAGGCAAAACAAGTGGTTGCAACACTAAATGTGCTACAATTGAGCTTGTTGAATCAAGAGAAAATGTTATTCTATGAATTGTGTTGCCACATTAGAAACAAATATAACAAATATAACTGTAAACCTTCGTGAAATTACTCAAAAGTTGGCTGCAAAACATGCAAGGGCAAGCTTTAATGCAATTTAATTTGTGACTGTAATCAAGGAAGCAAGGGATAGATTCCATCAAAATTTCCAAGAGGGTTAAGGGCACATCCATTGACATATAAAAGCATAAATCTTGGGAAGACAACAACTAATAAATAATATAAATAGATAAAAGCCAATGCAAAAGCTTGAAATCAAATGCTAGCAATGGGCCACATTGTAGCAAGGTTTCAAGACTTGAATAACAAAGGGTGGTGGAATGGACAAGTCTAGATCAAAAGGAAAAGGGTTTGACCAATGCTAATGGAAGAAATAAGATGGGTTCCTTGAACATCCACTTGGAAAAAAAGAAAGAAAAAGATTTAACTAACAACTATGAAAAAGAAACATGAAAAATAAAAAGATATGAATTAAAGAGATATGTTTAGAGAAAAAGCAAATGGATTAAATAAAATATGTGTTTAGAGAGAATATGTGTGTGTATTAGAAATGTAAATAAAAAGTGGGTTCAATTGCAAAAGAAAGTGTATGTATGTTCTATGTTTTTGGTTTGACTAAAAGCAATAAAGTAAGTTCATGTTTTAAGTTCTAAGTTTGATTAAAGGAGAGAGGGTTTGGGTTCTATTGGAAAAGAAAGACGATTTGGGCTTGATTGGGAAAAAAAAAAAAAAAAAACGACATGAAAATAATTAGGTTCCAAATAATTGAAAGAGAAAGAGGTTTGATTTGTAACAAAAGGAAACCAATGACATCCAAGCTCTCCCAAGTTCAATGTGCAACAACAACAACAAAAAAAAAAAAAAAAAAAAACAACATTCTTCAATAACCTAGAGTTGAACTAATAAAAGCAATGAAAAACAACAAAATAACATGATGAAAAAAAATGAAAAACATAAAAAGAAGAAGTAACAAAGAGCTTCAAGAAAAGCGATGAGAGATGATCTCACCATCAATTGCACCCAACAAAGCTTGTAGGAGCATATCAACACGAAGACCAAGAAAGAGGAGAGTTGAAGAAACAAGGAGTTCCAAAAATTTTATTCATGAGTTTGAAGCATAAGGATGTGCACCCAATAATCCTAATTTACAACTTTTCTTGGGACTCCAAGACCATCCGAGTTGGAGGTTTAGCTCTAGAAATTTGTCAACCTTGATGTGTTTGCCCACCAACCTACCTACCTACCTACCTACCTACCTATCGACCTTAAAAGCAACCCCAAAAGACAAAATTTGGAGACTTTACCATGGTACCAATGTAGGTGCTAGTTCACCCAAGGTGTGTTGACCCCCCCAAAAAAAAAAAAACATGGCAAACAAACACTAATTTTAAGATTATTTACCAATCCCATAGGGACAAGCAACAAGCTACATGTCTAAAATCTCATAAAACTACTTGAGACCAAAAAAAAAAAAAAAAAAGGATCTAAAAAAAAAAAAATTACTCTTAGCCTAGGTACAAGCTTACCTAGCTTCTCACCTACTCCCTACCTACCTACCTACTTACCTACCTAATTTTATTTTTTCGACCTACCTTCAAACCTAACCACCTACCCATATGTAAAATTACTTTTTATCCTACTTATGTACCTACCTATTACTTAACTACCTCCTAAAATTACCTAGGACTTACCTACCTACTAACTACCTACCTACCTACCTACCTACCGAAAGGCGAGGAGGAAACAGCGAGAGAGAGAACTAGGGCGTCGTCGGGAAACGAGTTGTTATTGTCGTCGCGCACATCACCACCATCGCCAACAACGACTAAGGGGATCTAGCGTAGGAGGAGAGAAGGCGAAGGGAAACCGACTCTCTTTTCTGTGGCAACGACGCCAAAGTGCACTAGATACTACGAGTGCGACTCCGACGCTCTCGCCAGCTTTCAGGTATGCTTCAACTTCCTTTTTTTTTTTTTTTGTTTTGTTTTTCTTGAGTTTTTTCGAACTTCTTTTTTCCTTTTTTTTTTTTTTCCCACGTTGTTTGAGATTTTCTTTCCGACTACCATTTTTTTATTTCTTTTTGCCCTCGTCATTTTGATCCTTGCGGCCGCGAGGTTGTATCCCAACTCTTTCCGCGATGTTTTGCTGCCGTAGACCGTTTTTGTAATATCATCTTTTGTTTGAGAATTTCAAAGTGGCATGGTTTGCTTTCTTGTTGTCCGTCGTGGTGGTGTGGAAGCTCCTACTTTGGTTTCTGGGGATTATATGGATTTTTCTGTTTTGTTTTTCTTTCATATTTTTGCGGGGCAGAAGGTATGGGAAGCTGTCAGTAGAGGGTTTCTTCCCGGGAGGGTGGCATTGATGAAGGGGGGAGTTTGGATCGGTAGTGATGGGGTATAGATTGTTTCTAGCGGTTCAGAGTCCTTCCTTTAAGTGTTGACACTAGTTGTGTATATGTGCCTGCAGAGTCCTTGAGCTGTAGTTGTATAAAGAAAGAGGGTGAAGAGTTTTATAGGGTTTGTCCAGCATGTGTTTTCTGCCTCAGTTCCATCGTTGGAACCCTTAATGTTTGGGTATTGATGGACTACAAACCCTAACAGAGTCCTGTAGGTAACTGTCGAACCATGACAGTCATCTGACGTAGCAGATTACCAAACCCTGCATCCCAGACTGGTTTTCTCCCTACTGTCTTTGTATCATTAGGTATCAATTTTCTTTGTTCTAAACTCTGATTATAACCATGGCGCACAATGAGTTGAACTATTGAGCTAGCTCCCAAAATCTTCAGGAGAAAAGTCTTTGGGAGAGGATAGATGGTGCTGTCCATTAGAGTGTGAGGGTATGGAGTTTTTATAGGACTGAACCTGGGTTTGTGTCAAGAGGGTTCCTTCCTTGTGTTAGACCATTGACTTTCTGGGTACAATTGCATTGGGCCTGTACACCTGATTGTCTACAGCAGTGAAGAGAAACACCATGACTGCTTGAAATGCAGGTGAGTTGCCCCCTAATGCTTCTAAGAGCCTGCAGTGGTTTGGGACATTTGGGATGCTTTCAATCTACTTATAAGACAATGCTTTGTGTTCTCTGTGCACTTGTGGGCCAACCCTCTATAATTTTTATCCACTATTCTGAAGGCTTTTTCTACACATAGCTGCTTGAGGGCCTCTTGTCAGCTAATTCCTTGTCCGCATCCCTTGCCATATCATGGCATACTTCTCACCTGTCTCTCATGGCCCTCACAGTATTGCCTGCAAGATTCTCACACTGCACCACCTTGTGGTGGCCTTTCCCATGTCCTCTCTTGCCTCCTTTGCCCTGCCTACTTTTCCAAAATTTTGTGCCTTTTATCCTCCTCCTCAGCTGCACCGCAAGCTCTATATAGGTGACCGGTTGCGATTCTTGCTTCGGAAGCCACCATGTCAGATGGCAGTGCATCCCCAGAGGAGCTGCATGACGAGGAACAGGTTGACATTGATGGAGCTATCGACCTTGATGAGGATGTTGATGATGCGAGTGCGGATATTGAAGATGAAGAGTTTGATGAAGATGATAAGACCCAAGGGTTAGACCTTGATGTTCCTGATGATGAAGAGCACAGTGGCTTCCAGGACGATCAGGATCAGGATGCTGATGTTCTTAATGGTGAGCATCACATGGCAGCTGAGTCTCCTGCTGCAGATGAGGATGTGCCTATCAGCATTGATGACACCAAGGATGAATTCAAGGATGACACAGAGGGAGAGAAGAGTGGTGAGCTGCTGAAACGCCCACCTCATGGATCTGAAATCTTTGTGGGAGGCATTACTCGGGATACCACAGAAGAAGACTTACGCAATCTGTGCTCATGTTGTGGTGACATCTATGAGGTGGGCTGCTTTTGTTGAATATCTGTAAACACTCATTAGTTGTCTTGTATTGAAACAGGTTCAGTATGCTGTCCCTTATCTGTTTTTAGCCTGCATATTCCATGTGGGCTCTTATCAAGTTTCTTAAGTGGCAAGTTCAATCATTCTTTTCTCTAGAGAATCCAGTATTTCTGTGATCATCTTCAGATGTGTGTCGTTTGATAGCCTATGAGATCATCCCTTTAGAAGAAAAATACAGGGAGAAGCCTTCCCTGCCATGTACCAGTGGATGAGCCTTAAGAGAAAGTTGATCTCCTAATATTTGCATTCCACATTGATCAGGTTCGCCTTTTGAAGGACAAGGACACTGGTCAAAACAAGGGTTATGCCTTTGTGACTTTCACTAATGAGAAGAATGCAGAGAAAGCAATTGAGACTTTGAATGATTCAGAAGTCAAGGTGTGTATGCTTTCCTGTATCACCTTCCATCTTGTACTGCTTGAGATTGCTGTGTGAGAGTTTCTTTCCCCAGTCAAACTGAGGGGGATGCGTAGTTGAAGGATAAGCTATTCCCTTATATTCCCTTTATGTACTTGCTGTGGCATATTTGGTCTTTTCTAACGTTTGAGTTACCATAGTGAGTTGCCAGAGGGAGCCTGATGTTTTGGATGGTTGCTGCAGGGCCGAAAGCTGAGATTCTCTCACTCACAATCGAAGCACAGGTTGTTTGTAGGAAACATTCCAAAGGCCTGGGAAAAGGAGGAGCTTGAGAAAACCCTTGCTGAACAAGGACCTGGAATACAGAGTGTGGAGCTGCTGAAGGTACAGATAGATTAAGTTTGACCTTTTTCTGCTTTCAATGGAGCCACAGATTGAAGATGCGTAGCCTTGGATTTTCTCAAGTTATAGTCCCTTCTTTTTGTGAGGGTGATGATGACCCCTCACAACCTTTCTTTCCTGCTCTTCTTTGTGGACCCTACTGGTTCTATTTTCAGTAATCAGATCAGTTCTGGGAAAAATAAGATCAAGCATCCTCATGGTAATAGTATTTGTTGGTTGAAACCATCTTGTTTGCTGAAGCAACTGAATGGCAGGACCCAAAGAATCCAGGTAGAAATCGCGGGTTTGCTTTTGTGGAGTATTACAACCATGCCTGTGCAGAGCATGCAAGAAGAGTCATGTCCAAGCCAAGTTTCCGGCTGGGAAGTAATGCCCCCACTATCAGTTGGGCTGATCCCCGTAGTGGGCTTGATGCCTCTACCATGTCCCAGGTGGGTTCCATTGGTAGGAGCAATATTTGTTCTAGACCCTCTGGATCTGCACACCTTGACAAGTAACTCAGTTTTTTAGTTCAATTGAATGCAGGTTGGTTTGGTAGCAATGAGTCCAAATCCCCTGATTTTGAACTTTAGTGGGAGTAGAGTGAGATATGTGATTCTGAATTTGAGCTGCAATTATCTGCGATACATAAGGTCTTTGGGTCCTGATGTGATGAAGCTGTAGGGTCTTAGGTTTGTGTTAGTGGCATGAGCCTTTGTTTTACGCATTATCTGCCAGGCCTCTTTACTTGGACCTTGAACACGAGCATTCTTAGGATTGGTACTTTTAGGGGAATTGAGAGGCTTGACATCCTAGTGGCATATGAATCCCACACTTTCATATGAGGATCAGGATGTTGTTGCAGTATTTGCTGACCCAGATATGATGTATTTCCAGGTAAAGGTGGTTTATGTTCGCAACCTACCAGATTCTGTCACTGAGGAGCAGTTGCAGAAGCTATTTGAACATCATGGAGAAGTCACAAAGGTTGTCTTACCTTCCAGCAAGCCTGGGCAAGCCAAGCGTGACTTTGGATTTGTGCATTTTAGTGACCGAGCCAGTGCCCTCAAAGCAATTGAAAAAACTGAGGTCTATGAGCTGGAAGGTAAACATCTTCTTGTGCCCATACCTCCATTGTTAGTATTAACAATTCACAGGAAATACATGCCTTATATTCTGTCTGTGTATTACAGGCCGTGTTCTTGAGACCTCCTTAGCAAAGCCTCCAGCTGACAAGAGGCCATTGGGGCTGGAACCTGCCTATCCTCCACACCGGGCAGGACTCCTCCCTCAGTACCAGGCTCGGGGTGGCTATGGCTATGGTTCTGATATTTATAACAATGCTGCCTATGGTCCAGCCAGAGTCTATAATCAGGTCTGCATCAGTCCTCTTGTACCCTCAAGTGTTTTCAGGTCCTTGTTGGTTATAGATAGTTAAACGGTGCTGTCTTTTGGCCTACTATCACTGCATGTCTATTGCTCCTATGTTGCCAACTGTGGTGCAGTCATCAAGATTTTTAAAACAACTTCCCAGTGTTACATGTGATGCTGAATTTGTGACCATTCTGAATGTTGTTGCAGCCAATGATCTATGGTCGTGGACCAGCACCAGCAGGCATGACAATGGTGCCAATGATGCTACCAGATGGTCGTGTAGGCTATGTCTTGTAAGGATCTTTCTTTCACATCCTTCTTGATATTCTTCCAATGATCTGATTTTTTGACTTTTGCATGAATAAGGAGGTGAGTTTATGCTTATTGCCTGCATGCATGCCAGGGCTTGAACTGATGATTGATCACCTTAGCGTGTGAGGTGAGTATAGCATATTTTAAGGTTGAAGCCAAATCAGATGCTGTAGGATGAGATGAGTTGCCACAAGCCATCATTTGAATGAGTTCATGTCAGGAGTTAGTTCTGATGGTGGGTGCATGCAGACAACAACCTGTGGGGGGACTCCAAGGAGGAGCTGTACCTTACAGAGGGGGTCGAGCTGGCCATGGATTGTTGCCTTATCGACAGGGTGGCAGCAGCAGCAGTGGTGGTCCAGCATCCGGGGTTGGGGGGACACGCCGCTATCATCCTTACTGAGTGATAGATCCGTATTTCTGTGTTTTTGTGACTTCTGTTGTCCACTAGATGGATAACATTGAGCCCCACCTTTGGTCAGTTTTATTTGGATATCCTGATGCAGTTGCTACAGTATCCTGGCAAGTTTCTTGCAGGCCCAACTGCACGAAATCTTTCATGTCCCTCTACACCTTTGCTTCAAGCAGCTGGATACTCATATGACTGGTTTTATGTATTAGTGCATGAGCTGTGGTACACCATCAAATATTAAAAGGTAGGTTTGAAAGCAGGCACACTTCTTCAGACATAGCATATGCAGGGAATTGCAGGAACCTTAGTGTCTTTCACACAATTTTGGGACAAAATTTGCTGCATGTTTGCTGGAAAAGTTTTGGAAGTACAATTTTGTTGATTGGTTACTGACTAATTCATGTGGACTTCTTATGTAACTGAGTACAGTCTGGAGCATATAATCTCTTGTGACTCATGTGCAAATTGATGTGTAACTGTAAGTTTGCAGTTACAATGGTTCGTATTATTGGGTCTGAATGGGTCTGAGGTTTTCTTCTGTTCAAGAGGTCAAGGAAGTGTGTCCTTCATTGTTGTGCACCAGTGGTAGAGGACATGTTAGGGCTTTCATATGCGCACTAGCAAGTTTGAACCCAATACCTTTGTGGTGTCGAACAAGGGCTTATTTTTGATTTTTTGGTAGATTGATTTGCATGTTCTTTGACCATAACTATAAAAAAGGATGGAAAAATAAATGCAATATGCAAACAAGATTATAGTTATGTATAAATGTATGTGATTCACTTCATAACCATGGTATACACAATGCTACCAGTGTTAAGGGGAATTCATTGTAATGGAGATTGTCAAAGAACTAGTCGTACAAGATTACTGATCTTGGGGGCTTCTTAGTCTTCCAAAGACTAATTGGTTTTAAAGAGTCACAGAATCATAATGTCCTCAATCTTTGTGCAATGGCTCCAAATCTACAACTTCATTCAAATATTTTGTTCCTTATTTCATAAAATCATTCATTCACAACCTCCTTTAAATGCTTTGTTCAGTCCCATTCTTATGTGTTGGGTTAGGTTGTGAAAGTTGTATGGTTTAAGGCATATGGTTTAGGGTCTAAAGGTTGATTCAAACTAAAGTTGGCAAATTCCTCAATTTGCAGGATTAAACCTGAGGTTCAAATTTTTGTGACTTGGATTCGAGCCAACACATGTTTGGCCCAAGAAGTAGACCATGGAACTAGCTTTTGCTGGATCTAGAATGAAAATCAGAACCCTAAAATAAAAACTTTTGAACACACAAGTTTAGGCTATTTGAGGTTCTTGGAGAAGCAAGTTTAAACCTTTTTTTTTGAAAAGCTGGCAAGTTGGCTGAGCTTTGTAAGTGAACAGTTTTATTTAGTTGTAGTGTTTGTGCCTATACAATACCAAGTTCTAATTTGTTGTAAAACTCAATACTTATATAATCTTTAGATTTATGGATTGTGTTATGTGTACATGAAATCAAACCCAGTTTTCAAACCAAGCTCGCAAGTTCTTGCATTGAAAAAATGTGCCAAACTTGAAACCACAAGGTTTTAAATTTTGAGAAACCGGGCTCAAACCCACAATGCTAAAACCTCCAAATAATTTAAAATGTCAAAACCAAGATCAGAAGTTTCAATGTTGGCCGCTTGTTTCTTTTTAAACACTTTTTTTTAAATAACAAAAATTCCCAAGTGTGAGTTTGAGTTCAATTCTTTAAATTTCTAAACCTTGAAATTATAGTTTTGATCAAAAAAAATTCAAATTCCAAAAGCTTTGATTGTTTTAAAGACTAGCTTTGGTTCCACATACAGTACACAATCCCAAGGACCAAATATGGGGTGGTTATGAAATGTTCCAACAAATTAAAATTGACAATTGTATAGGTTCTTCAACTTATTAAAACTCATCATTTACCTATAAAGTTCAACATACTTATCAAGTTTTTAAAAAGAGTTCAACTTGCTTACCTAAAGGATTTGAACTTGTGTTCAATGTTGTGTTTTCATGGTCTTGGTTTTGATTCTAGTTTTAGCAAAAAAAACTAATTCCACTAATAGGAGCCAATTGGAGTCTATGTCACAAAAACCTGAACTTCTAGGTTTAACATTGCAAACCAAGGACACTACCAACATTAGTACAAACTTTGTTGCAACAACAAGTAAAAGGGGTCACAATTTTTAACACCATGTTTTTACTAATGTTGCCTGGATATGAATATTTGAGGCATTTTTCAAGTTATCTATATTGAATATTCATAAAAAAATAATAACATAAAGATATGCACAATCCAAAAAATTACGAATATACTTGATCGGACAAATATGTTTTTTATTTTTCATCTTGGCAAATATCCATTTTCTAGTTTTCAAACTCACACTAATCACAAAATATTTATAAAGGTTAGGAATACGTCCCAACTTTTGGAATTAATTTTTTAGCCATAGATTTACCCCACTAAAACATCAAGAAACATCCAAAAAGACCAATAACTTGTGGGGGAGTTGAACCCTAGTTTTTTAAAGAACCTTGTTCAACGCAACACAATGTTCCTACCTTAACCACACCCCATTTAACCCACAAACACACCCAACACAACAAAAACCATCTTTATTTGTTAATGAATTCCACAAGTAACCCGTGAATAAATAGACCAAATTGTTGGTTCAAATGAAGTGCAAAGTGCAAACTATCATTCAAGTTTTGCAATCCCAAAAACAACAATAATTTTTAAGTTCACCTTGCCAATGCCAAATTAATCCTTATCTAGCTCCAATTGCTCAAAAGAGTTTGATTCCTCAATCAATTCACAATTGTTTTTAGCCAATACAAATTCAACTTTTTAAAAGTTTATAAAATCCTTATGTTGTGAACAATTTAGACAAGGATCATTAGGCCAGTTCTTCACCATGGTGATGATTCAGTCCAAATTATCCACCTACAACATCTCAAAGTTGTCAACCCACTAGCAAGATTGAACACACATTAATTTCAATCAATGATCCTAAAATTTGCAATATTTGTTTATCAAAGAAGTTAACATTTGGGAATTGGGTTTCATGAATCTGCCACTAGGCTAAAGGATCAACACATGTAGCAAGGGATATAGATAACCTTTTGAACAAGGATAACTTTGCAGCAACAAGTGCACATGATGTCTCTTCCATAGATGAGCTCGCACTAAATATATTATTATTTTTTTCAATAGAGTCACTAAATCCAACAACAGATCCAACAACTTCTATTACACATGCTTGGACAATAAGGTTTAATACTTCAAACAAAGTCATTAAAAGAGGGATTATTGCATTAACATCATACTCTGCAACAAGACAAATACAAGCCCCACATCCCACATAATTTTCCACAACCCTCAAAGACTTAAACATATGATTAAACATAAGGGCAACATATTGTGCACTTAATGTGAATCATAGGCTTATACAAATTGCTAAAAAGGTTTGATGACTTTAACAACTTTTGAACAATGTTATTTTGAAAGATGATAAACTTAGCATCAAATGCATTCAAAACATCAAAAACATTAATAGCATGTCGAACCTTAACTTCCAAAGTCAATGTCAAATTGATACATGAATTAAGAACATCGGATAGTAGCCAATGCATTTGTGACTGGTTCATCACACAAGTAGTGACAACACGATTCAAAACAAATGTGAATGTTTTTGTAATTGCCCATACCTCGGCTTTAAGAACCTTTTACTATAAAACAATTGTTTTCTGTCGCATGTAACACAAAAGAATGGCCTCTTTGAATTCTAGTACCTCTTCAAACATGATTACTTTAGAATCAAATGAAGTAAATGAACACAAGTGAGACAACTCAAGCTACCAAAAAAAAAGTTAGTTAAATCAAGGATCATGTTGCCTCAACCTTGGGAGCATTGGATGAAAAGCCACATAAGGATGCTGAAGTTACAGAAGATGAAGTTCAATATGATGTTGCTCAAAAGGAATATGACTTTGGTGTTGGTTCAATTTTGGAACAATTGAAGTAAAAGGTTTTTGAATCTTTTGGAAATGTGTAACAAAAGACTAGTGAGATTGTTGAAAATGCTCAATAGAAAGTTAGAAAAGGAAAAAAAAGTGTTGGTTCAATTGTAGATGAAACAAAATAGAAGGTGTCGCAACCCCACTTTGGCCAAGTGTGGGGGTGAAGCCCAACACTCCCAAAGTTGGGGATTTGGAGTCCCCCGGGACTCCCAAATGTTCAGAGCTCGACAGCAAGACCCAAAACACCTCGCATTGGGGTTTTCTTGGTGTCATTGGAAAGGTCTTGAAGCGTAGATATCGAAAATGGCCTCGCATTGGTCATTTGGACATCTACAGCCCAAGTTATGGGCAAAAGAAAGGCCGGGAGTCAAACTGGCAATTTGACTCCCGACTACTAAAAGTCGGGAATCGATCTCTTCCTGACATCCGACTTGCAAGTGCAACACGGCGTTGGAAATATCTCGACGAAGGCTACAACTTTGTTTCAGACCTCGTCATGATTGGATTCTACAGTTGGGAGTTATGGCCGTTCAAAGTTTCGGGAGTCTCGCTGAGACAATTTCAGGACTCCATTTCGGGAGTCCCGGGAAAAATAGCCATTTGGATGTAGCCTCGATGGAGAGCTGCAAAGAATACTATATTGGGGAAGGTGGTGGCTTCCCCTGAGTCCAGGCCGTGGTGAGTCTTGTGCGTCAAAGTGCTCGTGGCTTGTCCCAACACCCAAGGGTGTCCCGAATGCTAAACTAACCTCTTGTGGTTGGTTTTGGATGCAGATTCACACAACATAAGTTAGTCCCTCTTCCTAGCCTAATCTCAGGACTCCCAACACGACCCTCTACCATTTTCTAGTGTTGGAAGTCGGGAGCGTGCCCTAAGTCTCAACTTTCCACAACTTGATAAAGTGAAGTGAAACCCTCAAGTGGGTTTCACCCCGGGATTTAGGAGCGCGTCAAAAGGTTTTTAAGATTGTAACAATTGCCAAAGAAAAGGTAAGATCTATCGAGACAGTGAAGGATAAGACATTAAAGATAGAAAGATTTGCAAAAAGAAGGCTTTTGAAATTGTAGGAGCTGCCAAAGAAAGGTTTGGGTCTACATTATAAACAACCAAGGATAAGATATATGAAACAACAAAATCTGTGAAAGAAAAGGCTTATGAGATTACAACAGTTACCAAGGAACCTTTGACCTCACATGTTCACACCTTATAAAAAATGTTCATAGTTCATACTTCAAACCATGCTCACACTCTCACTTCACAAAAAATTTGCAAGCATGATGCATTGTTGAAAAATCGCACTTGAAACAAGGACGATAGAAAAGAAGAAGAACACACAAAGAAAACAAAAAGATAGAAGACACTTCACACTCAAATTTTGTTGCAAAAAATCACAAATCATAAGACCAGCTGACGTCTATAAATGACACTTCACACTCAAATTTTGTTGCAAAAAATCACAAATCATAAGACCAGCCGACGTCTATAAATGACATGCACTTTGCATGTTATGCTTAGAGCTTTGCCCAGCCAAGGTTTATAGATGACATGCACTTTGCATGTTGTGCTTAGACCTTGGCCGATAATATTTTTGCACTTTGCACTCCACAAAGTGTAAAACACTAAACCCTAAATGTCACAAGCTCCATGTCGATCTAACCCTATACCTAATCTTTAACCAATCATATGCCAAAATGCACCAGTTACGTGTCAAATATGCATATTCATATTTGCATATCCATGAATGTCTGGATGTGCATACTAGTACAGGCAATCTTGCCTAGATTTGGAGGAGCACTGGTTATTGCATGACCGTTTTATGCTGGATATGTATAAGGCTCAATATTTGAGAAAAACCAAATTCTAGATATGACTACATGCATATCCAAGTACTATCAAAGTTCATATCCAGAATTTTTGATATATTTGGGCAACATTGGTTTTTACTTGTCTAATTATGAACATGTTTTCAATTTGTTTCCTCCCCCCCCCTTCTTTGTTCCCAAGTTCCCAATGTGTTCAGCAACATGTTCCCAATAGCACCTCACTTTTATTCCATATCCTTTGCCCTAAGTTTTACTCTTGTAACCTATATAACCAACCCCAAAGGAGGAGACTACAACATATCAATTTGGGTATTGTTCAAAGCATGAATAATTTTCTTTTGTGATCAATGATACTTATGACACCATATAATAATAATAATAATAATAATTTGAGGTCCCCACCAAACTAATTAATATGAGTCACATTCTACAAGTATAAGTTATATATCATAGTACATGAACGGTTTTGGCATAAATTAAATTATTTTTTATTTTGTCAAATTTTTGTAATTTTTGTATTTATTATTTGTGCTGAAATTTTCATAATCATAATAAATTAAGAATCTGCAAGTTTTCAATTGTCAGGTTTGAACTGCAGAATTTGAAACTCAGAAAATTTAGAAACACTAAAACTGTCCCATTAACATTCAACAATGTGATTATTATTTTTTATAACCATTACCTGCCATAAAATTCAGAATAAAAAAATTAAAGTGCTAAAAAGTTAAAATTTAAGATTTAATTAATTATTTGACAATTTGTTGCCGAATCCAATCAACGAGTACAATATATACCATCCATAAGATGATTTGGTCAAATTTGGCAATAAAAATGAAATTTCAAAAAAAAAATCCTTGTATATTTTTGGCTACCTATTGGAACTTAGTCTATAATCTGGCAAATTTTTAAATTTTTTCAAACACTAGAAATTTGGCAAGTAAAAAGCCGAGAATTGTTTTTTGCCATTTAAATTTTTTTAAATCCATTTGGTGAAAATCTGCTGAAAAAACATTAAACACCCCACTCTTGCACATCCCCTGTTTAGGAAGCTACTTCACACGTATAATCAAATCAGTGGTTTTAAGTAAAATTTGGTGATATAAAAATTTGGATTTTTTAAAATATTAAAATTAGTTAAATTTACACTAGAAAACACTTTTGCCATTGTTTTTGCTTTTAAAACCCCACAAAATTTGTCCGAAAAAATCATTGAATATAATAATAATACATTAAAACATTTGGCAAGCATCAAGGTTTACTTTTTCAAATTCCTCAAGTAGGTCCACTGGCAAGGAGAGTCCCCAACATTAATTAACATTAAATGGCAATCCTCCTACAAGTAGCAACTTAAGAAGTGCCTAGGTCTAGGTGTGACTAATTTAATTGTTTTTATTTCAAAGAATGACCCCCTAAAATTCCCAAAATTTTCATGTTTTTTCTTCATTTTTTGAAAAAGAATTCACCAAGTTGCAAAATTTCAACCAATTTTTTTAAAAATAAAACTAGTGAACATCACACACTAACAACCCATCTTCCAATTGTGTTCCTTGAGTCGAATTTGGAGTCGAATTTGGACCCATCTTCCAATGGTGTTCCTTGAATTTGGAGTCACATTTGGACACATCTTTCTAAAGAATACCAAAAAGAACAAATGACCGAATGAGTAGGTACACAAAGCAGAAGCCCCCCCCCCCCCCCCCCCCCCAAATTTAAAAAAAAACAAAACAAAACAAAATTTTCCTTTTTACTGAAACCGAAAAAATGCAGGTAACCTATGTAACGTGTAAGAGCAGCTAGGAAGTCCCATTCTGTGAACAGTGTTTCATTTTATTCCTAGTTTTGATTGGTTGGCAACTAAAATACTGGGTGCTGATTGGTCGGATTGCGAAATCCACCAATGAGATGAGCAAGGGCGCCCCCACTCTATGGGATACGCTTAGTCATAGCCAGCTGTTGTCACGCTGAAGCATATATGTACCCCCCCACCGCCATGCACACTTTTTTTTTTGGGCCGGGGGGGGGGGGGGGGGGGTTGTGGGGGTTTGGGTGCCCCCATTTTGGACATCTGCTCTTTGCCTTTTTGTATCCAAAAAAACAATTGGGCTGACTTGGCCAAGTGTATCAACTAGGTATATGCTATAAAATTTTCATTTGTTTCAAAGTATCAGCCAATCCAACACCCCACATTGGTATCCTTGAATTATGTACTTTTTTTACCAATGGTGCATCATATACAATACATTAAAAAATTGCTTGAAGTTCACACAAATTTTGCTCCTTTGGACAAAGTTCTTGAACCGTGCACTAAAATGTGTTCTTGTAAGTACTAAGTATTCTTTATTCCTAACTAACAAAGGTACTAGCCATTGCAAATTTCTTCAGTTTGGTGTTTGGTTGTACTAAGAAGTTTATTGTAAAAACCATCAATCACTGAACACTTGTTTATTATTATTGAACATTTTTCAATATTTTTCTCATTCATTAACCAAATTGAGCAATGTTCTAGACCTTCTACCACTAAAAATATTTTGGCACTAAAACGTCACTAACTACACTAAGTGGTGACTAGGGGTGCGTCATATTGATCCTCTGCCAAAGCTAGATAATTATAGTGATGCATGATCACTGAGCTATAGTTAATTGCAGGTAGGACTTTAACTATAGTGATGCATGATCAATCAAGAAAATGAATTGGTAAAACAACATTCCAAAGTGGTTAGTAACAGCACTATATGATGGAGGCGAAGAAAAAGAGAAAGAAGAAGAAAACACTGACGATGATAATGACAATTCTCCTGTCTGAAGAGATTGTATAAGTTCAATAAAAGGCGTTTACCATCCAATGCTAGTTAACTATAGTGGTGCATGATCAATGATCACTGAGCTCACAATAGTTAGTTAACTATACTGGTGGTTAGAGGCTCGATCTTATAGGCATAGTTAACTTTAGAGGTTGTCACAACCCAAGGATGAAAAAAATAGTTAACTATCGTAGTGGTAGAAGGTTTGCAATGTTCGTGTCATCATACGCACAAATTGAAGAGTTAGAAATGTTCTTTGAGTGTCAGAAGCAAAGGACCACCTTAGAAAACATAGAAAGAGGATGAGTGATAGTTTGCTTCAATTTTTTTGAAAAAATCCTTTGATTTCTTAAATGTTTGCTCACCGGCCTATCTACCTTACTTGTTTTTATGCCATTTTTCTTCCTATTGTTTCCCCTTTCCTTCTTCCCCCCCTTTGATTCCAAAAACAAAACACAAATATACACATATATATTTCCCTTTGCACCATCCTCCATTGGTTCCAAATAAATTACCTTGGAGTTGCTAGTTATATGTATCATTTGAGATTATTTTAGATGAGTTTTAATTAGGGCTAAACAGGTTACCTGACATGTTAAGGGAATTCAAAACCTATGAAATTCTAGTGTGTTTGAAACTTTGGACTATGTATTCATGTTTCCAATATGCCATTTAAAATGAGCATTTGAATTTCTTTTTTTTCATTATAGTTAGGGGATTTGTAAAGTTGGGGGATTAATTATACTCGCATACTCATAGTGGGTTTGTTTTTTATCAACCAACATTGTTCACCTTTGCAAGAGAGAGTGGGTACTAAGGTACCCAATTTGGCACCACCCATGGATGTCATCAAAAGTTCATCCATGTTGGTGGAAGCAATTTGTTACATGATTACTCACAAGAGGGCTGCACAATGTTCCTTGCAATTCTGTTGGACAGCAAATTGACTAATTCTTGAAACCAAAAGAAAGAAAATGTGTGAAATGTTTTATTTTTAAAAACCAAGGTATTGGGGAGTTTGTTTCAAATTTTAATCAATTTTTTTTTGCAAAATTCTTCAAATTTTACACTAAAAAGCAAAAAAATCCAAAAATTGCTAGTAAGGCATCTGTAATTGATAAAATTTTTACATTACCTAAAACCCAACTGAGAAAATTTTGGTTGAATTTGTTTTTCCTAGAAAAATGCAAAAGGGTTCAGGTAATTCTTTTTTTATATATAGAGGGGGTGCAAAACAAGCAGCTTAGTTGTGTAATGTCTGCCCTAAGAACGGACCAAAAAATCAAAATCAAAATAAAAACATAAAAAGGACAAAACAAACTATGTACATGTCATTATGCATTCTCTCCCCTTAACGGCAGAGCCAACAAAGCACCAATTCCAATGGGGGGGGGGGAAAGGGTTTTGGGGAATAATTTCTGGCCTTGGAATTTCCAGTTCAGTACGATCAAAATACGCAATTGGAAGCCTGAAAAAGCAAAATACAGATTGTAAAAAGCTGTGCAGGATAACCATTCTGCGGGTAGTTTCCATTCCGCGGAATTGGAATAGGCACCTCTGTGTCGTCGCACAAGTGCGCCTTGTTGCTGTTGCTGCTGTTGTTGCTGTCCAACTTCTTCTTCGTCGTTGCTGTGCCCGCGCTTGCCTTCTTTGCCCTCCCGTCGTCATCATCGCTTTCCCTTATACCATACGTTGCGTGTCTTTTACTGGAGTTTTATGTGCAAAGCGGAATCCTAGAATATATATAGTTTTCTTCTCTATTTTCTTCTCCATTTGTCTTAGCTTTTTAAGCCCTTCTTTCGGCAAGTGCCGGTTTCGTGCTCTTGCTTCTTTTTTTCCTTTTTTTATTTCCTTTGCTTCTTTCTTCTGTTCGCATTTTTGCCCCCTTCTTCGTCGAATTCCTTGTGCTATATCTTCCCCCTATTTCTTTCGCGTTTCATTTGGTTCGCACTTAATCGATAACCTCGGGACATTGCGGCTCGGATGGCTTCTTTATAGTTAGCGCCGTGCTGCTGTTATCGGGATTTTTGCGCTCTTGAAAGGTAAATCGTGTCTCTCCTTTTTTTTTTTCTTCCTTTTTCTTTTCGCGCTCCCTTACACAATTGCTATATCGTTTCGCATCCCTTCGATTTGGTTTCAGGAAGTAGTGTTAAAAAAAAACTCTACCGTTTTTCTGGTTTTTGGAAGTTGTAGGCCCCTGTTGTTCTTGTGATAGTCTGTCGCCATGCCATCTGACATTCCCTCTTGCGTTCGAATTGGCTGGATAGGTTAACGTGGAGCTTAATCACCGGATTTTTTAATTTTTTATTTGTCTATCACAAAAGCCGTGACAGAAGTGAGAAACGTTACAGAGCATGGATCGATACCAAAGAGTGGAGAAACCACGTGCTGAAACTCCGATCAGCGAGAATGAAATCCGTGTGACCACACAAGGGAAGATGCGCAACTATATCACCTATGCCACCACGCTTCTGCAGGTGTTTGGGACTTAACTGGCACACTATTATATCCATCTTGTTCTTTATGACGCACTTCTTTCTTTGAAATACCCTAGTATCTCGCCCCTTGTTTATGGCTTCCCTTGCTGCATGTCTTTCCTGATATAAGGTCCATCTTATAATAGCATAAGTAATCACCCCCTCAGGTTCAAGTCTTATCCTTCACATTTCTTTTTATATTGGCCACCTCCTCTTGTGGGGTTTGGGATCCTGACCTGTACAGTATCATTATTCTGAGGGCTTTAGGTTCTTGGAGAACCATCCATTTCTTCCATGCGATGAACTCAGTGGGTAGTCATGGCAGCTCGTCACTGCCGTTCGTGATGAAGGTGATGGTCTGTCACTTTGTGAGCGACTCTCATGAGGTTATGACTGCACTCATTGTCGTGTTACCTTACCTTTAATTGTTGTTGTGGAGATTTCTCTGCAACTTCATCGATGATTTCTTCCATGCTATGACTTGGCTCTGGCAGTAATGCAGATAAAATCTTAGGTTCAGGAGTCATATAGTCTACTGTTCTCTTCTGTTTCTCTCACTAGAGCACATTCTTTGCAGTGTGTTGCCACTTTCCACAAGGGCTATGGTATATCCTTTCATGTTTTTGTTGTGGGGTTTGGGATTCTGACCTGCACAGTAATATTCCGTGGGATTTAGGTTCTTGGAGAACCATCCATTTCTTCCATGCTATGACTTGACTTTGGCAGTTATGCAAATAAATCTTAGGTTCAGGAGTCATAATCTTCTACTGTTTTATTCTGTTTCTTTCACTAGAGTATATGCTTTTGCAGTGTGTTGTGCCTGTTTCTGCATGGACTATGGTATATCCTTTTGTCTGTTTTGTGTTTCTTGTATGTTAGGAGACATGGTATGTGGAACTTTTACTCCTGAAGGGGTTTATGTTCAGAGTGCAGGAGGGCCAACCACACCCCTTTAGGCAGGCCTCTCTATTTCTTTTGGCTTAGATTCTTGCTTGTATATGGGTAAGCTAAAATCAGATAAAGCTTATCCCTACATGGTTATTGCAACTTTAACAAGGATATAATTGACTTTTGGATTTAGCAATGTCTCTTGTGCAAGCTGAGATCATGACTGCATCTTCCTGTTGGTTCTGGATATGCAAACAGAACTGATTTTTGTATCATTTGTGCCCTAATTTTTTAACTATTGTTTTAACTTATAAACCCACTTTTGGTGTGAAGTTGTTGAGTAGTAATGGCAGTTGTTCATTACCATTCATGGTCAAGGTGATGGTTTCCTACCTTATGAGTGATGCTCACAGGGTTATGACTGCACTTATTCTTGCTGCATATGTTTTGGTTTGCAACAAACTCATATAACAATTTTTGGTTAAATTAGATGGTTTTGTGGAGTTTCTCTCTGCTATCACCTTGATATAATTAATGTCATGGCACCTTGTCATCGCTTTTCATGATGAAGGTGATGGTTTGGCACTTTGTGAGTGACTCTTATAAGGTTATGACAACGCCCAACAAGAAGTATTGTCATTGTGGAACCCTCTCTGCAATCTCATGTATATGGTTCTTAGTATTGGAGGTTTGGACACTCAGCAATGAATGCAGGCACCTCTTCTCTTTTACTTGAACACATGTAATTGCATTCTGTACTGTGAAGCCCCATGGGGTTAACCTTCATAAGTTATACCTTTCAGATATTTTGTGTCAGGGTTGTAACCTGTCTTAGGGTGCTTAATCTTTCACAGATCAGAGGCACACCAGTATTGGTTGAACACTTCTTTATTGAAACTGATGGTTTGGCCATGTTGATGGTTTTATTGTTATCATGTGGTACTTGCATTATCACAGGTCTAGCACTGAGGCAATGACTAGTCAATTCACAAGATCAGGGTTTTCTACAACAGGAAGAAATCACGCTGTGGAACCTGACTTCATTTGATCTTCAGCTGTTGTAATATTGTTTGGTGCTTTTTGGCTTTGATATACAGGAGAAGGGATCATCAGAGATTGTTCTGAAGGCAATGGGCCGGGCCATAAATAAGACTGTCACCATTGCAGAAATAATC
This sequence comes from Sphagnum contortum, assembly GCA_963920785.1. Taxonomy (NCBI): domain Eukaryota; kingdom Viridiplantae; phylum Streptophyta; class Sphagnopsida; order Sphagnales; family Sphagnaceae; genus Sphagnum; species Sphagnum contortum. The sequence goes on along the minus strand of OY987279.1, from coordinate 19,451,769 downwards.
AAGGTTCTTCTGTCATGACTTTTGTTGATATGACCTTCTATTTTGGATACCACTGTAGAATCTCTCAAGCATGGGAGTTGTTTGTTTAACTTAAGAGTAGCTTCTTTCTTTCAAAAGTATCACCAGTTTTCTTTCACTACAGATGTTTCTATAGCCTATGACATGTTCGTGGTGGTGTTTTCCGCACTAATATTGATATGTTGGAGCAATATTGCGGAGTCTATGCAGAGGAGGATTGCTAACCTGCATCAAAATACAGCCATAGGATCTACTGACATCACTGATCTGTGGGAACCGCTTGAAGAGGGGCTCCTTCCGTATGTGCTCTTTTCTAACCAGAACACAGCCATTTTCATTTTTTCTCATTTTTAGGTAGTAACCTAGTATCTGTGTCCTCTGTGCACCAAAATGCAGCAGCTAGAGCAGCAGTGAAGTTCTCCCTCAATGGCTTTCAACATGAATCAATCAAATACTTTGTTTTTGTTTGACAGCTTGGAAACAACACGACATGTTTCTATGATTACCATAACCTTATCAACAAAGGAGCTAGACAAGACATCAACAGGGTATGTATCTTGGATTAGCCTTCTATTCATTTAATTTGTCAATTTCTGCTAATATGCCTATAGGGATGAGCTTATACATTTCTGATTTGTTAGAAGGTTGTGAAGATGAGGGTACTACACTGTTAATTTGCAGGTAAGAACCCTTTTTGGGCCTAGGGAGTATTAGTAAGCCTAAAGCAGGGTGGCTGATTGCATTTGTTCTAATTACATGTACTGATTTACTTGTAGCTGTGTAAATCCTTATGTCATTTTTGAATTTGATGCATTGGTAGATATAGTCAAAGTTTTTCTGAGCTTCCATAATCCACTTGTGGCTTCTTGAAGAAGTGTTAACCTTGCTGGGGGTGTTTTCTTCATCGTGAGAATGGAGATTTCTCTATTCTTGTGAAAGATATTCCATAATCCACTTGTTTTGAAAAGCTCTACAACTGGTTTTAGAGATGTCATAATGTGACATCCGATGCTTTGAAGAGCTGCAACCAGTCAGTGTGGCTTTTCAGGGTAGTGTCAAATTGGAGCACATGATCAAATGATGAAGCTCAATATTGCATGGGAACATTGTAAAATGGGACAGCTAGTCAAGGCCTTGCACTCATAGAACCACGATGAGTGCTGTAGATTTGGGCAGTCCACAAATGGTGTGCATTTAGGAGCTTCATGCTGGCGTCAAAAGAAAATATATTCCATTAATGAGAAAACTTATCTTTTGGTAGCTGCTGGGTTGAGGGTTGGGTACTGTGAGAGTGGATGAGGACGGAGAAACAAAAATTGTGTCTCTAATGATAATTGCTGGGAGCTCAGGTATCAGCCGCCCCTACCAGCTGACCAGGTGAAACCAATGGTGGAGTTTGATTATGAAGGAGGTGTGCCTTCTATCTGTGATATTTATGAACTCATTATTTCTGCACACCTCTTCGCTTTCCTCTTGAAGTTTGTTGACAGTTGTGAGGAGTTCAGTGGTCCAAGTTCTACAGGTTGTGTGGTTGATGCTTGTTCTTGTCATGATTGCTTAGGGCTAACACATGCAGAGTGTGGCCTTTATATGTTTCAGAAGGTTCACCACGTGGAGGAAGGGGCAGAGGTCGTGGTCGGGGCAGAGGCAGAGAAAGAGGAGGTTGTGCATCCCCTCACTCTTGTAAACTTAGATATCAGTAGAGACCTAAGAATCTGTGTTGTCATCTTCATCCCAGTCTGCTAGGATGAAGAGGAGCATGGATATGCATTGACCAGAGGCATATGCTTGTCAAAAAACCAAGAATGATGAACTTTCGTGCAGGATCTAAAGTTTTCAGTTGGCTGTGTAGCCTGTCATAGTGTGTGGGCAAGGAAGTGAATGTGTTTTAATATTGCATTTACCTTCAGAGCAATCTGTGGTGACCACCTTTGTATTGTTATCCATTTCTGGAAAGAATGGAGATCACTGAAAGATCTGACAGTATCAGATGTGTGTTAAGTTTGCCCAAAGACAGTTGTTGTGATGGTGTGATTAGTGAAGATATCTGATTTGACTTTCCACTTGTGTTTTATCAGCCAATGGAATATCAGGAGGTGAGTTTGACAACATTGATGGTGGATGGGGTCGTAGCCGTGGTCATGGACGAGGACGAGGTGGACGTAATAGTGGTGGCCGTGGTGGTTTCCGTGGTCGTGACAGAGAGCAAGACTCTGGCAGCTATGAAGAGAGTTCAGGTGACATGAAGTGCAGGACTAACCTCGCAAAATATGTCCACTTATATTTATCTTGTATGAACATGGCAAAGTATGTCAACAGGAATGAACTACTGTATTGCATTCAGTTGATTCGCATTGATATTGGGTTCTGCAGGTCGTGGCCAAGGGAGAAGTAGGGGTGTGGGGAGAGGTCGAAATTTTCGAACTGATGGGCCTGTAACAGCATCAGCTGCAGCAGGAGCTGTTTGAAGTGCATTTGGGTAGTGTGGCTCTTTGATTTTATTTTTTAAAGTAGCTTTCAGATCTTGTGTAGGCCTGGTGCTCATAAAATGCATGTACAATGAATGTTGTGAGTCATGGCTCCTCTTCCGTAGATTCCTCCTGTTACCTGTGACCACCTGCTTCTTAAAAAAGTGCACATCTCCCTCACCTTTTTACCCCTGGGGGCTCAAGTTATCTGGTGTTGTGCCATTGCTTCAATTCCATATTCAAACCTATGCAGCATGGCATGTTCTGACAGACATGTATGACATATCAGATGGGGCTTGGATTTTGCAATTCATCTCCAGCATCATGTGTTTTTGTGTACAACAATTTGATTGTAAAATGAAGGAAACACAATATTAATGAAAAAAACAATGAAAAAGTACATTGCATTTAAATGTGGAGTGAGAATAAGATAAATTTCAATTGCATTGAATGTTGTGATCATTAGAGTTTCACCTTGCCTTTCTTTCTTTATTTCACGGGCACCTTCATTGTTGTTGTTATTATTACTACCATAATTGTTTCAAAACTTGTATTGTGGTACTAAATTTCTCCTCGATTCCATAAAAAAAATTTACTTCACAAACATCATGCAAATATCAAAGTTTGAGGTCAAAAGGGGTGAAAGGAGAACCCAAAGACAAGGTCACTTTACAAATTTCTATTATAAAAATATCCTTAAAGTAGCACAAACAAGAAATCTACACAGTTAATTTGGCTTTAACTGGACACAGGACTTCAAATTATGACAATTGTTTTTGAACTGTAAAAAATTAAGGGATCAAATTCAAAATACCACCTTATTTTAACATTAAACCAATTTGGTCATTATCTCTTGTTTTCAATGCAAACTGAAGAAATGTTTCTGGGTTGTTCTTTCATGTAAATAACCTAAGTCGACAAATAGCATATGTGGGTACTAGGTAACCTAGGTAGGTAGCGTAGTTAGCCTAGTTACATAACTAGGTACCTTAAAAAGGTAGGTACCCTATATGGGTACGCTAGGGTGGTTGCAGGGTTGGTAGATGAGTAGGTAGGTAGTTTCAATAAATAGTAGTTGGGTGGGTAGGTAGATAGGTATCTTATGTAACGTGGGTAGATAGGTAGGTAACCTAAATAGGAAGTACGTAGGATGGGAGCCTGGGTAGGAGGATAGGTACCCTAAGTAGGTTAGCAAGTTGGTAGGTGAAATAAGGGTATAGGTAGGAGAATAGGTGGTGTAGGTAAGCAAGTGGTTTGGTAGGTAGAATGGGGGCTTAAGTATGAAGGTAACAATGTAGACCCTTTAAATAGGTAGGTAAGTAGACATTTTGTTAAGTATGTTGTGTGTTCCTATGTTGGTGCCTACAACCATCACTATCAACACAAATATAACACATAACACAAAATATTTTAAATGGTACCAACACATCCAAATCCAGAATGAATATTCACCTACAACAAAATAAGAATCCAAGCCCAAAAAACACAGTGCAAATCACACAAATTGACTGGAAAAAAAACTTGCATAAAACATAAACATCTACATGAACACTTCTTTTGGAATTATAAGATGGATTCAGAGAAGGAAACAACATGAAGAAAGGAGGTGCAAATAGGAAAAACACCTCATTTCGTTTTTTTAGGAAGAAGGAAGTTGATGGAACAAAGGCAAGGTCAATCTTAGAAAAAACAAGGCAAGCTCAAAAGTGAGTTTCAATCTTCCAAAGGAAAAACGTCATCAAATGACACTTGTTTCTTATGTAAAGAACGCGATCATCAAGAAGATGAATGTGAGCTCAAACGAACAATCAAACAGATGAATGAATTTGAGAAAAGTTCAAAGGACTTATTTGCAAGAACAAGGGAAAATCACAAATCAACTCAGTGGAGAATAAGTCTATGAAACAAAATGATTCAAGCTCTAAATCTAGTGTTATAGATTCAGAAGAGGTCGTAGAAGGTCATCTTGCTAAGATGAACATAGTATTTTCATTTGAAGAAACCCAACATAGACAAAGTCAAGAGGTGCTAGCTAGTTCATTACAAAAAAATGAGTTAAACACATTTTGGGTTTTAGATTTAGGTGCAACTCATCATGTAACATGGAACCCAAACATTATTTCTAGGCTCAAACCTATTATAGCTACACCCATGATAACCACATGAGGTGAATATCATACTATCACAAGAAAAGGATGTGCTTTTGTAAAATTCCCTAATGAAGTAAAGAAGATTGGCAGTGTTTTCTACATGTTTGGTATCAAATGAAACTTGTTGTTTGTGGGATGCATCTATAATTAAAGATACACCATAGAGTTCATCAATTCTACTTGTGTTGTAAGGGACATGCAAACTCGCACCAAACTAAGGAAAGGATACAAGATAAAAAGAAAAAAACTTTTTAAATTTGAAACTAAGAGTTTTACAAACGTAGAAATATGTAGCATTCAACATTCACAAAATGTAGAAAAGGCTTTAATTTGGCATAGGAGGTTTGGTCATGTTAATTTCCAAACTCTTCATGAGATGTCCAAAGAACTTGTTTTGGAATTGCCAAAGCTTCCACATATTGATCATGTTTGTGACATTTGTTAAAATTGGGAAGTGTCGAGAATTTTTTTCTTAAAAACAAAATATTCTCAATGAAACTATTTCAATTGGTTCACAGTGATGTTTTATGGGCCATTCAAAACACATGTTCACAACAATGCATTCTAATTTGTCACTTTTATTGATGACTACATCAGATGTATGTTGATTGCCTTCATGACAATGAAAAACCAAGTTTTGGAGGAATTCAAAATGTTCGGGTATTGTTTTGATCATGGAATAATTCATCCTTTGCAAACCCTATTTTCTTGAAAGCAACAACACAATAGAAAGAAGAAATAGATCATTATGTGAAATTGCAAGGTGTCTTCTTCATCAAAGCCATCTCCCAAAGATGTTGTGGTTTGAAGCAATTAGAGCAACATGTTATTTGTTCAACATGTGTTTGGCCAAATCACTAATGAACTAAATACTTGAACAAAAATCCAACAAGATATTTTTCACTTGAGCATTTTTGGTACTTAGATATTTGTTCACATAAACATCAACAAAGTTAAAGGAATCCCAAGGCAACAAAATGTATACTCATTGGATGGGATGAAATCACAAAGGGATTTCGTTGTTACAATTTAATGATTAAGAATATCTTCATCACATGACATGTGAAAATTGATGGGTCAAAACTTTCGACCATAGAGACAAATATGATTAAGGAGAACACATCAATGTTTGATTTTCAATGGATAGTACATTCTTCTCTTATCATATCCACTAATATTGTCCCCTTGAAACCTTTTCAAAATATAATTAATTTATCTTATGTTGTAGAAAAATCGACACTAGTTTAAAAAAATCCATCATTGTTTAATGAATTTTTCACATTTCCAAGCTTTACACCTTTCATTCCTTCTCTTAATCTTCGTATACACTCCTCACCATCACAATCTTTGATCTCACCAATTCCCGTCCATGCATTTGCCTCATTTTTCAACAGCCATTAACATAACAATGATTAGATAATTACACCCTTGCAAAGTTCCACATGCACCAAGAAGCCCTATGTTCTTTTTTATGAGTATGTTGCAATTTAGGAGAAGACTTGCCATACCAAGATGTACAACAAGATTCCTGCTATAAATTTGCCATGGATGACGAAATGGCTAACATACGAAAAATGAAAACTTGGTATCTTGTTTCCTTATTGCTAGACAAGCAAGCCATTACATGCAAATGGATCAATAAGAAAAAACTAGGAATAAATGGAGAAGTGGAATGATACAAAACTAGGTTAATCGCAAGGGGATGTGAATAGTAAGCATGAGTTGACTTTGGAGAAACATTTGCAGTGGTTGCAAAATGGAACACCAAGAAAGTAGTGAATGTTTTAGTAGGATCAAAGGGTTGGAATCTGGATGTGAAAACAATATTTTTAAACAAGTGTTCTCACATGATGAAGTTTATATGTAAAAGCCATGGCCCATATGAACTTTCAGGAAATGAACACCTTGTTTGTAAACTATTTCAAGCTTTGTATGGACTTAAACAAGCCCCTCTTCAATGGTTTCAAAGAATTGATAATTTTTTTGAAAAAAAACATATTGCAAACATTATCGTCTAATGGCAATATGTATTACATTCATTAGAATGAAAAGACAATGATATTGATACTATACATAGATGATTTTTTAAAAACAAAGGATGACATTGATGGAATCTCTTAGTTGGAAAAGGAGTTGAAAACCAAATTTTGATGCGATGTCATTGGGTTTATATTCTAGTATTTTGGAATTCAATTTTCACATTAGAACAATGGTTTGTTGCTTCATCAAGCTAATTATGCATTTAACATCTTATATGAGTTCGAAATGACAAATTGCAACTCTTTTAAAACACCTCTACTTCAAAATCTCAAGTTGTGCAAGGATATGGACTCACTTTTAGTTGATCCAAAAAAGTATAAATGTTTGGTTGGAAAATTAGTTTTTTGACAAACACAAGATGGGACATTGCAATTGCCATGAATCTTATTTCACGATTCATGATAAATCCACAACTTGTTCATTTGGAGGTTATGAAATTCATTATTTGCTACATCAAAGGCACCTTGAACTTTGACCTATTATACACACATTCCATGGAATTGGAACTTACTAATTTTAATGATGATGGCTAAGGGGGGTGATATGCACAAGCAAAAATCAACATGTGGATTTGTTTTCAGTTTCAATAGCCCTATCATGATGCACAAAGATGCATACCTATGTGACCTTATCATTTACAGAGTTTGAATATTGAACCCTAGTTGAGGCAACAAAAGAAGTAATATGGATCAAATAATTTTACAAGGAACTCGGTTTTGCCAAACCAAGACCTATGGATATCTACTACGACAATCAAAGTATGATAAAGATATCACATACCAATGTATCACTCAAAGACAAAACATTTTGAAGTACATCTAAATTATGCAAGAGACATGGATGAGAAAAAAAAGGTGAAAATTTCATACATTCTCACAAAATGTCAACTAGCAACACTTCTAACCAAAGGTTTAAGCCATGTTAAGTTTGAGAATTATGTCAAATTATGCAATCCATCCATATATTTCAAATTTTAAAACTCGACTATCCAAATTTTAAGAAATGTAAAGTGGGTGCAATCACACTATCATGTACCATTAATAGTCATAACCATTGTTTTTATTTTTTTTGCTTCAAAAATTTTGAAAAATATTTTTCATTAATTTTTGTGCATAATACCATTTGTAATGTGTAATTACATTAGTGTGCAAAGTATGACATTATTTCCTCACCATTTGGACCTTGAAAAGTAAAACTATATCAATGTAACCATTGTTTTTCTACTTTTTCAAATGCTTAGATTTCACTTTCCAATGACATAATGAACATTTTCTACAAAGTTTTTTGACACAAATCTTCAATGTTGACCACTTTATATCATCAAACTTGAAATAGATGGATTGGATTCAATTTTTTTCAAAATTTTAAATAATTGAAGTTAGTTTTCTTTTTTTAACCAACACATAATAATACATTTGTACGCATTTAAATTAATATCTAGTAATTATAAAATTCATACTTTGATTGTAATTTGGCCGTGGGTAATTATACATGTTTTAAATGCTTTACAACTAAAAATTTTAATTTTAAAAATGTCTTGATTATTTAAGCTTTAAGTGGATGAAGATATCAAAAATTGTTGACTTTTCAATGTGATAAGGACATGACGATCTATTTTTCATCTACATCTTCATGTTGGTGGGTGTTTTAAACGGGACAACTCAAAGGTCATGAAAATATCCAAAGCAAATGGTGATGGTTTAGGGTTAGATGTGTGGGATACTTTGAGTTTGCTTCATTAACAACATGAGGGAGGGGAGAAACTCTAGGAATGGGAGGGGTCATCAAGAACATTTAATAGAAAGAAGAGGGCGGTGCAATGGTGGCCCAACATTGCTAGTAGCTCAAGAATCTTTGAGTGTGTTCAAGAAGGGAAGAGGCTTTAAACAAGACAAGCTTTGAGTAGGCTTTGTGTAGAAGAAGATAGATGTTGATTATGGGATATTAGGCAATTTAACTTTGTGTTGGAACCATTGAAGAAGCTAGCTAAAAACCTCAGAAACCTCAAAGTTGTTTCACATAGAAATTATGAAAGAGTTAGCAATGCAATTTAGAAATGCTTATAATGGACTAACATGGTAAACAAGGAGCTTGAAAGATAAGGTGTTTTTGATGTTTTCTAAACCCCCCCCCCCCCAATAAACTTAGCACAAACAGCCTTAAGGAAAACACATAACATGTCGGCTTGCCGAATGAGTATGTGCTACAAGTTCGCAACAAAAGGCGAAGGCAACTTGCATTTTGGACATGCTTGACACAATAGTGCATTAATTGGTCTTTGATCGGTGGTGTTTTTTAGTAATGTGCTTGCCTAGGAATACAATCCTTTGAAAGTGGCTTCAAAGTCGAAAAACCTTGTGTTTGCTTCTTCACCTTCTAAAAACCAAAGTCAAGGTCTTCCTTTATTTAATCGAATGAAATTGCACTATTGAAGTTTACATATGTTTCATCAAAGGCAAACACAAGTTTGACAAAGGCCGATCCAAGCCATCAAAGACTCATGCAAGTGTTTACATGGCCTATGCAACTTTGTATTAGGTTATTGTGTTTTTGTTTCTAGGTTCATTTACATTCAAGTTCACTAGCGATTAACCGCCTTTAACGTTTAATGTGGCTAGGTTTTATTTTTGTAGGTTGGGCATGGGTACACAAATGAAAAAGCGCATAACAAGGCTTGAAGTCACTCAAGAAAGCCCACTACACCATGAAGATGAAGAGTACCAAAAGTGATATAAAGAAAATAGGAAAAAAGACACACCCAAAAAGGTTAGGTAATTTTGACAGCAACAACCAACGATGATAGCTTCGATTTTTGCAGCACAAGCAATTGAAGACCAGATTTTGTTTTAGCATTCAAGGGAATGTTCAAGCAGCAAAACCTTTGATAACTACTGTAGGCAAATGCTAAAATCACACAAAAACTTACCATGGTCACTATAGATGAAGTTGTTGGACTAAATTCCATTACAAAAGCTGATGTTATTCAAAAGTACCTTGCTCATCCATTGGTTAAGGGAATGGTTCCCAAGTATTTGTTTGACCTAAGTAATGTACAACGAAAACATGAAGTTCTAACAAATGTGCAAACATGCCTAGTCATGCATCTAACAAGTTCATGCCTAACAAAAATAGTGGTTGCAAAAGACATCGTATGCACCCTTGCTTCCTCTAATAACTTGCATAGTAGCAAGGCCATAGCTAGAAAGCTAGGGGTTGACAGATGAAATAGTAAAAGGGGGTACAAAATTGATGTATTTCATGTGCTTTTTGTGTGCTTGATATGTATGAGAGAACAAGAGCCTATCCATTAGAGAAAGTAGTATACACATCCCTACAATGGTAAGGTAGTCTTGAAAATGTAAACTATTTTTATAAGTTTGGCACCGTTTTATATCACTACTAGAAAATTTTCAAAGAAAAATTCTGCAATAAAAAATTTTAAAAAATTATTGCTGAATCTATTAAGGTACTACAATAGTTATTTAAGCATTATAATAGTGAAACTATTACACCAAAATCATCTAATAGTGGTGTGTTTGGAAATTACTTTTAAAGCAAAAGAGGCCAAGACTGCCATTTCTGGAGAAAATTGTTTCTTTTCACAGAATTTTTTTGACAATGTGGAAAATTCATCTATCAACCCCTGTTGAAGACTTTCAGTCATAGAAATGTTGCGGATCAAGATGATGCTGATCTTTGAATTAGGTTGTTGCTTCTGCATTTGTATATTATACAGTTATTGTGTGTTCAAAAACTGATTCCAACTTTCTTCAGAGACATGTTGCTTGTTTCTCCTTGAGTGTGATGAACCTTTAACCTCTTCCCTCCCCCTTCTGCGACGGATGGTGCTTTCTGATCTGAAATTGAATCTAGTGGTTGAATCTCCAGCTTGACTTTGATCTTGGATTGTCAAGCAGAGCAGGACAGTTTCCACTCAAGCATGGGTTCAATGTGTCTGAGCGTTGAAACAAATCTCAGATTGAATCCCCACTGCTGCAATGGATTCCTTAGTGATTTTATAGGATTGCACCCACCCATCTTGCAACTCTGAACAACAGACATATGCTGGAGATTTAGATGGCTCAATTAGTGGATGGGTTGGTGCCAGGGAGAAGCTTCAAATGTATTGTTTCTTTTCCTGCATGCCATTAGGAAACTGTTTGTAAAGTACCTGAAGAGCAATAATGCAGACTTTCTTGAAGGATGTGGATATGAGAGCTGTGATTATTTGAAAATACACTTTGTCAAAAAATTGATCAAATTGTGTGTTGATCTACTTTCATGTTGGCAGGAGAACAAATTTGCAGATTTAGATTCATTAGATGATGCTGTAATACCAGCAATACCAAAACTGAGGAGACATTAACTGCAGATGTCTTCACCAGTGTACCACGGGAATCGCCTTTTACATCCTTACTGCATTTGAGATCATCTCTTTGTCAACAGGAGGAATACAACTCTTCTTGAGCCTCTCAACCTGAAATATGGCTGACCAGGATGTTAGATACAAATTGAGTTCTGATGGTGTCACTCTCCCCAATAATAATTAATTACCATGAGAATCAGATGTGGTGTTTCTCTTACTGCAAACTTGCAGAAGTCAAAAGTAGATCATGGCAGCTTACATTCATGAGACATATATCGACATGAAAGAAAGAGAGGTAATTATCCGCAGATGACAGAGCTCAGAGGCCATCTTGTTGTCCAACTACAGATTCCACCAGACTGGCATTATGACTGGAAACTGGCATCATTGACATCAGTTGTGTACATAAAACTGACTCATGACTTATGTAGGCTGCAGAATATCTTGAGATCCTAACTCTGAAGAGCTGATAGCATGCAAAACCCCTTTGCGAAAGGACCTCCCAATGCAGAAAATCTGAGGAGCAGGAGAAGCATAGCCAAAAGTACCTGTGATCAAAGATGAAGTTCTTTCCTTAAAAAAAAACCTCCATCAACAAAAGCCTCCAGGTCCCTTTGAATACCTCTGGACAACTGCAACAAATGCACAAGCACCCATGCAGGCAGAATCATGTTGAAACAGAAAGTAGAATCAAACTATCAACAATTTTGCCACTAGCTGTGGCAAAACACAGATAACACTGCAATTGCATCACAACTGATTCAAGAAGAGCAAGCAGTTAACTAGGCACAAGACAATGAACCCTTTATACATTGCTCCAAAGGCAAAGGTACAACAGGACAGTCTTGAAGCTCTAAGCTAATATTCAGAAATTAAAATATAGGTCAGAGTTCCAAGGCTTGTTATCAAAGTACTGAAGTTAAAATCTTGTTATGGATTGCAACCAGACATTACACTGCATGCACTCTTTGCTGTGTTCCAAGTGCTAACCTGTGAAGTGAAATGGATGCTGCAACATTAAAAGCTCCCACTAAGCATAGTGACACTTGCATCCACCCAATCTAGCATCAGCCTTCAGGGAACCAAAAGACACCTCAACAAAGTGAAAGAACTTAAAGCAAGTGGTTGCTTCACTTCTATTCACCTTGCTGTTACAACGAGAGACACAGAGAAGACGACATTTCCAGATGATTAAATAAAGGTGGAACAAACCCAAGATGGTAAACATCTATAAGACCAAAGATGCATAAATGAAATTTCAATGTCAACAACACAAGGAGGATTGTATGGCTTACACATGATTAAACCAGTACACGTTGTACCAATTGATGGCTTTGGAAAAAGATGGCAAACAGTAGTCTACTATCATTAAAATTGATGCTATCAGTTGGGAAAAATCTGAGTCCAGAAGGCTTTTTAATAAAAGAAATATACATCTGTAAAAGAACACCCCACAAACAATTTTGACCAACATCAACTCACTCAATTGTTGGTCTTTCTGCGCAGCTCATTCAGTTCCCTCTCAATCTCAGAGTCTCGGAAAGGGTAAGCTGCATTGCTGCTGCTGCTGCTGCTCACTGGTGAGCGACCTGCAGGGAGTTCTCCAGTCCTCTTGGAAGTACCAATCATGTCCCGTTTGAGGTCAGCAAGGTCATCATCAACTGAGGAGCTTTCTAGCAGAGCAAACTTGCCAGCCAGATCATCAGTGCTCAGTTCATTCAATGCTTCTGACTCTGCCTCCAGTGCAGTGACTTTTTGTTCCATTTTTTCGAATGCAGCCAGAGCACTGCTTGTGTTGAGATTGCCGAGCATCTCATTTACCTTCTGTGAGGTTTTGGCAGATTGAGCTCGTGCCTTGAGAGTGTCCTTTTTGGACCTGGCTTCTTGAATCTTGCTCTCTAGTAGCCTGGTGTTAGAGATAAGCTTCTCCACTACGGATTTTTGCTGATCCAACTGTGCCCGCAAGGCCTTTGCACTTTCACCATAGTCTTTTCTACGTTTGAGAGCCTCTCGAGCCAGAGTCTCATCTCCCTTCTCAAGTGCCAATTTGGCTCTCTTATACCAATCCTCCGACGTCTGCTCAGCTGCTCTGGCCTTATTCTCCAGTTGCTTTTGGGATGCTAGTACCTGAGCAGAAGCTTGTCGCATTTTGATCAAATCGTCATTCATTTCCAGCACTGTCTGATCCAGCAGTTTCTCAGGATCCTCCGCGGCACTTAGCACTGCATTTGCATACGACCTCACAATCCTGCCTACACGCTCAAAAATGTTCATTTGGGTTCCCAGAGCACCACCACCACCAGAAGCCCCCCGCCGCCTCTCGCCGCGGTCCTCCTCCTCCTCTACGCTGCTGCCGGAAACCGCCATCGCCAGTGCAACATATCCCCCAAGGCCGCCATGAAAGAACCTCGACTCCAATGATCGGCAAACTAGAGAACTTGCTAGAACCAGATTCCCTTGACCATCCCGACCAGAAGCAGCAGCAGATTGCCTCCTCTGACCACCGCAATTTGCTTTCACACAGACTGATGACGGTGGCGGACAAGTGAAGCCAGGAGTCGGGGGAGGTATCAACGATGCACCGACATGACAAGGAGACCGAGCAGCACTTGCGACTTGCGCGGCCCAGCACACTGTGCCCCCGGCCATCATTCTTCTTTCCTTCCTGTCCTCCCTTTCCCTTATTCTCTCCTCTCCTCTCCTCTCCTCTCCTCTCCTCTCCTCAAAACCTAATTTCGCAACCCTTGATGATTACGCTTCACTCCTACACCACAGCCGCCTCCTCCTCCTCCTCCTCGCACACAAAGAGAGAGAGAGGGGGGGGGGGACAAATAAAACAAACAAGCAAAGTGTCACACTTCCTGTCGGCTTCCCTCCTCCGTCGCTTGTCTCCTCACTGCGACCGACACAAGGAGAAGAAGATGAAACCCGCTCATTCAATCAAAAGAAAGTGGTGGGGGGGGGGAGGAAACAAATCTAAGAGAAAAACCAAAACAAGACGATAACGCGGCGAAAGAAGAGAACCAGCCGACCACTCGAGACCAAAAAAACCCCAAAAAACAATCACAAACACACACACACACACACACAAATTACGACGATATAGACAAAAACCAGAGCAAATCATCCATCTTAGGGCACAAGCAATTGCAAGCAAACAAAAAGAAGAAGAAGAAGAAGAAGAGATACCTACCTGAGATTGGAGCGGTGTGCTTAACTCCTGTGCAACAAACAAACAAACAAACAAACGTACACACGAAGCTCACACACACACAACACAAATTCGAAGGAAACAAATGTGCGCTCTCCCATAGTACCCACTAGGCCACTCCCCCCCCCCGCCCTTCTCTCTCTCTCTCTCTCTCTCTATGGATAACTCAAAAAATTTAAAGGTATTTAAAAGAACAAAGCGCACAAGTAATAATAATAATAATATACAAGAACCTTGTCTAAGGTAGCTAGCTATTTTGCACATTGAACTTGTTACTTCACTCAAGATAATTAAGAAAATCAATTTAGACAATCAAATCCACCAATCTCATTGGCTTGGGATGAGGCCCCAAAAAAAACTAAACTAAACAAAAATAAAAAATCTTCATGTGTACTTATACAACCCTATTCTGCTGAACATTGAAAATAATGGGCCCCTCTTTCTACCATTTCCATTGGTTCTCTAAAATTCTCACAAATCTACCAAATCTACCAAATCCTATTAGGTACACAACATTTTGTTCAAATCCTATTATGTAGACACACTTAACATTTTGTTCACATCCTATTATGTAGACACATTTTAACATTTTGTTCACTCAAGATAACTAAGAAAAAGGAAAATTTCTGACAACCCAATTCAGCAATTTAATTGGCTGTAACATTTTATTTTTCCTTCACACCTATATCACACAAGCCTTATTCAACTCTATATTAGTAAAGTAACTCTATAAACCCTTCTCTATATACATAAATTAAAAAAAAACCCATATAGCAAATTCAATAGGTATTCCATTTGGAAACCAACTCAAACTACTTAGGTTACTTTACAGGGTTTTTTAAAAAAATTATTGATTTTTTTTTTTGGGACCTCCAAGCTTCTATAATGGGTATTTTCAAGTTTAATGTCCTACATTTCATACTAGTTTTTTTATTATTAACTCTAAATTTCATGTGGGAACTTAGAGTTTGAACTCAATAAAGCTATACATAAAGAAAATAGAACTTAGGAACAAAACCTCGGGTTTCACTAATAGTAAGGTTAACACTCCAAATGTAACACAAGACTTGTCCAAAGGAAAACTTAATTTTTTTCCTCAAGCTAGGATGATTTGAGCTTCCTCTTGTTTTTTATGTTTTGAATGTATATACTTAGGGCCTACATAGATTATGAGATACAATGGGATTTAAAAATTTATACAAAGCTCATCAAAGGGGTTAATTAGGGATTTTTTCAAAAATAAAGGGGTTATCTAAGGACTAAGTTAGAGAACACCTAAAAAAATATTTTCTTAACTTAAGGGATGCTTTCGTACTATTTTCCTAGGTTAAAAATTGATTTTCTTAGGTTGAAGGGATATTTTAAATATTTTCTTAAATTAAGGGACATTCAAGGGTTATTTAAGAAACTATTTAAAGTTGACTCATAGTGCAAAAGGGTGCAACATAGGTGTACCTAAGAGGCTATCTAGGATAAAGGCTTACCTAAGGAGCTACAAATGGCATACCTAGAAAGCTACTTAGAGATTACCTAAATAAACACCTAAGGATTTACTTAAGTTATGGGATACCTAAGAGTTATTTATGGGGCTAGCTAATGATTTCTTAGGTTAAGGGATACCTATGATTGACTCATAGTGCAAGAAAGGGCTACATGGGAGGCTACCTAAAGATTACCTAAGGAGATACCTTGGGGCATACTTAGGTTATGAGATATTTAAGGACTATTTAAAGGACAACATAGAGTTTATCTTTGGGGCTAGCTAGGGATTTTTTAGGCTAGAGTGCTTAAGGCTTATTTTAAGGGACTATCTAAACTTACTTAAAGTTGATTCATATTGCAAGAGGGGACTACATAAAAGGTTATGTAAAGACTATTTAAAAATTACCTAGGGCCAATTCATAAACCCCAATGTAGACCTTATGTGATTTTTTAAGTAGTTCTTAAGTATCCCGTAACTTAAGTAGGTCCCTAGACAGTCCCTATGCTCCTATATCGTATAAAATCCTTATGTAACCTTTTACGTAAGCTTTTGATACGCCTTATTTTTAATAGTCCTATACCTTAACATAAGTAGTCGGGCCTTAATAGTTCCATAAGTAGCTCCTAGGTAGGTCTTAACCTAATTAGCCCCCTAATTTATGTGGTGGTAATTTAGGTAGATTGTAATGTGATTATAATACAAACTATGGTGATCACTTAGAGGTCTTCATTTGAAGTGGGATCTCCATTTGGTGACTTTTATGGATAATTCAAATAAAAGATGAGCAGGTATAGTCAAGGCCCAAAATGAAGATTACTTCAAGGATAACAACGAATACCAAACACCCACAAACTAAAGGCCTTAAATATGGAAAAGGATGCACATTACAATTACAATGACCCTAGAAGAAAACCAAAATACATAAACATATTTGAATACGTCATTGGGCAATTCACGCAACAAAAATACAAATTTGGGGAAATGTAACACTTGAATTAACTTTACGGGCAATGTGTTAGGAACCTTAATTAGTGTACCCAAATATGTTGTAGGTCCCATTTAAGAAGCAGCATGATTTTCATTAATCCAATGTGTCATCTATAATGAAGTTTGCATTGATTGAACTTTTCCACTTGGACCTTCACTGCAACCTATGAAGCATGCATGATTAACACAAATGTATGTATCGCCATACAAGTGGAAACCTCTTTCATTTACAATTCATTTGCAATAGTTATCAACCCTCATGACTCGAACTTAGCCCTAAGCTTAGTCACACAATCAAATTTTGTTTGTTCATAAAAATTTGCAAGTTGTGGCATTTCTTCATCTTTAGCTACATTATGGGTTTGTAACTTCCCCATTGCTTATTGTTACAGCCCTCAAGTTGTTTTGATATGCAAAAAAAATGTCTTTTTTAATTGTATATCCACGTGGACCAACAATGTAAGACGTGAACCAAGAAAGAACAACACATTAATATGGTGGAGTCATTAATAATGGTTTTCAAGTTTAACATTTCTAGTAGTCATTAAACCCCACCTTACAATAGGTGTCTAGAGTTGTTAAGGGGTGGATCTTTTAAATGCATCTTGCATATTGAAGGGCATTTTCAAAACATTGCATGATGACTATCTATTATTAATTTCCATGATGTTTGGTTTGTTTAAAATATGGGCACTTCATTGTTGTTGATGTGCAAAATTGTTCACTCAAATAAGGTTTTTGTGGTTTCCCTTATGCAATCTAAATATTGTTAATGCTTGTTGTTTGCCATGCCCCTCCTTCTAGCTATATGTGAAAATACAAATTTAGCTATTATGTTTTATAATTTTTTTTTGCATATTAATTAAACATATTTAATTTGATCTTGCAAATTTGCGAAAAGGTCATTGATAGTTCAATATGCATTTGATGATCTTAGTTTTGATATTCACCATTGCCTGATGTTTAATCAAATTTAATAATTCATTTTTAAACTAAAATTACTTGCATATTTTAAGTGTTCATTTCATTGTGGCATGGATGCCAATTTGTTGCATGTTTGTTTCATTTTGCAATTATCAGCACTTGTAATCATGTTTTTGAAGTCATCATAGTGAAAAATAGTTGCCATGTTACATTGGTGGCATGGGCCAAACAATGTAGTGAAGTTTGTGATTCACTATTGTGTTTTGATATTCTTAGTTGTTGCAAAGGCCACACAACCCACTTGACAAATTCCTTATGGAATTTTGGAAAAAATTATGATATAAATTAACCAACTCTAAACACATTTTTTTTTAACCTATCCATATTTTTTAAAAAGTTCCATTTGAAAGGGTACATGAAAAGGAAAGTCAAACCACCCCAAGTTTGGGCTCCTAACAAAATGTTTTACAAACATCATAAAGACACCCCAATTTGAAAAAATATTGAAATTGAAACCATGGGGGAAAATTGACTCATCTTGGCTTATTGTTTTCAATCAATGTTGATTGCGTGTTTAATGATGTTGAGGTCATTTGACAAATATGAAAAACATGAAAATTTGTTCCATGGAAAAATAATGTTACACATTAAAATGTCCATAGATAGCTTATGGCCATTCTACTAAAAGGTCTCAAATATTAAACAAATACATGATCTTTGTGATGAATATGGTATAAAACCCAAAAATTGGAAAGGTCCTAAATAAGAAGGCTATAAGCTTGTTGAGAGCAAGAAACAAATTAACCCAAAAAAACATTTGGAAAGGAGTAGGGAAAAAGAGTAACAAGTCATACCATCTTGGGCATAATGAATGGGTAATTAAAAGCACTTAAATTGATAAACTAATCCCAGTGTGTCAAGTTGGAAAATTTATCATATCAAACTAATATCCATTTACTACACTAAACAACAATTTAGTATGGAAAAATTTAACATCTACCCATGAAAAAAAATTCAAATGAAATTGCAAACTCCTTGTATACATAATTATTTGGCCTTGAACCATGGCAATGATACCAAGTGTCATTTGAACAAGAGGAGGATTGATAAATCCACATTTTTTCCCAAAAAAACATCAAAATTCTCACATAATCATGGTGATGCAATTACAAAAAAAACATGCCAAGAATTGGCACTCACATAAATGACAATTTGAAAGGACAAAATTTAAGCTTGCCCAAGCTACATTCACATTTGAAAAGTTGTGTAGATTTATAGTAATGGCCTTCAAACACAACAAAAATCATATTGGCACTTTATTTTATAACACAATTCACATTGAAATAATTGTTTTTGTCCATACATCTTTCCAATTACTTAAACAAATGTCCAACAAACCTAAAAACTCATAAACTCTAAATGACATGTTGCATTTTTGTAGTTGTTATTCATTGTTCAGAGAACCCTACAAAATTACCCAACAAACCCCAATGATATAGTATACTTATAATGATAACCTATAAATATGCTTGCAAAAAAAATCCAATTGAATTACAAATTATAATTTACAAAAGTTTAATGATCCTTACAATTAGAGAAATATAACTTGCCATTAGTATTACCTTAAAACAACATGTAATGTTGAATATTGAATTTAAACAATATTTTGCAATGTTTAACTATGTTTAAACCCAAGTAAAAATCAAAATGCAATATTCATTATCTAAGTTCATTATTTTATGTTTGTGTTAGTTACATTGTTTTGATTTAAAACATATTTTGGATTATGAAATCAAGTTCCTGATCAACATGACCATCTTTTATATAATGGTGAAGTGGGGTTGATGACTAATATGACCATTTTTTAATTGTTGGACCTTGAAATTATTGGATTGTTGATTTAATAATTTACAAAAAGGTCAAAACAAGTAACTAAAAGCCAAAAAGGGGCATCAAATGTTAGACATTATTAGTCAAAATCAAACATTAATTTTTTTATTATCATTTAAAACCATAATAATCATGGCAAGTTATTTTTTTTCCCTCATATGAATGTTAAAGTACTTAAAGTAAAAATTCATTCGATCCAATTTTAAGTTTTGGTTTTAATTTAGGGCATTTGAAAATGTACACCTATTACATCAAATGGAATCAATTTTGCAAAAGGCTATCAAAAGGATTTATATAATAAAATATTTTCATTGAAAAAAATATAGATGATGGAATTTTAAAATTTTAAAAATTCAAAGAATGTTTCAAAATTACTTCAAAATTTTAGAGCTTCAAAAGTCCTTTACCACATATAAATAGGTTATAATGTACATGAAGGATGAAAAAAAATTATAGTTTAAAGTATAATAAAATTAAGGAATATGAAAATTAAATTTTTGGTGATGATTTAAAATTTTGATAAATTTTCAAGATGAAACATTGAATTTATAAAGAATATCTACATTTTTAAAAATTCACATTTATTCAATAATGATTAACAAAAAAACAGTGATGCATTGGAAAACATTTAAATATTTTTTGGAACAAGCTACAAAAAAATTCATTTAAAAATTCATTTGCATGTAAAAGTTTTTTTAAGACGAAAAACATCCAGTCCTTGTACAAAGTAATCCCTTTGGCTCTTATCTACAAGTTTTGACCCAAAAGATTGTTTATTTACAGGTTGAATTTAAGTTGTTTGTAATTTTATAAACCATCAAATTTGATTTGTTTAATTGAGCAGGTGTTTTATATTGACATTAAAAAAATTTCAATTTGTTATTGAACATGGAAGTGTGGTGCGAATGATGCATTCCTCCAAGTTTGATGTTTGGCAAGTTGTTTTCTTATCAAATAATAACAAATTCCATAATTACGTCATATGCCAATAAACCCTAAAACAAAGTTAATAATGTTTAAAAATGATAAGATATTTCCCTTTAAATTAAGGAACTTCTTCAAATAATCATAAAAGTTGTTTCATAGATTAAAGAAGTGGATTTTTTTTTTAAAATTATAAATTTCAATTTCTTTGGCATGGAAAAACTCAACAACCACAAAGGGTGGTAAAAGTTGCAAATGTCATTCATGTGGTAACAAAAGAACCTACAATTGATGTTAATCCACTTCACCATAACATGTACCACATTGACCCAATGTTCCTCCACATGTATGTTTTTTAATCATGGTTTTTTATGGTTTGAAAGAAATCATCATTCTCGTAAACCTTCCTAAATTCATAAGTTCTTGAAATGAAAATTTAATTATTCATGTGAAATTTTTTGTAAATGTTTCAATAATTAATTTGGTGACCAACCATAATAATTATTATTTCATTTGGTTTATTTTCACCCTAATCAATTGTGCATTTGCCTAATATAAATCTTATGTTAAATTATCTTTTAAAATTTGGGAATAATTTTAAATTACATTCATACATTAATATAAACTTGTGATTGGCCAACAATAAACCTTATTTATTATAACAAATGTTATGCAAGGCTATTCAGAAGATATTATTTCCAACTAGTGGGTACCCATGACGTTCGGACACAATCCGACCGTGGTACTCGTGACCTTCGGACACCCGTGGCTACGCCACTCCAGCCACCCCGAACATTCTGTTTGGTCACCATAATTCGAAATTTTCCCAAAATAACATTTGTGGGTCCCACCTTAAGGCATTTATATCCCCATAGATAAAAACAATATTGTGACTTAACGCAGTGGTCCCGACCGACGTTGTGCGGGTATCAGAACCAATCGTGTGTACCCTCAGGTTATCAGTCTGGGTATTTACTCCTTTATTCGACGGGGGTGAGAAAACCCAAAACCATAGTTTTGACATTTTGAACCTTAGTTCCCAAAAGTTTTGGAACTTTCCGAAAACACACTCCTCTATATAATTGTTGGTTCTTTCGATAATGGGGGGGGGGGGGGGGGAAGGTTTTTATATCCGCCTCTGGTGCGGTGGGAGAGGGATGCGATTCGACCGTCATTCCTTCCTTTCGGACGGTTGCAATGCTTTGTGGAAATCAGGTCGTGGTTTGTACACCTAGCAGGTGTGGAAACTGTGGTGGTCGCTCGTTGCTTCACCGGCCTCTCCCTCCCCCACCCCCCAAAACCCTGTCACAGACAGACAAACTTATTGAATTAAAATATTAAACATGCATTATTTTAAAATTGCGTGTTGTCATGTGTTTTTATGGCATTACCTATAACTATTGTTATCACCACACATTAAAAAATAATTCGATCACATCTTAAATGATACACCATGTCCAAACCAAATTATGATTCACTTACAACATAAAAGGAATCTCAACCGAAAAAACACAAAATAAAATTCAACAAAATAGGTCAAAAAAACTTGCATAACAAAAAGAATTGTAATAACAACAAACATGTGCTTTGGAATTTCAAATCAACAAAACTAATTTGAAATCATCTAATATACGATTATGTCCATCCATAAGATACCCCAAAATTGGTTCACACTTAAACCAGTTCAAAATAGAAACCCAAACAATTAAATTAACAAGGTTTATCTTTAATTAATTAGGATGTAACAAAACTAACACACTTAATAATTATTATGCATTCCTATGTCGATACCTACAACTATCGTTATCACCACACATAAAAAACATAACATGAAAATGTCCTAAATGATACACCATGTTCAAACCACCCTCTTATTTGTAGCTAAGGTTCCCAAAAATTAGATAACAATCCATAACTACCTAATGGAAATCCATGATGGATGAATAATTTAGTTATGAAGGGAAAGGACCAATAAGGTGGGTGTAAATATGAACCCCATCATTAGTCATTTAATTGCAATCCTTCAAATTCCAAACCAAATATGAATCATTATGGGAAAATTTTGTGAAGTTAATTATATTATTCAACCTTATGAATCTAAGTTTACTTGGTGCACCAAAGGCAAAATCATTTGCTAATTGGCACCTTTTACAAAGGTGGCATAAGACATCCCATATGCCAACTTTAAGAATACTGATCACAAATACACATAATGACAACTTTTGAAAAATGCCCACATAACATACATTATAAGCCTATAGGAACCACCACTAAAGATGGGTTGATTTTTTTATTCACATTGGGAAGATGACATGGTGCACAATTGCATATTGGTCCTTCCAAGTTTGACCATTTCAACTTTCCACAATAACATTCCAAAAGGTAAAATTTTCCACACATGAAAAATAACATGTCGTGCGATCACATTCAAAGTAATCATTAATTATCTGTTACAAATATATATACAATCCCTTAGCTCAAATTTATGGATGTGAGGTTGATAACAACCTCCACAAATAATGGCATATCACAATATATCCCAATGTTTGGCAATTATCAAATTTTCCATAACCATGGGCATAACACATCAAAACAAAACAACTCATTATTCACATGTTTAAATCCACACATTATGATCATTTAAGTTGATTATTGCCATCATTTTTGTTTATTAAAACTTGTAATTCAAATTCAAAAATACAATAAAAAGGACGGTGAAAAAAATGAAAGCGAAATTTGTCAATTGAACCTATTTATATATATATACCAGTGGGTACTCGTGACCTTCGGACATTGTGACATGTGACATCACTTTCTCTTCTATTAACAATATTACGAACTCTATAGATAACAAAACAACATAGTTCAAAATGTTTATTTTTTTAAAAAGGTGTAATTTGCAAATCTAAGTTCAAATAATTTTTTGAAAATTTCAACAAACCTTGTCATACTTGCAATATATAAAAATTAAAAAATAAACTCATGAACATCTGTGAAAACTAAATCCTTAAAAATAAATATATTGATTATTCGATAGTTATTTGCTGAACCCGATCACAGCCTATGATATATCATCCCTCCCCCAAATAACAAATACCCACTAAAGCCCCCCCCAACATACAACCCAAGGAGGACGACCGGATGGATAGTGACCTTCAAGCACTATGAAGTCCCCAGGTTTCTTTAAACTTGGTTCATGTTTTAGTTTTTTCTAGAAACTTTTATTTATTTTTATTTGTATGTGTTTTCTGTTTTTATTATTATTTTGTATAATAAAAATAAAGTGTTTCTTTTTCACTTTTATATTTTTGTTTAGTTGGATGCAAGTTTGAAGTTTGGAGAAAGAAGACACACCTCATTCTTTTTCAAGCAGGGTTTTTCTTCATTATTATAAGTTTTATTTTTTCTTATTTTTTATTCTTGATTTGGTTTTTTCATTTTTGTAAATTTTTTCTTTTAATTTTTTTTTACTGTATTTCCCTTTCCCTTATTTCATTTGTTTCCATTCCTTTTTTATAGTTTTTGTGTTTTCACTTTTTTTTGTTTATGTTTGTTTCATGCTTTAATTTTTTCTATTCTTATTTTGTCTATCTTCATTTTTTTAAAATGCATTTATTTATTTATTTTTTCTACTTTCTTTTTAAAAAAGATTCTACTTTTTTTCTAATATGTTTTGTACATGCACCTCTTTGCAAATTGGCATTCACCTCTTCCATATGAATGTGTGAAGTGTGAATACCACTTTGCAAAGAGGTGCTTGTGCAAAGGTTGAATTCCACTTTGCAAATAGGTGTATGTGCAATGGGTGTGCATGGGCAATGGGTGAATGTGACTTTGCAAAGAGGGGCATGTGTAATGGGTGAATGCTACTTTGCAAAGATGCACAAATGGTGACTGCCATTTTACAAAGAGGAACAATGTGCAGTGGGTGAACACTGCTTTGCAAAAAGGCACATATGCAAACAGTGAATGCCACTTTGCGTCACCTTTTATATAGAAAAGTGCTAGGTGAATAGTGCTAGTCTAGATAAGACAAAATCCATGGCCATCACATTGATTGGTGTT
Source organism: Sphagnum contortum (assembly GCA_963920785.1). Taxonomy (NCBI): domain Eukaryota; kingdom Viridiplantae; phylum Streptophyta; class Sphagnopsida; order Sphagnales; family Sphagnaceae; genus Sphagnum; species Sphagnum contortum. Next base: position 19,427,243 of record OY987279.1, on the reverse strand, counting down.
AAAATTATGTTTTTACTGTTTTTGACATCATGCAAAAAATACCAAAAGAAAAATGATGACCAGCAGGAGCAAACAATATACTGCAGTAAAGTGAATATATCCGTCATGTTTGTTATCAACTCATCATATTTAATGTTAATTAGATTGAGATATTTGACAATTATACCATTTTGATGTTCTATGAGACAGATGTACTAATGGAATGCATTGATTTTGTGCAGGGAACATTCTTATGGTCTCAGGAATTCTTCTGCTTATTTTGGCATGGGTTGCTCCCTTAGGCTTATATTTTCTATCATGCCTTCTCATCTTCTGGTTTGGACCATTTTTAATGATCTTCTTGTTTGCCTACTATTACTCTTTGAAGCTGACATCTGAGCCTCTGCTAAGCTAGAAAACTTGGATCATAAAAAATGTGTAACTAATAATAAAATGGGGGAACTGATCTCAATCTTAAATGCTCCGCTCATAATGTCAGTTGTCTTGTCTTCTTGAGTAGTAGAAAAAATCAACACAGATAATTCCTACACAGAGCACAAAAGAAGTTTGGTTTCAGGATTGGTGTCTACAGTACCTGCACAGAATAGAAGAAGTTTTAGTTCCAGGATTGATCTGTAACTTAGCTACTATTTCCGGATTAACTTGAGAAAGTAAAACCTTTATTCATCTGATGGGAAGAGTTTGATGTGCAACAAAGGGTGAAATAACTGCAAGGGAGCTGCTGGAGATATCATGAGAATTTTGTACCTGGTGAGTCCACCATTGAAGTGCCATCAATATGGGTAGTAAAGAAGTGCCATCTGCCATGTTGCAAATCTGAAGAGGAGCTGCTGCTGTTCACAAAACCGTGAATAACAAGAACCAATCTCTTTCTCTAAGCAACTTTCAACTCAATAATAATTTCCTGTTGCAACATCTCAGTCACTGAGAGAAAGAAGCATGGCTACTCCACGCCGCACCCAATAATCATTGGGTTTATCAGAAGGTAACTCAACATTCATAACAAAGTTTGAGGAATGTCTTGTGGTTGCCAACACCCCTCGCCTCTCTGATGTCCGATAAATAGGACTCAGGTAACTGGGGAACTATTTCTTTTTGTGGGATTCAACTGGCTATAACCAAAGCATGGGCGCTTCTGAGTATAGTTTCTTGGGTAGTGACTCTGCCAATAGCATTCTCTCATTATCCCACCGTGCTCCTTCCACAAACATCCCCTCAATGTAGCACCCATCATCAGGTTTTGTCTCATAATTCCCTCCCTTAGGCATTGTCTAGAACTGGAAGATGATGGTGTCAATGGATATCTTATACTTACGTGTAAAGTTTGGCAGCACACCTGTTCCATTCAAATAATTGGACAACTTCTTTGGTATTGACAGAGAATAATAGATTACCCCTTCATCAGAAGAAATTTCTTACAGTGGCACAAAGATCATGGCTTCTTGAGAAAAAAGAGAAAAGGATGGAGGAGAGAAACGGAACCTGTCAAGAAGGCATGAGTAAAATAAAAGCCACTAATCCAGAAGCGTGGTGGAGGTCCAACATCAAACCAATTTTGCAGCATTTTTAAACGATCAAGCAAGTCTTGGAAATAGCTGCTGACGAGTTTCATGGTTGGGTATGAGTAGGGTGCCCACATGACTGGCATTTTGCTTTGAAAAATATTTGTAATCAGCTTGTCAATATTTGCTGACATGACCACCAAGCCCCTCAGTGTCTTTTGGATTGTCACCAAGCTCTATCATATCACCTGGAAGCATAAACAAAGGAGAGAGAAATATTTATAAAAATGACCACTTGCAAGGTGCCAAACCCAGTCTCATGCATTCAAACCTAATTTTTGCTTGGCATAATATGTTCTATTTTAAACAGTCACATCCCAACAGAAATAAGTAAATGACATATAGTAAAAAAAATTGGGTGGGTAAATAGGTCAAAACTTACATCAGTGAGTCTATTGAACCGAATCATTTCTTGGTGAAGAACAGAGTTCATGCTTTCTAAATATGTAACTGGGTACTTGTATCGTGCCAGTTCTATGTCAAATGCTGCTAGTAATTTTGTTGCAAACTCAGCTGAAAGCTCCAACACCACTTCTTCTTTGCTTTTGCCACCAGCACCACCCACATTACTCTGTTGTAACATCCAAGCCAAAAGAAAACAATGCTATGAGGTTTGGGGTTATTACCGAATTAACAATTTTAAGATGTGCCATTCATTTAGTGCAACATATTTGTAAAAACATATATGTTGATATATTATGGGACAGTGGAGAGAAGAACACGGAGAGGAAGATTGTGGAAGAGGAAAAAAAATGAACCTGGGTTGCTTCGATTGCTAATAGAAGTTCATCAGCTTCTTTTTTATCTTTGGTGATATCAACGTTTTCATGCAGCCCAAATGCTTCAGGTTTTGTGATGGCTGTGGGCTCCTTGATGAACTTAATGTAATCTGCATATTGGCAATCAGAGGGTGCACAATATATTCCTGATGTAGAGAACTTGTAATCATCGTCCAAAATATTCGGGGTGTAGAAAACTAACAGAATGCTCAACAACGTTTTGCGGTCATGACCATCTGTCACTCACAATATACAAAAAAAAAACCGACAGTAAAAATATGTGCAGGTTGAAGCTTACTGGTTCAATGGTTGCAAATAATTACTTTATGCTTTTGTGCTTTGTAACTTGGCTGTTGTTGTTGGATGATGTCTTCGCAATTTGCTTGAGACAAAATAAATTATTGAGTGGCAGCGAGTGTTCCTGGGTCAAGAAGAATACAATGGTAGTAGCACACATTAAACATCATTACATGGGTCCTTAAAAAAGGAGGTCCATAGTTCATACAGAGCTACAAGGTTGGCTTGAATCCTTGGATGGTAAGTCTGTGCTTGCACAACTAATCTGCTCTAAAGGTGAGCCCAAAACTTGCTGGTGCTGTAGATTATCTACAAGATCCTCCCTCCACCTACACAACAGAAGCTTCAATAAGCAACCTAAAGAGGAGACTGACATGGTGAGGATGATTATGAAGAGAATAATATGGTGAGGATGATGATGAAGAAAAATATACTCTTGAATGTCAGAGGATTTCTGGAATGTGAAACCTCCCACTTTCAGTATCTAGCCATACTCACATTCTTTCGTAAGAATAAAACCCCATGATAGCTTCGAGATACCTTCAACGGAACGCCCATCGCAGTTTGAAGCAACAGCACCATCAGCACAGCAATGAGGAGAATTCCGGCCAAAAAGTTTGCGCCTTCTCGTCGGCGTTACTTGTGACGACGACCACGACGATGGTGTGATCGGCGTTCCGGAATAGAATATTGCATTCTATGGCAGGCGGATAAAGGTGTCGCTGGAATGGGCTCCTGATTGGTCCATAGGGATTTTCTTACCCACTAACAGGATCACATGAACATGTGGATAAATTATTGGCGCTGCCATGAGTCGTCGTTGTCCTCCTGTTCCATCATCTTCTTCCGGGATGAGGAACTTGGATGAACGGGATGGACGACGGGACGAATGGATGGAAAGGACGACCAACACCGGACAAAACCAAGGATATTATATAAGTATAATATTTTAGGTGTCTATCTGTCTGGTCGACGTCATTGGCGATCCTCCTTGGGGGTAAGGGGGTCAGGGTTAGCACACCTTTATCCTCTTTTTTTCCTCCTCAAAATGTGGTTGTAACTTGATGGGTAATTTCATAATTACCTTTGTAATTTGTTTAAAGGGGTAAGTTTAGGGGTTGGATTTGGTCATGGTGCATTGACTTTCACATATTAATGTGGAAGTCATGTGCACCATGTGTTTGTATTTCCTTTGATTATTATGGAATCACATGGGGAACCATGTGATTTTGTTTCCTTGTGATTTTTGTTTCCTTTTTATTATTTGGGGAACCATGTGGTGGATAATTTTTAGGAAGTTTCTTGACTTGTTTCCTTTTGATTAGTATATAAACGGGTGTTTGTGACCTTGAGAAACATCACCTTCCTTTGTAAAAAGTCATAGTTTGAATACAAAGTTGTTGTTGAAGTTTTGCTTTTGGAAAAACTTTTGGTTTTGATTGTTTTGGTCTTGAAAGTGTGTAGTTCATGATAGGAGGATGATGAAGTTCATTACCTATGCATAGACACATGTTTTGATATTGATTGTGTGTGGTTTGTGGTAGGAGATTGATGAAACTAATTACCCATGCATAGACATATGCTTTTAGTGTGGAAAGTGTGTAGTTCATGGTAGGAGGATGATGAAGTTCATCACTTATGCATAGACATGTCTTGGTATTGATTGTGTGTAGACAAAAAGAGGATGAGGAAGTAGATGTGCAACTAATAACATAGATCTCCATAGCTATATAATAAAATACATAGTTTCGGTCCTATACCCGTTTATGTCCTACATTGTCGCAACCCTACTTTGGCCAAGTGTGGGGGTGAAGCCCAACACTTGGAAAAGTTTGGGAGTTGGAGTCCTCCGGGACTCCCGAATGTTCAGAGCTCGACAGCAAGGGGAAAAACACCTCGCATTGGGGTGTTCTTAATGTCATTGGAAAGGTCTTGAAACGTAGATATCGAAAATGCCCTCGCATTAGCAATTCGGACATCTGCAGCCCAAGTTATGGGCAAAAAAAGGGTCGGGAGTCAAACTGGCAATTTGACTCCCGACCACTAAAAGTCGGGAATCGACCTCTTCCCGATGTCCGATTTGGGAGTGCGACATGGCGTTGGAAAGATCTCGACGAGGGCTACAACTTTGGTTTAGACCTCGTCGCGATCCAACTCTGTAGTCGGGAGTTATGGCGGTTCAAAGTTCCGGGAGTCTCGCCGGGACAAAATCGGGACTCCATTTCGGGAGTCCCGAGAATTTGTGCCATTTGGATGTAGGCTCCACGGCGAGCTGCAGAGAATACTATAGGGAGTAAGGTGGTGGCTTACTCCCGAGTCCGGGCCGTGGTGAGTCTTGTGTGTCCAAGTGCCCGTGGCAAATCCCAACACCCAAGGGTGTCCTGAATGCTAAACTAACCTCCCGTGGTTGGTTTTTGGATGCAGATTCAAGCTTGATCTTCTAGTCCCTCTTCTTAGTCTAATCTCGGGGTTCCCAACTCAACCCTCTACCCCTTTTTAGAGTTGGAAGCCGGGAGCGTGCCCTTCGGTCCCAACTTCCGCAACTTGACATTTGGTGAACCCTCAGGTGGGTTCACCCCGGGACCAAGGAGCGCGTCATACATGGCCATTCCTTTTTCCATTCTGTTTTTTCGAACTTGTTTTTTAAACTTAACAGAAGGAGGTGTTTTTTTCCTCCTCAAAATGTGGCCACTCCTTCCATTCCGTTCTTCCAAGTTTTTTTTTTAGCTCAATAGCAAGAGGTGTTTTTTTCCTCTTCAAAATGTGGCCACTCGTTTTTCCATTTTTTTCCTCCGAACTTTTTTTTAGTTTAGTAACAGGAGGTGTTTTTTTCCTCCTCAAAATGTGACCATTCCTTCTTCCAGTCTGTTCCTCCCAGTTTTGTTTTAGCTCAACAACAAGAGGTGTTTTTTTCCTCTTCAAAATGTGGCCACCTTCCAATTTTTAGAAGTTTTAGATGATTTGAAAGTTGTTGGATCTATTTCTAGTTGTAGACCCACCATGGACCAAGGTGCTGAAATAAGTAGCTCTCTTTGGGCTGTGTGAAAAAGTGAACGAATGTGTATAGAGATGAAAAATGCAAATAGTTAATCAAAAGTAATTAAAAATTAACAGACACTTAGTTAAAAATTAATTAAAGTTAATTAAGAGTTATGGATGAACATTATGAATGAATTCCATTTATTAGAAGACGGTGTCTATCCGGTGATGGTTGTCCTTTCCATCCATTCGTATCGTGATCCATCCCGTCATCCATTCATTCAAATTCCTCATCTCGGAAGAAGAAGATGATGGAAGAGGAGGAGAAAGGAGGAGGACGAATGGCAACAACAACAGTTTATCCAAATGTTCATGTGATCCAATCCTATAGTTTATGAAAAACTCCTATAGTCTTGCAAATTGCCAAAAGCCACAAACTAATTTTAAGAAACAAAAAATTGTTGAAAAAAAAATGAAAAACAAGAAAAGAAATCTTTTTAAAACAACACATGAAATTTCAAATTAAAAAAGAAGAAAAAAAATAAAAATAAAATGAAACAAAGTTGTAACAAAAAAGAAAAAAACAAAACAAAATTTTTTTTAAAAGGAAAAAACTAGAAAAAAATAGAAACAAAAAAACATTTTAACAATTAGAAACTTTTTTAAAACACTTAGAAATAAAAACAACTGAAAACATATTAAATAAATATATTTAAACATGAAACAAAAAAGGAAATACATTAAAATAATCTTAAAAGAAAATTGAAAACTAGATGACCAAAAATAAGAAACAAAATAGAGAGCAAAAGAAAGAAAAAAAAACCATACTTGAAAAAAAAATGAGGTTTGTTTTCTTTTTCCAAACTTCAAACTGGCATCTAATCAAATAAAAATACAAAAGTTTTAAAAAATTATTTTCATTATAAAAAATATTAGAAAAACTAGAATCTTTTTGAAAAAGAAAATAGAAACAAAATAAATAAATAAATGCATAAAAATAGGAAAAAAATGAAGTCATACAAAATAAGAATAGAAAAAATTAAAACATGAAATAAACATAAACAAAAAAAAATTAAAAACGCAAAAACTATAAAAAAGGATTGGAAACAAATGAAACAAGGAAAGGGAAATACAATTTTAAAAAATTAAAAGAAAAAAAATTACAAAAATGAAGAAACAAAATAAAAAGTAAAAAATAAGAAAAAATAAAACTTATAATAATGAAGAAAAACCTTACTTGAAAAAGAATGAGTTGTGTCTTCTTTCTTCAAACTTCAAATTTGCATCCAAATAAAAAAATATAAAAGTGAAAAAGAAACACTTTATTTTTATTATACAAAATAATAATTAAAAAAACACATAAAAATAAAAAAATAAAAAAGATAAAAGTTTCTAGAAAAAATTAAAACATGAACCAAGTTTAAAGAAACCGAGGGACTTCACAGTGCCCGAAGGTCACGAGTACCCACTAGTATCACATAATTAATTCTGGTAGTTGAGTACCCACTAGTATCACATAATTAACTCTGGTAGTTGTAGGTCCTAATTTTGAATGTGAACTTTTTAGAGTTCATATTTTTGCAAACCCCATTTCACCATTTGCACCATCTATTCAACTAACATGAAGTTTGCAAACTTTTTTACATGCATATTGTTGAGTTTTCTCACTATATCATCAATAATATACCTTTCATTAGAATAAAAAAAATCTCCATTCTCACGATGAAGAAGAAACAACAAGGCTAACAATTCCTCAAGAAACCATAGAAAGAATCAAACAAGGGGAGACATAAAAACAAATGGAAAAAAAAAACACGCACACTGGTATGAACAAAAGTGCCAATCTCTCACTTGTTCAAGGACCATCAATAGTAATATGTATGACAATGACTTAACTATCACAACTTCCTCACTGATTTCATTAGCTCCCTACAGAGGGTAAAGGTCGATGATAAGCACCATCCTACGAACTAAGTTTTTGTTGTAATTTTGAAAGCAAAAAGAAGACTTAATCATACTATTGGCTACCAACAGACCTCACAACAAAGACCAAACAAAGAAACAAAACAACATAGAAAGGGAAAAGAACACGAAAAGACTAAGAACAAGTGGGCTTATAAGAAGCTCCCCACTTACATGACTCGAAGCAAAATCATTTTGAAAATGTCAAAAGTGGAAATTCCAAACATGAAGTTTTCTTTAAGAACCAACCTTCTAGTTCTCTTTAGAAGAACTTTTAAAGGGTAGCCTTTTGCCTTAAAAAAGACAATAAGATTGACCATTTGGAAGAAAAAAAACTTCTTACAACTATAAAGTTTCAAGAATATGTAAAATTGACTGTTGATAACCCCTAGCTTCACAATCATTGAGATATTGGAATGAACATGGAGCATTTTAACCATTTCAATACCTGCATATTTTGGTTGAGAGCGTTTGTGAAAAATGTTATAAGATAAACCTTGAGGACTTTGTGTCACATTTAGATCTAAGAAATTACAAGAGAAGCCTTTAGATGTACAATTTAACTCACAAGAGCTTTTTGGGTATATGCCGCTACGAAAAGAGTCTTGGTTAAGGTACATGAAGTTCTCAAAGACTAGAAAATCAAGAACAAAAAGATCATCCACAAACCTTAGAACCAAGGACAAACTATGAAGCATAACAAGACATGGGTTACTCTTCAAGAAACGCATAATGAAATCAAACCCATAGGTGAAGAGATAGAGATTAGCCAAATAGATCGCACAATTTGTACCCATGGTGATACCAATGCATTGTCTATAATGCCTTGGCTAAAACAAATAAACAAATTGTCTAATAAGAAATCTAGCCAAGAGATCAAATTTGAAGCCTTCAAAACTTTGAAGCTTTGAAGATTTTCAAACAAACTGATCTTTGCTTTATTTTTCAGCCACAAAAACCTAAAGTTCAAAGATGTTTTTTGAACCATCAAAACTTAAAACAATGAAGCTTCAGCATCCAATTGAATACTTCATTTATCAAAACTCGCATACGAGCTTTTAGATCCACTAGGTCAATTTTAATGTATGGAGTTGAGAAATCAAAAGACTGCAATAGAAGTGGGGAAGCTTTCTCAATTTCAAATCTCAAACGATTAAGATAATTTATTACCTCCACCACTCCTATAAAGTCATTGGGAAACCAACTATCACAAGGAACATCTACTTTTCTGAGTTTTAGCACCCAAAAGGTCATTGACCATAGGAAACATAGCTTTGAAGAAAGAACACAGCCACTTAGAAACATCAATCAAGGAAGTAGAGCCATAGATAAATCTAGGTTTAATTGGATTTTTATGAAATTTCCAAACCGCACAAAGAAACGGGAGACAAGGGCCACACTTAACACCTTTAAAATTATGAGCCTTACTAAAAGAGATGAAATTTCAGAATATCAGATTGGGCAGACCACATATGTAGCCAAAAATTCTGTGAGGTGAAAGGTGAGGGACCCCACTATGATTTGGTTGCACATCATTAGAAGGAGAACCAGTCTCTTCAAAATTTGGCAAAGTAGGAGGAGGTAAACTTACAGCAACATTAGGAAGAAGACTGACAAGAACCCAAACTTTGTTATTAGGACGAGCAAATGAAGGTTTGCTGCCCTTTCTCCACAACATTGCAGAAGCTTTATGTACCCTAGGAGAACGTCTATTGTTTGACTTGACTTCTAGGTTGTAACCTCTTGGAAATAAAGTGTGCAAAATACTCATCCATTTTCTTTCCAATTGAGAGGCAACAACCTTAAACAAGTTCGGAGCAAAACAGCTTTCAGAATCTAAGAAATTCCCATCTACTTTCTCAATAGGAAAAACTTTGAAGGAATGGAAACCCTCTTTGGCAATGGCAGCATATAGTGGCTTAAAATCAAAAGACGAACTTGCAAGCTTAGACAATCTTTTAGCTTCTCTTATATGCTCTTGGAATCTCTCAAAGGCAGACTTACATCATCAATAAGTGTGCAAGAGAAAGTTTCCAGCCCTCAATGTTCAAGATACCAAGACTTCAACATGCTAGCTGATTGCTCAACACTAGATGAAGATATGAGAAATTTTGGTTCTAATGAGTTCCGGGTTGATGTCATGATCTTAAGAATCACTATAGCATATGAACATCAACATTTTTTAACTCCATTTTCTGCTGACCTGATCATTTGGTTTGATCACAAGGGTCCACAGATATTCATAAAGAACTATAAAGCCCACTCCACTCAGTCTTCATGAGCTGCCAGATGAGGTAAAATTTCAAAACTTATATACCCTCACCAGATGCTATGAAAAGAAATTCCACCCATAAACCCTTTACCATCTGGTTGATCTCTGAGGAATGTAGTTTGGTGGTACCTGGGGACACCAGTAGATAATATGAAAAACAATATACATGCACAACCCTCATCTGCAACATCAAGAATTCCTTGCCTGACAACACCCTGTGAAGCACTGCAGCAGTTGAATTCTGACACCAGATTGACTGTAAGCTGGAAGAGCAACAATCAGTGATAGCCCCTGCAAAACCCATAGATACCTCATAACTGAGACATAATCAATAGGTATCAGAGGTGAATCAAACCAATAGCTCTAGTCCAGTAGATCTTCTCATCATTGTCATCAGCAGCATCTTCATCTTCATCATCAGCTTCAAGCATGGAATCCAAAACTGGAGCATGCTCCGCTTTGCGAAACCTCAGGAATGAACTACTAAACATCCTTACCATGAATTGGAAGACCTCAAGCTCCAAGAAACACCAAAAATCTCAATGGAGACATTAGCTTTTCTCATCATGATCATCAGCATCAGAGCATCATCAGCATCAGTCTCTAGCTTTGAAGCGAAAATTGGAGCATGTTCCAGTTTGCAAAACCTCAGGAAATGGACTAGTAGACATGCCTACCATGGGAAGACCTCAAAACAAGCTCCCAAGAAGAAGACACGCCAAAAATATGAATGAAAAAACAACAAATAGCTCTAGTCAAATCCAGCTTCTCGGCTTCTCATCACCATCAGCATCGTCATCAGCATCATAACCACAACCCCTCACTCAAACCAAAACTGCACTGCAAACACAATTGTAAGAGATTTGCAAACTTCACACTCAATAATGTGTTTGTACCCCACTTTTCCATCTTGCACAAAGTTCAACATACACAACAACTGCTGTCCATGCTTCACAGTCTCAGCAAGGGACGGATGGATCCTTTGTCAGAAGCTCCAGAAGTACATCACCAACCCTAAGAAGAAGAAGAAGAATAACAAGAAGAATCATTTCTTCTCTTGTGAAATCAGTTGCTTCCTACAGATTTCTTCTCTGTAGGACTTCTCTCTATGTTTGTGATCAGTCGCGACAGATGTTTTCTTCTTCGGTATGCAATTCTCGAAACTCCTTCAAAATGTCGTCGTTCTTCTTCTTATTGCGGCCATCATCTTGTCGGACATGGTAGCCGGGATTGAAGGGTTCCCGCATCGGTCGTCGTCGTTGAGGCAAGAATCCGCGACTTGGTGGATGAAAGTGTCGTAGCTTTCAAACGGATGTCCCGCTGATGCGAGCAAGCAAATTCGTGAAGAATCGTTGTTGTTGTTGTCGTTGTTTCACCGAACGTCGTTTTCTTCTTCTTTTTCTCTTCTTCGCAGTGAAGTAGTACGCATCTTCCGACCATAGCCAGGGAGCTTCGGTGCTGTTCCGATCTTCCTTTTCTTCTAGCCAAGGCTCTCTCCTTCTCGCAACTGCTTCTGCTCTGGTAAAAACAACGGCCTCTGTCTTGTTCCTTTTCTGTCAACTTCTTTGTTCCCTTTGCTGCTGCCACTGCTGTCTGTCTGTCTGTCTATCTGTCTCCTTCTCTATCTCTGTCGCTCTGGTCTTGTGGTACTGTGATCCGCTGTGTGAAATTTCAAGAGTATTGTTTCTTGGAGCTTGTTTTCTGCATTTCAGTCTCGACATGATCCTTTGCATTTGTGTGCTTGACTTCGTCTCTGGAAGTCTCGGAAGAGCAGAGTTTTTTTCTCTATGAGTCTCTATGAGACTCTGTGAGATGTGTGTGTAAATATTTTTTTTGGGGTCCATATATTTGTATACTGATCTGGTTTCTTCGAGTTCCAAATGGTGACCTGAGATGCTCTTCGTTTTGCCTGAGGAGTAGATAAATATCTTCTTCTTCACAAAACTCTTTTGCAATTCCTCCAGGGTTTAGGTTTTACCATATCCTATTTTTCCTGTCCGTTTTGCTTCATGCTAAGTGCTTGCAAAAAGAATATGTGCTTTCCTCTATTGGGAGGTACAAGAGGTAAAAACCCTGCCAGAATTCCAGAAGAAAATTTTCCAGAATAATTTGAGCTCCACTTATTTGAGCATGACTAGCTTCCAAACCCTGGAAACTTACATGTCTTCAACTCCAGGGGTTGCCAAAGAAACCCTGACCCATGTGTGTCTCCAGGCAACTCTGACATAGTTGTATAAAGAAGTAATGCTAGGGGATTGAAGCTCAGAAAGACTGATCTGTCAATGGCATCAGAAAGAAATTCTAGAACCTCTGCTCTGCCATTCCTTGTTCTTGTGTCACATGTGCTCTTTGCCTCTCAGCTGATGAATCATTACCCAGTTTGAGCTTTTTTTCTTCTCCAACATCCCAAGTCTAGGTCTGATATTTCATTCTTCTTTGGAAACTTTTGAGCTTGTTATAATGTTGCTGAATTATGCATTATTGTACTTTGTGATGGGAGCAGGATTGGACGATTTCTTCCATGGTATGCAGTTGGTGGGTTGAGAAAAGTGATGGAGCGACCCAGTGATACACCACCAAGGTGGTGCAATCCTCAGACACTCCACAGAGATTTTGATGACCAGGCAACAGCACTGGAATCTGAGGTTTGTGTCTGTGAGCATACAGTTGAATTCAACTGTTGCATAGCTGCTTTATCTGCAATAACTGATGTGGAGGGCTGATCCAAACTGAGGCTGGAGTGTCTGTTTGGAATAGTACTTTTAGCGATTGCCTGCAAGAAACTTCTCACATGCAGAGAGCTATGGTCCTTGAAGTGAACATGAAATACTCTTAACATTTTGTGAATGTGTGACCTTTTTAGAGACTTTCTTGGGATAGTCTCCTTGTCAGGTAGGATTTCTGTTTGCTTTTTCACTGGCACTTAAGTGTTCAGAAGCATCTGGTTGGGAAGAGAGCAGTATAAATGATAGCATTGGCAGCTCTGACATTAATGTGGGTTTTGCAGGTTTTTGACTTGCACAGCACTATTGACCCCAGCCACATTATTCATCTCATACGGCAGCTCCTGCCTGCAACAGAAAAACACATCCACTCATGTTCTGCTGAAGTGACCAGAAACAATGACTGTTCCAACCCAGCAGAGGACTCTAAATGTAAAGTGGACATCATTGTCCAAAATGTGACTGGGTCTGTGGATGGCCAGCTTAAGCATGATTCTCTTTCTGCATCTGATGTGGAGGATGAGGAAAGAGTCAGGAGAATGAAAGAGGAAGGTGTAAATTCTGATTCTGCTGTCTTGGGAAACAGCTTGCAATCAGCTGCAAGATCCCCAGAAGTTAGTTTGACAAATGCAATTGCTCTTGGGAATGGAAAAGATGAGGATTGTGAAGATAAAGTTGAAAAGTCCAAGCATGGAGACACAGAAGAAAAAACTGAATATGAAGATTCAAGAGAAGAAGCTGGTTGTGTGCTTTGGGACCTTGCTGCAAACCAAATACATGCAGATTTCCTGGTGAGTGCATCAAGAACCAATCCTGAGATTCTTAGACAAGGACATCAGGGTTCCAGCAGCCGCTTTCCAATTGAATGAAGGCTATATGCAGCATGGTTTGTTGCTACCGAATTCATGAATGCTGAAATTTTGTAGTCATTGTTTCTCCAAAGTCCTGGAAAAGAAACATGTTCTCGTATGCCATGCATAAAGCAAGACAAATTTCAGAAGAAATCAAATCTTCTTCGAACTTTTCAAGAGCTTAGAGCAAGATAGTCCAAGAAGCTCAGATCTTTAGAGAGTGTGCTTTTTGGTACTGTAGCTTTACCTCGAACCAGAGGGGAGAGATTGCATTAATCTGTGGCTAGCTATTTGTAAGCTCATCTGGGTGCGCTGCAAATTTCATCTCTCATTTTATTCAGCTATTTGGACAATAGTTTGGAATTTGCAGCCAAATGTGGTACTCTAATCTTCTTGTGACAAGATGTCCACATGCATGGTATTGCACTGTACTACCTGTGCTCTGAGTCACACCAGTATCACACAATGGATTCTCCCAAAGAGTCATCATGTACACTGGCCAGTGAGCATAGTCAATATAAGGTCCAGTGGATTTTGAATTTGAGAGATTGAACCTCTGAAAGATAAATTCATTCTTAGAGCAAAGATGATCAAGCCTGAGTTTAAAGTGCTGGAGATCACATCTTGATCAAAAGCTGCAGCCAAGTGCTCAAAATTTCCCAAGATTGGTTCATGCAGATTTTTTATTGCTGATTAAGCTTTTTTTTCTTTTTCACGTGGAATGATCTTAGAAGGTCGGAGCGCATGTGGATAGCCTCCATAACTCAATCTGGGTCCAACACTTACTCCGGGTCGAGTGGCTTTGAGGCACTGATTCATGGATGTCCTGTGTTTCAGAGTGGGATGGCTAATCCCTTAGAACACTCTTATTGATTTGCTTTCAGGGCAGTACTGCCATCCCAGGTTCCATATGACTTTCAGGTTTTTCTGGAATTTTACATAGCTCTTTCCACTATTCCTTGTAGGTGCATATGGTTTGCACATTGAGGCTCTTCAATTTCTCTGCTTAGTTTTCTTCTTTTTGGTCTTGACTTGCCTCACACTGATGAGACAACCATGGAATGGACAGGTCGAGAATCAGATAATAGATGTATTGTTGGAACTTCTTCGAACAGCACAGTCTGACCGCATGAGGGTGAGCACTGAAACTCCTCGGTACTACTGTTGATCATTGATCCCTCCTTTTTTCAGTTCTTGACTTCATGCATGGAGCCTAGACTCGTTTGTTCTAGATGATTGATAGCTTGAGAGTCTATATTTTGCAGGAGATATGCTTGGGTATACTTGGAAATTTGGCATGTCATGCTAAACCAGAGAAGATCATGGTGGAAACTGAGGGCTTTGTTTCAATGGTTGTGAAGCAGCTTTTTGTCAATGATGCTCCTAGTCTCTCTGAAGCTTGCAGGTGCCAGAGCTGACCTTTAGTTACATGGGTCTCATGCTGAACAGGGTGCTGTGTCTTACATATGTTGTGAAATGACTGCCACTAGCCACTGCTGTTCACTTCTGTTCCATTTTGCCTAGTACCTTTATACTGAACTGTTTGAATGTATTTGTTCTACATGAAAAATTCTTTGTTAAGGTCATAAAAACCTTCAAAGATCCTTTGGGCCTTGGCTTATTGTGGCTATTGTAGATTGCTGAGTGCAGGTCTCCACAGTGAAGTTGTGAGTGCTTGGGTTATGGCCTTGAAAGGAGAAGAAGTCATGGAGCGCATCCTGTGGGTGGTAGCCAACACTATGAATTCCCAGCTTCTAGAAAAGGTCTGTTGATGACTTGATATTGCACATATTTGATGTAGTCATGAGATCTACTACTATTTATGTGGGAATCTCATACTGCTCAGTTCGCATATTCACACTGAGAGAATGTGAGTCTCAGATGCTGTTTCCTACCTTCTGGAGTTGCAGAGTACAGAATTGTTGCTGGCTATGGTGGACAGCCGAATTGATGCTGCTTCAGGCTTTCTACCAACATTGCTGCGCTTGGACCTGCTGGACCTTTTGACAGACCTCCTAGCTTGTGAAGTCACAGCCATCAATGAGGGCACATCTTCTTGCGGGTATGAAATTTTTCTTGCATGTCACACACACAGAAAGGTATGTCTATTTGAAGCAAGGGCATTCTTGTATTTCATGACAATCAGAGTGCAATCAATGTGTTTTCTAACTCAGCTTGGGCATTGACAACCTTCTAATCTCATTTTTTCTTTGTTGCAGGGATACAGTATTGGACATTGTCTTACAGATAGCCGAAGTTCTCTCTCTTGTAGATGATGTTGCCTTGCAGCTTGCAGCCAATCGGAAGCTCTTTTCTCTCGCTTGTCAGGTTGTCCGGCTTTCATCCAAAGATGAGGTCAGCAGCAACAGTAACTTCATCTTGTGATCAGTTGGGGTTTGTCATTTGACCTTGTAATCATGAGTCTTGGTGAGGTGAAGGGCTTAGAGGAATTGAGTATCAGTGCTCTCAATCACCTCCAGTCCGAGATGCGCTCCTCAATAATTTATCAAGTGCAGTACATGCTCTGGGATCTTAAGTCAGGTTATGAAGATCCTACAGAAGTTTTTTGAGGTTGCATTTTCTAGCTTGCAACATGATGGCATGAAAAGATGAAGGACTGTAATTCAATTCTCTGCATCGAGTTGTCTACATGTTCTGTATATTCAACACTTCATGTCAGATGAACCCCACCCTAGAATGACAAAACTCTTTTCCATTACTTTAAAATGTGCAGATTGGACCATCGGGAATAACTGCAACAGTGTTGATAGCTAACTTGCTGATGGAAGAAGCACACCTCATACATGAGGTTTCACATGGTGAGTTATTTTCTTGCTTCCTAGGAACTCGAGTTGAATTTGTCTGCCAGTGAGGTATGCAAGAGTTCTTTTCTTTCTACCACTTAAATATTTGTTCCTGGATTGTGTTTGACCTGAGTATTTGTTTCTTCAATCCAGAAGATGAGCTTTATTTGAAGACGTTAGAGTAATATCATGAGCCTGCCTTCCAGTGTTAAATCTTTTGACAGTTGTGAACTGGGATGCAAGCAAAGACAGGTTCCAAGGCTCCTGAGCTCTTTTGGATTTGCATCATGGGTTTTACTTTGGTTATTCCCAAGTATATTGTGCAATCTTCAAGCTGTGGCTGCACAATAAGATGAACATGCTTGACAACATTCATGTGTTGGTATGCAGATGAAGTTCTAGTCAGTCATTTGCTCACTCTGGTGCCCTCATTGGGTGATGACTCTGGAGCTCGGAATGCTCTTTGGAGTATTCTTGGAAGAATTTTCAGGTGTCTTGTTGCCCCCAAGAATGAGCCACCTTGTAGCAGTATGATTGCTGTGTTGACCGACAGTTGTAGCCTCTTGCTGGATGACCTTGATGATCACCAAGAAGAGGATATTCGAGAAGATGAAGGTGGAGCTTTGCCAGCGAGCCATACAATGGCCAACAATAGCCGAGGCCTTCAGGCCAAGCTTACTACTGTATCCTCTTTATGTTTTCTTAAAGGACGAAGAAGCAAAGTCTAGCAGTTCGTCCATCTCTTGTAAGTGTTGAAGACAGCATTTGCTAGACATCAGAATACCATTTCAGTTTGCCTGCTTGCATGGTCCAGTTTGCACTACTGCTCCCTTGACGAAACTTTGTGGCAGGTCTCCAATATGGCACAGATAATGGAAGAGTGGGCTGCAGTGGTAACACAGAACACAGTGAACCATGATGCACCATCAGTTGAAATGGTGCAAAATGCTTACATCTCCCTTAGGAAGCATGTTACTGCCAATGGCACAATGCCAGAGTTTGAGAAGCCACCTTGTGAAAATGGCAGCTTGCACAGTGGATAATACAGGTGTGAATCTTGTCATAGGTTCATCAATTCCATTTGAATTCAAGTGCCTCATGTTTATAGTGACATGCTCATACGGAATTGGCTTTTGGAAGAGAGAGCAGAATGTGCAAAAGCTGCAGAGCTCTTCTAATGAACATTTGTAAGCTTGTCCCTAAAAATGAATTTCAACAATGAAATTCATCCCAACTGTTGACTAATTCTGAATGCATGCCTCTTCCAATTCTTGAAGATGTCAGTGTTCTCTATTGGATTGGTTATAGTAATCCATCTTCAGAAATCATTGCACCATTAAGGTTGTCTATGCTAGTGTTGGGTGATTATTAGAAATGGCATGGAATACCCAGCAATTCTCGGGGTGGTTCTTTACTATATGCGATCATTGTTGTCATGTGATATAGCATTGGTAGTTTACAAGATGTACAAGAAGAACTTTGCCTCTCCAATGAAATTGGCTAAATTTAAGGATGCAAAAGTGATGTCACTGTAATTGACAAACAATATCAAGTCAACAGTATTTGATGCACTAATCTTTCCAAATTCAATCAAGGGAAATATTATCATCCAACTTCAAGTCACCTGTTATACTTTGCCTTTGTACTATTGTGCACTACTATTGACAATCAATTGATTAAAAAAAACAAATTGATTTGTGAAAATTAAATTTTCTTTGAATGAAAATATTGAATGGCATTGCATGCAACTTGAATTCAATTCCAAAAAAAAAAAAATTGAATTCAAATACATTAAATGTAATTTGAATATAGCTAAATTCAATTAAATGATTGGATTAAAATTCAATTGAAAAAAAATGGGATGAAAATTGGTGGATAAAATATTCTAAATGTTCTTGTAAATATGTCATTGGGACCAAAAAAAACTTCAAGAACAAATAGATCCAAAAAGATGCCTTCAATGCATTTTTACTTGGGAATGGGCTAAATAGATTCTAGTTTGGAATTGTCCAAGTAGCAACTTATGAAACCTAAAGTTGTCCTCCCTAAACCAACTTTGATGAAACCATAGTTAAAATTTTGATAATGTTTAATAATAATGTTTTACAATTGAAATTTAAAATGAAGTAATGTAATCAAGTTTTTTTTTAATATCAAATTTATTTGAGCTAAATGTATTGGAATATATTTCATAATTCTCTTCCAAGTTCCAATTCATGAAAAATTAATCCACTTGACAATTTGTTTATCTACTAGGAAGTCCATTCATGGGATTAGCACCATTCACACTTTTAAACATTATTGATATAAAGTATTTGCCCAACTTCTAAAGTGACTTAATGCACATCACTAAATCATCATGTTAGTTCAAAAAATTATTACTCTTACTTAAAACAAAGTGAAACAAAGAAATTTGAATCTCAACAATATTTGTTCATGTACACATTATAAAAAAGTGACACATCAAATATTGGATTGATATTCATGACCCACTATGCCCCTTAGAAATAACTCATGGTGAACTTTTCATCACATTGGCATGTGACACCAACATTGCTACAAGGCAACTAGATTCGCACATAATTGGGTGGAAAATGTTTATCAACTACCAATGTTTTCACAAACCAATGGTTGTGCATATTGATGGACATCAATGATGATGCAATCCCACAATTTTAAGGTCTTCATTAGTTTTCAATATTCCCTTTGGAAGGAACCGTTTGAGTTTTGATGCATGTTCACAAAGGATTCTTTGTCGTTCCCTTTCAATTATAACTTGATCTTGTGCAGCTTCTGCTTCTTGTCTTTGCTTTTCATGTCTTGCATCATGAAGCTACAGTATATGACCAACATTAATAAATATTGTTAGGTCATTTCCTTACTTTTAGTTCAACTTGCCCATTCAAACTAAGATATAAACATATAAAACACATCCAACTAGTACATGACAATGTCATTAAGAAAAAAAAGTTAATTTGTAAACATTAAATAATAATAATGGGATTTTGAACATTCAAGGTTTACGTTAGTATCAAACAAAATATCAACGATCAATAAAGTAAAGGATTGTAAAATCCATATTCTTCTTTTGCTCGAGGATAAAATTCAAGGTATCGATATATCATACTTGTTTAACTTTTGATTTTTCATGGATCGACTTTAACCATTTAGAAGTCATAGAATTCAACTCACTTGAGCCTCAAATGTCGCCTTTTTAGCATCAAATATTTCTTGTATTTCTTGTTTGTATTCCTCTTTTTGTAGATTTTGTTTTTGTCTTTGGATGTGTTCTTGTTTATGTTCCTACATGCATATATTCAATTGATGTTTTTAAAAATTAGGGTTTTTCTTTGTAGAGTACAAAGTTTATTTACCCTAATGGATATTGAATGTTATATTTTGACATGCAAGCATTTAAATATAACATGGCATCTAGATTTCATGAGTTTTACATTTCCAAAGTTAACCATTCAATCCAAAAATCAACTAAATTTTGACATTTAAATTTGCATGTAGAAAACTCAAGTGTAATTTTTTTAGTTATCTAAAATTGTTTTTATCACATTCAATGTAAAATAATATTTTCAATCCAAAACTACAACCAAACAAACAATTTGATATAATAAGTGACATTTCCAAATTACATATGATGGTGTATATTTTTAATATGTTAAAATAATCATGGAGTTAGATTTAACACCAACTTGAATTTAAAATACCTCAGCAAGTCTTTCCATCATAAGTTTGTGTATACGTAATCGTTCTTGTCTTTCTGCTTCACGACGTTTTTCCTTTAATTCAAAGTATGCTTCACTTGCTAATCTCATGTTTTCTTTCATGTGTTCCCTCTGCATTTTATAAAAAAATTGAGACATGTAAACACTTTGCATGTGTTTGTTAAATCACCAAATGAAAATATGCATGTAAATTTGATAAACTTTGTCAATAATTTAAAGTTGAAATGCAATTTGATTGTAATGTTTAAGTTTGTGGTCATACTTGCACTCGCATGTCTTCTTTTTTCTTTTCAATTAAAACTTCTTTTTCTTCAAAGTACAAATCATTCAAAGTTCTTTCCATGTCCTCCTTTGCTTGTTGGACTCCTTGAGTACTCTTGGCAATCTTAGCCCAAATCCTAGTTCTCATGCAATGCATATATGAATAATGCATTCCAAGTTAATAAAGATTTTAAAATAACTATATGTTAGGTAGCTACTCAAATTGTGATAGTTGCATGTACTAAAAATATTGAAATGTAGTAAAATAACAGAATGGTCAACATTGTATAATATATCTAAATTTGAAAGTTAATTCATATTTCACAACAATACAAAAGCTTAGTATATATGACTTGTAAAAAGTTGTTATTAAAAGCTATCAAAACAAAAAATAACATGTACTTTGCTGTCTCTTCTTTCTTGAGTTGTTCTTGAGCTTTCTTGTTAGCTTCTCGCTTGTCTAACATTTTTTGATAGTTGAAAATTTCTTCTTCTTGTTGTTTTGTTTCCAATGCCTTATCCGCACCAGTATGAATTCAATGTAATATCATAACTTGTTAGTTCATAGTTAGAGAAAAGTCATATGTGAAAAAATACTTGAAGCACAAATATCAATACTTAACACATTTTTAAAATGATTCAATCAAAATCTATTGTTAAAAAATGGTTAAATTTTTTAAAACCTTTTCTTTAACCTTTCAAATGTGAAAAACATTTAACATTGAATATTCCACAATCGTTATTGCTAATTTTATATTAGTAGTTAACATAATGAACTCAGTAAAATTAAGTTGATTATCATGACTAAAACTAATAATATTTAATAATGGTTAAAGTCCTAACCATGAATTTTAGTTTCATTTTACTTGTCACCCATTCTTCGAGTCTTTTTATCAATACACAAATGCATACATTTTGTTGTTAAAATCATGTCAATCCATCCATGTTGATTAATACTAATTTATGGATTTAAAAAAACAACTTACTTTTTGTATAATTGAATTAGCTCGCTCCTTCAAACATTTGTCCATATAAATTTTCTCTCTTGCATCTTTTGCTCTACAAGAAAATATATAACTAATGTCATGGACATGAACCAATGAAGACACATTACATGGAATTGTCTTATATTTCAACATGAATTTGTTTATATTAATTGAATGGAATCCAAATTTGAATAAAACCTCCCATATATTAATTTTGATTCATGGACCTTACAAGTAAAACAAAGGTTTTGATGCAATGTGGTGGTGAAACATCAATAAAATTGTGGATATGTTACCTTTTATTGTCATATTCCAATTTTTCTTCAATTTTGTTATTTTCTTTAATCTGTAAAACACAAGATAATTTTAAATAATGTATTGATGTATGTTTCTACCCTATTAAAAACTATCAATAAATGATGTCATCACTTGCATGTCAATAAATTACAATGAAAGTTTTCTTAAGTTTAAAACATAAGTTCCTTAAAGCAAAACATGAAAACCCTTTCCTTCGATGTAGATGGATGCCTTGTCCTTTTAAAGGTGAATTCAATATGTTTTTGTGATGTTATTACATCGGGACTCCACCCATTTTAGGACTAATTTCAGCCTTGGAGGTGTTTAGATTTTGAGTTTTGAATAGATACAATGTTTCAAACATTATAAGGAAATTACAAGGGATAATGTTTTGGGGGCATACAATTTCAATTTTGGAATTCAAGTATTATTCTAATTAATCGAACATCATATTTGAAATATTTCAATGGTGACTATCACCACTCAAATTATTATACCTTTTCAAGTTCAATTCTTTCATGTATGCAACGTTTGTCAATTTCTTTTTGTTTCAAATCAATTTTCTCTTGCATTTGTTTGTCCAATAAATCTCTGGCTATGATCTACAACATCTCAATCAAACAAATTCATATTTATAAACATGAAAATTTGAAGATCTTGAGTGAACTTTTCACATGGGAAGATGTATAATTTTTAAATATTCATAGTTAAGAAAATAAATCCCATAATATTTTTAAAGTGGCATTGAACAAAATTATATGTCATATGTGTGTTTTTTTGGAATGAAATTATTACATGAGAATATCATTCATGATTAATTATTCACATTTGTGAAAAAACATAACTTACGGTATCATCACGAAGCTTATCAGCTTTGATTTTATCAAGCATCTTTGATTTTGCTATACTTTGTTCTTGCATTGTATGAAATGCAGCATTCCGTGCTGCATCTTCCAATTGAGATAGTCTTTTTTCCTCCAACTAAGTCACACAAACATAACATTTCCTCTCTTTAGTAGCTTGGATGAAATTAAATCACAACATTTATAATTTATTTAGATTTCATATTCATATTTGAATGTGAAACATTAAGACAAATATATGAATGTAAAAAATGGAAATCACAATGTCAATTAACAAATCATGCAATTCGATATAAATGCATATTTTAATGTATTTACTCACAACCTATTGACAAAATGTGTGCAATTAATACTCAAAAAAATTAAAGATAGTTTTGAGAAAATGCCATTATTTGAAAGTTCCTGTTCATAATGGAATAACCATTAAAGAAACATACGATGACATTAAAGGTCTTATAATTCTAAAAAATAAGTCAACTATGTTTCAAATAATGGTTAAACATATTCACATACTATTGCATGGTTATGTAACATTAAAGTTCCAAGTGTTTGATAAAATAAAAAAGGTGAATAGTTATACTTGTTGGTGTCGTTCTTTATTCACTTCTGCAAGTTGTATGTTTTTTTGAAGGATGCGAAGCTCTGGATTAATTTCTTTTAGATGATCAAGCCTTCGTGTTTCTTGTTCTTTTTGCATCTCTACTTTGTTTGTTTCTTCTACCATCTGAAGATGTTCTTCTCGAGTCTATGATGTAACATGTTCACATAAAAAGTAGGTATGGATAGGGCCAATGGTTGTTATTATCAACCAAAATCAAGTTCAAAATCAAGTGATTTGAAGTTTAAAATATGCACATGATATACTTGGAAAGGATAAAAATTGAAGTTAAGACAAATTAACTTAAGGTTGGGTATTATCAAATACATTTAGATTTGTCAGAACTTTCGAAAGAAAATATATGTACATGTATATAAAGGTGTATTCACACTTTGTGTTAATGACTTTAATATTAAGTCCCTTAACACCAAGCTATTCACTTAAGACCTAAACCTATTTACCATGAAGATTGTATGTTAACATTCGTTTAATATTAAACAATCATCCGTTTAACATTAGGGGCCACCTAAGATGTTACCTAGATTCTCATTTAGCACTGACTTAACATTAGGTGTGAATGCACTTTAATACAATAAGACCACATCAAGTTAGACTCCAAAACAAAGTCTATAATGTATAAGTTTATTTTATCTCAATTTGAACTAAAAATTTATTTGATATGGGTACTATGAATTACTTAAAAATATGGTGCAATAATGGATATGACAAACCAATGCCAAAAAATTTCTTGCTCGATCTTTCTCTTCCAACTTTTTAAAGGTTGCCATATCTTTTGCAAATTCATCTGCCTTTTCAACACAAGTTCATTGTTTGTTTGTAATACATAGTTCCAACTAACTTTGCCATAATATATATAATATAAGTAGACCCAAGTTGATACTTTACAACTTTTCTATCATGGAAGGTTTGTGAATCCATGAAAACATTATTTATTAATTGATTTATGTTTTGCACTTATCAAGTCATGATGGGCAAATCCAAAATTTGACATGTTTAGATTTTCACATTAGAAAATATGATTTAGTATCGAACCTCTCGGTGTAAACGACCACCTTCAGTTCGTTCTAGGAAATGATTACCCAAGTTTGCCAATTTATCTTCTCTTAAATACCTGAAATTTGGTATGCATGGTAATCAAACAAAATGATATATGTTTTTCCCCCAATGTAATATCATTTGAATGTTGAAGTAAATTATCCTTTGTATTATTCACAATTCATCCATAAAACAACCAAAAATGTTTTGTAACAAATATTGTTTCAAAAAATCCATCTATTGATTTTGAAGCTTAATGTCTAAAAATTGATATTCAAATCTAAAGCCCAATAGTTATTTGAATTTTACACGTGGGAAAATTTTATGAACGTGTATTTTTTTCCAAATGAATCAAAACCTTGTGCATGATTTTCATTGAGCAACATTTGACCTTTTGATCAAGTGAAGTTCTCATAAATGCTTATCACATGTATTTTCACACGTCCATTAACATAATGTACCATGAGCATAGAAGAGCTACAAATATACATACCCATTCAAGAATGTTCTTTGATAATCACAAATTTTTGCTTTTTCCACGAGCACATCTCGATGTCTCATGCCTTTAGTAAAATATATATATAAGAAATTAGAAACCCTATTTATGTTAATAACAAAATTAGGTCTTGTACTTCTATTGAAACATAATTTTTTTACCACAAATCATGATATTACTTTGTGTATTTATTATCTTTTTGATATGACATGACATTAATGTTATCTATTTTCAAATAAAAACAAAATTATCGAATGATCTTAAATCTGTACCTAAATGGAGATGATACAAGTTTCATAAAATATGGATCATCAGTTTTGTATCAAAAACATTATACATTACAAATGTCTCAATTCTTGCATTTATAGTTGATCCTTCCATTTGTTGAAGAAATAACATCTTATATTAATGTCCAAGTGATTATTAGTAGGTATATGTGTCTAAATGTTTGGAAGTTGATGATTTTAAATGAATTAATTTGACATACCTGCATATGGTTTTTTGGTGTGAAGGTATGCCTGTGAATTCACATGAAACAAATATTTTGTTTTGTAAACATTCATTTGACAACTGTTAACAAAATATATAGTAACATTTTGAATTTTCCCTTTACAAAGGTTTGAGGTTATAACTTGCGTGGTGCAAATATAAAATCCACATAATTGAAATATGTCTATTGATGGTGTCCAAATAATGCAATTACCATTAATGTGATTCTTTTTCAATTTTTTTTTGTCAAAACATTAACTGTATTGGAAAAAGTCAATTTCACAATTTAAATCATACATGGGTGTTGAATGTTATTTATGTTTGTGTCCATTGTTATTATTAGGGTTGACATTGACCAAAAAGCTCATGCTTCAAATAGTTTAGGTAAAATCTAAAATGTTTAAACCATGCAAGTTTTTCAACAATTTTCATTTGGTTTGATGAAGTTTCATATTGAATAGGGTACCATTTTGTCGATTTTGAATATATTCTCAAATGATTGCAATGTGCATGATAAATTCCTTCAAGAATTTGCAATCAAATCCTTCTTTTGAAGTAATTGCTTGGTCCAAATGTGAATAATGTAGTCAACAAAATCTTGTAAAACTTGAGGCATAAAAACAAACAAAATAATTGTAAACACTAGTTTATGTGAAACATTTGCAATAATTTTAATCCAACATTCCAAAACCATCATGGTAATAAAAGTACACACGCCAAGCAATCCAAAATTTCTTGATTAAGAATAACATTGTGATTGAAATCTCCACCCCACCAACTCCTCAATAAAGGGAGAATGGAAAACCAATGACAAGAACTTGGTTGATTTAGAAACACCAAAAATGATGTGGAAATGTTGAAAGGTTTGGTGACCTCCACCAAAGGGTTAGAAAAAAAATTGGATTTTATTTTGGAAAATAGTTGCACATACAATGCCCCCCAAAGCAAAGATCC
This sequence comes from Sphagnum contortum, assembly GCA_963920785.1. Taxonomy (NCBI): domain Eukaryota; kingdom Viridiplantae; phylum Streptophyta; class Sphagnopsida; order Sphagnales; family Sphagnaceae; genus Sphagnum; species Sphagnum contortum. The sequence goes on along the minus strand of OY987279.1, from coordinate 19,401,277 downwards.
TTGGGGATTTCCTAAAGATGGGTCTAGTGAAAGGGGGTAGGAGGATTTGGTAGACATTGGATGAATGAAATGGTTTCACCATCTTTGGTTGCTTCTAAGAAGGCTACGATTGTGGCAAGCAAGAAACAAAGAAAATGACAATAGATAATGGAATAGATTATGCAAAGCTTGTGGAACATGGGTGAAAGATGCAAAAATTGGGGAAAAAATTCATATGTGTTATGGAAGTTGTGTTTTCCACTAGAATTTTTTTGGAAATAACAACTATAATTTTAGTTGCAAAAGAGAAAATTTTAGTCACAATAGACACGTACCACTATAAATTTTGCAATCGTTTTGGACAAGTGACAAAAGGCAACCAATCGCAAAAAAAACTTTACATGGCATGTACAATCACACTAGTAGTTGCATATCACTTTCGACTATAGGGATGTTTCATCCATTGACTAGTCATAGGACTATGTGACTACATATACAACTACATAAAATATTAGGCAACATTAAAAATAATTAAATTTCAATGATGTAATATGATTTGTTAAATATTTAGTAAATTATTTTTATTTATTAGAACCATGTGACTAAGGGGAAAAACTATTGATTAATCCAAGGGGGTGAAAGTATCCTTGGGTGCTATATTAACACATTCTTTTCTTTCATCAAAAGTATTCAACTTTAATCCAAAGCAAAAATGATAGGGAATTGATGAAACAAGGAGTTGAATCTAATATATTAATTCAATAAGTCCCTCTGTTTGTGGAGGGGGTTTTGGGGGGTGGGGGAAGGAGAGGCAAGTGAAGCAACAGGTGACAGGGCTTGGTGACGAGGCCGCAGGGGGGGGGTTGACATGGTAAAAAACTAGAGTGGGCAATGGGAAGGACCGGGTGAGGGGGAGCTCGACGGGTGCATTATGCACCGAGTTCACACTAGTAACTATTAATGTGGATAAAACTTTTAGTCACATTTGAATGTTGCTTGTGCATTTGTTGATGCACTGCATCTCCAATATTATGGGTTGCATTCACACTAAGCCATGGATCCACTTGAATGCAAATATTGGGATCTCCACTCATTAACCATGCACCACCAATGAATTGAAAACACAACAATAATTCTTAATCATGCATAGTGACAAGGTTTGCATCCATGTATCCTTTTGGATTGGAAGCAACATTAAAGAAACTAAATCAAATAAACATATTGTAGATACTCATGCCTTGGGTGGAGTTGCCAGATAGATTATGGGTTCAACTACCATTACCGCTTCTATTTGAGTACATCCATAACAATATTATAGCTCAAACTATGTCCAGATTGTAAATAATAAAAAAAGGTTATGGGTTCAACTACCATTATCACTTCTATTTGAGTACATTCATTAAGGTGAATTGGGCGGCCATAACTTTTTCATTTCTAATTCATTTTTTACAGATTTTAATGTCTCAGATGCACCAAGAGGAGGGGTTCAACATCTGCTTGGATACTAAAAACAAAAGAGCCCTCCCCTTGGATTTGGACTATCCTAAATGCTTAAATGTACTAAAACTAGCCTAATTACCTTAATGAAAGTTTAAAGACAAATATAGTTTAAAAAAACCAGCAAGAGTTCAAAACAAAACCTAGCAAAAGAAGAATTCAATTAAAGGTAACATGGTGGAAAAATAAAAGAAGAAATATCTTGGTAAAGGAAATTTTTTAAAAATAGGAATTTTTTTTTTTAAACACTTGTAATTGTAAGAGGCATGTGTGGTGGTTGGTTCCAAACTCCATAAGCTTGTCTCTTCATGTTATTCATGTTCATTTGCCTTGACACCATTCGACTTTAATGTGCTTAATAATTTTTAAAAACAATGCAATGAATTTTATTTATTTTTTGAACATGATGAAAAGGAAAACAACTTAATAATAACCCAAAATGAAAAACTTGAAATTCTTCACATGGAAAAGTCATGATGCACCCACTTGAAAAAATCCATGAATTGATATTAAATTACATGATTTAAACTTCTAGACATAAGTTGGGCTTAAAGAAAAGCAAGATAAAATAAATAAATAATGTAAAACAAGAGAAAAAAATCAAATTAGATTGCATCAAAAGTTCAAAGTGAATGACAATGTTATATAAAGGCAATCCCTTTATCCATGGATGGATGAAATATGTGGTTATTGTCAGGATGTCAACTAGTTTTCAACTATGCAAGTTAACATCGTTTCAAGTAATTTTCAACTATAATTCAAATTTTGAATTTTCCACCAACACATTGCCACCACTATTATATGTCATACCATCCATTCATCCATGTAATTTGGCACATTAAATCATTCATTCATACTATATGCCACATTAAATCCATCCATTCATAATTAATTATGGCATTATATATCTTATATGACATTTAATGGCATAAATGGAATCATTTATAAATGAATGACATTTTGTGATATAATTTAAAACATTATAAGTGGTGTAATTTTAATTTTCTGGCATTTAATGGCATTTTAATGAATATGGAAAATGCCATAAAATTATATACCAATTATTTTATACCAAAAAATTGAACTTTTGTTTAGCTAAAGTAGCTTGCCTAAACTAGTTAACTATCTTAGCCTAGGTCTAATTAGCTTCCTCACTTAACATAAAGCCTATGTAGATTTAAATAGGTAGTAATAGGTTATGTATAGGTAGGTTGTGAGTCACTTAGGTATGTGTAAGTAAATAGGTTGTGAATCATGACACCGTGAATAAACAAAAATCAAGTCAATACCTACTTAAAAGCCTTGCTTAGTTACCTAGTTATTTAATACCTATCTACCTACACCTAATTAGTTTAAGTAACCTAATTACCTACATTTGACCTAACATATCTACCTATTATTTACCTAGGGACTTCCTATAGGTAGGTAGGTAATACTTTGTAGGTCAGGTAGGTATTTTTTACATATATTACCAAGGCAGTTATAGGTGGGTGGTAAAATGTAGGTTAAATATATTTAAATTATAGCATAGGTGATTTAAAGTAGGGTGTAGGTTAAGTCATGTAGGTCAATAGTCGAAATACCTAGATAGGTAGGTTTGTAATATGTAAATATAAATTACAATAGTAAATAAGTAACATGTATGTAGGGTATAAGTAATGATAAGTAGGTAGGTGGCCGGGTACGTAATATGTGGGTAGGGTATAGGCAATGATAATTAAATTGAAGTATAGTTGAAAATCCTTTTTTTATCCATTTCAAAATAAGGTCCACCAAAATAGTCAAACAATTGACTTGATGTGGCATAATGTCATGGCAAAGTGGAATTTTCAACTATTCCTCAATTGGGTTATATTTTATTTTTAAAAATATTTTGATAGTCAAGACCCGTTAATGGTCAATGCCATACACTTACCAAATTAATCAACATTTCAACTCATTTGAGGTGCCATCCCATCCATGTGGAATTTTGTAAAATAAATATTATTGTGTAGTCGAAACAAAGTTGGGGATGACATGTAATAAAAAACTGGTTGGTTAGAAAATGGCCTTTTCCTCCGAATGTACACTTTTTAATTTCATATCATATGATGTTAGAATATATTTGTGCCAAAAAAATATAAGTCACAACATTTTTAAAAATACAATTATATTCAAAAAAGGATTGAAATGATTTTTAGTCTTTATGAAATTTGAAATATTTACAAAACATTGTGATTCCATATGATTGGAATAAGTTTGTGAACCATGTGGAGAGTTTCATAATTATCATATCACAAATTGATGTTTTTTAGTGCGCTAACCATAAGTATGTGGTAAATTAACATTTTGACAAACAATTACATTCCAATGGAAGATAACAAAATATGAGAGGGGCCCATTTTTTGAAATTTAATTTTAAATATTTTTTGGTTGAGTAATTCAAACCCAAACTTAGTGTAGTAAAAAAAAACAAATTGGCTATATTATATTACATATACCATCAACATACCCGTTATTTATTGAATGTAATCTTTAAAAAAATTTACATAACATTTATTTTGTGAAAATCAAAATATTAAGCCCAAACATTCATAGTGGAACCCAAAATTAAATGCAACACATTTTGTAGGTTTATACTTTATGCACATGTCATGAAACTACCCAAGTTGGCCCCCCAATAATGTGCTTGTCACGTTCCCAAGCTCCTTGAAAGACCCAATACAGGTTTAAGGTAACAAATAATGGAATTGTTAAGAGCTTGGGACACGTTCTCAGCTCTCAGCACTAAAAGGGGGTAAAGGGGCGTGCTGAAGCTCCGGGATGGGATTAGGAAGGGTAGCAAGCTTCTAGTTACTCACTTGAATATGCATTAAACCAAACAACAAGTTGATTAGTTCACTTTCTAGAGCACCTTAAGTGCTAGGACAAGCCACGGACGACTTTGGACTCATAAGACTCACCACGACCCAGATTCAGCGGAAGCCACCACCTTCCCCTATATAGTATTCTTTGCGCCTTCCCGCAACACCTACATCTGAATGGTTTTTTGTCCTAGGATTCCCAAAAAGGAGTCCTGAAACTACCACGATTTGGACTTTTGCAACTTTGCGGGACTATAACTCTTTGTTTAGACATCCGATCGGAATGAAGTCTGAAGCAAAGTTGTAGCTCTCATCAAGAACTTTCCAACAATGCATCGCACTCCACCTACACAAACATGGGTCAGGTTGATTCTTGACTTTTTGTGGTTGGGAGTCAAATTGGCAGTTTGACTTTCAACCCTTCTTTTTGCCATAACTTGTGCTATAGATGTCCAAATGGGTCATGCGAGCACATTTAGGGTACACTTTAATAGATTTCCAATGATATAAATAACTCCCCAATGCGAGGTGTTTTGACCCCTACAATCGCTCTTTGAAGTTTTGGGAGTCCCGGTGGACTTCTAAGTTCCCATTTCGGGAGTGTGAGTCTTGATCTTCACACTCTCTCAAGATTGGGTTGCGACAATGCTCTTGCCGTTGGGGCCATAACGCCTCTAGTGATGGAAATGTAATTGAACAATTAATACATTCAACATTTGCCAATTTGAATTTCATGGGTGCATTTGAATTCATGTTAGTTGTCCATCAATGACCTTTCCAAATGTTAAAATAATTCCTTCAATGCCATGAAGGGTGTGAATAGTTGTGGATTTTACATTTGTTGCATATCACACAAATTGTTGAAATTTTAGATGAAATCATCCATCTTGATGATGCAATTTCCTTTGAATATTGACATGGCCTCTTGGTCACTCTATAAAGTTCATCCATGTCCCACAATAACAACCTACAATAATTTAATATTAGCATCTAAATCGAAATCGAAATCCAAAGATTCCCCTTTTGACAAGGATGTTGTTGATCATTAGAATTGAAGCCCTACCCTATCTCCAAATCCCATGGTACCTTTATGGGGATATCTATCCATAAACCCTAGGTTCCAAACCCACCTTAAAACCTACGGGATGAACCCATAGATTTATCCTAATCTTAATTCAAAGCACTTGCATCCACCCATTGAACTTCACATGGCCAAACACATAGGGTGATTCATTAAGAACATGACAAAATAATCTATCAATCATCACCTTATTTTCATTGCCATTGAATAATCAACAGAACAATTCTTTGTGATCAAATCTAAAAATGCCCACAATAGTGCCAAACCCTTACAACCTAAAGATTAATAAAAATAATTATTATGTTTGGGCAACTCAAGAATCAAGAACCTACACAATGGGTAGAATTAGTGGGTATCATTCTCCCATGTCTAACCATTAACTGCATCAATTACAACTTTAAGGTTCATTACATGTGTGGGACAAGTTGTTGCCTTTCACCTTGGGTTTCCCATTGTGAAATATGCATAAGTTTTTGAAAGTTCAATTTGGAAATGTGTGTTTATTTTCAGATTGTAGGTCAATGGCACACAATTAGAGAAACCTCTTGACCTTTCGAAAATAATTAACAACCCAACCAACATAATGACAAGAAACAAGTCCATAACCCAACAACATTAGTGGGGGGTTTACATAATAAAACAAAAAATTAAAAAACATCATTGCCCCAAATTTGTTAATCAAAATTGTTTGGCCTATTACAATAAACTATTATAGAGTAGGAAAAGTTGATGGCGTGGTTGTCTTCATTTACTAACAATGTTGTATTCCACCACTTGGATTATAAGAATTGGTGGTCATGGGCATAAACTTTTCATTGTTGAAAATCCAACAAAAATTGATCTCACAAACACATCATTTTTTGTGTTTTGTAAAAACCTTCCAAACTAATTTGTTTCCAAATGGAATAAAATATACCAAGCATGTGGGCTTTCATTTTAAAAAGTTGGTGGTGTAGATGGCATGTCATTATGATTCAACATGTAGAAGACATGAGTTTCCAAAAAAAATCCCCCCCATAATTTTTTTTTTTTCTTCATGTCATTTCATGACGTGACATGAAATGGTGATTTGACATGAGGACATTTCAAATTATTGACACCAAAATGTTCAAAGTACCTGTTTAAATCATAAAATTCCTTGTTTAACTGTTACACCCATATTAAGATGAAAATGTTGGATGAAAGTATTTTTTTTCAAATTAAAGATGAAAAGATGCCCACTTGGATGAAAAAAATCCAAAAGAATGAAAAAATGGCATGTGTTAGGTTTAGATTGGGTCCAAATTTGATTTTTTTTCAAACATTGGATTCAAATTTTTTGAAAAAAATGGAAAATATGAAAGCGAAGTCTAGGTTGGACCCTTTGAATTTCCTTATTTTGGGCCTTGAAACCTCCCAAACTTGCTACACCTTCTAGGTTTGGGTGAGGTTTGAAGAACTTCAAACATGGTCGACAATGATAAATTTCACTTGGGCCATCATTGAATTTTTCATTCACCATTATCACACCCCCTCCTTTGAGTTATTATTATTTCGCTCGACACACAACCCCGATCAATTGTGTGCAAGGAAGAAAAAGAATTAACTTTCACCATTTGTTGTCCTTTTTTTCTTGTTGTAGTTTTGATTGGTGTTGTGATAGAAGTTGCTTTCCATTGGTGTTCAATGATGAGATGATGACAATGAAGATGGGGAAGGCAATGCCCCCTTTTTCTTGGCCCTTCATGCCCTCCTTTTGTTGTTGTTGTTGTTGATGAATGATGACCACTTGAACTATGATGGTGGTGGCAACCTTTCATTGATGTTGTTGGTGGTGTTATTTGTTGCATCTAGATGTTTGTCACTTGTTGACATTGAAATCTAGAGAGAAAAAAAAGGAAGAGGAAGAGAATAGGGGGCTATGTAATAAAGACAATTTCTTATTTGTTGTGGTTTGTGAGTTTTTTTTTCACACTTTCTTTCAACATTCCAATGTTAAGGCCCTTTTAAGGATCCAACTCCCTAAAGAGTGATTAACCTATAACTAATTCAAAAACACCAAAATTATTGAGCACCTTGCTTTAGTTCAAGACAAAAAAGTTGCCCCTTGTTACAATTCATGTTAACTACAAATTCTAAAACAAACCAATAAACATTTCACAAAAATAGGAACAAAATTTCATGACACTTGTTAACACACTCCTTGCAAAACACAAATAAACCCAATGTTGAAACAACAATAACAAATTTAGTTATAACACTATCCAATTAGATTTAGTTTTTTGGTTTTGAAATACAATTCACCCACACACAAAAGTCCAAGTACAATCAAAACCCTTGCGAACAGATTAATTTGCATAAGAACTTGAAAAAACAAGCATAACACACCACAAGAGAATGATGAGATCTACAACCCAAAAAAATGAATTGAGTCAATTGACTCATGGATTTATCCGAAAGTCTAAATAATTAAAATTACATTTACATTAAAACTAGTTTCAAACCAACTTACTTTAGTTTATCTCTGGCAACTAGGACATAATCACTTAAAACACAATACAACTTTTGACATAGGACCATAGGTTTCACCTTTGATTAGGGGGCGAAAGGCATTAACATGAGTGCTTTCCTTACATAACACTTGAGGATTTAAACAATTTGAACAATTCAAGTTACCTTTCAAATGTCCTTGTTCTAAGGAGCTTACTTGAAATCTTTCCCTCCCCCACGTTACACTTGGGGAAATGAGGTGTGTTCCTCCCCCAAAGTTGTTAACATAAGGTAACATCCAAGTATGTGGGCATTATTGAAATAAAGGTTCATGTGAAATTTGGGCAAAAATGCATTCACATTTGATGTTAGGTCCTTAACACCACACTAGTCATTTAGGACTTAATTTTTTTATCGTGAGGATTTTACATTAAGTTAACATTCACTTAACATTAAGCCATCACCTAATGTTAACTAGATTTTCATTTAACATTGATTTAACATCAAGTGTGAATGCACCATAATGCCCACAATTGAAGATATTACACAAAGTAATAATAAATGATTTAAATTTAATTAATTTGTTTTCCTCTGATACCCAATAGGCCCAATTCTAAAATGCATTGCAATTTCTGAAGCTTTGTAAGGATTCCTCCAAAAAGACTAGGAATTTGGGTGGAGGTTTGTTTTACATAACATCATTAATAAGCCACTTAAAAAAAGTTGGGTGAATGTGAATGCGAATCCAAACAATTGAATTGGACTTGAAAAATAAATAAATCTTTAGGTTTACACACAACCCTATTCCATTAAACATTGAAAAAACGATCCCTTTCTAGCATCCTATTAAATTTTCTAAAATTCTTGCAAACCTACCAAACCTTATTACACATTTAATTGTTAGTCTCACTCAAGATAACAATTTTTTTTTTTTCAAAACACCAAATCCACAAATTTCATTAGCCATAATAATTTTTTCTATGCACCTACATGCAACCCTATTCAACCACCTCTATATACATTACCTTAAGGTCAGTTTTGTCATTAAATAAATAATCGTAAAACTAAAAATAGTGAAACCAATTTTTGTGAAATTTTTGTGAAGTTGATATGTTGAAAATCATCATATAATTATGATAAGTTACACTCTTAATAATTTCATTACTCATGTGACATGATCATAGTAGATCATTGGAAAATGTAATCATTTCATAATAAAAATCACCAATTATTTTTATTCATTTTGTCAATGTGGAAACTAACCTTAGGTTATGGTATTAGTAACTAATAAATAATAATAATAATAATAATAATTATTAAAATTATTCAAACAAAACCAATGAAAGAAATGAAAGCCATTGGAAAATTTGGAACTTGAAATTTAGTGATTGGGTGGAAACTGTAAGTGTCAGGGGTTTTGCATGAAATTAGGGTTGGGGTTTGGCGATTTCCCGCTTTCGGAATGAAGCGATCGTCGGAGCTTGGCTGTCTCTTGGAGGAGGAGGAGGAGGAGGAGGAGGACGGAGGGTTCCCCCGATCTGCTTCATTTGTACGTGTCTTGTGGCGTGGTGGGAAAGCTGAGGAACGTTGAAAGTGCGTGAAAAGACCGGAAAAGAGGGATTGTTGAGATCTTTTACCAGGGTTTTTGTGTGAGGTTTTAGGGATTGAGTTTTGAGATATTTTAGGGTTTTGGTTTTGGGTTGAGGATTTTTTTTTTGGGTGACGGATGAGTGGAGAAAGTTTTGCTCCAACATGGGTGTGGGCAGAGGTGTGCCTTTTGCCCTCATAATGAAATTCGCAAGTGCTATTTCCTTGCAACCTCAATTGGCTTGTGGGTTCTTGAGGAGACACTTTAGTTCACGCAATTTTGTGGGTAGGGTTTTGATTGGGCAAAGTAGCAGCAGCAGCACCACCACCATGACCACTTCGTCAAGAATGTGTGGAGGGTTTAGGCCATTGGAAAACCTCCTAGTTATGTGCCAAGCTCAAATTGCTTTCCATGGAGTTGGTTTTCAGCCCCAGAGGTTGCTGACTCCATCAAGGGAAGCATTTGGAGCTTTGTATCGAGCAAAACCAGTGAATTATGGCTTGTCCTTCTTCTCTTCTTCGCCACAGACACAACCATTTTTTCCTCTGGCTGAAACCTCAGGCGTAATGCAGTTGATGAATGTTTTCAGCTTGTTCAGACTAGCTGATTCCCAGAGATGCCATTCAGAATGCTCCCAGACTTTAAGCCAGGTGAAGAAGAAAAAGAAGAAGAAGAAGCAGCCGATGGTTGCTGGTGGAGAACTGAGATACTTGGGGAGTGTTGTTGCACCACCACTACCACTAAGAAGAAGCAGCAGATTGAGGTCGTCGGTATCAGTGAGGTTTTATGGGAATGCCATTAGTTTTGGGGACAGAACTTACACAACACAGCCAAGTGATATGTCAGTAGATGCAATGAAGATTAAAAGAGAATTTGAGGCATTCCGTGAATGCTTTGATGCAATTCCTGACACACTCAATCGGATGCCGAAAATGAATCCTCATGGTAAGGACCTTCTGTATGTGTGTGTGTGTGTGTGTGTGTGTATTTGTCTGTCTGTCTGTCTTTCTGTGTGTCTTTCTGTCTGTGTATGTGTCTGGATGTTACATAATGCTGTGATCCTCTCTATACTACACTTTCATGTATTTGTGGTCCTGAATGCAGTATGCACCACATATACTGAAAGTGTGAAAATGAATGGATCTTGAAATTTGCAGGAGTGTATGCGAATCACAACTTGAGATTGGACCGCATTCAAGTGTATGGCTTTGATTATGACTACACCCTTGCACATTATACAGAAGAATTACAGTCTCTGATCTACAAACTTGCTAAAGAGCATCTTGTGCATGAAGTGAGCTGTCTTGCCAGATCTTCTCTAAAAAATCCTGCAGTTTCTTTTTTTTTATCAGTATTCTTACTCAAAGACAAGCAGTCACTCACTTTGTTGTTGTGCATGTAATTATTCCAATTTTTTAAAGGGAGGTTTCAGTTCCCAGTATTATAGGTCAAACAGTTTCCTTTTTTTGAACTATGGAGATCCACAGTGTTTTCTTGAGTGCTTTGCCAATCTTTGTAACATAAAAGCTGGGTTGACTGTAAAGCCCAGTCTACCAGAAAGAAACTAATGATGAGCATGCACTGAAGTTGGATATTGCATTTTTAAATTTCTTGACTAACTCAACCGGGTGACCTTTTTTTTGGGTGTGGAAACAGCATAAGTATCCTGAAAGTTGTTTGGAGTTTGAATATGATCCTGGGTTTCCCATTCGAGGTCTTTTCTATGACAAAAAAAATGGTTATCTGTTGAAGCTTGATTTTTTTCACTCTGCTGAGCCAAAGGGATGTTTCTTTGGTCGTCGCAGAGTATGTATACTTTGTTTCTCTCTTCTATTTTTCTCTAGCCTTGGATTTCTGCAATGCATGGTTTTTTGGCTTTTAGATCTGCCTGGCATGGGCTTTATAAAGAAGTAGACTGCTGTCAATTGTGTTTGTAGTAGCATGTAGTTTGATTTTTCACTATCTCTCACAAGGACCAATAAACCAACCTCCTCCTGCCACTAAAGATGTGAGGGCTATCTGATGTTTATCATGTGTTTGTGCAGATGAGTCGGGCAGAGTTGGATATTGCATATGGTGGTAAACATATAAGCATTGAGCATATGCCTAATTTGGTTTCACTTATGGACCTTTTCTGTCTCAGTGAGGTACTTCTGACCATTTTCTCACCCATCACAAGGCAAAACTTTTCCATTGGCTTGTGTTGCCATTCTTCTCCTTATAGGTGGCCCTTGAATCAGAGGTGTGACGGAGATGCGCTCAATCTATTAGACCTAATGGTCCTTAATCAAAACCACAAAGTTTCCAGTAATCTTCACCAAGCTCACCAGGTTTCTAACAGTCCGGTGGGAGGGGGGTTTGCAGGTGTGCTTGTTGTCAGACATTATTCAGCACTTTGTGGATAAAAAAATGGACTTTGACTCTTCCTATGTTTATGAAGACATAAAGCGTTCCATCGAGTTTGTCCATCAGAGTGGAAAAATGCATGACAAAATTCTTGCAGAGCCTTCCAAATATCTTGTTAAGAATGTGAGTTTGTACACAGTTTTGAACCCACCTTTCCTATTGTGTGTTGATCATTTGTCATGCTCGTCTAGCCTGTCTCAAATATATGGTCATATGTTTCATTGCCTCAGGTCTCTTTTGGTGTTTTTTCTACAGAAATGGGTGTGTTGTTGAACCAATGCATAGCTTTTCTGGACAACTTTCAGTGTTTTGGGAAGACTTATTAGACCTACAGAACTAGTTAATGCAGCAGATTGTTACAACTTCTGTCTCACTGTTGTTTGTGGGTTTTGATTCATCAGATTTTAAGAACAATTCAATGGGTTTTAATTCATCAGATTTCTGGATGGGGTGATTGGGTACCAGAATGCTGTATGCCATATGCTGAAGTCCTTGAAGGAAAGTGGCAAGAAACTTTTCATTTTGACGAACTCTCCATTTCCATTTGTTGATGGTGGAATGCGTTATCTCTTCCAGGTATGAGTTTCAGCTGGCTTGTGTGTATGCAAAGTGCTTGAATCCTGATGGTGACTTCAAAAGTATCTGTGAAGGTCTTCATCTTGTGTCTTTCTTTTGCATCCCAGTGGCATTCTAGGATGTCCTTCTGTCTGAGTTTGTCAAACTGAGTTCTGCTTTAATGTCAAGTGCAATTGTGTTTTTAGTAGCAGAAAATAAATTCTTTGGTGCTGTTTTGCAATACAGGTTTGCAAGCTGCTAAGAGTGTCTGAAAGGGACTAAAGGGGCTTGTGTATGTCTTTTTAGGATCAAGGAAACAATGGGGAGGGCTGGAAGGAGCTATTTGATGTTGTGGTTGCATTAGCGGATAAGCCAAAATTTTATACATCAGACCGACCATTTAGGTATTTTCTTCTAAACTTGATCTCGCAATATTGCAGCAACTGGTTGTTTTATGGCTCTAGCAATTCTCATTTAAAGGGTCATGTACAAATGGGTCTTTTCTATCACTTTCATACGGTCTCCTGTCAGTAACTGCAATATATTTGTTTCTCTTGCATTTGGCTGATATGAAAGAGGGTTAGTGGTAAATGAAAAGAGCCTACTAGCAAAGATGAACAACTGTGTGTTCAAAAGCAACCATCTGGAAACCGCCATACTACAATGTGAAGAAGGATATAATGTGCTAAAGAGGTGTTTTGACAACTGGTTTGTAGGTACTACAATGTGAAGAAGGATATGTTGACATTTTCACGAGTTGATTCTTTTAGACCCCACAGCGTTTACTATCATGGCTGCCTCAAAGACTTCCTTGACATTACAAAATGGCAGGGGTCTGAGGTAAAGTGTTGCTAGGATTCTTAGCCAATTAAGTTCTCATCACCACAATATCAGTGATGAAACTCTGTTCAATTTGTTAAGTGTAGATCTCAATTAAAGGTGAAGTAGAATGCCTGTGATTCTAGCAAAACAGGAGGCCAGCATGTTGATAGAGGTTATGGGTTCAATTGTAGGCTGGTATATCTTAATCATAGTGGGTGTGGGGCGAGTGGGGACCAGGTGTTGTATTTTGGGGATCACTTGTACAGTGATCTGAGGGGACCTGCAAAAGCAGGATGGGGTACTGTAGCTATTATCCGTGAGCTTGAGGTAAACTTGTCATTCCAAACTCATTCTAAACTTGGGTATGTAATACTTTTTCTCCTTTTTGGTCCTGTGTACTGTGGAGGTGGGTTTTTGTTCTCTAAGAATATATTCTGTTTTGTGGATTGGTTTTCACAGAGGGAAATCATGACTCAAAATGAGGGAGAATATCGCTTTGAGCAAGTAAGCCACTGTCAGTCTTGTACATTTGTCTATTTTCCAGCCATTAGTGTCCAACCTGAAGATGGTCTGTCGTGCCTTATATCTGCCAATAGCTTTCTGTGCATAATATCCTTGGAGACAGTTCACATATATGTATGTACCAGTGCCTGCCTGCAGTTGGTTCCAATAATTCTAAGTCTATCTTCTGGAGTCCTATTCCTTGTTACTTTGACAAATCTCACATTCCTTTCGCCCCAATTCAGTAGCTTACATTGGGCTTGGCAGAGGTGGAACCCAAATATAGAGCATGCCCTAAGATGATTTTTTTTTTCTAATTTCTAAAGTTTCTGAAGTTGGTATGGGTATACATTGGTTGCATGCAGGCCAAGTACAACATTGTGCAAGAGCTGCTTGGACGGTTTCATGGACTGCCAGGAACAGGTGCAACGCTTGGAGACGAAGAAAAAGCCCTTTTGCTTGAATTGCGAACAGAACGGGCAAGGTCCCGACTTGCTATGAAGGCATTGTTTAATCCCTATTTTGGATCCACATTTCTGACGGATACAGGAAAGGAGTCTGCTTTTGCTTATAATGTGCAAAGGTATGCTGATGTTTATACAAGCCGACTGGAAAATTTTCTGCAATATTCAACAGATGCATGGCTTTTCACTCCTTATGATGTCAAAATTCTCCCTCACCACATCAAGGTTGGTGTTCCCCCTTCCCGACATCCCTGTTCTTTTCTTAATTCCTCTTCTGTCAGTCTTGTCAAGGAAGCTCATCCTTTCTTTTGCAGTTCTGGTGTATAATGGTTGAACCTGGTGAGGTTAACAGTCAAAGATAGCTAGCAGCATAAGTTTGCTCTAAAAAGGTATCAGATCTGGAAATCATGAGAGATTTAGCTTGGGAACAAGTGGGTGCACTCCAGTTTCAGCTTTGCAGAATTAGCGGCTGTGACAGACAATCCATAGAGTCTCCTGTAGCAAGCTGTGATGTGTATTGTATTCCCCAGGCATATTTCTACAGCCTTGGAATATGTTGGACTTTCTATATTTGATATCCATGGTGAGGAAATTGTTGGAGGTGTCTTAAAATATTTCAATATGATATGTGCAGGTACGACCATTCAAGGTATTGAAGGAAGAACAAACCCAAACAGGTGAGGACTAGCACACACTTGTTTGGGCTGTTTCTTTACCCGTAGTTGAAGTCACTACCTGTTCAATGGTTTTGTTAGTAAAGGAAAAAATATACATTGTGCGATCACAAATTACATTCATTTCTGACCTTTCGGTGCTATAACCCAATTCATTATGTCAACGGGTAAACCCAATGACGATAAGATCCAGTCCGACATTCAAATGGAATTCTTTGACTCCTTCACTATGTGCACTATTTCCAACATAGTGATCCTTAATTTATTAATCTTAGTAGTACAATCTTACAGTGCTTCATTTTTCTCTACAGCCCTTAATTTAGATGTTCTGCAAAAACTAAGGTTTGAATATGCCTGACTGATAGTAGCAGTGGTGAGTTGAAATAGCTGCTTCCACCAGGTCATTGGCTAGAGGCCATAGGAGAAGCTGGATTCACAGCTTAGTGATGAGATGGAAATTGCATAATGGCATATGCATCTGGATATATTAGAATGCAATGTTCTTGATTTTGGGCAATGCTGTTGATTTTGGGACACAGCATATTTCTGACATGGGTCAGGGTCAATGTCAGAGTTATTGATGTTTTTGGGGATGTAGCACATTTCTGACACAGATCCAGTTCAACGTAAGAGTAGTAGATGTCTGATGGGTGTTCTCCATTTGAGATGTTCAAATTGTTGAAATATTTTCCATTCCAAGGAAAGCTTAATGGTACCTATAACCTATGGTAATTCTTCTTGTGATTCCATCTTTGAATCCACTCTGATGATGAAGTGGGGAGGGTTCTGTTGTGTATCCAAAATGGTTGGCTATGATGTGCATAATCTGCTATGCATTGAGGCATCAGATCCTTGGAAAATTTGGTATCTAACAAAAGGCAACTGCATTATATTTTTCCTTGCACAGAACAGAAATGGTGTTCAAAATCTGCTCAAATTTTTCCTTGTCAAATTGCATAGCAACACATCATGTTGACTTGTCATTCTGTGTGGAAGTGCTGTTTACGCAACGGAATGGTTCGTCAAACCTGTTCATTCCACATCAAATTAGCGGCACAGTACATCATATTACCTGGTCACTCCGTGTGGAACTGTGCATTACAGAATGGAATGGTGCACATAACCCTGCTCATTCTACGTCGAATCGCGGAACAGTATATAAGGTTACCCGATAATCCTGTGTGGAACTTTGCATTTATATGACGGAATGGTACACCAACCCCTTCGCATTCCACGTCGAATCCTGGAACAGTACATAAGGTTACCTCATAAATTCCGGGTGAAACTGTGCATTTACTAGTTGGAATGGTGCACGAAACCCTGCTCATTCCACATCGAATCGTGGAACAGTGCACAAGGTTACCAGATAATTCCATGTGGACTGTGCATTCACACAACGGAATGGTGCGCAAAACCCTGCTCATTCCACGTAGAATCGTGGAACAGTGCATAAGGTTACCTGATAATTAAGTGTAGAACTGTGCATTTATTGTAAGGAATGGTGCACCAAACCCTGCTCATTCCACGTCGAATTGCGGAATAGTATACGTGATCTGATCATTCCGCGTGGAATCGTGCGCTCTGTCTCTGGCGTCTCTCTCTCCCTTCTCTCCGTTCGTTTCGTGCAAGAGGTTTTCGCAGCGGCGAGGAAGCGCTAGGGTTTCGTGAAGGCGCACAGCGAAGGAGGAGATACGGGGGTCAGGTCTCAAGCAAGGATCTCAAGAGAACGGCGGTGCGGAGATGGTGTGAAGAAATAAAAGAAGTTTTTGCAGTAGGGACGAAAACGGGAAGCAAATTTGTCAGAATAGGAAGGGGCGGAAGAAAATTAGCAGCAGCAGCAGCAGGAGGAAGAAAATCGAAAATCTAACGAGCGGCAGCAGAAGCGAACAGGAGGAGGAGGTACCTAATATGGAGATCAACAAGTAAATTTTTTCTTTGGAGTCAAGTGCATTAGTGTAGCTGAAGTTGGCAGATTCAAGGTTGCCTTGCTTGATTGGGGAGAATAAGAAGACGAGGCAAAGAAGGAGAAGAAAAAATTGGTCTAGAGTCTAGAATAGGTTCAGGTGCTGTGTAGTTTTGTAGACACAGAGTTTGTTGGCATATTCTTGTGGGAGAAGAAGGAGGAGGAGGAGAATTTTTTTGTACAAACAGGAGGAAGGCGGAGAAGAGGGGGAACGTGAAGAAGAAGTTGCTGCTGTTGTTGCTGCCAAGAAACACTGAGTGAGAGACTAGATCCTTTTTGTTTATGTGCTATACTTCTTTCTTTTCCTCGCCTGACAGATTTTGCTGCTGTTTGTCTGCTAAAGATTACAAGGCTGCCTGTGTTGTCCAGGAGAAAAAGCAGAAGGGATGGGGGATGATGCTGGGACACTTTCAGACGAGGCTTTATTAAAGGAGTTTTTTGCAGAAGTGAGTGATGTAGAACGTGACAATGAAGTCATGCGGCTCTTGTCATGTTTCAAGCTCAATCCATATGAGCATCTCAACCTTCCCTTTGACTCCAGTGTTGAGGAAGTGAAGCGGCAATACCGCAAGATCTCGCTGCTCATCCATCCTGATAAATGCAAGCATCCAAATGCCAAAGATGCGTTTTCAGCTCTAGCGAAAGCACAGCAGCTTCTGCTAGATCCTTCAGAACGTGAATATATTGTCTCACAGATCAACCTTGCCCGGGATGAGCTGAGAAGCGAGCGAAAGAAACGACTCAAACGTGATAACGCTTCCAAGATCAAGGCTCTGGTTGATGAAGGTAAGTATGAGACTCAGTATGAAGAGTCAGACGAATTTAGGGCAAAATGGAAGCAACGAGTGCGGGATATCCTCACCGAGCAGGAGTGGCGGCGTCGGAAGCTGCAGATGAGAATCTCTGAGGAAGAAGGCAGGATGAAGAAGGAGGAAGAAGAGACAAGAGAAATGTGGAAACACAAGCGTGAGGATCAAGAGAAGTGGGAAGACACACGAGAAAATAGGGTTACAAGCTGGCGGGATTTCATGAAGGGGGGAAAGAAAGCAAAGAAAGGCGAGCTGCGCCCCCCCAAGCTCAAAACAGAGGATCCTAACAAATCATATGTCCAGCGGCCTGTCAAGAAGGGTTGAGATTCCAAAACCATAGCCCTACCTCCTTGAAGAAAGGGGTGACTGAGTGCACATTTTTAGCTGTTGTCCAGGATCCTCCTTATATTCTAGAGCAGGTCATACATATGCTATGTGCCTTGTGTATATTACACCATCTCAGTGCTGAAGCTTTTCTCTTACGCAAACCTCCTTTATTATGCTGGGGCAGTTGAGAGTTCAGACAATGAATGATGGGTCATTGCCATGCATGCCCATGTCCAGGATTGCAGAATATCAACAATTTTCTTGAAGAATTTGTTTCCAAGACAGCAGAGAGAATGAGATTGTATTTGGTGAACTACCACATATGGTCCAAAATCTTTTCATTATAGTGAGGCTTTTCACTAAAGACTTTGACATACTCTCTGTTTCCAACAGCACAGGATGAGGGTGACCAATTTAGGGTTTCTTCCTCAGTTATGTGGGTAGAAGTTATTGCTCCATGACAGAAAGTGGAAGCAAAATTTGCTGCAAATTTGTTTCAAGGGGGTGAATAAATTTGATTAGTGAAGTTCTTAAAAGCCCAGTAACCTTACTTGGATTTTGGGTACGTTCTCTTGTAATGGATTGGAGGAAGTAAGCTTCAGAATCAAAGTTGTTTTGCACAAAATTGTCTGTGATGCTTGACATTCTGTAATGTGTTTTGAGTTTTATGAGAGACTAGAGGTTATATACGGTTCCAGTTTGTTAGACCTTTGCTACCCAAATTCAAGGAGGCTGATTTTGACTAGTTAATGCCAGTCTAAAGCTCTGAATAATACCTCACCTCACATAACATATTTCTGGATGCAAATTCATCACAGTGGTTCTTTGATGGTGCATTCCATTTGTATGTGAGATGGTGTTTCTATATGTGGCAGTGCTTTTATGTTTCCTTGTATCTCCATTTGCAGCAGCACCACTTTCCCATTTTCTGTATGCTAAAAGTGTCCCAGATCGTGGATTCTTGCAATGGATGAGTTTCCTGCAGGCGAGTTAACAATGTTGTGTGATGCCAATGTGCATGGAGTTAGCACATATACTATGAGCTGCCAACAGATCCTACCTGAAGGTTGCAGGTAGTGCCGATTCTGTTGTGTAGACAGCACTGACGCAAAGCAAGCAAGGTTGCTGCACACATGCAAGAGTGTCTGGGGGGTGCTCAAGTGAAACAGGAGCATCTGGCTATAGTTCACTGTGAAACAAAATGAGAAATAGTCCCTTCACTTGCGGATTTTTTCTGAAGTGGAAATTTTGTGTACAGCAATGTGACAGTTCTAGAATTAGAGCAATGTCATCTGATTCACCATTGCCCTTGTATTATATGGAGGCAATGAAGGACATGGACTCAGAAATTGTAACTGGTACAGATTCCTTTCAATGTTGCAGGTACAAAGCATGAGCTTGCAGGTGAGGGGCAGGTTTGAGAGAAATGGCACTCTCTTTGTTATATATATATATATTTTGTTGCCATCTCTGAACCACAAAGAGTTTTCTGTCAAGGAAGTACATAATAAGCTTTGCATCTCTGATCCACAAAATGATCCAGCTAATGACTATTGTCTTATTGATGCTGGTACAGGGGTCACTTTTGAGTTGTGCTCCGGTGCAAGGGAGTTCCCCTTCTTGTTGGGTTTTTATTTGGTTCTGTTTTGTTGTTGTGGGAGGTCTCAGTTTTGGTTCTGGATGTACTTAATTTTGCTGTTCTGTTTTCTGTTTTTGCCTCAGTTGGCAGAGCTTTAGCAATGCATTAACATGACGATATTTTTCAGTAAAACCAAAACCAAAACTTCTCAAGACAATTGTGCTTGTTTATGGAGCAACTGGTGAGTGAAAAAACAAAGGAGCACCCAATAACCCAAGTTGGATTTCAATTTTGGAACGGTAAAACATGATTTTGTCTCCTTCTGATATGGATGATTGGGATGGCAGAAGGAATCATAGAGAAAATGATAGCATTGTTCAAATAACTTATGCTAGAATTTTCAAATGTCTTAGTTTGTGCTAACTGGACTGGCTGGAGCTTTTAAGTCAGGGACGATGGGGGAGGAGATTGAATGATGGTTGGGAAGCAAAGGAGAGATCAGAGGAGGAAATTAGAGGAAATTTACATGGGTAAGTATCGTTGCTCCACCATCTTAAATTTCAATTATCTTTGTTTCGGTGTTAAACTGGATTGCCTGCTTCTTTTGTGTTAGATATTGCCTCTGTTCTGTAGTAGTAGGGACACGAAAATTCAGCTGTGTTAGTACTCTGACGAGAGCTGGAAAGTCTTCAAAGCCTTGCACAGGATTGATGGGGGAAGGAAGGTCTGGGAATACAGAAAATTAAGTATGGTTTTCAGACTTTTTCCATCAATTATTTCTTTCCTTTTAAATAGGTACAAAACAAACTGCTGCTGCTGCTGTGTGTTTTGTAAAGTTTGGTGTGGGGTCTTGGTGGCTTCCATAAAATCTATAATCAGAGAGCTTCAGACGTCACTTGCACAGCTAGGGGAAGGGAGGGAGCTCTACCATAGCTACACGGATGGTGAGCTGGGTTGCCTATTCTTCTGCCCCAAAGGAGGATCATTGTTGTGTTGTCAACTTTGATGAATATGTTGGGTTGGTTGGTCCACACCGATGATATGATAATGTGGCAGCCCAAATCATATCCAGATTTTTTTTGCAAACTTGTGGGTTGTGGAGCTAACACACTAATCAAAACATATGTAGGTTTTTAAATTTGTTGATTGTGGAGCTACTCATACTGAGCTCTTTTAAAACTTTGTTGGTTCTGGTGCTACACGTACTGATCAGAACAACTTTTACCAGACAACAAAACCAAGCTTTTCCCTTGCTGCTGAAGATTGCAGATGTTTCAGGAGTTCCTTTTGAGGCAAGCATTCGGATGTGCATATTTTTTCTCTTTTTTTTCTCTTTTTTGACTGGGAAAAAAAAGAGAGGAAAAAAAAAAGACAAGACAAGATTTATTGGGGACAAAATTGCCTTTTGTCTTTTCAACTGTAACAAGGATTGAAAAAAATTAAATTTTTTTTTTTTTTTTGGAGTTGTCTCTCCGTATGTAAGTAATCAGTCAGGAAGGGTCAAGAAAAGGGAATAGACCAAGTCAAGTTTTTTTGAGAAAAGAGCCCGTTGTTATAATTGAGTTGCAAATGCATTGAGTAGAGAAAACAAGTATTTTCATCCCACTATATTCATCAAGGACTCGGAAAGAAAGCCCCTAGGTTTCACCACATTTCCCTCCCCCCAATCCTCTTTTTTTTGAAATATTGGGTTTCCAATGAGGAAGTGCTAAAACCAAGGGGGTTGCTCTACTACTTGTTATGTCCTTAGGTAGCCTAACTAACATCTCAAGAGTCCTAAACTTTTAGGTAGAAACTTTTAGGTAACAATACATGCCACTTTAGGTTCAAATTTTTTACCTCCTATATATCTCTCCCTTCTAATTCTCGACATCATGTATGTATGTTTATGTTGTTTGCTAAAATGACTATCTCACTCCTCTTCCTTAGGCTCTTAAAACTTTTTATCATTATTTTTATCTCTTTCTCACATACCCTTTGAAATCTTCCCTTTCAAAGTGAAGCTTTAAATTAAAGTTTGAATTTTATTTTTTACTTATTAGAATACACTCCATAGATTTTTGAAATTGATTATAAACCTCCACTTTTTTTTACGATTGTTCTCACTCTTTTTCATACCAGTGCGAATATAGCCTTTCACATTAAGAAGTGATCATAAGTAAATATTAAGGTGATCATACTTATATATATATATATATATATATATATATATATATAAGTGATCATAAAAGTGAAATTTAAACATTAATTTAATTTAAACCTTTACTTTTAAATGCTTTTGACTTTTTTGGCAAATTGATTAAAAATTCAAAATTACATTTCTCATTGAACATTCCAAATAATAATGTTCTCACCTTTAAAATATCCAATTATTATGATTCCACTTGTATTAGCTCTTGCTTTTATTATTTGTATCTATAATATATGTATTGTAAAAGCAGAATAAATTAGATAAATTGCTATTTTAAAATGCCTACAATGGCAGAGAATGTGATGTAATATTTAGAATCATTTTAGATGAGAAATACTTGTGTAAAAGTGAAAAATATATATTATTATTAGTGTACAAAAAAAGAAATAACTGAAATATGTGAATTAATCTTTAATCATTTAATTCTTTTCAAAATCATTAAAAATTAAATATATATACATTCTAGTGACAATGATTCATTATAGTTGGTTTAGGTATAATAGCTTTAGGTTCCATAAGCCATCCTTTTGGATCATAGTTCCAAATTGAAACCTCTTTAATCAATTCCCTAGTAAAAAGGAATGGAAAGGTGTTTTTTTTAAAAAACTTGTACCTTTAGAAAGTTCTTTGTTTCAAATACATAGTCATAAGCATATTTTCAATACATTTTTCATCAATTGGCATCTCATTTTTCTTCAATTGAATTTGAGTTCAATTGGATTGATCAAAATCCAATTTAATTTTAATTTGAGTTTAATTTACTTGAATCTAAATCCAATTAAAGTTTGAATTTCAATTAATTTAAAAAATAAATTCAATTGAGTTAAATTTAATTTTAGTTAGATTTAAGAAAATTCCTTCAATGTAAGAATTTTGAATTGAATTGAATTTGAACTTAATTGAAGTGCAAGTTGTATGCAATTTCATTCAATATTTTGTGTCCTCTCAGAGATTATGCATCATGAGATATGAGAAGAGGACCAATCACAAGCTTGAAAACCTCTGAACATAACTTGGGTTATGGTATTGCATTCGTCGGTTGTTTGTTTCACATTCATCTCTACTCTTGACCCTTTGATACTTGTGTAGTTAAACATGGCTAGCTTCAACTTGTTAGCAATTGAGCAAAAGAAACATTCTTGTGAGAACCCGACAAAGGCAACACATTTGTTACTTAGATTTCAACATTACACAATGTGCGATGCTTTCATGCTTTCCTTTGTTATGTGGGGGGCATTTCAAAAAATGGAATGCCCACTCCAACTTTATGCTTCGCGGTCACATGTATGGATAGTGCAAAAATGAAACAATTTTTGAGAAACTTTATTTTGTTTTGACGAAGCTGCCCTTGAGCCCCATAATAAGTAAGCCCAAAATTTTAACCCTCCCCCACCACCAAAGTTCATATTGATTCAAGCTAACTCTCTTGGCCTTGGCACATGCACATCTAAGCCCCCTTTTTTGCCCCCCATTTTCAAGGATGCTTTGCCATCTTCTCTATATCGTAGTACCTTTACCATTTCGGCATAAATTAAGTTATTTTTTTGTTTTGTCACATTTTTGAAAAAATATTTATTATTAATGCAAAATTTCTAATAAAATCAAAAGTTCAACTGAGTTTTAAAAATCACAAACCTTCCATGACAATGAATTAAAACTAAGGCATTCTAAACACACTAGATTATTCCATAACATTGATAAGGCCCTATTTATTACTTTGTATAACCATTGCATGTCAAAAGTTTCAGAATAAAAAAAACAAGTGCCAAAGTTAAAGTTCTTAAAAAGTATTTTAACTCCCCAAAGTAAAATTTGGGTATTGGTGACCAAACCTAGCTTGTTGAGCTGCCCCCAAAAAAATTCCTGGATTTTGGTGGCTTGGGGTGGGGTGGTGTGAGTTAGTCCCCAAGTCATGTAAAGAACTTGGAGTAATTTGAAGGTGTATTTGAAGGTGCCATTTTCTCTAAGTGTATTTGGAGGCCACCTTATATCCCATGAACATCCCTCTAAAGGAAAAGGAAAGGATATTTGGCCTACTTCTTTGTAGGAAGTAAGATCCCTACCACTGGAGTACCAACTCTCCCAAGCCCCTTCATTTGCAGATTGCCTTCACCCACCCCAAGGGCTTACCCTAAACCCAAACTTTTCTTAAATTTAAGTGCAGGAGTTCTTGAGTTTAGGTGAGTTGCTAACTCAGTCAAGCCCCCATTATTTCCATTCTCATTTATTTTAATTAATTAATTAGTTAATAAAATATTATTGTTATTTTTATTATTATTAAATGTGTCATCAAGTTTCTAGAGAGCATTTCTGAAATTTATTTATTTATTTCTGAAATTAAACTTGAGCAAGATACAATTGCATGTTGAGGGGACAAAGCAATTAGACACTAATTATATTATTTGAAAAAATATTGAAATTTTCACAAAAATAAAGTAAAATTCAAAGAACAAAAAAAAAATCATGAAAGAAAATAAAGATATTTGGAAATATTCAGGAATATTTTCTATTTCTCGACATGGAATCATCAAAATTAAACTAATTATTCCACAGACATGTATTTTTTTTTAGGTGCCCTTGTACTAAAGAATGATGAGGTTTTATGGTTTTGTTATTATTCTTCACACACTAAAGAGCATTGAGAGGTGGGTTCCAAAAAAAAGGTTCGGATGACAACAACAAGAGATTGTTGATCCCTAAATTTTGTATTTTGACTAATATGAAATGAAATGCCTTTCCTTTCTCTTTGCAATGAAGTCTTTCATTTGTGCCAAATAAAGAAATGAAATGTCCATAAATCCTTTGGCCAAGGGTTTTCTTGCACATAAAGTTTCGTAACGCCCGTGGAGAGGGTAGTTAGCTGGACTTCACGAAACTTGTAAAGCCCATGCAACAAATGGATGAGTTTTTTTTTAAAATCATCTAACAGGACTTCCCAATACACTATAAACAAGGGGTGTGTCACATTGTGGCCTTGTTATTTACATTAAAAAGTATCTTAAGGCAAAAAAAAGAATTATGGGAAACTCAAATATTTCACCATGCAAAAATATAATCTTCAAAAAGTCCTCTAAAATAAATAAATTTTTTTTCAAGATATTATAAATTTATAACTAATCTCAAGTTTCAACACAAGCCAAAATATCATCTTTCAAAAATCTTCATATAAAAATTAATAGACCGATTATTATTTATTACCTAGGGGCCAAAATCCCTTAAGCTACTATATACTCTATGATGAATTTAAACACAATATCTTTGCCTTGTAGGCAACAAGGCCAACAAACAACTAGGTCTTTAGTTGTTACATATCATAAATTTCAATTTTGGGGTGAGGTCTTGAGAGTGTGAGGACACTCCCCCCTGCCCAATCGATTGACCTCCATTCATGAAAGGCCAACTCTGCGCATCAAATTTAAGGCCTGCCCGAAGGATCAACCTCCATTCACGAAAGGCCAACTCTGCCCATCAAATTTAAGACCTGCCCGATTGATTGCTCAACCTCCATTCTCAAAAGGCCAAATCTGCCCGTCAAGTTTAAAAGGCCTGCCCGATTGAATGATCAACCAATCGACCTCCATTCCTTTTGACCCAGAAATTCTAGTTCAACAAAATCTTCACATAGTCCACACAAATTAAAATTCATTTTTTGTGATCTTTCTTCGATATAACCTTTGGCAACAACAACAACAACATTGGGGCCACAAAGTGAACCAGCACCCACCAGTGCACCATCAAGGATGGATGATATGTGATTAGGAAACAGTTTTCTGTTGGTTTCCAGTTCCCTGGCTAACCAGGGTGGTTAGCTTGGTTGCTTTATTTACTACCTATCAACTAGGTAGGTAGTAAAAACAGTTCCTTACATGTCTATATGTTAGATCTACTTCTTATAGAACAGGTTACCCCCAAGATGAAACTGGGTAATAACTCAGTTGAGGATCATCCACAACTGAGTTATTACAGAAAATCCTGTATATAAAAACCAAGGATGAAATTCATCCATCAAAAGTACAAGGCAGGTAAATGAGAACGCAAGTAGACATAACAACTCAAAGAAAAAAAATAAAAGCAGACAATCAACAAACCAAAAATAAGATCAAAATCGTATGCAAAATAGGACCCATGGCAACGAATTGAAATGACAATCAATGATAACAAAGAAAACCTAAAGGGTAATCGTAGTAATAATAGTGCGCAGTCAAGAGCTTGAGTATCTCTGCTGAACTGCTGTGGACTTGTTCAGATTGTGTGTTTTTAGACAAACTAGGAATGATTTGTGGCATCATGTATGATGGATGCCCAGCTTCTATCTATTGCTGACATTTTCTGCAAGTTTGGAATAAATTAAAAGAAAGTAAGATACATGATGATGAAGGGAGGAGAGGAAAAAAGAAAAAGAAAAAAGAAAAGTGTTCATCTCAATGTGGTTCTTAAATTGATGGTTCTTTTTGGCAAATATGACAAAGTATCACACATGTCAGATAGGTAGCATCTTTTGTGTGACCTGTGACAATTTAGGGTTTTGTCTCATGCTTTTGTGGTGGCAGGTAATCAAATTAGTTCTTTTTGGATGTGAAAATTTAAGTCACAGAGATGGTTTTGGATGTAATATAGCTTTTTGGATGTGAAATTTCAGGTCACAAAGATGGTTTTGGATGTACTATAGCATTTTGGATGTTTGTTGAATCCTATTATTAAAAGAAAGGTGTTAAGTTTGGGACTTGGGGGGGTTGAGACCAGTTGCAGGCAAATATTTAATTAAGTTTTTCATTCTAAATTTCTCTTTTTATTTTTTATTAATTAAAGTATTATATAACCCTCCTAAAAATCAAAGAACTGGTTTCACATATCTAACTACTATGATCTCCGAAAGAACTGTTTGAAAACTTTGCAGACCTTTTCAGTGAGGCGGGGGTGACCTTTTCTAATTAATCAAACCTAAACATGATCCCTATTTGTGTTTAGGTTCCTATTAGGAATAAAGGTCATTGCCCGATTTTTGCTTTGTTTACAATGGAAGGGTGCAAGTAAATATTTAACATATGGATATGAATAGGTAAATGTTAGGAGAAAAGATAAATTGGAATTTCTTGTTTATTCACACAAGTATGATATGTTAATTAGTGTGGGATTAGCAATCACTTACGCAAGCACCTTTAATAATTTCATTCCAAGCATTCTTATTGTGAGCACAATCAAAAGAGGTTCCAAGGGTGTATAGTCATAGTCTTGCCCAAGGTAGTTAATGCAAAAAATCAAATAAAAATAAATGATTTAAAAAAAAAACTATTTTAGTCACCATATATCAAGCCCATCATCCTTACATTTCACTACAACATGTGGGGATCACATATAACCTTAAGAATAACTTTTTGCAAATATCCCCATCTTACCACAACTCAAAGGAGGTAAACTTCAACTATACATATGAGCTAGGTTATAACAAAATTATGTAGGTTTGAAATATTTTTCCTTTTGATGAGGTAATGAATGTGGTAATGAAACAATTCACCAACCGGGCGAAAAAGGTACACATTTACCTATAAATTTACTCGTGGTTATATCTAGGTTATAGACTTACTCATCATCTTTTCCCCCATCTTTTGCAAATGTGAAACTAAAAGCAAAGAAGTTGAAGTATAAATGTGAATGTGGAACTTACATACTTACTAGACATCCTTTTGAATGAAGGTTTGTGCATTGAGTGTTTTTTTTGAAGTTTAAGAATGTAAACAATCATCTAGTATTATTCTTCCATAACTTTCTGAGACAAATTCCATCAAAATTTGCATTTTACAAAGTATATTATATGAAAGTGAGGGATGATTCCTCCCAAATTTGAACTATGATAAATCATGTGATTGTATGTTTTTTATGATTTTATTTGTGCATCATTTTTGTTTCAATTTGTATCAATTGTTTTTTTTGTTTGGTTTGTGTAGATTGACTTCACATGAAATTATGATTTGTGAATTTTCTTTAGTCTCATCCTTCAACTCTCACACTTTTTTTTGGGTGCAAGTTAAGAATGTGCTTTAAATTTACATTTCAACAAAACAAGAAATTAACAAGGTTCTTAACCTTGATACCACTTGATAAAGTTAAAGATATATTATTTATTACATCTCATTATGATAACCATGCATAAATGTTGTTGACCCAATTGTATATGTAAATATGCATTCATACATTTGCACTCATGTATTGATAAATTATAATAAGAATTGGTCTTATTCAGGATAAAAATGTGCCCAAAACCAATTCCAAATCAAGTAAGGTTGTATTAATAACAACACATGGATCAACAACAACCTTAAACATATTTATATTTAATCATGTTTCACCAAACTATATAGTGGGGTTTTTTGACAATGAAAATATTTTGTTGTAAAGCCTACCTACAATGATGGTCAAATATACTTTTTAAATTATTATTCAACCTTTGGTTGCTAACAATTTGACAATGCATAATTTCACATAAAAAAGAAGACTTGATATTTTTTCATAGAAAAATTATGGTAACAAAAATTGAATCCCATAATTCTTGAAATTATTCCCATTATTCAATTCCAAGTAATTACATGCACAAATGTTATAGTACTTATCTTTGTAGCATATGGTGACGTGAATGATAAAGTGACCACCAAAAATTGGCCATTTGTAAAGAGTTCTTATTATTCATCTATAGGACCTATAGTTTTGGATGATGAAATTGGTGGTTTTTTTGTCTACAAATTTTTGTTGGGTTTTCCCTATTTTTGGGAAAATGTGTTTTTTCTACTATAAATTCAACTTTTTTTCTATTCTTTTGGAAAATTTCTCCAAATTTGTGATATCACAAAATTAAATAAAAAACCCTTGGACCATGAAACTATCATATTATCTTCAGCAATAACTCGTTTAGGTGAAGTCATTCTAAAGTGAGGTATGTTTGCTATGATTTCTTTGTGGTGTGGAAATGGATTAGGAAAGGAATTCTTTTTTCTTCTTCTTAAGAATAATAAATTAGAATGAATACTAAATTAAAAGGTATATATTTTTTCAAATTTTGTGCGGTTGAAAAAGTGACGACAAGTGTTTTTAAATTTAAAAAAAAAAAAAACACCAAATTTAGTCAAGAGTGCACTGAAAAATCACAAGCCTCCAAATTTTTTTATCACTACACTACAAAAACTGACCAAAGAAAAATAATCCTTAAGACTCCCCTTTGTTCTTTTTTGCCTTGTAAATTTGAGTAGGGCAGAAAGAAAACGGGCAGTTGACCTCGGGCACCACTTAGCCGCCTAGCTGCGTTGGTCTCAAACCGCAAAGCGGTAGAGCGGTAGAGCGGTAGAGCAAGAAGGACATACTCTTCTCCTCCTCGTCGTCGTCTTCTGGTTCTCGTTCCCGTTCTGTCGTTGCAGCAGCAGGCAGACTCGGATATCAGACTTTGAGAGTCTTGAGTCTTGACTCAGTCGGAGGTACTGCGGCACTTGCATTCTCAATTTACACTTCCTTTTCCGTTGTGGGTCTGTCACAGAAGAATCCACTTCTCCTTTTTTTTTTCCCCCCTCTTCTCTCTTTCTTCTGCCTGGATTGCAAGGAAGACCAAGTCCTGGCTTCTTCTGCAGCAGTGGTAGTAGTAGTAGCTGTGGAGGTTGTTGTTTTTGTTGTGTTTTTTTTTCCCTCTTTTGGGTCCTCCTCATTCGACTCCCATTCTCCATGTCCACGCCCAAAGACGGACTAGCTTTGCAAAATCTTTCCACCTTAGGAGGAGATGCTGGACTCTCTTCTTGTATGTACTTTCTTGGGTTTTCAGTTGCCAATTTTGTTCTTCTTGTTGTTGGTTTTCAGTTGTTGTTGTTGTGTGTTTCAGATGCTCGGATTGTGACGGAAGTTCTCTTTCTTGCCAGGAAACCAGAGCATCAGTAAGATACGAAGGAATCGAGACCCTGAGAGAGGGAGAGAGAGATGGGGTGTGTGGGATCCAAGGTGGAGAGTGAGGAGGGAGTGGCACAATGCAAGGCAAGGAGCAGGTACATGAAGCAAGCAGTGACATCACGTCATGCCTTGGCAGCTGCACACTTGTTCTACGTCCATGCCTTGAAAGCTACAGGCTCTGCACTGCGACAATTTGCAGAAGGACAAGAGAAACTCTCTGCATGGGGACCACCAATTGCTCATCATCATCCTTCTCCTGCTCCTCCTCCTCCTCCTGCTACTCCTGCTGCTACTACTCCTGCAGCAGCAAAAGCAGCAGCAACCACGCAGGAGGAGCAACAACCCAAAACTCCACTCACTCCCAACACCCCTAGTCTTTCTCAAGCTTTAGTGCAACCACCACCGCCACCACCACCCATGCCTCCTTCTCCTCTGTCTCCCATGCTGCCTCCTTCTCCTCCACCACCACCATCTCCTCCTCCTTCAAAAATTGAGCCCCACCCACATACTGATCCTGGAGCTACTACAAGCCTACCATCATCCCCACCACCACCACCACCTCCTCCTCCTCCTCCTCTACCAGCAGCAGTGGCAAGAAGAGCTTCTTCAGCTCAAGCTTCACCTAGAGCTTCTTCACCTCGAGTTTCTTCTTCTTCTACTACTTTGTCACCCATTCCTTTCACTCCTTTGTCTCAAGAGCTGCCTCCTCCTTTGATACCTCCAGTGACACCGAGGGATGATGACTGGCTTGCACAAGCTCTACCACCTCCTCCACCTCCTAGTAGTGGCAATGAGGATGATGGTGGAAACAGAAACAACAGAAGCAGAAGAAGCAGCAGAACAAGAAGCAGAATAACAACAGCAAGTGTTGCTTCCACAAACACTTGGGATGAATACTTTCTCGATCCATTCAGGCCATCATCACCCATCTCCTCCGTCTCTGCCTTCCATGTGAATTACATGGAGCGCCAACCATCAAAGGCGGAAACACATCTTCTTCTTCTGCAGAATCATGATGATGAGGAGAATAACCATGTCCAAGAATTCTGCCACATGCAGCAGCATGAGCATGAAGAAGAAGGGCAAGGACTTCGAGGACTTCCAGACCTTGAAGATGGGGAGGACAATGAAGTTGATGATGATGATGATGATGAGGACGATGATATCGATGGACCTCGCCCTCTGGTAAACCCAACAACAACAACACTCTCCCTTCCTTTCTCCCTGCATGTTTTCTTCTCAAGTTTGAATGCCGATCAATCAATCAACAATCATGGCACCCAGCTTGCATATCTTTCTTGCATTTCCTTCTTGCAAGAATTTGTCTAAAACCCATTTGTCAGGACAATTGCATATGAACAGATTTGTCAGCAGAGAGAAAGTGTAATGCTCATCATCCTGCTGCTAAATTCTGGAGTTGGGTTTTTGGTTTTCCCCTCAGGACAGATTTGTCAGCTGAGAAGAGTGCAATGCTTGTCGTCCTGAGCTGCTAAATTCTGGAGTTGGGTGTTTGGTTTTCCCCTCAGGATTCTGATGATGCAAAGGGTGTGGAGTCAACAACAAGTGACAGAGCTCTTCAAGCATTGGCAGTCACTCAAATTGCGGTTGCTTCAACAAGTGCCAATGATGATGGAAAGGGAATGAAGCATGATCATCATCATCATAATATGGCTGTCACTCCTGTTGCAGCAGCAGGACAAGTACTACCTAGGGGACAAGGGCGAGAGCTTCTGGATGTTCTTAGGGAAGTTGATGACATTTTCTTGAAGGCTGTCGAGAGTAGTGATGCTGTGTCCAAGTTTCTTGAAACCAGAAAGTTGCCTTCTACTTACTCTGATGGGCTTAAAGGTAAGGTGACAGATCTTCTGCTTCTCCATCTTCTTCTTCTTCATGGTCTTCTTCTTCACCAAAAGGTTGCATCCATCAGTGCATGTGCTTCAGGTTTTTTTCTCCTCTTATTTGATGACGCACTTGTATTTCTTTCTGGAATATGAGCAGGTGTGGGTGAGTCAGCAAGAACGTTTTTCAATTCCCGGAGTTTTAACTCACCTCCAGGTCATATGAGAAGCGCAAGTATTTTGGATGACAATGGCAGTTTCAGTGGAAGCATGAGAAGTTTGAGCAATTTGAGCAGTATAACTTGGAATGATGAAGGCAGTGGTGGTGGGGGCAGTGGTGCTAGTGGGAGTCATGTTTTGACTCTGGATCGCTTATATGCTTGGGAAAAGAAGCTCTACAATGAAGTCAAGGTAATTCTCACCTGGCCTTTCAAGCATAATCCATAGAAGTCTACTATCTCAGTTGGATTGTTGAGATCCAGTTTCTGTGTCTTCTTGGTATGGAAGAAGAAGTGGCGGCCTACTTATCCTCCTCCATTTGTTTGTGACCGGCAGGAGGAAGAGGTGCTGAGGCTTGAGCTGGAGAAGAAGTATGTGATTTTTGCACGACAAGAGAAGAAGGGCGAGGAGTCAACTATGACAGAGAAAACCAAGGCAATTATAAAAAACCTCCAAACCCGCAAGCATGTTGCCAGTCAAGCTGTTGATGCAGCTGTTGTCAACATCCAAAGACTACGGGACGTAGAACTATATCCACAACTGTTAGAACTGCTACTTGTGTGAGTTTTCATCTGTTCTCTGGAACTGTGTTGATTTAAGCTGCATGATTTAAGCTTAGCGCACAGTTGCAGCTACTTCCACAATAATTGATGCAGAGTTTTGTACCTTGCCACAAGGGAGAAAGATCTCATAACTTTCCACAAGTACATCCACTGTATTTGAAAATGTACATTGTGGAACAGGTCCTCTCTCCCCTTACTGAAAGTGTAAAATTGATGTTGAAAGGGGCTGAAGAGAGAGAGAGAGAGAACCTCATTGATTGTTGCTTTCTTGGGCAGGTTGATTGCAATGTGGAAGGACATGCGGGATTGTCATCAAGCCCAGAGAAGAGCATTGGAAGCCATGAACTCAATTCACAAGGGAGCACCTGCGGAACCTACAACTGCCTTTCATCATCAGTCCACTCTGAACCTTGAAATTTCACTTTTTAAGTACTATACTTTTCCTCAAAAAATATGCCTTCTGTTATCTGTTTTTTCTTTTTCTGGTTTCTGTTCATATTGAAAATCTTGAAATTTTACAACCAATCGGTAGGAGGAACTCACTCACTCACTCATCTGTTTCTTTCAATGTTGTGGGTAGGTGGGGAGATGCGTTTGTCAAGGTTGTGGCAATGCTCAGAAATTACATGAGGAATCTGAATGGGTGGTTACGACTGAGTGTAAGCTTCCACATGGGCTTTGATGACCATGGAAACAGCAGAAATGCACGCTTGACAAACGGATTCACATCACCTACACCACTTCTCTCCCCACGCCATAAAGCAGGCACTACTCCAATTTATGCGTTTTGTCAACAATGGCAGCGTTCACTTGACACTCTTCCTGATAAAGATGCACCTGAAGCTATTCTGAATTTTGCTGCTGTTGTTCGAGATATGGCTCGCTTACAGGAGCAGGAATTTAGACATAGACAGAAAGCAGAGCGGTATAAAAGGGAGGTGGAGAAAAGAGAAGCTGCACTTGCCAATGCAAGGAGTCGTGACCACCACCAGAGCATCATACCATACTCCACAGCTGAACAGCAAGGAGGGCAGCAGCAGCAGCAGATGCCTGAAGAAAATACAATTCAGGAGAGTGCTGAGGTGGCTGAATGTAGGATTCGGTTGGACTCAGCCAATAGGAAATACACAGAGGAAAAAGAATCAGAGCGCAAGTCTATTCAAGACACTCGGTTCATGACCCTTAATTCTATGCAAACCGGACTCTCTCAAGTCTTCCTTTCCATGGTGACATTCAGTGGTGCAACTGTAGAGTCATTTGAAAAGCTTCAGTCTTTTGCTCAAAACAGCAAGATTTCTCGAATAACAGATGAAAATTCCGATCCTCACATTGGCCACCATACCACATGAGAAGTACCATAGGCATCCTCCTCTTAGAAATTACCAGAAAAAAGGATTTCACCTTTAGAAGAAACATGGAAATGTTTATACTCTGACTAATAAAATATGCTTACTGCTAGAGGCACAAGTTGAATTTTCTTGACAGAGATTTAGAAAAGTTAGAAATAGTTTGTAGTGTGATTCCCTTGTTTGCCATGTGCACAGCTAGCTACACACCGCATATTTTATACAAACAACAGCAGACACATTTACTTACAAAATGAGCTTCCTTGCCATGTATACAAGCAACAGGGAACAATACAGACAATTGAGTATGGGTCAGTTCCCTTGAGTGCGTTTCCCGACAAAGTGCAACAGGATGTAGTAATGCCTGTTGTTTCTCCAAATGGATTTATGCACATCTGATGGAACCACTGCAGAATAACATATGCCATAGACATGTCTAGAGGGTGTCCTACTTCCACCTTTGAGGTAGGTATCAATAAACAGTTGTCCATGTTACAAACTTTGAATTTTTCTTGTTGAGAAGGAATGATGTGACGGAGCTTGACTGAATTTTCATAAAACACAAAACTGAACTATTGGAAAGCAACAATATGAAGTTTATGTGACAACAAAACTGTTCTCTACTTTGCAAAAAAATGCTCTTGTCGGCTTGACCCAATTTCATGACACAAAACCCCACTGTTGCAAAGAAACAACATGAAGTTTCTGCAACAAAAGACACAGTCTACCATTCTTCACAAAAGAAGAAGCTCTGATGGGCTTGACCCAATTTCATACAACACAAAACCTCACTGTTGCAAAGAAACAACATGAAGTTTACTATACTTTGGAAAAGAAGCTCTGATGGGCTTAACCCAATTTCATACAAGATGAAACCTTGTTCATTGTTGCAAAAACAACATCAAAGTTTCCTTGGACCATCATCAAAAATCACAAATGGCAATCCTGAAGCATTACTTTGGTTCCAGTGCCCATCTATTATGATGATAATGATGATGATGCACTTGGAAGACACTCTAAGAAAGAGGAACGGGAAAAAAAAACACCATTGGCTGAAGAGAATATCTGTCTGTCTGTCTAAGAAGGTACAAGAGTAGGAAGAAAAGACATCAACAAGGATTCAACTTTGGCAAAAGAAATTGCTCCCTCATGACGGCTTCCAGGTACCTCTTTCCCATCTATGAACAAAATCAAGGTTGGTAGACCATAGACTTTGTACTTTTCGACCAGTTCCGAATTCTCTGTGGTTTCAACCTTCACCACCTTCACCTGTCCAGAATATTTCTGCACAGAAAGGAAAAACAAAGGCCCCACTTTGTCAGTCCCCCTCCCCTCTCTTCACAGTTTAGATGCACATAGCTCTTGAACAACAAACACATGAACTGGACCAATGAAAACATAGAGATAAAGAGTTCCTTTACACACACCCACTCAGTCAGTTGCCAGCCCTGCCCTCTCTTTAGATTTCAGATGCACAGCTCTTGAACAACAACAAACACATGGATCAAAGCACTTCCAATGAAAACACAAGATCAGAGAGATCCATCAAGCAAAACACAGCAATCCCATGCGCTTGCTGGAGAATTCATCTCAAGCCACAAAGAAGAAGAAGAAGAAGAAGATGCTGATGATGATGATGAAGCTGAATTCTTCCTTACATTGTCATGATTCTGTTGTTTTTGCAGGAGAAGCAAGTGCAGGTTTTATGGGCATACATAGTAGCCATGTGGTTTGCAAATCCATTGCAAAGTTGAAATAACAAACCATATGTTTATGGATGTCTCCCTCCAGCATCTTTGAGAGTGCTCAAAAAATGGTACTTCCTTCTGCCAGTCTTCAAAAGAGGGTACAGAAACTGTGATGCTTCTTCTTCTAGTCTGAAACAGGAGGAGCAGGGGGAGCAAGAGGAATTTAAGAGGAGGAGGAGGAGAAAGGGGAATGGAGAAGGGAGGAAAGAAAGAACAAACACCTGATCAATTTTGTCCATGGATGGTGCAACGAGCTTGCAAGGTCCACACCAAGAAGCCCAGAAATCCACCAAAACAGGTACTTTTGATTCCAACACAACTTCATCAAACTCCTTCTCGCCGATGCTTGGCGCCCCTTTGCACTTGGTGGTGGTTCCTCCATAGACCCTAATTCTGGTTGTTGTTGTCGCAGCCTCAAATCCGCTGCACTTCCTTCGCAATTGTCTCTGCTGCTGCTGTTGTAAGCTCTTTTTTCTCGTCTCCATTCTGCTGCTCTTGTTTCTCAAGCTCGAAACCAACACTTGAGGCTGCCTGCTCTGCTGCTGCAGCACATTCCTCCGCCCATTCTCGTGGCCGGCAAAGTTTGCAATCCTCGCTGCTGTTGTGGTGCTCAAATTGGTCGACATCATCATCATCCCCTCTTTGCAATTTCTCGCTCTCTCTCTCTCTCTCTCTCTCTCCTCTTCTTCTTCTGCTTCCACCCAGTTCCGTTTCTGGATCCTGATGAATGTGCAAATACCTGACGCTCCGAGCAACACACATGTAGAGACCTCCAAAAAGATTCTCTACCCCCAACTCCGTTTTCTACTCTGGTTTGTTTCTATATATCCTCCACTCCGCAATTCAAGAGAGACAGGCACAGACAGACACATAGATCTCTCTGCAAAACAAACAGCAGAAAGATTCTCAACAACTCTTCCGCTACTTACCGCATTTTCTCATCCTCTCTTTTGATTCTGCACAACTATATACCCAACAGGATCAGAAGTTGTAGGACCCACAACAATTGCTTGCTGTACATAGATTGCTTGCCCACTCATTCTTCTTCTGATGACCCATTCCTTCACTTGCATGCATCCTCTCTAATCTTCTCCTGCTGAATTCTTCGCGCCTCTGAAAGAAAGAAAAAGAAGCAAGAGAGGCAAACCAACCCATTTGCCGGCAATCTTCTTGTGCCCCTTCCCTTTTTCAATCAGGATTTGTTTTTGTGTGTGTGTCTCCCCCTCATTTGCACTTCTGCTAAGTAGTTTCACCACTTCACAGTCTTCCTGTCGGGAGTTTTCCAGAGTGCAGCCATTGATGGATGGATCCAAAAGGGCAGCAAAAAACCTGCAAACATCAGCAGAAAGGGGGGCGACAGAACATTCAAATCAGGAAGGGAAACGTGAAGGGAAAAACATATGCGTAGTATATACATTTGTGGAGTCAGGAGAGCAGAAGACAGAGAGAGAAGAAAACAGCTTGACGGTTTGCTTGCTTTGCTTGCTGGCTATGCTCAGAGGATATGCATGGGAGAGATATGTGTCTGTGCACTTGTGGGATGCCTAAGGCATTCTTAGAGACAATTGGGAGAGAATGAATTGGTGTGCAGCAGGAAGCATGGATATTGGTTTCTCTGAGAGTTAGACACCATCATGTGCTGTTGTACCCACACCTCCTGATCAGAAGGAATTTTCAGGTTGTAAACTTCTAGCTATCTTCTTTAATGGTGGTGGTGGTGTATATGTGTATTCAGCAACATTATGTTGATAAAGTGTGTGTGGAGTTTTTTTCACAACATGACTGATGATGAACTGATGATGAACTAATGATATCCCTTTGTGTAAAATCCACATCACTAACTCCATTTTATATGATGATTCTCGTATTGCAGAAATTCTCATATTCACTGCTCAGTGAAGGTGAAACCAGTGCTGGAGTCATAAGAGGCGGTGCTCTCATTGACATCACAATCACTAACAATCTGCTTTGTCACAAGATGCAAGTAGAAATCTATACATATTCAACACATAGGGTACAATCTATACAGAATCAGTGATGCAACAGCAGCAGCAGGCAAAAGCTTTTGCCAGAAAAATCGTTACACAAGCTGTTGTAAAGCAACTATGTAAATAAAGACCAGAAAGGACATGCTAATAATTTCCTGTCTTTCTGTTAGGTCTTTTTGGATAGAGCTTATTTCTAGATAGAGCTTATCAAAAACCTCAAGTTGATACAGTAATCTCTCAACCGAAAGTCACTGAACGATCAGCACTCCAAAGAAGGAGCCTCAGTAGGAAGGCAGGCACACTTGCACCTTTTCCAATTGACTATATATATATATGTATGTATGTATGTGTCTTTTCCCACAAGCAACATGAAGCTCTATCTACAAAACTTTTTTGCCTCTGTTGAAGATGAGAAACCTGCAATGAGATGGAATTGAAGGCTGCTGCCGCTGAGATGGGAAGTTGTGACAGGCTCTCTCAAGAAATTTTACCTTTATAGCAATTGACAGTGTGAAGGAGTTTAGGGTTTAGACCACATCCAGCAATGTAAGATAGCTTCTTGCTTTGAGTAAGAGAGATGTTTTCATCTGGCGAGAAGTGCCTTGGGTGGTGGTGCTGATGATGATGATGACAAACAACCATACACCACCTCTCCTCTTCTGCTGCCTCCCACTCCTCTTCCATTGTCATGATGATCCTTAGTAGACTGGAGACTCATCCAGCTTTTTGCACGAGTCAGCAATGATTTTCCTGCATCAACCCATCAATGCCAA
Source organism: Sphagnum contortum (assembly GCA_963920785.1). Taxonomy (NCBI): domain Eukaryota; kingdom Viridiplantae; phylum Streptophyta; class Sphagnopsida; order Sphagnales; family Sphagnaceae; genus Sphagnum; species Sphagnum contortum. The sequence continues at coordinate 19,363,131 of OY987279.1, read as the reverse complement.
AACCAAGCATGCTGAGATCTTTGTTGCCAGTTGCTATTTGAAGCCCAGTTTTCTCCAAAGAAATCTCAAAGGTAAAGAAGAAAGAATAAGGTTCTGAGTAGTAGAGTGCTTGTTGCTGACCTGAGGAGCTTCTACCATTTTCTGCAGTCAAGGGTGGCTTATTACTCCTACTACTACTGCTCTTCTGTTGTTGGTTCCCAACAGATGAGCTTCGCACTAAATTACTACTGTTGTGTTTATTCTCCTTGCCAACTCCTGATCCCATTCTCAGCAAGCTGGGTACTACTACCCCTCCTGCTAGTGGAGGTAATTCCATCCCCTCCTCCACATCCTGTCTTCTCAAATCCATGCTGCTGCAAGTTGATTTAAGATTAGCAGCACTGTCTTTCACCTCAACCTTTTTCTCCTGCTGCTCCCTGGATCTTGTCAATAGAATACCACTGTCAGCTTCTTCAAAGAGTTTGCTGTCATTCTTCAAGCTGATCCTGGAGTCAGTCACAGACTTGGAAGACAACACAGCCACCACCGCTTTTGTGCCAACCTGAACATTTGCAGCTGTCACCACTGAACTGCTGCTCTTGATCACAGCCTCAGCTGCAATTCTCTTCCTCTCCGCTGCCTGGCGGGCAGGTGGTAAGGGAAGAAGAGGTGGTGGTACTGTCTTGGAGCTGCTCAGTTTCATGTCTGCTGGATCCAGTAATGCTTGTGCAGATGGGATTGCTGTTGTTATTGTAGTAGAAGAGTTCATCAGCTTTCTGGGAGGAAGCTTAGTTATCAAAGCTGGGAGGGGCTTGGATGGAGTTCTTGTCTTGTGTTTTGTAATAGCTGCAGTTTTTGCAGTTTCTGGCTTTGCTTTGGAGGAGAACCGTTGAGGGAGCCATTTCTTTGTCTTCTTGCTTCTTGATGATGACTCCTCCACCTTCTTCACAGCACTACTGAGGGGTAGTACTAAGGGTGGTGGCGACAAGGATACAGGATTTACTGAGTGACTAATGATCACCTTGTTGTCACCAGTCTTGGGTGAATACATGTCTGCTGCTGCCCTGCCTGGTTCTTCTTTGGTTGCTCGTTTCTTCACAACTGCAGTTCCCTCAGTGGTGGAAATTTTGCAGAGACGAACTGTCTTCCCATCTATGCTGCCCAGCTCTGATGAACGCCTGAGTTTCACTTTCTTCTCCATGCTACGACGCACTGCCACTCCATGACTGGGATAAGATCTGCGACATGATGATGCCAGAGCTGGAATGTGCTTGGGTGTTTGTGACTTGCTCACAATTATGCCAGATCTTCTTCTTTCAGGTAGTAGTACGGGAGAAGGAGCAATTTTGTGTGCCTCAAGAGATTGAAAGCTTCCTGCAACAGAACCCGATTTTGCACCCACAACTACCTTGAATAGGTGTGGTGGTTTTGCTACATTTCGTTTGTTGGCAGTTGAAGTTTTCATGCTCAGCAGTGTCGCATTTGGAAGCAGAGTTTTGTCATTGCTCAAATCCACAAAGGCAGTTGTCATCATCTCTGTTTTCTGCACTGTTTCTGGGGACTTTGCATCGGCGTCATTGCCATACCCATCAGGTGCCATCAAGGATGGTAGTAGAAGTCTATGTGCTGTCTGGAATGAGTCGTCATCAAAGCTCTTCTGTAAGTTATCCTGGATAGAGCCACCTGCAAAAACGTTCTTTGCAATCTGCTTGGCAAACTGACTCGCCATTGAAATCTCAGAGACAACCTCATGCATTTGTTTGGCAGCTGTTGACCACTGGCTCCACGTAGCTGCTGCAGCAACAAAACTCCCCATTACTGTACTACATTCCTCAGGACTACTATACTTTGCCCCTAAACCAGCCCCTAAACCCTAAACCTCCCTCTCTTGTATAGATCTCTATCTCTCTCAGTGGATGCTAGAGATTCAAGCTTCTGTCATGTAGAAATCTGCAATCTGCAACTGAGACAAATTTTTTTGACATGATTGACATTGAAAGGATTGTACCTGGAGATGGCTCTTCTTCTGCCTCAGCTTTTCTCAAGAGGTTCAATATCCTGCACACATACCAGCAGTGGGAGGTTCTCGATTATTGTTGGGTTTTGATTTCAGTTGGAGACGAGAGAGTTTATGAGCTTTTTCCTTGTTGTTCAAACTGTTGTTCCTCTTGAGCTCGATTGTGTGTGCCTTCTTTTTTTTGTAAACACTTTTGTTGCAAAAATGGAACTCGACCAAAACCTACCTTTATTCTACAGAAGACAAATGGTAGTAAGCAAACAAGCATGGGGTTGGTTGCGAGAGGATAATGGATCCTCTGAAGCACCTGCTGGATGTGTTCTTTGCTGGATCTCCAGGAGGATGTAATGCTGATATACTGCATTGAAGCTCCTGCATCTTTGCCACCACTTGCTCCACCTGTAGCAATTTGGGTTTTCTCAGGCACTACGATACACCAAAAAATAACAGCAAGAGACAGACAATCTGTGCATTTGCAACGTACTCAAGCTCTTTAGTTTCGACTGAAGCTAGATGTGAGAACCCATAAACGGCATTCATCTCATGACGAAGTGCAAAAAGAAGGGCAGAGGGAGGAGAGATATTTACATCGGAAACACTAAGTAGCAGGAGAGTGGAAATGTCGGACGCCATGAGCTCCAAACCACCCCCCCCCCCCTAAAAAAAAAAAACAAAGAAAGAAAGAAAAAAACTGGAACCCAATGGAAAGAATGTGGAATCATTCACACGCGCAGCTGCATCATCATCTGCATCATGGAAGAAGCGCAACCAAAGAAGAAGAATCTCATAGAAACAATTAGAATGTCAGAAACTCCAACAGTGGACACAAGAGGGAAACAACAACTCTGGCAACCATGAGGAGGAGCAGCTCCACCTCCATATCGATGCATGGGGGTATTCAATCAAAACAACCTCCTCTTCCTCCTCCTCTGCTTCTCCTCTGGTCCTAATCCTCCTCCTTCCTCCTCTTCAAAGGAATTATCAGCAGCAGCAGCAGCAGCAACAATGACAACATCCAGCTAAGACAAACTGCATCATCATCATCATCATCATCATAAGGGTTGTATATGAAGAAGAAAGAGGAGGAAACTTGATGACCAAACTACTGGCACAACTACAAACGATGCTGTCAAAGCTCTCCCCAACAAAAATTGAATTGCTACTCCAACCCAACAACAAAAAACCCCAACAATCATCATAAACCCAAGTAGTTAGTTAAACAAGGCTAGAAAAGAATTGAGACACATGTGAGGAATAGAAGGAAAGCATGGCAGCCACCGCAACGGTAGGATTCAGAAACTGGCTACTAAAAATACAAACTAACTGGTCTAGTACAACAACCTCTATTTATTTTATTATTCCAGTCTGAGAGAGAGAGAGAGAGAGAGAGAGAGAGAGAGAGAGAGCTGTTGAGGAACTCTTTCTCTCACCACCGGAACTATACATAAAAGTGGGTGTTATGTTTTGTCACAAAACTTGACAAAACATAATAATACCCACTTTGTTGGTCTTGCCTACCAGGGCAAGGATATTGTGTTTAGATTCATTATAGAGTATGGTAGCTTAAGGGATTTTTATAAGCCCCTAGGTAATAATAATAGGTCTATTTATTTTTATATAAGGATTTTTGAAACATGATATTTGGGCTTGTGTTGAAACTTGAGATTAGTTACAGAGTTATAATATGATCTTGAAGGATTTTGGTTTCTTTGAGAGGATTTTTCAAAGATTAGATTTTTGCATGATGAAATATTTGAGTTCCCATAATTCTTCTTTTGCCTTAAGATACTTTTTAATGTAAATGACAAGGCCACAGTGTGACACACCCCTTGTTATTTCATGTATAGGAGAAGGGTACGGCCAGAGGCCCTTCCTTGTTTTGAGGTGCTGCAGGGCACTAGCGCACGTAATGGCCACTGCAAAACAAGGAAGGGCCGAGAAAGGCCCTTCTCCATCCTAGAAACCTGCCCTAATTTTCAGAGGCCATGAGCTTCCACTTCAGAAGGTCCTTGCTGAGTTCTTGTACCTGGCAATGTTGGTGTAAATAACCTACAAAAATTAGGGCAGGTTTTCATGTACCTATGCCTATTAGGAGCATATTCTGTATAGGGTAAAAGCCTGCAGCCATGGGCTTTACTGGAATAAGAGCTCGTTTTCGGTAAAGCCCATTTCGGTAAAGCCCATGGCTGAGGGCTTTATGTAGGGTAAGGAGTTGCTTTGATTTTTTTCCCTTGTGATACTCGGCATGTAGCATGGGAAAAAACCAAATAAAATGGGGGACAATTTAAAAGATGAATGCGCTGCTCTGGTCACCCAAACGGTGGAGGGAAAAATATTCATTGGTTAACATGCCCTCCAATTACACTAAAATAAAATGGGAGCATGTCTTTATCAATGTTGGGCAGTTCTCATTTTTTTAAAGAACCAACTAAGGTTTGTTCTCACAATACTTTTCAAAAATTGTCCCCGTTCTTGGAATTTTATTTATTTATATTGTGATAGGCCTACACGTGATGGGTTCAGATTTCCCCCAAATAATTACAAGTCAATCTTTAGGTAGGCCGGTTTTCACATTTTTCATGATAATTGGTTATCATTCATCAGTTTTCCAAAACACCGATTTGATTTTTAAAATTGTAAATTCATTCATTTTCATTTGAACTGATTTTCAAGAAAAGTAAAAAAAGAAGAACCTAGCGTGTAAGCGCCTAGACATCACCCTGCAAATGACATGTATACCACTCATAGGTATCAGGCTTTTAGACTAACCTATGATACCCTAAATGGTGTTTAAAACTGGTTATTCTCACGACGATGAGAACCTCCAAGTTGGTATTCCCCATTCTCACCAGAAAGTGAGAACCAGTGGGTTGTTGCATTGTGAGAATTGGCCCGAAACCCTTGTCAATCTTTAGGTGGGCCCTAATACCCACCCAACATTGGTCTTTATGGCTAAGGTAAGACCTAAGGAGGAATAGGGTGTTCTTGAAATGAGGGCCCACCTAAGGTACATACAACCAAGGGGGGGGGGGTGCTTATTTTAAAGACATCCACTCCAAAGGGGCCTTATTTCCGCACAGGGGGGCATCAATTAAATGAGCAAATTATGCCAAGCGCACCTTCCTCCCCACACCCCCCCCCCCAAAATGTTCACCCAAATAGGCCCTCTCCTCTACAACTTGTGTATTTTGTGAGCAAAGTTTCAATTTAGATAGTAGCAAAATAAAACAATTGTGTAATCCCTTACATGTAACACTAGGGAATGGATTCCTTAATCAATTTTGCCACGCTTGCTAAGTTTCTGAGTAAAATACATGGCCCCTAGGGCACATTTTGCGTCCACAATATTCTCGTTTCAAGTGACTCACTTGGATCACATTAATAGGCCTTGTGTCCTAAGTGATGAATTATTGTTCTCACATTAGCAAAGCACTAGGAAATAGAGTGAACATTAAGGGTGCATTCCCTGGCATTAAGGAATTTTGCTTGTTTATATTGATAAGCATTTTAGTCTTAGCAATTCTTTGTATAGTAAATTAGTCTTTTATACAAATCACATACATATATGTTATACTTGTCACACATATACATATAAATATACATTGCATCAGTCATTTCAATTTGTTGTTTAAGCATACATATAGAATCAGTGGGTGTCCAAGAATGGATGCATGATTCGCTCCAATTAGCATTCATCAAAATCAACAAATCAAATAGTATAACCAAAGATATTTATTGATTCAACACTTGATTGGATGAATGGTTCTTTGGCCAAAAACATAAAAGAGAAAGAAATAAAGGAGGTTTAGTTATTCAACAAATATAGTGGATTTATATGATGTAATTTATTAATGCAATGGAGTGGATTCTTGAAATGTGGTTGAATTATTATATTCTAACTTTTACACATTGGCTGCAACATTGTTTCAAATGGTGATTAACAAATTAAAAAAAATCATATAATGCTTCCGTCAAAAGAAAATTTGTTGCACATAACTTGGGAAAAAATAGTATATTTAAGCAATGGCCAGTGACAACTTTTAAAAATATCAAGAATCACATGAGTTAGTAGGCCACTTTTCCTTAAGGTTGAATGGCCTATCAAGTTGCTTTAAGAAACCTATGATAACTTCATAAATTTTGATTTTTCAAGGAAGAGATCAATTGTGGTTCAACACAAAAGACTTTTTGAACTTTCATAGGTTCTAAGTTCTTAAACAAGTTCATTGAAGGTATCACAAGATGAACATCAACACAATGTTGAATGCTTTAAAGTTCATATATGATCTTCCATGTCTCACTTTTTGCGATCAATACATGAGATTTTATACAAAAGGTTTTTGAACTTAAGGATCAAAAAGCATAAATTTCACTTTAGGTATTATAACAAAAGCAATTACACACCCTTAAAGTTCAATTGATTTTCAATGGTTGACTTTCAGAATGATACATGATATTTGCATAAAAAACATTTCAACTTCCAAAGGATTCAAAGCAAGAATTTCTAAGTATTTAAGGAAGTGCTTTTGAAATATCATAACAAAAATATATGTATATTTCTAAGTTAAAGCATGCGTAACAATAGTAAAATGGCCTTTCCAATATATTTTGGATGAAGTATTAAAATAAAAAAATGTAAAATTGTTTTGAACTAAAAAAAAATGTGCATGTTAACAATGCTTTATACTAATGTCAACCAAAGGAAATGACTATTCTCAATTGGTCAACCATAATGGGTTGTTGGCAAGGTAAAATAAATAATTTATTCTCCTTGTCACAAAAAGAAGAAGTTATAAACAAGTTTTAGTGTATCAAAAGTAAAAATGTTTTTTTTATTTAATGATTAACATGAGGATAATTTTTTATTTTATCACAACAATGTTGATTAATCACATATTTAATATGCATTCAAATAGATTTTTAAAAAATAATTGTACTTTTTTCCTTAATTTTTAGGTTGTCCAAACTTGTACAAGTAGGTGAAAATAAATGAATATTGAATATTCTTCATTTTCAACATGATGTAGCTTTAAAATGTATTTGTGAGTTTTCAACATTTAAATATTATAATAGAATATATCAAACTTTTAATGGAAAATATGTTTTTATTCAATTTGACCAATCATTTTCAAACATATTTGTTATCTACTTTTATTGTGCAAAATTTTTTCAAATTTTGTAATCAACTCATTACAAACTTAAAGAAAAACACCATGTTTTTATTATGTCATTTTATTTTTCAGTCTACTTTCTTTTACTTGTGCAAAAAATTAGACCATTTTTGGGTGCTATTAAGGGAGAAGTAGATTACATTGTTTTTGGGGACTTACAAGGCATTACAAATAGGGATAGGTCATTGGACATTGGTGATTTGAATTTTGCATTCTCATTTAGTTTTGTTGATTCATGTTGATGGTGATTTGTGGACTACCCAAGAGTGGGAGTTTTGGGGAAGTGAAGGACATTAGTAAAAACACAATTTTGGAGTTAAAGGAGATATGTATGTACTTGTAGAAAATTATAGATTTTGTTGTTAAATATTACAGATTTGGATTTGCTATTTGAAGACATTTTAGTAAAACATGGAATTTTGTTATAATTTTGTTGAAGTCTTTAGTAAACTAAAAAGTACAGACTTTTTCATTGATTTCCATATTCAATTTGTTGTGTGAGTTATCTGTGGTATTAAAGATATCATCAAAATGAACTATAATTATGTTTGTAATTATTTCAACATTAGATTATGTACAAATTATGGTTATCAGAAATAACCATGAATTTGGTGTATTAATGGATTGCAGATATGTGTGTGTTCAAAATCAATGTAGAATTATGAATGTGTGTGAATATTTGTAGTGCAAATTTGTTGTTACAGTAAGTGTGGAGTAGGTCTGGAAAAATAAAATCCACATTTACCTATTTCATGTGCACACATGAATTTTATTTGTAAAACCTATAGATTCATATGCACAAATGAACAAAAATACAAATCTGATTGGACTTTTGTGCACATACCAACTTGAATTGTGGAAAGTTACAAAATTTTGGGCATTATATTGAGAAACTTGAACCTGGACCACCAAAACATGGACTTTCAAGGAAAAATCAAACTTTCTTAACCACAAACTACATCCAAAATCATAAGCCATGGTCATTGACTACTATTGATTACAAAGACAATGCAATATGTGCATTCAAAGGCTAGCTCAAACAACCTAATGTCCACATATGCAAAGTTGCATTTAATATTTTGAAAAATAATGTTCTTGAATAAAGTAAAATTTAAAAATTGTGCACCTTTGGGAGTGACAATGAAATGAGCCTTTGAAAGTTTCGAAAGCTTCAGTTTTGAAGGTTTTGGTTTGGATTCATTGACCACCATAACCCTCAATCTTGTGACACCAATGGAACTCCACCAAGCATCGTGCATCTCCTTTTCACAACTTGGGTGGATGCATTTCAGTGAAGTGTTGAAATGAACAACAACACATCAATAATGATATATGCATTTATAAGAAACAAACATTTATGCCCACATAAGCAAAAACCCAAGCCCACAAAATGGGTAGTGTTCAACCATAAAGTGTTTTTTGAACATTATATCATTCATTTCAATGAAAGGTGAAGGCAATGTCATAACTTTACCATCTTGACTTGACCTAAATGTCTTTTTTCAAACTTAAAAAGAAGATCTTTAACTTCAAAATTATGCTTTGAAAAAATGATCTTTAGCTCCAAACCAAACAATCAATTATTTAAAATTTTAGACTCATTATTGATTCCTTCAAACTCAACTTCCCATTCACTTGCTAAGGTATGAAAAGTTTTGACTAAACCTTGTTGATAATGCACCATTTCCTTTCATTACTACAAAAGCATGTTGATTTGATTAAAGAATCAAGTAAAGAAAGATTTGGAGAGACATAGAAAAGACCATCTTGTCAATTTGGACATGTTTTGCATAACTAGGGTGGTTTGTTTGACTAGTAGACTATTGGACTATTTGACTAGTCATTTTGATTATTGGATAATGGACCATTTGACAAGTCAAATTTTTACCCCATTTTTTTTTATGGATTATTGCTAAATTTTTTGTGTGTAGGTAGGTCTAAATAGGTAGGTAGGTTGGTTATATATAGGTTTAGGTAGGAAAAAAGGCAAGTAGGTAGGTGGTAGCCTAGCCTAGCTTAACTTACCTAACTTAGTCTATTTAACCTTCTTAACTTAACTTAACTTAGCCTACCTACCCTAATTCTTTAAACATGTATATAATTTATAAGTATTATGGATTATAAATTATAAGTTACCCTTCACCTCCCCAATGATACACCAAGTCCTTACTAATGGACTACACCTTCCAACGTTGACAAAACTTGTCAAATTTTTTATTTCACATGTTTATTTCACATCATTAATTATGTAAGTACATAAGAAAGTTAGATAATTAGTAGGTAAGCTTGGTAGGTAGAAGGGTACGTAAGTAGATAACTTATAATCCATAGGAGGTAAATAGTTAGATAACACTACTAAGAATGCGTCCTAGTTCATTCTGAGTTTCATTAGATTTTGAGTGAAATTGGACATTTTTATCTAGTGAAATTGTTTAACCCCTAGTGAATGGGGATTAATTGCTATGGACAATGATTTGTTTTAGTAGTACTTAATGAAACAAGGTTATTTTCAAGTGAAATACAAATTTAACAAGCCATTCATTTGTTAATTAATTAACTAACCAGTATGGAAATCAATTAAAATTTAATTATTTAATATATAATAATATTGATAATTTCATGATTTTTAAAGCCTATTATTTATTGACACGTGTCACTACCTACGTTAGGTTAAAAACATAGCCTAGGTAGGTAGGTAGGCCACGTAATTAACCTAAGCACTTATTCTAGGAATGCGATATGAGAATATTCGGTCAACATACCATTGTTGACCACACAGAACACCACCCATGAGGTTTAATCCCTTAACCTTTGGAATGGGGGCAAACACCTTTACCATCAACCCACCACATTTGTTGTGATAATATGTTACATTACATTCTATTTATCAAATACTTCATTTTAAACATTACAAAAACATAAACTTTGAAAATTCATATCTTATTGAGATTTTGTTCAAATGAAATGATTTGAGTTTATTTTTTAAAAAAATTCAATAATGTACATAATTACATTTATTTCTTTTTGAAAATTTAAAATCATTTGAACAAAAAAAAAGTTGAATATCATTATTCAATGACCATTCTTTTGATTTTTTTTTAATAAATGGATTTTTTTGTTAGTATAATAATACTACCTATGTTAAGTTACTTTCAATATTACATGACTATTTTTCATTAATTTAAATTATTTCACCCTACATTATTTACGGCTATTTATGGTTATTCTCAATTACTTTTGGTTATTTTTGGCTATGTCACCCTAGGCTACTTTTGGTTAATTTAAGTTATTTTTGGCTATTTTAACTTATTTCACCTTGCACTATTTTCGACTATTGTAAGTTTTTTTTGGTTATTTTATGTTATTTTTGGCTATTGTAAATTATTCCAATTTAGATTATTTGTACAGTAGCCTCCCATCTAAGTACGCAACTTGAACCTGGGAGGAATGTGCGTACTTAGCCGGTAGGTGCGCACTTAAGACCAATCACTTTTTTTAGCCACAGCAGCAGCTTTTGCAACATCCTTATCAGTATCCTAAACCTAAACTTAAACCCTAAACCCGAAACCTAAACCTAAACCTAAACCTTAAACCCTAACTTAAACCTTAAACCTTAAACCTAAACCTTAAATCTAAACCTAAACCTTAAACCCTAAACCTAAACCTTAAACTCAAAACCTAAACCTAAACCCTAAACCTTAAACCCTAAATCTAAACCCTAACTTAAACCCTAAACCTTAAACCTAAACCATAAATTTAAACCTAAACCCTAAACCTTAAACCTAAACCCTAAATCTAAACCTAAACTTAAACCCTAAACCTAAACCCTAAACCTTAAACCTAAACCCTAAACCTAAACCTTAAACCTTAAACCTAAACCCTAAACCTAAACCCTAAACCTTAAACCCTAAATCTGAACCCTATTTTTTCAGGAAAATAATGCGTACTTTACCGAGATGCGTACTTAAACGGGTGCGTACTTAGGTGGGAGGCTACTGTAGTTATTATAAATTACTTTTGGTTATTAAAGGCTATTTCACCTTAAGTTATTGTTGACAATTCTAAGTTATTATAGGTTATTTGACCTTAAGTTATTTTTGTCTATTATAAATTATTTCACCCTAGATTATTTTTGGTAATCCTAAGCAATTTTAATATATGGCTATTGGTTGTTTTTTTATTAGTGTTATTGGTGGTTATTAATGACTATTGGTACCTATTCTATTTGTGGCTATTAATGTTTTTAAATGATTATTTTGTTAATAATTATTGGTGGTTATTTTATTAATGACCATTAATAATTATTCTATTAGTGGCTATTGGTGGGTATTTTATTAATGACTATTGGTGGTATTTTATTAATGACTATTGGTGGGTATTTTATTAATGACTATTGGTGGCTATTCTATTAATGACTATTGATGGGTATTCTATTAATGGATATTGGTGGCTATTCTATTAATGGTTATTAGTGCGTATTTTATTAATGGCTATTAGTGGGTATTCTATTAATGACTATTGATGATTATTTTATTAATGGGTATTAATGGCTATTCTATCAATGGGTATTGGTGGCTATTCTATTAATGGGTATTGGTGGCCATTTTATTAATGGCTATCGGTGATTATTCCGTTGTAAACCATTGGTGGTTATTGATGGCTATTTTATTAATGGTTATTAATGGTTATTGTATTATAAGTTATTATTGGTTAATATATATTATATTACAATTATTGGTAATTATTTTTTGATATTTTATGTTATAATATCATAGGTTATTATTTTCTATTCTAAGTTATTTTTATTTTAAGTCATTATATTTTGTTTCAGATTATTTTAAGTTATTATACTTAGGATAAAATAATTTATAATAATATAAAGTATAATGACATTGAATAAGTTAAAGTATAATTTGAAATAACATATATTAATTTAAAATAAAATAACCCAAGGTATAGCCTAAAGTTAGTTGAATAATTTAATTTAAAATAACTTTAAAAATTATAATAAATTAGTTAAAATACCTTAAGGTAAAATAACATATAATAATTAAAGGTACAAAAATTTATAATAACCTATAATAACATAAAATATAAGTTAAAATAACTAAAGTAACTTAAAATAATATATGGTATATCATAAAGTAGCATAGATAAAATATTTTAAAAAACATAGAAATAAACCTATTTGCTATAATAAATTGTAATAGTGAATTATGTTAATTAATAATGAAACATGATGTCTACATAGTGATATTATGGTGAAATAATTTTCATTAGGGTGAAATCAATAAAATGTAATGAAATTATTTCACTTTCAAGGTCCCATAATGATTTAAGTTAGTAAATTGCACCTCACTTTGCTAGTAGTGTAAGTATGTAAGTGGATAGGTAGGTAGGTATTTTGGATGGTAGGTGGGAGGTAAGAGGTAGGTAGGTAGGGTTTTAAAATGATAGGTGGGAAATAGGAGGTAGGTAGGTAGGGTTTTTAAATGATAGGTAGGAAATAGGAGGTAAGTAAGTAAGGTTTTAAGATGATAGGTGGGAAATAAGATGTAGGTAGGTAGGTAGGTAAGTAAGGATGTAGGTAAATAGGTTGGTGGGTAAGGATGTAGGATGGTAGGTGGGAAGTACAAAATAGGTAGGTAGGTTTGTAAAATGGTAGCTGGGTAGGTATGTTGGTAAGTAAGTTGGTATGTATTAAGTAGGCTCAAGCTATTGAGCTTACCAAAATTAGTAGCTACCTTGACTAATTAGGTAGCATAGGATGTCCCATTTAACTAAAACACCATTGTTCATGTTAACTAAGGATGTCATTTTGCTTTGTCCAACTTGATTAAATGTTTTAGTTGACTAGAAGACATTGGTCATTTTGACCAAAGTGCTCATTTTTTTGGCGAACTTGATTAGCATAATCAAATAGGTCATTTTAGTTAAGTTTACCAATCAAAAGTACACATGTCATTCAAGCCTTAGGCTTGTAGTCAAAATGTACATGCCCATTGGTAAAAAAAACTTGTTAATAAACTTGGACCTTTTCAAAAACCATGAATTATAATAGTGTTTATTTCATCATAAAGGGCAACATCATTGTAGTTTAAACCTTTTAATTCCATACATAAATTGGCTAAAATTTGAGAATGTTTTTAGAGCAATGTGTTATTTTGATTATTCATCTAATTATAAACTTTCATGTTATTGTGCAAAATGTCTTCTTTCATTTTCTAGTAAATGCATTCATGTTTGATAACTTTTAATAATAACTTTTAGGCAAACTTTAAGTAGTGCATGATCTCTTCAAGCATAATAACATTCAGGCAACTACCATTGGGAACCAAGTTTCCCCCTTCATCTACAACCTTTGTGTCGTTTTCCTCATTATTCATTAATTTGACCAAGGAATCTTTTTGCCTTTGTTGCTCTTGGTTTGTCCATTTTGCATATGTAGCCCAATTTATTTGTTGCTCCTTTAAGTCTATCACAACTTTTCTTGCCATACCTTATGAAATGATCCTTAAAACAAGATTTCTAAGTTTTTGATGAATAATGATCCACAAGTCTTCTACCTTTGTTATAATCTCAAGATTTTCATTGAAAACCTGGTTATATCCATTATTATTGTGAACCAATCCAAAGTACTTTTAGATTTCCTCCACTACAACATTTTCAGGATTTTAATTCTTTTGGGATTTAACCTTTCTAGATAGAGACCATACACGTGTGCAAAGTTTTGTCAACTAATAGGACCCCCATCACTAAGTTTCAAAATGCCTTGCATACAAAAGATAAACTAGACCAAAAGCTTTGAGATGTTTTCAAGCTAGGTCATGTTCAAACTTGACTATCTTCAAACATCAATTGGCCAAACAATGTGCTACCATAGTTTTTACTATTAGATGGTATAATTGGCAAGGCAAGAAAACTAGAATCCTTAACATTTTTAGTTGGAGCTACATTCATTTTCTTGTCACTTAGTTTTAACTTGGTTTGAAGTTAATGATCACATTTTGTCTTCAAAGAAAATCTTGCCACCTTGTATGTGAAATAAACAATAGAAAAGAGTAAAGGATAGTAATACATGAAAGTTTCAAAACTTGATCTTGCATGAGAAGGAATGATGAAAATTTGTAAACCTTCCCTTATCAAAAATGAAAAAATCACCCCAAATGGTATGAATGGCTATGCTTATTTTGGATATGATAAGACTAATGGCCCACATTTCCTGTCCAATTTAGTTTATTTATTTTTTTAAAGTTTCAACTATCCATTTGGACTTTCATTAACTACCCATTTTGGTTTAGTGTAATGTGTTTTTACTCATTATAGACCTATCTTTGATTCTAGTATTCTTTGAATGCTTTTGGTGACACCCCTATGATAATCCATCTCACAAAAAAGTCACAAAAAATTCAATGAAATGCTTCTTGAAACCAAAATTCAAATTAAAAAAACCACATATTGATAAATTAAAAATCAATTCTTGGGGACAAATGCCATATGGGAGAAAATTATTTCTATCTTTTTGATTGTGTGTTATTACTATTTTGATTTGTATGTTCATGTTTATTTTGGACAAAAAAATATAATAGTTGAATTTATAAGAAGAAAAAAACACCTAATTATTATAATGTATTAAAATAATTTTAGGTTATAATTGGGAATGAGAAAAAACAAAAAAGAAAATTTATCTGTTGAACTGTTTAAAATTCTTTCTAAATTTCAAAAATAGAAATAGGGTAAAACCATGCAAAAAATAACCAATTTTTTTCATAAAGGTTTAATTTTTGATGTTCATAGGTTTCATAAACTAATTTAATGTTGAAAGTATATGTTGTATTTATATGAAGACATTTCTAATATATTAATTTAGCATTTAGATAAGTTTGAAAATAATCCAATAAATATAGAGTACCTTTCAACACATTTTAAAGCCTATAACCAATTCTTTTCAACACAGTGAAATTGTGTAAAAGGGTCATTTAAACATTGTTGTAAAACATTGTTTAGGACTTTTCATCTAATCCTATGCTATCACATCATTTTTTCAAGACTAATCATAGTGACTTAGGAGGTTGCCGTTGGCTTTTATTTGCCTGTTTTTACCCAACAAAAGTATAAGTCTCAAAATAATTTGTTATAAACTATCTAAATAGAATTATATACACATTCAAGTTCAAATTCAAATATGTCCAATCTAACCAATATGTAACTAGTAAATGTCTAACCAATAATTGATGTAAATGATGATAGATTTAAACTATTAGTTATCAAAAAATAAACAAAAGTATACATATTTGTTTGAAACACGTATTTTTAGCAACTTGTTTTATGGTTCATGACAATTGGGACCATCATGATATTGTTGCATATATGCAAAGTCTTAAAGCTTGTGGCCCCACATCATTCTAAATATTATTTTCAAAGTGTTAGAACCTATCTTTGTAAAACTTTAAATTTTCAATGTTAAGTAGGCAATTTCTACATTATTGTACAAGGGTTTTTGTGTGTGCATGCATCCTATGGTAGGGTGGCAACATACTTGGTTCGTCCTCATGAATGACCACACTTTAATCCAAATTGTAAAAAAATATTAGTCAGATTGTTTATGTCCTTGAATCATGTAATGAAAATACCAAATCCATCCAATCACTCAACTCCACAATTTTTGAATTTATGCAATAATTTCAGTCCATTCCAACAAGTTTGGGAAGTTTCAAGTTTGAAAGGGCGTTTGTTAACAGTTGACCACAATTTAACCAACATGATACACAATAACACCTTGATTGAAAGGAAAGGAAAGAACTTGGTTGCAAAATTTGACGCAAGTGGTGTAGTACATGATGGGTTGGTGGGTTGAGAATGTGATACATTTTGAAGTTATTTAGTATGCTTTGATTGGATTTCAATCATTTGAGATAGGCAATATATTTCAGTTCTTAGTTAAACAATGAGTTCATATAACCTACAATATATCACAAAAGTGATCCAAAGTTTATAAGGTAGGCATAATTAAGGATTGTAGTTAACTAATATATGCTCATATTGTAATGCAAGTAATTAGTGATGTGACCACAACAAGAAGATGTGAGGTTCCTACAATCACAACTTAAGCATAAGAGAAAAAGTTTTAGAACACCCAGTTCATTGCATGGTAGCATTATTGGACTTGTGGTAAGAAGAGTCTTTTGATTGATATGTCAAAATTACCTCTTCGCAAGTTTAAAGGTAAAATTCTTTTGAGATTTTTGGCGGATGTTAAGAACCCTCTCATTCCCATGCACTAGGAGGCATAAGAAACCTCCCCCTCCTATGCACAGTGACAGAGTAATATGTTATGGTTCATTATGGGTGAAACCCACATGTGAAGAACATTTCCCAAATGTGTGGCCAGATTCACGGTAACCCGTATACCCCATATTTGGGGTGATATGAAATTGATGGAGGTCCCTGGTCGACAGGACAAAGATTGGTAAAAGGAAATGAAAGTCATTTCTGTAATAGGAAGGCCTTGGGTGAACAAGCACTCACACTGGCGCCATATTGAAAAACCCTGCAGGTTGCTTCTAACTGTGGTCAACATCCCATCCTAAAAGACTAGCGCGATGCCTCGGAGTCCAAACTTAATATTTCCTGGGTTGAATATTTCCACTAAAAGACCTAACTGAAGAAAGTGAAGCCTAACAGGAAGCAGGCATGTAAAGTGCTATCGATTTTTCTCCTACGATTCAAATAGGAGGTTAGTTTAGTATTTCTCCCAACCAGTATTTGATTTGGCGAAAGTTTGCACCGCGTTGTCAAAAGAAAATCCAGTACGAAGTTACTCATGCTGGTTATTTTATTGATTGCTTTGTGGCCTAGTGCAAAAAAATCCACCTATGTAAAACTGACTGAAACTCTGCTATGTGTATTTCAATGTATGAGTTATGATGATGTAGTGGACAAAATTGAAATTGAATGAAAAGTAGCCAATTGATCACTTATTCCTTTCCTTTATGTGAAGGTGTTGCAAAAAAACAGAGTTACAACAACTCCAGCCATACCTAGTATTTAGATTTTTTGACAATATTTCTCACATCCAAGATTTTTTACTTATTGTTATTCAAGTCCTAACTTATAAACATGAAAAGTGGCATTGTAAAAGTGAGAGATTACTACTAGCAAACCACTAAAACAAATTGTTCTATCAGGCTAATCAGGTGGGATTGTTAAACTATACAGGCACAACATCTGTATGAATACTTGCACAAATATTGGCCTATAGCCATTTTACTGCCTCAAATTGGCATGTATTTTAATATGGTTCTTCATCTAAAACATAATGTGCAATGCACGGTTGATGATGATCTTAGAAAAGAAGACAAAAGGCATGAAATTGAGTGACTACAACTGACCCAAGATGGGTGAGATGCGCTTAGTCTAGAACCAAATATTGGCACCAGTCCTTTTTTTATTAAATTTTGCACTGTGTCCACAAGAAAAAAAATTGAATTTCTCAAATACAGTGTAAATTCGAAAAAACTGATAATTCTTTTGAAAGTTTCACGAAATTTTTGAAACCGTAAAATTGAAAAGGAATCCTTGATTGGCACTAGCTGAGTTTGCAAAATATGTGGCTACAAATATTTGCAGGGGAATTCTGTGATAATGTATTTTGAGGCTATGAGCCTGTGAGGCTAATACAACATTTAGGTGCCACTTCACTGAAATTAAGTCCTCAAAACAATTCAAGCTCACATTCTGAAAAACCTACATCAGGTTTTTTTTCACCTGTAGGCATGAACCTATTATATAGGCCCTATATATTTGTGTATATATTCTAGACTAAATACTGTTACCCTTGTTTGAGTAAAGACAAGGTTAAAAACCATTTCGTTTGGTTTTAAAATTAATTTCTGGAACTATAAAGTCATTTCATTCCAAATGAACCCATTTCCCCATTGGGCCAGCAAGGAAACTCTCGTACTAACTTTAGAGGTCGCCAAATCAACGCCTGGCAATTCTCTTTAGGTAGGGGAAAGCAAACAAAGAGTCGTGCTAAAGGTGGTTCAATCGCCGGCCCGGTCTCTTCTACAGTTGGAGTTGACGTTGGAGATTTGAAACTTAGAGGGGCCTACCAAAGCGGCGTCTAATAGGCCAAGGAATAACGATTGTTTTTCCTGTGATCGATATATAGCTTTTACTTTCCCTTTAGAAGATTGCAGATCAAGTATAAAGTTCCTTTTTCTTCTTGTCCGAAAGCAAGACTAAGAGTAGAAAATACAAATTGCCAAATGAATACATCGCACGGTTACTTTGATTAGGGTCGGGCGGCACCTTGTTATTTGCGACCGGACTTCTACCATCTGCAACTTGCAAGAATGCGGCCGCTAGATTGGCCGTATTTACCGTTAAATCTGAAAGTCATCCACGACATACCTCGCCGGAACGACACGGCGCGCTAGTCGCCTTCTCCTGAGCATTTTTAGCTGGACGTAGCTAAACTTGTGCCGCGACCCCTGTTAGACCTCGCCGAATCGGAATCCTAGCTAGAGTCACTATGCACGATCACTATATACACCCCGAAGAATAATTGCTAACTTTCATAATCAAACAATACTCTTCCATCGAAATCTTCCCCATCAGATTCAGAGCTCGAAGTCGCGATACTGGAACAGCAGATGGATCTGATATTGATTTAAGCAAGTTGAGTGCATCAATCCTTGTTTTGAAGCTTGCTTGGAAGGGTTCGGTCGTTTTCTGTTGGTTTTGTCTAGTTGTATAATAATTGGCGTAACGGTTTCAAGAAGAACTGAGATCAGAGCAGTTTGCATTCATGACTTACTCAAGTTCAATGAGCTCGAGGTTAACTCGTCTGCTAGTCCTCATAGCAGCGCTAGTGTGTACGGACTCCTTGAGAATGGTGGCGGCTTTCACGGCTGCGGACTATGCCACTGCTCTCCGTTTATCCATCCTCTTTTACGATGTGCAACGTTCAGGGGTGTTGCCTAACTGGCAACGTGTCCGTTGGAGGAGGAACTCAGCCATTTACGATGGTACCCAGAGCAATGTACGTAATCCTCATTGCACACTAGATTTTTCCACTGCAGTTTAAGATGATGAAGCTTGGCTTACAGCTAATTTTGATCGATCTCTTTAACTTCGATGTGCAATTTTCTGCATCTCCAAGTATATGGAACCAGCTCCTAATTGTATGCGTGCTGTAATTTTTTCAATCCTATAATGAATGGCATCTGCAGTTTTGATCCTCGAAATTTAATTTAATGGCAACCGCGCTCATACTTGCAGGCTCGGTTGAGCGGAGGATACTACGATGCTGGAGACAACATGAAGTTCGGTTTTCCAATGGCATTTTCCATGACCCTGCTTTCATGGAGCGCTGTCGACTTTCGTGAGGAGTTGAAGCAAGCCGGTCAACTGGGGCATACGTTGAATGCGATTCGTTGGGGCACTGATTACTTGCTCAAGGCCCACACCGCTCCGAATGAATTATGGATACAGGTGAGCAAGTGATCCATATTTGTACAACAGTCTGTGATACTTCTCATAAAGCGTGCTCGGAGAAATTACCTGCTAAGACTACAGATATTAGGCGTACTCCTTAAGATTGGGAGGGATCAAATTGCGGTTACTTAAGATCAGTCCCTCTTTTAAGGAGTAGGCTTACGAAGCCTCCCCTACTATCTCCAGTGATCTATTGTTTAGGTTCACAATAACCTTCGTCTATAGTGCTTTACTATGGGTAAAACCCACAGGTGAGGGACATTCCAAAAATGAGGGGCTGGACTCGGCTACCGCCTAGTCGAGTAGGCCTTTTACTTTGGAAATGCCCCCACTCTGGCGAATTACCCTACACGTGTAATTGCTCTCAAGCCAACTGATGTCAATACTACGTCGTTAGCTCGGGTTCTCCTCAAATGCTTTTGTGCTATATGCTCTAACGCGCTTCCTATGGCCGGGAGTCTTTTGATTTGTAGTTCCAAGGATACTAAGAATTACAAGGATTGCGCGACTTCCACTAAACCCAAATCTACATTGTTATTAAATGTCTCACTAGAGCTCAGATATGGTGATTTCAGGTCGGGGAGCCTAACAGCGACCACGCGTGTTGGGAGCGACCTGAGGACATGGATATCCCACGACCAGCATTTCAAGTGAATACAAATCGGCCTGGATCGGATGTGGCCGCCGAAACTGCTGCGGCTCTTGCAGCAGCATCCCTCGCCTTCCGAAACCTTGACAGCATCTATTCAGCAAGGCTTCTAACAAGTGCAATTCAGGTGTGCATGTTCACGAAAAATGCAATAATAACACTTTTCTCTCCTTTTCTCTTGCTCGCGTGTGGAATCCTGGAACTATGCAGTCATCTGCTGGTCGAGGGAAAGTCTTGTTGATTTCTCTATTTGTTTTTATTTTGGAGCTGTAGTATCTGATAATAAGTTTATATTATTACAATTTACGGGCACGCAGTACCCCTTGCGGACACGCTGCGCGACCCCAAGGACACGATAGGGACAATTAATGCTGGGGTTCCACTGTCGTAGAGGCGTCCGTGTCAAATCCAGCTAGAGCATATGATGCCAAATCTTCCTGATCTTTCTCGCCATGATCCTCACGTTCGGACCGTCCTCTATGTTTTCCAGGTGTTCAACTTCGCAAATAATTATAGAGGAAAATATAGTGATAGTTTTGGTGGAGTAGTCTGCCCTTTCTACTGCTCCTACTCTGGTTACAACGTGAGTGTCATATCTTCTATCCCATTTTTGTCTTATTCTTTCATGTAACCTTAACTAGATGGTGTTAGTACTTGATAAATTGAAGTTCTCCTTGAAGAAAACAGATAATTAGTGATTCCAGAAGCAGGTCTAAACTGTTGCATCGTTGTCCCCTGACATTCTCCAACCGACCAGCTCCAAGCTTAACATTTGATCTTTCCTCCAGGATGAACTGGTGTGGGGTGCTGCCTGGCTATACAAGGCAACTCGTGATGTAACATACCTCCAATACCTTATATCGAATGGTGCTACCCTGGGTGGGACAACTCAATCTGTGAACAGTTTTGACTGGGATAACAAATATGCTGGAGCTCAAGTTCTCCTTTCTGCCGTGAGAAATTCTTTCAATTTGCTACAGTTCATGTTAATGGCAGAAATGATAAAGCTTTGAATATACTTGAGACCTAAATCGATTGCATCTGGCGATTGATTATATTCCCGTCATGGTTTTCCACACTGAGGACTCCTGTCTGTTCAAGGTCACTTGTACATAAGTTCTGTTCAGTCAAAAGAATAGTATCTGTCGACATTTTCTGTGCACTAATATGTAGCGTGCTCTATCATCAACCAATTGACAATTTTCTGCGCAGTTCGTCCTGGGCCAAAATGAAGGACGTCTCCACGGCTACAAAGCTCGTGCCGACAATTTCATCTGCAGCATTTTACCAAGAAGCGTCAGCCCTATAACACAAACGGCTTTTACACCAGGTACTCAGGCATCCTAAGTGCTGAGACTGCTGTTCGTATGATTAACAGCTGCCACGTAGTTTAAATTTGATAGGTATGCTGCACACGTTTATATCGGTGTCAAGAAATTCTCATCTCAGCACTTCCGGTATCAATCTGTGCAATACTATATTGAATCTTGTGAATCTCTTATTGATTTAAACTCATTATAATTCGCAAGTAATAGTTTCAGTCTCCAATTCTCTTTAGAACATACCAAGTCGATCTTTGTCGGAGTTCCGCATACTTCTGCTTGAAAGAAGTTCAATACTCAGATGGATATACCTGACATTATCTGGAAAATGTGCTGCAGGAGGGCTTCTGTTCCGTTCTGGGCAGAGTAATTTGCAGTATGTAACTACTGCGGCTTTTCTTGCTACTGTCTACGGAAATTACCTGTCAAACTCAAGGGCTACCGTGTCCTGCGGAGGAGCCATTGTAACTCCCCTCCAACTCGCCTCATTTGCCAAAAGCCAGGTATATTGGAGTTGATGCGACTGGCATGATTCACGAATTGTAGATTGGGACTTCCGGCCTCTTATAAACTTGATAACCGATGCAGACAGAAAATCCTTAGCTTCAGTTCAAACTAGAGACCTGTAATCTATCAATCTTGTTTGTAGTATATGTTTGCCATTTCCATGCGGCAAAATGTAGTTTTTATATCACAGTTTTGATTGAGAATTTACTCATAAAATGGTTTCGTTCTAGCATTCAGAAAAGAAGAGTAGCGACTTCCCTGTTTGGCAGTTCATTCATGATAATTATGTGGTTTTCATGATCACGATATCAGGTCGACTACATCCTTGGAGGAAACCGTTTGGGTCTGTCTTACATGGTCGGATTCGGTCCGAAATATCCGCAGCAAGTGCACCATCGTGCAGCTTCGTTGCCTTCTAAAAGAGTTTACCCTGGAATGATTTACTGCCAACAAGGCTTCTCTTGGTTCCAGACTGCAAAACCAAATCCCAATCAGGCGACTGGAGCAGTTATCGGTGGTCCTGACCAATCTGACAATCTCAATGACGTGAGATCGAACTACGCACAGATGGAGCCCACCACGTACATCAATGCTCCACTAGTTGGGGTCTTGGCGAGCCTTGCGGAGGGAAGTAAACGATATAAATAATTGATACTAAAGCGCCTTGACATGATATAACTTCGACAGGATGCTCCAGAGACCTCGTTGTCATACTCAAGACTTGGAAGAGTTTGCAGTACAGTATATTCCATCCTCTACCAACATATGTCATATAGACGTACACTCGGTACTCCGTAGTTCAATCCAGGCCCCAATAATAGTTCTGTGCTTAGAAGAGTCAGCTAGTAATTTATATTTGTGAAATGATAGAAGTCCAGAGGAGGATCATCGGCACCTATTGTAAGGTGCCTGCATGATCTTTAAACTTGTTAGCTCCCGGCTTCATCCTCGCTGATGTTTGTAAACCTTTCAATATGTGTCACAACCGTCCCAAGTATACGAGTACGATATGAAATTTCAAATTTCACCTCCTATATGTTACCAACCTATGGTAGACACATGGAACTTCTTTGGATATATGATTCAATCGTGCAGATGACTAATTAAATCTGTAGTCGGGACTGTATATTATGCAACATTACATAGATGTTCTCGCCTCACAAGGGACCTGTGAGGAAGTCCCACAAGAGGAAAAGTGAACTCTTTACCATCTCAAAAATTCTAGTTAAGATGCAGGAAAAGATGAATGAAAAGCTGAATTTATGGAAACATGAAGGAAATGATAAATAAAATAGGAGGGAAAAGAACATGAAATGATAGATTGAAAATAATTCAATGCACAAATGTATTACCATGTTGCAAACACATGCACATTCCAGGCAGAGGAATGGCTTTTAGACAGCCTGGGAGAAATAAACACTAAAGAACTATGAAAATTGAAATAAAAACCAGGATCCTTTTTTAGGATAATTCAATTGGTACTTCACCAAAACTTTGTCATCATAACATCATGCCTTATGAACAAGAAGTGTTTTTCACTCCATGTTAGAATGACCACCTATTTTTGAATTCAGAATCTACCCCAATGACTTAAAAATATAAGTGCCAATTGGTGTTGGAATGGCTCTCTAGCTGCCATAAACAAAAAGACTTTGGGGATTGGAAGAACTAACTATAAATGCTCTTTAAAGAAAAAACATGTTCTATTTGAAAGCTCTCACACCTTGCAGGCAATCTACTTTGGTGTTGGGTTAGGTGTGCACTCTACCTCCAACCCCTCAGAAGGAACACTACCACTAATTGAAAAACAAATTTGAGATTGTGGGCATGACAGCATTTGGCTCAGTTGAAAATCCAGGTAAGTGTGCTACTGATATTCCAGAGAGACACTTTGAAGACCTGTATCCATTCTGACAGTTCCAACAGAAACAAAATCAACACAACAATCATGACAATGCTCATGTAACCTTGAGTATTCTCTATTCAAACTTAGGCATACAAAGCACAAAGTGAATCTTGAAGAAGGAAGGTAAAATTTGCTAGAATTTCATCATCTTTTAAGTGTTAACCTTGAGCATTATCTATGGGGAGGTCCCTTGTCACCAAAAACTGGAAAACTCCACTGTTATCCATGTCTGATAAAATTTGCAATGAGTAAAAATCACATTTACCTGATAGATTCCCCTTCCAACTCTAGGAAGAGGGAAAGCATAGGGGAAATAACAAGAATTTCAGACAATCTCATTTACTGCATTTCATGACAATCTTTGAAACTTCTAGGTTTCTTGGTACAGAATGTATTGATAGATTACAATTGTACTAATTCATATATATATGTATATATATATATATAGATTATTTTGATAAATTAATTGATTATATTGATGTAGTTCAATTTTGACTTAACAATAGAATATAATAGACAGAATTTTGAATTGAAATCAAGGAGCACTTCCATAAATTTCTCAATTCTATTTCATTTTTTATGAGTTTAATGCACTAAATGCATTAATTAAATAGGTTCAAGTTTTTTTTAGACACCAAAAACAACGGAACCCTCCCATTGGATCTGGCTTACCCTAAGTGCTTAGTGTTATAGTTGTAATTCAATTTGCTACTAATGAACAACTAAAAGATTTAAACCATATGTTTTGTCTTCAAAGTTTATATAAAAAAAGTTTGTTCTCTTATGTTCTCACATAAAATACATGTGTCATTTTGGGATGAGCTCAAAAAAGCTTAACCTAAACACAAAACATAAAATAAAATAAAAAAATTTCATGGTTATTCTTTAGTTCACTTAGTTTTGTGTTTTCTACTTACTTACCTATTTAGATAAGTAAGTAGGTCATATTTTTTTACCTACCTATGTAAGTAGGTAGGTTTTAAGTAAATACGTAGATATGTAGGTTTTAACATCTACCAACCTATGGTTATTTATGACCTACTTAGCTACTAAAACAAACATTTATATTTATTTAAAATTTCCAAAATATAATCAATATGCCATGTGGCAATTTCTGATTATGCCACATGCCACAATCTTGGACCAACATTAACAATGGACGATGGAGATTAATATTTCCAAAAATAATAATTTTATGTCCAAAAACTTTCATAATGCCTCATGTTAGATTTTAGTAAATGGATAAAAATTAATAACATCAACATGACATCATGGGTTCAATTATAATGGAGTTGCATAATAGTTGAAAATCAGTTGTTTTGATAAATTACAATTGAGTTGAAATGAATTGTACTAGATATACGGTGAGTTACAATTCTGCAATTCATGCAACTTGTTTGTTAGCACTCACAACATATAAATATAGTGAATTGCAAGTGTTTTTTGTAATTCAAAAATTGAGTGCAAGGCTAGTTGCAAAATGCCTTTTTTTTTCATAGTGAAATGGGTGTTGTGGTTCCTCTTATGGTACCTTAATTATGAATGCACCCACATAGATTGATATTTGATGATGTTATGCATATAAAAAATTGTACCCTAATACAATGATATGTTTATTTTTGATAAGGTGTGTTGAAATTGGTAAAACTTTTACATTAAAATTCATGATTCAAAAGTTATTACAATTATAGAATAAAGACATTTTTTTTGGTTTAACAAAAACCAAGGTTTTATTTATGGCATCAACAAGTAAAATTACTATAAATATTGATAATTTAATAATAAAATTCAACATTAACATACTTGTCTAACAATCCTTATTTAGTTTACTAAACTCAACATCAAATTCATTAAATAAACTTACATGTCAATATGAACAACTACAATTTGTTGTGATAATGAAATATCATTTGTTGGTTCTAGAATGTTTAATGTTGTAGATTATAGGTTCAGGTCCACAAAACATATTCAAAACAATTTTTTTGGTGGTCTTAATGTTATGATGACAAGTGATTTTATCAAACACCCCCTTTAAAAAATAGTTGGATCTTTCAAAATATTAAAAATAATGTTAATGCAGTAACACCAAATTTTTGGCAAACATATGTCCAATGTTATGAATTAAATAAAATTATATGCACAATTTAATATGGTCTTTATACAAACTTTGAACAAATTTCATATTGCAATAGAAAATACAAAAGATATTCAATTTATAAATTCAATTTGTAATTGACAACCACCCAATAATTTTACTATTCAATATTTATTTTATACAAATAAACTTGTGAAAAAGGACAATGAAAATGTGTTCATTAACACATTAGGTTTCATATTTATTTTCTAAACAATGGACATCAACCATCAATCATGCCCAACATCTTATAAACTTTCAAATGATTTGAGTAAAACTATGGGTTTGCATTCCACAATTCATATAAAAAAAGATATGTTAGTTGAATTATGTGCTAGTAACTATGCAACATTTGATAGTCTTGTGAATGAAATTGATGGAATTTTTTAAATACCAATAAAATATTGTGAAAAAATCATTATATGGATAATGTTTCAAATTTCTAAAATTAGAACACAAACAAGAGAAAAATATAGTCAATATTACGACAACTACAATGAATAAAATTGGACACCAATTGAACCTAACATCAAAGATATAAGAGTTGGTAAACCCCAATCATTTATCATAATAAGGATTCAATTTCCAATTCAACTTATAACAACAAAACCATCCATCATTCTTAGGGAATATCAATAAATGAATTGGTTTTTTATCCCAATAATGTTAAAAAAACATGGGTTCACATATACAACATTATTTTGGATCCAAATAAATTTTAATTTTTTTGTTAGCCCTTCTCCAATGTGAAAATTTCTATGTGTATCCAAAAATACATATAGAAAGTAATAGATTAAAAACAATTGCAACTTGGATACTATTAATTTCTTAATTAAAAAACTTACATAATTCTCATGTATTTATACAAGCCTCGAATACAACTTCTTTATGCCAACATTATGGAAACATCAACCATGATCAAAATTTTCAAATGTCTCATATTTTGTGTATTATTGAAACAAGAATACATCATGCATCAACAGATGTGCACAAATTTATAAATTCATTGAAATATTCATATTTCAATCCATGATGGTCATGGGTTAATGATAATGTATTACATACACATGCATTTAGATTATTTCAATATAATAACTAGTGTTTTAAATACATAATAACAACTTTTAATATTGATACACGAAAAGCAATATATATTTTATGTGTGTATAAAACTCATTCTTGTTTAGTTTTTACATTCCTAAACAATCTTCAAACTATCATTCAACATTCTACCAAACACTATTTAATTATCATTATGGTAGATTTTAATGTTGATAAGCTAAAAGACAATAACCAAGCAAAACAAAATTTAAGAACTATTAGATTTCATGGATAAATTTCAATTAAAATCACAATTAATGAAAACACCATAAAAGTTGGATTTCAATAGACCACATATGGGCAAATGTCCTTGGAAATGAATGCAAATATGGTGTAATAGAAGCATATTGGTCAAATTTTCACAAACCCATTTATATTGCATTCAAATACCACACACATTTCCAATGTATAACAAAAAACGTTAATGTATCCATTTATTTAAAGTGTAAAATTTGTGATTATATGTTGCATTTTTCATCTAATTAATTACTCCCAAAATGTTGGCACCTTGTGACTTGAATTTGTATTTTTACATTTTTTTCATGGATCATGTGCAAAAAAGATTCATAAATTTCAATAACAAGACAAACAAAAATTTCGACAATTTTTTTATCCACACATACACCCATCAAACACCATAACAAAACACCTTTCATAGAAAACCTAAACCCAAAATGTGACAAAAACAAGTATAAGACTTGCCAAAGTTTCAAACTTTAAAATGAAAATGAGGCTAAGAATAAAAACTTTTCATCTAAATTATATCCATTAAATATTGATGTTTGTTTCAAACATCAAAATATGTCATGCACATTGCAAAAAATTGTTTACATTATCCAAGTTTGAAAAACTTGGATTTTTTAAAACAATATGATCATTTACAACTTTATATTCATTTGTATGGTTAAAAGAAAGATAATGGAATAATATATTTTTAAAAATCAGATATATTAAACAAATTATTTGTATTTATAAAACGGATGCAATATAATTATTCATGACATTTTTAATTTCATAATTGTCATCCTATGAGTTGTTGACATGTGTCATGACCTAAGCTAGGCTAAAAGTCAAATTTAGGTAATTAGCTAGACCACCTAATAGTCTAGGTACTTAAGTAGGCCTCGATAGGCACCTAGGTTAAATATCCTACTTTTACAACACATATATGATCAACATACCATCGTTGACTACAATTATGTCATTTGTTAGGTTTGATCCTTAAACACAAAGGATGGATATCAACCCCTTTGCCATCAAACCACCCCACTCAATGTGAAAGCATGGTAGGATGCATTCTATTTAGCCAATACTTGATTTTAAACATTGCACACACATCAACTTCAATATTTCATATCTTATTGATATTTGTTCAAATGAAAATTTTAAATATTTATCCTTAAAATAATTTCAATGATGTACACAATTTTATTTTATTTTTCAAAATTTTACATTAATTTGAATTTTGTTGTTTGAATTTTACGTTTCTATGATGATTGATTGGAAAAACAAGTTCAAACACATGAATTATAAATGAAAATACTTTATAGTTAATTTCTTAATTAAAGATTATTTATTTATTTATCTCCCATATTTTAATCCCTCATTTCATTAAAAAACTATTATACAATGTGATTATAATATATCATATTTAGTCAATTCACATATGATTTCTATAAATAGATAATATATCATTCATATTTCACAAAAATAAAATAAAAATATTTTATATCAGATTTTTTATATTTAAAATTCTAATCTAAAATATGTTTAGTATTGCTAGATAATTAATGAATTTGATGGAATTTTCAGTTTTATGTTTTTACAACTGTAATATATAAGCTTTATCTAAATTTTTATCTAGATAAAAGTCTTATGATCAAATAAATGATATATTTCTTAAACATTTTACTTGATTATGATATAATATGTTGTAATTTTACCAATAAAATATCATTTAAATGTATGAAATATAATTAAATAATCATCATATATAACATTCATAAATATATCAGAATTCAAATATATTTAGTAAAATACAATAATTTATATTGAACTAATGTCAATAAATTAAAAAATATACCAATAAATAGTTAGACACAAGTTGATTATCAAGCATATATTGGAATTCCAAAGATGCCACATATGTTTTAATCATTAAGGTATGGTAAATGGAAAAATTATTGGGCCCCAATTGCCAAAACAATTATGACTAGTTGTAAAAATAACTAAGTTTCCATTCATCCAAAGATCCATTCATATTGGATGAAAAATGTGCACTTTCATTTTACTTTTCCATCCAAATATGCAATAATCACAAACTATAGTCACATTTGTGACTTCATTTGGTTATATCAACATTGTAGTTGCATATGTGACTACAATAGTCACATATTTGACTACACACACATTTATGACTAAAATGACACATAAGACCAACCAATTATAGTCGTAAAAGTAGTTGATTTTGACATTAGTTGCATTTGTAGTTGTAACCATATGGTTGGAATGGAGAAAATTTCTTCTAATGTTTATGCTTTTTCAAAAGGGTTACAGGTTTTGAGAAAAAGGGTGTGCAGATCAAAATGCGCAACCCCGGCAAGAAGAAAAATCTTGTTGGTAGTCGAGAAGGCCTTTATGTTTTTGTTGTTTACAAGGATGGCAAACGCACTCATGAACAAGATGAAGGAAGCAAGACTTGTATAATAAAAGACATGGATAACAAACGCTAGGAATGAGCAAGAAAGGATTTACAGATCTACCAATCAATTTCTTGATGGTGGAATTTATGAGGTCATAGATTTACCTCGTAGATTTTGAAGAAGGGAGTGGTGAAGCATGTGACTTGGACCTATGTCTGTTTTTTCTACTATGTGAACAAGGATCAAATTAGGATGGGATGAAAAAATGACCTAAAGGATGAAGTGTTGCACATATTTGGACTGGCAGGAAATGCCAAAGGACAAGACGGTTAGTCATCGTGAAGCTTGGAGCTTGTTGTGTGCAGGTCATGGATTTTGGTTTTGCATTCTTCATTGTTTGGGCGGTGCTTGGTGCTGATCGATTGGAGCTTTGCACTACATTTGGACGTCATGCCTTTGGGGGAGTGCGGATGTGCAATATAAGGAGGAGCTTTTGTGGCAAAGAAGCTAAGTTTCAAGTCATGCATTTGTTTTGGTGGAGTATGACATTTTTTTGCTCAGTTGTTTTGATGTTTTTGAAGGATTTGATTTTTAGTTGTTTGTGTGAGGGATGAATGCCCAAACATTTGTAAGACTTTCTAGTACAAAGCTTTGTATTTTCATTACGCCATAGCTCTTAGGAGGTAGTCAAATTAGATGCATAGAATAGGGATCGATTAAGGAAGATGATGACGATTTAAAGGGGTTTCAAGAGTGACCTCTAAGGCAATATGATGGATGGGCAAAGTGAAATGTTGGGTTCTTGGGGATATTGTGAAATTTGTTTGAATGGGAAGGAGTACCCACATTTGTGGGAGCTCTAAAGGGGACTACCTTATGCTTGGACCACCTTGGGTTATCAAGGAAAACTAGAAAGAGGAGTTTGGGTTTTCAATTTTTTTAGTGAAACTTCCTAGGACATACTTGTGGGAAGGGGAATTCAGCTTACGTTGTGTTGAGAAAGATGGGTGGATGTATTGCCATAAAATAATCAGTGGGTTCAAGAGAGAGGAGCTGCAGAGATCTGATTCCTTATGATCCCATAGATTTTATGATAAGTCTTACAATTTGTGTGGCAAGTTGTAAAGAAGACTCATAAAATAATAGCACCATTGTTTTGTTTTACCATGAAATCTCATAGTTGTTTGTTTGTTTGAGAGGATAAGAACCAACCAAAAAATAAGGCATCAAGTTACAACACCGGTGACCAATTACAAGCAACTTATTCTTTTTTAGTGTGTTGGGTCCCAATTAGTTTAACCCAAATTTGGTTAAGCATATGTAAGTTGGCTAAAGGAGTTTTGTGGTTAACCCAAGGTTCATGGGATAGGGTAGTACGTTTGATCTTATCCCACAGATGGGTGGCCTAGATAGGATAAGGTGGGTGGTAGGATAGTTAGATTTAGTTGGATCAGGTTAAGGCAAAGGTACCTTATTTTCACATGTGCCAACTAAGTTTATTAAACAAGGTGGTGCGAACATGGCAAAGGTGGCTTTTAAGAAGGTGCCAGGAATTAAGTTTATGTTAGGACAATAATAGTATTTTCTTTGAGAGGGGGCAAAACATTGTTGATCACCCCTCCACATCAAAAGTGATGACTGTTGTGTGAGGAAGTGGAGGGAATGAAGATTGATGATGAAGATGTGAAATATTGGCTGATGGGAAGCTATACATATCATGAAGGGTCAACGTAAGGTGAGGAGGTTGCTACAGCACGAAGAAGTGAGCTTTCAAGGGGCACCCAATTAAGCAACATGGTTAAGATGGAGGCGGAAGCATGACAAGTTGGTGGTGGCAACTACTCAAGGGAGGTCGTAAAAAATTGTTCCATTCAAGGGCAAACATAGAAAGAAATACAAAGAATTAATGTTAGGCTTAGTAAAGTAGGAGTAGAAAAGGAGGAGGGGGTGTCTGACCTAGGAGTGAGGAGGAAGGTCTGCCATTTTGTGTTAGAACAAGGGAAAGTAGGAAGGAAAGGGAGTTGTGTCAAAGAGCTTGAGTAGTTATGGGTTATTAGAAAGTAGGAAGGAAGGGGAGTTATGTTGAGGAGCTTGAGTACTTATGGGTTATTAGGGTTGCTAGGAGTAGAAAGTAGAGGAGCAAAGAAAGAGGGAAAATAGGACTATTTTCAAGAAAGGGAGAAGGTTTAGTAAATCATGGGTAGAAGCTAGGTTGGAGTAGGAGACCAGCAACTAGGGATGAAAGATTCTAATGTAACTTCCCTCCTTTTCTTTTAATGTGTGAAGGATTGATTTGAAAAAAACCTTGTTTCAATTAATTTATGTTGTGTATTTTTTAAAATTTATTTATTTAAGGTTACAATTGGTTATAGTATGAGTAAAAGAAAAGGTGTTGTGAACAAGGAAATAAGCTATTGCTTGGAGCAGACAAGGGTAGGGTAAAACATAAATTATAAAAGGGGAAGGGAAATTTTGTCCAACAAAAGGTTAAACCCTTACATTATGTTGGTTAGGCTATCTTAAGTAGAGGATAAATGAGGAGATGACTTGAATGACTTGGTTGCAACTTCTCTTTATAGGTTTTGTTATAATGGTCTTATTGGATTGGACAAGAGGTTCTTGGGATAAACAGGGTTAGTTAGGGTATTAATGAGATGAAAATTTAACTTGAAAAATATACCTACAAAAGGGTATAAGGGTGATTTCCAAATTGTGACACCTTTTAGATGTCCTTTAAAGGGCAAGGGGGAGTGACTTAGGGTAAGATGTTAGGGACATGTTAATTTTGTCTTTAACATGTTAAAATCTCATAGCTTGGCAATTTTTTTTAGAAAATGAAAAATAAATGGAAAAAATGTCATTTTGGCATTTTTTTTTAAAATAAGTAAATTAACCACATGTAGACCTAGGCCCTTTTAGGTCGCAACTTGTAGGAGCACTTTTGTAAAGACCTACATCCCACCTAAGATAGTTGCCATTTAATATTATTTAATGTTGGGATCTTCACCACTAAACCTATTGAAGAATTTGAAAAAACAAAATTTGGCTACAAGGCTATTTAAACAATAGCAAACAAAATATTTTTGATAATATGATTGTGTATATCCCAAATTAGAGCTTGTGACCAAAATGTGCTATCAAAAAAAACTTTGGCAATTTGAAGTTTGAAAAATTGAAATATATGTATATTTTGTTTCACCATCTTTTCAAAGAACAAAACATTGAAATAAGATATTTTGGTAAGTTTTTGCTCACAAAATTAGGCACTACAATTAAATTATCATTTAAATAATCAATAATCATTTTTGAATGTACATATTTCATGATGCATTTTCAAAATGGTTAGACAGTATCAAAATAACCTCATTATATTGTGGTTAGGGTTCATATATTTATAAATAACAATATTGTTTAGTGCATTATGCACATTATATTATATTGTGAATTTATTTAAATAAATAAACTTTAATCAATCAACATTAATATTAGATCCACAAAAAGTGTACTTAACATTTGTAAGTTGCATTTTTCAAAACGGTACACCATTATTATAATATTTCAACTTTAATCCATCTTCTTTGGTTTGGTTAATAATTATTTTATGATTTAATGCTTGCCAAATATCAATTTAAATGAAAATCTACTCAATTGCTATGAAGTTGAACAATGTTTTTAAAAAAGTTTCTGGCCATTAAAATGTTCGATTCAACACATGAGCCAACTTGGACATGAATGTGCCATTTCTCTAGTAAAAGCTTATATCTTTTCATATCTTTTCACTTAGTTCCCTTATTATTGTCTATAGAAAACTTGTTTAATATGTAAAAAAAAATTTAAGATGTTACAACCAATGTTGGGCAATTTTGATTTTTTTATGAAAATTGTTGATTTTAATTCTCATACAAGATTTTAAGAATTAAGTTGATTGTTTATATATTTTTTCCTAATTAAAAAAAACTAGCCAAGGTATCAATTTAGAAAAATTAAATTAAAATTTTAAAAATGGTAATCCTCACAAATTGAAGACTAGTCAATTCTCAAAGGCAATTCCAACAAAATGATTTTCTTAACTCCACAAATTATCAAAAACCAATAAAACAATAAAAAATGAAATAAACATAAGAATTTTTTTTCTTCCATAATTTCATATATTCACAACTTCATCTTATTCAAATAAACTTTCAAATTGCTCTAAGTCCTCTTTTAATTTTAGATCTTTTGCAATGAACTCCACCAAATTGGAAGGTGATTTGAAATAACCTTAAGATCATTAAGCCAATTCTTCCTTACAAATATCAACTTTTCCAAATTGATCATTTGTAAATGTCATCTTTTTCAATTTGTTAGTATGCCAACTAAAAAGAAAAATTTCCTTTTGGTCCCAGTTTGAAATCCTGTAATGCTTATATTTGGTAAGCCAGAAAACTAATTTGGTTGGAACCATGGATTCGTGTTTCTCCCAGTATTGAAATTATATATATATATATATATATATATATATATAACATCCATTTAATATCTTTTGAAAATCAACAACTCTTTGATGGGTGAAAACACATTACGGTGGCTTGGGGAGGCCAAGTTAGTAAAATAAAATAAAATATATGAGTACAAATATAGGGTGAAATATATGGGTTGTTGGGCAAACATTATAAGTTAATTACTTTTTAAATAGTGTGCATTTTATTCAAATATTCAATTTAAATATAATATAAGGTATGTAATAATCTAAAATAATGGATTATAATTATTATAAGGTGGTTTTAATATGTATATATTAGAAAATTAAATAATAATAAGGTGATACAAAAATAGGTTGAAAAATTATCTAATACCCCCTTTAAAAATGGTTATTTAATGCAAGTAGATCCCAAACTTTACATTAAGTGTCCCACCCAAGTACAATGGCCAAGACGTGTTGTCACAAATATTGTTTTTCAAAATTGTGCAACTTTTCCACCAAGCCAATATTAAAAGATGTTTTTGTAAATTACATTCAAAATAAGGTCATTCAATTGCCAAATAATGCAATTGTCAAAGGAAATCACTTTTTTGATTAATATTAACTAATTAAATATATATTTGTGAAAAAATAGATATTTGTCACAATATATTGCAAAATGCAAACATACCCAAAAAATGATTCAAATAATTGCAAAATTTTATGAAGTACATAGTCATATATTGAATATGAATAATTGTACCATTCCAATTATAATTGAAAGGTTTGACTTATGTGATTTCACAAAAAAATCTAAACAAGTTTTTCGTTTAAACGAGCATAAGTGTGTTGAAAAAAAACATTTTGTTAAAAAATTATTTTCATTTGAAGATGACAAGAATTATGTTAGATGTTTTTATATCAAAATTCAATTTATATGTTTATCAAAATGCTAAATGAAATCAAAGAAAAATTGCCCCCAAAATATACCAAAATATACCCAAAAAGAGTACATTTTCTTGCCTAAAATGGCCCCTTTGTAATGTGTATTCACCTTATTCACAAGATCTTTCATTGGTTCATTTGTGTTGTTAATTTGTTTTTAAAAATCCATATTGGAATCTTCATCAACCATTGGGTTTGCACAACCAATTTCAAATTATGGCATAAGAGGTAAATGATGATGACATTTGATAAGCATTGGATATAAGGATCTCTTGTCATATCCTTCAACAATAACCACACCTTCTTCATGTCCAATAAAATGCAATACTAAGCAAAGCCTTTTAGATATAAGGTTTAACATCAAAAACATGTTACATGGGTTTTTTTGGCTTCATATTTCCTTAAGAATGAAAGGAAAGATTTTAGCACCCCCAAAACCTCCTATTTGATGGTAGAAGCCATAAAAAACAACTCAATATCAACCATATAATCATAATCTTTCAAATTGATTAAGGTGGGTGAGACTTCAACTTCTTCCTTCAATTTTAAACACATCGTTATTGGAAGTGATGCATTATTAAGCAACAAGTGGCTTTAGGATCAATTCAAAACACAAACATTTACAACCAAGGAAAGATAATCCATAATTATTTGAGGAATGTGCCATGTAAGAGGAGGAGGCACTTTTCCATTAATTTTGGTAGAAGTCTATTTGCAATAACACATTTGGTTAATATTATTTCAAAATTACAAGGCTTCTTGGAACATAATCACTTTGGATGCAAACTTGCAAACAAAATTTAACACTCAATGTTAATATTTTAAAAATATGGTACAAATAAAAAGGTCAAATTTCAAATCTAAATTCTAAATAGTCTATGTTTAGATGAAAAATAAAAATGATTTTAAGTGAAATGCTTTTTTACCTTTTTTTAATCGGATTTTTTTTCCTAGGATGGATATTAGAATCTTCATAAGCATTGTTCCATTCTTGTTTGCATTTTCCAAAAACTTTAGGCCAAGTTAAGCATTTTTGTAAATATAATTGAACAAACTTAATAGAAACATATTTGAGATTTTAACATTCCTTTTCATTTTTTTATCACATATTAGAAAAATTTATAAAAAAAACATGGCCATAATACGTATACCTTGAAGAAAGTTTCCTCCAAACAAAAACATTCATAACTTCAATAGACTTTAAATTAGTTGTTATAACATTCAAGTTTCACCTTATCTTTTACAAAAGTAAGAATTTTTTCTTCAACCCATATGCATCCAACAATTTTGTTAATCTTTTTTTTCCCAAGGTTTGATTAGCAACTTTTGTTGCTTCAAACAAACCAACATTGACAATGTGTTTTGGTTGCCAATCAAACCTTCAATTTTTTATCACAAGAGCAAAAATGTCATGTGCACTTTCAGATGTCCATAAATAAAAACTTGAAGTTGTAGTATTATTGCATTCTACTAATATTGGAGAACATATTTTTATTCTATTTTTTCCACAAAATTAGGCAATGCCTTTTAAGAATTTTTTTTCAAAAAAATAACCAATTGAGGACAAATGCAAGGCCAATCACTTCATCCAAATAATTTCCACAACTATGCATTAATAAGGATTTTTGATGATCAAAAGGCTTAAGTCTTGTAAAAACTAATTTGTTTTGAACACAGCCAACAATTAATTCCCATATTCCACTTGTCACTAGAAGTGGGAGACAAGCAACCTGGCTTGCACAATTTTAATCAAGGTTCGCATTTTTATTATAAAATATAACTTTAGCTTCAAAACATAAAAATCTTATTATGAGGTATTATAAGTTTATAATAATTTATAATAATTTGTCCATAAGCTTTAACCAGCCTTCTTATGCTGCAAACCCCTACTTATTATACAAGCGTTGCCATCTTGGGGATCATTTCCATGCTAGTCGATTGAATAGGTTGAAAATTGTAGCAGTTGGCTAGATTACTACATTATGTTGGTTCTTTGCTAAATGATCAATTTGTAAATTATGAATTACAACTTCACACAATGCCATGATCATGTTATCCAAAGCTTTTTGGAAAGTTTGTAAAAATGGTGTATCTAAAGCTCATGAGATTAAAACAATTGGGTGCCAACAAATTAAGACCTGCAAACCATGCACATGCAATTTTAATGTCTCATGACCTAAAAGCTTCCCATTGTGTTTTTTTTTTCTTTTTTTGGGGGGCTTTTTTCTAGAATGCAACAGAAATGAACCTCTTAGGTTAAATAGGAGGTTAGTGAGCAAACATTTAAACTCTCACAAAACTTTTGTTCATTTTCCCATTAATTTAAGCTCTGGAGGTTCAAAAGGACTTTGTAGCCCTTCACATGACACCCCTATAGCCATTTAATTACAAACCTTCATTTGAATTTGAAAGAGCAACATGAAGTCTCCCAAAATAAAAGGATCAAAAAAATATTGTAACCTCTTGTGAACACACATCTTTCTATGTGTAGTTCAAGTGCATCCTATAACTAAATATGTTAAACATCATACATAAACAACACCCCTCTTATTGCCAAACAATGTTGATTTTATTGGAAATAATTTGCCTTCATAAATGTGAAAAAATGAAGATTGTGAGGTCTAATTACCCATTACCAAGCACATGTTTTGGCATTTAGGGGAATCTTGAAACCCATTAACAAACACAAAAATGACTTGTTTGGATGGAAGGTTTTAAAAAGCCAATCATGAGTTTTAAGAATGGGCCATTCAATTTTTGGGCATCATTTAATGTTTACTAGTTGGCGAGTGCTTGCTATTGAATCGTTTTGTGAACTACTCGGGCATTCACTCACTCATGGGTGTTTGGTGATATATGGTTTTACTTTACCAGGTATAAGACCTATTATAATTCTTTTAGTGTAATAGGAAAACACCTTGTAAAGCATATTTTTTGTTGTGTTTCTTTGCACATGGCGTTTCAAAAAATGGAATGTCCATTGTAGTGACTGTTCTATTTTTCAAAACATCTTGTTTAAATTAGTGTTGGGCAATTCTTGACTTTTATGAAAAACCTCTTGTTCTAGTTTTAATAAAATAAATGGGAATATTTCCAATTTTGATTCCAGTTTTGGGTGTTGGAGTAATCTTCACAATTTTTATAAAAAATAATAGTTGGGTAGGTTTTTTTTAAAAAAAACATTTGGATCACACAATTTAACAATATCAATATTAAAAAAATTGGATATCAAACAGGTTATCAAATGACTCGTTAATAACTATTGATTAACTTATCAACTTTACACTAATTATAAGGTTTTTTTTTTGATATTTTTTTTATTTTATTTTACTTTTTGGATTAATGTTTAAAGAGTGATAACCTACTTGGATGATAATCAAGTCATGTAGGTAGGCTATTAGATTTTGAAAAATTCAATACCATGCAATTATTAATTTAACCCATTATCAAAAAAGTCAAGACCTAATTGGTATTTGATATTAGTAAGTGGGTTGATAAATGTGTCAAAACTCAATAATTGGCCAATATTAGTCTATAATTTCAAAAAAAAAATTATGGTGCCAATTCTGAAAATCAAACCCAATTCTAGGTAACATGGACTAACATTAGCAATTAACTACTAGTTAACATTAGTAAGACCCCAATATGTTTTTAAATTCAAAATTATTAATTCTAGCCTCCAATATTTCCACACATAAATGGAACTAGAAATGCAATTTCAAGTCCAATTTTTCAAAATAATAAATTTTGGTTTTGGTACCAATGTAACCAAAAAGAGCGGGTCCACAGAAACCCACAGCCCTATGCGCTGCTACCACCCGGACCCTGACTTGTCACACCCCTACTGTCCGATCCACATTCATGTCCACTCATCCCACCTCACCGGCGAACGGCCTAGCTGCCTGATCGCCGATTCAGCTCCATCCGAACTGCTACGCACCCAGCAACACAAGACTCAACACCAGACACGACTCGGATCATGCATCATAGATGAAAATGCTCAAGACAGAGCTCGGATTCTCATTATCAAGTTATTTACATCTCCCGAGAGCACAAGCCTTGCCCTCAGGACTTAAGTTCCTCACAACCAGAGGGACTAATCATTCCTCAAAAACACACACACTCTCTCTCTCAGAAACTCCTGCAGCAACGAGCTAAACCAAACATCAGACCCAACGGAAGATCACAATCATGGTCACGAACTTTTTGCTACCGAACTACCAAATCTTTTCATCTTCTTCTGTCCTACTCTACTTGCCTTATCTGAACATTGTCTACTTCCTATGCAGGCAGATTCTTCTGCTCACAAAAAGAGACCAAATTTCCACAGCTCCTCTCTTGCTTCACTAACCTCTACACACTATCCATTCCTAACAAGCTTTCCATTCTTCTGCAGACTGAATCTCTCCTACATCAGACACCAAAAATCCTCACCTGCCTCGGTCCTCCTAACAACACATATGTTCTCCTGCAGACTGGAGCTCTCTCTCCGACCTTATCTCCTCATTGCTCAAATACCTTTCTGCCAAAAAAAACTTAAGATTTCACATTCCTAGCAAAAGAACAACATATCGATTGATCGATCCTGCTCCTCAACCCGAATCGCCTCAAAAACCTTCCTTGGGTTCGTAAGCTTCCCACGGAAGCCTCGCGTCCTCACTGTCCGAACCAGCCACGTTCTCGTTCACCGTTGCCGCCCATGCTTCCGAAATTCGGCTCCATCACCATTAATCATCACCCGCCGCCATTCCTCCAAGTACCTAGAACACACCCATCAAAAAGGAGAAACAACAACTGCACTCCATGCAGTAGTGATGAACGCCGAAAAAGGTCAGCCAGTTAATTCGACCTAGCCGCCACACCACACCTTGTATCCCTACAAAGTCGGCCACCTCATTTCCCATTACACCAAGTTTTAGAATAATTGGTTCCAAAGATCAAACCCAATTCCAATTATATTTTACTAATCAAAATTAGAGCTAGCAATTTTAACCAAGCTCCAACGAGGTACCCACCCAACATTAGTTCAATCTAGTTGTTTAAGAACTAGTCTAAAATAACTTAAACTAGAACTTTTAAACACCATATTCCCTAGTTTTATTTTAAATTAGTTTTACATATTTCATTCAATGTTTTTATTCATTTTTTCAATGTAGTTTATCATTTACAATCATTAGTTTTAACATTAATTGGCAACATGTTTGTAGGAAATTAAGGAAAAATACCAAAAACTTAAATAAAATTTGTCAAAATGTGGTGAATGAATTTTTACCAAAATTGCTTTTGCCACATGGTGCTTAAGCCTAACTTAGGTGCCATGTGATTCAAGCTAGCCTAAAACATGTCGTGTGGCTTAGCTAACCTAGGTGTCATGTTGTTTAACCTACCTATGTGTCCATTGGCTTAACCTATCTTATGTGCCACATGGCCTAACCTAGTTAATTAGCTACTTACCTACTTAGGCCTATCTACCTATAATTTCACAAATCACAACATGGCGCATTTTAGTTGCATATTTTTGTCACATAAGTTATATTTATATGACTTAGTCAAAAGGTACCTTGTATTTGTTGACCACAAATTTCCTTCAAAAATTGATGATGTCATCTCTTACATCATGCCAAGCTTGCAATTATTTATTAGTTGTGATTCTTTTAGGCAAGGGCTGGCCTCATAAGAGGTGGCATTCTATTTTTAGACGCCACTTATGCCACTTGTTTCGTAGGCCTCCGCACCACATTATATTATATAAGTTTTTTTCAAAAACTTTCAAAAAACGCGCCATAGGCTTTGCCGCTTTCCAGCTTCCACTTTGCAGTGTAGCAGCCAGCGCTGAATCAACATCGCTTGCGCTTCGACTTCACTGTGAAGTTCATAGTCTTCACTCATCGTTTCGTCTGTGACTCTGTCTGGCGAGCATGTCTACGAGTACGTCCCTTGACCACGTCGTTGCGATGTCGTTGAAACGAAAGACGCCGTTCCAAAGCAAGCATTTAACTGAGTTCGCGCTCAAAATCGTCCAGCGAGATGCAGCGACCAGCCTTGCCTCGGCCGTTGAATGCCAGCTCTGTGTCATCATTGGCAGAGAGGACTATCGGGCGGAGCCGTCGTCCAGCTCGGACACAGACGACGACGGTCCAATCCTACTGGCGAATCGTTCGCTCAAACATCGCCGTTGATCCAAGAAGACTGCGCCAACGTTGTTCACGTTCCCATTTCGCAAGGAGTTGTATGAGAGACATCACCAACGCGAGCATCGTGCGAGTTGGGCAGAGCACAAGGCGATGACTGTGCAACAGAGGGTCGCGTTCCTCAACAACAAAACACGAACGATATCAGCATTCTTCCCCAAAACGAGCGACTCCATCAAGTTTGAAGTCAATTCAAAGATTGTTGAGGACGTGATCGGGGACATGTTCTGGCATCCAGAAGGTGATGTGGAAGAGGACGACAACGACCAGGATGCCGAACTCATTACCAAGAGAAATGCTTTGAAACTTTTTGTCAAGGCTGATGATGCGGATCCTGACGCTCCATACAAGATCGAGATCAAAAACGTGTTGTGCTTCGACCTCGCCACTGCGCACACGTCAATCGGGCTTTCATTTCGCCAAACAGTTTGCATCATTGCGCAACACAGAGCCATCTGCAAGAATCCGCTGCTGTCCGGCATCAACGACTACACGGTCGGCCAGTTTGTACGCGTTCAAGTTGGCATCAACTTGCAGCTCATGGCATCCATTCTCGCCCGCAAGCGCGTGTGGGCATTCTCCATTGTTTGCAACGGTTCCACACATCGTGGTACGTCGTTTTTCGACGTGCGTCTTCGTGTTGGTATCGCTGGCAAGCTCTACAACCTTCATCTGGCCATCTTGCCGTTCTTTGAGCGACACTCCGCCAACAATATTACCAAGACGGTGGTCAAGTTGCTCACGAGTCTGTACGATCGCTGGCGCAATAAGCTTCTTGGTATCACGACGGACGGCGAGCCTACAATGACCGGACGAATATCCGGCGTTGTCACTCAACTCGTGCAACAGGCAACGCACCCGACCTACAGGATCTGGTGCCCCCTGCACCAACTTGACCTCGACATGAAGAGTGGAATGAATAATATCCAGGATGGCCAGTTCTACAAAGACGCTCACGCATTTTCGGTCTATCTCCGTGCTTAGCAGATTCTGATTGCTAAAATGGGCACAACCTGCCCCAGGGATACCAACCGCTAGACGCACGTCACGGCTATGCTTTCGTGGATGCTGAAGCACCGCGTGCGATTGTTTCAGCATATCGAAGAGAAACATCCGCATCAAGTGCCATCGACAATGTGGTGGATCATCACGAGCGGTATTGTACCCGTTGGCGAAGAGATCAACAAGCTGTTCGTGAAACTGCAAGGTAATTTGCTCGTTCTTTCGCAACAGCGCGAAATGATTGCGAACACCATTACTTCCATCATTTCAATGTGGAACATCCACAACACCACTGCTGAGTCGCCCGACGGCTATGATGCCCAACTGTACTACATCAACGTCGACTAGTGGGTCGAGTTCGACACGGTCACTGACTGCATCGCGGAGCACGGCGGATCTTTCTCTCGAGACCAATTTGAAGAGCTAGATGTGAACGAGCAGTAACTTGTTCACCATGAAATCGCCGGCTATGTCGTCGATCTAGTGGCCAACATGTCGCAGATAATTGCCGAGCGCGATAGGAACAACCTGGCGTCGATCGAGGAGGCCCCGCCGGTGATGCCCGGGGAGATCGCGTCTATGTCGCATCGCCAATTTATGAGG
The DNA here is from genome assembly GCA_963920785.1 of Sphagnum contortum. NCBI lineage: Eukaryota > Viridiplantae > Streptophyta > Sphagnopsida > Sphagnales > Sphagnaceae > Sphagnum > Sphagnum contortum. The sequence continues at coordinate 19,320,020 of OY987279.1, read as the reverse complement.
ACGTCCTCGATTTGCTGCGAGTTCGGCTAAAAGAATCCGGATGGACGGAAATCGAGATCGATCAAACCAAGCAGGATCATCGCGACTATCGCTACGCGTACATGAACGAACCGCTTCTCAAGTCAAAGATTGACAATCTTGCAGTTGCTACCGATTTCAATGTGGCCTGGAATGTTATAGACGATCGCTTCATGGATATGCGTGCAGTGCTTGCGGGATTGGCTACTGTTTTTCACAACTCGACATCTGTGGAGGGCGATTTTTCAATTGCCAAGTGGGAACGCGATCCCACTCGGCTGTCTTTGGCCAATCTTTCTCTAGAAGGCATATTCCAGTGCAAGCAAACCGAGCTGCTTCACAGCATTCCTGTCTAGCAAATATGAACACATTGCAAATACACATGATTGGGCATAAGAACCACACTTTTCTGATAGTTAGGGCGAAAATTGTATTTTGGGGTAACAAGTGGCGCCAATCTTGGTGCCACGCCACTTTATATTAAAAAGGATAAAAAGTGGCAAATGCCACTTATTATGAGGCCTGGGCAAGGGTGAAAGAACAACTACAGGGGGCCATTACAGGCCAAAAAAATGTTTTTTTTGGGTATATTTTGGGGGTAGTTTTGCTTTGATTTCATCTAGTTTTTTGATAATCATATAAAATCAATTTTATTACTAAACCCTCCAAAATAATTCTTGTCGTCTTTCAAATGAAAGTAAATTTTCAACATAATGTTTTTTATGAAATCACATGAATCAAACTTTTCAATTGTAATTGAAATGGTACAATCAATTCATATTCAATATGTATTTGATTAAGTTTTGCAATTCTTTGAATCATTTTTAGAATATATTTGCACTTTGCAATATATCATGACAACAATTAAATTCTCACAAATATATTGTTTAATCATTTAATATTAATTCAAAAATCTATTTTCCTTTGAAAATTTCATTATTTAGCTATTGAACTACTTTATTTTGAGTATAATTTATGAAAGCCTCTTTTGATATTGGCTTGATGGAAGTTGAAAGTTGCATAGTTTCAAAAAACAATATTTATGACTACATTTTTTGGCCATCGTAGTGTTCTTTCACTTGCAACTAATGTGAAAATAGTTTGTAAAATGTCATTCATGATTAGCAAATAAATGCAACCACCAATCACAAATTTTGATTTTCCTTTTAGTGTTTGGAAACAATTTTGTGAAATTCATATAATCTTTTTCAAAAATCTTACATTGTAGGATGTTTATGAGGTGTTCATGTAATTGCATTATAGAAAACCTAATTATTTTTCCTTGAACATAGATTTTTAAAAATGTAACTTTTTGGCATAATTTATCAAAATAGATTACAAAAATGTATTATTGAAAATCCCCATGTGCAATTTTTTATCTAGCCCAAAGTTCTTTTATCCAAAAATTATAAAGTTCACATCAATAGGAGCCCAAGTATAGGTTCCAAAAATATGCACTTGTGAATTTAATTTTTGAAATCAAGGAGACACAAAAACTCTAAGGACTTAAGAAAATATGGTTCAATTCTAGCCATTCAAAAATCTTTAATTAGAATTTGGTTGTGATTTTGGAAGGAAGGTTCTCACATAAAACTTTATTATTTCATGTTATATCACATATTAAATCACTATACATAATTTGGAATGAAATTCAATATGGACATTTCAATATTCTTCCATTCCAATCAAGCTATTAGTCCATTAGTTTTTATTTCAAAAGTTCCCTATTAGGAGTGGGTATATTTTTGTCAAAAAAAAATCATATATGTATTTTCATAATCAAATTGTTAATTTAAGACCAAATCCCCATTAGCAAAATGAAGATCAAGTGTTTGGCTAAAAGACATTGGAACAAGATGGATATTGCAAAAACCAAAAAATGTCACAAAAATGGGCCATTTATTCATGCATCTACCCCATAAGAAGCTTCAACCATTAGAAACAACACTTTATGTTGCTTACCAAATGCACAACCTTGTTTTGATGTCATCTTCATTTTGGTCTTGTTAAGAATGCCTTCCATAAGTTTTTATTCAAACAAGAACTTTAAGTTTCCATTACAAAAATGATCATCGAACCATTAGTGTTATGGGTCAAAGTAATTTAATTTTTGTTATTTGGGTAGTTTTTTGGTAGATCAAATCTTAATACATTTTAGTTTGTAATGTTGGTTGGGTAATCTCCTTTTCACTACCACACTTCTCTAACCATTTCTAATTACATAACAAAGCCCTCCAAATTCAATTGTGTTACCCATAAAAATAGCTTGTTGTAATGATAAAGAGTTGGGAAAACAAGTTAATAGGAACCAAATTTGGAACATACTCTAGAAAAAAATCTTTAAAAATCATTAATTTTTCTTATATCATTATGTTGAGGGTTATATTAAAACATTTCCAAGACCTTGTCATTTTCACATCTTTTTACTACATTTTGTAAGTCTTTTATTACTTAAAAACACTAGTTATAACCACTTTAATATTAATTTTGAATATTTTTTATTCATTAGATTGATTTCAATTTTATTCACATGTTCCCATGATATACTATAAATGTTGTTATATAAATGAATCCAAACATAAACATGGCATATGGAGCATATTAGCCATCATTAATCACATTGTGATTACTATTGATGGTTTAAATGTAGGGGGGGGGGAGACACTAGTAACAAAAAGTAAAAAATGCATGAATAAAAATATAGGGTGCAATATATTGGTTGTTGGGTAGAAATTATAAGTTAATTAATTAGAAAATAGGGTACATTTTATTCAAATAATCGATTTAATTATAATATAGGGTGGTTCTAATATGTATGTGTAACCAAAAAGAAGGAACGCCCAGAACACCCACAGGTATCCGTCCGACCTCCCTAGGACTCTGTTACATTCACTCCAAGACACAAACTCTCTGCTGTTTCCCTGACTTGCTACAACTCAAGGATTATTGTGCATAACCTCTACAATGCATCTACATAGCCAGACATCACGGACAGACACCAATCGACTTTGCAAATCAACTTCTTGTCTTTTTATTTCACAGAAAACACTCCAACAGCGCAAGCTTCCAGACTTTTGCCATCATCTAATCAGTCCAACTGTTCCTAGATCAGAAGCTGGAACATGTCGGTTGTTAATCGCAGCGGAAGAGAAAACTAGCAATCCGACTCCCAAAATGCTCACTGAGCTCCTGCCTATCTTGCTTCCCACTCACTACTTCCCTCAAAAATCAGCCAGACATCTTCCGACCTGAAGCTCCCCACCCTCCATCTTCTACTCCTCCTGTCTAACTCTTGTCTCTGTCCTTGTTTGCCTTCCCATAACCTGCATCAGCTCCTACTTATCTTCCTTCCAACCGTTGCTGGCTTCCTCTTGAAGCTTCTTCGTCCTCGCATTCTTCACCCAGATCACTTCCCTCCATCCCTTATCAATGAGGTGCTGCAAATCCTCATCAATCTCGCCGCCAAGCACCCATGCATCCCATGCAAACCAAATCTCCCCTCACACTAATGAGATCGAGATCCGCCGTCACTAATCATCAGAGGTGGCCAAATAGTTCTCATGTTCACACAAATCGCCCAGCCAGGGAGTTTTCTGCACGATCACCCATTGTCCGACTACATATGTAACCACCTCCCTTTTTGAAAAAGCTAAGTCCCTCAGCTTAGTCAGGGGGAGTGTAAAAGATCTGTAGGTCCCTCCGAGACCTCTCCCACTGATGCCCATCCACATCTTGCACAAGGCAGATGCGGCAACCCTCTTCAAAGTCAAAGTCACCCTTCCCATCAGTATGTCCAATAAACAGATAGGGACCCTCCCAACTTGCACTGAGCGCCTTGCGTTTTCCTGGTTTCTTCATCTTTACCCTCGAGACCCCAGCCACCAGGCCTTCAAAAAGGTGCTTGCCAGCTCAGTTGGCGTAGGTGTGCTTTTGTTTCTTTTGCGCTTGCTCCACATTGAGCAAGACATGCTCATGTATGCTGGCGATCAACCTGACCTTCTCCAGAAACTGTGCAGCCATGTCCTCCACAGTGGAAGCATCGTCAATCACATTGGTTAGGTTATCTAGGCAGTTGTCCGCCCTGAGACGTGGGGATCGGCCAGTCAGGACCATAAATGGTGAAAATTTCGTGCTCGCTTGTACCCCACATCGGTAACCAAATAAAACTTCCGCCAATTGCTCATCCCAGCAGTTCACATTGGCGGGATTGGCGGCCAAAACAGTGACACCATGTTTGAGTGTTTTGATCATACGCTCTGCCATCCCATTGCACTGTGGCCACTGAGGCGCAGTGCGTTGGTGGTTTATGGCGTAGTCCTTGCACATAGTCTCGAATTCTGCACCCCATTCCCCCCCGTTGTCAGTCAATACGAACCTGGGGACTCCATACCTGCAGATCAGGTCGTCCTCCAGAAACCTAGCAGCAGTCCGGGCTCCATGATCAGCAACTGCTTTAGCCTCACACCATTTCGAATAATGATCAATGGCAACTAAAATGTATTTGCCTTCGTGTTAGGAAGTGGACCGGTTGTGTCCAGTGCAATTTGATGAAATAAATCGCAGATTGGGATACTTTTCAGACGCTCATCCCCCGAGCGAACATTACCCTCACTTCTCACCAACTGGCATTGCTGGCATGATCTGACTATTGTCTTCACGCACTCAGTTCGGTTGCTCCAGAAGTACCGCTGGCAAATCTCTGCCAAGGTCCTCTGTTCTCCAAAATGTCCCAAATCCTCGTGCATTTGAGTCACCAGCTTCAGTCTTTCCTCAGGTTTGGGTACATATAATCCTTTGAAGTAGAGCTTGTTATCTCTCCAGCAATATTGCTTTGCCCGTTTCCTTATTCTCTTGCTCTCCTGCGGATCAACTTCTTCTGCCATGCACCCTTCTTTCAACCATCTCATACAAACTGCATCTTCCCAGATGTCAGCTTTATTCAAGTTATCAATGCAATCCGTATCACCCCCAAATTGCACACCACCTGCTTTATGCCCATCAGTGTCCCATAGCTCCTGGGCAGCCAGAATCATGTCAAGTTGTTGCTTCTTATCATAATACCTCTTTTCCCCTGTTTGCCCCTAGAAGATTCCGAAATCCGGATCTCTTCCCTTATACCCTCATCTCGGTCGTCAGGTGAGTCATCACCTTCATCCTGACTTGTTTCAATTAACACCTCCAGCATATATATCTGATGTTCCTCCAACCGGCGCCAATGATTGATGCCAAAACAACATTCGTAATGCTGCTTTAATCCCCTAGATCGCCTCCTCAGACCGAGCCATTCAGATTCCTTGCCACTCTGGGCAACAAATAACCCCCTTGTTGCCTCAATTGGGCCTTCTGGTTTGTGAATTGAGAGGTCCTGGATTTCATGACCAAAGTCTTCGTCGTCCACGGCAGCTCCTACCGGGTTCTTGCTTAATGCATCTACATTGGTGTGCCTCATACCTGGTCGATGCAAAATCTTGAAACTAAAGTCTTGGAGCATATCGATCCAACGTCCCCTTCTTCCATGGGCATCAGAGACTGTCGCCAACCACTCCAGTGGTTTGTGATCAGTCCTGAGAATAAAGTGTGTGCGATGCAGGTATTGTCTGAAGTGCATCACTCCCCAAATCAGTGCATAGCATTCCCCTTCCATTGGATGGAACTTCTTTTGTGCCGACGTCAGTCCTTTGCTGGCGTACGCCACAACTCTTTTGCTCCTGCCTTCTCTTTGAGACAAGATGGCACCGATGCCTTTAGTTGACCAGTCCACGTCCAGGCAGAATTGCTTCTCAAAGTCAGGTCGAATGAGCACTGGAGCATACACAAGCACTCTTTTCAGTGCATCAAATGAATTCTGACAACCCGAATCCCACACAAAAGCCACTTCCTTCTTTGTCAATTCAAACAAAGGAACAGCCATTCATGCATACCCTTTTACATAATTTCGATAATACCCTGTTAGTCCTAGAAAAGACCTCACGTCAGTGACTGTCCTTGGTACAAGAAAATGTGTTATAGCATCAATTTTACTAGGATCTGGCCTAGTTCCATCATGACTGACGACATGTCCTAAAAACGCGATGCTCCTAGCACTAAAACAACACTTCCCTGGATTCAGCTTCAGGTTGACCTCCCTCAGTTTGGCAAACACAGCGTCCAAGTGCCGAAGGTGGTCCTCCCAACTCTTACTGTGAACATTAAGATTATCTACGAATACCTTCAGGAATTCGCTACCCAATTCCTTGAATACCAGAGACATTGTCCTGGTGAAAGTGCTGGTTGCATTTTTTAGTCCAAAAGGCATGACAGTCCAGTCATACAGCCCAGTCTTAGTGATTAGCGCCGTCTTCTTCACATCCTCAGGGGCCATACGAATTTGCCAGAATCCCGACTGTAGATCTAATGCCGTAAACCAAGCAGACTTTCCCAGTTGGGATATAACATCCTCAACCAGGGGCACGGGAAAGGAATCCCTCTTGGTTTGTAAATTGAAAGGTCTGTAATCACCACAGAACCTTATGCTTCCATCCTTCTTGACTGGCAAGGTCACCCTACAGGCGTATTCCGAATTACTAGGCTTCATCTTGCCTAGGTCAACCAACACATCAATCTGGCGCTTTACTTTCGCCTCTTCCCAATATGACAGTCGTCCGGGAGTCACTCTACAAGGTGGGAATCCTTGTGTGTCAATGGAGTGCTCCCCGATTGTGCAGCATCCCAATTCCCTTTTATTCTAGGCAAACACGTCCTGGTATCTATCCAGCAATTTCCAAAGTAGTGGCCTCTTCAGCTCGTCGAAGCCCTGATCGATCCTGAGTTTCTGGGAGATGTCCTCCCATCTTCCCTTCCCTTTGAGATCTTCAATGATCTCCTTCTTGACAGTGCTGCTAGAGGTAGTCACATCCATCTGTTGAACCTGTAGCAGTACTGACTTTCCTGTGACGTTCGTTGTTTCGGATGGGTTCTGTTTGCAGTGTTCTTCGTCTGCCGCCCATTGGATCCGGTCAGCGTAGTCGTCGGCGTCTGAAAGTTCCTCCTTCATAACCTCATTTGCCTGGTTCTGCAGCGTAATCTGCAGAATCTGTTGTGGTCCTTCACTGCTTACAAGGATCTCAAGTCCAGTGTCCCCAAATTCGGATTCAACTTCAACTAAATTCCCCTGCTGAGATCCCTCATCAGACTCTTCATTTGAGTCAGTCTCAGACTTAGATTCTTGTGTTGTCATTGGTGGACTAGAGGCAGGTGCACACCAAGACAGCAATTCGTCATCAGCTTCCAAATTCGCAGGCACGGATTTCCCAGTCGTCCCCTTGCTACAGACATCGTCCTCTGGGTCGGACCGCTGAATTAGATTTACCATGGTCAGTGGCAGTACCTCTACATCAGTACCAGGACCACGCCTGACCTGGATTAATCCTTGTTCGACATCAACTATTGCCCCAATTTTGATCAAGAGATCAAGCCCAAGTAAGACATCATAGCTGTCTATGTCGACAACCATGAATGTCATACTGCACTGTACCCCTCCTACTTTGATCGGTACTTCTCCGATGCGGCCAAGTGCTTGAGTAACAGCACCCGAAGCCGTCTTGTACGTTTCAGACCCATACACTAAGTGCATTAGGCCCAATTCCCTGACAACTGCAGCCGCCATGACCGACATGGAAGCGCCAGTGTCAACGAGACTTTTAATCAAACAATTGTTTATCTCAACTGACAGATGTAAAGTCTTACTCCTGTGCGTCTTACTGACACAAATTTTCCTCAAAGTTGGTATTGAGGACACCATTGATACCTGAGTATTCTCGAGTTCAGCATCCTTCTTCCTCCTAGCAACCTTTACCAAATTCTCCAGTTGCTCCAATTCACTTGGGATCATCATTATAGTTTCCATCGGCGTAAGAGAGACCCTCCCTTTTATGAAGTGGGACAGTATCTTCGACCTGATGGAACCTTCCTGATTCGGGATGGTGTCGTCTTCAGCAGCCTCGGTCGATGGTCTGGCACCCGCCTGTGGTATTTCAACAGGCAGTTTCCTTCTTGGGATAGGAGTGTATGAGAATACATTCTCATTCCCACAGAACTTATCAAGCTGTCGTGCAGTTGCCACTTCATCATCCAATAGTACCTCAAGGAAATTCGCCGCTCCAGAACTTGGTCTGCCATCCTTAGATCTCTTCCAGCATCTGTCCTCTGAGTGCCCTAGCCCTGAACATAAAGAACATTTGATGCCACAATTCTCGGTCCTATACGGCATACCACATTTGGCGCATTTTGGCCGTGGTTCAATTTGCCTCGGACATGACGTGGTTACATGGTCCCTCCCCTTGCAGATTTGACATTCTTTAGACTGACTAGAAGAAAAGGGTGGTATAGAGTTCGGCACACCTCCCTTGAAGAAGTTGATCAGGGTATTGTTCAAATTGGCAACCTGATGTTCCATGGTCATCTCAGTCACTCCCTCCTCTTGCTCCTCTTTGAGGGGCTCGAATGGAGTCTCCCCGAGTTCTCCTAGCACCCGCTCCACCTCAATTGTTGCACCCATCAATTCCTCTATATCAGCAAAATTCCTAACAACGCAGAATTTTCTGATTTCATGCCTTAACCTGGCCAGAAACCTCCTCCGTTGTTCGGCATCAGAGATTTTGCCTTCTGAAAGAATCTGTCCAAGCGTTCGAAATATCTCTGAACCCGCTCCTTGGGTTCTTGTCTGATAGCATCAAGCTTGGCTCTGATGTTATCGTCGTCCACATTCCCATATTTTTGCAAAATTGCCGTCCTCAACTCAATCCAATCTACCGGTGCTGGCTGCAGTCTCCTGAGCCATTCCCTAGCTCGGCCTTTCAGCCCAATCGGTGACGTCCTCGTGCTCACGCCCCCAGAACAGCTCGTCCATACCCTGTGGACTAGTCATCCTGTAGAAGTGTCAATATTATAGAGAAAATTGCAAAACTGTACACAGACTCAAAGTTTGCATAAGAAAAATGTACACAATCAACAATCGCCTATTTGCTGCAGCTCGACCCTGATACAGATGCCGAACTACACACCGAACTTTGATTGAGTCCTTCATGTATAGGTGACAATGGTTCAAAATTGGATGGGAAGGTGGAGAATCGTTGTTCATTCGATGATTGCTGCTGGAATCGCCACCCTCCAGATTTGTTTCGCCATATCCCCCAGCGAATGATGCGGGATCAAAATTCGCTGTGCTCAATTCTTACTAGGCAATCTCCTTCTGCAAACAGGTCCTCCACACCGGGTACATACAATCTTATGAAATGATTTGGTGACACCTCTGATCTAAGAATCCAGACGTCTCCCACTCTAGGTATGCTACTTTGTCTTTCGATAAACTCAGGAGTAACCTTACGCAAGGTAGGAAGTGAATAGAAACTGGACTGGAGCTCTGAGGTGCATGTCCATCCTCCGGCTCCATCGACGGTCTTTAGCCAAACTCTCGCTCTGGTGAAGTACCCACTATGGGTTACCTCCACAGCTATGTCCCCTACTCTTGCTTGATCGGCTTCTATGCCCACTAATCTAATAACACCAAATCCCAACGCTCGTAGAACCACAGCACCTCTCTGAGGTCCGTATGGCACAATGCCGAAATCAAACCTTCTAGTTATCCTTTGCTCCCTGATTTCCTGCAACAATTCCCTAGGAACATCTTCGTCGTTGGATGAAGACATGTCCTATGGCTCAGCATTCTATTGCAGCATGCACTAACCTACCAAACGACCAAACCTTGGAACCCGCTACAGTCACTTGATCGCAACAGGCTCTGATACCAAAAAAGAAGGAACGCCCAGAACACCCACAGGTATCCGTCCGACCTCCCTAGGACTCTGTTACATTCACTCCAAGACACAAACTTTCTGCTATTTCCCTAACTTGCTACAACTCAAGGATTACTGTGTAGAACCTCTACAATGCATCTGCATAGCCAAACATCACGGACAGACACCAATCGACTTCGCAAATCAACTTCTTATCTTTTTATTTCACAGAAAACACTCCAACAACACAAGCTTCCAGACTTTTTCCATCATCTAATCGGTCCAACTGTTCCTAGATCAGAAGCTGGAACATGTCGGTTGTTAATCGCAGCGGAAGAGAAAACTAGCAATCCGACTCCCAAAATGCTCACTGAGCTCGTGCCTATCTTGCTTCCCACTCACTACTTCCCTCAAAAATCAGCCAGACATCTTCCGACCTAAAGCTCCCCACCCTCCATCTTCTACTCCTCCTGTCTAACTCTTGTCTCTGTCCTTGTTTGCCTTCCCATAACCTGCATAAGCTCCTACTTATCTTCCTTCCAACCGTTGCTGGCTTCCTCTTGAAGCTTCTTCGTCCTCGCATTCTTCACCCAGATCACTTCCCTCCATCCCTCATTAATGAGGCGCCGCAAATCCTCATCAATTTCGCCACCAAGCACCCATGCATCCCATGCAAACCAAATCTCCCCTCACATTAATGAGATCGAGATCCGCCGTCACTAATCATCAGAGGCGGCCAAATAGTTCTCATGTTCACACAAATCGCCCAGCCAGGGAGTTTTCTGCACGTTCACCCATTGTCCGGCTACATATGTATTAGAAAATTAGATAATATAGGGTGATAAAAAAAAAAGTTGGACAATTAATATCTAATACCTCCCAAAAAATTGTCATTTGATGCACATAAATCCTAAACTTTACACTAAGTGTGCCCCTTAGGTTTAAATGGTGAATGTTTTAAATTGAATCCAAAATTATCCAATATTCAAAATGACCAAAATTTTAGTAAAAAAAAACAATTTTCAAAGGATAAGATGTGTTGTAGTGTCACATTAGGTGTGAAAAAACAAAGTCCAACAAGGTGGTGAAGTTCATACCTGAATGATTGAAAAGTCAAATTGTAGACATGGTAAAAATATAAAATATTAATATTAAAGATATATGCAACTACTATAAGCAAGAAATGCATTGGGCCAAAAAATATAAAAAGGGAAAACAAAACATGTGAAGGAAGGAAGAGCAAGGGAACCATGTTATTCCAAAGAACCATTGATGTCAATGTACTTGTTGGATTCTTCTAATGATGATGCATGGTATATGGGTTCTAGGAATATCAATGCACCTTTTTTGTAAACATGAATGGTTCAAGAATTTGAAAAAATCCCACCTATGAGATTTAATATTGATTTTGAAAATAATTCAATTCAAAAGGTAGTACTTAACAAAAGAAAAGTCATGGTGTCTTTGAAAATTGGAGAAAGAAAATACATGCCTTCTCACCAACATGCTTTACATGCATCACTAGTTTTATTAATGAGGAGACTTTCATGAAATGAATGTTTGTTGAACAAAATTTGACAATTTATTCAATAGACTATCTCATAATTGCAGACAATTAACTTACATAGTCCAAATATTGTGAATTAATTCATTTGAGTAACATTAAATGGAGTCCAATCTTTCCTTGTTCATTTTGTAAATTAAAATAGTCAATGATGTAGATTGGAAGGGTTGAACAAATATAGACATCAAACAAATTGTAAATGACCTTTTCTATATTATAACATAGATTATAAGTCTTATGAATCCATGTGTTTGCTTTCTAGTTTCAATTTTTGGATGTTACAATGAATGACCTTTAATATGGAATGTATTGTATAGTTTCCATATAGATGGCAAACATGTATATAGGAAATAACATAGAATGTATGTTTGTGTTGCACTACATATATTGTGGTTTGTATTGCATTATTTTTTAACATTGTAATTATAATATGGAAATATAACAAATTAGAATTATATTTCATCACCAATATTTAGGTACTAGTAGTTGAAATTGTATACATTTCAAGCATCAATGATTCACATGTGTACAATAGTGTGAAAAGTCACACATGGGTAAAAACATAGTCAAAGGATCCACCCAAGTGAATGAATAGTCTTTAAAATTACATTTTTGTATGTTTGAAAGATCATGAGTGAAGCATAATAGTTTGGATTGTCATAATTGTTTTTGGAATATTTTCTATTAATTGCAAAGTTTACATGCTCAAAGCTTGACACAAATAAAAAATGTTTTTGCATGTTTAAAGCCTTCAAATCTCGATAGCAGAAATGTTTTTATTTTTTTCAAACATTTCTTTTTTTTTTACGAAATGTGCACCATTCCTTTTGAAAATTGAAAAGGATTTTAACATTCATGATTAGAAGGGAAAAAATACTTGAAGTGATGATTTTGTTTTTATAACCCATTTGAGCACATTTGCCACAAAAGTGCTAAAAATTGTGGATTGTGAAAATGTGCCCTTAATAAAAGTTGTTTATATTTATGTGATAGAGGGTATGAACGCATAATATACATGACATAAAGTAGAATTGTAGTAAAAATGTATTTATATCTAAACTGCAATGTTAAATTGGTGGGGTACCTGAAGTGTAAATTTAAAAATTATACACCAACACAAAGTGTCATGTGCAATCCTTGGGAAAAGACTTTTACCTTAGTGCCCCAAGTTATGTTTTCACCCACATTTTGCAAATTTCAACATTGAATGTTTTAGAATTGTCATATCGACCTAAACTTTATATGATTTGGAAGATTTATAATAATGTTTATGTAGATATGATGTTTAATAAGGAAATGTAATTCTTACATTTGTTGAAATGTCTAGAAATTCAAACATCCAAATTACATTATAGCCAATTCCCATTTGTCCTACATAATTCAAATATAATTATTTTGCCTTAGGAAGTTTGAGATGTAATTAAGAGTTAAGTCACCACCTCATTTCTTTCCCCTACTTACCTACATGGACATTGAAAAATCACATTTAATGTGCATTATCAATTCAATTTTATATATAAAAATTGAATTTGAGATTGACATAAATAATGATGAACTATTGAAAATCATAAAAGAATATACAAGGGAAATAAAAGGGGGGGGGGGGATATTATAAAACTTGATACATCATATGTTGCAACCTTAGCTTTGGGCTCACAACCAAGGCAAGAGGGGTTGCAAGGTTGCAGGCCAAGACGAAGCTTAGGAGTCACATCACATGCTCACGGGAATGTAGGAAAGTGTGAAGGAGTGAACCCTCACACTCCTAAGACAACTCCCACTTTGGGAGATGGAGTCCCAAATTTTTAGAGAGCAATTTTAGGGGTCAAACCTCAATGGCTTGTGGCATTATTTATATCATTGGAAAGCTCTTGGAACATATATATCTAAAATGGGCTCGCATTGCTCATTTGGACATCTGAAACACAAGTTACTGGTAGTTTGACTCCCGACCACAAAAAGTCAGGAATCAACCCAATTTACTTGTCTGCAAAGGGCGTGCAACATATCGTTGGAAAACTCTCAATGATAATTACAACTTTGCTTCAGACTGCATCGCAATTGGAGGTCTGCTTGTAAAGTTATGGGGCTCCAAAGTCGCGAGAGTCCCAACTTGGGACAAAAAACCATTTGGATGTGGGCTCTGTGGCCAACCATAGAATGTACTATAAGGGGGAAGGTGGTGGCTTCCCCCAAGTTCGGGCCGTGATGAGTCTTGTGTGTTTATGTTGCCTGTGGCTTGTCCTAGCACCAAGATTGCTCCAACTACACACTAACCACCTTGTGTGAGTTTTGTGAAGGCTCGTGTGAGTGAGTGAAGCTTGTCAACTCTTCCTAGTCCCATACTGGAATTCTAGCATGCCCCTTTACCCCTCAAAGTGCTATGAATTAAGGAGCATGTTTCGACTCCTCCCTCTTCCGTTGTTTTTTACTTAAATTCACATTTGAATCCCTCAAGAAGTTGGGAGTGCGTCATCATAGTTAATCCTTTCAAAGTAAATGAATTTTGAAGTGTAACATTGATCATTTGTAGCATTAAAAAATGTGACTTTGAAAATCCATACAATTTTTTTTTGGTGTTTATATTAAAGTTGAAATCTGTTGCATTCCATAATTTTTAAAATGACTATTATCGATTAAAAACTTTATCCTTATAAAAATGATCATAAACTTCCACCTTCTTTACCATTATTATCTCTTTTGCATACAAGTGAAACTAAATGACCTATTATTGCAAGGATAATTGAATAATGAAAAAAAGCCACTAAAAATTCAATAAAATGAAAATGAAAAATGTTAGGGATATTAGGGTATGCTCTTAGTACTCTTGAAAAGCCCTTGATGGATGGGGTTATGGAGGGGATTTTGCAAATTTTAGACCTAAGGTGGGGTACGTATTGCATTTTAAGTATTTTAAACTTGAAAATCAATTTTAAATTAAATAAATTTGTTTCGCAATTGGTTTATATCATCAAGGTCTTATTCAAACTTGGACCAATGGCACATGCCACACTAGTTTGAATGAAAATAAAAAAGTTGGTCAAACAATATTGGTTAGCTTCCTACATACCAATAGACTCCCATGCTTGCAAGTTGAATGGGTTAAATGTACATTGAAAACAACTTTTCTCTAGATTACTTGAAATTCCATTAGCAATATCTTATACCCTTGAAACCATGATAGGTACCCATTTCTATTACTCTAACCATTTTCTTCTGTTCTTGGAACTTCAATCAACCCTCCTCCAATTTATTTTACCATCTAAATCTAAAGCAAGATGCAAAGGAGCGTACATCTACCACAATGTTCCCTCTTGCCATCAAAACCTGAGCCATTGCGGAGTTTAATTGTGCTAGTGTTGCATTCTGTAGTTTAATGCCAAATGTTTAATATATTGTTTTTTAGAATTCTGGCAAAATCATTTTACTAGAATAGATAAAATAGTTGACAATCCCCAACAATTCCCTAGACATGTCCACCTCAGTTTGAAATTGGATCAAGAATTGGCATTTTTAGTTTTCAATCTCATTTGTTATGGATTCTCACTTAGTAAAAAGAAAGCTCTTATTCACAAGGTTCCATGGTCTGAAAGGCACTTGGAGAAACTTTCAACTCGTGTATTTGGAGGGCACAGTGTTATAAGCTTAGCATCCATGAATGTCTGTCCTAGAAAACAGGAGGGATCAAAAGCTTAGTCTGTAAGAGGGGGAGGGAAATTATGCTCTTTCTGAGTGGCATATTCCTTGCATAATTTTCAATTAGTGTCTTTCAATCAAAAGGAGGGTGCTAGCTCTTGTAATTTTCTTGGGGGACTTTGCAAGGGGTCCAAACCTTGTTTGTCAACAAGTATCATAACAATTCTGTCACCTTTGTTTCTGACTGCATATCCATGTACCTCTCATCTAAGGGTAATGAAGCAGATGATGTCTATGTCCCTCTCATCCAAGGGCAATGAAACACATGCAAAATAATATAGGGTGCAAATTAATGAAAAAAGGTAAAATTATAATTATTTCATATTACATAAAGAGGGTGCAATAATTGGATTATGAAAATATGTTCGAAATATGCCTAAAATATTCCCAATTTAATAAAGTAAGTTCTTAAATATTCTGTTATTTCATAGCATGAGGAACAAAACCCCTTTATATCTCACATGCTTTGAATAAAACATATAAAGAGTAACTCCCTGAATGCTGGTGGTATCTTTCCAAAAGAGTTTGATGGGACTAATGCTAATAATTTGTCACACATACAACTTCTTACTTGAGAAATAAAAAATATTGCCTTAATGAGTTTGGATACAGAACAATGGGTTACAATGCTTGAACATTGTGTACAACCTGCGTTCCTGGAGCTTCTTCTCCTTGAGAGTTTCTAGAGCTGGGTTCTAGTGGTTCATTCATGAGTATATGCAGGAGACTGAACCCTTCAAACATACCCTAGCGTTTCTAGCATAATTTCCTGTACACCCAGATCCTGGATGAATCTGATCAGAGATTTGCCCTCTCTTAATTCTGTAGGCCGCATGAAGCTTCTCAATATTATGCACAGAAGCAAATCTTAATCCAATGCTGCAGCAGCAACAATAACAACAAAACAGTACACCAATACACTAGAGATACTATGTACATGTGTATTGAATTTACACTGGCAAGGAGAAACAATGTTGAAGTCTGTTTGAATTGGGTTTACCAGCAGCACTTGGGAATGTTGTGAAATACCTTCTTTTCCCTTGCAATGAGAAATTCCAAGTTTGCTTCAAAACCCAAAAAAAAGGAAGAAATTGTTTTTAATAAAGAGAGACAAAGAGGTTGTGAAATCATCGAGAGCAATCCTGAGATGCTCTAGCTAGGTCACCAAAACAATGTCCAAAGAATACTGGAATATCCAACTATCACTGTTTTAACAGCTTGGGATTCCAGGTTCTCGATCCTCCGGGTGAATTTCTGACTTGCAAATGTTCTGCATTTGATGCAACAGAATGGGTACTCTCCCCCGGGCGAATCCGAGTTGCAAATCTGCATTTGATGCAACAGAATGAGTACGTTCGGCTGCGAACGCCGTGAATCCCGCATTCTTGGCAAGGACGGGATTGATCGGGGTTTGGAACGGTAGGAGGTGGCGGCGTCAGAAATAAGACGCTAGTGTAGGCGTGCGTGTAGTCCCATGACTGAATGTCAGACATGAAATTGGTGCCGAGGAAGGCCACCATCTCCGATATGCGAACACACGGCGGCCACCCGAGCTTCGTAAATACCTGTATCTTTCCATGGCCTGCAAGGGTGCTGTATTGAGTACTACAGAAAATTTTAGAGCGGCTCCGCTTGAATGCAGAAGTAGGATGTGATCCCGTTTTGCATGACATACAAAACCACATCCACGGATGTTTCTCAATAGATGCCAATGGCACAGGAGCGTCTCCAGTTGCGAGACCTGCACACAACTGCAACATGTTAGTGCAAATTAAGTAAACTGCAGCAGCTTGCAGCAGAAAAAAAATGAAATGAGGAGAAAACAAACTGAAGGGTACTAGCGAAAAATACTCCCGAAATTACGATGATTGCATGCAGCATAATGGAATTTCAGGAGTTAGTTGCAGATTGCAGCAGAAGCAAGATGCACAAGAGATTGTGTCCACATGGAGGTTGTCTAGAAGGAAAACCACCACAGCCCACTATATATCAGCCAGGTGGGTAATCCATAGTACAGCCGCAGCTGTTTACAATCTACTAGGAAACCAGAAAACTACTAGGAAATGGCAACGGCAAACGTCGATCAAACAAACCTGTAAAATCTGTAGTGATTAGAGCCCTAATTAAAGCATTCTGCTCGGCCTTATTGGATGTTATCGGTTCCATCTTCCCGCAAAATTAGTACAAGTACCGAAAGCGTCGGAATGGAATGAAGACGGCTACTAAGAAGCTCACTCCAAAAGGGTTTGCGATTCCTACAGATGTCAGCCCCACTCAAACTATGGTGTGCAGAAAACTTGCGGGACATGCTAGCCTATGACGAATTGTGTCATATTTATAGTACTCGTCACAACCGACCAGAGCCTCTGAAGCACTTGTTGCTAGTCTCGGCACCTTCGATATTGTAGGTTCCATTGCACAGTTCTCCATATAGTTTTCAAGGTCACCGAGACAGAATACTCTTGTATCCATAGACCTTGCCGCTTGCTTGTGAAGTAGTGATTAGCAAGCTTGCGTAATTTGGGTACATCAAATGTCAGAACGGCAAGACCATTCTTTTTTTTGCCTTCAAGTTCTGCTCATTTTTCTACTCTTCTCATTGACGGGAATCGAAGGGGATGTTGCAGTTGCGTAACTACCAGCTGCATCAATCAATTTGTACCCCTTCGGCTGAACTGGTCATGACTCCAATGATATCAGCGTCTGTTAAGCTGATTAGCACGCGGTAGCTGATCGATTGAATACAAAATTTCTCAGTTGTGATCAGAGCTTCATGTCATTATATAGTGATATTCCTGATCAATTCCTGTACTAGACAAGTTTCATTGGGTAGCATGCATGATCTTCTAATTATTTGAATGTCATATATATTTGGACTAGTTTAGTAATTCTCCCTTCTTTGTTTTGAAAGGAAGGATTTGTTTGAAGCTCATCTTCACGCTCTGCAATGGTTTCAGTAAGACAAATTAGAGTTGTGCTTCATCACCACATCAATGCATAACTATGATCTTGGATAATTTCATGATTTCCAGTGCCGGTTTTGCTCCTCCGACCTTAGTGTTTCTTTGTAGAGATTTTCAGACTCGTAGCTCACCATGAGAGACTTAAAGCAAAGCAACAACAAGGGTTATTGAAGGGAAAAGTTGTTCTATTCATCGTAAAAAACTCGCGAAAATTACTTTAAGGATTCGGAATATGTAACCATTCTTATTTCTCACCTTACACGAAGGGTGTTCAGCAAGCTTGGTTCTTTTCAGTCTCAGGGCATTACACGAGTAGTCAGTGAGATGTGACTGCTGCTGCGGTTGTGGAGTTCCTTTCCTTTGCGGAAGAGAATAGCTCTCACATCTTTTAGGTCGGTTGTTAATGACTTTGGGTTGAGGGTCTTGTAATATTTCACAAATGCATTAGGTCTTCTAGTCTCATTAATTTGTACTGAAAGTTTCGAGTTCTTCTCAAGTATGAACTTGCTATATGAAGCCACAGATGATAGAAGAGACGAGAGAGAGAGCCACCCTAAACCCTAAACCCAACAACAACATCATTTACATTATTGGTTGCCGCGTTGATGAACTCAAGTGCATCATGACTTCTTACGAAAATGATTCTGCTTTTTTCTTGGAGCACAAACGTCGATTCGCCGTACCGTGGCTGATTGTTGAATGGTTGCCTGAAATTACTGTGAACTGGATCGTAACATAACCTAATTATGCGCTCCCAGTCCTGCAGCGACCAAATTTATACACAACCATTTTGTATGCAACCAGACAGAGTCTGTAGTTTGTAGTCTGCCGATGGACATGGCACCCAGGGATGGTCAAATGTGAAGAGTGATAGCATCAATTATGTAAAACGCCACCGCAAGGTTCGATTCCAGTCTTCAGAAGAGCAGAGCTCCCGTGTGCACTGAACAGCAGAAGAACAAAAGACTCGGAGATGGCGAAGACGAAGACGAAGAAGAATCTCTACGACGACGAAGAGGGAGGAGGATGGACACAATTTCAATGTGATCATTTCTCATCCATAGATTCTTCATCCAACAGGACTAGATAATGTTCACAATTCCCATCAGGATTTAGTACATGAAATGGACCACACTCATTCATTTTTGGACCTTTTTCATCCCCTCTTTCAATGTGAATTTTTATCATTATCAACAAGTAAATAAAAGCATTGAAAATTTAAAATGAGAAGAGAATTGGGAGATTTCCTGATGTAGTGGATAATGAAAACACACACTAGGCTAGGCTACCCAGCTTCAAGTTATTTTTGGGAAAATTGGCAAAACACCCATTTTGTATCAACATCATACTATCTAGAATCCTTTTGTTCATTTAAATAAGTGTAAATAATATACTCATTGTACTGTAATATAATTTCATCTAAAACTTCATTAATATTATAAACAACAATAAATCATGAAATTATATAATAAATTCTAAAACAATAATGACAAAAGATTAGAGAAACACCCCGCGCTTTGGATTAACCTTATACAATATCTCTTTCGTTCATCTAATAAGTGTAAATGAAATACTCATTTTAATTTAATGAAATTTCATCTAAATTTTCATTAAAGAATTAAATGATAATATAGCATCTAAATATTCACAATTAATTTTATTTTTTTTGCCTTTGACATAAACTCAATTAAATGTGCAAATAAAATGGAACAATTTATTAAAATCAGTACTGAAGATTTTCGTTGAAAAGATTGCAATAAAATTCCAGCATAGTTCGCAGCAGAGCATTTGTGGTTGCACTGTTGCGCACACTGTCATTGGTTTGCTTGTGGGAAGCGTTTGGAGATGGTTTGTCTTTCAGTGCTGCTTTGGGTTTTGTAAGTGTCATGGCGTAATTGACACTGCGAGTCTAGAGTGGTAGCTAGCTGCTGATTTTGTGAAGTTGGTAATTTGGTCGACAAGCTACTGCAACCTTTTTTCTCTTTGGAATAATTTTCACCAGCAGCAAGAAAGGGTTTTGCGATTTCTGCTGAGGATATGAGGAGTTAGGGTTTTTCGGAGGATGGAAAAGACATTTGCGTAGGAGTCAGGAAAAAAATTTCGTCGGCGTGGATTCACAGAGGCTGACTTAGCTAGATCCGACGAATTTTCTCTTCATGTTTTTTTATCTCTTGGATTGAGCTTGCCTCGAAGGGGAGTTTTTGAGGGTTTAGGGTTTGAATCTCTCAATGGTTACCACCTTGTGTATCTCCTTATCGACTCCGGGAGTGGCATACGGTGCTGTGCGTCCACTCCTTCTTTTCCTGCCGGTTTCTGGTGCAATAAACACTCGGATGTTCAAGCAGGTTCAAGTTTTTGTGTCAGATTTTAGAGAAATATTATTTTATTTAGGATGGTTGTTTTGACTAAAGTTTGTCTACAATAACTTTATAAATAGTCTTAAGTTATCATTTTTTATATTATTTTTGTTGTAGATCTTTTGTTCTGCAATAATGTGTATTATAATTTTGAGAGTAAATTTTGTTTACAAGTATGATGTTGTGTAGTTGTATACCTCATAGTTTTTAAAGCTGGTTTTAGTTGAAAAGTTTGGTCCACATGAATTAACCATCTAGAAATTGGATTCTACATAGTTTTAAGGATAGGTCTTCCAATGGTTATAAAGGCACATTGTTTTTGTCCAAATATTCATAGAATCGTCATGAATATGGTACTAGATATTATACATATATGTACATAAAATGTTATCACACTTAATACACTTTGCAAATGCTTACAAATAAGGCACGACTAAAATGACAAATTTGTGCCAACACAATGCATACATAAAGACAGGCAAGTACATGCATATGGGCATACAATTGTTGCATCTTTCGGATATGTTATGCAATAGTGGGATATGGATCAAACGAAAAATATTCTATCATGTGTTTAGTTGTAACTCGGAAACACCAACACCCTAGGCATCTAAAATATTCCCACAATCCACTGTCTGTTAAACCTAACCCAAAGTATTGAAAAATTCAAACAAGCTTCATATGTTCCTTCCTACACATAACAAGGGAACCTTTTGCATCCTTCACTCGTACATGAGGTGGATCTTCATTATGGTTTGGAATTTTGCAACTTAGCTCTACCTTGGAAAATTGAACTTAACATGATTGTATAATCCTTCAGGTATCAAATCCCCAAGAACTTGTCTCATGGACCTCTGAAAACAATTCCATAAGTCACATTCCCTAAAGCACTATCCAAAATGTGAACTATCAAACTCTTTTTAATCTAACAATAACAAAACATTTTATTAGATCAAAATGCCCATTCTAGAAACCTCCTAAAAGGTTTCAATTTATTTATTCTTCATAGTAGAGATAAATTTTCAATAGGGGCACAATGAAAATCAATGTTAGATCTTTCACCTCTTTTTGTACTTTGCCTTTCTTGTTAGGAGATGTTGCTTTCACTTCATTTTTTTATTCAGTAATCTCTAAATTCATTTTAATGGCACCCCAAGTTTCTTTAGTTGGTCTTTCATTGTTGGCATGCACTTGAAGAGACTCTACACACTGGACATTTATTTCCTCTACATCTTCTTTTCCCTTACACCCTTTCTCCTCCTTTTTGTTTAACATCTTCACTTATTTGACAATTGCTAACAATCCTTTAGCTGCAATTATTGTTGGTGTAGGAATCCCAATCTACAACATGTATAAATCAATGATCTTGTATGAAATGTCACATGAATCAATATATGTGCAAACATCAAGTTAATTCAACCAAGCTAAAGGGTATTTACCTCAACATCATTAACAGGTTTGTCATTGTTCATGGGGTTGGGGATTAATTGACTATCCTTTGGAGGTGGCAATCGAGTTGGTTGAATAGTCCTTGCCTCACTTTTGACTTTGTGTAAGTGCATTAAGTTTAGGCCTACTTACACACTTGAATTATTCTACTTCACTCGGCATACATTCATCTTTTTTGCTAAATTCTCCTATGGTTTTGGTATCTTTCTACAAACCAAATTGTGTGTTAATACCAAATTTGAGGGTTTTTAGCTCAAGGACAAAATTAAAAATATGATCAATTCTTTATTCATTTGAAAATTTGACTTGGGCTCAAAAAATTGTGTTTTTTTTAAAACCGCATTAGATGCACCATCACACACATCCTCCCTTGATTGGGCTTCCTACACATTGGCAAATTTATGTCATCAACATATGAAAGGCATTAGATTTTATAAAAAAATATAATTATAAAAAAATTACCACAACATTAGAGACAATAGAACCTCCAACCACCTTTTATTTTCTCTTGATGCCTTCCACATCATTTTTCTGCTTAGATAATTTATTGTTAAGCTTTGTAGGTGTGGGTGTCCCATCAAGATCGTCTTCATAGTCACACAAATACTCATATTAATTTAGAGTGATGATTTTTTTCTAAGCACATAATCACCCCCAAACAAAAAACAAATCTTACAAATCTTGTTCAAAACTCATCCTCAACATGCTTTAAACAAGATGGGTTTTGTTCACACCCTCTAGTTACTTTTAATCAAGTTGCCTCCTCCACTTTAGAAAGGTCCTAGATTATTGCCTTCATGTTTACCCAACGGGGTGCAAGTTTTTCGACGCTCTAGATTCAATCCAAACCTTCAAATTGTGTCTTTTGTTCTTCAAGTTCGGCTTCAAATAAATCTTGAATGCCTTCTAACAAAAGGTAATATATATATACTCCCAAGATTATGCCACTATGTCCCAAATTGTAGTGATAGTTATGAATGGATGGTCATCTACTTCTATGATGCTTGGATCCAATCCATGGGAGTATTTTTTAAGAATTGACCACCACATATATCTCTTTGAGCCAATAGGTTTGCCCTTTCCATCGCATCGAACCCAATAAGGTTTTTTCCCATTCATCTTACGTATAGGAGCCTTAGCTTTTGGTACAAGCTCAATCTTTCTTCTACGAGCTCATAACATCGTTGCTTGAATGACAATAGACTCATTTGGTAATCAACCCAAGTATTCTTCTTCATCGTCCACAATAGGAGGTACCATAGTTGGGGTCATAGTAGCTCCTACATTAATTTCAATAATGGCTTGGGTCAATAAGTTTTGTACGGCAATTATGTTTTGAAGGGTCCCATGTTTATTTCCCATCTAACTTTGCAAACCTATTTGACCACCCAACCCACCTAATCCCATTTGCCCCAAAACCCTAAATCTTCTTGCTTGCCCCAAGCCCAATGATTATTCATTAAATGTTTATTGCCCTAATACAAGCAACATAGCATTCACAGAGCTAGCCTATGCCATGTTAGATCTAGAAGTCCTAGCAATAAGATGCACAAGGTTAGGTGGTAAGACATTAGAAGCAATCACATTTGCTTGTTGCCTTTCATCAAAGTCATTATCAAATGCAGCCCAAACATCGTCATCTTCACAAAGCACTATATCATCATTAGTCATAGGGGGTTCCAAAGCTTTCTTCAAGTTCATTATGTGGTTTGAAGGGTGGTTGAAGTCCTTCTTGCCCTCTTTGCCCACTTTCTCACAATATGAACCTACATAATCCACACTCACATTAAATTTTGGTTTGTTAGACATTAAATGTTACATAAGGAATAAACATGACAAAATTCAACTTGCAATATGGATCCCAAAAAAAAAACTTGAATTTTGGATTGTTTCCTTGTTGGTTGTATATCTTGTGATAACTTCATTTGATTCAGAATTAGATTCACTGACTTCATTTGCAACAAAATCTTTATCTTTTGATTTTTTGTCAATTGATGTAGATCCAATCATATCACCACACTTCAAGCTACTTGTAGGTGTTTTTAGATGTTTGCTCCACTTGGGTGATGCCAACAAACCTTTTTATTAAGGTAGATTCCTTTGACTTTCAAAGACATCTACAAGATCATTTGATGGTTTAGCTAGAATAGGTTGGGTGATGGAAGGAAACCTACTCAAAGCCAAAAAATAAATTAATGGTCAAAGTCTAGTTTGTTGGCTAAACCCTCAACAAAACCTCATTATCTACTCCCAAAACTAAATTTGCAATAGACATTCAAGAACATTTGAAAGATAAAAAAATATGTTGCAAACTTTTGCAAACACATTTATAAACAATTTAAGGTAATTGGGAGGGTCTAGATCATAACACAAAATGTGAACAAACCTTAAACCCTAACAATTACAAAAATCACAAATTTGTAAAAGTGAACAACTAAGTTATTTAACCAATGTAGAATGCAAGCAAAATGATAACATATTAACAAGATTAGTTGTTCAAAATAAAACAAAAAGGTAATGGGAAGAAAAACCGCTTGGTTTTTTCTAAAATGAGGTGATCTACACTAAGTTCAAAGGATTAAAAGGAGTTCCGCGCTCATAAATTGTACTCAAAAGGAAAAATATCCAAGTGCAACACTTACATGCTACATCAACTTTTGTAAAACTTAACTAGGAAATTTAACTGATTGAAGTAATGGCCTACTATGACATCAAAATTGTACCAACCTTAAAGAGTTCATCTTTTCCTTCTCCATGATGAGTTCAACACCATTTCAATGCCAAACTAAAAACATTAAAAATGTATGACCTAAAAGTTGCAAAAGTCTCAAAAGTGCTCTAACTAAGGTTGGAGATGCAATGATTATAATAAACTTAATCGATGGCTTTAAAGATGCAATGAAAAGTCAAGCTCGGGTTTAGAGCTACAATTTAATGCACAAGTTGAAAACAATTCTTCTTTATCTCACCTATTTCATTTTGTTTTGGTGCCCTCTAAAATGTAGGTTTGCTTCTATATACTAAGTCAATGTATGTGATTATGCATGCTACAAACCTTTAGTATATGATAATGCCTTAAACCTAAACTCCATAGTAAAACAAAAGTAATTTACACCACACACTTCCCACCAATCAAATTTCCAGTTTCTACTTGAGTTGGGTCCTAGCTTCTTCATTCTCTTGGCTAAAACTTGTAGTGCTATGATTTCTTGTTAAATCACTAGTTTACAAGTTTCTAAACTATGTCTATGTTTCTTCACTTTTAATAAAAACAATTCCTAGCATCATAACAAGAATGTAATGAGAAGGAGATGATAGTTACATACTAATGTAGAAGAGGCATAGTAATGACATTCTTCATTTTGCACTTTAAAATTCGCGAAAATTCGTTAAAATTCGCGAATTTTAAAGTGCAAAATGAAGAATGTCATTACTATGAGAAGAGGTGCGAAGTTCAAGCTACATAGTTTGGCATTATTACGCCCTATGTTCTTGTTCTTTAGTTTTTCATACTCAGTGACAACAATTTTTGCCATGTGAACAAAGGTTGGATGTAACATACACTATTAAAAAGAAAAGACCTCACACAAGTGAGCTCTGATTTCTACTCCCATGTCCTATATACAAGATCACAACCTCTCATTCCTTATCAAGTTTGTCGTTACATGCATTGTAGTTTATTTGTTCAACACTTGTGTCTACCAAGCAAGTACTTATTAGATCTACTCTTTTCATACTATGTATAACACATAATGTGGATAAGATTAAAAAAAATTACTATACATAGTCTACAAGTTTTTGAAAATGTTTTATATCTTGGATGTTTTACTAATTTGTGTCATGTTTGTCAAGGATGGAGTTGGATGATGAAGAAAACATCTCACAATTTCAATAGCGATCTGTTTTTCCTTTCAGCTATTCCATTGCTCTCAAGGGAGTAAGGCGCAGAAAATCGGTGAATGATGCCATGATTGGAACAATACTTGCAAAATTCAATAGATATGTATTATCCTCCATTATCTATCTGCAAAATTTCCAACTTGTGTCCTATGATGGTCTCTATTACTCCCTTGAATATTTTGAACTCCTCAAGTACTTGATTTTTGGTTTTCATGAAAGTTACCAAGATTCTTCTACTATAATCGTTAATAAAGGTGACATACCAATAATTGCCATTTTCACTTTAGTTCTCAATCCTTCTCTAAAAGTTTATTTGAGATAGATATCATTAGGTCATTGTGTAATTACTACACATAATCTTAGAAATCTATCATAATAGTCTTCTACTAATTCATATTTCTTCTAATTTGCATACTGCAAAATGACAACTACTTGCCTTTCATTTCGAACTTCATTAAATCTTGATATAAAGGCTTGTTGTGCTTCATCCCAAGTTGCTACTGGTCGAGCTGTCTCAAACCTAACAAACTAATCAACAACTTTTCCTTCCAACAAATTTGGAAAGTATTACATCTTATAATCAAGAGTATTCTCTCCATTTGTAACACATACTTTGGATAATTGTCAAAGGTGAGACATTGGATCATCATTATCATGGTATTTGGGTAATTGAATACATAACACATTTGTAGCTAACAAAGGCATAATAGGCGAAACAAACATAGTTGGTGTAACAATCAATGTGGTCACTGTTGTTTCTTTAGTTAGAGAATAAATCGGTTTGGCTAAAAACACTCATTGATCAAATAAACCCAATAAATTATGGTCAACTATATTTCTACTATTATTGTTCTCACTAACTTTTGGGGTTCATTTCTTGTTTTTTTTTTTTTTTCAAAAGGATTAGCCATCCTTCTTCAATAATCCATTAAAAAGTTCCAAATGCTAGAACATTTAGTAATGGTGTTCTTAAATTCAAATTTTTTTCAGTATGTACCCACTTTTGATTTTCTATATTCAGTGAATTAGATTGAGTTGTTTGTTTAGTTCCTTCATTTAAGGTTTGCAATACTTCTTAATTCCTACCACAATAGCTTGTGTTGTTGTCACCACATCTTCACTCCATAATGATGCAAATACTTGATAATTAGTTGGTGGGTTAAAATAACCACTCAATCCTTTCCATAATTTTGGTGTTTCAATTCTTGGAATCTCAATCAGCTAAAATGAAATAGCTGCTTCTCTAGCTTCTTCATGGTTTTGCCATCTCCAATCTTGTAATCTATTATGTTATTCTCATTTTCTTTTTTTTTATGTAGAGTTCCAAGAAGAGGTTGGGTACTGGGCATCTTATAACCACTTGCGGGATTACAAGATATACGGGACAATGATAAAAATGTTTTGCCCAAAGTTTTTAAATAAGGTGCAACAACCTCCTAAAGACAATCTATGGCCAACACACCTGACTAATCAAAACTATAAAATGTAGTTACACAAGCAATGTGACTACCTGCTTTGATTTATTCTTCAACTCTCTTCTATCTATTGAAGGGTAATCATCCAAATCCTTCAGTGTTTGATAAGAGTGCCTTGGATAAGGATATCATGACATTGTGGAAATGAACAATTTTACTCAAAACTTGTTTTCAATTGGAAGCTACTTGGAAGCTCACAAAAAGATTCTAAACTTTATTCATGCAATGCTACAAAATTGTAAACATCTCTCAAAGTCCAAAATTTTATAGAATCACTTTGAGATTATTGTATTCAATGGCCTATTGGAAACTATCTACCTTTTTTTGGACCATTTGGATGGGACTAACTACATTAAAATATTATAATTGGCAAAACAACTATGTTTTTAATTCATGTCATGCATGCTATGTGTAACATGTAATTGTGATCAATTCACTAGTGCTTTGGCCTTATGTGGTTTCATACTATTTTTTGTTTGTGTTCCTATTCATGCCATGTGTCTAGTTCATGCCTCTGGCGACTATTATTCTTATACTTTCTCATTTGTCTCATTGGCCACATCATGTATATGATTTTGACTATCATTCACTATTTTGATTTGAAGTTTTTTTTTAATGTTTGTCTCAATAGTCTTTGTAAATTTGTTCAAGATTCAACCATAAGTTTATTTTAGTTTTCCATAAATAAATATTTCCTTCTATGATTTCATACTTTGAACAAATATTCATTTTCACATGTCTATTGAGCTATGATTCAATATAAAGAATAGGATTTTGGTTTTTCATTCAATTTTGATTCATCATTTTTTTTGTTATTATACAAGTCTCGTGGTTTCATGGCCGGCCTTATCATCTAATGATTAACTGGTTGTTTTAAAACTTTGTTCTTCAATTCTTATAAAATCTAGGTTTTCTTATGTGGAGTTGCATAAAATGATTATCAAGGATTTAGGAATTCTATGGATAGCAAATTCCCAAGTGTTAGCAAGTTCTTTATTGACAATTCGTTCAATAAGCTTGTGAATAAATGCATTGGGATCAACTTTATAAAATTTGCACATTCTTTGGAGAAGTCCATTGCATGTGTAAACATTGCCAAATTGTAATCCTCCATATCATCCTTGGAAATGTTTACATTTTGTTTCATTATAAAATTCTCTTTGTTAATTTTCGTATTTGCCCATTGCCATGCCGCCCATTCCATTGTTTTGTCAATTACTCCCTTCCATTTTTGACGCGCTCCTTGGTCCCGGGGTGAACCCACTTGAGGGTTCACCAAATGTCAAGTTGCGGAAAGTTGGGACCGAGGGCACGCTCTTGGCTTCCAACTCTAGAAAGGGGTAGAGGGTCGAGTTGGGAGCCCCAGGATTAGACTAGGAAGAGGGACTAGAAGATCAAGCTTGAATCTGCATCCAAAAACCAACCACGGGGGGTTAGTTTAGCATTCGAGACACCCTTTGGTGTTGGGACTTGCCACGGGCACTTGGACACACAAGATTCACCACGGCCCGGACTTGGGGAGTAAGCCACCACCTTATTCCCTATAGTATTCTCTGCAGCTCGTCGTGGGGACTACATCCAAATGGCACAAATTCCCGGGACTCCCGAAATGGAGTCCCGAAATTGTCCCAGCGGGACTCCCGAAACTTTGAACCACCATAACTCTCGACTGCAGAGTTGGATCGCGACGATGTCTAAATCAAAGTTGTAGCCCTCATTGGGATCTTTTCAACGGCGTATCGCACTCTCGAATTGGACATCGGGAAGACATCGATTCCCGACTTTTAGTGGTCGGGAGTCAAATTGCCAGTTTGACTCCCGGCCCTTCTTTTGCCCATAACTTGGGCTGCAGATGTCCAAATTGCCAATGCGAGGGCATTTTCGATATCTACGTTTCAAGACCTTTCCAATGATATTAAGAACACCACAATGCGAGGTATTTTGCCCCTTTCTGTCGAGCTCTAAACATTTGGGAGTCCCGAAGGACTCCAACTCCCAACTTTTCCAAGTGTTGGGCTTCACCCCCCACACTTGGCCAAAGTAGGGTTGCGACAATTTTGCTCCCCATGTTCTAATATTGAACAAATGCCTGTGCAAGTCTAGCTTGGTATTATCTCTTGGATATTCGAATGGTTTTTTTGTCATTTCACAAATTCTTTTAGTATGCTTGAAATTATTCAATCATAGATTCCAAGGTGTTTGGTATGACAATTGATGACAATTTTCTTTGTGCCATTGGAGTAGAGAGGTTTTACAATTGCCAAGGGGTTGAAAGAGTGAATGAAAATAAAAAAAAAGTTTAAATTGGTAATGTGTCCTTGGGTACCTAATATTGTCTTAATTCTGAATGGTCGCATACCTTTTGGTGGTGGATAAGTACTATTTGAATTGGCACATACCCTTTGGGGGATCAATAGGTTTATGTGCCTTTGAATTTGACGTAATCTTAAATCTTATATGGTTTGGAACAAAGCTAGAATATGAAATACTAGTTCAAGTATAACTTGAGCATTTCATGTGATGGATTGTTCATAATAAACCAACATAAATTTCTTCTATTTTTATTTTTATTTTTAGTTTTTTGCAATACAAAACTTGTTGTGAATGTTCATGAAAAAGTTCATCCATTGTCATTTTTAATCCCCATTTTCATCCATAAATATCATTCATCCATAACATATGGAACAATATTTTTCCACATCACCAAATATTCTGTCCTAGGTGTGATAAAAATATTTTGTCCACATTGGAAGAATATTCTAAAAAAAGATTCAATCATGTTTCCTTGCTCATGTTCACCTATTCATGCTCATGCTCAATTGCTAATGTTCATGTTCACAAGCTCATGAAATAACATATCCCTCTTGGTGTCACAATTTTGTTTTTTGCCGAATACCCCTTGTTCAAAGGCATATGGTGAGTATTATATTTTTTAATCTATTAATTGGTAACTGAATGTTAATTAAGAACTTTATTATGAAGATATTTGTGTAATTGTTTATTAATAAAAAGTTCATATGCTAGTAGTAATGGACTTTTGAAATTCAAAATTATGGATTGGTCGGTTGACTAGAATGATAAAAAATTGAAAGGTTCATTTGAAATTTTATTCAAAATGATCTATAATGACTTAGCATATGAGTTAAAATGAAATAATACATTTTTATGTGAAAAATTTCCTTAAAAATCATAGCCAAATTCTACTTATGAACTTTTGAATGCCTTAAATTACTCATATTTTCATTAGTCCATAACATTGTTGTTTTTCATTCATTTCCAATTTGTTTTTTCAAAGGTGCATATATTTGGAATATCTACTTGAGCTCCTATTAATATGAACTTTATTACTTTTAATACATGGATTTTGTTATAATTTAACTAATGGTACCACATAAAATTCAAGATTTAACATTAGAACATGAACTTTTGTGCAATACAATTATTTTAAAAAGTGAACCACCATACTATGCATTTACCCATCAACCATAAAAATATTGTGAAATCTTTCAAAATTTTAAGATGTAATACGCTCAAACATGCACATCCCTAAAAAGTAAAATAATGTGACATCCCAAAGGGGGTCATTGTAATGTGTTTTCACCATGTTGCAAAACTTACATTAAACCTTGTTTAGCTTGTTCAAGGTCATCAAATATGATGGACATCACACATTTTACTTACCTTCCATATATATATGATTAAAATATTAATATATAATAACATGATCAAACCCCACCTTGAAGGCTACACAATGAAATTTAACACCAATTACAAAATGCAATACAATGATTGGGTCAAAACGCACTCAAAGGAGCCAAAAACATTTTTTTACTTTAGTAATGCATGTATTTTTTCCCCAAAATAACTTTTTCATATGAATGAATTTTTGAATGATTTTCTTTGCAACTTGTTATGAAAAATGATCAAAATTGTCCCAATAACTCAATTTTGTTTTCTTAATCGTTTTTAATAAATATGAAGTTGTAAAAATATATAGATTCCTTGCAAATTTTATGTTTCATCTTGAAAATGATGATAATTTGAAATCATACCAAAACATGTTAATTTAAATTAATATAAATTACCAAAAAATTCAATACATCATGTATATTATACTCCATTTATATTTGGTAAATCATTCTTGAAGTTTTAAAATTTTGAATTTTCAAGTGTACATACTTTAAATTTTCAAAATTTTAGATCTCCACATTTTAAAAATTGTGAATGTTTTTTTAGTGGTCATATTTTTTACGATCAATTTACATCTAATAAATGAGTCTTTTGAAATTCTTTTATAAAGATGTCCTTTTTTAATGACAGAAATTTTCATTTTCAAAAGGCCTTAATTAAAGCAAAACTTTAAAATTGAATCAAATGGATTTTTAATTTCATTTTCTTGACATTCATGTGTCAAAAAGGAATAATGTGCCATGATTACCATAGTTTCAAATGGCCAAAAAAAATAATTTAAATTCTATTTTTTTATGATTGAATTTGACATCCAATGCTTTTTGCGGCTCCTTTGAATATGTTTTGACTTGATTTGAAACTTCAAACACCTATAAAAGGTTTCACCTTTCCCTTCCAAGGTATATGGCAATCATTACTTGTTAAACAACACAAAGTCTACACATTTCAAAAGGAAAAGTGAATTTGGAATGCTTGTTTTAATTTTCATTACCCAACACAATTTGATGATTGAAACAATTTGGTCATCACATAAATGGCAACTGAAAATGTTTGGTCACCCCAAGAATGGCAATCGAATATTGGGCAAAAACACCCTTGGGTGAACCATTAAGAATGTCACACCTTGATTTTCCTGGACCTATCAAACCTTGAAAAATCATAGGAAACACTTAAATATTTTCTTTCCATAATTTTTTTAAAATGAGTACATTTATTAAGTTCCAAAGATTTTGAAATTGCAATAATATCATATATATATATATATATAATATTCCTAATCATTAAATTCAAAAAACATTTCAAGAATGTAATGCATGGCCACCTTTCTTTGAATTTTTTGGTTAAGAACACAAATTTGAAACATGAATTGAAAATTTTCTTGATAACTCTTTTCTTAAGGTAATTTGGAGATCATTCTATTTTTAAATTTTTATTAGGTATTTAATTGAATAAGTATAATTTAGTTATGAATTTTCAAAATTAAGGCTATCAATTTTTGAAGGGGCTATTTTAATTAGGAAAAAAAAATTTTAACAAATTCTATTCTTTTCTATTCCAAAATAAACTTCAAGACATATATTAGTGCATGCAATTAGTTTTGAAAACATTTAAAATAAAGGTTCCAAAAAAACTGATTTGTGTGTTTTTGGTTCCTTAACCATTCCTTGAGGTAGTTCCTAATGGTCCACCCAAGGATGTTTTCTAGCTACTTTTAATCACTGTAGGTTGAGCAAGTGAAACTTTTTGGTTGCCATAATAATGGTGACCAAAACTTTCAATTGTTTTTATTATGAACATTGAATCTATTTTTGCTTGCCATGCACTCAAAGGCTAACCCTAATGAAAATGAAATTTTCTTGCATTTATTTTGACAAATTATAAAATAGATGTGTTAAGACAAACACCATGCGATGCCAAATACAAAATGGGCGTGTCATGCCCATTTTGATAACTTTAATGTGTTTTAATCCAACATTACAATATATATTTTTGATATAAATGCAAGAGAATAAATTCAAAACATTTAAAAACATCATTATGAAACGATCATGCATTTCATTAAGTTTATAATAAGTTGTATACCAAGTTTCAAAAAATTTAATGAAAAAAAAGGAAATAAATAACTTTTAAATTAGCATGTAAAAATGTGTTAGAACCTATAGATATTTTACAAAATATGATGTTTACTATGCAAAAGTTTAAAATAATTAATACATTTGATGTGCCATTAACTTGAACTCACCAAAAAATAAATTAAAATCTTATTTTCACTTAATTAAAACAATTTTGAACACCTAGATGAATTTATTTCAATTTTCGGAAATTGATTAAATACATGTTTAAGAACATGACATTATTATATTGAAGTCAAATAACATCTTCATATTGATAAACTAAAAATTATTTTAGAAAAAATATCATTTATAATCAATTTTTGTAATTAAAAAAATATTTTTTCAACTGCAATTTTCTTTTTAAAAATTTAAAAATAATTTATAAACAAAAAAAGTTTGTTTAATATTTTTATGTTAAATTTTACTTTACGAGATTACTTTCACTCAAACACATGAAAACCACAAATTCGCTTTACTCATTCATGCTTCCACATTCAGATCCTTCGTTTCTATAAAAACGCCCATCATAAAGTTTTAACTTACTCTGAAAATACATTCAAAATACAAAGGAAATGAACTTTCATTATGAACACTGGCTTAAATGGTCCACCATCCTAGGGTGTCAATTTTCACCCACTAGAAAACTAGTGGAACAAATCTCAAAACAGGTACATGATTGTTAATGAAGTATGGACAACATTATTTTCTTTGGGGCAATTACTTTCAAGCGATATTTTTCATGAAATGGGGGTGATATCAACATAGAAAACTTGCCGTTTTTTTCATTTGTCAAAAGGGAGCGAATAAACTGATTGCATGCGTACAGGGAATCCAGCGTCGAAACGAAACAAAAAACCTTGAAATCCATCTCCAAAATAAGGAACCTGATTTTCATCAGGAGTGATCCCAATGTCATTGTTCTCCCACTATCGTTGGATTAACGACTCTCTTGCTCCTTCCCATTTGCTGCCTCGGGATTTGCCATTCTCAGTTCTGCTGCTTGTTTCCACCGACGCTGGCGGACCTGTGCTAGTCGCTTTGTTTCCCGACGTTTATGGAGGTTCACAGCACGTCTACACATATCAAGCTTAGGGATGGATGGGGCTGGTTCCATCTTGCACAGCAGCTACAGCTGTGGCTGCTATAACAGCTGTTGTAGTGGCCGTACCTGTCCCTCTGGCCGGTACAACTAAGGCAGCACTTTGGCAGCGTCTACTTCAGTAAGTTCATCAGCATTCATCAGCATTATTAGAGGTATGTCTGTCGAACAGAACATTTCTAGGTAGGTCTGTATTATTCTTCTGGGTGTTACAAACGTCAGTGCTCAAACACTAAATCACTATTGTTAATGTCATATACATCATATCTACAAGCCTTGAGTCCAGCCAGTCAGCTTAATTCTACGTGAAAATAGAAAATTCAATCCCTAGGTCTCTCGATCAGAAATCCGTCTACTATATCGAATCCCTCGCTTCGATGGAATTTTGAATAGACTGTGCCAAACACTTCTGCCCCAGCCCCAAATCAGAGAACACGGGGGAATATGCTGGAGAGGACAAGTGTCTCTCACCTGCAGCAATTCACGAAAAACAGAAAAGTAAACACTAAGTTCCTGCGTATAAAGATACCGCTCATTTGCACCTGGAAACCGTGCCATAGACAACAAACACATAACCCCAATTCACTTTCAGAAGGAAAGACTAGCGATCCATTACATATGTGTTTTCAGTCCTCACGATTAAAATCGAGTATCACATGAACAAAGAATTCCACGAAACCATACATCCAAAGTTCAAACATAAAGATTCAAGATATATCACAGGTCCATCCGACGATGCATTTTATAGCAGATTCAGAAGAACACGGCTGTAATACTAGCACGTTAGATCTTGAGTCCTGAAGCAGAAGCGGTAGTTTTTTTAGTTTCTTAACCTGCACAGCCTCTTTCAAGTCCACTGCAAACTCAGAAAGGGAGATAGCAACATGTAATGAGACAAATCAAGCTCAATAATTCTCCAGCATTTCCGTGACATCCACAATCATGCTGCGTCATTCTCAGGTGAGAATGTTACTGGTCACAACGGCCACGCAAAGAAATCAATATACTTTATACACAAAGCGCAGCATTTCATCCAGAAGTTCCGGAAAAAATCATTTTTCTTATCCGCTGCTTAACACTTGTTGGGTTGATCTCGTCGTACTGAGTAAGATGAACGGACATTTTGCACAAGTTCCGGTTCTTACGATGGAAGAAAAATATCTATGCCCAACTACGTTTGATATCCGCAACAGCACAGCTCGGGCTATCTGGTGGGAGAGAAAATTTTAGGCCCTGGA
The DNA here is from genome assembly GCA_963920785.1 of Sphagnum contortum. Taxonomy (NCBI): domain Eukaryota; kingdom Viridiplantae; phylum Streptophyta; class Sphagnopsida; order Sphagnales; family Sphagnaceae; genus Sphagnum; species Sphagnum contortum. The sequence continues at coordinate 19,284,684 of OY987279.1, read as the reverse complement.
ATTGGCCGGTACGCGAGAATTCTCGCTAGCGAAATTCTCAGGCAATGCCACATATGCTGTATTAGCTTTGAGATGCCCCACATCAATACATACGAATCCCGGTTGCTTTCGGACATACAACACAAACCATGATCATCGCAGACTCCAGAGGCATTCCATCATCATCAGTACAACTGGCTACAGAAGTCCTTGTTTGAACAGAAACCTCTTAGAAGCGTACTACGGCGGTTTACGACCTCGACAACATACAATAGAAGAACCGATGAGATGTTCACGTGAATCTGTACTGCGTATACAGCTAAAGTAATCACATTTATCCAGTGTCCAAGCCTCTACGACAATTGCCAGCAAGAACATTTCATAGAATCAGCATTTTCTTAGCAATGTTGTTCACAATAGCCTGATTCGGAAGTCTGGCTGCGCTCCAACGTATAAATACATTGCTACCTATCCTTATGTACATATAGCAAAATATGCAGGATATCTGGTAAAGAGACAGTTTTATGCATTTCGGTTTGAGGACATTGTCTCGCCTCTCAGACCAGCCAAGTCACTCAACACATGAATATATCAATGATAACCTCACTTAGCTTGACAGCACAAGCATAGGTGTGACCTCTGAGCGCAAAAAGCTCGTTATGCACAACTTTCAGACCTGAACCAGCATTCTTCAAATTCAATTAGATGATATCGGTGCCATGAATACCTGAAAGCGTCGGCAAGTCCGTAGACATTCTTAGAAGCAACTTATGCAGGGACTACTAACGAGTTCAACTTTGGGCCCTCATTTGAATTTGCCACGAGTTACGACAGCATCTGGTCCGATCTTGTATGGTCTGAGCTTGGTATGGCATCAACGCCGCGCATCGTCGCCCTCCGTTTTGCTACTGTCAGTGACCTCGCGAACCATCTCGTTTGCGACCTCAATATTCCGCCCTGGAAAGTCTTCACACCTCCAGCTTACCTTCAGCTTCATTCTAGCTACTTTTTGACTTGCACTTCAGCAAACAAACTTTCCTGCGAGTTCCTCCATCCTGCACAATACCTCCCAGCTGCACTCAAACTTTCGTTAGCCAGGCCTCTTGAATAACGTGAAACCTATTGAACTTCCTTTCCCATTCACGGCTGGACGAAATCTAGTCCACCAGTGTCTGTTGAGCAATCTCTTACTTTGTCAATTACCCGCAATTCAAGTTTTTTTACACGTAGGAACCATGGTCAACCGAAACTCTACCTTAAAATGATAGTCGGTTTTTACCACTGATAAGTAGTTCCTTAGAGTGATCTCTAACTACAAAGTATGTCCACGAGATCGAGGGAAACGAAAGCTGAAAATCATCTGAAACAGCCCCAAACGGACCCTAACCTACAGAGAAGAATGCAAGATGTGATATTGGCGCGGCTCAACCTGAAGGCTGTGCCAGGAATATTTAGCCCAGTCTTCGGATGGAGCTGAGCCAACATCACATGCAACAGACCTCACCAACTTCAAACTGCATTTACTCCGGTGCAGAAGCATGACAGATACTCCTCGAGCACCATCATTCGCCAGTCCAACAGTAAGCGTATACTTCAGGACAACTAGCCAGTCAGCAGTTCTGTGTGCCAGCGTCGCGAAGAATTGTCCGCCGTCCTCACATTGCAGTAAAGCGGTGAACAGAAGCGGTAATGGTTGTAACGAGCAACTGCAACCCCTCAAGTAGCCATTCGTATTCTTCTCACTCCCACTCTCTGCACGCTCATTTCCTGGAGCAAAACTGGAAGTAAACCAGGTTGGCTTACAGACGTGGAGCATAGTCGACCGTCGGCTCCTTGTTTGACAGATGAACTGACCTGCAAGCTACAGACTAAGTCCAACTCTTCCAATGGACTTCAGCAACCCTATGTGACCAGACTGTTGGAGTAGATGTTCAGAGACCGTCACAAGGTGTCAATTACGCGACAAAGCGAACTACCAACGACAGGACATAAACTCGGACTGTGCGAATATGTTGCGTAATCGACCTGGTTACTGACAACGTTTTGCGATGCTAGAACCAGTCGATGCTATGAACATCAGAGCTACTACTTTCGGAAGCAACAAGAGCTCTGATGATCTGGTCCTTCTTTGCGTCTCATCACGTCAAGAGTGCAACATCTGAGGACTTAGGCACACATATCTCAGTAGGACTAGTTGGAAAAGAAAACTGAAACTGAAACTTAGGACTGCAAGCTTGAGACTTAACTACGTACAGACGCGTGCTTGATACACAGGAAGACGAACCAAGGCTTTGACTCCAACAAAGAAAGCCGCAGAAACGACTTAAGAACAAGTGAGCTATAAATAAGGACAGCAGCCCAGCGCTAAGCCACAAAGACCACCTCCCCGTGATGAGCACAGCAGCTCATCACCACCAGTTCGAACCACAGCACCCGCTTTGACTGCTTCCCAGTACTGCGATCAGGCTTCGTCCGCCTGCATTTATCACGGTAGCCTGCTTGCACGATCCTACCTAATTTTCGGCTCACTGTGATGTTCTGCCGTTGTACAGAAAATCTCCCGACCAGAAACGAGGGATTCATTCGTCCTCTTCACAGCAAACCGAAGTGGCATATGAACGGTAATATGAACTTGACGGAATCGCTACCAGTGGATTCCTTTCCAAACCCTGAAATGCTGGAGATGAAAAACCTTTTTTCTCCCGGTTGTAAGGGACTGGCAGCTCCTTCTAGACTCCAGACTTCTAAGACGTTCCAGAGAGCAAACACAAAGCGTTATGCTCTTGCCAAATCAACGGCAGATCCATACTTACGAATGTCTAGCTGCCATTTGGATTTCAGAGTCATAAATGCATCGGCGTACAATTGGGCCTCACTGACAATGGATATTTCATCCACAGAGACCAAGCCCGCTATGGATACCAAACCAATGGTCATTATTTTTTTTCATTTTTTAAATTATTTTTTTCTTGTAAAACTTTATTTATAAACACATCAGAGTAGATTCGGAAAATATACAAAACAATAAGAAACACTAAAAGGGAGAATTTACAGGACATCAAGTTAACTCAAACTAGATGTCAAAAGCTTTTCATGTCAACAATTGACTACCTAAATAGGTTGGTTGTGATGATGGGGGTGTGTTTTGAAGGGCTAGAAGTTGGGAAGTAGCTAGGCCTATTGCTACCACTCAATTTAAATTGGAAGATGTTTGTATCCTTTGTAATGTGACTGAATTGTTTTGACAAAGAAAAGCAACCAAGACAAAAGGAAGAGCATCCTTAGGCCCTTTTAAGCTCCAAATGCATTATGTAAGAACACATTAGCTTGTTTGTGTACAAATCCAAATATTTCAATTGTTAAAGGGAGGAATTGATTAGTGGGGTGTCAATTGCGATAGTTATTTTTTCTGACTCGAGTCACATCAAAGGTAATAAATCTTTGAATTGTGCAAGATTGGGGAATTAAATTCGTTCGTTTTAATTTGGTAATGAGAACATCATCGAAGGTGCAATTTCCATCTATGGTGAGCACATATAAGGGGTGAATGCACAATACAATCGCTTAATAACGGTAGAAATTACACTCCTTATAAGTCCATATAAGATTCTTTAAAATGATTCAAATGAACATGGTTATCATTTTTTAAAATGTTAATATTCTAATCTTTGAATAATACATGTTCAATCACTTACAAACCTTCCCATATCTATGTGAAAATTTGTATTTAATATAGTTGACGTCATTTTTTAATTTGAAAGTTCTAATAGGAAAACTCACATAATCCATATGAATAATGTCCCATGCAAACCTTTTTAAAAACATATGTTTTTGGGACAAAAACATTGAAAAAAAAATAGAAATTGCAACTTGTATGGACTTATGAAAATATGATCAAAATTTAACCATTCAAAAATCCCTAATTATTAATCGATCAACATTTTCAAAAAAGAATTTCTCATATGAGTTTACCATCTTGTATTACATTATATATTGAGTCCTAATAACATTTGAAATGTGAATCAATACATTTTTTTCCATTTGTGATGTTGTAGTCAAATGATTTGTCCATATTTTTTTAATTTCAAAAGTTCATTATTATTAACAAATGATTTTTTTATTAATAAATAAGCACACAATTCATTTCATAATGAAGTTAATTTAGATCCAAGTCCCAATTAATAAATACAAGGATATATTAATCACCATATGCATTTGATAAAGGGTACCCAAGGAGAAAACATCATTTCGTCACAAAAATGAACCACCATACCATGCATTTTCCTATCAATTCATCAACAAGAGGAGTTGAATATGGTTGAAAGAAGCGCATTTACTTGTTTTCATCCCATGTGGAAGCCAACATCTTGCACAATGGCAATAAAGGTGTCATGAACTGCATCATGGGTTCCCATGAATGTAATGTAAGAGGTGGATATCCATAAGATCAATGGGATGTGTGTGCATGCATGGAAGGATACCCATAATTGGAAAATGTGGTAATCCAAATCATGTTTGAAGTGATGTGGAAAATAATGGGGAAAATAATTAAAAGGTTACAAACATTAATTCAGTTAAAGCCAAGTGCACACCTTAGCCTTAAAACATGATAAAATTCAAGCACAATGAACCTTAAATATCCTATCAAAAATCATGTTGGAAAGGGTATGATAATGTAGATGCTCCAAGATGGAATTTTAAAGTGAACCATTTGTTATTCGATGGGATGTTCAAAAGGAAAAAAACACACACAAATTGGGGGCGATAAAAGAGTACATGTTCTCTTAAGGTGTTGTTAAAGAAGGAAGGTGTTGTTGTCCATTTGTGTTAAGGTTTCAAGAAAAAAGGGATGTTGATCGACCATAAACTTAACAACTATGATTGAAACTACAAGGGCCCAACTCCTTAAATAAGTTGTTGGGGCATTGGTGGTTGTCAGTAAGAACCTCACACGACCAAAAGTTATTAAGAAAAAAGTTTGTTTACAGGCTAAAGGTCTTTATGGGGTATTGAAAAATTTGGACTCAAGAGGCACCTAAACACTTAAAGGAAGGAGGAATCAAAAGAAATAAAGGATTTTATGAAGGTGGAAAAAGGAGGTGTGCATCATAAAAGATATGGTGGTTGTTGCATGAAACAATGTGGTCAAATTCCCAAGGTTATTTGAACATCGCCCATTTTAGAGAAAAGGTCCACATGCTAAACATCCTATAGTAGGGGATCTTTAATGAAGGATGATGTGAATGATGAGGTGCTCAATGGAAACCCCAAAATTTAAATTCCTTATGACAAGGTGTTAAAATAGGATGGGGTGTTGAAGTTAAGTGGTAGGCCATGTTACATTTCTAAGGTTGAATCAAAAGACCTATCACACAAAGTTTGGTCTAGAAGTGTTCATAAGCAAATGATATAATTAAGGGGGGACTTAAGATATGAGTGTCATTTGCAATGGATGGAAATAAACAAAAAGCGAAGTAGCTGGCTATAAAATGTAGATTATGAATTAGACTATGAACCAAAACATAATCTTTTAGAATAAGCAAAAAAAAAATCATTTGATTTTAAATATAAAGTGGTGAAAGCTAAAGTGGTGTCAGAAAAAAAATGTGGGTGTAGGAAAAATGGTGTTAGAACATGAATTGCATGAAAGTATTTCCATGCACGTCCTATAGTTAAACTACAAACAAGGCATTTATGAACTATAGGATCATGTTAAGGAAAAGGCACTAAATATAGACTTGCTGCCAAAGCTTAGGTTTGTAAAAAAGTTCTTCTTGTAAGTTTTCCAAGTCACCTACTAGAAAATGCTTAAGTCATATTTGCGTTTTTTTATGCCTTATCACCTTGCACAAAGGGACAAAACAAAACACCATTGGGGTAACAAAAAAAACAAATGTCAAGCTGCCACATCATAAGAATCCTATGCCAACTTATTGAATGAAAAATGAAATGTTAATTGTACATCACACAGTAGAACAATAGGGTTTAAGGATACCCTCTCCCTTTTTGCCTCTAAATACCCAATCCTATTTTCTACCTCTAGCTACCTAATCTTATTTTTCTAATCTTGATTAGAACTAGATTAAATGAATATTAAATTAATTTAAAAGCAAACTTTTCTCTTTGTTCTCACCTTTTTTGTTTAATTTTTACATCCACGAACTTCACAAAATTGAAAAGGAAAAACCCTTAGTGGTCATGGAGCTTATGAACCTTAGACATCGAATGAAATCCAGCAACAAAAACACAAGCAAGATAATAAAATGAAAGAGGTGCCTACAAAGCCAAATTGATGTCAATGTTACACTTTGTGTGTCTATGTACCAAGAGACATGCAACTAAATTAAGTTCACAAGTGAAGTTTGAAAACCTTAAAAACACCGTATAATGAAAATAATTATATGGGAAGGGTAACCTACCAAAAAAATAGCACCACCATGGTGTTAAGCCCACTTATCAACCCATGCATAAAATGATGAAATATATCCATAATCTAATTTATTAAGGAAGGTTGTTTGGTTGTTTTGTTCTATTGTCATGTTGAGATAGGTCCCCCCCCAATCATTTCCCCCTAACTCCCTAATGCTTTTAGTACCATTGGAAAGCCATTGATGAGTAAAAGTGTATCAAAGTGGTTTTTTAATGTTTAGACCTTTTTAATGTTTCTAAAAATTTGAAGGAAATTTAGGTGCATTCTTGGTACTTGAACTAATGGGAAAACCTTTAATAGTGAGCTTTCTTAGAGGTAATTTTGTATTATTAAACCAAAGGTGAAGGAGATAGTGAATTATGGGTAAGTTTTGTCAATTTAAATTCATTTTAAATTATAAATCATATTTTTCATAATTGGGCTCTATCATGTTCACGCCTAGAATAATAGTCGTATTCACACTTGGGGCAATAATATAGGCTATATATTAATCTATCTTTCAAGGAAGGTTTGTTTGTTTGTTATATTAAGTCCCAAACTAGTTTTCATGTGCTCCCCCCCCCCCCCTCCCCCTCAACATTCTTGCTACCATTGGAAAACCCTTAATGATAGGGGTGCACCAAAGTGGTTTTGTCATCTTTAGACTTAGATGGTGCAAGAGTTGAGTGATTGCACACTAGAAATTCATAATTGGTGTTTCTATAAACTAAGTTAGAATAAACTTGCTAGAATACAAATGGGAACAACCTTAAATGTTTAGTATAGACTAATGTAATCAATGTAACATACCAGTAGAAACCAAAAACAATTTGGTGATAAAATGTCATCATTTCAATACGGAATGTATTTTTGAAGTGATGTAGCATCATTGGTCACAATCCATAGAAAATATTTATGGATTCATATGAGATAATTTATAAATGCAAACTATGGCATTTGTCCTCCTAGTTTGATCATGGTCCTTTTGCAATGCTAAAACAAAGGTTTGAACATGTAAATCTTCATACTTAATTTGATGGATCCTCATGAAACTATCAATCTACATAATAGTCCATAACCATAGATTGAAACCAAAGAATTGCACAAAAAAAAATTTTACAAGGAAAGTAGTATAGTATATCCATTTTAACAAATAAAAAATTAAGATTATACCAATTTTTAGTTCATTAAATTATTATTTTTAAATTATACATTGTCATAAGCAATTTCTTTTAATGTACTTTACATGTGCCATCTTTGGTCCAACTTAGTGTGCAACTACCCAATTATTGAATATTGAATAACTTTATCAAAGATAATTCAAAAAATCAAAACTAAAAATTTTAAGGAAATTTAGGAAAAATATTTGTATTATTGAAAAATCCTTGATGAATTGTTGGAGGTGATCTTGTGATTTTTAGATCTAAGTTGGGTGAGATATTGAATTTTTGGTAATTTTTATCACAATAAATTTGTTGAAAATTTTAAATATTTTTTCACAATTAATGAACTTTACCATTACAAGGCCAAAACATGTCTTTCATGATTAAGACAATCTATGACTATGTCCTAATCTAATATGTAATCATATGTCCTTAATCATATACCTTTAATCATCATTATAATGGCATTGTGACCACATTGTGATTACATGACTATAACTACATTGCAATTATGTGACTAGCCCACTTACATAAATAGCCTACCTAAGTACTACCTACTAGTTATGATTTACCTAGGTATGTATTAAGTAGGTACCTATGAATTATTATCGGTACCTATTACCTACTAGCTAAGTTACTAAGTAGGTTATCAAGTACCTAACTAAGGTAGCTAGACTAAGCTATTTAAGTAGGTTAGAAAAAATAAATTATGATAATATTTTAAGGGGGACACCAATATTGTGTTACAATTCTACACTAATTACATCAAATAAGGATTTTTTGGGGGTTATTAAATGATGGAATGTTCATTTCCCCATGTTATTATTAGTTAAGTTTTAAATATGCACATATTTTGGCCACCCTATATGTAAATTTTTTTCCCATCCAATTTCAATACCCTATATATATATTTTTCTAAATTAGTAAGCCTAGAGCTTGAAAAAAAATCAAGATTGTTCTTTCAAAGGTGGATCACTTGCATGATGAACTAGAATGTGCAAAAGTAATTACCTCAATTATGCCTTTTAAAAAATTATTTTGCTACATGTATGGTAAGCAAATTTTGTTGGCCAATGCAATTTCCAAATTATAATTTAAACATATGAGATTTTGGGATTATTAAATAATCATGATTGTCAATACAACTTGTAATCTGAAATATTAATATTGGCTGATGGAATTTCAATCATTAGTTTTATTATTTATACACAAAAAACAATAAAAACAAAACAAGAAACCTAGCTTGATAACAATTCCTATGATCTTACAATATAACTTCATGTTTAACACCTCACATGATCACAATAAAGTGTAAACTAATTATTCCTAATCCATTATATATGATGGGCATGGTAGATTGATTATGGTGCTTTTCAATTTGCACATCATATTAATGTTATTGATGATTCCTTGTGAAACAATACCACTATTTCATAAACCATATGAAATAATTCACAAAAATGTATGAATTTGATAATCCATTATTTAATAAATTAAGCAACAAACCATATCTATGTTATTTATGAATGACAGATGCAAACAAAAAATACACATATTAATTAAATTATAATTATCATCTGAGGACAAAGTTAAGATTGTCGTTGATAATAAACAAATGATTTAGGATTTAATAAAACAATAAAAAATAATACCAAAGCTCCTAAGTTTGAAAATAACATTTGATGTACATGTCATTAGTATAATCCATGTGAACTATGTTGCATGATCTTCATCACATCTTTCCCTAGCCCCATCACGATCATATTCTCTTAAACCAATTTGATGGTTGTTGTTTGTAACAATAACCAAAGCAATTAACTTACTTACTTATTAAACTTATTGAATTTATTAGTAGTAATTCACTTACTAACCTACTAATTGAACTTACTAGCAATTAATAATTCTAATTTTTAATAATATTTTATGTTTTTTTTTCTAATACCAAGGATTACCATATATCCTATATTGGTAATATATATATTTTAGAATAAATGTAATTATATTACAAAATTAATCAAATTATGATTTTACCCAACAATCAATGTATGGGCCTTTATATTTTTATTTTTTTATTTTGTAAGTTCAAAGAAGAATGTCCTCCCCTAAAATAATATGATGACAAATTTTATTATGTAAAAATATTGTGTTACAATGATTAAAGACTAAATCCATTAATGCAAAGATGAGGGTTCAAGTCCTCACACTTGCAACTTAGTTTTAAGTTCAATAGATTAGGTTGTTAATCTATGTTAGGTTGTTATTTTAGCCTAGCTACCTAGCCTAGGTTGCTAACTAAACTAACTTACATTCTTAGCATGTAGGTTAAATTTTTAGTTTAAAATGCTCTAAGCTTTGATATGTGAGTAGGCTAAGAAAATATGTTTCATATATATTTTATGATTGTATTTGCGAAAGATATTTCCTATGTGACATTTTCTATTTAATTACATAGTCATGTAGTTGTGATGTCCTAAACAACTACCAACCTGGTCATGGATTTAATTATGAATTGGGGAATTTGATGTTGTGCATCAAGGTTTTATTCATGTTTGAAACAATTGTAAACTCCTATTCACACTTGGGTTGGCATCACAAGCCACACTAGTCAGTTTATTATAAAAGTAAGTTTGTTTGTTTGTTTTGTATGTGAAGGTTTCCCAAATCACAATGCCCCCATAACACTTTTGGTATGCTTGAAAAGCCTCAATTAGCAAGGGTGGATCAAGGTGGTTTCATAATGTTAAGACCTACTGTGCATATTTTCATCAAGAATTCAATAAAATGAGAATTGAAAATTTGAAGCAAATTGGGCTGCTCATGTGGTATTGTTGAAAAGCCCTCAATGAGTAGGATTCTATAAAGGTGCTTTCATCATTTTTAGAACTAATGTGTGGGATATATTGAATTAGAGTAATTTTGTCACTGGAAATTAATTAAAAAACTAAAACAGTTTTTTTCAAAATTGGGCTCTATGGTCAGGGTCCTCTTCACACTTATATAGTCCTGATCACACTTGGGCCAACAGCACAAGCCACAGGTTCATAGGATATGTCTTAGTTCAATTTGAAAAAAAAACGATTGACTTCCCTCCCTCCCCCGTCTCGGCCTCCCATCTTTCCTTAGGAATCAAAAGCAGAATGACATTGTGAAGGTTTGAAAACAAAACCATTAACTAATTTTTACCCCCGGTCCCCCTCTTTTGTTAGGAACCAAAGGCTGATCGACATTGGGTTGCATAGTTCCATAGGGGGGCACGGTTCACCAATGGTCATTTTGCTAGGTGACAAAAGACAGGGTCAATTGGTCAAATTCTTTGGGTGGATGTATTGGAGACAAGCTTCTCCACTACTTACTGCATGTGTAGGGTATTAAGGACCACAGAGAACCAGCACCCACCAGCGCACCACAGAGGATGAATGGTAAGTGGGTCAGGAAACAGTTTTCTGTTGGGTTCCAGTTCAGTTGCTTTTTTTTTAACCTACCTACTAACAACTCACAAGCAGGTTGTTAGTAGGTAGGTAGTTAAAACAGCCCTAGCTATGTATACACCATCTACATACCTAGTAGTTGCCTATTTTCTTACCTATCTACCTATTTCCTACAGAACTGGTTACCAAGGTGAAATCAAATATAAACCTCCATAGGTTTATCCACAACTGAGTAATAACGGGCATCCAGTGATTGGTGCACTGGTGGGTGCTGGTTCACTGTGGCTGGTATTAAGTAAGTGTCAAAGCTTCAGAAAATGAACAGAGCAACTCCTATGACATTGTGTTGGATAGTAGAATACTAGGCATGATTCACAACTGGATGTTTGCTAGTTGACAAAATATGGAGTCCATTTGTCAAAGTCTTTGGGTTGATCGTTTAGAGACAACCTTCTCCACTAGTTACTGCAGATAGGGGAGTGTCGAAGCTTCAGGTTTTGAACAGAGCAATTCCTCGTGCTTGCAGAACTGTTGTGTCGAAAACCTTACTCCTTTCCTAATTTATCCCAGGAGGCCTGGAGGAAACAAAAGTGTCTTGTTTTCATTAAAGCGTAAGCATCTAAATTTGCATAAAATGCATTTGATGCACGAAATACAGTCTATCCACCTACTACGCTGTACTAAACACAAATCTGAGTTTGGGAACTGTAAACGTTAGAACTATACAAGCAACAGACATTTCAAGCTCTGAACCCTCGTGTTGCGTGTCCATGGTTTAGAATATGCACGCTGGGTGCAATTGTAATAGAGGAACATACTTACACACTGTGTATAACGTTCGACATATAAAATGTAAGTATATAATCAGTGTAATTGCAAGTTAAAATTGGTGGTGTTGTAAAACAAATGCACATACATGTAGAGTAATAGCAATGTAAAACAGTGTAAATCAACAAATACACATGAAATAGAAAATTATGAAGTGCAAAACACATGGACATGGTTTTTTTTCATGAATTTGACAAATACACTTTAATAATGAAGTACATATAATGATTACAAAAGTCAAGCATGCACTTGCAACATAAATGCATGCATTTAATTGAAACATTACAAATTACAGATGTCAATGAGCATATTGGGGTTGAATCAAATACACTAACTATTTACATAGCCTTATGCACACCCACAATTTATTTACACTAGCTTATGTAAATGTATGTGCAAATGTTACACTACCTACATGTAAGTGAAAATATGTACGACTCTTGTTCGTACATATTTAAAATAAACTAAATAAATAAAATAATTTACAAATACAGAGTTATACATGGCCATTTCCACACTATTTACACTCACAAGACTTGTCAGAAAAAAACATGTTGGGCAAGTATATGATTAACCATACATACCAATACAACAACGGTTGGGGGGGGGGGGGGGGGGGGAACAAATTGGGACATAGACAAATTGATAACTTTATATATTGATATACTCAAATATATACTTTTTAGATATTGGAATTCATATATGTATTGAGGAAACAAATACCACAAGTATTGAAAAACCAAGAGCTCCATTATATCTTTAAATATTCTCCATTTTAGCTTTCAAATCAATCACAATAAAAATTCATTTCAAACAAAAGAAATAATCATTGATAAAATCAGGATCAACCACACACATTTTGATTCATGAGATCGTGATCTAAACTATATTGTTTGTATATCTTCCAAAAATATGATTATGGGAATTTAATTTTGTTGCAAGCTATATAAGTAGTGTTTTATTTTTCAGCAAGCTTTCACATGGGGGGGGTGACAAAAAAAAGTGGGGGTGAGAATGATACAAAGGACTTTTACTTTTTGGAAAAAAAAGGCCCAAATCACCACATTATGAGGAAACAAAATTTGAGGTTGCCATATTTAGACATTAGGTTCCAATATGTCACTAAAAATGTTGAAGGAATCCAAAAAAAATCTACTTTCCTCTCTAACATACATGTAACCAAGTTTTCTGAGTCCTCTTGTGGATGATCGGCAACTCAGCCACCTCACAAAATTGAAAAATGAAGAAAAATGTAACTATTTTAAATCTATAAACTCCAACTCCATGGCTATATGCTTTTCACCTCCCATACCAGCCCTATGACCATGTATTTTTACACATGGCAATGAGTAATGAAGGTATTCTCCCGCACATCCCTTGATATTAACTAATATAATATAAATATAATCCCTTGAACTATCATACCCTAGAGTATTGACCAATGTTGACCGGTTCTTACTTTTCAAGAGAAGCTTCATTCCCAATTCAAACCTTTTTTTTAATTTGAAAAACACCTTCCATTTTGATTCAAGGATTTTAAAAGATTTGATAGAACCTCCAGTCTAGTTCTGGAACGAGTTCTTCACATTTCAAGACTCTTGGTTCTGGGTTTCTAAAAAACAAAATCTTAGCTGAGTCCAGTTCCAAACCGGATCCAGTTCCACTTCCCTACACATACCCAAAACTATTTTTTTCCTTTTTATTAGCATTGTGCCACCAGTAAAATTTGACCACCTATATTAATTACATGACTAAACTCAAAAAAAAAAAATTTTAATTTTTAATTTCTATTCTTTAATTTCAAAGTAAGAACTACATATCCAATGCCCACCCCAGCCCCAAATTATTATTAATAAATTGTCATTGGTACTATTCAAAACCTTGATTTTGTCCTCACACTAATAATATGTCAAACCCCATTCAAGAAAAATATAAATATTTTTTATTTTATTTTCCCAACTTGTAAAATTAAAATTTAAAAACAGTTAGCATTCAGAACTTGAATAAACTAGGTTTTGGGGCCAGTTTCAACAAATTAAAATCATAACCAGAATAAAGAAGACAACAAAAAGCTTTTGGAGAAATCACAAGCAAGTTATGAAAGACAAACCAATAAAATTCAACAGAATATTGAATTCAAGATTAGTGACCTCGTGTGATTAAACATTTGGGATTTTAGGATGCCCAAAACCTTGGCAAGTCAATTCATATTGAAGTACATTGGTCCCTACAAGATGTGTTATATATCTCACCCTAATGTTTATACATTGTTGTTGCCAAGAACTTTTATGATACATCTAACCTTCCATGTGTTTAAGCCGTTTAATGAAAACAAAAGGAGGTCGAATAGGAAGCAAGCCTATCACTCAAGTTTTGACTCATTGAGCATAGGTTTGTAGAAGAAGTTGAATGCATTGTGGATGTAAAACAAACTAGATGTTTGGGCAAATAGTATTTGGTCAAATGGAAAGGATGCCAATTGAAGGAAACAACATGGGTGAAACTCATGTAGTTAGACCATTTACCTAAAATGCTAAAAAGGTTGAACTTCTATAAGAAGCCATGAAATGGAGCACAAGAAGACACACAAGAACGAAAATGCTTTCCCAAATTCAACTAAATGTCTATAGGGGCATGAACTTTCAAAAGTGAAAATGAAAGCTTGAAAACCCTGAAACGTTGAACATCTTGAAAATAAGGTGCACAAGTCATAACTCAAAAATGAATTGGAAGGTCAAGTTGCATGAAAAACTAATCCATGGAAAGATGAAGTGGAAGGTTGATTTGAATAGTAGCAACCAATAAAAATGGACTTTGAAAATTAAACTTAAAAGAAAAAATCTCAAAGGCCTAATCAAGCAAAATTTGGGTAGTGATGCACGCAAACTAAATGACATGCCTTTGAAGTAAGAATAAGCTTGTGGAGGCAAAGTTTTCAATGCCCATTCATGACCCATGTTGTATGGGTAAAGGGGTTTGGACTGTAAAAACCTGCCTCAACTTCATTTGTTGGCTTGTTTAACAGCAAGTAATGATGACATGCACATGTGATGCCTAAGATTCCTCTTGTGATGAACTTTTAGGACTTACCACAAATCATATTGAAGTCAAGAAATAATTAAATCCCAAATGGCTTTTGGTTACAACATGGTAAACATGGGCTTGGTGTGTAGCTAAATGTCCAAGAACATCAATAAGGATGTTCATCTCCATAAGTTGGACGTAAATAACATGCCCCTTTGGGAGAATTCACCTTGCCCAAAGCAAACCCCATGCTAGGACCACCGTGGTGGGGCATCATGGTGACATAAGAAACTAACCATGGTGAGTTGGGGTTTGACTCCCGACCTCATCTTATTAGGTTGTAGGGTTGCAGGAACATGGCTTGGGGTAAGTAGGGCTTGTCTTTGGGTGAACTCAAAGTAATTTCTTGGAGGCAATAAAGAATTGTTTTGGGGTGTCATTTGATGTTGCCTTGCAAAACCCTTTCAAGGCAACCTTGCATTTCCTTTCAAGACAACTTGGTGTTGTCCTGGGGATGACTTTGTGTTGTTTTGAAACATTCATTAAGTGTTGTCTCTTGGGATGCCTTGTGGCAACTTGGGGTTGTTCCGAGAGTTGATTCTTATGGGAAGGTCTACATTAGACTAAGTTTTAGTGAGTCTTAGCAAGTCTAACCAAGGAAAGACTCCGGTCTAACCCAATGTGTCATGGGATATGCAAGTTGCTAAGAGCTAGGTGTTAGAACGTATGCAGAGCTTGAGGCCGCGGGAACACAAGGGACAAGCGAAGAGCCATCTCGAGGGGGACGACCCTGGCCCATAAGAGTTCAAAATAAATTGAGTTTTGACTTGCTCATATTCTCAAATGAAGGTGGATGCAAAAGACTTGAAATCATTATTTTTTTGACATATCCATAGAAGTCCTTAACAATAAAGAGTCTCATTTTTCCTTGACGTAGTTTAATCTTACTCTGAAGTTATGTTAGTGGCTGGACTGTCAAGGGCACTAGTTGAATCTGGTTTACTAATTGTGAATTGTTGACAATATTGGATGTAGCACTGACTTTCAGTGGATGTTTGAAGGACATCCATCTATATGGCATGCTTGAGCCTAATTTGCAAAACCAACTAGATTTACCTGTGGCTCTGACTTCAACACAGTATCAGGTCACCTAGAGATGTTGTTACCTGTAATAGCAGGTCTGTTGACCTGGTTCGAAGATTTTGCGAAGTCTGAATCGAAAGGAGAGTCAAATGCAAAGATATAAGGAAATCTAAAGATGGACTGGCAGCACAAATCTCCAAATCCAGAGGGGAAGTTAAAAAATCATGGGGCCTGTGCCCTTGAGGGTCCATGGAGGACTCAAATAGTTTGTGTGGATTTTCCTCCATTTGCAATGGGGAAGGGACAAGAAGAAGAAACAAAAAAACCAACTGCATGTCTGTTTCCTCTCCTGCTACTGTCTCCTTCAGGAAATGTACATCCACTATTTGGCCCATCATTATGAAAGCCACCGAACATAATTAATCTACGTACACAGATGACATCACACTTATACAAGACAGATCAGCTCTGTGTACATTTTGGGGCTTCAAAAGATGAACCATTGCCATCCATCTCTTACTTGGAGCCCCACCATGTTAAATGTAAACTCACCACAATAATCACAGATCAAGCAATTACATAGATGTTGTTCTTCTGATTTGCTTCACCTCACATGTTTGAAGATGATGATGGCCTTCACTTGCTAATAACAAAGGCAATATGACTCAGGTTCCAGACAAGCCGTACTCCAGGTGGGCCTGCGTGAACAGGCCAGTTGTGGGGTAGCAGCATAATTTGGGGATGGAAACTGGGGCAAGGAGGTACCACAGAACCTGCTCATGCGCAGTCCAGTCTGTATATGGAGCGAAGGAACATACGATCGTATGGAAATGTCCAGTGCTGAGGGGGTACATTTGTTTGCCCAGGTTTTACCTTATGAGCATGATACCCAGCACTACAGACTGGCTTATCTAGGAGCTTGGATTTACTCCTGGCCTGGCAAGTAGCTTTTTGTACTCAGCTTTCACCTGCTCTGAGGTAGGAATTTTTAGATGCCTAGACCCTTCAGATTTTGGGCCCAGTTTTTTTTTTTGGTGCAGAAGCTGAGTTGTTTTTGGGCTTACAAACCTTGCTTTTGGTGTGTGGAAGAATGCCATCGAAACTGCCTGTAATTATGACTTTTGTCACAAAAATAGCATGTTTGCGCTTGTTTTTTAAGCATCGAAGTTTAGCTTTAGAATGCTTTATGGACAATCACTTCCGTGCAAAAATTAAAATAATAAGGTTAAATAGCACACCTATATCTGAAATGACTCAAAGTGCGTTTACTCCTACCAATTCACTAAAAGCATAAATTTCAAGAAGCATATAAGCTTACACAGCATGTGTATAAAAAGCCTTCTACAAGGTAATCATACATCAAGAGCTACAATTCTGAAATGCAGGTAAGGTTCTTGGATAGGGAATCAAATCCAATTTTGAGCTAAAAATTTGGCAGATTGGTTTGTGGGTGGTGTGTACAAATGTCTTTAGTTTGGCCCCCCCTTTTTTTGCATACATGCAATCTCAAAAAGCCCAATTTGGTAAACAAACCATGAATCAGCAAGAACTACACGTCCTAGAATGCCCCTAAACCTACCACATAGACAATTAAGATTAGCCTAATGGGGTGGACCCTAAGCCCTATACCATAAAGCAGAATATCAGAGTTTGGAATGGACAAGATTCATTGTAGTGATAAATATGTCCCAATACAATGAAAATAAAATTATATAAACATAAATACATTTGTAGTTCTTTTCTTTCCTTACAATTTGAAATACAAAAAATCAAATAGTAGTTATGATATTAATGGTACATTTTTGTGTGACTGCCCCCCAAATAAAATGTTATAGGGTAAAAAATGATGACATTTACCAAATTGCAAGCCATAATTAAAAATAACAATACTGACACAAATGAAAATTAAAAAACATCTAATTTAAGCAAGGCACCCCACAAAGAAAGATTTTACAAATGAAAGGCCTTGGGTGGTTTCTTGAATGACAAGGGGTGAAATTAATGTTGTTTTGGTATTAGATTATTTTGGAAATATCAAAAGGTTCCAAGTAGCAATTTTTTCATTCCAAGCATGGTTTATGATGCACCCTCAAACTCGTTGAAAGACCTAAATGTTGGTCCTAGAGTATAAAAGAAAAGGAGTTGGGGCACATTTTTTAATTTGTAACACTTTTGGGGTAGGAAGGTGTGTTGGAGCTTTGGGATGAGACTAGGAAAAATTCGCAAATAAAAGTTTAGTATGAAATTAACTTGCACATCCAAACAAAAAGAATGATTAGTGCAAGTTGGACATAAATGGTGCAGTAGACTTAGTAAGGACAACCTCAAGCTTTACACAACTTGTAACCTTTGGGAAGAGGCACCACTCCCTCCTTATAGTATGCTCTATGGCTCTTCATGCGAGTTACATTCTTGGGCCTCCAAAGTGATTGTCACAAATTGGGATTTTTTTTGTCCCAAAATATTGGACGCTTGTTTCTTTCACAAATCAAGACTATTTGGAGCATGCAAGGGCAATATCTTATAGTTTTCAAAAGGATCTTTTCGATAGTGTATTGCATGCCCCAATCAAAACTCATTTTACCCTTGCTTTAAAAGGATTTGTGGTTGAAAGGAAATTCCCATTTTGATTCTTGGCCCTTCTTTTCATCATAACTCATGCCTATGTTCATTTTTTGGTTTAAGGAGCTTTAAAACTTATGTTTTAAATTCAATCACAATCCTTATTTGGTCTTTAAATAGTTGTAAATGGATTCATAGATCTTTGGTTATTAAATTATTTGTTTGATAGTATTTTGCCACAAGTTGTATGATCAAAATGGAAACTAAATTTATTATTAAAGATGTCATTATTAATGTAAATGACCATTTGAATACTTTTTTGAAAGGTTAGAAATCACAAATACTTTTCAATATGTATTTTTTGGATTTGATTAAAGTGTTTTCATTGAATGTGTTTTATAATGTATTAAAAAAAATGTGCAACACATAATTCTTGAAAAAACTTAATTTATAATCAAAAAACTCATTTTCAAGGTGATGACAACACCAAAAATAATGTAAAAATGGACTTTTTCAGTGCATTTTTTGGTCCACCATAATATGCATTTATTCTCTTGCACTCCACACTTAGTTGCAAGCTCAATGTTAGGGTTGCAATAATTTAATTTTTTTCAAAACTCCAATTTTTTGGTATTAGGATGTGGATGTAAGTAATTAATAGTAGTAAAATATTTTTGAAAAATGTAAATCATTGACAAATTCAAACATGTTAAATTATGATTTTTAAATTGAAACTCCATTCATTATTTAATTGAACAAAACAAGGTAGATAGGTAAATATAATAGGGTAGGTAAATAGGTAGGTAAGTAGGTAGGTTGTTAAGGTAGCTAAGTTGTTAAGGTAAACAGGTAGGCTTAAGATAGATCTATAGGTAAGTAAGTAGGTTATTAATGTAAGTATAATTAAGCTACCCAACCTAGAATTAAACCTAAACATTCAAATATATATTGAGCTTATAATTAGTTTTTTAATCATAATAGATAAAAATGACAAAAAACCCTAAAGTTATTACGGACTAATTTTTTAAGGCAATAATCATTAAGGACATGATGTGGCAAATATCATCCATCAGTCATAAATGACATATGTGAAGTTATTAGTGATAGTTTAATCATTATTTAATCAATTTTAATTATTACAAATTGGACCCAAAACTTGGGGAACATTATTTTTAAATGTTACGATATTTATTATTATAAATTCATTATATGTAATATAAACAATAAGATTTTTTTCAATTATTTTTGATTTCATTATTTTCCATCCTATCAATTGTTGACACATGTCACCACCTAAGTTAAGTTTAAAACCCAATTTAAGTGGCTAAGTAGACCACTTAATCTACCTACTTAAGCCCACTTAGGTAACCACCTAACCTAAGTAATCTAGCTATTTACAAAACCTTTGGTCAATATTTTAATGTTGACCACAACAAATGTCATTTGTGAAGTTTGATCTTTAGACCCCAAGGATGGAGTTCAACTCTTTTACCACCAAACCACCCCACTTGTTGCATAAATATTGTAATTTTTATTTTTTATAAACCATACTTCATTTAAACATTACACAAAACTTCAAATTTGATCATTTTTCCAAATGAAAAAATTGAAAATTTATTCATAAATTTCCTTCAATAATGTGTACAATTATAAATTTTAATTTTGAAAATGTAAATTCAGTTTTAAAAAAATAAAAATTATTGAATAACATTTCAATGGCCATTCTTTGGAAAATTTGAATTCAAATACATGATTTATAAATGGAAAAATCTTATAGATAATACATAAATAAATGAAAATTATTTTTCATGTCTTAAATTTTCATTTGATTTAAGAATTTATGTTATACAATTTTGCTTCCAATACATCATAATTTTATTGATAAATTTTAATTTAATTTGAATAATAATAAATATTAAAATATTTAATAATTTTCTGAATATTATTAATTCTACTCATTTTTACGCATAGAACCTAATATAATAATGTAATAAAAAAAATTTACACATGTTATATATATATATATATAATTTTATTTAAATTTATGATAAAATTTTAATGTATAAATAAATTATATATTTCCCACCTCTTACACTTCTCTTTTGTTTTAAATTACAATATAGAAATCTATTTATAATATATCATACTTTCACCATTAAAATTTATTTCAATGTATAGTATTTAATTTATTCACATTGAATATTTAAAATGCATTATATATCAAGTATATTTTTAAACCTTTGATAAAGGTTCTTATATTCCCTATATGTATAATATAAATCAAAATCAATTCCTTACATGTTATAGTTCATTATGTCTATTTATACTCATATAAATTACTAATAATCATTTTTTAATCATTGTAAAATAATTGTATGATCACATTGTATATGTAATGACACATCACTTTTTCCGTGTCCTTTACATAATTATTTTTTAGTCATATTTTAAATGATTTTATCATAATCATGTTTTCAAATGATATTTTAAACATCCACGTCACTTTGCCATAAAATTGGATGCCATATGGATGAAAGCTTACACTGAAAAAAAATGTCACCCTTCTTATTACCATGTCATCATCTGTTAGTCAAATGCACCACTAATATATGATTACAACTTTTTCCACATAGGATTTGAAGTAATATCCTATGACTACAATCACTTATGTAGTTGTTTAGGACATCTAGTCATTGATTTTTTGTTTGCAAAGGACAAAATTCCTTCTAGTGCTATCTACCTTGTTGAATTTAAGCTACTAGCTTGGTTGCCTAACTTAACATATTTTAACCTAGCTATTTTTTTAAGTTTAGGCTACCTAACTAAGCCTAGTCTAGCTACTTAACCTACTAGGCCTAAGCCAAGCCACTTGACCTTGAGGCCTAAATTACTTACCTAGATTCAATTTTCCAACTATGTTTAACTAGGTAGGTAGTTTAAGCTTAACTTAACCTATTAAAGTTATATGTTAGGTTTTATGTAGGTAGGCAATGCCTAACAACTAAGCTAGCTAGTCATATCATTATGGTTGATTTGACTAAATGAATATGACCAATTTGATTAAGCCATGGTTATTTGATATGGTTTATTCGACCAATCTATGGTCATCTTGACAAATCTTTTTATTTATTATTCTTTTTTTATTAGATGTAAAATAGGTCACCTTAGTCATAATTACACATTGAGCAAGGGCATGAAACACATGCACTTCCATAGTTTTCAACAATATAGCAAGAAAATGTTCACAAACAAGTTGTTTCCGAGAAGGAAACTAGACTTGAGGGTGCAATCACACTAACACATACCATAACAAATGTAACCACTATTTGATTTTGTGTATTTAAAATTTTAAAGAAAACAAAGAACTCCAAATGGGATTGCTTTACATAATTTTATTTTTAATGTATTAGTGTATATATTCTAAAAGTTTAAAATCAATCTAATGAATGAAAAATACTCAAAATCATTTTCAAATCACTATAACCATGGCTAGTGTTCTTAAACATTAAAAAGATTTGTAAATGGACTTGAATTTTTTTGAAAATGACATATATTTAAAAAAAAATTAATGTAAACCATAACATAATAATGTGATGAAAAATTTCAAGATTTTCCAAGATTTTTTAAAACACTTTGATGTGATAAAATTATTTATTTATTTATTTATTTAATTACACTATGTAATTTATTTATTAAATAGGTTATAGTTTAGGTAGTAGGTGTACTTAATGAATTAAATAGGCTTTGTAATCAATCTATTAAATAAGCATAAATAAAAAGTAGTTAAGGGTGAAAACATGGTCAAAGGACCTAGAGGTGACAAGATAAAAGTCATTTTCCCAGGATTGCACATGACATGTGTCATTTTATGTGTTGGTTTATAACTTTAAATTTTGTATTTCGAATATCTCATTTAACATTTTTTTATATATAAATACATTTTGACTACAAATTGATTTTATATCATGTATATTATACATTCATGCCCTCTATCACATATATATGAACAACTTTTGTTAAAACCACATTTTCAAAATCCATAATTTTCAAAGTTAAAAGCACTTTTGAACCAAATGTGTTCAAATTGGTTATAAAAATAATTTTTATCAATTCAAGTCCTTTTTCCTTTCTAATCATCAATGTTAAAATCCTCTCCAATGTTAACAAGGAATGGTGCACATTTGGTACAAAAAAAGGACGTTTAAAAAAAACAAAGATCATCCATTTTCAAGGTTTAGGTGTTTTGAACATGTAAAAACATTTTTTATTTGTGTCAAAGTTTTGAGCATGTAAATTTTGCAACTAATGAAAAAAATTTCAAAAAACATTATGACAATCCAAACTATTAAATGTTTCACTTGTGATTTTTCAACATACAAAATGGAATTTTAAGGAATCTCAACTCACTTGGGTGGTTTTTTTAATTATGTTTTTACCCTTAGGTAATAAATAATTAATAGGTCATATGTATTAGTAATATATATAATATAATATAATATATATTTTACAACCAAATGAAGGTTCAAAATATCAAAATATATTTTGATTTATTATTATATTTCCATTTATAAATCATGTGATTGAATTATTATTTTCCACGGAATGGTCGTTGAAATTCTATATATTCAATAACGAAATTCAAGTATTTTTCTTTTCAAATCAATTTATATTTTTTAAAAGAAAAAAAATTGTATACATTATTTAAAGAATTTTAAGTTTAAACTTTAATCTTGACATTTGGACAAAATGTTAATAAAATATCAAAGATAAAAAATGATGTTTGTGTAATGTTTAAAATGAAATAAGTTAAATAAAATGCACATTACTTATTTGTCACAATAAGTGGGGTGGCTTGGTGGTAAAGGAGTTGGTCTCCATCCTTGGGGTTCAAACATTAATCCCCACAAATGATATGGGTTGTGGTCAACGATGAGGTGTTGAATATTCTTTATTTACCTAACCAACCTAAATTCGTTTTGAAAAACTAGCCTATATAATGACACATGTCAACATGGTACATGTTGAATTTAATGAGATTATATATAATAATATAATAATATCTAAATATAAAATATTAAAAAATAAATATAAATAATGCAACTACATGACTTAGTTGTAAATTTTGTTGCACAATGACGACGCCACATATGCTAGTTTATATGGACAAAAAGTTCATGTATGTTGCAATAGCAATCACATAAAAATGCAACTTGGTGCCATGTGTTGTCTTTTGCAATAGAATTTTATGCAATTTGTCCAAATCGAATAAGTTGAATAGCAAGTTGCATGTGGTAATTACAACTAAAAATTAATTGTTAATTCAATCATTTATTTGCAAATTCCTTGTAATTTATTCAAAAAAAAATTAATCAATCCAATGAATGAAAAATAAACAAAATCATTTTTTATGTTATGTAACCAATTATTTAAAATAATAATTAAGTACTAAAAACACATAAAACATAATTTCTAATAATACCTTGAAATAATAGTATTAATAGAATTTTGAAAAAAATTAGAAAATTTTAACTTTGATGTATTGAAAAAAAATCCATGAATATTCTTGAAAAAAGAATGAAAAAACATAGGTATAAAAAGGCAGGTGTGGCTACTACTAGAGTAGTTGGACCCATCGTCATTTAGTATTTTTGCATAAAGTGCTTGCTTCCAAAGTAGCCCAATGTGCCAAACATAGAAACTACTAAAATCACCACCCTCAAATTTCTTTTGTTGTTTACATGAACAAGTTATAATCACATGTATTCAACTACTCCAAGAAACAAATGGGATATTGAAGGTTGCCTTTTTCCAATTACGTTCCTCTCTTTAAGCCTTAAAAATAAAAGCCCATTTTACAACCATTTTACTTCTATTTGAACCTTAGTTAAAAATTTGGTCTAGTCTATTCATCCATGAATCAAATTACAAATCCAACCATGGGATTCAAAGTTTACAAACTTTTCATTCTTTGATAAAAAAATTTAGTCAATATCAAACAAAAGATGATCATGTCACAAACTTAGATTGAGTTCTTACATGATCATGCAAATGTTGCCCAAGTTGGATTTTAAATTTAAGTGACCAAAAAAGGACCTTTCACATGGATTGATGCATGCATTCTAATATGGTAATCACAATGAATAAATTAATTATACATTTAAAAAATAAAAATAAAAGCGTGATTCTTCAAGTAAGAATGAAACCTTACAAATTCTAGAATGAAAATTGAAAATGAGTAGCAAATTGAAAAAGATCTCATTGTTGGAATTCTCAGGTATCATAAGAAATGTTAAAAAAGAAACCAATTCTCGGGTATTTCATATTTCATATGAAGTATTTCATATTTTGAAATGCTACCCAAATATAAGAGAAAAATATATATTAAATATAATGCCCTCCAATTACACATTTTTTTTGGAATAGGTCTTTATGTGTAGGGTAATAGGACTAGGGCCTTACATGACATGAAAACCATCATCAATTTTTTAGTATATTTTTTCCCACCTTGCAAGTACCCACCACTTGCCACCATAATTCATAGGAGAAAAAGTCAATAGAATTTTTGAAAATGAAATGCCTACCTTTGTTGGCGTTAAACTTTTTGAAAAACATGTTTGTCTTTTATGCTTTATAAGGTGTCCTTTGATACACTAGTAAAAAAAAACACAAGTTTTTACAAAAATGTAAATATCATATGGGACGGTCAATTTTAGTAAGTGTTGTAATCAATTAATTTTAGGTAGAAGGCCATTTCAGCACTTAAAATAGATTTTTTAGGTTCAACACTTATGATTCTTAAATATTATGATTTTAGTTTTATATATGTCTCTTTTCCACTACTTTTTCATCATTATAACTATTTCATAAGATATCTTCAGATGATCATTCAAAAGTAGAGCTATAATCCGAGTGGATCTTGTTTTCACTCTCTTCTAATTACAAAGATTCCTTTCTTGTCATATCAAATGTAAGCCATAAGTCACATTAGCCAACATGGACCAATTTTCACATTTTCATTGCTCCAATTTGAAACTTTTAAAATATTCATCCATATGGATTACTAATTTTTATGCAATCCATCAAAATTCTCATGAAATTTCTGAGAAATTCAATTCTCTTCATCCATTTTTAAAATTAATTTTAGCTGGTTCTGACAAGAAGATAGGGTAGCTCCTTCATAGATTAAGTGGTGGCACTCAGGTTAGATTTCACCCAACGTCCCCTTTTGGAGGACCCACCGCACCTACCTAGGTCTGATCTATTACTAGCTGTTGCTAGAGCCACTAAGACTTAAAGGCTTTTAAATTTCTCTTATTCATCATTTGGGTTCCATTTTTCTACTCCCCACTTTTCGTGTTCTTTCCTCGTCACTCTGCGATAGAAGTGAATCAGGTTTACAACAATCAAAACATAACAGCGGTAAAATTCCGACAGTCAAGTTCCCATCAATGAAGGTGCACAGTTTCCCAGTTCTCTGGGTACAGACTACAGACCTTTTCTCAGAATACCCAAGGATTTGGTCGTCGGCCTCTAGCTCAGAAGACAAAGATGGCCTCCAGTGGCCGTTCAACCCTCAAGCCAGCATTTCTCGGCAAAATGAATCCAGGTCTTCACAGAGAATGAGCAATGTGCCAGTTGGTCTCCCTCAACCGGCTCAATTCAAATAAGCCAATGCCTTCAATGATCAATCCCCCTGCCCGGGTCTCCTTTTCGATTTAGGGTGTTGTAGCTCCTGTGTGCTTATGCTGCTGTTCTATTGCGTTTTCCCTTCTATGGGCTTTTAGGAGTAGGCGAAGGTTTCTACGAGGGAGGAGAAAGGTTTGGCAAACAGTCTGGATGCAAACAAAAAAGGTGACGACGATCAAATGACTGAGATAGGTAAGTAGGTGATCGGGTTCACCAAAAGCATAGTTTGATGACATCTTGGCACGTGTTTGTCGTAGGACATGTGAAAAGTTTACCATGCGATGAGGTTTATAGGTGAGCTTTCAAGGTGTCGTGATGTTTTTAGGTGAAAAGAGCCGGATTTTACCCCTGAAATCTAAGCTTTACAGGTGGCTGGCGCTGAATTTTTGGAGAATTTTGGCAATTTTCACCCAAAAAACACACCGATGCCTAAGTGTTCACATTATCTTCTTCCAAAAGGGAGGTCATATGGAAGACTGAAAATATTAAAGCCCCTCTCCGTGTGCCAATGACAAAGAATAGATATACACAAAAGTGTTTTGCATCACCTTGGAGCCGATTACGAAGAACTATGTACCCAATCTCAATGTAAGACTCACAAGCTTCCTGTTCGAAACAAAAGCTTCAAGCAAAGCTGTACAACCCTGGAATGAGTAATTTCTGCACACCCTGTGTTCTTCAGTCCTACACTGTTGAGCCTCTTCATGAAACACGAGGGGGATGATAAAAGGAAACAGGAAGATGAAAGGGTTTTGGGGAACAAGGACGTCAGTCATCAAGTAATGCATCTGATAAAGGTACAAAATAAACAATGGCCATGTCATGATATTTTCATTATATTAATTTTTTAAATTTATAATTACACTTCAGCTTGCACTATCTATATTCATACAGCTACTATGAGTGAACAGAACACTAAAATTGCAACTAAACCATAAATTGTTCACCCAAAAAAAAAGAGACAGTTAAAAGACTAAGTAGAATACATATTTAAAAATATATGAAGTAATTTGCCTAATCAATCTTACTTCTAGAGCTTTAGGTTCTTTAAAGCTAGTTTTAAACTTCAGTACTCTTTATAGTGAGGTTGCATATCAACTATATTTCTCCCCACTAGGTCCAAGCTACTTCTAGCAAGGGGTTCTAGACCCAAGTGAATGCATGGTCCTCACCCAACTGCCTGGCCCAATAAAAGAATTTGACAGGTCTTCAAAAAATATTCTGTTTCACATGATGTGCCAAATCTTTCTCATGAAGGATTGAATACGTTTTTGGCCTTTGGATTGCTGGGTTGTGTTGGTTCTGGCTGTAAAGAATTAGCAGAATTAGTTTTTCATGTACCTTGAGGGCTTAATATCAAGCAGAATATGTCCTCTGCAAACACCAGGGCATTTCAAGCAAGGAATGCCCACTCCAGAAGGCATTTCACATTTGAAACAGCCCACCTCTGTTTTTTAATGGTTTTCTGGGATGCTGGGATGAAGGAAGAAAAATGTGAACAAAATTCTGCAGGTGCTTTACGCAGGCTGTTGCCCTTGGAGCAGGATCTTCATGAAGTAAGGGCCCTTCAGCTCCACCTTGGGTGGCCGATAATTCTGCGAACACCCGGCTCCGTGGCCGTTACTGTACACTTTAATTCGTTAGTCGGATGGCTTTTTGAGGGGTTGTGAAATTGAAAAGGACTTGGGTCCGTTATAGGCACATGATGCTGACCTCTTCTAGCTGACAAATGACGGTAGCAGAACGAGCGAACTCTTCAATAGACGAGTAGGTAACCCGTGGCTATGCCACTCCAGCCACCCCGAACACAATAAAAGGCCGTCGCACCTCACCCGGCCCCCCTCAGCGGCTGCCCTGGCTGCAATTCACAAATGTCTGTGATCTCATGGTGAGGTCTCACTTTTGAGATCCCTTTTTCCAGTTCTTGAGAATATGGGTCACAACCGTTGCATAACCGTGTTAGCGTTTGGAGCTTTCACTTTTAGGTCTCAAGGTTAGGTTGCACTTTTGAGATCCCGTTTTCCAGGTCTTGAAAGTATTGGGCAGAACCGCAACAAAACCTTGCTTGGGTTTCAAGGCTCGTCATCTAGCTCTGAAGGTGAGGGTCCCACTTTTGAGATCCCGCTTTCCAGGTCTTAAAAGTATTGGACAGAACCGCAACAAAACCTTGCTTGGGTTTCAAGGTTCGTCATGAAGGTCAGAAGGTGAGGTTCCACTTTTGAGATCCCGCTTTCCAGGTCTTGAAAGTAGAGGACAGAACCGCAACAAAACCTTGCTGGGTTTTCAAGGTTAGTTATGGAGGTCTGAAGGTGAGGTCCTAATTTTGAGATCTCGCTTTTCAGGACTTGAGATTATTGGACAAACTGACCCATAACTGACGATACCTCCTGTCTCCATGTCCCTAAATAGACAGACCCTCATTTCTTGAGACCTGAAGTTTTGTCCACACAGACAGACAGACACCATGTTGTTTTAATATATTAGATATAAGAAGATTGTCCGCTCAATTCTCATGCTGAATATGTGCCATGGGTGCTGATTTTGTGCCCTGGTTATCACCTCACCTATCCTATTTTGCCATCTACTACAGACCAGATCCACAGGGAACGGGCAGTGACTGGAAGAATCTTCCAGGCACTGCCCAATTTTTGTCCACACAGACAGACACCACCATTATTGCTTTTATATATAAGATACTCTCCATTGAAGAACGCGAGACTAATTATCGACAATGTGCAAGTACCGTTGGCTGATTCAATCAGAGTCCAGAAAGACTGCGTTAGAGACTTAATTACACCCGGCATGATCAGGGAGTTATGTGGGGAAGGGGCACATGCAATGAGAGACATTCCTTAATGGCATTGAAGACGTGAGACCTTCCCAAAGAATTGAACTGCGTAGGCACCTTATGAATGTGGATCTACCAACAGATCTTTATGCAGAGGTGTCGTCATTCGGTCAGTCCTCAGTTTTACGCGAGTTTCTCTGGTGTGATTATAGTCAAGAAATTTTTGCTGGCCTACAGATCTCATTTACCGGATTTGCTGCATTCTCCCCTCACATTAAACTCACTTTTAACTGACCATGGGTCATTAACGACCGTTAAACAAGTATGCCTTGTCAGCTTGCTGGGGCTCAACTGGTCCTAATTTCTTCCTCCTCGAGATCCGCGCTTTCTCATATGGCATTCCTTGTTAATAACGCCTCATAAATTATATGGTTATTTCACTTATGTAAAGAGGCATGCATATGAGAATATGCCATGGACATGCATATCTATTGTCAAGCTTTGGAAGCAAGCTAGATTAGAACCATTACCCTAAACGCCTATAAGGCCAGACCTGTTTAGATTTCCAAAAAGTGTTTTTATTTTTTATTTTTCGTTGGCTGCACAACAAGAAAATCTTTCCAACAGGCTGGTCACTGGGCACATCCATGTAGATTTAAGGGGGATTTGGTAAAACAATTTCCCAAGCAACCATTTTTTGAAGTGTGAGGAGAACTGCACAAGGTTAAGACCCCACTTAGTCAACCTTCTCACCTAGCTCCCCTAGTGCAATGTACTAGGTGGTGTTTAGACAATCTTGTTAGCCTGTAATGAGCTAGGTGTTATTAACTAGGCAATTGTTGCTCAACATGTGACTTTTTTGGAAGCACCAAATTACACAAGTGTTCAATCATTGAAAGTGTCAAATCCAACTTATTCTTGGCCCATGTGAATTGAAATTTATGTATGGGATCATTAAGATGTATTCCTTTGTTGTGAGATTTAATTGCCATTGGATTCTTGTGTACTCCATTAGTGTAAATACCACATATTTAACTAAGAAATTGTCTTTATCAAGTTCACTAATTACAACATTGCAAGTTACAATAGTCTATTGATTTGTTTAAACAGCCAATTTGTCCTATCTTTATTTTCTACAATCTTTTCTTCTAACTACTGGCATGTCAAAGTTTTTTCATTACATTATCCCCTTTTTATTGTTGTAGTGTCCTCCCACAACAACTATTCACTAATTACCATAGAGTTAAGTCAGTGTAAGGAAATCATCAACCTTGTTGTCTAAAGATTTTGCACCATTTCTTATTATAGCAATGGGTTCATCATGCAAATATATTTCTCTTGCGACTCTTTTTGAAGGATGTGGCAAGCATTGTTGGTAATGTAAGCTTGCCAATTCGGGGTCATTTTGCCAATTTTTTCACCAAATGTCGAGCACATAAGAGCTGCTTGCAGCAACTATGAATCAAAACTCAAGTGGGCATCCCTTGCTTGTGGTTGAATATAATCATAATTTATTATCCATTATATTGTTGCCATCACTTTTGCTTCTAGATCAGTTAGTTCAGCTAATTTTGGACATTTTGCCATCATTTCCTTCCATTCTAATGTGTCTGTGGCTTTGTTCACCACATGATTGGGTGTCCTTTCCATATGTGTCATTACAAAGCTTAATAACTTTCATAATCAATTTCCAACCTATAATAATAACCCAAAGCGTAGATACTTAAACATCTTGCAATGAATTCCAACATTCCATACCCCCACGAAATTCATGATACTGGATGTAGAAATAGATAATGTTATAGGTTAAATATTCTCTCCACTCCAATTGTTTATTTTCCACATAGCAAGAAACTACTTCTTCTTGATGTGTGCTCCTAACATTAGTGGTGCCACTTCAACCTTCAAACAAATCTAAAGCTTGTGTAATAGATAATAAGCTTCAGGGTTAAGCAGTAAGGGATATAAATACTTTATTTCCAATAACATATGGATTGTATTTGTGCAATAACATGGCATGATGGTTGTTTGTCCTACCAACGTGGGAAAAACAATTCGTGGCACAACTGACCCATAAATCAACTTTCGATTTTTTATCTTTATCCACTTTGTGTCCATTTATATGGCTTTGTCTTGGTACTTCATCTTCATCAAAGATATCTACTACTTCCTTTCATTTCTCCTTCATCTTCTCTTCTCGCGCATTTCCTTCCTTTCCTTCATCTCCTTTTGTATCATCTTTCTCAGCTTCTAGCTTTTATATCTTTACATAAGTTGATCCAGGCCTCAATGTAGCTTTTGGTATGGTCAAAGTGTCATTCTTCATTTCCATCAATGTTTCTTTGAATGCAACTTGGACATTTTCAAGTAATTCTGGAACAAATTATTCATAGAAAATTATTTTTACCCGATTTTCTATGGCAACATTTTCCCATTTTATAATGGTTTGAAATGCCTTTAGATTTTTCTCCAACCTTTACATTTTCATAGTTAGAGCATGAAGATCTTTCTCCTATGTGCGTTCTTTCCCCACCATTATCTTTCGATCTTGATTATGGTTAGCACAATTTTTCTCCAGTGTTGTCTCCAAATTTGTTTATTGTGTCATCACATTTCTATAATTCCTCCTCAATACCTTTGAATTCTTGATACAACGATTCTCTTTCTACCATCAATGTTCAAAATTCATGTTTTTAGTATGTGATTTCTACATCGGCCCTTACAATGATTTCAAGTCAACTCTCTTGAGCTCTTTGTTTTTTGACTTCCACCAATTCTTAAGACTCTTCAACTTTCTTAGATCCAATTCTAAGATCTTTTATCAATTTTCCAAATCCTTATTCCCTGCAACCCTGAATGTTTTTTCTATTTTCTATTGATTAACATCTTTTTTTTCTAACTTGGCCATGAGTTGAACACATCTTTTCTTCAAGGTTGCTAGTCCCAATTGATCCTGCTAATGAGCATTTTCTAGGAAGTGGACATGTTTAGTTATGTCCTAAATATGTTTTTCCAAGTCCTTTTGAATTTTGTTAATCCCCAATTAAAGACATTAGTTTGCTTCTAGTTGTTGAATGAATTTTTCTTGATTTTCACCCTCCTTACAAGTTTTTCATATTACTGCCAAGAATTTTTTAACAATACCTTCTAACTCCTCTTGGTTCATATCTTCGGCTACATCCCTCTCATAAAACATAGACGCTGCTTCTATCACAATGTCTTCCACATCAGTTGGTTCTGGCATTTTGTGACGCGCTCCTAAGTCCCAGGGTGAAACTCACTTGTGGGTTTCACTTTGTCAAGTTGCGGAAAGTTGGGACTTAGGGCACGCTCCCGACTTCCAACACTAGAAAGGGGTAGAGGGTTGTGTTGGGAGCCCCGGGATTAGACTAGGAAGAGGGAATAGCTTAGGTTGTGTGAATTTGCATCCAAAAACCAACCACAAGAGGTTAATTTAGCATTCGGGAACACCCTTGGGTGTTGGGACAAGCCACGGGCACTTTGACACACAAGACTCACCACGGCCCGAACTCGGGGGAAGCCACCACCTTCCCCCATATAGTATTCTCTACAGCTCGCAGTGGAGGCTACATCCAAATGGCACAAATTCTTGGGATTCCTGAAATGGAGTCCTGAAATTGTCCCGATTGGACTCCCGGAACTTTGGGAGCCCATAACTCCCGATTGCAGTGTCCGATCACAACAAGGTCTGAACCAAAGTTGTATTCCTCATTGAGATCTTTCCAACGCCATGTCGTACTCTCAAATCGGATGTCAAGAAGAGGTCGATTCCCGACTTTTAGTGGTCGGGAGTCAAACTGCCAGTTTGACTCCCGGCCCTTCTTTTGCCCATAACTTGGGCTGTAGATGTCCAATGCGAGGCCATTTTCGATATTTATGCTTCAAGACCTTTCCAATGACACCAAGAACACCCCAATGCGAGGTGTTTTGGGTCTTGCTGTCAAGCTCTAAACATTCGGGAGTCCCGAAGGACTCCAAATTCCCAACTTTGGAAGTGTTGGGCTTCACCCCCACACTTGGCCAAAGTGGGGTTGCGACATTTCGACTTATTCTTCATCTTGTTATAAAATCTTCTATGTTTTTTCAACTACTATAAGTTGAGTGGCCATGGGTGTTACTACCACTGAAACTTCATTCCTTTCATCAAACTTCTTTTTATCCTCCCTGGTTTCACCTGACTCAATGTGCTCCAATGTTATTTCTATTAGTATGTCAGTTTCCCTAGTGTTTTGCATTTCCTTAGCTATGTAACACTCTTGATTAACCATTTCTTTTGTCACTATGACCATAGAGTTTTAGTCCACCATCCTTGATACAACTTCCTTTAAACCTTGCCCCTCATCACCATCACTTATTATAATATCTTCCCCATTTTTGTTATTGGTAACCGCTCAACATGTTCTGGTGTAATACTATGGGTATCCCCCTCTTGTGGTAATAATAATTTAAGGTGTTCATGATGATGACTTTTCCTTCCTTCTTCTTTTGTTTCTTTTGGTTAATTGGCATGATCGCTTGCACATTAATGACAGTCCATGTTCTTCTTCTTGGCATAAAGGCTTGTCCTTTTTCATGGGCCCATTTCTCTTCATAGAATTTCCCAATGATGGTTAAGGTGGGTCCTATTGTTTCCTAATTTGCCAACTTTTCGTTGAAAAGCAATAATTTTGTTTTGTGGTTTCTATGTGAACCATGCTCCCAATTGATAGTTCCTTCTTCAACTGCCTAATTAATGGCAACAAGTGCACTAGGTGCATACTTGTTACCCTATTTGAAGGTTACTATTTTCGTTAAAACTACTAACCTCATGACCTTCAAAGGTCTATTTGCTTTGGCTATCAAGTATCCAGAGCATGGGATGTAGTGTTATGCTTCTTTTCTTATGAAGTACTCCACAATGGAGACATTATAACCTTCCTTCCCTCTTGCAACTATTCTAGTGCAAGGAAATTTGAAAACTTTAATAATAACTTTGACTTGCAATTTGATTTGTTTCCCATGCAACATTATCACTTCATTAGTGACTTGGTATTACAAATCATCTGTATAACTATGGAAGAATTAACTTCAATCTAATCAAACTTTTGAAGTTGGTGACGCCTGCCTTCTCCGCCCAACTCAACTATTGTCTCTCCACAAACCATATTATCCAATGCATACATATGACGAAATTAATTATTTCTAGATCCTTTGGAGTGATACTCCTCTCCATTCCTTTGACACGTCGTTATTTTGGAGCGGCATTAACACTACTACCTTCTAAACTATGTTTCATTTTGATGATCTACTCCTTACACAGATTGAAGTCTTGGTTATAAAGTACTTTCATTGATTACCTATAAGGAGACTACAAAGGCTTTCAATACATTCCTACAAAGAAAAGGTCGAAATCAAATTGTAATACTTGAAACTCCAACCATTGTTGTTTTCCTATGCAATATCATTGCACCTTTGACTCTTACTTTGCTTTTAAGTACTGATGCACCTACAATTTGATTTCTTCAAACTTGTGATCACATTACGTGCATTCCCCTTCTTGGAAGACTTTGAAGGCTCCCTTTGGTATGACCGCCTCTCTTTGTCAAAGCTTGTTTCTCCGATCCTTCATAGTAATGTTTAGATTCTGAAAACTTGTAAAATCCTCTAAGTCTAAGCTCTCAATGTTGCTCTCTTCTTGTCTATACTCTTGTCTCATTCTTCTTTGAGTTTTTTCTAAATTTCTCACAACAAGATTTTTGATTATCTACTACTGCAAAGCGTATTAGGTGCCATCTTCTTGCATAAATTTTTCCAAAAAAATTTCCACTAATTCCCTTTCTCAACAATGCTTCTTGTTCTATTATTACTTTTCTTCTTCTAATTTTTTTGTCTCGTTCCTCCTATGCCTTAAGTTCCATTCAACAATATGTTCATTGTCTTGTCCTACAAAATCTTTCCATAATGAATACATGTGTTTAATGGCCCATAATTCCCCCTATTCTCCAAGGCTTAATAAATGTAATAATGGCTAAAGAGGTTTCTACTCATCCATAAGTAATGTGAGTAGGTCGCTGGAGTCTTCTTCTATTTGCTTCATCATAATAGGTTTGTTCAATTTAACCCCCTATTCATACTTTTATTAGTAACAATTGTTGGAACAAAATTGGGTAGGTACAGTTGACCCAATCATTAAAAGAAATCTTGTCCATTTTGACCATCATTTTGCAACTACAATACAACTATTGTCCAAATCTATTACATTTGCGACTATGATCTTTGTAGTCCTATGTGTCCATGCAATTGCAAGTATATACCACTACATGTGCAACTAAATGATGGGTCAAACCAATTATTAATTGAATATGTAGTTGCATGATATAATTACAAAAGTTTTCGGTCAAAATGTAAATGAAATTCTGACTTTTTTGTTTATTTTCTCTTGTCTATCCACATATGGATGATAATTGAGTTGCATGGTGACAATAACTATAATTTTTTTACAACTATGGATCATATAAGCTATCAACTATCTCAAATTAGCCTACAAGGAGGCACACATAGCATTTCCAGAATTTTTCAACATAAATATAATTTTATTTCAATGCATTAATCTAAATCAACCATTTTAATTTTGGTTATATATCACCATAACATTTGTTTTCACCAATTTGGTTAAAACATTTTTTTTTTGGTGGTAGTTAAATTTTCAACAAAAATTAGAATAGGTATTTAATTATCAATTAATTAGATAGGCTAGGTAATATGTAGTAAGTAGGATAGGTATTAAAAGGTTGTAGGCAGGTAGGTAATAGACTGGGCAATTAATTTATAAGGTAGGCTAGGTAGTAAATAGTAGGTTTGTAACCTAGGTAGGTTATAAGTTAAGTAAAAGGTATTTTGTTTCAAGGATATGTCATAATGTTTTTGTATTAATTAATTATGTTCATTAATTAGTTTATTATATGTAGGCTAGGTAATTAATTTATTATGTTGGTTAACTAGTACATAGTAGGTATGTAACTTAAGTAGGTTATAAATTAAGCAAGAGGTATTTTATTTTGTGGCTATGTCATAATGTGTTTTTGTTAATTGATTAATTAATTAGCTATGATAAATAAATTTTTTGTTTGTAGGCTAGGCAATTAATTTATTAGGTAGTAGATAGTAGGTATGTAACCTAAATAATAAGTAGGATAAGCACTAGTAGGTAGTAGGTAGGTAGGTTATAAATTACGCAACATGTTTTTTATTTTATGCATACGTCATCCTGTTTTTGTATCAATTATTTAATTAATTATCTATGTTAAACGAGTAATTTATGAAATGTAGATTAAGTCATTAAGTTATTAAGTAGGCTAGGTAGTATATAATAAATATGTAACCTAGGTAGTGTGTATAAATAGGATAAGTAATAGCAAGTAGGTTAAATTGTAAATATTTTATTATGTGGTATTTTTTTTAAAATAATAATTTAAAAATTAGGTAGGTAATTTATTTATTAAATGTAGGTTAGGTAATAGATAGTAATTATGTACCCTAGGTAATATTAGTAAGTTGGATGGGTAGTAAGTAAGGTAGGTAATAAATAGTTAGGGAAAATATATTATTGTGTTGATATATGATAATGTTTTTGTATGGGACAAAGGATGTGATAATGTTGTAATGTTGTAGTCTTTCCCTTTCATTAGAATTTATCTCGTCTCCTTTGTCTACAACTTCAAACTTGCAAAGTATATAAATAGGTGAAATAATGGACTAAATTCATGGCATGCATTATAAACATGGAGCATGTGTCATATGGGATGAGCCAATCAAAAGACTTGTCCCCAACAAAATAAATAAGATCCTACCTACCTACTTAGCGTATTCTACCCTAGCTTAGCCTAAAATAGGTTGCCTATTATAATTTAGCCTAGGATAGATTATAATGAATTAATTATAATATTTAATAAGTATCGTATAATATTGAATTTAATTCATCATTTTAATATAATATTTGATATATGTAATTAAAATATATAATTATTATAATTATAACGTATCTTTTTTGAACAAATGGAAAATTGCCACATGTTTATGACATTGGTTCTTTAGATTGCCATGTGGTTAAATCCTAATCACCCATCATTGGCACATTTCGTAGCATGTGACTATTCCAATTGTAGTCGCAAATGCAATTGCAAAATTGGGGTTCCACATCATACTAAGAAGCATCCATGGCAATGGACAAGAAATTATGGCCTAGTTGTAAGGTTTGCAACTACCTTCAACTTCATGGCCATGTCATGTCCTTTGCAACTAACTATTTTATGGCACTTGTTTTAGGTGACTAGGCTATTTTTAGTTGCATGTGTCTATTACAATTACAAATGAGTCACAAATCTAGTTGGTGATTTTCATATTTCTTTTAGTGGATGTTTTTTATGTTCACACGTACTTAGGTCTTCTTGAATTATGGTTACGTTTTCTCAACTTTATTTATTTAAACTTTAACTTACCACTTGGTAGCCATTTGATTTCATCTATGTCATCATTTCTATTCCATAACTTAAGTTCAAATTCTTTTGGTTTGGTTTTATGATTAGTCCAAGGTAGGTTTGTAAATGTGGTATGTTCATTCTTTCTTCAATATTCACAATGATTATCATTATTATGATAGGTGGTTCACCATGATGATATTTCTTTAGTTTATTAAAATATTTACCCTCTGCACGTCATTGTTGCTTAAAATATTGAGTTCCATCATGTTGCTATTGTATATTTTCTACACTTTATATGGACCTTCCCACGACAACTTAAATTAAATTTCCTTTAATTTTTGTTACCTTTGGTAACCACAATATTAATTCGCCTTCTTCAAAACTTTTCATCTTGTTTTTAATAATTTAATGTGATTTATATTTTCTTCAGCTTGCTTATTTTTCATCAAAATGAACCAAATCATCCATTCTTACCCAAATTGCAACTTCAATATCATCGTTAGGTACATCTTGAATCCATTGAATATGGAGCAAGTACTCTGATGGCATCATAGGTTGGATTCCATAAACCAACTCAAAAGGGGTATATTGAATGGTTACTTTGTATGTTGTTCGATATGCCCATAGGGTTGTAAATAACATAACATCCAAATCTGTTCAATTTGCATTAACTATTTTGGCAAGTATCATGCCTAAGGTTTTATTTGTTGACTCAACTTATCCATTCCCTTGGGGATAGTAAGTTGTTGATTTATGATGGGTGATCATAAATTCGTATGTGAGTATTTCAATAGTCCTATTAATGAAATGACTCCCTTGATCATTTATTAAATGAGTTGTACATCCAAAATATGTGATAATATGTTCATATAAGAATTTGTTGTACTTTGAGCCATATTGTCTTGTAAGGCTTTTGCTTCAACCCACTTAATTGTATAATCCATAGCTACGATAATATATTGATCAATTGCTGATATATCTTACACTAGTTTGATTGGGCCCATAAAATCAAATCCCCACTTCATAAACAATTCAAATGCTAAAATTCATTTAAAGGATCCATTGCCATTCCGCCATAGTGGTCCTAGATGTTGATAGATATCACATGTTCAAGACATTTCGACTACATCTTTGTTTAATGTTAGCCACCAATAACATAAAGTCAATATCTTCTTAATAGTGGTGTTAATGCTAGAATGTCCTTTGATAGGTCCTTCATGTAATTCCACAAGTACCTTAAAAGTTCAGTGGTTGATAGCATTATTGTAAAACATTGTTTAGTCCTAGCTTATATAGAACTTCGTCATATAATGTATACGGTTTAGATTTTACTATAATACAACTTCTTTCCTTTTTGGTATATTATTTTCAAAGTACCCTTTTTGTAAGTATTCAGTATGGGACCATACTAATCAGTTCCCATTGTGAATAAAATTGCATTAGGTAATTGGTCTTTGAGTTCAATAGTCAATTCACCATGGCTTATTGAGGATAACTGGTCCAACACAATGTAAATTCGACCCAATTTGTAAACTATTTTAAAATTGAATTCATATAAAAACAACAACCATTTCAAAATACGACCTATAACGAATAGTTTGTTTGCCAAATATAACAAAACTTGGTGGTCAACAAAGAAGGTGAAACTATTATTAAGTAAATAATGTCAAAATTTCTTTATTGCATAAATCATGGCCAACAATTCCATTTTTGTGGTGGAATAGTTCCTTTTTGCACTCTTCATTAATCTACTAACATAGTATATTGGTT
The DNA here is from genome assembly GCA_963920785.1 of Sphagnum contortum. Classification (NCBI taxonomy): domain Eukaryota; kingdom Viridiplantae; phylum Streptophyta; class Sphagnopsida; order Sphagnales; family Sphagnaceae; genus Sphagnum; species Sphagnum contortum. The sequence goes on along the minus strand of OY987279.1, from coordinate 19,245,484 downwards.
TATCAATAATATTGTTTAGATTTTTTCCCAATATAACACTTCAAGCAAAATTGGATGTATCGATATGTACATGGAATTTCACATTCCAATTTGGTATAGTTAATATGGGCAAACATGTCATTGATGCCTTCATCCATTCCCATGATTTATTACATGCATCATTCCATTTGAATTCTTCATTATTTTTAAGCAACTTACACATAAATGTAGTTTTATTGGCAAAATTTGTGAAGTATCGTCGATAAAACCCTATCATTCCAAGGAATATTTTAACCTCAATGACGTTAATTGGTGCTAGCATTGTAGTAATGGTTGAATTTTTTTGTGGATCCACCAATAATCCTTCATTACATACAATATGCCCTAATAATACACCAAAATTGACACAAAAAAGACTTTTATGGATTAAGGCTAATACCATTGACATGACATTTTTATAAACACTTTCGAAATTGCTGCAAATGGTTTTCCTTATTGCCATAAACATTAAAATCATCAAAAAATACTTCCATGAAGTCATTCAAATATTTGTTAAAAGTTTTTGTTACTACTTTTTGAAAGGTTGTTGGAACATTACATAAGCCAAACGGGAAATCACATTGTATGCATAAACGCCCCATTCCGAAATAAAAGTCGTTTTCTTTTTATCCATTTCAACCATCTTAACTTGATTATATCCAATATAGCTGTTCATGAATGAATACATCTTAGGTCTAACAACATAACCCAATATTGAATCTAAAAATGGTAATGGAAATGGGTTTTTTTTCATTTGTGCATTTAACTTTCGGTAATCCATGGATATATGTAATTTACCAATTCTTTTTGCACAATGACCAATGGTGACAACTAAGGTGTTGTTTCAATCGAATAGATAAATCCTGCATCAAGTAATTTATTTAAATCTTTTTTAACTTTCAAGGTGTAATTTGGATTCATTTTGTATTACCTCTGTTCAATAGGTTGGGCATTAGCCATGAGTTCAATTTTATGTTCATAGATTTCCTTAAGAATTCTTCTCAATTCCTTGTAACTCCATACAAATGTCTTTATAATCAATCAACGGGTCTTTGACTTGAAATTGAAATGTAATTGGTAAAACTACACTAATTAATACATCCCAAGGTTCTTATTCACTTCCTAAGTTTAGCTTTGCAAGTTGTTTTTCAATGGTTATAGTTTAGCCATTAATCTTTTTGTCCTTAACAATTATATCTCACTACTAGAAATTTTAGGTTTTGCAAATGTCATTTGCAACTAAAATTCAATTGCATGCAACACATGCAATTGCAAACTTGTGTAGTTGCATAAGACATTTAGTTGCATGTGACAATACATATACGATGTTAATATACATGTTCATACATACATACAAATCCAATGTAGTTGCACCTTATGTGCAACTCTCCTTGCAACTACAATGCAACTAATCAAAATATGACACATGTTTAAAAATTAAACAACTAGCTTGTGGACACGTGTCACTATTAATTTTTTTGTATTTTCAAAATTAAAACTTCATTGGATTAATCTCAATCATTAAAGTGTTTACCACTAGGATGATGACATGTGGCACACCATGGAACGTTCAACCACCATTTGACATGTGTTCATTTCAACACCAATTATATGGTGACATGTGGCAATCAAAACCCACCTATTTTTAAAATTTTAAATATTAATCAATGAAATCTAAATTATTCAATTTATGGCTAATAAGATGTTGACATGTGGTGCATAGGTACATAGGTAATAATTAAACCCTATTAAGTAGGTTTACTTAGGTATGCAAGTAGGTTGAAAAGTAGCTAGGCTTAGGTTATGTATGTAGGTTTAAAATAAGCAGATTTTATTTTTAGGTTTAACCATTTCATAAGGGTCAAGCATTTTTCATTCACTCATTTCTAATGGCAATAATCTTTGGCTTCTACATAGCTATTGCTGCTAGTTATATACTGAGCCAAATAGAAATCGAAGCCAAAGGATATGGGTTAAAACATTCCATTGCAAACCTCATGAACCAACCTAGTTGCACATTAGATGCATTTATTGTATTAGATTATACCAGCCAAGGGAGCGCTCTGTTGCTTTTATTGTGCAAAAAAAACTTAAAGCCCTCCTCTTGGTGCATCTAACATAGTAAGAAACATTGAAAACAGATTAGAAATGAGAAAGTTATGGCCCCCCAAAGTAAAGGGGGTCAAAACTCCAAAAAAAAACTATCGAACACTACAAAGGCCGGTTCTTAAACACCCAGAAAGTTCATTTTATGTTTTTTTTTTTGTTATTAGAGCTCCAATGTGATTTGTAAGACTTCAAGTGGCGCTCCTATATCACTTTAAATCGTGTAAAATAACTAAGAAATAAGTAAGTTATGAGGTTTGAAAGTAGGAGGGGTCCAAAGAAAAAAAAAAGAACAAAACGTTTTGTAACTTGCAATGCTTATTTTTCTTATTTTTCTTCTTGTTAGTTTTTCACTATTCCTTATCTTTTGCACTTCAAAGATGATTATAAGATATTTTAAATAATTATGATTAATGAAAATATGATTTTTTTATTATTATCTAGCTTAAATGATTAATTAGCTTAGGATGTTTATATACTTGTAGGTTAATTAATGTAACCTATTTACATTAATACTTTAACATAAATAATAAAATTTAAATATATAATACCTATTGAATATATATATATATATAATTGATTATCACTATAATTATAATAAGCATTTAATTAATAATTATGATTATTTATAATAAAATTTAATATTAATTGATTTTGAAAGAAATTAAATCAAATTTACATTTTCTGAAAAAATATTCCAAAATAAAATAAAATAAAACATATTTAAACCATGGTTTAATTTAACTTAATTTAATTTAGCATAGTTTAGCCTAACTTAATTTAACCATTGTTAAATTTAGCCTAATTTAGTTTAGCCGTATATATTTTAACCTAACTTAATTTAACCATATTTATTTAATCCTAATTTAATTTAGCTTAATTTAATTTAGCCATAAATATTATAGCCTAACTTAATTTAGCCATAATTTATTTTGCCTAATTTATTTTAGCCATATTTATTTTAGCCAAATTTAATTTAGCTTAATTTAATTAAGCCATAATTAATATAGTCTAATTTAGTTGAGCCTAACTTGATTTAACCATATTTGACTTAATTTAATTTAACCATTATTAGTTTAGCCTAATTTAATTTAGTTTAATTTATTTTAGCCATAATTGGTTTAGCCTAATTTAATAAACCATGGTTATTTAAACCTAGGTTAGTTTAGGCTAGCCTAAGTTAGAATGGGGTTAACCTTAGTACTAGAAATATATAACATTATTATATATAACCTATGTAGATATATTAAGTATAGTAATTTAAATATGTATAAGTTTAGGCCATTATTTTTATGAGACGTATCCATGTTGTACACATTTAGTTGCATGTTAGTTACACACACAACCGTATGGCCCAAAAATTATATAACACCAAATTTGTAGTTGCAAACATGACTAATATAGTTGTAAATGACAATCAGTTGCATGCCAATTGCATAGTGACTAGTTGCAAATGACAAGATTTCTAGTAGTGTTTATTGCCTCATCACGAAATAATATTTCTCTTGGTTAGTGTTCATAAAAAATCACTAACTACATATTCTTTTTTTTCTAGTTGTAGCATTCCATAATCAATCTCAGGTAAGAAATATAATTCTTTTGGGGCTATAGGCCATAACTTTAAAATTGTTCTGTAAAATTTATTTATTTTCTTGTTCAGAAAGCTTTTCTCCCAATCAAATTCATTATCCAAATTTTTGGCTTGTTGTGATGATTTAATATTTACATGCATAATAGTGTTAAGCGTGATTGTTTTGTCTTCAAAAGTAATAGTAAGGGTGTTATTGCCCCAGTTATGATGCTCTTTCGCTTGTTTTAACCATAGTCTTCCCAAAAAGCATGGAATATGCCTCAATTCCATTCTCCATGTTTAGTATTGTTCTTGAGATTTTTATAATCATAGTTTGCCAAATCAAATTTCAAATTCCTTATCAAGCCTAATGGTTGGACCTTCCTTTGGTCAGCCATTTTTATAACAAATTGAGTATCTTCTTTAAACTCTCTAAGATAATATTTACATCGGACCCTCCATCTAGTAATAAATCTCAAATTCCAAATTTCCATACCTAAACTTGAACTACTAGCATTGTTTCATTCAAAAAAATATTTTCATTGTGGTTACTTTACATACATCAGTCACTTGGGATTCTTTCATTTTCAACAAATACTTCTTCATCCTAAGTTGTGGGCAAATCTTGAGTAATTGTCCTAGTTGAACTTTCAATTTTAAATTCATCGATTTTTGGTAACCCTTTAATGTTTTCTAATTCACAATAATTCTCAACTTAATGGGTTCCAAGTTATTACATTTTGATAACTCCAATAATTTGTCCTCAAACTCTTGTATGGATTATAGCTTTTTTACTACATCTTGAAGAACATTTTTTTCTTGTCCCCATTTAGTTTGCCTTCCTCTCGTAAGACTTAACCTTTCTCTTGAATTTCTTCCTCATGCATATGAGCCTTCTAACCTCTTGTGGTCACAAAAACATCCAATATTGGTTGGTCCCAGTTGATCATAGCAACATTCACTCCAACCTTTGGTTTGGACTTCTTTTCTTCTTCCTCCATAACTTTCTTCCATGTAAAACAATCCTTCTTTACATGACCTTTACAACAACAAAAACATCTTATGCTTCTTTGTCTAAATTTATTATTTTGGTTATAACCACACTTATTATAGTGACTATTTTAATTATGTTGTCCATGCCAATTTTGTCCATTGTATTGTTGATTACCAAATCAATTCTGTTGTGGTGGTGCTTCATAACTTTGTTGTTGTTCTTGAATTATTGGTACTTTAGCTTACACTACATGTACTAATATAATTTCCCTTGATGGACATTGTCCACTTATTGTTTTACTTGGGCATTGATTTGTATTATGTTCATTGGCTTTAAATATTTAACAAAATTTATCTAAGAATTTACATTCTTTGGTGAAATGTCCATTATAATAGTTCTAGCAATAAACACCTCTTCTAATAGTGTCAAATTGTACTTTAATATCCTTCCTTTTGGTTTTACGGTGATCTTCTTCATCTTCTTTTTTTAATTCATCACTGTCTAAATTAACTTGATGATATTTTTAAATAGTTTTTTGCTTCATTGGTAATTCTTCTTCCATAGTTATTGTAGATTTTACTACTTTTACCAATGTTTTTCATGACATACTACTGATGATAGCCATTTTTACTTTGGACCGTAATCCTTCTTTAAATGTTTCACAAAGATAATATCATCATGTTGTTGTGGAATAACTGCACATAATTGTAGGAATCAATCATAGTAGTCCTCCATTGATTCATATTTCTTTTGTTTAGCATAATGTGAAGCTACAACAACTTGCCCTTTCGCTTGGAATTTCATTAAATCATGTAAATCCATGTTGCTATTGGATGTGCAATTTCACATTTAATAAACTAGTTGGTAGCTTTTCTTCTTAAAGAATTGGGAAAATATTGTATCTTATGAACATTTATGTCCTCACCATTAGTTACACATACTTTGGTTAACTATCAAATGTGTAATATTGGATTGTCATTATCATGATACTTTGGTAATTGGACTTTTAAAACATTAATAGGTGCACAACCATGAGGGGAAGTACATTCATAATTGGTATGTTAGTCAACTTTGCCAATGTTGTCTACACATTTGGTTGAATATTTGTTGTAACAAAATTAGTGCTTTAAGCAAATAGCTTGAACAAATTTCGCTTTACTACTTCGATGTTGTTGCTATTGGCTTTTACTGCTGAGTTGTCATTAATTTTACGCTTGGATATTGACAACCATCCTTTTTCTGCCACCCAATCTAGAGTTCCAAACAAATTGAAAGTTGACTTTGGTGCAGTCAATTTAGGTATATTAGTTGCAATTGATAGCTCTTCATTTTTGTGATCGACAAACCAAATTGAATAGATTGTCTACTTTCTTCATTAGGCAATGACAAAAAAATTTCAACAATTGCTTGAGTTGTTAACACTATAGGTTCTTCCTTTGGAGGTTATAGTACTCGATAAGTATTCATTGGATTAAAGATAGTCCTTAATGCTTTCCATTTAGTGGATTTGTCCATTTGTTGAATTTTAATATAACTATTTTCTTAGCTTCCTCCTAATTTTGTCTTCTCCAATCTTTTAATCTATTTTGTAATTATTATTTTCTATCTTTATCCATCATAGGCTCTGAACATACTTTTTTGTCTCTCCTTTACAACCATTTCTTCCACAATTCTCAATTTAACTTTTTTCCATGTGGATCCAATATCAATAATTCCAACCAAAATTCTTCTGACATTATTTCTTTGTAACAATACTCTTCATTTCCTCTCAATTTCAACACATATTTAGAATTAAGGCATTAAAAACCTAGAATAAATCACAAGGCATCCATTTTTCTATTAAAACATTGATGTTTGGTCTTGTAAACTTTTTTTGCCAAAAAAAAAAATTTGTGATGAGTTGCTATGATTTTCTTGATTGGTATTAAAGTAAGTAAACATACCATCACTAGTAACCACCTTTTATATTTAGTTAATTTTGAAGCATCAAATGTCAATGTTTCTATTAAAGCATTGATGTTTGGTCTTGTAAACCTTTTTTGCCAAAAAAAAATAATATTGTGATGAATTGCTATGATTTTCTTGATTGGTATTAAAGTAAGTAAGCATACCATCATTGATAGCCACCTCTTATACTTAGTTAATTTTGAAACATCAATCGTCAATGTTTATGTTGAATACACCAAATTTTAGTACCCTATGTAATTTTTAAAGTATTAATTCTTGAACATTCTCTGATAATTGTTTAAAACTTTCCACACAATAATTCCATTCACTACATTCTAGTTTATTTCTTAGTGTGTATAAGTAATTTACCAAAGTCCACCCATAATTATTATGTTGTTTTAACCTTGTTTTTCCCTTGTCAACTAATATTGTTTCTTTTAACCATTCCTTTTTTCTTCTAATAACGGTCATTTGATCTACCAACATTCATACCATCCTTCATGCACATTGTGGTAATAATAAAAAAATATAGTAGATTTAGCCATGTTTTGCTCATATTGAGTGAACAAATTTGGTTATGTTACCACATATTTTGTTCCCAATTTTATCAATTTTCTACTTTGATTATTTTTTCTCTAAATTTTATATACTCTTAATACATCCAAGAATTCACATGGAAAATACACAATAAGCATATGAATTAAACAAAATCCAAAGTCTATTTCTTCCACTTCCCCTCGTTCCATTTACTTTCCTCACTTTCTCTGAATATTAAAGAAAGTTTCCATATTGAATTTCTTTAATTCCCTAGCACAGTCACCAAATGTTAAGGACAATTTTTACAAAGATTTAAATAATATATATTTTGTTATTCATCATTGCCATAGATCATTGTTGGGTTTTTGTCTATTCCATTAATGTAAATACCACGTATTTAACTAATTAAGATTGATTTCAATAATTAATCTTCGCATACAAAGTGATAACAAGGAAAAACAAAATTGCTACATTGAATTCGTCTTCACTATTCTTCATATTTTGATAACTTTCCTTGTGTACAAACCTCTACTCTTCCCTAGTATCCTCTATTAGTCCTTTCACAACCATCCATATAGATAGAAAATATTCCCAAACACATTCAAATGTTCAATAGAATAACCCTTTTACTTTCTTATTTTTGCCTTAAATAATACATAAGTGATTATAATTATTTAACCTTTTTTACAAATCAACTTGACAAGACAAATCAACTTGCTGCAAAAATCATCTTTATCAAGTTGATTAATTACAATATTGCAACCTACAACAATCTATTGACTTGCTTAAATAGTTGACTTGTCCTACCTTTCCTTTCTACTATTGTTTTTCCTAACTACTAGCATGTCAAAGTTTTTTCATTACAATAGTGCGCAAGGTGTGAATCAAAAGATTCAATTGCATCCTAAGCATGATTGAATTGGCGGGGAAGACACCGAAGATGGATGATAAGCAAGAAGTATGTAAGCAACAATTAGTGGAAGCCTTGCCATGTTTGTGCAAACATCTAGGTGTCATCAAATTCCCTACCATTCACACAAAGACCATGGAGGCATACCCATTATGGTGGAATGAAAGGAGTCTTTGAGAAATGTTGGATTACAACATGAAGTACTCCCCCATTACGAATAATCATACCTTATTGCGGCAAGGGGCCGAATATGGAAGGGTGAACATGACTTGTCACCTTTAAGCAAAATCATGTGAAGTTGACATGGGCATCATAAACATTATGAATGTAATACATCATTGTGGAATTTTGCACAATCACTTGTCCAAGGACAACATTATGATGCATTTTTTGCCAAACAAACTAGATGTTGTGTACATAGGCATGTGCGATTGGAGTGAAGCCGGCACTTGCAAGAGGTGATACCATCATTGTATGGGTTTGCAAAGGAACAAGATGCCTCCAATGCAAAAAAATGCATTGGTGGATTGCCCCATAATTGTTTTTGTTCATAGCAAGTTAGGAACGTCGAATTCCCCTCAACGAATGGCCAAGCAACATGCCACAACTTTGAGGTTTGAAACAAATTTAGTGGGCAAGCTAGCAAATGTCCCATTGGACTGCACCTAAAGAGTGTTGTTGAAAGCAATCATAGATAATTTGTAGTTGCTAGATTTGGAATATGGTGTAATTTGCATAATCTTTTGAAAATGACATGTTTTGGACTTACAGATTTTATAAAACCCAATTTTGTAAGCAAATCATGTTGTCATATATAATCAACTTTGAGATTTGTAAATCCATCCTCTTCACACATTTGAAATTTGTGTCCAGATCTATGCTCTATAATGATGATGGGTTTCTTGTAAACATAAGATACAATGATCATTTATAATTTTACACAAGTACTGCCCACCTATTTCTTAAATTTTTGAATTATGGATGATTGGACTTATCATTGATAGTTTGTTTCAATAAATGCTTTCAGAATTGATAAACATTGAATAATGAAAAATAATCAATAAAAATTCATTTAAAGCAACATTTCTTAGTGTAAACTTTACTTGAGGCATTCATTTTGTATACGTTTGTTTTGGTTTAATTTCTTTTTTGGCATTTCCTACGAAGACGAGGATATCATGTTTAGATTCATTATAGAGTATAGTAACTTAACGAATTTTGGCCCCCATGTAGTAGGTTTATTTTTATATTATGGATTGTGTTGAAAATTGGGATTAGAGATAATGTTGTGATATCTTGAAAGACTTGATGAAAACTTGGCTAAAGTGTGGTTAATATTTGACATTTTTAGTTTAAGGTGATTATACTTTTAATATAATAATAATAACCTTAATATACCCTTAGTACATTTACACAAATTTAATATACATTGTAACCTTAGCAAAATAATAACATTAAAAATTTAAAACCCTATTCATAAATAAACCATTAATATATTTGAAATATAACCTCAAATACACCTTTAAAAATGTACCTTTAATATACCCTTAATATATTCTTGCAATTCATTTTAAGGTGGTAATTAATGTGAATAATGGGATTCAACACCATGGTCTTGGATGAACGTACATATTAAAATCATCCACATGGAAGGATGAAACCTTCAATAATTGTAATGTAATTGCAAGTCAATAGTCATAGAAATATCAAAGGTAGTTAGTGCTTGGAAGAATAATCACAAATGACACATTGTCACATGTAATTGCAAAATTGATGGTTGCAAAATACAAGATTTCTCCTATTAATTGCTCACTTTTTGGGTGAAAGCACACTATGATTATACATTTTGGGCAAAAAAAAGTATTATTTTTGGGTACATTTTGTTTTTTTGGCAGGTAGATTTTTTTCATTTCATTTAGTGTTTTGATAAACACATAAAATGGATTTTTGACACAAGGTCTCTAACACAACTTTTTTTAGTTTTCAAATGATAGTGTTTTTTCAACAAACTTTTGTGTATTCACACATTTATGTTTGTTTGAATGAAATTAAATGTCATCCGAAAGCTTTTCATGAAATCATATGAATGGAACTTTCCATATAGAATTGAAATGGGATAATGAAGTCACATGTAATATATGATTGAGTATTTTATCAAGTTTGATAATCACTTGAATGGATTTAAAGAAGTATATTTGCACTTTGTAGTATATCTTGACTATCACAATTTTCTCATTAACATATTTTTTGATCATTTAATATCAATTTCAAATTGAGATTTTTTCTAACAATCTTATTCTTTGGGTTTTGAACTACCTTATTCCAAGTACCATTTGCCAAAAACCTCTTAATATTAGCTTAGTAAAAGTTCAAAAACGCGTAGTTTCCAAAAGTGATATTTGTGGCAACAATTTTTGACCATCATAGTGTGCTTTCACTCTTTTCACTTGTTTTGAAATTTTTACAATTTTTTTTTTGTTCTATGTTTTTTAAATTCAACAATTCATTTCTTGTATCTCTAAATATGTGCTTAAATCCATGAAAAAATATATTTGGGCTTTAATTTTGATATAGAAAATTCCTTCCCAAGGGTTAAGTCTTTTAGGGGTTAAACAAAAAAAAATTCATTATGGCCAATACAATCCATTACAAGAAGGATATATTAATTAAAATCATGTTACAATTGTTATCATGCACCCATCACAAGTCCCTTATAATGGCTCTTGCTAAATTGGCCAAAGATCATGCCCAAATCAAATAAAAACAAGTGTAATGTCTTTTTAAAAAATCATTATCTAGTAGAGTTATCAATAAAGTCATATAACTCAACATAAAAACCCCCATTTTTTCAAAATGAAAAACTTCACATGAAAATGATTTTTAAAAAATCAACAAAGTGCCACACTAATTTTCCACCAAAATTCAAAATCATTTGAGTTTGTTCTTGAATTTGGTCCCAAGTTTGGTGCTTGTCACAAAACTTCAACATATGTATTTGGTAAATATTAATATTTGATCATTAGTTTATTATTTGAGTTTTCTGGTTTAACATATCAGTGTGCATGTATTTAGATTTTGTAATGTTAATCAACTACAAAAATCAAAGAGTAAACCCAAACAAAATCCCTTCCAAAATCCATATATACAACAATACAACATTTGTAGTAATCTGAAAATAGATTCAAACTATATGGGATTGAAAACAAAATATAGGAAACAAAATACAATTTAGTATCAATGTTCTTCCATCAAAACTCTTTTTTCACTCCTATCATAAGCTTCTCTTCATCTTCGAAACTAGATTCAATGTCCTAATGATCATAGACTCATAACTTCTTTCATTAAGTCCTTCATGATTTCTCACCGAGAACATGAATTCAAACTTTTAATTAATCCTAATCGATTAGCCCTATATTGCCACTTTGTCTTACATGACACTACCTCTTTATTCACTCCATCCAATAATGGTAATATAGTCTATCCACTTTGTCTAATGGTGATAAAACAATTCTACCCTTAACAATATTTGCAATGAAAGCTCACATGAATGAAACCCTTGGATGAATTTGTGATAAGAATGCATGTGAGGGCATAAGGAAAAAAAAAAAACCTTGCCCCTAAGCACAAAGTTCATTGAAAAGTAAAAAATTCTTTAAATTCACACTTGGCATGCACCACCCACACACACAATGTCTTTTTCTCCCTCCTTCCTTCCCTTGGCCCTCCCTTGTTTGTGTCCAAACCCCCACTTTGAACATGTTGTGATTATCATCATCATTTTGACATGTCATGGGTTCACTAAACTATAATTTGCAGTCAACCGAATTTAATTTAATTTTTTTTGATTGGAATCATAGGTTTAGTGTGATAATTTTATGAACTTGTTCTTAGTTTAATCCAATTTTTTAAAATTTTGAATAATAATGATAACTTACTAATTTTAATTCAATGTTTTCACATCAATTAATATTTTTGGTCATCTCAATCATTTTGAACAACTACCACGTCAACTAATATTATTAGTCATTTTTATCTTTAGTCATTTAAGTCAAAATAAACTTAGTCAAATTTGTCTCAAAACTTTTGGAAGTTGTGCATGGATGTAATTTGCATGGGTTTCATGATCTTCTATGGGAAGCATGTATAGACTTTGTTGTTTATCATGTTGTATGGCTTGATTTCACTAAATTATAACATTGAAAATAACTATTGTTTGATGGAGGAAAGGGGTGAATAGGAAGATAATAGAATACACTATCTTTTCAAAGGTTTTAAAAATCAAGATGCCAATATTTTGTCGTATGGTAATGAACACTTCACACATGTTTGGAAACACCCATGCAAGATCAATGGTTAGCCTTCATGGCTATGCATGATTTGTGAATAATCCCATGTTACATAGGGGCATCTATTTGCAAGAAATGTTTGGAATGATATCGGAGGCAATTTTTCACATACTGTTCAAAATTGTTTTGCATCATTATTGTTTCATACTTGGATAGGGATCCCATATTGTCAACACAATATAGCCATTACAAGACTTCTTACATGATAGTATTATGAACCACAACTATGACACTTGAATATTGATGGAAAAGATATATTTTCAAATGCAAAAAGATGAAGCAATCTATTCAACTGCATGTACATAATAAATGATGAATTTTCATGAACAAAAACCCAACAAATTTTCAACCCTTCTACAATTTGCAACTTTTGCTACAAATGTGTGTGATGTTTGACAAATCCATTCATGCTTGAACTCAAGCATGAAAATCCCAACAAAGAAATCAATGAGGCAAAAATCTAGGAGGTTGAACCCAATGTTGTCCGCTTCTTGCTTTCAAAAGGAACTTTTGATCTTGATTCTATTTTTTTTTTGTTTATTATAGAATTTTTAAAAACTAGTTCTTTTGCTTCCTAGCACTTCGAGTTCTTGTCATTTTTACACAAATTTTTTAAATTGGTCCAATTTAAGACAAGGTTCAGTTCCATTTCTATTACTCACAATTCAACTTTTTCTTTTGGTAATATTAGTTTGTTCAACTAGTGTACATAGTTCAAGATAAAAATTATGTATTATTAATCATAACCAATCAAATGCAATAACTTGATTAAAATGTAGGGCAAAGCTTTCAATTTTTTTCTTTTACTTATGTACCTAGAAAACCTAAACTTGTTTAGAATGGGATAACACACCTGGTTCAAGTTCCAATCCAATTTGAAAAAAGGGTAGTTTCCAAGTTAAGTTCCAAGGACAGTTCCAAGAAAAATTAGAACCTTTGATCCAAAGATCCTAAAACTTGACCTACAACCTATACTTCAACCTACCTAAATCCAAAAACCTACCAACACTAATTGAAGCTACAATGTATACCACAAAAAAGAAAACCTTGTTATGAACTTTGATTTTTGGAGTTGACACTTGCTATCACCTAAACCTCGTTCAAAAAGGCCATTTGGAAATATTGTAGGAGGTTTAATCCTACCCTAACAAATATTTATGCTTATTCTTTAACCCTGATTTTTTCTTGTTCACTAACGAACTCCAATTGAATCTGCCACATTTTACTCACCTAGTTGCCAAGCTCATTCCCCAGCCCATCGGTCAATTCATTTTTATTGGTTAATAATGTTATGTGAAGGAAAATCTGATTTGGATTTCCTTCACATAGCATATGAAATGAGCAAGGGGGTGTGTAACTTGATGGGTAATTTCACAATTACCTTGGTAATTTGTTTAAAAGGGGTAAGTTGAATGGTCATGGTGCATGTGCACCATGTGATGTCATTCCTTGTAATTAAAGGTGAAATCACATGGGGAACCATGTGATTTTGTTTCCTTTGAATTAATTAAATGTAGAATCTCATGGGGAAACATGTGATTTTGTTTCCTTATGATAAATTATGTGGAAGATAACTTTTGGAAGTTTCTTGATTTGTTTCCTTGAGATTAATTAAATGTGGAATCTCATGGGGAAACATGTGATTTTGTTTCCTTATGATTAATTATGTGGAGGATAACTTTTGGAAAGTTCTTGACTTGTTTCCTTTAGGTTAGTATATAAAGAGGTGTTTGTGACCTTAACACACCACCTCCTCCCTTTGTAAAGAATCATAGTTTGGAATACAAAGTGGTTGTTGGAGTTTTGCTTTTGGAAAGGTTTTTGGTTTTGATTGTTTTGAGTGTAATAGTGTGTAGTTCATGGTTGAGAAATGTTGAGGCTCACCACCTACGCATAGACAAATGTGTTGGTGTTGATTGTGTGTAGAAGGAGAGTGATAAGGCTCTATGTATAGACAAAAAGAGAATGAGAAAATAGATGTGTAACCTATAACATAGATCTTCATAGCTATGTAACAAAATTACATAGTTTCGATCCCATACCCGTTCGTGTCGTACAGGTGCAATTTCACATGGCCTCAATATTGTGTGGTTTCCGATACAGCTATGGGGTGATTTTTTGTAAGGGCTAATAAAGAGGTCCATTAATTTCGACAAACTTTCCATGTCGGTTAAATCCCAAAAAAAGGAAGGTATGTTGAGTTCAACCCTGCATTTTTGGAATGTCCCTCACCCATGGGCTTTACCCATTGTAAAGCATGAGGTGAAGGTTATCATGAACCTGAACATACCTCGATCACTAGGCATAGGAGGTGGGAAGGCTCTTACACTAACTCATAAAGTGGGAGGGATCTTACACCTACTTCTTAATGTAACATCCCTCCTCATTTTTTTGAGGGAGATTGACGAACATAAGGTGCCCTCCCATTACAATTTCTCCCAGTGAACTTTGTGCTAAGCAAACATGATCCTATCAGGACATTGTCAAGTCGTGGTCTTGGACTCTTCATGATGACAATTCCACTTGGATAGGCCAAAGATAGGAAATCAGTTATTACTCTCTTGGGACTAGATATTAGTTATCTTTAGCCTGGTGACCGGCTGTCGTAGGAGAGCAGACACTAGGTTTAATGGCTAAGTGAACCTGCAGGCAAGCCAAAGGTGGCAAATACTGTACATTTCCAGCCAGGTTGAACCAGCACCTACACTACTACGTACCTTCACCTTCTTGAATGAGGCATTGTAGTGGCCACATTTCAGCGTCCTCACCAAGAGACAGAGACCCTGATTTTGTCTTAAGATGAGATGCTTGCCATGGTTAGAAGCAATCCAAATTTTTTACCATGGTATCAGTTCAGGCAAGGCTACATTGTCAAGGTTGCTACCGACCTTCTCAGCCATTTTAATTACTGATCCATTTTCTTTAGGAGGTCGATAAGAACAGCCAGCTTCCAGGTAATAGCTGCCTAGCTCAAAGTCACTAAATGCATGCCATGTCAGCAAAGCTTCTCAAAACCAAGATTGACAGGTCATCTTTTCTGGATCCTTTGTAAGAAAGTTGTTCCTCCTAAGAAAATAATAGGATTCATGACAACCAAAGAGTGTGATCTACATCTATAAGTCCTTTTTGACCCAAACAAATCAGATCTCAAAACCCCTGGTACACCGGCCCAGTCGTCTGGTCTATAACAAAGTCAAGCACTCCCAGAAATTTCTTAGGTTTATTTGGCAGTGAACCGCATGCTCGGGAGGGGGAAAGTAGACGCCTTTTACTCCACAATGTACATGAAAGAGTTGGGAGTAAGGAGGGTCCACAGAATGGGCTACTCCTTTCTCCCAAACAACTCATGATGCAACTAGTTGTGTACAAAGTGTTCTTCTGGTTTAGAATGAGTCTTAAAGAGTCCTGGACTCCTTAGCAGAAGTGATAGCCCACCATGTGGACATGTCAACTTGGATGGTAGAAGTCTAGAAAGTCTGAGTAATAACCATCAAACTTCTCATAAATAGACTAGAATACTGCTCAAAAGTTCTTAAAATATTCCAAACTAAACACCCAATAAGCAATCACCCAAGGGGTGGGTGTGGCTTGTGTTATCCTACTTGTAGTTTTCACCATAAAGATGCATCATTTTTTCAACTAAACAATGGCATGTAACTTTTAGCAATCATTAATACAAGGTCTTTAATGAATCCAATTTGAACAATGTGGCATTTTTTTGTAAGGTCTCACACTTCCAAAGAAATTTGTGATGGCTGAAGGTGTAACAAATGCCCTTGACTTACACTTGTACCGTTTGCCACTATCTCTACCTTTTAAAGCACTTTTATGCATTGAGTGCTTCACCAAATCCAAGCCATGTTTGTCAATTTAACATGTTTTTTAATGGCCATGATACCATGTTATTGGTTGTAATCTACAAAACCATTCGAGAGTTGGCTGAACTATGAGAACTTGTAATTTTTTGAACATGAACTACATCACTTGCATGTTGACTACGATGATATTATCATTCAACATGAAAATGGCCCATGAATAGATCTTGCATAGTGAAACAAAACCCAAAGTTCTAATTGGTGACAAGTTGCATCAAACATTGCTTCCTCTTCAATTCATCACTTTTCATTAAAAATATTTTTGGCTTACAAAACTTCCTCCAAACCATAGATGTCTCAAGAGAATTGACAATTTGATTAAGAAATCTTAAATTATGAAAATCATTTATAAATGAGTTAAATAACTCAAGCTTGTCCATATCTAAAGAGTAACTAAGTAAACACTAAGACCAAAAAAACATCGAGCACAAAGGAACACATAGCACAAACACAAGAAAACATGAATGAAAAAAGGAAAAAAAAAATCCTTTTCATGTGAAGCGCTTGTAGGCAACAACACATGAAAGCAACAAACAATATGGCTCCCAAATGTCATATCATCTTTTTCACACAATTTTCTTTTTTGTCAAATATGTGCTGCCATTTCCAAAGGAAGCACTCATAAACCATAAATCTTTAACATTAACCTTTAGAATAACAAGCTTGCATTATTGAAGTTCAACACATAATGTCAAGCCTTAATATCCATGGGTTTTGGAAAACCCTAAACCTGATTGTTTAAGAAAATTTGATTTGACATTTTTGACTAAAACTAGTAATAAGGTTCCCAAATTGTTTTTGGTAAAGTTGTTAGCCTATTAATAGGTTCTTCTTATGCCCTAATGCATAATTAGGTTCATATCCAAAATCTTCTTGATATTACAACAACACTGGTGAAAGCGTACAATGCATTGCATGAAGGTCCTTCAACCTTCACCTAAATTGGTGGGGATGCCCACCTTCCTTGTTGTGGATTTTTTTAATAAAAAAATCAATGAATTTGATTATTTTAAAAAAAATTGGGTCCAAAAAAAAAAAATACTTGCACTGTTTTGTTTAGTGCAATTAGAGTGCACCTTACAAAACACATTTTTTCTTCCACTATTCATGGGGCATTTCAAAAAACATAATGAAACATTCAAACAGATTTTGTAATGTATTTGGAGGGCATCTTATATACATGAATAATGTTTGAATAGAAAAGAGGAGGGATATCGCACCTACTCATAAGGATACCCCACTTCCAAGGAATGGATGTAAAAATTAGTGATGTGTAGTTATTTGTTTTTTTTAATAACCAACAGTTTTAATTCTTTAAAAATTCAGAGTAAAAAAACCACCAATTCTGATTTTTTGAGAAAAAAAATCAGAATTAGAGAATTACTTGTTGGTATTCAGAAGCATCAAAGAACTGGCAATTAGAAAGGCAAGGTTTTGAAATTTTCAAAAATGTTGAAAAACAACATTCTATACCAAAAACGGTTTGTGTTTTCATCTTTGCCAGATAAATGAATATATACCAGTGTTGTGCGTGTAAGTGTCAATAAGTGTACATTTTGCATGTAAATCTTGTGTAAGTGTAAATGCATTTGTGACTTATGTCCAAATCAACCATTTTTGTGACTATAGATGTGATACTCTTCTATGGCATTTGGTAAAAATGACTTGTGAATAAAATCACAGTCAAAGGAGCTACCGAAGTGAGTTGACATTCATTAAAATTGCATTTTTGTAACTACCAAACCTATTTGTAGTCATTTATTAATATGTACAACTAACATTCATTTGGATCATGAAAATGAAAAATACACTTATATCATCCATTTTTAGTGGCATCCCAAAATAGATGAAAATGTAATTGTTTTATTGACTTGGAAGGTGGTTAATAAACCATTGGACACCACATGGCATCTTTTCAACTTGGTTTGCAACTATAATTCCTAATTGCAAATGCACATGTAATTATATGTAAAAAAATGAAGTTGGCCAATCAAATTGTTGGATTTAATGGTCTAATTATTTTCCTTTAACTTTTTTAATTGAGCTAACCATTAAATATGTGAAGAGTTTGGTGGGTTTGTGAATATTTTAGAAGAGGCAGAAATACGGCTAGGTAGTAAGTAATATGTATGTGAACTAAATAATAGGTTTTTTATCATGTTGAAGGCTAATTCACATAACTGTAATTGCTAAACTTAGCATTTGTGCCAATCGCATCAATGACCTCAACCATTTCCCGACATAATGTGTATTGCTGAATGCCTGTGTTGCTCCACTTGGTTCTTATGTGTTGCCATTCCCAAAATATGGGCCAGACTTGACTATTGCCTTGTTATAGGCCTCTTATTCTGGGAATCGTCCCACCCTAGGGCTTTACCCTAGCCGTTGGGAAAGTGATGGGCAGATGGACGGAGTGGATGCTGTTGTGTCCACGAAATGGCCTAAAGAAGTTTTTGTTGCTGCACTGGAATTGCAAGATCTCCCGTCAGGCTCCTGGGGGTACTAACTCAATAACTACTAACGATTCTTAACAGGAATGTGTAGGAGCGTCTAATGAAGTAGCCGGCTGTGACATTCAGGTCAACAATCAGAAGTCAGCTAAATTAATACAAACACTAATAAGATCTACAGTGAGCCAGAAGGGAGATAGACACAGGAAATGAAGGTAGAAGCCGTGCCAAGTTGGAACTTGTACAAAATCAAACGGGAGTTATGGTAACAATCCAACCATCATATATGGTCACTGGTGTTACATGATCCGTCACAATCTCGGGTACTAAAAAGTTGGTGGATTGATCACCCCCCCTTTAAATTCTCACAAATCAAAGTACCGCTTCTGCTGTCGCATGTCGCTGTTTAGCTACTGCACGCTTCCAGCTTCACTACTAGAGTCCACCTATTTATAGTAGCCTACTTCACTTTGCAATCATGCGGCGGCCGTTACTATCTGAACTTCGAAGGCGGCAAGCTGGGTTTCCCATATTTGCAGGCAGGCAGGCAGCAGCCAACAACAGTGCAGCAGCTGAGGGCATGGGCTTTCGCGCTTTTTCTCTGACAAGCTGTGCCTAGCTGTGGAGTAAAGCTTGGAAAGCCCTCCCCGCATAACCGCGCACAGCAATAATCCTGGGTGGGACCCGAGAGATTACACACTTTACTGCGCAGCTTGATTTCGTCACCCACAAAGCTTTGGCCGCGCTTGTTGCCACTAACCTTTCAAAATCATCAGTCAGCAAACTACCCCAATACCAGAGGTGGGTGGCAGGGGGGAGGGGGCGGGGGGGTCAGCCATTTCTTATTAATCCCTGGTTCACAAGGACGTGAAGATGTTATTTTAATTTTGTGCGTTAATTTTCCTCCCTCCCCCGCGGGAGGTGTCATTACCTTTTCAGCAGATTCCGTCTATCTATTGTTCCACAAGATTGTTGAAGGTTTTTCTTTAAAATTTGGCTCTATCTTTTTGGATCTTTTGTTTTCAGGTACACTTTTGAGTTGTCTTTTGAGCTCGTCCTTCAACTTCACCTTAAAAAATGAGAATTCAGTCATTGTACCTGTTCAAACATGGCTGGACCTACTTCTGGACTCACAACTGTACTGCAGTCAAATTTTCAGCATCCATGGGTTCCAAGCTCCAATCCATTTTGCCTGTCTACAAAGGTAGGCCACTCCATGTGATAACCAAATCCCTCCATAGACAAAGTTATGGGTATCAAACAAAGTGAAACAAAGGGAAACAATAGCATTTAATGGTGCATTTCTTGATGACATCTATCAAAAAATAGGTTGAAGAACATTCATAATATCATTTTTTAATGAGAGAATATTCCATATGATAGTTAATGTGGTTTAAGTTGTCCTTCACATGGATTAAATTTAGTCTTTATTTTTTAATTTTAACTATAGTTGATGGGAATCTATTATCATCCATAATGAATGAGGTCATTCAGGTTTCATCCATGGTGAGATCTTTGAAAATTCTTATTACCACTATGTCACTTGTAAATCCACTGTCTATACATAATGACTTGTGAAAACAAAGAAAACAACAGATCCTAAATACAATGTGCACAATTGTTTCAAGTTTTAATATTTTGGCATCGGCAAGTAATTTTCTTAATTTATGGCATTTCAAGTAGGTAAGTTTTAGATAATTTGACATTCTAAGATTAATATAATTACTCCGAAACCTAAAAAGGTAATACAATTGTCATCATAGCCACATCTAGTTGAAATAATTCACCAGATTTAATTCTTTTATAATTCAACTTGGGTTCCATGCTGCTCTACACTACTAATGACAATGAAATGATGAAAAAATGAGCTAATTTTATGGAAATTGAGTTACATTTAAATGTAAATATTGAATGTATTTTCAGAATTCAACTTGGATTGATTGTAATTGAATTGAATTGAACTCAAATTCATAAATTGAATTGAAATATATTGAATGGAATTCAAACACATGAAGTGGAATTCAAAATTTTAACTTGAACTAAACAAATTGATTTTCTCTTCTAGATTCAACAAGGTTAACATTTTCATGGAAATTTCAATCAAATTCAATTTGGTTGAATTGAATTGAATCCTCCAAAATTATGAAAATTCAATCATAAAGAAAACATGTTAATTTGCCTTTTCATATCCATGGCAGTGGGTTGGTGAAAAGAATGAGGTAGTTAAACTTGAATTTTCATATGGAGTGCTTTCATAGTTGTCAAGTTGACCACTAAACTATTGGACCTTATACCCATTTCACCTAAACCAATTTGATTATAATCATTGCCGGAATAAGAAATATTATGATAAACATTGGGAAATGTTGACTTTTATTTTAGGTCTCCATATATTGAAACTAAAAACCCCTTTAAAAATGAAACAAAATGAAATTGATCAATATTCATCATGTTAAATAATATAGTTGTTAATACATATATACATTTATTATTATGTAAAATAAATGGTTAACATAATGGAAATTACAATCTTTACCTTTTAATTATGTTATGAACTATTTTTTGTAACCAAATAAAAAGTTGTCAATTTTGATTTTAAGAAGGCCTATTTACAAATCAAGTCATGCAACAATTTTCTTCTAGAAGAAATATTTGAGTTATTATTCAATTCAAAAATTCAAAATCCTTCAAATGACTTGAGAGTTTAGATACTTGTTTAGAATATATAATTAGACCCTTAAAAAGAATTCAAGCATGAATTCTTATTTGCTTCATTCGAGCAAAATTGAAGGGAAAAAATGCATATCAAAGCTTGAATTTGTAAAACAATTGGTATAATAATGTTACTTGTATATATTGACACATTTGTTACAAAATCATGTGGTGGTTTGTTTTCAAAAACATTGGTTTGTATGGCCATGGAAACCAAGGTTCAATTATTGCTACCAACATATACCAATATATATGGTAATATAAAAATTGTAAATATGAATTTATATGTATAATATGTAATAGTAAATATGTAGTTAATATAGATTTGAACTCCATTGCCACATGTAAATTTTTTATTCGACTAGGTGTTACTAAATTATGTTCATAGAAACAAGTTGCCATTCAATATGGGACTAATTTTCGCTACTATCATCAAATAATCTCAATTTCACTCAAAAGTTAGTGAAACAAATCATAAACTAGGTCACATCTCCTACTAGTGTAACTATTATGAGTAAGAAAACTACTACCACCACTAAGGCATTCCCTTCATGTAGACAAATTATAACAAAAGTTGTTCCAAGTCCAACCACTTCAAACACAATAGTTTAAAACAAGGTATATGCAAGAAAAATATTCAAACAAAACTATATTCATGACATGAAAATTTTGTAAACATGAATTTTAAAGTAACAAGACTAAAACATGAGATTGTACTTGAGATTAGTGTTAAATTCTAGATTAAAAGTAAAATCAATAAATGCCTTTATTTATACCTATTTGAGGTCTTAGTTCAAGGACACTTCTATGTGGCCAATTATCCAAAAATCTTTTTTAATCATTCTCTTAAATCATGGATGAAAAATGGATGATGGTGGATGAGTTTCATTTATTTTGTGTGAAAAATGAATGGTGAACAATGAATTATATCCATTACAAGTGAAAAGTGAATGAAGATGAATTAATTGCATATTTATTATACGTGAAAAGTAAATGATGATGGTAATTTTTGTCATGTATGAGGATATATATATATATATATTTAAATTAGTCTTCAACTGTTTAATATATGTTTTAATGGCCTAAATAAAATAGGCTTCAAGATGTTGTCTATGACAATCACACATTCATTAGCACAAACAAAAAACATTTTAAAAGAAATTGATCATGGTAAGTTGTACTTGATTAAAAACAAATCATAGTTCGTATCTATTTATTATTTAGTTTTGTTCAATATGGAAGAACCCAAACAAATTTCATCTATGTAGAAAAACTAAAAATGTGAACATCAATTGGAAAAGAAATGAAATCATTAAATACCTTCACTTATGATGAATCTATCAAAATGTTGTATTTATGACATTTTGTTCTTTATATCACTTTAATTATAGGTAGTGATTATCCTAGATAACATTCAATGACCTTACAATAGATTGTGCAACATATATCAAAGACTTAAAATTATCCATATAATATTTACATCATGAAACAATTCATACATAACCTACTTTGTTGGTCATGAGTGAAATTCATCAATGTATTCCATTTTGCATGTATTATCATTATTTTTCATCCATGATGGATAGTTCAAAAAAATTCTAGGAAGATTCCTTGGATGACGGGTTCAAATGGTTATTGAACTAACTCCTAAAATATGTGAAAATAGATGTAGCACAATGGACTATTTTCCATATATGATTATTCATCATCCAATGTATGTCTTCACAATATACCCTTTTACCTTAAGTTTATTCATGTTGTGAATGCAATCCCATTTGTATACAACTTTGCATCATTCTTGCACTTGATTCATTTATCACTAGTTTGTCCTAACATGTCATGCTCATGATAATGTTTTTGTGCTTGTGATAGTGATGAGCCAAAATGGCATGAAAAGTTCAAGTCAAGAATTACACATGTCAAAGCTTCTATTGACCCTTTTACTATCATCAATTATGAAACATTTTTGAAATATCCAAAAAACTTACACAATTAGAATTTGCATTACAAAAACCACAATTGATGCTTATGGAGCTCACAAATTTCATGTGTTTAAAGAATTGAAAATCAAGAATCAACTTGTATGTTAGTTTAGGGAACTTTGCTATATCTTGGCTTTTCCAAACTAGGTAGGGATGGGGAACTCATTAGTTGTTTAGATTTATGTTTTCATCAAGTTTTTACTCTCTAACATCAATAATAATTGAAGATGTACTTTTAACTCCTAAACAACAAGACAAGGAGGATAAAATCAAATGCACAAAATAAAATTTCCTACACCACATCATTACAAAAACATTGTTTTCATGCTAGTAGCATCCTAATGAAAGTGATTGGACAATCAAGCTTATTGGTTTGAAATGACTTAGACTACATGTCTATTTTGAATAACATGAAGACTGAATAAGTCCATTGAAACTAAAAACAATTAACTATTTAGTCAAATAGAATAGAGTGCTATACATGTGGAGGATATGGTGTTTACATGAATTTATACATCTTGATTATTGTAATTATTATCTTTAAAATTACTCATCCAAATTATGAAACATGTGATTATAATGCTACTTTTTATACTACATTTTGTTGTACATTAGAATGTAAAAAACATTTATGTAATTCTTTTGAAATTAATTACTATGAACAATGAAATAATATGGTTTTCATAATGTTACCAAAATGTCATCAAGTTTTTCTTTTAATTATTAGAATTTATGAAACTCAAGACATGTGCTTTATGAAATTTCAGAAATGTAATTTTCATTGTTATTTTTAATTATTATTTAAATTGAATAATGATACTTGAATTTATGCAACAAATATTAGTATTAATCACTACAATGTTTTTGACAATTGCAGTAAAATAAAATAAAATGAAAAAAAACTTTACTTAAAATCTTAACCTTAAATTTACAACCTAGGTCCCAAAATTTTAACATTACATTTGAAATTTTGAAGTAAATATTTTGAATTCATGAAATACTTATATTATGTTTTTAATTCAAAAGACATTACAAATTCCAATCAAATTGTCAAACTATTGAATCACCTCTCAAGATACGAAACAACATGTATCCATCAAGTGGGGAATTTGAATGTCAGAGCCCTTTTAAACAAGATAATGTTAGGACTCCATTGTAGGAGTTGGAAGAAGTTGTATGTAAGAGTCTTTCAAAAGAAGGCTAGATTTTAATGGCACAACCTTAGTTTAAGTCCCATTGTATATAAGTATGTTTGATTAGCCAACAAAGAAGGAGGATCATAATCCAATGGCGTTGGAACTAGGTGATCAATCGTCAAATCTTTCTTTTGTAATTGTAGTATTATCATTTTTTTAGTTGATTTCAATTAAGGTTGTGCAATCTTTGCATTGGTGCATTATGCCAACTCATAACATTTGTTTATATTTGGTTGACTTGAATTCATTATGGTTATTTTAGTTCTGGAGTGTTTCTAACAACACCATTATTGCAATGTTCAAAATTGGTATGTTTGCAATATAATGAGCCATTGCAAGTGTAACCACTTTTAAATAATATACTTCTCAAATTTTAACTTCATTTAGGATTGAATGTGTTTCATGTAATCTACATAATGTGATGTATATACATTCAAGAATGACATATAAAAATATGAATCAATTATATCAACATTTGAGGGTGAAAAAGGACTAATTAAGCACTTGTAACCAGTTTTGAGGTCCTAAGTAAATCAAATAAGAATGATCAAAATTAATCTAGATTTTTGGGGAAAATTTTCACATTCATGTAGATTGAATAATTATTAGACTTCACATTGTTTTGGATTTTCATTAGAATTGATATATAAATAAATTATAAAATCTATAATCTATAATTTTCTTTCCAATAACTCTTAGATAAATATAAAGATAAGTTGTAAAATTCAAAAAAACTAAATTTTATTATAAGAATATATTGTACAAGTCAAATATGTGATTAAACCATAAATTTGTGCAATGGTTGCATGCCATCTCAATTTCCAATTTCAAATCCTTACCTTTTTGGAAAAAACAAAGGAGTTGGGTGTGGCTCATTTTACTATGGATGCACCCTAATGCTTGTGAAAAAAATAACATGGAGAAATTGAAAGCTACTATTGAAGAGACCATTGTACATGCTTGCATGGAGAAAGCAGAATGTGAAAAGTAACCTTTAAAACCACCAAAGGTGAGCCCACCAACATAACACAATGTTAATTTTCCATGAGGGTCAACCTCATACTCTTTCTTGCTGCAAAGGTGTGATCCTGAAGCAAAGGGCATGCAAATAAAGAAAAAAACGTCTCTTTGCACCCCATATTGCAAAAACTTGCATCCATGAAAACTAGGTGAGAACCTCTTTTGAAATCTTCTTAAGGTTTTGTTTTGAATATATTTCAACATTAGAATTTGACATTTATGTTTTGGCATTCAATTTGTTACATGCAATATCATGTTTGTAATTATGTCTAGTTTTTTTGTAGATGCCTCTGGTGGTGGCGCATCAACATAAATATCAAAGGAGACCTAAAATCCTCATCCTTCCAAGGTGAAGGGTTAATCTAAGAAGTCAACTTATTGGGCTCCTAAGCATAAAGCACAAAAGAAGCATTAGGGATTGGATTTGGATAACAAGGTTTCTACTCGAAGGTCATGTGAAAAACAAAAGGGTATTTCTTTAACATGAAGTAAGTAGGGTATGCTTGTAGGTTTGTGACACAATGGTTCAAATGCAATTTTTGTTATATGCTTTTGCACTTGTATTGTAGTCTGTATGGTGGGAACAACTGAATAAATTTGTTACAATTGACTTTATAGATCATCTTGTGAGCTTGAAATCTCCAACTGTGATACATTTTGGTGGCATGTTCAAAAGATTAATTATAACTTTCATTCTTATGTGAAGTGTGATGGATCAACCTTAGAGTTGCAATTATATGATCATTAGAACACTTTCAAAAACTTGTGTAAAGTTTCATTCTTTCATTAGGCTTTAATCACAACTTTCATTATTGTGTAAAATGTTCTGGTGACCTTAGAACTGAAATTTCTTATAATTATTTCATGGTATCTAATTTTGCAAAAGTATTGTAACCATGTTATATCCAAAGTGATCAATAATGCACAAACAAAACAACAATGCAATATGGCATGCAACTTCCTACAAGTTATTTACCATGACATTAATAAAATTGTGTGAACTAGTATGGTTTACATGTATGAGATGTCATTTCTATTTTGATTGTTGATGTACTTCTTCTTGATCCAATTTAATGTGATTAGTGTTTATGCAAGAATAGTAGGTGAAAAACAAGTTACATTTTTCCATTGTGGGTGGGAGTTAAAACTAGCATAGACATGTCCATACATTGTGGGTGGGATCTAAAATTGGCATATATAATAAAGAGGTTGGGCAAGGCTATGGCTTTGAACAATGAAGTAACATGCACAATTGTTGAACTATGTACATATCACTAACTACTCAAATGCATGGTGGCTAAATTCTCCATATCACTAAGGCCTGAAACTGTAACAAATAATGTATAAGATAAATTAATGCAACAATTCTATGGTTTTTATAACAAAACTCAAGTTTATTACATTTTTTTCAAGTTTTTCAAAACTCAACTTAAAATATTTAAGGCTTTGCCCTAATAACTCAAAAAAAAAAAAAACATTGTAACCACTTTTTATCTCACACCATAGGATGAACTTGGAATCCTAGCTCTAACAACATAACAAGATAATCAATACCGCATCTCCCACATTCATAGAAAAAAACCATAGAACATATTCATAAGAACCAACACTAAATTACTCTACCACTTGGATATATTGAATAGTTAGGAACTTAAAAGGCATTTGTATCAAATGCACCATAATATTTGAAATTCAACATTTTGATACCAATTGTATGGCATGTGTTTAAGAATTCACAAATATTATTACACTTCTAGGAACCCATAAAACCTACGTGCTAAAATGTTGCAATTGTTGTAAAAGAAATGTAACATGATCAATCAACCAAGATTTTTTCAATGTTCATTTTTTTGAATGGACAAATATCAACTTATAGAAATAGGTAAATCTAATAATCTAATCTTCCACAACCAAAGATATTTTTGGTGTGTGAAAAACCCAAATCCCATGTGCTCCCAAGTGACTGTCCCAATTACACACAATGGCATGTGAAAAAAGAAAGAAAGAGAGAAAGAGAAAGAGAGAGAATGTGCATGTAGCTTACCAGCTTAATTATTGCTTCTTCATTGGTCTATATACATTCGCCCTTATTGGGAAAAGAAAAATCCAAATATTCAAATGTTTAACAATTACTTTCATGGAGCAAGGCTTACTTTATGGCTACTAATGTCAAGTGGAAAAACAAGATAAAAAAAAAATCATACATAAATCTCTCACCAAAATGGTAGACACAAGTCATGACATTAACCTTGAGAAACATCAATCATAACAAAGTTCACTAGAGAACAAGTTAAATATTTAATTCAATGTATAAGTTCCAACATGAAATTGTTTAAATAATCATCAAAAGTAATGTCAAAATGGGTAATGCAGCAAGTTAAACAAAAGCATGAACTGCCCTTATACTATAAGTATAAAAGATGATTTAATAGATGAAATTTTCTAAAAGATGAAATAAAACATGAAATTTGATTAGAAATTTCAATGTGATAATAATACATATTTTGCCCCTTGTAGCATCCATGTTCCATCATTTAATTAACCTAGGACCAAGATACATATGTGGTTCATACATGTATTTAAAACTCCAATGGACATGGATCATTGCTTGCAAAAGTTGCTATAATTTTTAATCCTCCACTGTCGCAACCCCACTTTGAGGCAAATGTGAGGATGAAACTCACACTCCCAAAAGTGGGAACTTGGAGTCCTCCGAGACTCCCAAAAACTCAGAGCTTGATTACATGGGTCAAAACACCTCACATTGAGGTGTTCGTTATACCCTTGGAAAGGTCTTGAAGTGAAGATGTCCAAAATGGCCTCACATGAGCCATTTGAATATTAGCAGCACAAGTTATGGTTGAAAGAAAGGTCGGGAGTCAAACTGGAAGTTTGACTCCCGACCACTAAAAGTTGGGAATCAACCCGATCCCCGTGTGTGTAGGTGGATTGCTCCCATGTGCAAAGGTGAGAATGGACACAAAGCTAATAAATAAAGGGATGAAGAAACATAATCCTCCTAAAACAAAACTTGACATTCACTCAAGTCCATGAATAACAAGCATGAAAGATTTAGCTTTCTCGTTATATATTAAAATTGGAGAGGGTGAATATGTTTTATTTTCATTCAATTGTGGCTAAAGAAAATGGGTTGAAACATTATGTGAACAAAGTAACCAACTGATGCACAAATCAACAAGAAAACAATTTGGAATTTTTTTTGGAAATCAAAACAAAACAAAACAAATAGAGCTCTCTCGTGACCACATGATAACCTAGAAATTCAAGTCATCCAGCCCCAAACTCAAACAAGCAACGTGAAACTCCTCGAATACATCTTTTGAGAGGTTGAGCATTGATTTAGTTGTTTTTGCATACATAGATGATTTAACTTTCATAAATCATAGCCATAGCCACTGTTTGAGCTGCATATGAAAGCAACACTAGGCTAATTGATGGACTAAAAAAGAAGTCTTTACATGCAAAGAAGGGCGTCATTGTAAATCAAAGGGGAGAGGGTAGCTTTCTGCAAGGGGAAAAAAAAGGAGAAATTGATATGAACAATTGAAAGGAATGCACAAAAATGAAATGAGGACAAACAAAACTTACTCACAATCCAAAACCCTTTTAGCTCTCTTCTTGGGTGGTGAGTACAAATCTAAAGAATAACCTAGCTTTTCACTCTATTGGAGCTCAACATCTTTCACCAATGGAAATATTACTTCACAAAAAGCTATAAGGTCTACCTCTAGTGCCACTACATGCCTTCCAATTGTCTCACACACTTGGATAATGTTGCTTACAAAAATCCCTTAATGTCAACAATTGACAAATATTTGAAAATTGAATGTTCAACGTATTGAATAATGATGGGGCTCACTTGTAGTAGAGTCCAGATGGACAACGAAAAAGTCCAAAGGAGAACAAACTTCCACAAAGGCTTGTAAAATGAAGGCATGAATTTCTTTAACACCTTTGAATGGTACACCTGAAGTTGAAACGACCATGGAATCTTTGGAGGTCTAGTTGTAAATAACATCCTCTTCTGCAACAAAAATTCCCTATGAAGTGATTACAGGAGAAGGTAAGAAAAGATGGAAGCCGATAGAAGCAAGAGGATGGCCCTACTAATAAGCGTCTACATAATAATCTACAAGGTAAGGGCAAATGCAAGTGGGAATTACATACACAAGGAAAATAGATGAATTAGGTGATGGGAATAACATATTTTATGAGTCTTGTCTTCGGTGCTGATAATGGGAAGGGAATTAATCATAGTCCACTTCAACTTTATGGTAAATTTGTAAGCATCAACAAAAGACAAATGGGACAAAAACACCTCTAGAAATATCGACAAGAAGGAGATTAGCTCTCCCATCAAGTGAGACCTAAAATAAAGAAAGATTCAAAATTTCAGTGCAAGAGTCTTGGACACAAATGGAGAGGAAACAAACTCAAATATTGAAATGTCAATGGAACTTACCTTTTTCATGATGCATGAGACTTGGCCTTCTAACACTGGCCATTACTTACTTTTGAGTGGATTGCATGCAATTGAATGCCATGAAAGATTGAACGCCCTTTTGTGGAGCCTTGTCCTCTTGCTAGAAGGAGTGAAAACAAGACTAGGGAGTGGAGGTCTCTCCCTAGTCACAATAATAGGGGGCAACGAAAACCGTACCAAAAGCCCTAGTAAGTGGTGCTTTCTAAAGGATATCCAAGGTCTCTTGAAAATCATACTAGGGTCTCTCTATGTCAACCATAGATTCTAGAGCCGCATACTTCTCCTTACCTTTCTTCTTAGCAACATCCCTTGATTTTTTAAGACCTTGAAACACAAAGGTTTCTATAACCTTTTTTGTAAACCTGAGCTCCAAAATTTCACAAAGAGAAACCCTTGAAAAAGGTGTACAATCTTGAGGCCAGTAAAAATACCACTCACAATCTATGAGGTGAGGACCAAACCAATCCTTGAGAAGGTCCTTTCTATACATGTTGCTATTAGTTTTTGGGTCTTTCCAGATAAGGAAAAGCGGTGGCAAGCAAGGAATCCTTCCTATAGGAAGGAGCCCAAATTGAAATACCTACAACAAGAGGAATCATTTCAATAACCTTGTAATCATCATTGAAAATAAATGCAAGCAATGTGAAAAATAACACTTACCTATACATGACTCGCTTAGAGGCATCCTTTCCACTTGTTGGTCAAATGACTTGGTATGCCTCATGCCATCCTTCAATTTAAACTCCCTGAAAAAACATGTTTCCCAATGAAATAATTTTTAATCCTTGATATAATCAGCAAGGGAGGGAGCTTGTGGTTAAGATGTGATAGGGAAACCACTTTGCAACAAACTACAAAACGGATTCAACATTTGCCTCCAGGTGCATTAGGTAATGAACAAAAAACTTTAAGATTTGCAATAAATCTTGATTCCCACATTTTGAAAAAAATTGAAATCTGCCAAGGAATTTTTTTTTTGATACCTAGATTATTTTTGCATTAGCTCTTGAAAACACATAAGAATGCCTTTTGGAGCCATTTTGCACATACTACATCTAGAAACCCTTACTTTGGAAACTTGGTTGCCTCCCTGGCTACTGCTAGCTGATTCCATTGCTTGAACCACTTGACTTTTGCTTGCTACTCACACAAGATGTGACCAGAATGCACAATAATGTACACATGAGAAAAATCATCACCACCACATGAATTATCATAGTTTAAACTATTCAAAAAAATTCACTTAAATTTGTTTTTGTGTAGTTATTTATAAAAAATAATGTAAAAAACAGTCATGATATCCAATTTGTTTTTGGGAACCCCAACTATGAATGAACTTTGATATTATAAATAAAAGACAAGGGATTAAACTAGAATTGTCATAAAACTAGAATGCTTAAATTTGCCAAGGTTGTGATGGATATGTTTGCAATGATATTGTGATCATTTAAGTGTGTTAATGTGAATTGAATGCCATGTATGTGGATGAAAAGAATTGAATTACACAAACTATTTTTGTTAGCTTCCACAATTAAATTAATTATTTGCACAACAATGTTGTTGCAACTAGGTAGCTTTAGGGTTGTGACCAAGGTTAAAGCATGAGGGGGGGAGTGGGTTAGGAAAATGTTTAGGAACTCAAACAAACTCTCTCTAGTGGGTCATGAAAACAAGTCCCAACACTCTCAAGTCGTTTTCCCACTTTGGGCATTAGAGATTAGTAATGTCTGAATTTTTTGGACAAAAAAGAAAATAATAAATAGGTTCAAATTGGGGGTCCTTTGGACTATTAAAAAGGTTTCAAAGTGTAAATATTCAAAATGGGCTTGCATTGTCCATTTCAAAACTTGAAACTCAAGTTATGGACAAAAGTAAGGTCAAAGATCACATTTACATTTTGGCTCCCAACCATTAAAACCTAGGAAATGACCTCCAAATTGAGCATGTGATATTTCTTGGAGATGTCTTTTCAAGGGATACAACTTCCCCCTTGAAAACTCTTCAATTGGAACTAATACATGGGAGCTATGAAATCACAAAGTTGCATGATTCATGATTTAGCGAATTTGAAAATTTTCAAGACATTTTGTTACTTTGATGTAGCCTTATCACTAGTCACAAAATATAATATGAGGAGAGTGATGAACTTTTCCCAAGTTTGGGGCATGGTGTGTTTTGTGAGTTGGGTTGCTTATGGATCTCATCCATGCACAATATTGTTTCCAATTCACAATAACCATGTTTTTCTTGATTTGTGCAATTGATTTGACTTTGAACTCTTGATTTTGATTTCATTCTAGTTCCATTTTGAAGTTTTCATCCCCAATGTTTTTCTTATGAAGTAAAAAGCACACCTTGGGTTTGCATTTCATTACAAAACTAGGAATTGATAGGGTTTTTTGCACTTGGATACCACTTGACAAACCTAAAAGTGTGTCAAATGTAGATTTTTAATGGGAAAGTTCAATTGTAGACCTAAATACCTCTGGCATAGAATATGTGTTGTTTATGTGTATAAAATTCCATTTGGTGGTGCACAAATTTGCATATAGTGATGCACCAAAAAACTTAAATTAAATGGAAATTATTTATGAATATTGTTAAGAATGATCATAACATGGTTGCCAATGTCCACTTTATTTTGGGTACATCCCAAAAATGTCCCTAGGACCTAAAGGATGTTTTGAATAGGGTATCTTTAATAATTTTTAAATTTGATTGTTTTTAAAAGTTTAGAGATCAAGCAATGTCGGGGAGATGTTGAAGGACAATGGGCAATGTTAAAGAAAGATTGCATACATGAAAAAACACCAAAAGGTGGTGACAATTTTTTGGGGGCAATGGGGGGACATTAGGAAGATGTTGGGTAGCACTGAAGAATAGTGAAGGACACCAAGCAATGCTAGGGACACATCGGGCAACAATAGGATGTTTTAAAAAATTATTATTTATTTTAATGATGGGGGACAACATAAAGATGCAAGGGGATGATGAGGATTTTTGGTCACACAAAGGAAATGCCAAGGGGACATTGACAAGACACCTAGGGATGTCTAGGAACATTAGTAAAATTTTGAAAGGAATGAAGTAGTGTCACAAAAGTTCAAAAGTTGTTAGTTTTTTGTGGGGCAATGAGGGACACTAGGAAAAGACTGAGGAATGACAATGGTGCCCAAAAAAAAAGAGGAAAATGTTGGGAATGGACATAAAAGGTAAGTCCAAACCAAATAAATTGTGATATAAATGTTCTAAAAAATCATCCCTACTAAGTATGCCAAGAGGGAGATTTTAAGGATGTCTCTTGGGATGTCCTTAGCCTAGGAGCATCCTTCATGACAACCTTAGTTCATAAGCTTGAATAGATACATACTTGTTTGCACTACTTAAGTTTGATTTCTTTTTAATGTATTTTGTAGTGAAGTATAAGAGGTTGGTTGTTCAAGTTTTTGCTTGAGTTGAGTTGATGCATGATGTGGTTGTTTGGTCATAGGTGCAATAAAAGCTTTGCAAAACACACAATTTAGTTTCTTGCAAGTTGCCTCATGGATCATTTAAGTTTTATCTACTTGCATATACTCACGATCTTGGGCATATACTCACGATCTTGGTTATATACAAACTATGACAATTTCCAAAACACATGAACTTGGTCAAGGCCCAATATTGAATTGGTGACATACCTAATTAATTGGCAAACATGTATTTTCTTCTTTGGTGTCAACATCCAAGCCTCAATGTTTATCCCCACCACAATTGGCAAATGCTCATTGCTAAAGGGATGTAATTGTGTTATAATTTATTTCATAGTTTCCTTATGATCATTGTCATGATAAATGGAAGGCAACACACTAGAAGAATTACACTGTTATGTAATACTAATTGTAGGTGTGTAGAGCTTTGTGGATTAGTGGCCTATTTGTGAGCTTGCTAATCAATTGTTATTACATGCCACATTTTTGCTTGCTCACACAAACTCTTGTAGCAACAATAGCCTTGGCTTGCATTTTGTTACCATGATGTGAAGGTTGTGAACCATGCACCAAGTGTCTCTTTTCTTTTTTTGGTCCTACAAGTTGGTAGAATACCATAATTGATGATTGGTCAATGACATAATGAAATAAGCTTGAATTTTGCTAGCCAACTGCCTTTGTAGGTCAGAGTTTTTATTTATATGGGTATCTCAAATGGATAGTTTGTTTAAATTGTATTGTAACCAAAAGAAAAGGGTAGGAAAACCATCTCTTGATCACAAATCCTTATTTTGGTTATAATGTTTACAACTCATTTTTTGCCTAATTAGCACTGTTACAACAGTTGGGTTTTGCAGTCCTACATTATGTGATTTTCCATACCATGATAATTTCAGATTGTACATACCCACTAACCTTTCCTAAATTGATATAGTAGTAACCTTCAAATTGTTACTAGAAGCAAATTCACATATTGTAAGTGCATGATTTAATGGGGTTTGGCTTGAGGTCAGCGTTCTCAATGTTCAATTGGTCTGCTATGAGTTGCTAATCCATCCTTCTACGACATGAGATAATGTAGAGAAATGTTTGGTTTAACTTGAGTAACAAATCATTTTAAAGGTACGAACCATGACTAAACAAGGTATGCCAAGTTGGCTTGCAACTACTCAGGAAAACAGAATTCTGTGCAAAATATGGATTTATGGATATTTACAATAATCTTTCCCATTCTGTTCCTCTTTCACCCACATTATGTCCAACCCAAGGATACCCACTAAGGTTTTTGGCCCTCATTCATATGTATGTGCTACCCATTGGATTTCAAGAAAGGTTCGACCAATGACCCATGCAAATGCATTTCTCTACATGCTCCCTATTCTACAACTCATACCTCCTTTATGCGTCATTAGCCTTCAACATCAACCCCTTATAAATCCTAATTCTAGCAAGAACACAAAGCTTGCCATGATGTAGTCACTGGTGTAGCAAAAATCAAAACAACGACCATAGATTTCTACAAGCTCTTATTTCTACACAAACTGCAACCGTTTCAACAAAAATAAACCTACCTTTCATCGGCCTTAAACTCCTCTTCTTATATTCATTCAACAACCTCCTATCTCCCATTTCCCTTGCATGCTTGGAACGCCCTTGGCCCCCCATCGTGTGTTGTCAACTTGTTTCACATAACACACAAACAACAAAGTTTCCTACTCACAACCACTAACAAATAGTGATGATATAAACTTTGCCGCTTGCACAAAGAAAGTTGATGGCCGTTCAAAAACAAAACCTAAACCCTAAATGATCTAGTGTTCGCACTAGAAAAATCCAAGTGACTTCCTATCCGGTCACAATATAACTTGTCAATTCAATCAGATGATATTTCTCCTTTGTTGTTTGAGTTGTTTTTTTGGGGAAATTGGTTGAATATTCATACTTGAAATTTAGCTAATATGTAGTTGATTAATTAGTTTTCAGAATGTTTGTACACCGTTTGAAAGAGGCGCTTACTGTCCAAATAACAAAATGTGGGGAAAACAATAATTTAATTAAGTCTTACTCATTTCCCTTGTAAACCATGTAACCATTTTTTCCAAACTGGAATATCACCAAATTTCACACTGGATTCTGAAATTGTAGGCCCAAGTTATCTGCAAAGGAAGTTCAACTACAAAGAACCAAAACCCGTTACTGTCGCGATTGGGTACTTGCGCCCATGAAGAACAGCGTCAGGAGTCAGGACCCGACTGCTGCTGCCAGTGTTTATGTTGAACAAGGGCCCCAGTTTGCCACGGCCTCCTCTACGGGATCGAGAGTGCATCTTATGTGGGGCACAGGGACTCTGCCCTGTAGTTAACGCATTGCGGTATGGTCCGTTTGGACCTTTCCTTTTGGAACTCCCTTAATTAAATTTGTCACATCTTGTTGGAATCTTGACGGGATTCCATCTTCTAACTTGCTATGGGTTCCCTTTGAGGACCTATAAAATCAGCACCCACTGAGGCACCATGAAGGATGGATGGTAAGTCTTCAAGAATCAGTGTTCTGTTGGCTTCTGGTTCCCTAGCTAGCCATGGTGGTTAGCTCTGTTGCTTGTTTTACTACCTACCTACTAATAAGTTAATAACCTGTTCTACTAACTTGCCTCTCTATAAAACATATAATTATTTAGTAGTGACCTAATTTCCTACCTGTATACCTACTACTTCCAGAATGGGTTACCAAGGTTAAACCAGATATTAACTCAGTTGAGGTTCATCCACTACTGAGTCATAACAGGCATCCATAGATGGTGGCTCTTGTGGTGCTGGTTCTCTCTGGTCTGTAACATCATACTAATCAACCTTACTATAAGTATCAAGAGCTCCAGATACCTTGGTGCTATATATGAAAGGTGACTTTATCCTCAAACTTCCAAAAGTCCTAACTTCTAGTAGGATTAATGGACACCCCTTGTGAAACCACATTGGCCTTATGTAGATTTAGTCCATTCGAACCAGGGGGCACCTTGTAACATTTAGGTTTGCACAAAAACTCTGATTCCTTTTATTTGTCAAGACCTAGAAGTACCCATTCCTCAATATCTTTCCACCCAGCCAGATGAATAATTCTCATCCAACTCGATGGTCATCCAAGATCTCAACAGATTTTGTGAAGAGTGATGTATGGTTATTTCTAACCAAAACAGACGGATCCATCATCCGTGTAAATATATAGCTAGTTTCCTAGCTAGTCATATTTAAAGTGATCAACCTTTTCTGACTCATACATCTCTAAATTGAGTTGAAAGCAGTGTCAGTCTTAATGCTGCTAGGGGACAAGGTGCCCAAAAGTTCAAGGACTGGTTCCTGTTCAGTGTATTAGATTTTATCTTCAACTTTTTATTTGTGATATAAAGTTGAAACTGGACATTCACGGATATGTATTGCACTGTTTGTAACTAACCATTGAGGGGAAGGGAGATTTAAAGTTTAAATCTCATGGAGCGCATTTTACTATTTATTAATCTTCCCATCAACTTCTTCAAATGGCAGCCAATGTTTTCTTTCAAATTTCTTATTCCGAAAAAGGAGGTGAATATTTTTTGCTGCAAAAAACTCCCAATTTTTTCTCAAAAAGAATTTACAAAATAGTGTAAACCTGCTGCTAAAAACATCACTCATGCCTAGCTTGTGTAATGTCTAAAATGCTTTGGAATTTTTGGTAAGTTGGACAGTGGATGAATATTCAACTAATTTGTTTGGAAATATAAGACAAAGGATGAAAATGGCCTAGTTGGGAAAGATGACCTTCCCAACTAAAGTTATCTTGAAGGTCATCTTTCCTAACTAGGTCCATTTTCATCCTTCATCTTATATTTTCAGAAAAATTAGTTGAATATTCATCCAATGGACATACATTGCTTCAAGATGGACTGGAAAACAACCATAATAATAATGTTTCTAGGTCACTTTGTGGGCCCTGCAATAGTTTTGTGGGAATATAGAAACAATGGAGTCCCAAAACAACCCCCAGCCCCATTAATGCGGCTTGCCACTTTGAGTGAGTTATTTTGCATAATTGAATCCGTTAGCATATCGACTGAACTTAAACTTCTTGGCAACATGTACCCTCAAACTTCCTAAGCATTATCCAAAAGTTAGGTCACTACATTCACATAGGCACTCAAACTGTGGGAAAATCATCTAGAAAGGGAATATGATACCATAAAGTATTCAGCCAACATTTCCCCAGCACTTATATATCATCCAATCGACCATGAAGGTCACTTCTATGCTGTAAAAATGTCAAGGTAACACTCTGCATTGAAAACTGG
This sequence comes from Sphagnum contortum, assembly GCA_963920785.1. Taxonomy (NCBI): domain Eukaryota; kingdom Viridiplantae; phylum Streptophyta; class Sphagnopsida; order Sphagnales; family Sphagnaceae; genus Sphagnum; species Sphagnum contortum. The sequence goes on along the minus strand of OY987279.1, from coordinate 19,207,526 downwards.
AAATGCAACAACTGAAAGTTAAGAGCCGGTATCATCAGAAGGTGGAGATATTAAAACCCACTTCATCATAAAGTAGATAATCATAAGTAGAATTAAAGGTTGAATTAGATTGTCGGTGATTTTCAAAAATATCCCCTCTGAAAACGACAATTTCTGCACTTTGTGATACATTTGAATTTAGAATGCCAATTTTTTTCCTCTAAAAATTCCATAATCTTAACATGGATGAGTCAACTAGAAAAACATATCAAGAGTATGTCCATACTCCAGAACCTTGCTATAAAGTGTAGAAAACTACTACAGATGATTTGTCTCTATATACTCCAAATTTAACATTTAGGATATTTTATTTTCAAGGTTCACTACTTGATGTCTCAAAACCTTCCTATCCCACTTATTAAATTTATCAATATGATTAATGATTGGTATTCACTACCCTTTGAGACCAACACAATTTTCATTAGTTTGTTAACAGGTAATATATCGCCAGTTCAGTGGATCTAGTACTTTCTTGGATGTTTCTTTCATGTTTGTGAGTTTTTCTGATTGCCTTCATTTCCCCATTTGTGCTCCTCACAAACAACAGATTGATCAGCCTGGGAAGTCTTAAATTGTTTGCATGTCTGTTCATGCAAAATTTGCTTTCAATTTTTAACAATTTCAACCTATTTAGGATGCCAAAAAACAAATGGTTGAAACGTCATGAACTTCTTTGTCACAATCAATGTCCCTGCCATGTGACATCCCTCACCCAAGATCGGATAGCCTATTAGCCTGTGCGATGTTGGTGAGTTTATCGAAATATTCAGTTTAGAAAGCCAAAGCCATGTGCATGTCATGAGTCCCCGTGCAAACACTGAAAGACCTGGTTATTATTTCTTCAAGAATATTATAATAGTGGGGCTCATCCTATCTTCCATGTTCCAGGCTTCCATTCCTGCCTGAACCTTTGTCCGGCCTCAGTTGCTTTTCAAGCTGAGCAGCTACATATTTTTCCTTTTCTTTGCCACTTACAAAAGTCTCACGTCTGAAAGACTAAACAGTATACGTTCAGAACCAGAATAAAAGTCCACAAGTCCAACCTGGTTCATCAAGGCAATTCCCTTCCTGTTAAGAATCCTCAGACTATCCATCCAACAGACAGGGGCTCAAGTGCCATGAACCAAGATCAAGATTGGCCACTGATGTAAGAGCAGGGCCCCAACACACATAATCCCCACCCCGACCCAAAAAGAAAATATAACCTATATTACGTCTAAATGACATGGAATCATATAAGACTGGCAGAATAAATTGCTAGCAGATTCAGTGGGTGCAACTAGGTGGTATTACATCTGAGATAGAAATGAAGGTTTTATGCCCTCAAATCAAATCTGATCCAACAGTTATTGGTGTATGAACTATGCAGACCTCACTTATGCTGGACATGTGAGGAAGAACATGGGATTTACTCATTCAAAGCTACAGCTAGATGCTAAGAATCAATCAGTAGATGCACTAGTAGATAGACCTGCTTGTGAAACCAAAAGTCACATGATAATGATTTATAATGCTGAATACCTGCCACAATGTATAGCCAGAAGCTGCTGAATATGCTGAATATGGCCAAAATACTTTGTGGAGGAAGTTGAAACCTTCATCTTCAAAGTCAATAGACACTAACCAACTGAGATGCAAATTATGCTATTGTTGAGATTGCTGTGACAGAATCTAAGCATTCACACAGTAAACAGGATTGACTTGCATGGAATCAGCATCACTCCAGCAACTACAAGGATTGAAGGATGGTATGTTTGTCTTCACCCATTTCAATGATGTTGTGACAAGACTAAGCCAGTTCCAGGTTTTCTCACCAGCTTCTGTGAATGAAAAGTACTCACCAGAAAGGAAGGAACCTCTGTACCATGGTAGTATCCAGCTGTTTCAGAAGGCAAAATTCAGCAGGAGGTGGAGAGTCTCTAGGACAAGGTTTCTCTGGTGATGGCAATTGAAGTCAGAATTACTCCCCCGTTTGTAAGATCATATCTTTCATAATAATTGAGAAATCTCCTCACAATTAAGAAAAAGCAAAGCAAGTTTAACACTTCATTTAGCCACAGAAATTTCCAGAGAAGGAAAGACAAAACTGTGAACGAAGGCACCATGAAACAAAAACCAAAAAACAACATAAACTAGGAATGCAGTATCAACAACAGTGCCAGTCTCACACCTGTTCAGGAACCATCATCAATAACATGTATGATAGTAACTTCTCCATTTGTGAGACTGGAAGAACAGAGGTGTGCAAACAGTGCCAGTCTCATACCTATTCAGGGACCATCATCAATAACATGTATGATAGTGACTTCTCCATTTGTAAGACTGGAAGAACGGAGGTGGCTTGCATGTGTTGCTGGGGGACTGGAGCAGAAGATGAAGAGAAAAAAGGCTGACAAAGGAGGATAAAGGAGAGAGACAAAGGTGCAGAATGAGAGAGGCAACAGAAACAGAAGAGCAACAGATGCAGTAGGGTATATTGAAAGAACCACATCTTCTCTCAAAAGTAATGGTCTGCATTCTGCCAAATATTCAGTCTCTCTCAAAAGAAAAAGATTTCACAATTCTTCACTTCTAAATAAAACTAGTGGTTGTTTCAGATCAAGAATTTGTTGATGTGTCTGTTGCAAAACTCCTGAACATTGGATTAACAAAGGAGGATTGGGAAGTCCAAATCAATGCTGGTTTATATCAGCTGTGCAGAGCAGCACTCTCTAGTTCTCAGAGGAGCAGGGCTGCAGGCAATTGCAGGTCTGCAGAGAATGCATCGAGTATTTTTGAAGTGTTAGATGGTGGCAGAAACAGCACAGCGAGTTGGTAGCTTTGGTTTGATATGCTCATGGCTGGAACAATTATGGTGTGGGATGGTACAAGAAGGTTCTATTGATGCCAATATCACCAATATATATAACATCAAATCAGAGTTTGTACAGAAGGAATTTGGTGAGAGAAGTCTAACAAGACTCATTACTTTCATTCTAAATTGCACAATGTAAATTATGATGTTTCACTGGGATTCATTTATTTATGTTACAGTCCACCCAGAATTTTGGTACCCTCATTGGTAACAATTTCATGACGCCTGCCACTATCCTCATCAGGGCGGGCATCTTGATACTTATATTCTCAATACTAGTGACAGTTAGGAACTAGTCACTGTGTCTTATGAACAATGAAACAGATCAGAATTGAAGGAGCTTACCATGATGGAATTACCAGTTTGACAGCACACCAAGGTGGTGACCACTTAATTCCGGGCATCCAAGCAGTCACTTGTGAAGTCTGAGACAATGAAACACAGGACCAATCAGAAGTCAAGGAGTTTACTGGGGTGAAATTACTATCTTGAAAGAACACCAAAGAGGTAATAGCAACAGCTCAAATCCATGCAAAACAAACTTTCACATCCAGGTGTAACAATTCATGGCTATTTGAGCATAAGTTTACCTCTTCTCACCATTCCATAGGCAGCGATGCTGTTTGCATACCAATCAAAACCCTGTCCAATTGCTGTATCTATGTCTGGCATGGAGGACTCAGGAGACTGCCAAAGCCAATTGATGAACTGATATTTATTGCAGACAAATTAGCAGACTTCGAGAAACAGTTTGCCCCTGGAGGACAAATCCAGTATAAGTGGGCACAGACAATTGGAGAATTAGAGTCACTAGTGGTATATCTGTCTAAAGTTTATTCCTCAATTCCTTTCGTAAGATTTTGCCCGAAGGAGTAACTGGGATCTTGTCAATGAAGTGAACTGAGTGAAGCTTCTTGTAAAACACAACCTGCATTATCACAGCATGGAGTACAGGTCAGACAACCTCAAGCTAGTGAGCTGCTCAATGTCACAACTTCCACCTCAAGAAGAAGATATGCCATACTTCTCTGTAGCAAGGTCATTTCCTGAAACAATCTCCTACAATTGTGAAGTTACATTTGGCCCACAACATAAATACTTAGAAGCCACATGCTAGGTGATTTTAGAGATCCCTCATTGCTTTCATAGATCCCCCTCCTTGTGGAGCCCCATGTCTCAGGTTTTTTGGCTTCTACCAGAGAAATATTTTTCTTCCCAACCAACCTGTTTACTGGAATACTTCTAGCATGACCTTGTGTGTAATTTTCCAGGATTCAGCCATGAATTGTTACACCTCGATGTGAAAGTTTAGAACATGGAATTCATGAGGCTGAAAACATAGAACATCTGCTTGCATGGCTCTAAATGTCCAGCTTTCAGCCATGAAAATTTAGAGCCATGCAAGCAAATGTTGTAATGACCATGGATAGCCCTAAAAAGCAGAATAATACCCTAGCTGGAAAAATGTCTTACTAGAGCAAGATTATAGTGTTCATTTACAGATTCCAAACCGAATGTTTCTGCTGATTACAAGGATCTGCAGGGGTCCTAAATCAGAACATGAAATCTACCTGCTTTGCAATGAAGGCCTTCACATCCTCTTCACTGAGATTAAAGCCTGGAGCCTGTACAATGAATGCAACTGGTACTTCTCCAGACATTTCGTCCTTACGGCTGCCAAAAAAATTGCAACAAACCAGTTCCTTAGCATAACACCCATCACCAATCAGTACTCCAGCATAAATGTGGAAACACATGCCAGACATGCCTCTGCTCATGGGGATTATCTATTAGCCTTTGCAGGCCTGTTCAGTTCCATCCTGTCACAAATGTATTCCTGAAGTACTGTAATTGACAGCCAAGAGAGGAAAAAGTCAATATTTGTGGGCACTTACGGGACTACAGCTGCATCAAGAATTCCATCATGTGATATCAGGAGTGATTCAAGTTCTGCTGGTGGCACCTGTAAACATCCACACATGGAGGGTCATGCAGCCTGTCAGCAAACAATGAACATGGATGATTGAGGAATGGAGGCTTGCAGTATTGTTTGACCATTCTCATGAGGCCAGATTAAACCTTAATGACAAACTAGAATGACTCAGTTGTTGACAGTATCCAGTTGTAGCCAACTCTACCTGGAAACCTTTCACTTTGATGATTTCCTTAACACGGTCTACAATGAACATCTCCTCATCTTCATCAATGAAAGCAATGTCGCCAGTGTGTAACCATCCGTCTTTGTCTAATGTGTGGGCTGTGGCTTCAGGATTGTTCAAATATCCTGCACATTAATGACTACTGCAGTTTATTAGTAAAGACCTCTAATTCTCATTTGAATTCACTTTCAGCACTACCTTCTCAAACTAGTAACTATTGATCCCATTTTCGTTTGCCACTTGCATTTAGCCCCTTTGACATGGTGAAGCAAAAAAGAATTGAGATCATTGGTGATCAGTGTGACCTAGCAATGCTTGTATTCTGGCTTCTGTTCAGGCACTATAACACAATCAAACAGAACCTCTTTCATTTTATTTTTGACAAAGAGTCACATCCTCCATCTCCTCCCACACCAAAGAAACTGAGCATGAGCTGCCAGATGAGGTTAGAGATGGACCTTTCATGATTTGAGGTCCACGGATACAAATCTCGCCAGGCTGGTTGTAGGTCAAAGAAAGGCCAGTGTCATTGTCCACAATCTTCACCTCAGAATTGCGCACCACTGTTCCACATGAGCCTGATTTCACTGGGAATGGCATCTTTGCAAATGCCAAAGACATGGCAAGCACTGGACCAGCCTCTGTCATTCCATACCCCTGCCACCAAACAAGGGCACACACAACATTTTAACAACCATTCTACAGTTGGAGAAGCACAACAGGGTGAATGGTGGAGATCAGATGCCTCCTGGGTAAATGGAGGATACAGATTTACATCCGGTAGTACACTCAAAAGTCAGACCTTGCTCACAACACACAATAGTGAGTTGGTTGTCTCCTTCCCATAACATCATGTAGAATGTACTATGAACCAAAGTCAGAATAAGGAACCAAAATCCAGGACAACCAATATTTTACACCAACAATCCAACAGATGATTAAATATGTCCAGATGATGAAAGTTTGTATTGGACCCAATAAGCTAGAGTCCAAAGTGAACTCAAAACAGGAGATAGTAGAAGCTGGCCAGTGACAGCATTGGAAGGCAAGAACCAACTTTTGTATGTGGGCTAGGTTTCCGTTTGCCATGGCAAATCATTGTTCTCTGAAAAATATTGGACCATGTATGAAGAGATGATGGATCCACCAAACAGAAGCTCTACCTACTGAGATAGGTAGAGAGGGTGTGAATTGACAAAATCTAAGCAAACATTATTGCAAGAGATTACACCAAGAAAGAAGAAATGGAAAGGAAGAAAACACGGGCATGCATCTATTGAACTTACCTGCCCAATGACAGCACCTGGTAACCGTGCTCTGAATGCATCTTCAAGCTCCTTTCCCAGAGGTGCAGCACCAGACAACATCATCCTCAGACTCGAGAGGTCATAATTCAGCACAATTGGGTTCTTGGCCATGGCCAACACAATGGGTGGGACCGCTGGCAATACTGTGACCTGACACACAGGTCAATTTTCAGTAGCAAAAATCAAGCATTTGGTAATTGTGGACTCATTGGAGGATTCCATCATCATCCCTGCATGTGTAAGCTCTGCAGACATCTTCAACATCTGATACAAACAAACAGTGGATGGCTTGACACATTGGCTTTTACCCCAGGAAAACAAGATGCCATGTCCTTTGGTACTAGCTATCCGGTCGAACGTGTGGCAGAACCATAGTCATGATACAAGGAATGGTTCAAGGGGAGGAGGCACTCTAAAGACTTTGAGATAGAAGTTATCATTGGTTCTTACCTTGTATTTTTGAATGATCTCCAGCATAAGCTGGAGATTGAACTTGGGCATGGTGACAAGAGTGGCTCCCACTCTAAGTCCACAAAGCATGATAGAGTTGAGGGAGTAGATATGGTACATTGGGAGCACGCACATCACAAAGTCTTCATCTGTCATATAGAGATTGGGAATTTGGCCATCGACTTGTTGAGATACACTAGAGAGAAGGCTCTTGTGAGTGAGCATCACACCCTTGGGCAAACCGGTGGTGCCTGATGAAAATGGAAGGCAAACCAAATCGTCTGGATCTATGTCCACAATTGGGCATTCTTCCTCATCAGCCTCAAAAAGCACAGAAATGTGCAGGCAAGAATCCACATGCTTGTCGATTGTGATAATCTGGCAATGTCAAGCCCCTAGTTAGGACATCTTTCCATTCCGCACACAACACAGATTATATGACCGCAGTAGCTTTCTATTATGTTTTTTCAATTAGCTGTGCTTGCTGTTATCTTGCAGCTCTACTGGTCTAGCATTGAGCTATTCCCAAAGTTGTGAGAAATGTGAGTCAAACTATGATTCACCATATAGTGCAATCTGTTCTTTTCTTATGAGAGTATGTGTTTGTAGAGTTCCTAAGATGATTAATTACAAATTTTCACCCCCACTTGCAATTCACCAATGGAATGTGACTGTCCTTGCAGCAAGAACCAAGGCCCTGTGTCAATGGCTTTCTATTGTTATATGGAAAGAGACCCTAATGTCAGCATAATGTTCGATCTATTTCTCTTTTTCAATAGACTTTCTCCTACTCTGCCTTTTCAGACACCGCCAAAAAAGGCATCAGCAAACGATCCGCGCCTCGACAAGAATGCGTGTGGGCCATATGGCGAAGTGTTCTCTGTGAGTTGGGCTCAGTGGCAGTTAGAAAATTCAGCGTTCTTTAGAAACAAGTCACGGAAGGACAATGCGCAAGTCGGTACCTGCAAATCCAATGCCCTCAGTTTCTCAACGTACGACGAGTGAGTGACGACCATGGTTGCACTGGCGACCCGGATCTGGTTCTCGAGTTCAACAGGCGTGTAGAAAGGATTGGCAGTGGTGACGATCGCACCTCGAATGGCAGCTCCAAGGAAAACTGCCACGAACTCGCAGCCGTTGGGTAACAGCACGGCTATGACTCCCCCTTTCTCCACACCCAATTTCATCAACCCAGCTGCCACGCGCTGAGAGAGAACGGCGAGTTCTCCGTAGGTGAGTGCCTTCCCGGTATTTCCATCGACAATTGCGACTTTGTCAGGCCACTGAAGTGCTTTCTCCATGCAGTATTCAGCCAGAGTCATGTGATATGGAATGCAAATGTCTGGCAGCTTGGAGCGAAAAATGTGTTCTCGTGCTTCGGGTCGCTCATCCAAGCTAAGCTTCGCTGTCTGAGCTGGTAGCTGCGCGATATCATCTTCCAATCGACTGATAGCATCTTCCACCCTACTACCGCGTGCCATCTCGAGCCAGCTGCTATTGCTCAGTAGCTCCGCATGCGCTCATGCTCTTCTCTGCACATCAGAAACAAAGAGCCCGAAAAATTGCAAAAAACACACTAGAAAAACCTCTATCGTGACACATTAATATAACCACAACAACAACATAAACATTTGAAACACACAGAACCAGAGCAACAACTTCAGAGCTAATGTTACCTCCTGACAGCGGGGAGGCGTTAAAGAAGCAAAGGGTCGTTATTGCAGACCAGACAAAAGTACCAAGGACCAGAATTGCATTACAGGACACAATGTTTATAATGGGCAGCATCGAAATGTGTTAGGCATCTCCAGACACATCTTGGACGCGAAGCTTGGTAGCCAGGGGAAAAAAAACCAGGCAATACTTTTGACATCTGAAACACACAGAACCACATCAACAACTGTACAGTACGTCCTCACTGAGTTGCTCATTCTACTGAATAATGTCGATATCGAAGTATGCCTATTAATTTCCCACCCCTAAACACATAGAACATTTACTGCTGGTCATTAATGCATAATAATGCACACCAAATACTTGTTCATGATTGCGGATTGGAGTTAAATACTGAGTGGTGGCATGCACTGTTCAGCAGTCTTATTGAGAATCTTTACTCGCAGTTGCCCCCAATGTTTTGGATGAATAAGTTATCAGTAAATAATTGCGGACTCTGGAGAATTTCTGTGGCTCACCATTTTTGCAGAGGCTGACAAAAGCCACTGCACAATCTGACACTCAGCGTTGTATTTAATATGCTGAGCTCGCAAAGGCCACGGCACGGTCTAATACCTGCTCTTGATTAACGAAATGCCAGGGAGGGTTCTTCTAGGCTTGGAGCTCTATCGGGCCTACCTCTCTTTTGTTTCTTTTTCTCTCCCATCCTTGGGTGCTTTTTTTAATAAAGTTTGGCAGGGTTTCCAATACCTCTAATTGATTGATCCAGGTAGTTTATTTATAGGGCAAAGCTTGAGAACACAAAATAAGTAATCTTGGATGTGGGATAATGCTGTTGCCAAGCCAAATGCCACGAAGCGGTGGAGTTGCACTTACTAGGCCAAAAAAGAAGAGTTGCATGTGACATTGTCGATGTTTTGCTCCGTTTACACTTTCTCCTCTTCAATGCCCACCTATTCCCCACTCCTGATCTCTCACTTTTGCCCCTTGCAGGCCCATCCTATTCACACTCTTGATTTTTTATGTGTCAGGTAATGCCCTGGCAATAGGGCTCCAGCGGTGGAACCCGAATTCATTGTGTAATGCCTTCTAGCAGGGCATTATCTGGCGTAATGATCAAGGCAGGCCAAAACAGCCGAAAGCCCCATCGGACAGTGCCGGCAAATGCAGAGCAATGTAGCAAAATGGAATGCCTCCCCACAAGTCATTCCACTACTGGTTGAGTTATCTGTGGCTGAACAATAATCTTTGTTTCACCATTCATTCATTGATTCTGAAGTTAGCAACTAAACTATGACCAACCATTTCTGTCTCTTTCTCTTTATTTCACTTTCTTGTAAAAATGTTTGGCAGGTCGACAGCAATAAAATGCAAGTCCTCCTCATAGAAGGTTTGCTTATTGGCTTGAAATGTCATATATGTAGAGAGAGAGAATGGATTCTTCAATATACATGTGTACATTGTATCATATGGTACTTGACCGATTGAACCCAACAAAAGAGGCCAATTCCAAATGAAGTTCAATTTCATCCTTGGGGAAAAATAGAAGAGCAAAACCTAAAAAAGAAATGGTTGTGTTAAGTTGCTATACTTTCTAAGCTTAAGTTAGTACTTACAGGGGGGCTTGGTGCTCCACGATTATCATGTTTATGGAAACTCAGGTGCTCAGCGCGTAACTGCTGTGCTTCTTTGTGAGTTGTTTAAACTGAGCAACAGAACATTCTGGGCCTTCTTGACCTCTGAACCTGACGTCACTCTCCCACCATTTGCCACAGTAACATCCCAAAAAAGTTACTCATACCAAACTAGTTTCCTGAGTGCTCACTTTCTATAAGCAGGCAAATAGTGAGTTGGATTTCTTAACCCGTAAGCGCAGTTTGTAAAGTCAGGCAGACATCTGCCATAGCAATTCACTCAACTTTGGCAAATTTAATTAGAATACACTCTACAAATTTCTCTCTCATGCTGTATCAGCTGGCATACAATTCAATTTCCATAGATCTTAGCTGTTCATTAACCGTTCATCTAATGACTAGCAGATCACAAACTTCTGCCCCCCCCCCCCCCCCCCACCCCCCCACCCAGGTTTTCCTTTTCTAGAAAATTGCTACCCAACATTGATTCAACACAAATGTAGTAACTACAAGGGAAAGCACATCAACAACTATTTGTGCAACATGCCAAGTAGGAGGAGGTAGGACATGAACACTTATCCTTATAACAATTTGCTTGCTAAAAGAGTGAACAATTGTCTCATGATATTGCAAGGCTTCTTGAAACAATATAACTTTGCTTGCAAAGCTACAAATCAATCATGTTAACAATTTAGTAAGATAATAGACATTTATTTATCTTGCAAAAATTCTTTAAAGAGCTTGCAAACATGCCCACATGCAACCTTTCAAAGACAATGCATAATGTACAACTTTAACAATCTAGCAAAAGAGGAGCCTATTTGTATGTGGTGACATTAAATGACTACATTTGAACTTTCAAACAATCAACATTGTATTTTCATTTCAAGTAGGTTGGTCACCTAGGTCAAAGGCTTGATAAAAGTGATCTATTCTTGCGTAGAACAACCTAATCTAGAGATTTGAAGCAACTTGTAGACATAGTTTTGAAATATTCCTTGGGATCGACTCACACAGTTAGAATTGCACAATGTATGGAAGGTGAGGAGATCTTTGGTTCCTATAAACGAAATGTGATCCTAGCCCCTGGATCAAAAGGGGATTCACATACACATGACCATGTGAATTTCATTCATCCTTATGTAAACCATACAATTGTCAGATCAGGTGTGGAAATTGAGCAACTTGAGGTGGATCAAATTTAGGGAGATGCCCCCCTATGTCACATGTTTAATGTTTCACATTGCAAAAATCCACCAACCATTCTTGTGCTACCAGAATAATTGCCAACCGAACTTCTATTGGTGTCCCTGCCTAGACTTACTCGAGGTTGTGGTTTCAATTCCTTGGTGCACCCTTAAAGTTGAATAAATTTTAGTTTTGTGTAGATGATATGAATTTTTGCCTTAGTGGTATGAAACACATGTATGCATTGGATAGACTGACTATTTTGGAAATTTGGCTAATTCAAATTAAAACCAATTTTGCCCAAAATGAAATCAAGTCTCTTAAGGAAGTGGGATTTGTTTTGAATAAACAACATCTAATGTTTCTTCGAAATCTATTCGTAGGGGAAAACTCAATTCTTATAAATTGGCCATTGGATAAAATGTTGTGGCCAACATCAAATAATGGTAAGGATGTTCATCGTATGATGCCATTCAAGATGTCCAATCTACACTACAATCAATGGGAGGCTGGTCGACTTCTTGAAGTGATTGTAAACCCACCATTGGAGGGTTCCCCTCTTGGGTATGATGAATCTATAAGATTTTATTTAGCCAATATCCAAATAAGAAGCAATATGAAGTTACAATAGGGAATTTCTTAGTTTGCACTTGTTTGGATTTTATAACAATGATGTCCAGTTCGTTAGGTTGGCGAAAGAAGTGGGTGCCTTGTAAACACATGTACTATGTTTTGTAGCATGTCATGTTTTGTGGGCCATTCTAAAGTTTCATCTATTTTCCAACTTGGAGTTGTGATGAAACTCATAGCTTATTGGATCGTGATGTAACTTTAGTGTAGGTAGGAGTACTATTCTGAATTAACAATTTTAGCACTCATGATAATGCTATTTGTTTGGCTTTTAGGGTAGAACTTGTAAGCAATGTTAACACTCTGGTTTTATAAACACTTCGATAATTGTTCATTCAACATTTGCATACATGAATGATGTTTCATTATTAAATAGAAATTAATCATCAAACCAAGTTAAATGTTCACTAATTATTTAAAACATTATTGAAAGATTATGGGAAATAATTTTTAAGTCTCAAATTCACCATTATGTATATTTGGATGAATGTTTTGTATCATCAAATAATACTTTTGCCATGTCAATAGAATATTTTATCCACATGGATAGAATATTCTTGTCTATGTGGAAAGTATTTGGTTTACATGGCAAAAATATTCTTAAAATGTTTTATGCTACTCACAAAAATTCAGTTCACGTGCTTGTTGTTCATTATTCACAAGCTCATCACTCATGTTCACATGCTCACATGACAGTTGCATTAGATGGATTTCAATCAAAGTTAAGTGGCCATGGTTGGGTGGCCTTGGATATTCTTGAGACCATATGCAACTAGGAGGTTATCCACATTGCAAAGACAAATGCAAATTCACATGTGCATTGTTCAACCAAATCCAATCAGGAAGGTGTAAGTGTGAGGCTAAAATAACAAAATGTTCATTTCACACCTTGGACCCTATGTTTTATGGGTGGTTCAAATTTATAGTAAATAAAAAAACAAGGTGTAAGCCAATGTGGTTTTGCCTTGATGACAAGGATCAACATGTGTATTGGGTGATGTTCATGATTTCGTGAATGGGAAACCTCATGTTCTAGATGTGTGCTTAGTTTTCACTAGTATAATACTCATGCACATGGAGGTTGTATCCTTTGAGGAAGTTGGGTTTTGTCTTCCTAGGCATGCACATGCCACACAAGCTAGGGTTGGAAATCCAAATCTAGATGACATGCCAATTTCAAAACGTGACAACAAAGTTGTGCATCATGTTCCACCTAGAGGGTAAAAGCACATTACAATGGACTTTTTCGGAAGTCATAGTGGTAGTTTTTTTGAGTGATTCAAGTATTGTTGCATGTATTCAAATTTATTTGAAAAACTTGGCAAAAATGAGATGAAAAATTGAGACCTACATTCTAATCTTTAAACCAAAAAAAATAAAATACCAAAAGGATAAATGTTTAATTCAAGGTGGGCTTTACAAAGGATGATACATCTAATGTCATAGTTCAAACTACCTTAAAAATTTATCATCATGGATTTTTTTCTTCTAGTGGAATTGGAAAGTAAGCCTATAACTTTTTACCACCACACATTGCAGTACCATAACACTTATGATGAAAAATCAAGCAAGAAAAAGTCTCTCCAAAAGTTTTAAAATTTTAAATGAAAATTTCAAATTTGTAAAGTTCATTTTGATATTTAATTGATTTTTTCAAGGCCCATATTTTTTAAGGTTTTTTCAAAATTTTAAATTATGGTGGTATGAATTTGAAATTGAAAAAAAATGTGAATTTCAACATCATTTAAATGTTTTTTTTGAGAAATCACTGGATTTGGACTATAAAAATGAACTTTTGTCCGCCCTTTTTGGGTGAGTGTAATGTGCATTTACCCTAAAAATGACCATGATAGTAGGTGGTTATTTGGGTAAAACTTGTTGGCTATTATTTTGCATGTTAAACATGTTTTTGCTCATGGGTTTGGGCATGTTTATTCTATTGAATTTCATGGTGGTGTCATGTTTGCAACATATGAAATGACAATTGGGGTGATCCTTAATTGCACTTGTCCTGACTTCATGTCTATGTTGACAAGTTTGAAAAAAAGAGGAAATTTTTTCCTTTGCAAACATATGTGTTTCATTTACAAAATTAGGATGTTTTGTGATCATAAGATAGATGATTTCATTAACTAGCCTACATTAAATATCAATGAAATCAAAAAGTTGTTGGAGCAAAAGATTTAGCTTGAATATAATTGCTATGATGTTAGGGACAAATGTTGTTTTGTCATCTTTCATGTATCACATCCACATGTGATAAATATTACTTGGGTATTTTATATTAATGGAACTTGGAAGCAAAATGTTCATGTTCAAAAATTTGCATTGGTTTCATAATCATAAATTGAATTTTCCCTTCATAAACATTAGATAAATCGTAAATTGCCATATCACATGTTTGTGTTTGTTTAAAATTCAAGTTTTTCCCATGCATTGAAATTTTCATCCATGCACAAGATGAATGTATCAAATCTTTCATCCATATTTAATCATCCAACATTCATCCATAGGGGTAGGTAAATTACTTCAACTTCTCTCGTTTTAGGGGTAATGTTGTTTTCAAGCTCCAAAATTTGGCTTTATGTTTGGGCTCCATGCTCATGTGATAGCTTACTTCCCATTCATAAGAATATTCCATTGTTTAACCTTACTGTCCAATGGCCTGAAACCTAATGGTCTTAAAATTAGATCCATGGATGACTATTGGCTTGGTGACGACGAAGTGTACCAAGCCTAATGGATGAAGTGGCTAGTTGATGCCAACAACTTTGATAAATTTCCCATGGTGGTATGGGATCAAGTGGAAAGGCGTGAATGAATGGTCTCTAATTAACATTTGACATCTCCAATTCAATATTAAGGGACCTATTTAGATCATGGATGTTGCCCTCCAATAAATCAAACCCATGGGGAAACCTTAAAAATCTAGGCAACATAATTGACTTATTGGCTTTTCCTATTTGCCCCCCAATGAAAGTAATTGGCAAAAAAACCTTATTATTTCATGTTTGCCATCTTAATCAATCATCAGTGATTTCTTCCCAAAAGTTCAAGGTAACCCACAAGGGGTACAAAACTACCCCTCCAACCAATACATCATACAATGTACCATATGTAACCCTTGTGTGGGCCCACATTATGGTGTAATCAATTAGTCTAGTGGGATTAACTTGGATGGCAACCTCATGCTTGATTAATCCCCAAACCTTCTTTGACCAACCCAAATTGACGTCAAGATTTGGTATGGGCATGGTTTCAAATCAACATCAGTGAAACTTAAACTGTTTAATGTTATTTTGCCCAACATCAAAAGTTGAACATTTGAATCCACCAAAATCTTTTAAGGTGGTAATGTTGTTGCACTACCCTTTTCATTTAAAAAATTCCATCACATTATGTACCATGACCACATTAGGAAGAATGCTTGTTTGGTTCATGGGTGGTCATGTTGGGATTTCCTAAAATCTAGTTACCACAACACGCCAAGGTGGCATCTCCAAACCAAGTGGTTCTCTAGTTCTAGGAATATCCTGATATGCTATTATTGGTATTGATTCATCAATTGGTGTAACTGACATCCTTGTGATGGCCCCATCTTCACATAATGTGGTAACCAAATGAAACATTGTCACAAGTTGAAAATTGAGAACATCCAAAGTTGTGGTGAAAATAATAGTGTTTGACATACTATTGTTGTTTCCCCCAATAGACTAACTGGTGCCCTAGTTCCAAAGATGGAACCAAACATCGTCCTAGCCGTAATTAATACACCACCAAAAGTAGATGCCCCCTAAGGTTGGAAATTGTGTCCAAGCTAGCACACATGATTGTGGTAGGCAAACTGAATGTTAAACCTCCCCATGTTGAAGATCCAACTTCTCATTAATGCTTCATGGTTGCAGCACATTAACATTTTCCCTAGTCATCAATGCTATTGTTGAAACCTTGATTAGGTTTCCATCACTAGAATTCTACATTTAAAACATGACCCCTTAGAATATTTGACATTTCATCATCTAGGGCCAATGGCCTTAAAAATTTGGCCCCATGAAAAAATCATGAGTTTGAATTAAGAAACAATGTGTTTCCTTGATTTCAAGACATCCTTAACACATACACATTATTTTCACATGTGCCACCATGTTTGATGCAATATTCGTCACCAAAACATCCAACCATGCAAATTGCACTTCCATGGTGTTAGGTTGGTAATTTGGACTTGACTTGGTGGATGGCCCTTTGTTGGCTATGCTTTTCCCTTTTTGGCCCTTGTCAAAACCTTGGATTTCCCTACATTTCTAGCCTAGGATTGGCCCTATTGAAACTTAGGGTGTAGTTTAAAACAATGGTCTACGTCATGACCATAAACCTTGTAGTATGAACAAGATTGATTTGGGTTAAGGTTGGTTGTAGTGGCCTAAAGAGAATTATAGATATCCTTCTTTTTATGAAGGTCACCACATTTCCAACATTTGTTTTCTCCCCCTATTTCACAAAATATGATGAACTACCATTTTTGAATTATTGTTTGGGATTCTTGCCTTTTTATGATGTGACTTTGGTTGGTTGACCACATGTTTATTTGGCTAAAGGTGTGAAGGAGTTTTTTAGGTTATCATAGTTGCACTAATGGTTACCACTTTCTTTTCAATCGTATTTCAAATTTAGTGCATTCTAAAACTTGGAACATTTGTACCTAGGTTGGTTGTGTCAACTAATTCAACATAAACTCTCACACATGTCACCTAAAATCCTTGTCAAGGATGCCATACAAAAACTAGACTCCTTGGGCCTTTATGACTCTTTAACCCACATTGATCAATCATTACATGTAGGCATATAACTTTCATGGCCCAATTTACATTGAAAATCTTACAAAGTGTGGAGTTTTTCAATCATGATTCCTTAATAGTTGGTTCATAATTCCTTGAAATGCTAGTAGTGGCAATTGGCGTAAAAGGAACTATGGTTCTAACTAAAGAATGGTTACTTGATGGAGCCACAACAGTAGATGAAAAAGTTCATCCTTATGTAATAAAAAAGTAGTTGGGCCACCAATATTGACACGAATCCTTAATTTCAAGTTCATGAACTTGGTAGAAATAATGGCAATCATTCATAGGCCCCAAGTGGTCCTTCCAAATGTTATAATAAACCATTTTAAGTTAGGAATGAATAAACAATTGGGGATTTTATACACTATAAGATAATAAGGTTTTTTTTACTAGGAAAATTGGTCAAAAGGTACTCCAAATGGCCCTTGTTTTAATTTGACCAAGGTGCCAACTGGGTGTAGTCATATTAACATGTACCATTAACAATCATAACCATTATTTAATTTTTTGAACTTTCGATTATAAATAATAATAATAAATAGAATATTTTTTTATTAAAATGTTATTATGAATACATTATGTACATATCATAAAAATTTGGAATCAATATAATGAGTGAAAAATACATATAAGGACTTTTAGGGCTTTGTAACCGTTGTTTAAAAGCTGCCTAAAAATAGTTTTAACATTAAAAACACAATTTGAAAATATTTTTTAATGACATATTTTTGGGATATTTTTAATAGACACCTTTACATAATATTATTGAAAAAAATGAAAGATTTGTAATGTTTTTTTGAAAGACATATTAAAAAGATTTTAAGACCATTCTTCAAAAAAATTGTGGTTTAAAAGGCCACATGTGGCTCTTAATAACGTGGTTGGACCCATCTTGGACAAGTCATTTTTGACATGGCCATTTTGATTCAGACTTTTTGGTAGTATTTTTGGTTGGTTTTTTAATTAGATTTTTTGATTGTCTTTTTTATTAGTCAACAATATTTTGATGATAACTATATATGATTTAATTTTAAAGTAATAATCATAATCATAATTATTTATTTATTAAATTTATTAGTTATTAAATTTAATTACCTAAATTACCTAATAATAATTTATAATATAATATAATATAATATACCTACCTACCTTATTTAGCCTAGGCCCCCTAAGCTAGGTAGCCAATTTTAGACCTTGCTCAGGTGGCTTAAGCTACCTATTTAACCCATAGGTAATTAATGTTGTACATGTGAAGACTTGCACTCTTCACCTCCATTTTGAAAAGTCAAGTTTTTACCATTAGATTATCATTTCAAAAGTTGAAATCTTTTGTCATCATATTGAAATAAACTTGCTTCAATTTTTTGTTTTGATGTATATATCGTAAAATTCAAAAATGAACTTCAATATTTTTGTATTATTTATCTAAGTAGGAAGTTATAACATGTACCTACGCCTAATAGGTTACCACATGCTATTAACTCATGCAAAAAAAAAAACAATGATTGATTAATTATTATCAATTGTAAATAAATAAATAATATAATAATCAATGATTAGTTATTCATAAATAATAAATATAAATGTTTGATTATTGAATATTAATTACTGATTATTGGTTATTGAATATCAATTAATCATTATTTAATATTTATTATGAATTAATATTTATCAATTAATATCTAGCGAATTATTATTAATTTTAAAAATTATTTTAAATAATCATGTATCGATAATGATTAATAATTATATATTGATTACTATTAATTATTATAAACTATTATCAATTATTACCAAAAAAATTAAATTGATAAATTAATAATAATAATTAATCAATTAACAAGTTAAGGGATAAATTAGTTATTGGTTATTAATTAACATTTATTTGGTGACTAATTAATTACATTAAATATTAACTAATTAATGTACTAAATTTAAGTACCTACATGTGCCTAAAAGTAACATGTAAGTAGCCTATTAAATTTTATAAGTATTTACTTAATGTAATTTGCCTAATTTAAAGTGTATCAACTATGAACTTAGGTTTGGTATGTAAGCAAAATAAATTTGTAGGTTAAGTAGCCAAATCAAAATGGCCAATTTGACTACTTAAAAATAAACAATGAAAACATTTAAACATGAGAAGACACTTTTGTAATTGACAACATACTATAACATAATGTAACATTAAATATTGATGAAGACCAAGATAACCATTATTTGCTTTCACCACCACAATGTTATTACATAGAAATGTCACCTTGTCCCAACCCCACTTTGAAGGAATGTGAGGATGATACTCACACTCTCGAAATGGGGACTTGGGAGTCCTTTAGAACTCTTGAATTTTTAGAGCTCGATTATAGGGGTCAAAACACCTCGCCTTGAGGTGTTTTTTATATCGTTGGAAAGGTCTTGAAATTTAAATGTCGAAAATGGCCTCGCATGAGCCATTTAGACATCTTCAGCATAAGTTATGCACGAAAGAAGGGCCAAGAGTTAAACTGTCAATTTGATTCCCGACCATTAAAAGTCGGGAATCAACTTGACCTTGGTGTGTGCAGGTGGAGTGCAACTCATCGTTGGAAAGCTCTTAAGGAGAGATACAAGTTTGCTTCAAACCTCATCCCAATTGGAAGTTTAAATAAGGAATTATGAACTCCCAAAGTCCCAGGAGTCCAAACCGGGATAGTTTTGGGACTCTCCTTGGGAGTCTCGGGAAAAAGTGCCATTCAGATGTAGGTGACGAAAATGGGCTTGACTTGTAAATTTGCATACAATCCAGTGGCCTCCAAAAGGCCTGACAAACACTAGTAGAAACTAGACACCCAAATAGGGGGTGTGGGTGTACTTGTTCTTTAATGTTGTTAGTGTTGTGATATGTTCTGGCATGGATCATTTTAATGTGATGGTATTGCAATGACATGTTTCTTTTTCTTGATCCCTCAAATAAACTTGTGGAGAATGGTTTAAGGTTCGAGGAGAGAATGTCCTCTACAATTGGGTAGACAAAACCTTGATGACTAAATCCCAAATGGATTCAACCAAAATGCATTCAAAAGTGATTAAACAATTTGTGAATTCGTTTCCAAAGAGCCAATTTACAATTCATTTTGGGGCATTTAGTCACACTTGTGACATTAAAATATGAAAAGAATAGCAGATGCAGAAGAAAAATGAGGCTCTTCAAATTGTTTGAACACTACTCAATTCAAAGCCCATTCATTACAAAGGTACGATCTCTTGGTCAAATGACACTTGGAAGAGTTACTTTTTCCTGACCTAAACCAAAGCGTGGTAACCTGTTCATTTTGGGTGCTTGCAACCCAAGAGTACATAATCAAAGTAGCCTCACTTGTATTTGACTATCATGTGATTAACTACACTGTAAACAAATGATCAAGATGGAAATAAACAACGCTTTTTCCTTCTTTTCCAACACACTCACACTATGGTTTGCTTTGCAGGAGGAGGCCAACTCAGACCTATTTACATCAAACATGGATATGGTCCTTCACCCAGCAGCTTGGATCAGATTTATCTATCCTTTTTTTCCATCACATCCTTTTGCCAACAACTACCAAGTGCATTTTGGATTCAAAGATACAATACCATCTACTTCATATGACTACCCTGTCCATATGTGGGATATGGTGCAGGACCAGGAACAAAGCTAGTTTCATTTTGTGGTCCTTGTGGATATGCATCTGCCTGCTGTGGATAACCTTGCTGGCCAAAACCGTAAGGTTGAGCACCATAAGGTGGCTGTTGAGAACCATAAACTGGTTGCCCCATTGCAATCCCATCCTGTCTTTGCTGAGGAAGTCCAGTTGGCCAAACCTCATTCCTAATTTTTGTTGCAAGAAGATAATAGTTTGCTCCAAATATCACAGTCGCAATAGACAACAAACCCCCTATGATGAACAGCCAGGGGCCAACGACATAACAGTTGTGTCCAGTCCACTGAGTACTATCACGATTTGGACTGTTCAGACTAGCTCCAGCCACAAGTGATGTGAAACCATTCAGGAAAGCAATCCTGTCCCCACAGATTATCCAATGAACCCTTATCAGCACTTTGCATCACAAAAAAAAGCTACCACTATGCATATACCTCAAATAAAAAATTCTTCCCCAAGCATGTGCATACTCACAGCTCATGCTTTTCCCCCTTTAGTTGTTGAACATCCATGCACATCCAACTAATTGTACTATAAAACTTGATGGCTGTAAAATATTAGGCTTTAATGATGGATGTACAAGGTTCTGTGGTAAGGTGCAATGGGACATGTACATACCAGGCCAAGAAAAAATTAATCATGGCAACAGACCGTTTTCCACCATAAGGAATGGTGTATCCACTTGGTCCTCTGTCACAGCAGATACAACCAGCAAGAATGTTGACCAAAATGTGTGCGACCAGCAATGCCACTGCTGCTACTATAGCATATGCAAATGCAGGGGTATGGGGGTAGATACACTGGTTATTGACTAGCGTCACTTGATCTGGCTGCACAAATCAGCAAAACTCAACAGCATCAGAATGGTTCAAAATACACCCCAAAAAAAGTGCAATAGATCAAATACCAAGGGTACCAATCAAGTACAAAGCCCCAATACTGGAATCAAAGTTTCAACAGTATTGTAAACTTGGCACCTAACCTAAATGAACTTGATAGTAGTTCAAACGAATTCAAGCATACAGCCCTTTTATGGCTATTCAAAAAACACAATCATATTGTGGATACATGATGTTGCATGATTGTGGGCAATCATTGTACAATGGTAGAGCTGCCCTTCTGCATTGGATAGTTAGTAGGGTAAAACTTGAAGAATAGGGTAACGCTTCAAAACGTTATTGCTTCTTTTATGTGCAATCCAAGGGCTTCTTCATCCCTCCTCTGCATAAAATCGCGTGCTTTTGCATACTCTTTGATGGTGGCTCTACCCACATATATCTGACAACGTGCCCAAAACATAAAGAAATACATTGAAAGGATCGCCAGGAATGATACTAGTTGGAACACCATCGAAACACATCCAAACCTGACAGCTCTTGTTATGACACATCACAAGACGGCAGATCCTGAGGACACAGCCCATGAGGTGAAAAAGCTCCTTAGATGGTCGGTGGGTCCTGAGCTAGAGGATGATTTCAAATGCAGCGTCTCTAAACACATGTTGCATTCGAAGATTGAAGCTCCTCAAATACCCAAAACATCAACGGCACACATATGGAGAGCTAAGAAACATACAAGAATCTTATTCAAGGAATTGCTTTGGTAAAGACTTTAAGTAAGCAAACCTGCAGCTGGGAGCACCCTCGTAAGTAAGCAGACCATGTCCGGACTCCAGCAGTAAAGAAAAGTCAGAATTACGAGACTTTTCTCACAAAGATTCATTACCAACAAACTTTGCAGAAGGGGATGGGTTGGTGACGAATTTGCCTTACCTTGATCCGCTTGGCTTGTGCAGCAAAGGAGAACCCAGCCGCCACCAAACCCAAGATTATGAATACAAGCACCCAGAAAATCTCCCTCCCAGTCCTCATCTCTCTGTTTCTCTGTTTCTCTCTATGGCCCTCCTCCCCAAGAATCTGACACCCTTCCAACCGGCAAATCGCACAGGCGTTACGCTCTCGTACCCCTGCCTGACTCCTTGCTTACTAGAAATTTAGGCAAATACGGATACTGAGGCAGCAAAGCTTCGGTGCCCAAATCAACAAATCGAGCCTACTTTCTCTCCCGTCTGTCTTACGAAGCATTCCACTGGTCGAGCCGGCAGGCTTCTTCAAGGGATGCAGCTCCTGCTGCTGCGATGGCGTGCTTGGGAATGCGAAGGGAGGCGCGTGGAGCAGAGCGAGGGTGCAGGCACCGCAGCAGTGGCAGCTGCCGCCCTGTCTCGCTGTCCTCGGGCTGCGGGTTCCTTTCATTTACTCCAGGGGAAAGAAGGGCATTCGTGGCATCTTTTCCCACCGTCCAGATCACTGAAGTGTCCCTCCATGTAAGACGTGAAAGCGCGTGGACGTAAAAGATGGGAGGTAGGTGATAGCCGGTCGTACTTACCAAGTCCGAACGTACGAACGCCCAGAAAACACGAACTCCTCCACCGACACGGTACGCGTCCTACCCGCTATCCTCCGCGACCAACCAACACGTGTCGGTGGTGTTGTTTTTTGCCTTTCTATTTGGGAGGTTTCCCTGAAATTTAGGTGTAACCTGGAAGCATGTTATACAGATTTTTTAGGGTTTATGATGTGAAATAAGTATTCATGTGATTGTCTAAGCACCAAAAATCACCTGATACTTTGTCATTTATCATTCATAGGAGTGCGTAGTGATTTGTGACTACTTTTACAATGATGGCTTTGATTCATGGAGTGATAATTTTGGGATTAGTATGGTGTTGTTTTGTTTTTCTTGATTGTGGCTGCTAATGGTGTCAAGGATGGAGTGAAACGAAAGAACAACAGAAATTTAAAGCGATTTTTTGTGAAAGTTAAGTACCATTTTTTCTTTCTTTGTGTTTTTTCCAAGAAATTATTGTTATCTTGGTTCTAGCTTGTTGTCTCACTAATGGGAAGAATGCCTAAATTTGTATTCCAATAGGTCAGTACATCTATCTCTAAGATTTTCACTCCGCAAAAGAGTTGTTAAACATACAACTGAATGTAATAGTGTTTAAAACACCAATGGAATTGATGAGAATTTCTAAAGGATTAGAACATTTGATCTATTTTTGGAATTATCTTGTTTAGGTTTAGTATACTTGATTATTTGTGGTGAATTG
Organism: Sphagnum contortum; assembly: GCA_963920785.1. Taxonomy (NCBI): domain Eukaryota; kingdom Viridiplantae; phylum Streptophyta; class Sphagnopsida; order Sphagnales; family Sphagnaceae; genus Sphagnum; species Sphagnum contortum. The sequence continues at coordinate 19,183,964 of OY987279.1, read as the reverse complement.
TGCATATATGGGGGGGGGGAGGAGAGGTGAGTACCTATCAACATGGGAGCTTCAAATATAAACTTTGCTTTCTAGGAAGTAACTCTATTGTTTGAAGTTGGGTTTAAACGCAATAAAAATAAACATTTTTTGATCCTTGCATTTTTCCCAACAAGTAAAATACAAGTAACTTTTTGCATTTGATAAATTCAAATTAAGTTTCCCACCATAGTAGGATCCATGTCTCTATTTAAGTTCAATTCAAGTAGTTTTTAAAGTTTCACAAAGTACGTGGGTTTAGCTTCTGCTATCACTACCATTACCATCAACATTGGTTATGCATTTCCCTTGGAAGAATTACATTGACCACCAAAAGTTCAAGCTATTTTTTCACAAGTAATTTGTTTTGTGAGGTTAAAGTTGCATTGAAATAGGACATTGTTTCTAAATCTTTTAGATTTTCATTATTAAGTATTTTAAAGATCAAGTTCAAAAGTTGTGCACATGAAGATAAGCTTTGAAATTTTTCATTGAGTTTCCAAGTCAAATTTTAATACATTTAATTTTTGTGCATGTCTACGTGGGTATTGCAAGCTAGAGTGGATCATTTTTGCATCACAACTCCATTTTTTGGGGCATCTCTATGGATTAAAATTTGTCCCAAATCAAATTGTTATTGAATTATATGACAAAAGACTAATGTGATATAATCTTGAAATTATTTGAAACAAAATTAATTGCACCAAATGAGAGATTTTTTCATGTTCACAAGTTATAGATGACAATACACAAAGGAGGTATAAATGGATTCACTATATACTAAATTTATAATAAAATAACTTCATTTGCTTTCCAAAATTCAAAAATATGACTAGCAATTCAAAATAGGTGTTTACAAATCATTTGCATGTCATATCTATGTTTTATGGACTTTTACATAGGTCAAAAATTGATGAAAATGGCAAAGTCCCTCATTACTACATCTTTGCAAAATACAAAAACTTTTTTCACAAACATTGTAGCCTAGGGGATATTTGAAGGTCATCATGAATTATTTTATGCAAATTTTTATTTTTACAAATATTTTCTAGGCAAAAGATGATGACATCATAGTTACATGTGTCTAGTTTCTAGGGTTCAAGGGTCCTACTCATGTAGACTGTTTGAATCACACTCTAGGGCTAAGTTTTAGTGTGCTAGTGTTTCATTAAGTTCTTGCAAAGTGTAAATGTCAAGCTAAAGTTTTGCTTAATACCTAGTATTTTTTAATAGCTTGATGCATAGGCATTACACAATGAGAGTTTCAAGAAGCAAGTTGCAAAATGTTTATGTGCTTGATGTGGTGTAAAACCATGCTATTGAATGTTTATTGACCAACATAGATCTTTTGATTTGCTTTTGATTGTGAAGGCATTATGCAACTAGTTGACACTAGACCTTCATGTGATGTTGATCAATTATTTTCCAATGGTTTGATGTGTAAGCCTAGTGTCAAAGTTCAAGGGGTCGATATTGAACACATTTTTTTATTTTGGTGGCACACTTGTTGTGGATGCACTGCACAACTAGCATTGGAGCTTCACCAAAACATCATATCAAGATACCAAGAAGCTTTAATGGTAGGTTGGGAAATTATTTTGCATCAAACAATTGAATGAAAAGATTGACATTAACCCTTCAAACTTCAACCTAACTATGCATTTCATGTGATTCTAGCTACCAAAACATCATGTTTATCACTATACCTGTATGAAGCTACATGAAGTTCCAATGCTAGTTGTGCAATGCATCTGTAGCAAGCTGCCAAAGGAGCAACATGCTACAGATCAACCCTTTCAAAATTAGAATGCCAAGAAGATTCAATAGTAGGCTAGGGAATGTTTATGCATCAAGCCATTGTTCAAGAAATGATTATCATTAATCCTTTCAACTATAACATTATATATCACCATACCTATATGAAGTTACATGAAGCTCCAACATGCTAGTTGTGGAGTGCATCCACATGAAACCGCCAAAATAGAGCAACCTACTTCAAATCAACCCCTTTGAATTGACCCCTTCAAGATCATGATACCAGAAAGCTCCAACCCTAGGTTGGGGGATGCTTTTACATCAAGCCATTGTTCCAAAATTGATTTGAATTGACCCCTTCAACTTCAACCTAATGTTATGCATTGATTATGATTCTAACATACAAAACATCATATGTATCACCATACCTACCTTAAGCTACTTATTTTGTAGGAAGTGAATAGTTACAAAATAATGTGCCACACATTGCTGCTACATTTAATTTTTAAATTTGTACGAATATTTTCAAGAAACTTTCTGTATTTCAGAATTCAGTTTTGGTTGTTTGTGGTTTTGCTTATAAGGATGTCTTTTAAGGCCCCTAGTTCTTTTTAAAAAGAACCTTTTAATGTCAAATGTGAAAATCTGAAAGAAAAGCAAATGACTAAGAGAAAAAAAGAAAAACTTGTGAAGGTGAGTCATACTTTGGGTCATTTTGAGTGGATAGTCATTGATTTTGCATCAAAACTTAACCTTCTAGTTGAATGTCTAAGCCCTCATAAAAACCTATGTTCTTTCCCCACATCTAAGGAGGTGGGTGAACTATGTTTAGCAAAAGATAGTAGAATGGCTAGAAGGTGCGAGAAAACAAACATTTAGATAAACTTGAATGCAACAAGCTTTTGAAATAATACATCGATGTGCATGCACATGCTCCCACCAACAGAGATTGTCCTACCATTTTCCTGCATGGTTGGTTGGTTGAATGCAATAGTTTTTTATTGACTTTGCACAATATGCGTATGACACCACACAAGAGCAAATGAAAAGATCAAAAATGTTGTCCTTCTTTTCAAAAGGGAATTGTGTACCATTTCATATTCAAAATAAATGAATTAATCTTTCAAGGACTTGGAACTTAATGACTGTGAGGATTACATAGTGTTGGAGGGGCTTAAAATAGTGTTTTCTTACCACACCAAGTTGCAGTCATGAAGGAACCACTAGAAGAAGTAGATCAATCAACAAGATTCAAAAAATCCATTTTACAATTTGAGAAGGAGAAATTAAAAATGACACCATTGAGCTTTCTTCAAACTTGCAAAACATGAAAGGACAATTAGAAGAAGAAATATTTAGTCTCATCGAAACAAAAACAAAATTGGTGGAAAAACAACATGAAGTTTTTAATACAGAAACACAATATCAAAGTTTGAGTGTTTGCATTAACTAAATTACTAAAGTTGAAAGACTTGGTGGAGAAGTTGGTAGAAGATCGAAGGGACTTTGAGAAAAAATTCAATATGTAAAAAATTCCTAGTGAAAGGGATGTCAAAGATTTGATGATTTGAAAAAAAAACATGCATGTGTTTTTTCAAGGCTCATTAGCTCAAAGATGTAAAGTTCAATTAAAGGTGCTAGAATTCCAAGATTTGTGCACTATGTTGTGGAGAAAGGGTCCTTGCAAAACAAATTAACCTTATGTCCAATGGGGCCAGTGTCATTGCTACTCCATTGCCTCTAAAGAACCCTAAGTCCATGTCTTCTAAAAGTCCCAATGCTATGATTGTTAAAGCTTACCTTATTTGCTCAAGTTTTTATGCTTGTAACAACATTCTAATGTTGTCTTGTGGTTGTACATATCACTAGTTTTGTGTAGCTTTATATTTGGAATCAAAAAACCCATTGTGTGAACCTTATTTATGGGAAACTTATAACTAACAATTAGATTGTTAGTTTTGGTTTTCAACAAAAGAGTTTACTATTGAAGAGGCTTAAACAAGAGAAGGGATGCAATATTGTTAACACCACAAGGAGCATACAAGGCTCAATTTCACCAAACAATAAGTTTCCTTACAATTTTTCTTGCTTGATCTAGTTGTTAGGACATTGGTAACTTTGGGTTCCAATGATGGTTCACATGTGATTGAATGATTTTACTTATGTTACTTGGTGGTGTGTGTTAGCAAAAGGTCAAGTTGTGAGTAGATTAGGGTATACACAACTTAATGGCAAGCTAAAATGTGGGTAAATAGGCTGGTTGACAAGTTGAATAACATTAAATATACATGCTAGTTTGTAAGCAAGCACATGCCATAGTTTTGATAACCAACCAATCATCATAGACAAGGCCAACAATGAATAGAACTTAGGGCAATTATAGTAAACAGTTAGTCATAAGGCATAAATGTCTAGGATGTCTATAAATAGGAAGCAAAGAATTGAGAGAAAAATGATAAGAAACAAACAATATATGAGGTTTAACAAAGACACTTTTATCTTCCAATGCATGTGTGTCTTATGTGCATGACAATTGATATGTTGTGATGGAGAAAATCATTGTATGTTTTTCAATGGAACATCTACATATACATTTATGTAATATGAGTAGTTGTACTATAAGTTGTTGATGATCTTTTTCTCAAATTGTGCTTTTGTCATTGGGTGTGGTATTTAAATGAATCCTAGGGTCAAGAACCCATGTAATTATGGTTTGTCACAAGCTTTGCAGAAAACCATACTTTACATTTGGTGACCATATTGGGAAACATGATTATGAATGATGTATAAAATGATGCACACAAATGGATGGGGAAGGTATCAATCATGAACAAATAGAATGGACATCAATGATTTAGGGTTTTTTTGTTTTTGCATGTATACATCAATGTGGAATTGTGTGGATTCATTATGCAAATAGATGAATATTGATATGAGAAACCTGAAGTGACGATAGAAAACATGTCAACTTTAGGAGCAAACTACATTGTGATGTACCCCAATTTGTTCACATTGTTTGAACAAGAAATAATAAAAGCCCATTTATTATGAAATGAATATGAGGATCGACAAGAGAATAGATTGGATATGTAGTCAAAACTTTAGTAACACTTACAACTACATATGTAACTACAATAGTCGCACATGTGACTACATCAAAAAACATAAGATGAATTTCATGCACGCCAAATGGCATTATTTAATTACTTTATAATTTTTTGAGAGCACATGGAATTTTTTTTTTTGCCATTTTGAATATATTTATGACAATTTATGTTGTTCTACAAAATGGTATTTTGCCAAATGTCCTCGTGAGATGCCACATGGCAATTATTAGATATTTCGATTATTGATTTAGACATTTTCCAACAAATCACACGCTACCACATGGTATTCATGTTTAAATGTTATTCAAATTACATAAATCCACAAAACATATGGGAAATTACCATGTGTATAATAATACATGCACATCAGCCATTCAATAATTTCCATCCAACAATCGCAAATGTTCCCATGATCGCCACATGGTTGAATTGAGTACACCCAATACTAAACACTTGGCACTATGCAACTCTTGAGAGGGTAGTCATAAATGCAATCACAAACAACGGTGCCATGTAGATTCCATATAAGTCCACATCATTTGAATGGCCATCCAATGTAATGGATAATAAAGATGTTGTAGTCACAAGCATTTGTGTTTACTAATGTGACTACGTGTCCACATTGTGTCATTTGCAACTTCTTCTCCAATGCCACTTATCTTTGGCAACTAGGGTGATTTGTAGTCATAGGTGTCTAGTGTGATTAAAATTTAATTGCAAATATAGTCAATAATTTTCAAATTTCTTCTAATGTACCTACCAACTTAGCCTAGACCTAAACATCCTTAGGTTGACTTAAAATGAACTAGTTTGTCAACCTATATTACTTACTGACCTAACCTAGGTTAACATATGCATTTTCAGGCTAAAAAATAAATTAACCTAAAATAATTATCTTGCATTTAGTCACACAAAATTGAGGTGGTTACGAATTTGATAAAATATTTTGTAATGAAGCTACCTAGGTTGATTTGGCAAAAAACCTAAAACTAGGAACCTAAGCAAGCCTACCTAGGTTAACCTATGAGTAGGGTAACCTATTCTAAGTATATTTAAACATACTAAATGTAGTAAATTTCTTATGTTTAATTGAGTAACTTACAAGGTAGCCTATATTACAAAATAGGTTTTTTATTAAGTAGCCTATATACATAAGTTAATTTAATAGGTATGTTAACCTAAGTTAGTGTGTTAAATAGTTAAAAAACCAAAGAATTATGTGTCACCTTTTTCAAAATGATTATTAATATTGTAGTCATAATTACAAGTTAACAACAAGTTATTTAGTACATATACACATGCATGTGAATTCAAGACTTCAAAAACTTCATGGCACACAAAAAAATGGCATGTCATAACAAATATTGGTGCCATAAATCTAAAACACACAAAAACTTATGGTGTCACAAAAAATCATGGATCGCCATGAAAATTTGTGGCATCTTGTTGCCAAATGGCATGCCATATCATCATATGGAAGACTGAATTGTTATTAATTGCAAAGGACAACAATATTTTCAATTAGTTAGTAAATGAAATTAATTCATCAAACCAATGACGTGAATCATGATGTTGACAAATAAGACCACACCATCTTATTGGCATATAGCATGCCATGTCATCATCATGGGAGATTGAATTGTTATTAGTTGCAAAAGTGAATGGTTCTTGCAACTAATTAATTAACTAATGAACAAAAATTGAAAAATAATATGATAATTTACCAAAAAAACCAACAAATTGTCATATTGACTATAATTGCAAAACCTTGATGTCATGTGGCATGTTGATGTCTTTTTCCATTATTTAATGATTGTTATGACTAAATAATTATAAATGTAATTGAAAAAAAATAGTCATTTTTGTGTTTGGCTCAAACGACAAGATTTGTTGTAGTGAAAGTAAAGTTTTTGGATTTGCATCTTGATGTAAATAGCTACATTGAAGGATTGGACATCATCTTTAACACAATGACTAACCAATAAATGTTTTATTTTATTTAAAATAGTGTATGATTCATCATGTTGAAGGTGAAAACATAGTAAGGTGTTGTATTTTTCAACATATGTGTAGTCCATACTAGTGTTAAAATAAATGTCCATTTTACACTATAGTGGAATATATCATATTGCACAAGTCATATGGCAAGGTAAAAGATTTATTTTTAAAATTTAGACTTTATCAATTGTATATAATTGTATCAAAACTTTACATTTAAAAAATGAAAAGTTAGATTATTAATTCAAATGAATAAAAAAAATTATTAAAAAATCCATATTTCATTGTATACCTCAATTTATAATTTTCAAAATCTTTCAAAATCATCTTCCTTTGTATCGATGGCATCACATTACTTTCTATGTAAAAAAAACCATTCAACTAAGCATTTTAGTAAATATAATGAATCCATAATCATATGATATGGACTATGATGTAAGGATTTAGCACTTCAAAAGTCCAATATGTTATGGTAACTCAAAATCCATTCATGAAATTCATACAATGTGATCATATCATATGTAATATTATTTTTTGAATCTTTTTAACATTTTATTCATTTATATTTGTTCCATGGGCCATGATTGATAATCCAACAAGTTGTGACATGATTATGTAATCCACCTTAACACATGCTTTCACATTTGACTAATAACCAAGTATTTTATTACCACATATACAATGCCAAAACATGTCTTTTATAATTGGTCTTACTTAAATGTAATCATTTTTCTAATTGTTTTTAAAATCATTTATGCCATTTTTTAGTCATTTTCCCCATTCTAATAGAATATGACAAGTCATAAAAGACATGTTTTGGCGTTGTTTAACTACACATGGAATGCCACATCATCATGTTGTAAGACTAAAAGTCATTATTTTAGTCACAAAAGTTAGGATTTTTTAATTAAGTAATTTAAATTTATTTAAAACATAAAACATATAAATATGTGAAAGAGTGGATTAGATTCATGGTATGCATTATAAACATAGTGCATGTGCCATTTGGGATGATATAATTAAAAAAATTTGTCCCTAATAAATTAAATAAGATCCTACCTATCTACTTAGCTTATGCTAAGTAGCTTATTTTAACCTAACCTAAAATAGGTTACCTAATATAACCTTGCTTAGCCTAGGATAGATTATAATGAATATTATAATAATAATTACTATAATAATATATTATTACTCTAATATTATATTTAGTTATTGTAATTATAATATTTAATTAATATAATTATAACATTTAATTACTATAATTATAATATATCTTTCTTGAACAAATGGAAACTAGGTCATGTGTTTTATGACCATTGAGTTTTTTAACTGCCATTTGGTTAAATCCAAACCACCCATCAATGAGACATTTAGTAGTATGATTATCTCAAATGTAGTCACATATTTAGTTGCAAATTGGGGTTTCACATCACATTAAGGATCATCCATGGCAATGGATTTATTTATTTTTGTACTTGGATATGGCGAGGTTTGGGGATTATTACACATTCATATACAACTAATGGTGTAAATAAACTATAATCAAATGTGTTCATGGCAATGTTGAATAAGTATCTAATACCACCATATAAACAAAGATTATGTAACCCAATATCAATAATTGCTCCACTGGCTATCATTGTTTTTTTGGTTAATTTAACCAATAAAAATCTTGGTTTCTTTTGTCTCAATTTTGTGATGTAACCATAAAGGTCACAATCATCCACAAGAAGAATTAGCCAAGTTTGGATACAATCCAAGGATAAAAGTTAAAAACTTTATAAAATTTATTTTAATTTGGCAACCTCCTAAAACATAAATATGGCAAATTCATATTTATTTCATCAAAATATAGTGACATTGATGTAATTGTTTTCTCAAAAAAGAAATCCTTTGTATTATGCTTCTTTGGTTTTTTATTTTTGTTAACATGGTCTGAAAATTCACCATAACAAAAATCAATAGAAACATGTTTAAGAGGTATCCAAGTTCATACCTTTAAAAATGACCAGTAATTATTCACAAGCTAGTAAATATTAAGGTTTTGAAAAATTTGGGTATCATAAAAAGACTAAAATTCACATATTTGAAACCATGGATTATGTAGCAAACCTAGTATTCGCCCATTAGCAATTCATAGTCAATACACATACACTTACATTGAATCATTTAAATGTTTTCATAATCACAAAGATATTCCAAAAACTATTTAATCACTCGCAAAAGGACACATTTATAGTCTTAGGAGCCACCTAAAGGGGTGGACACTATTTAGAATTGTAAAATTGTGTGATTTTGAGAAATCACAATGGGAGCACAATAATTTGGATTATTGATTGATTTTTGAAATAGGTTCCATTACTTGCTAGATTCAATGCTCAAATTTTGATGCAAATTGATGATGTTTCAAAAGTCATAAATCATTCAAAAAATTGAAATGGATTTTTTTTTCCCAAATGTGCACCATTTTTTTTCAAATTTGAAAAGAACATTAATTTGATGATTAAAAGAGAAAAAAGGAATTGAAATTGGTGAAATTGAATTTTACAACATATATTGAACACCTTTGGTTCAAACTTGCATTTGATTCTAAAAATCACAAAATTGGAAAATGCATTTTCAACAAAAGTTATTCATTTCTATATGATACACAATTGACCAGCACATGAATGGCACATGTCATATATAGTCCTTGGAAAAGGAGTTTTATTTTGGCACCCCTAACTTCTAAGTTGTGAATGCACCAAAAAGCACAATGAAACATAATTTCCATCAAATGTAATTACATTATAACACCAAAATCAAATTTCAAAACTTGAAATGTGGCTTTAAAGCCATTTGTTTAATGTTACAATATCAAAAAAAATTATCAACTTGTGGAGATGGTTTGAAAATCATAAACATTGAATGGTAATAAGGAAATTTAAATTATGTGTTTCCTATATTTGTGGTTCAATAAATAAAAATTGTAACACCTTTATTGTTTTGACATCTTCTTGGTGGATATTTTTCTATTTATTATTTATTCACTTCAACAATAAATTTTTAAAAAATTCCCGAATTCTTATAGATGAGGTGGGAAAAGATGCCAAGTAATTTTACACTACTTAAGCACACCACACCACCAATATGTAGGGTAGAAAATTAATAGAAATGTTAAACAAATTTCTATAATTTTTGGCATTGCAAGCATTTGTTTTTTGAAAAAAATTGACATCTTTTTAAAATTTTGATTATTATCAAAATGGTAAAGGTATTATGGTAATGAACATTTGAAGTGGATATAGTTCCATGTGTAATATGCAATGGTAACCACTAAAAACTTGATATAATTTAGGTTTATTGCATTTGATTCATCCAAATTATTAAATGTTATTCTTACTATAACATTTAGTTGGTTTCAAGCAAACTTTTGAATCTAATGTTTTTCCCATAACCTTATAATAGAAGACATTTCAATAATGTCATCATTTTATGTTTTGTAATGAATTATAGACTAAACGGATGAGTTTATTAAAAAAAGATGTTAATGATGGTGACACTAAAAGAACCCCCCCCCCCTCCTTTCCCAACTATGTTTTTCAACTTGGGTTCAACTATAATAATAGTTCATAATGACCCTTCCAACTATGCATTATTTTGCCAATAGTTTTCCAATTGTTGATTTAAAAAGTTGAGAAGTACAAGTCAAAAGTGACATTGTAGTCGGAAGTTAGCATTTGACCATTTTAGTTGAAAATAACATTGACCACTATAGTCAAGAGTTATTTTCAAATATAACCTCGTGTTGGATGAGTTTCATCTATTAACAAATCATGAAATCATCAAAATTTGAGTTGAAATTTCAACTATATTCCAATTAGGGCATTGAGTTGTAATTTTGACTATGTTAATTGTAATTTCAACTATATTACAACTAGGTTAGGAAAATAATCTAACTAGTAGTTTGTTGACATGTGACCCATGACACGTTACATATCACCTAGGCTAGGTTTATACTTAGGCTAAACCCAAACTTAGGTTGAGCTTGGATTTATTTATGCCCAAACCTACTAGGTTTAAAATTAGGCTAGGCTTACATTTAAGCCAAGTGCCACCTAATTAAAAAAATCTTATTTCATTTTTAATTTAGCCTTTAAGGTCAAGCTTTTATTATTAGCTCATCCCAAATGGCTATTCCAAAAAAAAATTCCAACATTTTTAATTCACCTTTTTATATAGTTTAGAAATTTGTCATGGAAAACAAACAATATGGAATTATTTTTTTAGTTGTAACCTAGGTGCAATTTAATCACAACTACTAATTAACAACTACCTAACTACCTATTTACTTAATTAATATTTGATTACCTATGTAACCTAACCTACTCCAAATTAACCTAACTTACTCCTTATTAATTAACCTAGCCTATTAACTAATGTAACATGTATATGTGGCACCTAGGTTGGGTTTAAAATTGGATAAGGTGGCATTTAGTTTTAGACCACCTAATACTTATCCAATACCTAACATAGGTAACCTAAAGACTTAATAGTTAGTGGTTTTTAAAAAATACCTATTAAGTAGGTACCTATTTGGTAATAGCTAGTAGGTACTTAGAGGTAGGTACTAGTTACCTAGCTAGATACTTTTATAATTAGTTAATAACTAATAGATAGGTATTAAGTAATTAAATATATTTAATCCATTGCTATTTAGTGTGTCCTTTTTTATCATTGATCCCATGCACTACTTATAAACATGTGAAACAATAATTCCTAAATCCTCTTGCGAACATCAATTTCAAAATTTATAATGAGAAATGGGTGTACGTATTGTTGCCTAATAATCACTGCATTTGTGGAAAATGAATTTCACACCTGAATCAACCAAACTATTCATTCATGCTCCATGTTGCTTTGCATTATTAGTGACAATTAATTCTTTTTTCTTCTTCTTATATTCCCATACAATTTCCAATCATTCATCATCATTATTATTATCATTAAACAAAAAGAATTATTAGTAAATAATATACGTTTAGATATTATGTGAGGCACATGTTAATTTAATTTTTATATCCATGTTTGACGTGCTCCTAACTCCCTTGTTGGACCCACTTGAGGGTCCAAGTATGTTGAATTATGGAAAGTTGGGACTTGAGAGCCGCTCCTGACTTCTAGCACTAAAAGGGGATAGAAGGGCATGCTAGAAGTCCCAAGATTAGACTAGGAAGAGGGATAAAAGTTATCTCACATGAATCTGCATCCAAAACCAATCATAAGAAGGTTAGTTCACATTTAGGAAAACCCTTGGGTGTTGGGACAAGCCACGGGCACTTGGACACACTTGATTCACCACGACCCGGACTCGGGGGACGCCACCACCTTCCCCCATATAGTATACTCTATAACTCTCCACCGAGGCTACATTCAAATGGCACCCGAAACTATCCTAGGTTGGAGTCCTAGGACTTTGGGAGCTCATATTTCCCGACTGCCAACTCCGATTGGAGCGAGGTCTAAACCGAAGTTGTAGCTCTCCTCAAGAGCTTTTCAACGTCATATTGCACTCCTTCTGCAGACGTCAAAAAGAGATCGATTCCCGACTTTTAATGATTGGGAGTCAAATTGCCAATTTGACCCCTAGCCTTTCTTTTGCCCATAACTTGGGCTGCAAATGTCCAAATGGCTTATGCGAGGCCATTTTGGACATCTACACTTCAAGATCTTTCCAATGACACCAAAAACACCCCAATGCAAGGTGTTTGGCCCCTACAATCGAGCTCTGAATTTTCAAGAGTCCTGGAGGACTCCAAATTCCCACTTTTGGGAGTGTGGGCTTCACCTTCACACTTAACCTAAAGTGGGGTTACGACAATGTTGGTAATAAAGGAAAGGAATGACATAATTATTATGAAAGGAGGGAGATAGTTATTAGAAAGGTGTGAATTAATCAGGTTTTCATATGATCCTTCACATTCTAGTTAGCTTGAATTGTCATGAACAACCACACAAATAATTATGTAAAATCCCTTTTATAACAACATTTTAAAAACTTGTCATTAGAATTAGTCAACTTGGGGGGTTGTATAACTTTTCCTCCAAGTAGAAGATTAATCTTTTGATGTAATTCATATTTATAACAAAAAAGCTTATGCAATACTTAAATCAATTTTTTGAAAATCCTAAAAAAATGATATATTCATGTTACTAATTTAACATATAGAAGTGAGCCCTAATTTGATATATTGTGTGATTCAACCCATTTGTTGCATGTTTTCTTATTGTAGATGATTTTTCTTGCTTAAATTTTTTGTCAATACCTATTATGTTGATAGTCATTCACTTTCATGGCTCCATAATGTATGTGGAATTGACTATCTTGCATATTCTTAATAATTTCTATCTTATCTCATTAGTTTTCATTCACAATTTACTTAAACACCATAATTCAAACCACAATATTCCATCTATCAACAATACTCTCTTCTCCATGTATGAACATTGATCTATGGAAATTATATTCATACATGTGAAATTCAATATATTATTTCAATGTTGATTTTTACTTGTTTACATCTTGGATTTTTAAATTATTATTATTAAAACATCCATGGCTTAATTCCAATACTCTCCTTTGTTGTGTTCCTAATCTTCCCCCCACCCCCCACCCATGCTAAAGCCAAAGTTGTTGAACTCCCATCGATGTTGTTTATTAATGTTCAATTGGAGCAATTACATCACCACAATTAAATCTGGTTAAGATCCTTACAATCCAACCATGAGTTGGTAGGATTAGCTTATAATATTTTGTGGTTGATGTTGGCCAATCAAATTGAATGATATGTTGTCATCACCAAATGATATTGGGGCAAGATATGAACAAAATGAACTTTGGTGTGTTCTCTAATATCTTGCAACTAAGTTTAAGTAATTCAAACTTTGGGAATCATAATACAATGTTAGACCTTCAAGCCCTCCACCCACATGAGAATGAGAAAAGGATTTGGTGCAATTTGAATTTAACTCGATGACACAAATTTGTCTTCAAATTATCATGGTCCCAACACAATTTGATTTTTAGTTTTATTTTAAAAATTTCAACATTTCTACAAAGAATACTATTAGTGTTGAAGCTGCCAATGTACTACAATATATGGAAAGAAAATATATCCTTTCTTGATAAATACTAAGCAATCATATGCCAGATTTTGCCAAACACTAACAACCCATTTTGAGCTAGAAGGGCAAAAGCTCCGTATCTCCCCCAACCCAGCACTACAGAGTGAAAGAACTACTACCGTAGCACACGAATGGTTTCAGCATACATTAAATTATTTCTTCTTCTTTTTGAAAATTTGAAAATTTATATTTATACTTGTGCCGAAAATATTAATAATTATTATAGAAAGCTCCGTATCTCCCCCAACCTGGCACTGCAGAGTTAAAGAACTACTACCCATAGTACAAGCATGGTTTTGGCATAAATTAAATAATTTCTTATTTTTCTCAACTTTTAAGATTTTATTTATTACTTGTGCTGAATATTAATAATTATTATAAAATTAAACTCTGAAGTGTTTGACTGTGGGGGTCTGATCTTCAGACCTACCAAATTTTGAATTTATGTCCAGACACACTTAAACTGTCTCACAAAAACAATAAAATGTTGTTTATTATTTTGTATAGACGTTCTAAACAGCCAACTACCAAAGTTAAGATTTGAGATTTAATTAATTATTTGGGCAATTTATTGCCAAATTTGTTCAGGTACTACGGTATCAAAAACAGATGCCACTGAAATAACATTATGGAGCGGGGAGAGAACATTCAAATTGAAGAACGGAGAAATCAAAATGGTAACTTAGCAAATGCAAAAGCCATATATAATTAAGTGCCACTACCAGTCACAGAAATGTGAGATCAATTGGATAAAAGTATCACAACTCGATATGTTTCCATGTTCTGTTGGATTAATTACATTGCCACCATACTTAGTTTTTTTTGGGGGGGCAAATTTCATGGTGATTTGTAAAAATGGCAAAAAGTTAGTGTTCTCATAGGTTAGGTTTTCTCATAGCCAAATTTAGAAAAAAGTAAAATTTCTGATCAGATTCTAATCTCCAACCAAAATTTTGAAGAAAAATTCATCACATTTAGATTCAGATTTTGGTTTGGTAGCATTTTTGAAAACAGTTTGGGGCTGTTCAAACAGGTTCTAGGAACATGTCACCGTTTACTCCTAATGGGATGCTCTCTACTGATACAACGTTGGAAAATTGAAAAAAAGAACCAGTAGTTCCAATAGCTAGCCAACAATATAGATGGATATTTTTACTTTTTTTATTTTGATATTTTTGATAGCCAAATTTGGCTAAATCGTCTTACAGATGACCACCACTTCAGCTCCATCACAAAATCGAAAGACAGGACACTGAATATCTAACTATGAAGGAAGGTAGTTTGTTTTGTTTTTTATGTATGAGATCCACCGAACTGGGATATGCTTCAGATCATGTTCTTGGTGTCTTTGAAAAGCTCTGGATGAGGAGGGGTGCATGGGCTTTGGCTCCATGATGTTTGGACTTGTGGTGTAAACATTCTTGAATCTTGAATGATTTCTTCACTGAAAATTAAATTTAAACGTAGCTCAAAATTTCAGAGGAATTGGAATGTGCCTTTGGTGTTGTTGGAAAGATCTTGATGCGCAGGATTTAATGGAATTTAGTTGATAAATTTGGATTCAAAATGTGGGAGTCTGGAGATATTGATTTTTAAGTGATTTCTCTGCCACTGAAAATTCAAATAAATTCCAAAAAACCAGTTTTTGGAAGGAAAAATCAGTTGAGGATGTGGTAACACTTGAGCCAAGGGCACAGGCCACACTAATAGTATTATTATATTATTTTTTCAATAGTTACATCTGATTCTTAGGCCAATTTTAGACAAGGGTCCAGGGTCCAATTTCCTAGGAACCAATTTGGAATGATTTGAAGCAAATTGAATCCTTCAGTTGGACTGTACCTTGGTCCCTAGCCTGATTCTTGGTTCTCCAAATCAGGAGCTCTCCTTTTAGCACTGTTTTTTTTTATCTGAACCAATTGATTTTCCCTCCAAAACAGGTACCATTACACGTAGAGTTTTTTCTTTGGTGTGGGAGCTTCTACATAAACTGGCAAATTCAAGTAGTGCACTTGTCTCATCAATTTTCTAGAGAACAAAGAAAACAGAGTTTGCACTTTAGAGGTATTCAATTCTCTTGTCTAGTTAGTTTCCATCTATACACAGAGGAGGGTAGTTTGTTTGTTTATTTTGTTTGCAACGTTAAGATCTCCCATACCACACCCACTCTTGTTGGGCTTTTGGTACCCCATAACACACCCACTCGTGTTGTGCTTTTGGTACCGTTGGAAATCCCTGGAGAGTACTGATGCACTGTGTTGATTTCATAATGTTTTGAAGCACAGTGGAGAAGTTATTCAATATTGAATATTTTTTCACTGAGATTTCATTTAGATCAAAACAAAAGATTATAAGAGAATTTGGGCATGCTCTTGAGTATTGTTGTGAAGCTCTCAATGATTAGGATTTAATGAAGGTGGTTTGGAATTTTTAAACCTAAGGTGTTGTTATATTGAATTTTGATTATTTTTTGTCATTGAATATTCAATTAAATTATAAAAAATCAGGTTGAAAAGAAAAATTACTTGGGTAACCAATTCACACTTGAACCAATAACACAAGCTACACTAGTACCTATTAAGGAAGTTAATCAATTAGTTAATTTTGTTATGTGTGTCCAATTGATATCCGTGGAAAGCTCTCAATGAGTAAGGGTGCACCAAGGTGGCTTGGAATGGTTTAGACTTTAGACCTATGGAGCAAAAGATATTGAAAATTGAATATTGTTGCCAAAAAAAATCAACAAAATCAATACTCGAATTTCTAAGGAAATTGGGGTGTGCACTTTTGGTATTTTTGGAAATGCTTTGATGAGTGGGATTTTTTGGAGTTGAAATTGAATCTTGTGTAATTCTTATGGTTGAAATTCAACTAAATTACAAAAACTAGTTTGAAAGCAGTAATTTTTTTTTCAAGTTTCTAATGTTACATCATTGGCTAGCATCCCAAGAAGTATTTAACACTAAATGGTGATAGCTTTTTAGTTGAATACAATAGGAAAAAAAATACTATGTGAAAAAATACTATAAACTAAAATTAGAGTCCAAATGTGGTGGAATTTTTGGGAAATTCGGCTATTTTCAAAAAACGGTAATATCGAAAGAATATTGTCTTTTTAATTTTAATTTCGCATTTTGGCGAAATTTCACACCAGGAAAAACGCAGTTTAGAAGCAGTAAATTAGTTGGGTAACGAGTTCACACCTGGGGCCCACGGCACAGGCCACACTATACCGGTACCGGCCTTAGGCGGTGAACGGAGATCCTGCGGCGAGCCAACCAACCGAGACCCTCGAACCCTCCCTTGTGTCCGTCGTTCTGTCGCTTGTCACTTCGTCGCCTTCGCGAGCAAGCGCTCTCGCTCGTGTCCCCTTCTCCTCTCGCCAGCATTTGTCCCAAGAGTTCCTTGTGCGCGCAATTAATTCGTTACTTGTTTTCATCTCAATTGAGTGCTCATGGGTTTCGGTAGGATTTGTGGGGGCGACGAGCGGGGGCGAGAGGAGATCGCAGTCACCTGTGCATGTTGCCCTGGTAAATGAAGGAAGAAAGTTGGTGGATAGTGGGGATTTACAGATTAGAGCACAATATGGCCTCCTCCATCGATGATGATGCCTTCTTCCTAGCTGATGCTACTGCGGTGACGACGACGGAGTGGGCTTGTGACAAGATCTGGGTAGGAGCAGAAGAAGAAGAAGAAGAAGAAGAAGAAGAAGAAGACGGATTTGCGGCACAAGGACGGAGGAGGAGGAGGAGGAGCAGTAGAGAAGCACTTGAAAGGAAGGGGGTTGGGAATAATGGGTTGAGGAGAGCGTGTACGATGTCGCTCTTTTTGTGGTTAGCTTTGGAGTGCGTTTTGTTGGGAGCAGCTGCAGGTTACAGACCGCTTAAGGATCGGGTGCTTCATTTCGACAATTCCTTATGGCTCGACGAGGTATTGCCTGTACGTGAACATGGTATCCTTCTCCTGTTTGCTTTGCTTTATTTGTTTGTTTGTTCCCTCTGTTTTTAGGATACTGAGATTGTTTTTACACCTCATGTTGTTTCATAGTTTTCTGCATTAGGTGACCTAAGGCTGAAGTCGAGTGCAATGATGGTTTTTTGTTCTTACAGGAGCTCTTCACTAACGTACATGGAGGACCAGTGGGGCCTTACAGCATGTTAAACATCACAGGCACATACAAGGGTGAGTGCTCTCCAATTCTTTCCCATGTGTTGCTGGTGACTTCAAAATAAATCTGTTACTAGAATTTCTGTTGAAACCCCCTTGTGTCTGTTGCTGAGGGAAATGACATTTGCTGGAATTGAAATAATGTGAACTTGAGGAACTGTTCTGGGAAGAAGCATACCTATTGTTATGTTTTCTCTCAACTGAAATGGGTTTCATATAATTCTCTGACCCATGAGTGTTTGTTGTGTGAAATGTTTTACTCCTTTCACTCACATTGCAAAGTGAGATACTCTAGGGTGCCATATTGGGGAGCATTTGTTAGCATTTCAAAACCCTTAAAAGCAAGTCTGGAAGCTGGGAGGAGTGTTGTAGAACTGATCTGGCATTTGGATTTTCTGAGAGCCATAAAGAGCCTTTATTCAAGCACTCTGGAAATTCTTCTCACTACATTTGATTCTCTCTCTTTTCTCAGGAACCTGGGGACTGCGGAACAGCAATCATCCTGGCAAATTTTTGGCTTTTAAGAAGACAACTGGAAACATAGTTTTTGAGCTCATAAGCTCAGCAACTGATTTGCATGGGATACACTATGTGCAGGTATTGAGTTGTGAATTGGTTTCCATCATTTCATTTGGCAAGGGCATTATTTCAGTGAAATGTGAGGTGTTAGTGTTGATGGATGAGTACTAGGGTTAAAGGATGCTGAGGGGTCTTGTCCAAGCAGGGGGAAGTTGTCCTGCGGGATGGAGTGTACATTACCGATGAAGATTTGCAGATGAAAATGGAAGGTGTATATGTTTGGCCGTTTCGTCAACTCCGCATGGTCTTGACCAGGTCAGTTTTCCTTCTTAGAGGTGGGTCCACTTGTAGGGTTACTTACGGGTTAGCTTGGGGGTAATCTCCAGTATTAGCGATCAAATCTGCCTATCTAACTTATTGTTTTTGATGCAGTGCAATAGACAGCAACATAAACAGGAGGGAGGACTTCATACAGTCAAGTCCCTATCATTTAGTAAGGAACACATGTGTTTGGATTCCAGCAAGCTCTTAAACCCACTGGCTAGAAAGTTCTATGGTGTGCTATGGAATCAAAGAAAGACAATGCACAGCATGCATGTATTTGACACTGTTACAGAGATTGGGAAGGATAATTAAGTAGGCGTGGTATTGGGAAAGGATCAGAGATGAAGCCTGAGCTCTGATGGTGTTATGTCTCTGTTTGTGTTTGGTTGCTACACAGCTAGGAATGCTGCAAGATTCCCCAGAGGACTATACTCGACACTTGAAGAAATCAAGTCAGTCTGTTTTTCCCTCCCCTTCTCTTCTCATATCAAAAGTGCAAAATGAGTCCCAAGTTGTTTATAATCCTTGCCATTGTTTTGGATCATAGGTGGTCACTGAGTTTGCATTTTGTCAGTTGCTTGGTCATATGACTTATTTGTCTAAAAATGTTGGTGATGGATGACCTGCTGTGTGTAATATGCACAGCAAGCATAGCCAAGTTGGGGAAAATTTGCAGAATTCAGTTGGTGACTCAAGTCTCAACAGTGTTGTCAGATGACAAATGTGAGCTCTTTGCCACTACCCTGTCTTCCTTTGCATCGTCCAATGAGGATGTTTCCCAAGTCCCTGCCAACCTCTTGACCTTTTTAATGAATGATCTGTGCAGCATGTCAAATTACCAGCCAGGTCTGTTATGTTTGTCTACTGTTCCTTTTGGTTGGTAGTATGGTCAAAGGTTCTGTAGGGAGGTCAATTTCAACTACAATTTATTGTCAAGCACAAACAGGAGGTGTGTTGCTAAGTTGTTTCACATGACCCTGTTTGTGATTACTCGACTACAAACACTAATTTCATTCTAAGAGCTTGGCCATGCCTAAAAGAAGGAATAATCTTTGTTGAAGGGTTTAAGGGGCTGCAAAAGGTGGGTACAAAAGAACCCACAAATTGAGCAAGCTACCCCTAAACCTAATCCTAAGCAGGGGTGTGAGGGCAGCAGCAAAGCATGACCAACAGATCTGTGAGATACAAGGGCGTGTGGAAGCCCCCATGATGGACAATGAGCAAGGCGAGTGCTTCTCATCGCTTGTTGTGAATGCCACATCTGTCAATGTTGAAGTTTATTATAACAAAGCTGTCAATTACACATTGATGGTTACTTTTGTATCCACCTTCTGCTCCTTATCACCACCTACTTTATGACTTGATATTTCTTCCAGTTGAGTCTTAGTAGCTGCTTTGAGCCAGGCATTCTACATATGGATGTGGGGAGAGCCTGCCCATATTTGAAGCTTGCAAAGTAGCCACAGAAAACCCCAGGGGGTAGGCTAGGGTTGGGGATCTGAGGTTGTTCTTCCAGCTGGTTTTGGTTGGCATCAATCATCTACTGTCTTTGAAAGATGAACTCCAGATTGCTGAAATGGCAGTATGGTATTGTAAGCACTGTATATTCTCCTTGACAGAGGATCGCTCAGATTTCATTTCTGCAGGTTCTCTTCTTGATACGGCAGATGGAGCACAGCAGTACACAATCAGTAACCCCTACAACCTGTTGCAGACCTCTAAATCACTTTGTTAGTTTGTATATCTTCATTGTGTGTTTTCTTGATTGCTATTCAGTGTTCTTTGGAATCACTGTTTGTGTTCCAAAATGTGAGAAGCCTGTTTTGTGGAATATGTCAGGAACTCTTTCTACAGGGCATAGTGTTCAAATCTTGTTTGATCAATCTGGCCAGTGTAATATTTCTAACTCTGCTCTCTTTGGGATGTTCAGGGAGCAGCCAAAGTGTCAATATTAATGATAGGGCAGCAAGCCATAATGGATGCATATTTGTGTCTTCTGCATCTCACGGCAGGGATTCTTGTTGGTATGCTCTCAGTGTATCTGTCATGTCTACCAAATTGCATCCTGTATTTGTTGCCATCTGTATATTGTCCTTTCCTATATGCAGTTCCTAGAGCTGTATGAAAGTGCTCTAGTTTTACCGTGAGCTCCCTTTTCGTAGCTTATGTTGTTGATATTCATGAACATTGTGTGTTATATATGTTGTGCACTGAACATCTCGGTTCATGATATGAGTTCTTCCTTTGGTAGGCAGTAATTGGGCTTCAGGGAGTAAGGCATAGAAGCCCAGCTACAGGTTAGGGTCCTGGTGGCCATGACCATAGAAGAGATGGCTTAAATAAGAATCGCTGGTTGTAGGTCAGGGCCAGGTCTCTGTAGCGTTGGGAGAGGACAGGCAATACACCCTTCAAGAAGGTGGTGGTGAATAGCCCATATAATTGGTCTTTCCATTTTTTTGCACTACACTAATGCCCACTGTCTGCCATCACGAGAGGTGTCTGTCTATCTTGAATTCTGTTCTCATTGCAGGTACAACAATGGTGGTCTGGTATAGTACTGATGAGAATGCATTGAGCCTCACAATAGACTTCACTCTGTGGTTTGGATGATGGCAGAATCACTGTTCAATGCCTTTGCTACGGTGGCATTTTTCAAGTTTGTAATCTTCTCTATCTTTGAGATGAGATACTTGCTTGCAATTTGGAAAGCACAAAGACCTGTGGCCTCTGGGGAGGGCTGGGAGACTATGCGTCGTGAACTCACTGTCCTTTACACCCGTTTCTGTAAGCTTAATAGTCTCCATTTTTGGCTAGGAGATTATCCTCTTATTTGAGTCTGAATTTATGGCATGCATGTTCTGAGAACCAAACCATTGGCTGTCAAACAACAATCCTTTTGTTGCAAGTTGATGTGATCTGAACTCCAAGCAATGAATTGACATTGGTCCTTGTGGTCACAGATTGTAACTACTAAACTGACTCCAATATAAGTATATGTATATTGTATTCAAAATGCCAATGCATAAATGGTCTGAAATGCAGATGGGTTTCTCCTTGGGGGCATACTGATCATGTATGAGCTGCACAATCTGTTGCGTTACATTTTACTGTTTTTTTACTCATTTTGGATACCACAAATAGTGGCAAGTGTGGTGCGGGATGCACGCAAGCCACTGCACCCACATTATATTGTGGGTGTCACATTAACACGCCTTGCCATACCCCTCTACACCTTTGGTTGCCCTAAAAACTTCATGGGTGTGGAGACCAACCTAGAATGGTGCATTGGCCTCACCACATTCTTAGCACTCCAGGCTGCCATTCTACTTCTCCAGCACTATTTGGGTGCCCGCTGTTTCATTCCACACCAGGTAAGCACTTACATCCCTCTCCAATCTTGTGAAAGAAACTATCTGAAGCATCAAAAGAGCACGCAATGTCCCCCTCATGGAAGTTGATGTCTATCGTATAAAGTAACTTCTGTTCTGTGACCTGTTTTGCATACTGTGCAGGAGGAAAAGGAAATAATTTTTAATCTTGGTTGACAGTGAGAAAGTAGTTATGAGCTTCTGGTAGTGGTGTGGACTGGGTGTGACAGATGCTACCAGAGAAGTACAGTTACTTCAGGAGGGTGCAGACATCAAGTTTGCAAATTGTGGGAGCTGATGAAACTACAGTGGTGGATTGTGTGATTTGCATGGCATCAGTGGACATGACTCAACAGTCCACTGAGTGCATGGTACAGAGTACAGACCACCTTTTGATTTTTTGTGATTGTCTCACACTTATTATGCTTGTTTGTTGAAGTTCATTTCACTTCAGATGAAATCTGTGGAGAGAAAATACTTCTACTCACTTTAAGCTGTGGAAGTTTGATACTGAAAAGGGTGGAGTGACAATCTGATGCAGGTAACTCCATGTGACCATTTCTTCCATGCGGGGTGTCTACAGCGATGGATGGACATAAAAATGGAATGTCCAACATGCCGTCGCCCACTCCCTCCTATGTAGGCCATGCAGACAACTTGTAATTTACTTAGCATTTAGTGAATTAGACAGAGTTAGCAGATGAAACAGGCATAGTTTTATGTGCAGGGGTGGTGGGAGTATGGCCCCTGATTGTTGCAATTGCTCAAGTTTCCATAAACTTGTTACTCTCCCTTGTCAACAGCCCTTGCTCTTCTGCTTTTTTCAGTTTCATACTTATTTTAAGTGGTTTTTAGTTCTGGGAAGCTCTTGGTGGTATTTAGTTTTTTTGTTGCATGTAGGATTTCCAATCCTCAATTCTCAGACCTTGCTTGAAGTTTACAAGTTGACTGAGGAAGAAAGGTAATTAACATTAAAAACCACTGAGTGTAGTCTATGGTTTCTCTCATTAGCCTGCAAGCTCCATTTGCAACAGCCTACAAAACCATGAAGTGTACACAGCTACAGCAAGCCCTGCAAAAAAGAACTTGCCTAACCCTATTATCTTTTTCAATTAGCTTGAAGCTTCCTGCAAAGATTTAGAGCTTCACTTTAGAATAGAACTGTGTTTTCAATATGTAGGTGGGCTTGGCACTTGGCAGAGTTGAAACTGAATCCTGTCAGTATTCAATTTAAGTTTGTGGTTGCAGAATTGGAAATTGTCAGCACATAGTTTTCAACTCTCTGAATGCTGAAACTTTCTGAATGCTCAAGGAAAGTATATTCTTCATTGATGAAACTTGCTGGAAGCTGGAAGGAAGTATGTGCTGATGCTTGATTGATTGTACACAAGGCAATGTGCAGTTTAGGGGTCTTTGCCTTTCTTACCATCATACCCTTAGGAGAGATTTCTGGGCAAACCTTCCTGATTGAAGGCTTGACTCAGGAAAATTTGGATGTTGGAGACATGGTGGATCTATGACAAGTAACTCTGATAGAAATAGCATCTTAGAAAGAAAGAGAACAAACAAAATCTAAGGCAAGCAGAAATTGTCACAAGCTAACATGACATCATCATTGTCATCTGTCAACTAAGTTTCAGTACAAAACTCTGAGCAACCAACCAAAGAAAGCACTGAAATCTCACTTCATCAGTTTTAAACTATTTTTCAAGAAAAAAATTGCTCTGAATTCAACTTTAACTCCATTGGTCCAAAATTTGCAAATGACAATGGCGCACTCCACTTTGTTAAGGAAAGCCCTTTGTCCAACAGTACCAGTGCAGCATGTTCAAATCCAAACAAACAAACAAGCAAAAAACAAACTACCTATCCACCTATTGTAATAGTTCTCATCTTCATGATTCTCATTCTCATGTTTTGGCTCTTGCAAGTGTTGTCATTCAATACATGCCTTCAAGATGGTGGCAACTGACTCCCAACATATGACTCTCGACAAACAACCATTGTACTTTGAGTCTTGCACATGTCCCAAACTTTGAGACATGAACTCAGGAAGGTTCTAAGAAAGGGCCTTTCTACAACAAAAAGCAATCCTCTGTTGGAAAAGCTCATGCAATAGTTGGAAGGAAAACAAATAGGCTGCCAGTCAGAAGCAAAATGCATTTGACAGACTGAATAGAACAATGTTACAGTCCCAATGTTGAAAGAAAACCAGGTTGGTTCTTCATAATCTTCCAGGTTTTCTTTCCCCTCTTCTTTGCTTTGAGTGCTCCAGCAATGGTTCCAATTGTGTACTCGACAGCAACAAATCAGACCTGCCTTTATAATTTATGAAAGCAATGCTCCTCCATCCTTAGAGCAAAACTTCTCAACAAATTAGAAGGGCCTGAGAACAAGAACAGTTGGTTCATGACAGATTATTAGCCAGACATTCCTCTTTGATAGACAAAACAATCTGAAACCCATTTGCCAGGTCAAACCACTCAAAGAACGCAAGGGTCAGATATTACTCATAGTTAAATGGGTTAACAAGGTTCACAGCTCATTCCAACTACATCACACCACTGTTGAGAGAACTTAGGGAAGCCCACACTGTGCTTCTATCAATACAGAGATGTGATGGAAAGGTGATAATTTCAGCCCCATCACACTACAGAAAGAGTGAACATGTTCACTGCATTAACTCCCATAATTATACAACTTATCTGGATCCATGGCGTCGACTTCCTCTGAATAGGCTCAATCTTAGGCGTTGGCTGAACGCATCCAGTCTGCTGCTATTTGCAGGTGAATTGCTCCCATCACTCTCAAGCTGTTCTTGGTCCTTTACTTCGGACTCCTTGATGTCCACATCATGGAGGGATGCAGCTATGGCTTCCATAACCATCTGAGAAACAGTAGATGCCATTTCAACAAGCTCCCTTTTGGTAGAGAAAATTCCTTGTAGAAGGAGACAATTACACATCTATATATGTATATATATGACTGGAAACAGCATGTGAAAATAGAAGTAGAGAGAAGTGCAAACAAAGGGATGGTTTGAAGGGAACTTACCCTTTCCTCATCATCAGGATTTGAAGGGAAGTCCGCAAACTTATCATCATTGCTAGGTGAAACTTGCCCTGAACTCCCAAGGCTTGCACCATTCGACAAACTTGCATCCCAACAATCAGCATGCCCATTGACACAATCGAATTTTGAACTACCAGCACTTTTGTCCTTCTCTGAACTATGTTCATGCTCTGAACTATCAGCATGCTTGTTCTTCTGATTTTCCTGCTGGAACGACAAATAGAAAAAAGCCAATATCAGGCAAGCAAAAAGAAATTCATCTGAAGTGCAATGTTTGTAGTGTTACAAAAGTGGGGCCCTGCCTGTGATGAGTCAGCAGTCCACAGTGAGGACAAATGAGTTACCTCTTTACCAGATGGTGACCCTTCAAGACCATCATTGTCAAAGTCACCATTTTGTATCAACTCTGCAAGATCCTCCTGTGGATCTGTGAGATTCACAGGTACCTGAGAAAAGAAAACAGATGATGAGGGCAAGTGGATTGCCAACTCCTAATGTGGTACCTTTGTGATACTCCTGAGCGCTTTGAAAGAGATCTGATGATTGCTAGAGACTCAAAGCCATGAGTACAGTTGAGTTTAAGGTCAAATCATGTCAAACTAAAGCTTGTTGACTGAAGCTTCATACATCACCTTGTTCACCAGGAAAGACTAATCATGCCTGACTGGCATGACATGCAATGCACCTCAAAGAATATGTTTCTTATCATCCCAAGATAGAACAAAGCAATGTCTTTTAGGAACCTCTAAAATGGAGAGGAGAGCAAAATAAATACTTACAACAGTTCTACTCATCTGCCACCGAGACCGAGTTTGAGTGAGGGCCTCCTCTGTTGATTCTGTGCCTTGACCTGCTTATCATATACCAGAACTTCAATCAAGCCTTGTGGCAGTGATGACTATGTGGCAGGTGCTCTTTATGTGCAGAGTAGTACAAACCTAAATACAGAAATCGACACCTACAATAAACTTTGCCAACATTCCTTTTGGAGCAAGAGCCACATGAAAATCTGTGCTGACTCGAAGCATGAACATTCTGACAGAACTAGAGTACCATCAGAGGAGGGCCCATCTGCTGACAAAGACCCAGTGCACATATTTGGTTGAGGTGGGCGCACTGCCCCCATGATCGCATATAGTACATCCTGCATCAGTGAAAGGTCAAAGAAACCCATGTTTCAGCTTCTGCATTTTTTCAGCTTTACAAAACATTGTTTGCTTTAGCATCCCAGCACACAAATCCAACTGCATAGAGGCTTACACAGAGTGAAGAAGCAAAACACAGCAAGCAGAAATCTCCAAGAAACTTAGTAGACAACAGTCATACCTCATCAATATCACTACCTAAATCTAAGCTGTCATCAAAGTAAACATGTTCGGGAATAGTCTCCACAGTCATTGGTTCATCTGGAGGGCGCAGCACGTTGTAGAAGAAAATGGTGATGGAGTCATAGTAAAACTGTGGACGGGGAGAGTTGTGATCACCCTCAAACTTGATGATGTTCTTATCACCCTGGACCAGCAACAACCAGCACAAGAATGTGAAGTCAGAGAGGCATTGGATGACTATGTAACGAAGAGCTGCTTAGACAATAATCATCATTGCTAACTGCAGAGATGGGACAGTTGCCTGTGGTTGCTTGTCATGTTACATGAAAGGATAGCAGGCACCACCACTGAAGGACATTATTAGAACCGGTGATGACTTCTATTGCAAGTTTTCTCAGCAGAATGAGGACAGAATTGGTAGCTTACAGCATAAGACTTGTAGATGAGATCTGAGTGATGTGGTTGTATGAAGATGTCCTCTGTCCCATGTCCAATCAGAGCAGGAATGAATGAGTTTGCTGCCATCTGAACAAAAAACAACACATTCAATATAAACTGTATCATACGACAACATGCCTGAACTAGAGTAAATATCTAGTTTTGGTTGCTGGTCTGCTGCACAAAAGCAATTTAACTTCAGCTAACAACTGAGAACAAGTTTTAGAAGTAAGCAAAGAAGGAATGTGGAAAATCTCCCATTGATGTGACTGAAGAAACAACCTGCACTGAATCAAGGTCCATGATATCAAATTGAGCTCTCTTTTGTATCAACTTCCGCATATACTGGACTGCCACCTTTACCTGTTGTTTCCAAAACCCAATGAGTTGATACAAGTGATTAACTAGACTAGACACAGTTCTTGATCCCCAACACCACTGCAGGAAGTCATTAAAGAAAATTCATAAAGTCAATGTAGAGCTCATGAGCCATGTTACAGTTCAACCAATGTTAGTTGCAGGGAACTTCCAAAACCCCTTTTGATTCACCTTGTCCTGTGTGCACGGCATGAACATGACTGTGAGTTTCAGAGGTGGGATATACCGTGAACTTTGGGAGGCGAATCTTGTAGACATCCACAAGTTCCATCATGAGGTCATTGAGATTTGAAAAAGGGCTGTCCAGTACCATGCCTGCTATGGAATGGTCTTGAGCTCCATACCTAAGACTGCCACCACCACCAGTTTGACAGAGAGGACCACATATTTCAAACTTCATCATCTGTGGATCATCGCACACAATGAGCAGCCTGACATAAGAAAACTACAGACAGAAGTTGCTGACAGCTTTGCATAAACCACTAGGAGCAAAACAGTTCATTTTGATACACCAAGGACACCATGAAACTTGCCTGGTAACCGCACCCATGGAACGACCCCATAAGCCAATCCGTGAGATTAGCTTTTGAGTCCGCAGATAATTTACTGCTGCCTGCAAATCATCCATCTTCACAGACAAAACACACACACAAAATCAACTGCTTGCTCTCAAAACTAGAAAGAGAAAGTGTGCTGTCAGTTTAAAATGTTACCTACAAAGAACATATATTTCTGCAAGATATGGTGAACAGAATTATCTTGGCAATATCAATATCTTCATCACTCACAAGTGAGCCTAGCAAACTCCCAAAGTGACATTCATGATACCCATCAGCTTTAAGAAAAAAATACACCTCACAGCAACATTTTGAGAATGTCATTGTCCAGGCATGTTACATGTAAGAGGTTGGAATGGTACCTCATTCCAACCCAGGCTTACATAGTTGCCATCAGAGAGACCAGAGCCTGAAAAGTCTAGTGTAAACACAGTTATGTTGGAGGGGAGTAAAATGATGGCTGCTTCATTAGCATCTGCACGACAACCACTGCAATCATCCATGCATATGCACAAACAATTAACAAGAATACTCTTCTGCTGTCCATACAAGTCAGGCAGTATTGGCAAGTGCATTTGCTGACAGGTTGTGAGAAACACATCAGTATGGACAAAAAAATCCAGGATCCAATCAGAATGTTCTCTACTGACTGAAAACTTTACCTGTTGCCATGGCAGTAGATCACACAGGGGAGGGGCAAGTCCTCTGAAATTGTATGTGGCATGTAGTGACTGCATTGCAGTACATGGCCTCTGCCATTGATCACCTGCAATCATGCCACATACCAGCAGTGAGCCCTATTAGGTGGGTCGGGATAACAATGGTTGTTACAGCCTGGACTGTTTGGAGTTCTAGGCTTCTCTCCAGAACTGCTGGGTTCTGCATATTTTCTGGAGGGTGCTTCCCTGAACAAAAGAAAACTTGCTAGTGTGCATAGACATGAATAAAATCCATCCTCTCGATTTAGAAACTTGCCTGCAGATCCTTGCGCACATATTTTTTCCCCTTCAGCAAAAACTCCTGCTCCAGCAGATCACTCGAAGGACTGTAGTTGGCTCTGCAATATCATCACAACCCCATATATTCAATTCGGAAAATGCATCAGGATTGCAAACATCCCCATGAATGCAGAGACAGACTCAACAAAACAAAGTGCCAAGTTATTCCATTTTCAAATCCCCAATATTTGTAGATGATTTGGAAGCTAGATACTGCAGAAGAAGCCAAGAATCCTACTAATATGTTACAAAGGGCAACCTAGATTGATTCCCTCAAGTCTCGTGGAGAAAAGAAAAGCAAGACAAAAAGGGATGCAGTGATCATAGAGATAATAAACAAGAGAATCAATGAGGGAAATGATAGAGGCACTAGGAACAAGAAACAAATCAAGGAATGGTAGAATGTCTGTCAAAAATCAGGGGGTGTATCTCCCTCTTCCCTTGGGAGTATTGTTGGCTTTATAGACTGGATATTTCTGGGAGTCACAGAGATGGGCATTTTAGAGTGACCCCTAAAACAACTAGGGTTTCCACAACAAGTAACACCTTGCGTGCACATGCCAGGTTTGAATACACCAACCATCCCCTGCAAGATAGCAATAAGTCCTGAGCATGATGAGGCTTGATGAAAGACCCAGATGAACTAGAGGTAACAACACACCTGGGAGGCCGTATCACAAAGTTGACCAACTGCTCCATCATCTTGCCCCAGTAAACCATTCACAAACCCAAAGCCGTCACTTCTGGCTCCTCTTTCCAGATGATGCTACCTTGAATTGCAAAACATCAATTTTGAATCGCCCCTAGTGAGGTTGTAAATGCTCTACTCATACACTCCATTTCTCCATCTTCTAGTCCTTGATATATGAAACCGATTGATTACAAGGAAGCATCTCTGGGTGGGTAGCAATTAGGAACAATGACAACTTTCCACCCCACTGGCCCTTGGTACAACAATCTCACATCACAAACCAACCACAGCCGCACCCTTCCAAGACTAACCTGAAGAGTATCTGAGACTGCGGCGACAGTGGCACTTGCTCCTTAAGCAAGACCGTACTTTAGAGATGAATTTCTCAGTCTATCTTTGCCGCCCAAATCTTCTAACCCTAGCTCTACTTTCTGTGAGCTCCTTCTTTTCCTAGGAGTGGGTATCCTTCCTTAGCAAGACGTGCAGGGGGAGAACCACAGCATCAAGGGCTTCTGTTGTGAAGCTCACCTGTTCTCTCTCCTGTGTATTTTCCCCTCTTCCCCCCCCCACCTTTGGTTTACCGCTCCTTCACCGCACCAACTTTCTAAACTTCCTGGGTTTTGAAGAGCACGCATCTGTGGAAGAAGAAGCAGCAGAAGCAGAAGAGTGAAAGAAACGAAACCTCACATTCCCACGCCACACACGAAGACGCCCAAAACCCGCAAACGCAATACTAGTGGGATCCATTAGGGTTTACATTCTCCGCTTCCCTCCGATCCTCCACCTTCTATCTCCTATCAAAAGAAAATGTATTTCCCGGGCCTTTCAATAATACCCACATTCGAAATCCCTCTTTTTTCCAGAAACCAGCCTATCACACTAGAGAAGAAGAAGAAGAAGAAGAAGCGTAGGCGCACACACTTGTAGTCGCATAGAGCTGCTGTCGACATCCCCTGGGTCCTTCTTTCTCATTTCTTTTTTTGGAGTTGCGGGAACCTCTCGCCTCCGCCTCTGAACCGTTTTGGGTCGTTTCCGTTCTTGTCGCAGAAGCAAGAACGGCAGGAAAGAAGCTCTGAGAGGCAAAGCTCTCTGCGGACGTCGTGGAGTGTGCAGAACACGGAACCTTGGAGACGACAGAGGCAAACCCACCCACGGAGCAACAGCAAACGTTGGAGTGCGCGAAAAACAAAGGACAAAAAAGCAGCAGCGGAGCTGCAGAGGCGAGCAGGGGGTAGCCTTTTTTTTTGGCTAAAAGAAATTTCAAAATGGCTTGAAATATGTGAATTTTTTCGGTTATCTGTCGCCACATTTCTATTGTTTCTAAAAAGTACTCGCCAAAAATAGTCCTCCTAGTTTGTAGCAAGTAGCCAAAAATGAGAAGGAATCTAAATTCTTTTACTTGCATATCCTGTTTATAACCAAATTTGGCTAAACTTTATTATGGATAATCGCCAGTTCAGCTACATTACAAATATGGGGAAAAAAAAACCCCCAGGGCATGGTGGGTGTTCGTTCCCGACCGGTCATGACCGGTCAATACTTCCCGGGATTTCCAGTCACATTCGCCGCACATAAAGGAAGGAAGGAAAAGATAAATCTCGGTTTCATAAATTACCTCCCGCGAGAATAACCGCGCTTACTTACCCTTACCTACGTTCATGTACCACGTTCATATATCTACTGAACACCGACATGCTTGCCGACAAGATTGACAGGTAAAAACAAAAGGAAGGGGAAACCCAACCCCCCCCCCCCGAAAGTAAAATAAAATGAGCTTTTTCTTTTTCTTTTTCTTTTTCTTTTTTCTTTTTTTTCCTCCTCGTTTCCAGGGTTTTATTTTTTCAAATTCCTGAAGTAGGTCCTGGTAAGGATTCTCGGCATTAATTAGCATTAAATGGCGACAGTCCTAGTTGAGCTGCAGCATTATTACCAAAATGCTGCTAAAAGTGGCGACTTCAGAAGTGCCTAGGTCTCCATGTGGCTAATTTAATTATTTTCATTTCAAAAATTGGCGAAATAAATCCCTGAAAATATCAAAAAAATTCATGTTTGTTTCGTTTTATGAATTTCTTTTTGCCAACTTGCGAAATTTCGCTAGGAAAAAAAACATTTCTCACTTCATATAGACTAAATTCAAGTGGTAGGTACAGCCCAAGGCCATGGGCTTTATTAGAATAAGGGCCTGCGTGAGACCAAGCCAAGTGCAAGGCCCTATTCCATTCAACCCCACGGCCAAGGGCTTTTACTGCACTGCCTGGATTTTTAGCTCCAGGTATTACCAGCCTGAATCTATTTCTAAAACGTGAAAACATCTCAGCTCTGCTTTAAGTAGGAAAAGGACCCGTAATCGGGCCCTTCTCCTATACATAAGGACTGCAACTACATGATGGTGTGGCAGCTACAAAACTGAAGGAAGCTTGCAGACCTTCTACCAGTACAAAGTTAACTACTTTAACTTTTTTTTTTCAAATTCGGGTTGTGACGACCTTTAAGTTAACTATTTTTTTTCATCCTCGGGTTGTGACAACCTCTAAGTTAATTATTTTTTTTCATCATCGGGTTGTGACAACCTCTATATTAACTATTTTTTTTCATCCTCGGGTTGTGACAACCTCTAAGTTAACTAGCTTCGGCAGAGGATCAATATGGCGCACCCCTAGTCACCACTTAGTGTAGTTAGTGACGTTTTAGTGCCAAAAAATTTTTAGTGGTAGAAGGTTTGCAAGGGTTGCCAATAGAAATTCTTCAAACCTTCTACCAATACAATAGTTAACTATTTTTTTTCATCCTCGGGTTGTGACAACTGCTAAGTTAACTTTTTTTTTTCATCTTCGGGTTGTTACAACCTTTAAATTAATTTTTTTTTTTCATCCTCGAGTTGTGACAACCTCTAAGTTAACTATTTTTTTTCATCCTCGGGTTGTGACAACCTCGGATCACCACTTAGTGTAGTTAGTGGCGTTTTAGTGCCAAAAAAATTTAATGGTAAAAGGTATGGAAGCTTGTGATCTTCCTAAAGCTCATGTAAAGGGTATGCAAACATTATGAAAATTGTAAAGCTCACATATGAAATGGATGAAATTTTTCGTCCCATAACATGGTTTGAGTGACCCAACAGTCACCGGTGCACTAGTTCAGGATGAGGCTGTTCAAGCCGTTTTGAGAATGAACCAAAAACACATCCTCTTTCCCATGCCCAGGGATTTTTTAGCCCCTTCTCTGTCTCAAAATTTTTCCCTCCTACCTCCCTCACCTCATTTTCCATTCACTTCATCTCCAGAGGTGGGGAGAGCTTTCAAGCTTGAATAACATAGAGCTTTGAGGAGACGTGAGACACAAGGCTTGAAAAAGATGGAGAGCTCAACTTTGAAGGATTGTGGAGAGGTGGAAAGGAGAAAGCAACAAGAGCGCTTCATCCAAAATGCAGAAACCCAAAAAAAAAAGGGGTAAGCTCCCTCCATTCTAAATTACATCCCAAGCATTCCCTACGTTCCTTAGAATTTCTATGATGTTTGTCAACTTTCGCGCCCATGCATGTCGTTCATGCGCACTCACATAATAGCATTTGCAAGGTGAATGCATGTTACAATGTATATGAAAATTTGTCATAGTTTGACATTTTTAGCATCTTTTTAGTTTCATGCATCATGGTGGGATTTGGAAAATAATTTTAATTCAAATTTTGTAATAGATGATGGTTTGTATGTTCCAATCTAACATCATGTTGGGAAATCAATGCACATATGAATAATATAATAGTCCAACAAAGTATTATTTTGATTTGCAGAAACTTGTCACATTTATGCAATTCCAACAAAAGGATTAAAAAGTACTACATTTAATGAATTTTTTTCATGAAATTTACACATACATAAAAAAAACTATTAAAAAAAATCTTTCTTGTCAAAGTTTTCAATTTTTTTTAAAGTTATGGAATTTAGATCAAATAAGTTTCAAATTTTCATTAGTACATCATGGTATGATGATGTTAATGATTATGATTTTTTTAAGTTGATTTTTTTTCTTCCGTTGAGATTTACTTGGGTTAAGTGTTAATTTAATCCTTTGAAAAAAATTTGATGAAAATTTGAATTTTTGAAAAAATAGAAAACTATTGTCAAATAAGGGTTTTTCATAAAACTTTATTATATTATTTTTGTACATTTACACAAATGCATAACATTGTTTCAATTTCATATTCATGATTCTTGTGGTTTATTTTAATTTTGAAGCCCAAATCACTTATATGTGAGATCTTTAAAATAATTCAAAGTGAATGAAATCTTATGTGTTGCTACTTTTAATATTATATGTAGTTCCAAGTTTCCTTCAAATTATGTACATCATAATGTGCATTCATTTCACTACACTTTTTACTACATTTGTTTACATTGCAATAAACATTGCTTCTGTTTTACATTGCAAGAATTGTTAACTCCATCTTTGTAATGTAATGGAATCAATTTTTGGGATTTTTGGAAACAACAATGAAATCAACTTTAAAATGGAGTAGGAAAAAAACTATAAGTCGAAAAAATCCTTGCATTTTTACATAATTTGTCATAATTTATTTTTGCAATTTCAAAATCACATAATCAGGTTCTTTAAGTTCTATACATATACCTAAAATATTAATTTCTATAGGTTCTTCACAACCAAATGATGATGTACTGGAACCAACATGAAAAAAGCAAAAAAGTAAAAAACTCATCAAGAATTTTGAACCAAATGTCAAAATCCAAGTTAGGAAGCCACTCTAGCCCAATTGGGAGCATCACAAGATCATTGCTCTTGTTGTAGCAAAGAGAAAGGAACACATGGCCAACATAGAACAAGTTGATGGTTGTGATCAATTTGAGACTATTGTGACCAAGTGGAAAAATGTTTCTAAAATTGTCATGAAATGGGTTGCTCTTTGCACCTCAAGAACGATCCAACATGCAAAGACAAGTGGTGTACCATCACTAATGATTTCAAGAAGATTACAATTTCATGGTGTGCATGGGGAACAACTAGTATTATTAGAAAATGGGAGTTTGGGAAAGAATCATTGCCCATTTTCTTTGAAACTTTGGACAAAGGTTGTATGACATGATATATGAATTCCAAGGTAGTAGACCCATCTTTGACCACCACACAATGAAGGATATGATGGATGCAAGAAATGGCAATTCTAACCATGTTAGCCATACCCCAAACGAATCCATTGAAATCAATGATGATTATATAATAGTTGTAGAAGTTGGAGCAAATTGTGACAATCTACCAATAGACAAAGTCTATGCCACCAAAATTGGTGACACCTAGTTGTATGAACAACCCTAAACCACATTTGTTTTAGCTCACCATTTTACTTTTGTATAAGTTTTCATGATGGCACATACCTCACCTAGCAATCCAAGGAATGTGATAGATAACACAATGATTCTAGGAAATATTATCCCTCTACAAGTCCTCAATATTATTCCCTCAACCTCAACTTTTATCAACAAAGTAGGTTGTAATAAGAAGGGGCCAATAACTTTAGTGCAATTCATGAGAAATATAACATGTAAAAACATTAGGCTAGAATACAACACTCAATTCAAATTTGTAAAAAAACTCCTTGAAAGTGTTTTTAAAATGCCAAAAGCATTATTTATGACATAGTGGCCCCTCTTGTGTTTTTTGTTGTAAAGTAGCTTGAGAATAATGTGGTGGCCATCTTCTTTGTAAGGGGTCATGATCCAATTAGTAAATGGATACACTTTGTCTCCCATAAGTAGGGTGGAGTTCCATCTCTTCATCCCTTACTTGGATCAAACAATGCATGGTATTGAGCTTGTTGATACAATCTATACCTTCTTCAAACTCGTGAATCATTCACACTCTTCAACAAACCAATGCAAATGTTCGTGAATATCTTGTTGGAGTCCACCACAACTTGGGCAACCATGGAATAGCCCCAAACTTATGATAGTAGTACTATTCAAAGTATGGGATATAAAGTTTAGAAATAAGTAAATCAGTGCCTTTAATATTTCTTTACATGTTGGGCAAACCACACAACATTTTAAAAAATTCCATCACCTTCTACATTTCAGGTCCATCTAGCTAAAATATCAACTTCTTGAAAGCAAGATTTGTTGCAATAACAAATTCATGGAGAATCAAATATACAATGGATTTCCCAATTGCAAACAATTTGTTACATATCAAAAAATCATAACCATGAGTAAGCTTGTAGATGGCACAATAAACATGGATTTCAAGATGGATGGATTTGTGGTATTTTGTATTTTGCTTCATGAAAGTTGAAATATGTTAACAATCCCAAAGAGGGTGGATTTTGACATTATGAAAATTTCCACCCATCGGTCGTCCTCATATTCTATGAACAAAAATCTTGAAACCCATGTTGTATTTCATGGTTTCACCTAGTACCTTAATTCTTGAGACAAATTTCCATAAAAAATTGTCAAATTATTTTCATGAAATGTAGCTATAGAAAATATAAATTCAACAATTCCCATGGCTATGGATGCATTTGTGATTAAATTTAAATCTTGGACAAGGAAATTGTAAATGTGATCCACAAGTTGGAACAACATCATGAAACCTAGAGTGAACATTGTTTAAAAAAACACTTCATCCATGAACTACATAAATGAAATATGAAAAAAATAAAAAATGTTTTAAGAAACTTATTTGGATTTGGCTAGGAAGATAATGTTGATGTTGATGTAGTTAAAAACAACACGACATCAACATGTGCAAAAAGATGAACATGTACATTATGTTGCTATGTAGTTTACTAAAGCATTGTCAATTAAAGTCATATTTCCCACAATTGTTGCAATTCTAAAAAAAAATGTCCACAATGCAAAATAATAAAAAACCTTAAGCGAACAAGAAAATGAAATGAAAGAAAAAAACAAAAGGTGCATGCGCATATTAATGTAAAGGTGTAGTTGGAGAATCGATGAAGTTCCATGAGCTCTGCATGGCAAGAAATTGTGAACGTTCAGGAAGCTATGAAGGCAAAAAAACTCTAAAAAGCTTCATAAGCTTTAAGGGCAAGAAACTATGAAAGCTCGAGAAGCTTTAAAGGCAAGAAACTAGGAAAGCTTTGGAAGCTCTAAGGGCAAGAAACTATGAAGCTCTAATAGCTTTGAAGGGGCAAGAAATTGTGAAAGCTTTGGAAGCTTGAAGCGCAAGAAATTATGAAGCTCCGCAAGCTCGGAAATAGAAAACAATGAAATAATGAAGAGAGAGGACATTGAGAGGAAAGTGAACATGGGATGAAAAACTTGGAATGCCGAAAGGGAATGGCTGAAAATGGAATGTCCGGAATTACATTTGTACCACTATGTTATCATGACTTTATGTGTGAATCATTAAACCTAGAGATAGGAATAACTTAACATTGCCATGATGTGTGAATGTACTTTTGTGCTAGCTAGGACTGACTTTTAATTAGCACTATTCTAAATGTTTTGTGAAAGGTGCCTTAATAATTAGTTCATGAATGTGCTCACAACTTTTTCTTTTCTTAAAGCAGCCATATTGGTTGGTCCATTATTAAAGTTTTTGGAACATTGGGCATGACCCAATATCAGCACCTTTTTGAACCCTTAGTTGTTGCAATATAGAAAGCTGTTCAAGTTTACCTTTTCAGTTTATATACATGAGAGCTAAATGTTGGGCAAACCATATGGAATAAATCCAAGGTGCTATTGGGAACACTTTGGAAACTTGATGTGAACCCCAATGGGAACACATTGAACAAGGGGAAAAAACATGCATAAGCCCAAAATTATTATTATTATTATTATTTTGCATACTTGAGACATGTTCCAAAAGCTTTCTCATTGGTTACATGAAATTTTTATTTCTATTTGTCCCAAGTGATGGAACATAGAAGCCTTTTTGGCTTTTATCAACTCCAAAACATTTCACAGACTATTCTTTAAAATTTATCCAAAATCTATGGTTTATGATCAACAATGTAATGGTGTAATTATTATATTTCACAATTATCATAATTAGTTCTAACTATATCACTTTTTTCTCATTACTATCTCACTCCTTTCCATTACCCACTTACATGGATATGGATGTTATTAGAAAATCAAATTTGACATAAACATCTCAAAACATCCAAAGGAAATAAAAAGGGGAGAGGGAGGGTGAAAGGAAATTTTGCTTGATTTGGAACCTTCTTCAAGGATCACACTCATGATCATAAAATTAAATTTAAAGATTAATTAAAATATTATAATACATTTCATAAAAAAATTTAAATATGTGAAATTAAAAAATTATACTGATAAAAATCATTACAACTATCTCTTTTGTAAAATGGCTTTAAATAATTAATTAAAAAAAATCATTGTAGATGTTGTAAAATAATAATCTATCTATTTTATTCCTTTATTTCTTTACGCTATATAAATCATACATAAAAATGATGAAAATAAAAAAAATAATGCAAGTGATATCATTATTTTCTGGATGATTGCCACTTTGGCTACATCACAAAATCTTTACAAGAAACCCTTCTAAAGAGTATATTTGTTAAAAGGTGTTACTAAGGATGGTTGCCAATAATTAACCCCAATTAGTGTAAAGGTATTTATGAAAATACACTTATCATCCATCCCATGACCCTTTGTGATTGGTTAAGATTTTGTTTTTTTCTTTGTGTACTAAAGATTTATAATGGAAGGCTCATCCATTATCTGACAGAATATCGTGGATTGGATTGGTGGCGCAAATCCAACCGCAAATCTGAAGGGATCACAGGTTCTAAACACCCCTCATTGGGGATGAAACCTGGCGTGATTCCGGCGGGAAGAAACTGAGGTGTCAAAAAGAAGGGTGACATGGTTTGGGACATGGAGCTCGTGTTTGCACTTTTGTAGTGTATTTTGGTCATCTCTCCCGATTTTCCGTGTTTAGTCGGAAACCATGAAGTTTTGGTCCGGATATGGCGATGGCGACGAGCTTGGCATCCTCGACATATAACGGTTCTTGTAGTCTTCAGGGGACGAGATGGTTGCGCCGCGATGTGTCTCCCTGCGTTCTGTTCCCTTTCTTACCTTCCTTGCGCCTACCTGGACACAGAACCTCTGGTTTCCTTACATCAAAGACATCATGCAAGAGGACACCAGCACTGGGTCCACCGTCTCCAAGGAGATTACAGTATTCCGAACACGGAAATTGCAAGTACTCTCAACCACAATATCCTAGTCACGCTTATTCCGAAACTCCTTAGAGAATTCAGTCGCACACCACAAGCATGGCTCCAACCTCGTGGAGAACACTGCAACCGTCCAAGAAAACTCAAAGGACAATAAGACATTGGAACATTCTTATCTGGTTACTGATTAGGAATGGTTGTAAGCAACAACTGTATATGGAATGTGCTTGGAACCGTCTGGTTTAGCATCACTGAAGACAGGCCTTGAATCTAATATCCTTCCTGGGAAAAGAATGTTGATTACCGAGTAAGATGACGAGGGTTCTCAGAAAGTTCTATAGGTCTGTAGTGAAGATTCATGTCGAGTGATGGGCGTGGAAGGTGCGTATGTCATCTGGAACTCTTGGTCTCATCGTTGTCACAAGCTGACTATCGTAAGTGCATCGTCCGAACCTTATCCAGATTATTGTCATACTCTTTCTGCGAAGGACGTTGGACTCAAAACTTAGCTTGCAGGTAGATTTGGAGCATACTTCAAAGTCGTGTTGAGCTCGGAATGGTCA
This sequence comes from Sphagnum contortum, assembly GCA_963920785.1. Taxonomy (NCBI): domain Eukaryota; kingdom Viridiplantae; phylum Streptophyta; class Sphagnopsida; order Sphagnales; family Sphagnaceae; genus Sphagnum; species Sphagnum contortum. Next base: position 19,144,338 of record OY987279.1, on the reverse strand, counting down.
ACCATAATGTTCACATATATTTTCCTCTTGCTATCATTGGCTTTGCTCTGAAAGGTCTATGGCTTCCTCCATGGCTCTCTTTGATCTTCTATAAGCTTCTCTGTGGCTATTTATTGTAATTGCTTCCTCTCACATGCTTTTGTTCTGACTGGGAGAAAAATGTTCAACTGTGCAGTGTGCAGAGCTGAAGCCAGTAGAATGCCTAAAGATGCTTTCTCTCTCCAGGAATCACAAGCCAGAGATATTCTTAAGCAGGTAAGAATTCGTTCTTGCAAAGATTCAAGTATCCAGAACTTTTCACTCTCCACAGCCCAAAGTTTAAGGATTGCTATTTCAACAAGAAACTAACAAGAGAGCTGAGTCTTGTGGAGGTATGAAGTGATGTGACCCAATATAGGTATGGAGATGGGCAACACTAGGAAGAAGCTCTGAGACAGATTTTTGATATAGCCAGGTATTTCAAGTGATAAAAGAAGTTGTTTCTCACCTTTCTGGACAGATTTTGTGTTTGCACTGCGATCTAAATGCATTTTTCAAACTGCCTTTACAGAATCTCTTGCAGTTGTTGACATGTTCTGGAATTCCAGTGAGGAATTTCTCTGCAATATTTCTCATAGATATGAAGGTCTAGTGCAGACCTGGTAGCACATGTAGGTTACACCTCTTGATAGGAACATGCCAAAGAGGAGGTTCTTTCTCAGCTTCTGTTCAGAACAGACCTGAATTGGATCACAGCAACCCTTCTGGGAAAGCTTCTCACAGTATAGAAATTGATGCTTTTGCTTTTTCATGAGCAGGATGGTGGCATTTCCTGATGTTATGCTCCTAGACTTCAATTTATTTGTGAAGAGTATGCTCTTCTCTCCCACCTTCTAAAAGATGGTCCTTTGGAGCCATGTCATCATGAGCATCAATGTTGGAAAATGAGGAAGGTTTAAAGAGTTTAATCAGCTGTTCAGGATGAGCCCTGTTGACCTAGCTAATAGTTGTGTGATTTTGCCACTGAAGATCCAGAAATTAAACCTCTCATATGTCAGTCTCATATTGTATCTAATCAGGCTGATCATATTTGGCAATATCATTCACGTCAATCAGAATCCTCCAAGGTATCTTCGCCCTTAAGATCCTGAATTTGTTTACAGAGTTAGGCCTTACAGTAAGGTTTGAGCATGTGTTTGCAATATTTGGTTCACAATGATGCAGGCAAAGTTTCAATCCTTTTTGGGGGCCTGGAGTTGCTGTGGAAATTGGTTGCCAATATGTTGTCGCCCAAAAATTGTGTTGTTCATTTAACTCAAAGCAATAATTTTAGGAAACAAATAAAACATTAAAATGCAGGCATTCTCATGTTGGAGGCTTCCAATTCAACATCCTGTTCAAGAGGTTATTGATGAAGTTTCTTGAGCTTTCCAGCTGGAGCTTGACTTGTTACGAACATTTGTTTTCTTACATAAAAAACATTCACATTCTTGCCATGTGAAGCTGCATGAATGTTTTTTTTTTGGCTTGAATTCTATTTTCCATTTCCCAGAGAAGTGTCCGCCAAACCCTACCTACTTCAAACAAGCATTTCTCAAGAAAAGAGATGCAAATTTTTTTGATGGAGAAGATTGGGACACACTTGGATTCTGGGATTCTTCCCAGAATTCTGCCATGACAATTCTCCTTTGATCTAAGCTTCACATGGTATGGTCAAACATAAACACATGATTCCTGATAGGCAACTTTCATCATGCCATTTGAAACAGGTTCCTACACTCTAAGGTAGCATCCTAAAATTCTTAGAAGTCAGTTGTATACTCTCTCTAATGTGAACCCAAAATAGCAACTTTCCAAGACGCTGCAGGAATTTTCTCTGGAGCATCAACACACTGACTTGGTACATCCTCTTGCATGCTCTCTTGTGCAGTTTTTTGTGTAGCTTGAAAATGGTCAAGAGAAGCCTGAACCCTCTTTGCAACATCAGTATGACCCAAAAGTAGGAGAGCCATTAACAACCTCTTAACCTCCTCTAGCAGTCGTTGACTTGAGGCCATTCCACGTACATGCTCCACAAGAGCTAACTCCTCCCCTGGGCTGCAAATGTCCACATCCCATTTAACAAAATAATGCTACTCAAACTGAACTATACATTAGGTGCAGTTTTGAACACCATGTACACCTGTATCTGCCAGCTTGGTAGCAAGTGTAAACAAATTGCTACTGGCAGAAACGTCTTTGGGTCATTCCAGCAGGTCTCTCTTTATGTCAATTCACTTACACATCACAATAAAACCAGGAAAGAATCAGTGACTTACTGTGATATTTTACCAAACCTTTCATGAATAAAGCAGGACTACATTTGACTGGAATTTCTAGTTACCTTTATTAGGTACCTTGTTTGAGACAATGGTCCCCCTTGATTGGCACTTGATAGGAGGAACTCTGAGATCTAGAAGAAAGGCCAAGAGAATATAACCCAAGAAATCAAGTACTCATGAATGCTAATTGTTGTATCAGGAGAAGACTGCCAAAAAAAAAAAAAATTATTTTTACCTGCCAGCACGGATTCTGCCTCCTCGAGACCTTTGCTTTGTTTGTGATTTTGCACTGCGCTTCCCTCCTCTCCGTGACTCTGTTGTCAAGCTGCTTGGAGACATTGTTCTGCAGCAAAATATTCAATTCCAGCCAAATCTAAGACACAGCAGAGTGTTCCATTTTCAGGCAGGACTCAGCACTCTCAAACAGTGCTCTTCCTCCTTCACAGTTGAGCTCTTTCTACACTACTATTAGTGGTTATTAGTTGGAAAAATTTATCTGCATGCAAGGCAAGCCTCCAATATCATTGGGACAAGTCCTTTCAACGTTGTTATCTATATATCATGCACACCACAAATAAAGTTCATATTGATCTGTAATTAGACAAGCAAATTGATGGAGTCCCAGGAGTTACCCCCGAGTGTAAGCACTCATGCTGCTGAGATGGCTACTGGTCTCTGATGCACTATCATCTTCAGGTGGGGGCCATTCTCCATCTTCCTCTGCCTTGAGTTTTGCTGACAAAGACAATCGCCTCTGTTGGACTGCTTGATGGCGAGCTTGATACTTTCCTACTTTTTCAGACCCTTCAGTGAACTCTTCAATCAAGCTATTTGCACATTCAAGAGCAGCAGGTTCCACAAGAGATGCCAGAAGTTCATTGCGGTCATATAATGAAGAGACTCGTATTGCCTCCATCCACTCACGGGCTTCCAGCAAGGCACGGACAGCAGTGTCAACATCCTGGCTATACTCTAATGCTACTCGAGCTGCTTCTGCAGGCCGTCCCATAGCTTGAAGTTCTTCTCCCAGATCACTGACAAGTCTTGCCATTTCTTCCTCAGGAAGCTGTAAGCGGCCAGCTATTGTCATGACTGCCTGCCAATGCCCAGCTGATCGGTATGCAGCCATTGCTTTTTGCAGCTGAGCACAGGCACAAAAAGCAGCAGCAGCATCTTCATGAGATCCTTCTCCCACAAGATAATCTCCCCAAGCCTCCAGTATTGCTGCCTGGTTCTCTTTTTCTTGAAACATCTGAAGCCCAAGAGGGAACAGCTCAGCATGGTTGACCATGAGCTGCAAACAGTCTCCAAAGTGGGCTTTCCCACCAGCTGCAAGATTGCGCAATGCACTCTCAAAGCGACCTAATCTAGAGTCAATCTTGTACCGCATCATATGTGCTGGCATCTCCTCATATTCCTTTAAAAGTGGAAGAAACTCTTTTGGGTCTTTCTGGGCATGGGAGGCCACCATAGCTGCAAGATGAAGGTCATACAAGCCTAGCGCCTCTTTGAAGACAACATCCGCATCAGAGAGCCATAGCAAATGTGTCAATGCACCTTCAGCACTCAAATTCACCCTCTTCAATTCCTGACTCGCTGCATCATTAATCCCTTCAAGCTCCACTGAAAGTTCACCCTGTAATTCTGCCTCTCTCAAATTTTTGATTCGACATAAAGCCTCATTGAGCTCTGGTGGTTGGCTTTTCGCAAGAGTGGCTAAAATGCATAACTCCCTTGCTGGACTTTCAGGCACTACATTCTCCAGAGCAATCCGTATTGCCCTTAGAACACTCTGTACTTTAGTTGAAGTAGCAGATGAGGTGATTACATCCTCACCCGGAGGTTTGGCTGCTTTTCCATCATCTAAGGGTGGTAAAAGGTTTTTGTATGCTGTCTCCACAATGTTATCTCCATTCAAGGCATAGATGAGTTCTGTGATATGACTCAGTTTACCTACTTGCTGCACAAACTGCAAGGCACTAGAGCAAAACCTTTGCCAACCTCCATAGTCAACAATCAGATTAAGGTTTATATGGTGCCGTCGTGCCAACCCCATTGCATCTTTGAAGCTCCTCTGCTTGTGTGCAGCAGCAATAGCACTCAGAACTAACCCTCGTGGGTATATAGTCTCCAGATTTCCACGAACAGCCTGCAAGATAACTGCAACATCATTGCCTCCTACTGCTGTAACTAACTTTGATCCCCGCTCCCACAATGGCCGAACTTTCAACTCCTCTTCTCGAACTCCTGATCCTCTTGGTCTTCGTCCAGGAATTGAATTAGGATTTTTTGAATTTTGCTCCAGCAGGGTGTCCACGTTCGTGGGGGAGGTGAGATTTATTAAATCAACAACATGCAGAGAGTCACGCTGTGTAGTGTAGAGAAGATGGGAAGAGGAATTAGATGATTGGTGTAGTGCAAAACTTGTGCAGTCATTGCATATGATGGAATGTCCCAGTATCTCCAGCCGCCCTGTTTCATCCATTCCTACAAGCCTAACATCTGTGTCTCCAACTCTAACGCAATCCATCCATGGTGAGGGTCCAACAAACTTTCCAAGCAAGGCTCGCCCAAGCTCCAAGCCCCCTTGAGCTTCTGTATATGGAAACACAGAGCCATTTCCAAGCTGTACAAAGGCAGAACCACTAGCTTGCTCAGAGGAAAATCTGTTCTTGACAATACTTACTACACCCTCCTTCAATGTTGTCTCATGGACCGCCTCAATTTCAAATTTAGTGCAGACAAGGTCCACATCATTACAATTCTGCAAAAGCTGGACTTCAATAAGCATTTCTTGATAACCAGCATGCTTTGCAAGGACAGCACCAAGTACAGCTCCAGAGCTCAACCAGGAGAGACACCGAAGATTGCTCAAGTTCAGTGGTGAACCTAGGTCAGCTGCAACTGAGGGGACTGTGAAGTTTTCACCATCAAGATCCAGACATGTTGGAACTTGATGGCATCTAACCACACTTAATGAACCATCTGACAAACAAGCTGCTATCAACCCATTGCCCTGAGAATCCTGTGTGTATGCAACGACCTGCACGGGAGCTTGGAAGGTGATTGAAAACAGAGACATTGGGGGAGGGATAAGTGTGTTGGATAAGGGGCTAATCAGAAGCTTACGACCACTGATCACGAGTGCTGTACTTGCTTCCAGAACTGCTGTTTTCCAGCCAAGTTTGACATGTTGCACAGTTCCACTGGCAGTCCAGCAAACTAACTGCATTGACTTCTCTGGGTCCCATAACATGTTGACTTGGTCTGAGCTTGGAAAACGCCACTCTTGTTTCAGATACCAGTGATAGTTATTGCAGTTCCAAACTTGCACCTCATTCCAACCACTACTTTCAAGCACCAATGCCAAAAGCTCTGAGTTGCTGTTCCAGTGGAGTGAGCTCACATGTGCTTCTTGTGAGCTTTCAATCAGAAACTTGTCCCGCTTGAGACCATTTTTTTCAAAGAAGACCACGTTGGGTGCACTGGGGATGCTCAGTTGGCTGCCAGCAGTGGCAATTCGAGCCCCAGATGGGCACCATGACATGGCCGTTTGTTTGAAGGGTAGCACCTCCCCACAGGCAAGTAAGGTGCCAGCATCTCTCTCCCATATCTTCAACTGACTTGATATAGCTAAATCAGCTTCCCCTGTTACAAGGGTTGCAAAGAACTTTCCATCCCCACGCCAGCTGAGTTGCACACTGCCCTACATGGACAGATCCACGTTAAACCACAGATGGGTAATTTTCCTCCAACTTATTGCTCATGATGTCATCCATCAAATTTCTTTCATCGAACAGGCTTTGATGTGTGCATAACATCTGAAGCAAAAGTAGAAACAACAAAGGTACAATGTTTTAGGAGTTTTCCAAGAAAGAAACAAAAAGACCTCAGGGCTGTAATCCTGAACCAGAAGAAAATGCTCAACTATGAATTATAGCTAAAAGGTAACTTTGCCTATTAATCCACAAGGTAAGACGACCAAAAAACTCACTGAAGTATCAAGCGGCTCTCCAAGAGAAATATCATAGAGCAGATCCCAATCTTGATTCATAAGAAGAAGCCGTGCCAAGCCAGTGGCCAATAAGAGCACCTCACCATCTGGGCTTGCAGCCATAGACCTCAGTCCCCCCTCCAGTGCTCCCACTTCTTGAATTTCTTGGCCGCTGTCCCTCACCTCCACCACCTGTGATCCTCTCATGATAGTTAGTCATCGTCTGCATCAGGTGGCAGAAAGACTTGCCTTCTTTATTATGCTTCATGGTCATACCTCAAGCTGCTCAGAATCAATCAATCATGAAAGTCTCACAAGCACCGACAATTTTCGAATCTGCTAGAGAGAACGGTGGTTTCCAATTAGACCAGGATTTAGGGTTTTAGGGCATATTGTGACAACCTGCCCATCATACCGGCCCACAACAACAGCTTCAACTTCAACTCTCCATTCCATTCCCACCACAGCACCACCTTCTTCCTCCAAGGGTACTTCCCATTGCACCTGCACAAAATCCCACTAACCCAAACTCCCGTAAGCTTCCTCATTTGAACTCGAAATTCATTTTGCACTAACTGCTGGAAAACTAGGATCGATCTCTCCTAAAAGAATCCTTCATTGGAAAATAACTGGTACATTCTAGAAGAGAACAAATACCTGGGAAGAAGAGAGCGAGAAACAAAGAAGCATCGCCGATTGAGTAGCGACAAAGAAATGGCCAGCTTCGGTATCCACAGCGGCAGCAACCACTTGCAGCTTCTCGTTTCCATCGCGACTGTCAATGACGCCATGAGATTCGCTCAGCACAACCAGGTTCCGCATCTCCAGAGCTTCGTGCACCCCCAGCACAAAAAGCTTTTCTGCAACCTGCTTCTTCTTGTGAGCAGTCGTATCAAAAACCCTTCGCCATCGCCAGACCTCCTTGTTCGCCACCGCCCCGAAACCCTAACCCTATTACCTTACAAAAACATGGCTTGAGTGAACCAGGTCCCATGCCTGCACCAGTCCCATTTTGGATGGAGGGCAATTCATCCATCGACTTTAGGTTGGTCAATTGCATGCATCAGTTTCATTTTGCGAGGGTTTAAAAAAGAGTCCCCCTTTTTTTTTTGAACTTTTTTTTTTTTTCAAACCTGTTTTACAAACCTACCAACCCCATTCTAGGGTTGCAACCCCTCTTCCTCTTCCCCTTCCTACATTTTTGGTGGGCCCAACATTCTAGTGTCAAGCGTTTCGAGGAGTAATGCACATAGTTCCATCTCGAGCGTCATTGCTCGTTCCAATGTGAGCTCCATTGTGCCATCATCATCGCTTGTTCTAGTGTGAACTCCATCATGCCCTCGCCATTGTCTACATCTCCAGGTACCCTTTTTAAAAGCGTACCCTACTCCCTACTCCCTTTTGCTAGTTTTAAAGTTTTCTTTTAATTTACATTGTGCTATAGAAGATGACAACGAACAATTACTCATCATCATTTTTTTCTTCGTGTTGCCCTAGTACAAAAGACAACAATGAATAGTTGCATTGTTCATCGTCATCTTTTTTGTGTTGCTAGAAAGGTTTTGATATGCAATACCCTCTTCATTTTGTAAAGATGGTGAGGTGCAATACCTTCATCATGCTTACGTTAAACCTATTAAGTATTTTTGTAAACTTAATCCCAAACCTAGATCCTGCACCTCAAAAGGTTCCTCTTCCAATGCAAGATGAGCATGGAGATGCAATGGAAAAAAATGAATGGGTTCATGAAGGTTCAACAAGGTGTTGCAAGGTGAATGCATGCACTAATTCTTATGCAACCAAATGGTTATTTCATAGACATCTAAATTAAAAACATGGCCTTTAGATGCAACTGGGTAAATCTTGGCGTCCATCTACTCATCCTAGGGGTTTTAAGTGACAAGACCACACTTCTATGAATGTTTGTATTTTGAATAATCGGTGTGCAAAACAAAAATGGAATGAAAAGAAGGCCTTTGATCAAGTAACAAAGAAAGCGGAATCAAAGTAGGATGAGTTTCAAACACAAGTGCAATAAATGCAAGAGGTACGACAACCCTTGTTGGTATGTTTAACTTCCAACATGTTGTTGGGCATCATTGGCATTTTGGCATGGGGGTTGGGGTTCATCCCACCAAGTGCATGGGTGTGACTTGAAAAAGATGACAACCTTGTTGTGGCAATTTGAATAAGTAGAGTTGCCTATGCAAAACCTTTCAAAGTTGCATGGGGTATTCGGGATTGAACATTGGAATCCAATAAATGTAACCAAACAGAAAAAAAGGATACAATATCAAAGTCTCATAATTTAAAAATTATTATGGACAATATATTTGCATACTAAATTATTCTTTATTATTAACATTGTTTGCATCTTTTAATTAGAATGACGATGAGTAGCATGCTATGTGTGCTATTCATTGTTTTTTCCCACGTTCTTGCAAGACCACACCAATTTTTTTTTTAAACTACGCTTTGAAGCACAATAAAAAGAGGTTTTTGTGGCTAAAAGCAATTTGATTTGCATTTGAACATTGTTAGTTGTTCATTCATCATCATGTAGCAAAAGATGTAGTAGTTACAATAAACTATCACACCAATACAGACATTACATTTAGTTCATCCTCTTCAAATGGATAATCATATATACATCATTGTACTTGAGTTTGTAGTGAAGTTTTAATGCATGTACCCACCATTTTTATATTAAGCCATTGTGGCTTAACTTGGCATGATATCTTTTTGTCAACATCATTTTTGTAGTGTGGTTACTTGAACATTTTTGTATCAATCCATTAGTTTTAATTTTGGGATTTGTAGATTTTGGGATCATTTTATGCCATGTTGCACTCAATACCCCCCATCCACCACAAATGGATTATATTTACCATAAACCAAATGAGCAATAACTTCATTTAATAAGGTTAACACATTTTGTGGCCATGTTAGAGCATTTAAGCAAACTTTTATGAATGTAAGTTGAAGGTCATTATTAAAATCACTAACTATGGAATACTTTCATTATGCTTATCATGACATAATAACCTTAAGGGAAAAATGCATTTTAATACTTTAATTATATTCCACGCCTTCATGAAATGACCCCTTGGTGCATGCACAAGTTAGTTTATGCGAGTATTGTAAACTTTTGATCTTCTATTGTCAATGGTTTGGGTTTTTCATAAAACCCCTCAAGTTGCAATACCCACATTGTCAATTGTCCCATGTTCATGTTACATTACCTTCATGTAAACTTTTGCCTAATATTTGCTTCAAATAAACCAAGGGGACATTGGGTTAAGGTAACCTTTTTGCTAATATTTATATTATTCTCATGGAATATTTTAAAAGTGAATTAATGTATTCACATACACGGATGTATAAAAAGGTTCATGTTTTTCTTTTCTCTTTCATCTATTAAAGAAAAGGAGAATGAGATGACTCCATGGCAAAAGTATGAATGATATAAGCCATCTTACTTGCTTTGTTTACATTTATTAAGGGTTGGGGTTCTTCCCCCCAAATTAGGTATAAAGCAGAAGTTTTATTGGTATTTATATAAAATTGTTTCATATTTTTATTATAATTATGTATCCAATGTTTATAGCATGTCCACAATTTAGGGTTATGCAAAAATAATTTCAAAATTCGGTTTAACACTTAGTTGTAAGAAAATTGTTGAATTCTAACATTAAAATTATGCAACCAATTATTTTTGTGTTTATTGAATTGAGGGTCAATGTAAGGGTTTTTTGTTGCATAAAAACGTTTTAATTCTACATTTTACGGTTCATTTGTATAAGTCTACTTAGTTTTTCAAATTTAAGCTTGTACATCCATTAGCTTATAATGTTTTTACATAATTTATAAATGATTATGCCATTTTAAAAAAATAATTAGGTTAATGGTTTTTTGGTCATTTGTATGACATTATTTAATTTTTAAATGAGGGTTAAGGTTCGTTTAATTCAAATTTTTACATAATTTAAAGGTTGACACAATTGATTATCTAGGAATTATGTTGAATTAAACTTGGACATTTGTATTAAATATTGATGATGTGGGTATTGTAGATTTTTGAATTTTTTGGTTGCTCGAACCTAAGTGATGGATGAAAAAATATTTGCAATACTTGCATCATTTATCCTTTCTATGACCTAAATATAATTGGTAGCAAAAATGATATGGATGGGAATTGCAAGGACTTGGGTTATTTGCATTTCAATTTTGTAATAAATGGCCCATCCTAGCATGAAGCTATTATGAAAACTTGGTCCATTATCATTCAAATACCATCACATCATGGTTGGTCCGATGTATGCAATACATTCAACCATAGTTTTGCCATTGTGATGAGAAATACTTAAGAGAAGAAAAAATGAAAAAAAAAATGTAATACTTGCATTTGAAGCATAAATTCCTGGTTGGATTTCTTATGTTTTAGGCAATACCCAGATGTTGTACATAAAATATCCATTGTTAATGATAAAAAAGTATGGTGGTAGTTTTGAATTTTGTTATAATTAAAAGAAAAATAAAGAAATTAAATTCATGATTTTGAAAAAAATAAAAATATATATTTTATAAAAAAATAGGCAATAAAATTGTAGAAGGAGAAATAGATTTAGCCAAAAGATAAAAATTTAGCCAAGAATAAATATAGGTTTTGCTAGAAAATAAAATTTAACTAAGAAAAAGTAGAGGTTTTGCCAAAATATATTTTTTTTGTTAAAAAGGGATAAAATTTTAATCAAGAAAAAATACAAGTTTAGCCAAGAAGATATGTAAATTTTGTGAAAATATAAAAATTTAACCACGAAAATATGAAAGTTTAGTTAATAAGAGATGTAGGCCATTTTACCAAAAGATATAAGTTTAGCCAAGAAGAAATAAAAGTTTAACCAAAACAATATAGGTTTTTCCAGAAGATAGAAGTTTAGCCAATAAGAGATATAAGTTCGCCAAAAGCAAAAAGTTTAGCCAAGAAGAGATAGAAGTTTAACCAAAAAGAGACAATAATTTAGCCGATAATGAATGTAAGTATTGCTAAAGGATAAAAGTTTAGCTAAGAAAAGAGAGATAGGTTTTGCCAAAAGATAAAAGTTTAGTCAAAAAAATTAGAATTTTGCCAAGAAATAGAAGTTTAGCTAAGAAAATATAAGAATTTTGTTAAAAGATAGAAATTTAGCTAATAAAAATATAAGAGTTTTGCCAAAAGATAAAAGTTTTGCCAATAGAAAATTTTTTAGCCTAGAATAATATATGTTTTGCCGAAAGGTAAGGGATTAATTCTTAGTTTGTAGGCAAGGTTAAGATGATGTTAATAAGGTAGCAATGTGGGGAGGTAGTATGGAAGTGAGGGTTGGGAAAATTTTAACAACAAAACCAAATGGTCAAAGGTGAACAACCAAAAAAATTTGATTATAGTAGAATATTGGTTAATGTAGGGTAAATAGGTAGATGAAAAACATGGCCCATCATATGGACATAATGGCCAACTAATGCAATCATGGGGGGTTGGTTCATTCTAGTCCAAAAACACTGCGGATTTTAAAGACTAATTTGGTGGTTTTTTTGAGGTTTTGAGGTTTGGGAGTTATATTTTATCAATTTTGTGCTCATTTGTAGACAAAGGGTGTGGACTCTGGATGCCTTATAGAAAGTTCATGTAAGTAACATATTGAATCAAGCCTAAGTTGAATCAAGACCTTTTTTAAGTTAAGTGTTTTTTAAGGTTTTCGTCCATTTCATTGTAGAATATGTTCCATGTAATTGGTTAGGTTTTAGGTCTTAAAGCATGCCCAAACTTTTTGGATGAAGATTTGCAAAAAACATTGTGAAACTGTTTGAGTCCTCTTAGAACACTAGTAGTAGGAAATGATTAGTTTTGAACAATAAACAAATTTTTCATTGGTCGACTATTACGATTGACCTAGGTGATGAGAGTTAAATAGTCTTTCATTTAATACAGTCTATCTTTTCATCATAGTAATGACATTCGTCATTTTGCACTTTAAAATTCGCGAATTTATGTGGTTAAAATTCGTGCTTCTTTGGGCTTCCATAACATTCCCGCACCAAGAATGTCATAACTATGCTTTTCATGTCCATGGGTTGGGATGAATGAGAAATTAAACAATGGACACTAAATGTGTTGAGACTAATGTTGGGTGGTTCTTTAGTTTTTCTAAGAACCATTGAGTCCGGGTATTAAAATGTTTTGAAAGACTCGACCTAGTTTTTTTTTTTTTTTTTTTACTTTATTTTCATCTTTTAAAGACTTGGGTAGGGTTTCAAAAATTTGTAAAAAGTAATTTCATTTAGGTTCCAATGCGTTGATTTTCACACATCTTATACTAGTCAATTTCCAAAGTCGGTTTTCACACACCTATTATTATAAATTTTACTTCAAACATTAATTTTTAATGTTTAAAAACAACAAAATTGCACAAAAAAAAGAAAATTCGTAAATTTATTTTCAACATTATATATGTCCACTATTTGATCTCGTTCAAATGAACTTTCAAATTCTACTAATTCCTTTTCAAAACCTAGATTTGTTTGAATTAACTTCATTAAATTAAAAGGCGGTTTACATCCAATGCTAAGATCACTTGGCCAACTTTTGTTCACAAATATCAATTTCTTCCTTGAATTTTAAGCACATAGTAATGGTAGACTGTAATGCATTGAAGAAAGTAACTAGTGGCTATTAGATTGGTTAGAACATAACCATTCACAACAAGAGATAATTATTTAAAAGATGTGCCAAGTAAGAAGATGAAATATCTCACTTATTCTGACACTATTCTACCTATTATAATATAACGAATAATAACATCCTTGAATTGCAAGGCTTTCTAAAACATAACGATTTTGCTTGTAAATCTACAAACAAATTTAAAATTACAATGTTAAAATATTTAACTAGAACAAATCAATAAGAAACAAATAAGACAATATTTATGGAAAAAAATTGTAGCAAATTAAATAATCACCTTATTTTCACTGGAATATATATATATAGGCAATTTCGAATTGGAACAAGCCTTGTTCCATTCTTGTTTATCCTTTCGAACTTTTTTATGCCAAGTTATACATTAAAAAAAATTTGACTAGGTAGATTTGATTGAAACAAACTTGAGATTCCTATAAATTTTTTTGTTAATAATAACATATTGACATGCATTGGAAAAAAATGGCGAAAACAATTTAACCTTGAAAACTTTCATCCAAACCAAGGACTTCACATTTTACAATAGATTTCAAAACAATTGTCATAGTATTTAGATTTGAACCTTCATCCTTAACATAGGCAACGACTTTGCAAAAGGCGATCTTGATGAAAATGCAGAACACAAATGCAAAAGGTATATAGTGATGAAAATGCAAAAACACAATTACAAAAAATAAAGGTTGAGGAAAATGTAAAAACACAAATGTAATAGTAGACAATGCAAAAACATAAACACAAAAGTAGATGGTGATGAGAATTCAAAAAACATAAATGCAAAAGGCAAATGATGATGAAAATGTAGAAACACAAAGGCAAAAGCAAATGGTGATGAGATTGTAGTAACACAAGATACATTGAACAAAAGGATTGAGGGCTTACTTGAAGTGAACATTAGCTATTCGTTGTAAGCAAAATCAAGAAACCAACACTCCTTTCCATTGCATTGTCCTTGCTTTTGCTTTCTCAAGCTAATGCACTCAACACACTCAATATCTCTAAAAATTCTAGAAGCATTCTTGTGAGATATGTTTTCAAAAACCCAAAACCTTTAAAGATTCCTAAGAGTAACCCATACCCTGCACAACTTTGTGATGTGAGATGCCCGCCCCATTGGTGCATCCTCAGGAGCTTTGTAAAATACAAGCTCACCTGGGTGAGGTCATCACTTGCATATGGGGAGAAAGGAAGCCCATCTTAACCGGGTACACGAGATGTCTTTTTAAAGGAACACCCGGCGGTCAAGGCACCCCATACCTGGGTGCGTGCCTTGGTTGATACCCGCCTCTAACCTTTGATACCCAGCCAACACTCGTTACGAAGGTGCCCAATCATGACAGCATGCTCCTCATGGGTGATGTATGTATATAACCCATAGAAACCATACATACAACCCATGAGCTTGCTGCACATGATGTCACAACTGACAAGTGACTTATGGAGCCCATCATTTGTCTGATTGGGGTAAGGTAACTTAGTGGGTAGTAGTTATGGCATCCCACAATCCATCTGCTACTATGTAACAAGGGGGATGTGTCACACTCTGGCCTTGACATTTACATGAAAACAAACGTATCTTGATGCACTAGAAGAATTATGATGGAAACTCAAATATTTCACCATGCAAAAATATATTAATCTTCAAAAAATCCTTTCAAAAAAACCAAAATCTTTCAAGATATTATAACTTTGTAACTAATCTCAAGTTTCAACACAAGCGCAAAATATCATCTTTTAAAATCTCCCATATACAATGTCAAGGAAGTAAGGTTGGTTCATGTGTGAGACATGTAGAATCTTTTGCCTCATTCTTAACCAATTTGAGACTCAACGAGACAAGTATGGATAACCTTAACCCTTGGACCCATTGTCAATAACCCACCATCTCCAACATAATAATATCCGTGGTGTCCGTCTGTCCGGTGTTGGTGTTGGTCCTCCTTTCCATCCATCCGTTCCGTCGTCCGTCCCGTCATCCGTCCATCCATCCAAGTTCTTCATCCCGGAAGAAGAAGATGATGGAAGAGTCTACTCCTATAAAGAAATTGGTGTCAGTGTCTTGATGCAGTTATTCCTGATTGGCTGGAGCCCGTGTTATCTTATATATGAATACAAACTGTGTGTCCGTCCGTCCGTCCGACGACGGTTCCGCGTTTTAATGGACCGGCGGAACCGACCCGGACGGTCGGATTCCGAAAACGGGAACCGGCCCGGACAGTCGGATTCCGAAACCTGTGGCAGCAGGGGGGGGTGGGGAGAGGGGGGGGGAGAGAGGGGGGGTTGGGGGGGGCCAGGGAGGGTTTTTTTTTTTTTTTTTTTTTCCCGCCCTAAACTGCCCAGGACTTTTTATGGTTTTCAGGACATGGTTTTCGGGACTTGGGATCTCAACTTTGGGGCCTGGGAAATTTTAGGATATGGTTTTCAGGACATGGTTTTCAAGACTTGGGATCTCAATTTTGGGACCTGGATTTCACACAGGGGCTTCACAGTGGCCTTCGGCCACGGGCACCCACTAGTTTTCTCAATAATAAGCTAACATTTACACATGTGGGCAAGTTCACCCCCTTTATATTTGCCCCCAAAATCTAATAGCCAAACACCAAGCTATTTTATACACCAAAAAATAACATGGTTTTGCTTACCCTTGAGAACAAATTATAAATAGGGGAAAAGCAAGGGAGGGGGTGGTGTGAAAATAGGGTTTTTCACCTAAAACAAAACAAATTTTTTGAAGAGAAATCAACTTACTCTTTTCCTACCTCCCATCCACTTCACAATTCAAAAGTTGATGTACCCTTGCTTTGCATGATGGGTTTAGTGGAGCCCATGGGGTTGTTTTGGTTACACAAAAACCACAAAAAGTGGGACCATCCCCAACCCAAACTATGAACTGGGCTACTAACAATTAAAGAGGCATTTGGTCAATAATGACCAATAATTCACACACCTAAAATAATCCTGACATCCTCCTCATCCAATGGCAAACCAATTGTGCTTCTAATTCCCACTTTTTTTGGGCCCATTATTCCTTCCCCCTCATTTATAGCAACCTAACTGGGTTGGTGCAACCTAACCAAGTGGACCCTCCAAAATGCCCAAACCCATCTAGTGATCTATTTTAACTGTGGTTTACCATACTTGATTATTATTCTTTTATCATTATCATCATTACCATTATTAACAATATAACCCTTGTGAAAAGATCTGCAATAGTAATTATTGTCTTTACAAAACTCATGAGGCAAAAGTTGAAATTGGGTGAATGAAGGTGAGTGGGATGTACTTACCTACTAGATAATAATTGGGTGAGACATTGATTCGTAATATCACACCGTCACACAATTCCTCAAATTGAGTACAAATATGTACAAATTTCTACACACTACACACAACATGCATTTTGTGCATCCAACTCCAAGAGGACCACTTGAGGAGTTGGGGAACTATATAGGTATTTACACATTCACCCCGACCTTGCTTCTCACCTCCTTCTCACTTCCAACTTTTGTAACCCACTTGTACACACTAGTAGATTTTTCTTCAAAGTCGAATGAAATGAAACTTCCAAAGCCACCCATGCTTTCCATTCTTTGCTTGCAAATGAATTGTTACCGATTTCAACATGGTAGTGGAATTTAACAAGTGTGAAATGGTTTGTGCAAAGAGAGTTTAAATTTGGAACACAAGTGATGATGACAAAACCTGAAGAAAATACAAATTTTTCCCTTCACTTCTCAACAAATTTAAGAAAGAGAAAAACTAAGTTTTGATGAGTTTAGTTAAGGCTACTGGAGGTATAAGAGGCCAAGTTGAGTGTGGCATTTGGTTGGACATACATAATAGTAGTTAATTGGCAAGTTTTATTGTGGTTGTTTTATGAAATGGGTACCAAAGAAAAGGTAGGAAACTCCACTAAATTTTCTTTCAAGTGCAACAAGGCTGCCTATTTTGGAATTTCATTTCATTTACTTGTAAAGGCAGATTGCAAGCTATTAAAAAAACACCCAAATTCTATGATTTACTGAGTACTCTGATTAGGTCAAACATGGCTATGGTAACTAGAAGGATGAACAGGATGATCAATGTAAGTTAATCTGATCTGTTCAATTTAAATTTCAGTTTGTTGAGAGTGAAGTACAAAGGAGGGAGGGAGGGAGGGAGGGAGGGGTTTTGATGAATGAATGAATGAATTAATTGTTTTGTTTGGAACAAATGGAAAGAACGGAGGGTTAGAACTTTAGGGGTTGAGAGACAAAGCATTTAATGGGTGAAATAGAGACAGATGGATTGTAGGTCCCAAGTCACAACCATCACAAAAGGGGTTGGTCACAAGGACATTCCATGATCCAAAGTGGGAAGAAGGGGCGGGGGGGGTCATAAATTGTCAACCTCCATAGTTGGTGTGAAGGAGGGCGTGGAATTTGAGAAGAGCCAATTTGACAATTGGGTTTTGCTGTTGGGCCTGACACAGAATCCAGACCCCTTGGGATGTCAGAACTCTCCTCTAGAAGAAAGACAATTTGCTTGAGTTCCTGGGAATATGATGATAAACTAGAGTTAGGTTTTGAAACAAGGTGGGATGAAGCAGTAGTTTGTTCTTCTTTAAACTCCAGCCCTCAAATTTATGCAAAATGACAGTTTGAAGTTGTGCAATCACTGTAATCATCAAGTCAGAAGACCCATAAGTGCACACAAAGTACAAGTGAAATACTTGCAAATTTGCAGGTTAACATAACACCATTTCCCAAAGACTTGGTAGACTTGGTTGGGTGCACACCTGAAGAGACTCCCCATCTATGTATAAAACATACCAAAATAAACAGGGCAACAATGCTAAATACTAATATACAAGGAGGTCCATTCCCCCAATTCAAAACCTGGCCATTAGAGATTGGGTTATGTTGAGGGAAAAAGAAAAAGAAAAAACCCTCGAGGGAACACAAGGAAAAAGGACCTCCAACACTACCCAATTTACTGCAAGAATCCAAAATGCAGTTTCCATGTGGCTTGCTGTCACTCAAGGCATCCAATGACCCATTAGAACAAAATACAACAGAAACAAGGGGGTGTGTCACACTGTGGCCTTTCCATTTACATTAAAAGTTCTCTCAAGGCAAACCAAGAATTACAGAAACTCAAATATTTCAACATGCAAAAATGTAATCTTCCAAAAAATCCTCTAAAAGAAACCAAAATCCTTCAAGATATGAGAACTCTATAACTAATTTCAAGTTTCAACACAAGTCCAAATATCATCTTTCAAAAATCTTCATATTAAAAAAATAGACCAATTATTACCTAGGGCCCAAAATCCCTTAAGCTACTATACTCTATAATGAATCTAAACACAATATCCTTGCCTTGGTAGGCAAGGCCTACAACAACAAAAGAGAAAGACACAGCTGATATAAACACCCAATGCACAAGAATCATGGCACCCAATCACAGTATTAAATGTGAAATTAATATTTAGTAGCAATGAGATAGATAATCCTAATAATCCTAGCATTTCAATTGACTTCTGGAGCTGAGCAATTGCACAATATACATACATACACATATACATATATATAGTGTAACAGCAGCTAGCCTAGTTCATGTGGAGACAGGGTCAAGACAAAAAAGGAAAGGCTGTTTTATTATTTCTCCAGCGAGGGATTGATGCTACTAGACTACCAAATTCTTGAATCTAGACTCATTCATGAATGGGCACCCCAACAATCTATACATGTTGCAGATTTTTCATTAAAAAAAAGAGAGCTGGATCTGGCATTTTGTAAGCTGCCAGTTTTTAAACCCAGATTGCCAAAGAGGGGAGGAGATAGGTCTATGATCCCTCTCTGCTGACCCCTTCCTTCCTTCCTTCCTTCCTTCTTTCCTCTTACACTTTGTGAGCTACACAAATTCATGAATAAAAATTAGTCCAAAAGATAAGAATTTTTACTACAGCCTAATCAATAATCCTTTCACTAAAAATCAATTCCCTACACAATTGTTTGAATCTCGCATTGAGTTGTAATTTGCAAATTCCAGTAGTAAAATCCAACATGAGCATATACAATCCTTCTCACTCGAGCCAATTAATCTGACTTCCCCACTCCATAAACAACTAACTTATACCACCACCACCTAACCCAAAAGAATCACTAGTTCAGCATACTCAATCACTGTCTCTGAATAGACTTTTATCATTAGAATCATATCACCAAATCCCCTTCTCAAATGGATATCATGTTCTTTGCACTCATCTAGTCTCATTGGCAATAATTTAAATTTAAAAAAAGAAAAAAGGAAAGGGGCAGGGGTAGGAACATACAGTCTTATTTTGATTTTAATTATTTTCAATATTTGCCATGGGTGTTGTGCCAAATTTTCTGTTAATAAGGATGGAAAAGGAATGGAAATACATTACATCCAAAGCTCAAGTGTGTGTGCAGTGTGTGTGTGAGAGAGAGAGAGGGAGGGAGGGAGTTTGAGAGAGAGAGAGAGAGAGAGAGAGAGAGAGAGAAAGAGAGCTCTACAAAGGGAAACTGAGTAGTTCTATGATCAAGTTTTCTTGGCCATGGTGTGTTTGTTGTTGTGCATCCAGACCTTGAGGACATGCCGCTTGACTCCAACAGTAGCACAAAACTCTTGCACTGCAGCTTCATCATGCTTTTGCATTTTCCAGCCAAGCTTCTCAGCAAAGTTGCACATCTCATCTTTCTGTTCAGTAGAGAATTTAGTCCTGAACCTTTTCTTCTGCATGCTTGTTGAAGCTGGTGAGCTGCTAATTCCTCCTCCTCCTCCACCAATGCCATCAGCGCCAGCACCAGCACCAGCACCAGCAGCTTCACGTTCATCAGAATCTGCTGCTGCAGCTCCTGTGCTCATTGCCATGGCCAGAGGATTGATGGGTTTGCCATGAAATTGAGTGAGAGTAGAAGGGTAAGAAGCTGCCATTGCTGCTGCAAGTCCATGATGAGCAGCAGGTGCTTGTGCAAAAGTTGCAGCACGTAAAGTCTTGATCATCTTTGAATCCTTACTAGACTTGTGGCAATCACATAGAATCTCCGCTTCAACTTCTCTTCTATGGAAGTTTCTATGGCACCCACAAGCTGCACATTTGAGAGCATCCACTGAGCCTTCTTCCTCCGGTGCAGAAGACATGAATTCTCCACAACCATCTAAAGCATGGCTCCCTAAACTGGCAGCATGGTTTTTCTGACATTCTCTGTACCTGGGAACCTTAGGAAACTTGTCACCCTTGTCCAGCTGCTTGTTGTTGTCCTTGTTGTTTCCAGAGGAACCCTGCAGGGTCTTGTTCACTGCTGCAATCTCTAATGCTCGGATTCCATGATCCACTGCTGCTGCTGCTGCTGCTGCTGCTGCTGTGCCGTTGTTCCCGCTGTTTAGCTGCATCTTAGGCTTCACAGTGCAAGCAGAGTCATGGACTACTGTAGTAGTAGGTGGTGCAAACGACAATGTCACTACAGGTGGATTGCTGTTGTCAGTCTCTGCATGAGAGCTCAGATCCATAGCCAAAAGGGGCATGAATGCTGCAGATTCTGTTGTTGTTGTTGTTTTGAGCTTGAAAATAACATACTAAATGCTCAGTATACCATGTAACCCCAAGCCTTTGTTCGGACCGTGCAGGCCATTCCCCTTGCAACAGAGATAAGAGAGAGAGAGAGAGAGAGAGAGAGAGTCCTCTGGAGCTACGTATTCCGTGCACGTGAATTCTCATGACCTCATCTCATGATTCCTTAATCGCCATTGCAGCTGCCTGAGACTAGATGATGAATTTCCTGCAACACGAGCTTTTTTTTCCTGACACGGACGTCCTGCAGGCTTCATCAGGTGGCCGCAGCCTTCAAATTATTCTCCAGTCGACTAGTGTTGCAGCTCTCTTGAACTCTGTACTGACCAATGCTGAGGACGAAGAAGAAAATCCACCTACAGCTGCAGGTCTTGTAGAGAAACAGGGCACTGGTGGTTGGTGCAGCTCCCAGAGAATGGATCAGAGTCAGCTAACTCCGTCCGGACTCCGGAAGCTTCAGCTCTTGGGTTTCCGAATGGTAGAAAGAAGAGCTCTCCGGATAGAAGCAAAATAGATGAGAGAGGGAGAGAGAGAGAGAGAGAGAGAGAGAGAGTGTGTGAGAGAGACAGAAATCCGATCAGTGAGAACAACAAGCCTCTGGCAGCAGTTCTTCAGCCGTGTGTCGTCAATGTGTACCAAGCAGCCAGCACCCGACCACGTTCACCCAGTATCCTCCGGCGTTCTGGCAATCCAAATCTCACCAGGTTGCTCGCTGATCTCCAAGTAGTAGCGAGCTTCACCCCGGCAGCGCCTACAGCAGCAGTTAGAAACATCAAACCTCACAGTCCTGACTACCCAGTAAGCAGGCTTCCTCGTCCCTCGCTCCCTGATCTCTCCAGACTTGTTCGTCACGGAAAAGGCAGAAAAAAGCAAAACAAAACGAGTCCGGACTTGACCTTCTTCCAACAGCAACAGAACTGATTTCGTCCCTTGCAGTTTCCACTTCAACAAAACAGCAACAAGATGAGCTTACAGACGGAGCTGACACCCCCGACCCAAAATAAAAATCCCCAGCTGCCCCCAACTCCCTCCCGGCGACACGGCCGTCCTGCTGCACACAGCTAGCAGAAGAGCAGCTGCAGCAGGTACTACTGGTGAATGGAGTGTTTGTCGATGCTATGTTTGTTGGTTTGATCCACTAACCCTCCAGCTACGTCTATCAGTCCACGAGCTAGCTAGTACTAGTAGGAAACAGCTGCTGCAGCCACTACTCAAATCCCAAAAACTCTCCTCCGCTATACGTCTAGGTAAACTGGGGCATACAAAAACAAAAACAGCTATCGAGAGCACACCACCAACTCTCTCTCTCTCTCACGCAACCCACCACCACCACCACCACCACCAACAGCAGCTACACAGGGGTAAATGTAACAAGAAAAGGGATTGGCTGCGAGCGGCTCAGCAAATCGACACTGCAGACCTGCATAGAGCTTGCAAGTCCTGTACAAGAAGAGCAAGGGCGGCTCAGCAGGCGGAAGGGGTTCATGCAGCTGCCTAGCTAGGCGACGGCCGGAAGTGCAAAAATGAAAAAGAAAAAAAACGAGAGTCTAACGCTGCTGCTGCTGCTGCTGCTGCTGTAGTGGAAGTTGTTTTTTGAAGAAGCGAAAATGAATATTGGATACTGCAGCCACGGCTGGAAAATTCAAGCTCCAGCTAGCTGCAGCAGGTACCATCAGCAGGTACCTGCCGTTTTAGTGAAGAGGAGCAGAAACCAAAAAAATTCTGAGAAGCAGAAACAACAACATTTCTGAGGAGCAGAAACAACAAAATTATTTCTGAGGAGCAGAAACAATGAGGACTTTGTCCTGAGTCCCTAGTGATACAAAATTTGAAGGCAGATCATGAGCTGAGCTCAACTCGGTGGGGCTGCACCACAAGAAAGTATAAAGCACTAGTAGTAGTAGTAGAACAAGAAAGACGATCAAAAACACCACACTGGTTGGATCGGCGGCCGGCACCAGCAGCAGCCGCGGCGACGGCGGCAGCCAGAGAGCGAGCGAGCGAGCGAGCCAGCAAGCAGCAAGGAAGGATGCAGACCAGAAGCTTAAGAAAGTGGAAAAACAAAAGCAAACTTGGGGTTTGTTATATCCACCCCGCCCTCCCCCCAAAACTTCTTCCTCTTCTTCGTCCGACCGGCTTGGCCAGTCATTTCTGACCTCCTGTGCCAGACGTGACAACCCGGCGCCCCCTTTCTTTCTTTTCCATTTACTGTTGTGTTTTTTCGAAACCTCTGCCCGTCATCAAGTCGCCCGCCAATCCATCCATCCATCCATCCATCCACCGACTTTAACCGACTTTTAACCGACTTTTGTGTTATTTTTTCAGCTTTTTCCATGAAGTGTTTTAAAAAAAAAAGAAGTATGTCAGTTGCTAATAGTATGCCTTGTTCTTTGGCCTAGGATTTTGTCATTGGATCTTTTTCTTTAAATTTTTCTTTTCTTTTAAAATAATTTTAATGTGTCTTCTTTTTATTTATTCACTATACACTTTTTAAAAATTATCTTTTTAGTATTTTTTTATTCTTTTGTTTTTATTTATTTCCCAAAAGAAAATTTATAGACCTGTTTTGGATGAATTTTTTGACCTTCTTTCTGAGTGATGAAGAAAAATAGTTTCTTTTATGGAGGACCTTTTTTTGTGTGGATTGCTTTTGTGTTTTTGTTTGGGTTTGTTACAAATGTGGCCTTTGTTTCTTGGACTCTGGGCACACTCTTTGTTAGTAGGTACCTAGGTACCATGTTTTGTAAATATGGGGTAGGAAAAGTAATAAATAAACAATTTTTTTTTAAAAGAAGAAGAAGAAGAAGAAATTGGCGACATGATGTATTGCCTATTTTGGCAACTTCCTTCCAATAGGCCTACGTTTCTGGCGAAACGTTTTACACCCTTTGCACGTGTTGCATGAGGTCTCCTTGAATTTTGCACCATTGAGAAATTTCGCCCCAAAAAGAAAAAAAAGAAAAAGAAAAAAAAGAAGTTGCTCCCAACACATCCCATGGGTGATTTAATTAGTTAATTAATTTATGTTCATTGCCAATCAAATCTTTGCACTCACAACATGTGTGTCACTTCATTCATATTTATAGCTATCTCTTATTATGCCCATTAAATAATCTACCACCAAAAACTCCACCCCCCCCCCCCCAACACTAAACCCTATGAGCCCTCTTTCCCCTTCTTCCATCTAAAGTGAACCTTACACCCGTGCTCTCATTATTTTGACCCCGAAAAAGCATTTAAATTTCAGCCACATCACTCCCTAGTGCACTTTGTAATTAGCATTTAGTACTCCCCCCCCCCTCCCCCCCCCAAAGCCCCCCAAACAAACTAAACACAACCCTACCGTGCACTTATCTTCCCATACTTATAACTTACAAGTGCGCACTAGAAAGGAAACCGTGCTCATTTAATTCAGGTTAACAAAAACCCAATTAGTCATTTGTTATGTAGGTCTTGATGAAGTCCAACAACCTCACAAAGATTTAAAGAGTTTCTAGATAGCTAGCTAGGAAGAGCTACCATTCACAATCCCCCCCCCCCCCCCGCCCCCCCAAAACCCCAACCCAACCCAACCAAGGCCTTGGGTAACCCAGCACCCACATTGGTACCATGGTAAAATGGTGGGGTTAGTTGGCTTTGTAGAACAAAAGACCCAAAAAGAAACAAGGATGGGTGTGTTGATATTTCTTTGGACAAAGGGTACAAAGGCATCAAGGCATCAAGCCTTGCTAGATGGCAATCCAAACCACATTTGGTACCATTACAAATTGATAACCCACCATGGGCATTCACCAATGTAAGTTTGTTTCTTTATGAGGAAGCTGTTATGTATTCCATCAAATCTTCACTACCTTAGTTTTTAGGGTTTTTAGGCATTGGAACAAAACAGTTGCAATTATCAAGAGGGTGATGTATGAGAGGGCAAGATACTACAAAAGAGTGCAAAAGGCTTCATGTATTTGAGTCTTGTGATCACTTGTACATATGTCTCTCTACACACAACTTTTGGGACACAAATGCTAAGAATCCAAATGCAAAGAATCCATTTAAACTGAGTAAGTTGAGGACTAACTACCCGGTGTAGGTGATTGAATTAAATTCTTTCATTTCCACAAACAAAAGTTCATATACACATAGTGGCTCACCCCCCCTAATCCCATTTTCTCAATAAATGACCAAAAAAAAAGAGAGAGACTAATAACCAAGATTTGTACACCATAGCGTAGGGTGAGTTTCCACATGGACAAAATTATTAATGAACATTTTTTTCTAAAAATTGATTCATTTTTTTTATAAATATGAAATTATTATTATTTCATGGGTTACTATGACATTGTCATAGAAGAAGTGAAATTATTCAAATTGTCGCTTGCAATAATTATGATGGTTTTCAACACTTCGGCTTCATATTTTCACCCAAAAAAAAAAGCATTATATTAAAGATTATTTTATAAGGAAACTGACTTAGGGTGTAATAGTTCTTAAATAGAAAATAATTCCAGCCTAATAATCCCACCCATCTCAATTAACCCAAGATGGTCGGCCCATTCAGTTGTCACCACAAGCCCACCATTTTTTAGTTGTAGGGTAATGCCCTAGGGTGGGGGTGTTCCCAAAATAAAGGGGCCTAAGATGAGGTAGTAGCCATAGGTTTCCTTGTCTTTTTTTTTTATCGCTACAAACAAAAATTCCTAAATGGCAAAGGATTTTTAGGAATATTTGTTTGTAGCCTAAATGGCAAGGAAATCTTGGGAACATTTTGCTATAAACCAAGATATGAAGCACAAATCTCTTTAATCATCCTTCTATATTTTTTGCTACAAAATTTGAGCCCAAAAGTAAAATCCTGGCTAATTTTAACATTTCCCCTCATTTTTGGCAATTAAAAACTGCCAAAATCACTTCATATTCAAATTCATGTAACACTCTCAAGCTTCTTTCTAACCTCAAATATGGTAGACTTCTATAAAAAATAAATTCGGATCCTCTCTCAACTTTAAAGCCAACACTCTTGGAGAAAAAACTCTTAATGTAATTGTAAGGCGGGCACCTTGTATTCGTGAATATATCCCTAATAGAAAAAAAAGAGGATGGATATTTACACTTTCTCCTTTCAAAGAGTGGGAAGGGATGTTTTGGTTTAGGGTTTTGGCCCCACTTATGATTATTGATGCAAGAGTTTAGTAGTTGTCCAAATGTTGGGTTCCCATTTTGTTTTCTCATTTGTGACTTAGATAGCTAGCTACCACCCTTAAACTTGATGAGGGAGAGTGTAAAATAATAATCAAACATGGTACATGATTGAAAATAGCTAACATACTTCACATAATTCAGCTTGCTTATTACTTTAGTTAGTTACATACCTATATTGTCAAAGGTTTAGTTGACTTGGCCTTCTTTACTTCAATAGGAGCTTAGCTAAATTTGGGGATGGCAAAAACTACTTAATGGAAAGAGTGAAGGGGGGGGGGAGGGTTCAAGGGTTCAAGTTACTCACTAAAATAAGGAACCTTAGAGAAACCTGTATTGTGGGTGGAGGAGTTTAAAAAGCCAACTGAATGACTCTATAGCACCACTGAGGAGCACTACCAGTATTTTGGAGTTGATTGAATTTTGTATTTGCTTTGGCACTAGGGGAAGTACTTTGCTACTACTAAAGTGAGGTTCCAGAGATGGAAAAGTCTGTTGCTGCTGGCTACCTAATGCGCTGAAGCTGATGAATAAGTCTACAAGTCCTGACATGCCCATTTTTTTTTGGTGGCCTCATCAGGTCACTTATTAGTTTTGGGCTTATGGGTGCTTAAAATTTATTGGAGGGGGTTGGGTTAAATACTAAATAATAAACATTACATAATAAATAATAAATAATAAATACTAAATAATCTAATAGAAGCTTTACTAAATATTAAACAATTAAATACTAAATACTAAATACTTTAATAGAAGCTTTTGCTCAGGTAATAGATGAGCTTTTTTGTGAGGTTAAAAAACCTATTTCATTTTTTGGGCATTTTGGAGGCTGAATTTTTTTGTAATCAATTCAATGCAAGTGTACTAGATAGTAGGCAATAAAAACACTCTCTGTTTTTGCCTTTTAGAGTGAGGAGAATGAAGGAAGGGATGAATGCCCCCCCCCATAAATCAATAAATGCCAGAGTTGTGCAACAAAAGGACTGGAGGAAGAGGGGCCGGCGGTCATTCCTCCCTTCCTCCCTCCTGCAACTGAAAATAAATCCCCAGGACATGTTAGCTGGAGAAGAAAGAAGAGCATTCTGGGACATTCTTAGGGACAATAATGTATTTGTCTTTTGCCTGAGAAAGCAGTTGCATTTTTATTTTTATTTTTATTTTTTTGGCAAAAGCATTTTCATTTTTTTTTTAAAATTTGGGCGAAAGAAATTTTGCATTTTCAATGTGTGAATAATATTTGGGGTTCTTTTGCCAACTGAGACAAAAATTTTGCCATGCTTTCAAAAGTCGAAAAGCCTGTTGTCAAACCCCGCCTAACAAAATGTACTAGGCACCTACCAACTCCCAATTCCTACCCACTCTAAGGACCATTCCCATCTTGAATTAGGGTTATCCTAATTAATAGAGTAGGTGGATTAGAGGAGGGATTCCATTCTGGGTTTAGTTGGAATAGAGTGCAAGACTTGGTCGAATAGCAAAATGAAGCGCAACCAAGGCACATAACAATGGGTCACATTTGGAAACCCACCCAAATTGGTGGTTGTGTAAGTTTCATCTTGTGTTTCCTTTGGTGATGATGGTGAGGTTATTTTTGTGTTTGTGTGATTTTGAGCAACACAATGGTGAGGTAGTGGCTTTGCGATTTGCAGTTGTAGCAATGAGGTTCTATGTTTGCAATTTGGAATAGTGATAGTGAAGCTCTGTGCTTGCAAGGTTTTATGTTTTCGATTTGCAATAGTAGTGGTGAAGCTTTGTGTTTGTGATTTGTAACAATGGCTATGTTTTCGTTTGCGATTCAAAGCAACTATAGTGAGTCTTTGTGTTTGATTTGAAGGAACATTGATGAGGTTTTGTGTTCTTTCAATTTGGAGCAATGGTGGTGAATGTGTGTGTGTGCAATTCTTGCATTTTGCTGAAATTTGAGTGTTTGTGTGAACCCATAAGGGGAGAGAGAGGTACGGGAGAAAAAATTGTCTTGTGCTAAGTTTTAAATGTTATAACCCAATATCCCAATATGGGTGATATTAAACATAGCTTCAAACTGAACAAGGAAGGGTAAAAGTATGCCCAATGGCAAGCCAAAGATACTATACGGGTTGAAACCCTAAATGTGAGAAAATGAGGAGGGAAAAAACAAAAAAACAAAAGAAAACACATGGAAAAGCAGACCAAATTGGTTCACCCTAATGTTTAGGGTTAAGCATAACTAACTCTATTCAACTTTCAAAATAACTCACATCACTTCCAACCTTTGCATTCACTTAACTCTAGTCGACATGAAGTTGCTGATATGGAAAGCCTTTTAATTTTTCCTTCTTTTTGAGAGGAGGACAATAGAAACCTATTTATAATTTTCTTTATTTTCATTTACTTTTCTTCAATTGAGAGTGTCTCAGAGGAAACTGATTAATTTTAATTCATTATTTTATTTATTTTTTAAATAATTTTTTTTATAAAAATAAGTTCAATAAAAAGTTACGTAGCCTACCAATAAATTAAAAAATGTATATATATATATACCATCCAGACCGACACAATGGTAAACAAAAAAAGGAAAGTTACATGTTACTGACTTTTAGCATCCAAATCACGCCTTTAATGACACAGGCAAAAGGCCGTAGGCCCAAAAAAGGAGTAATTATTATGTGCCAGCCAAAGAAGGGGAGGGGCGGCACGGTCACTTGGAACCGTCCATCCAATAAATGAGATGATCACGACGGTCCAGCAGAAGTAGGCATTACGAACCTAACCAAAAAGCAGTCATTACGCCAATTACGCCAATTATGTCAAATTACGGACTGTAACATGTCAGCGGCCCGTGTATTAAATAGACTGTCCCCCTCAGCCCACATCCAATGGCTCATTTATGGTCCCTGAGATTAACATCCACGGCGCCTGTTCTCTGCGAAGTTCCCCCGACCCAACAATATTTCATCCACATCAACGGCGTGGATCGCGAACTATACAATCCAACGGCAGTGTAAAATAGGCAATGTAGCTTGTCTAATTGGCAATCCATGTTTGACCCCACCACTACCCCCTACCCCCTACCCCCTACCCTCCGTGCACACCTGCCAACTCGTGGGGCCAGTGGTGTACATGAAATTACGCTACAAAAGGTACAGCTAAACTGGACCGCTGGATTGCAGATCTGACGGTGAGACTCGATTATGCCTGGAAGTTTTCGGTGAGCAACTAGTATGGGACCGCGCGCAACTACTAGTCCTTAATTTAAGTCCTGAGGCTGCCCGTGAATTTCCGTGCCTTCCCCAGATTGGCTCTTACTTAGTCACAACCGGTTCCAGCCAGTCCTCTTGCGCTCTGCCCGACAGGGTAAATATTTTGGGTCTTGACTCCATGATCTACCTTTCGTCTAATGGACTCTTTGGTCCCAAACGGACATAAAATTGTAAACAATAAACAGACTCCTAAGTGTTGTTTATATTAGGAATTTTTTTTGTTTGTAGCCAAAGTGACGATCATCCTTTACGAATATTTCTGTAGCCAAAATAAAGCTGTAAACCCCAGATATGAAGTATCAATCTTTTAATCATACTTCTACTACATTTTTTGGCTACAGAAATTTTTAAATAAATGTAGAAATATGGCCAAAACAGACTTACGATATTTTCTCTCACTTCTGGTGATTAAAAATCTTCCAAAAGCACTTCATTTTATGTGAAGTTTAAATTTTCTCTTTTTGGCTAAACTTCGCCAATGAAAACAGGGCTGGGACTACTCCCCTATCAAGACCACCACCTGCAAGTGAAGAAGACTCAGAGAACAAGGAAGAAAAAAAAGGGGCAGGCTTCTTAGTTAAGAGAACTTTTTTTGGTAAACTTAAACATTACATTATCCAACAAAAGCTAAACCCAAATCTACCCCCACAATGCTCAACTTTAGGGTAGGGGTTAATTTTGTGCATGTTAAGACCGCAAACTAAAAGCCGAACAAAGTATACATAAAATGCTTGACTTTGGTGAAGGGGTTAATCTTTGTGCACGGTAGTAGGCGAATGGCAATATATACATGTGGTGCTCAAGTTTGTGATAGGAGGTTAGTGTTGTATGTGTTTAATATTAAGCAATTTAAGCCAAACAAAATGTGCCCACAATAATTGACTTTGTGATTAGGGTGGGAGGTGGTAAAGTGTTTACATGTTTAATAAGCAAATTAATAAGCTAAACAATATTAATCTACCCCACTATGCTTGACTTTGTGATTGTGAGTTAATTTTGTACGCGTTTTAATAAACAAAATGAAAGTGAAAAAAAAGCTGCACGGAAGGCTTGACTTTGTTGCAAGCCATGATCCCCTCCTTCTTCGCCTGACCTGCTCGTGTTGATCTTGCCTCCACTTTAGGGTGATGAAAAGGATGAATTTTATTTTATTTTTTTAAATTTTGCTTTGGGGGGGCCGATAATGATAATGGTATGCATTGGATGGACGGACATGGTTCAAACTACGGGTCTCCCCTCCCCATTCCTCATTTCTCAACCCGGAGGACCACTTTAAAAAAACCTCACATTGTCGGCTCACCTTTTTTTGTTTTCAGCAGCTTCCGAGAGTGGTCCAGGGACATGATTAGTCAACTCCACTTGCCTTGCCCCTTATTTACCAAACCAAAATCAAAACCCCAAAAAAAAACTTACATCAAATTCCTGCTTTCTAGAGGAAAAAAAAAGGCATTTCTGAAGGAAGGAAGGAAGGAAGGAAGGAAGGCAGCAAGCAAGCAAGGGATGGATTTTCAGGATGCTTGCAGCAGGGGAAGGGGTTTCCATTTTTGAAAAAAAAAAAAAAAAACCCCTAAAAACATATCTACTACTTACTAGGCTACAAGGTCAACCCTAGATTAAGCTTCTGCTTCATAATTCCTTCATTCATTCATTCATTCATTGGCGGCTAACAAGATCATATAAACGTGTGCCTAAATGGAATCTGTGCATGTGGTAAGTAAGTACTCATTAAAGCCAGTACAGACGTGTGCTGCTGTTTAAAATCTCTGGGGTTGGTGCTCACTAGGTTCATTTTTGCCCCCAACCCCCCCCACCCAAACAATTCAAAATTAATGGGATTCCCAGGTGTGTGCACTTGCGGTTGGGGGCTGGGGTGGGGGTGTTTGTGTGTGCACTTTGGTGCAGTGTGTGAGAATAATAAAGGCAAGGAATTTCTCCCATCATAGTTGGCAGGACAGACTTTATGGCATCTAGAGTAGCCCATCATCCTCACAGGCCCCATGGGGAGGGAGGGAGGGAAGGAAGGAAGAAGGGTCACACGGTTGGCCCCCCCACCCCCCCATGTGTTATTGTTACTCTCATGAGTTAGAACTTAGAACTTAGAAAAGAGAGCTTTTTTTTTGGGAGTTTGTTTCCCCCAAACCAAAATAAATCAATTAATTATTTAATTAATTTTGAAAAAAAATTAATTTAATAATGTGTGTGTATTCTTTTTTCAACTAGAAACAAGAGGATATTTAGCCACCTCTCTTGCTACCGAAAAAAAGGAAAAAAAAAACAAAAAGAAGAACAGAAGTAGAAGAAAATCTAGAAATCCTATTCATTCAATTACATGTCGGCTAACCACTAGAAGCTATTTTATTTATTAGCTACATAAATATGGCGATTTCCCAAAAAAAAGAAACCTAGAAATGTGCCCACATCTTTCAAAAATTTCTTGGACTTTTCTTATATAGTGAAATGGCAAGTTTTTGTCCCAAAACCATTTTTTGGCCCAGTATCACACTAATTATATTATTTTCACAAGTATTGAAAAATTCAAAAAAATATTTTTCTTCTCAAGGAAAATAAAGAATCTGATGGAATATTTGAGAATATATGTCATTTGCCAAACAAATGAGCCAACATATATATATATATATATATATATATATATATATATATATATTCTAATTAAAAATTTGAAACAAAAAAATTTGAATCTTCAAGACCATTTTATTTCTCAAAAAAAAAACCCAAATTAATTAACTAATTGACAGACAATAATTAACTAACTGCCAAGGTACTAGGGTAACAGGTAGATAGATTAGTGTTTTTTTTGCTCTTGTAATTTATTTTATTTTATTTTATTTTTTACTGCCTTCCTTGGCTAGCAACTAGCAACTTGTAAGTAAGTAGTAAGTTACTTATTTAGTAGGGTTTCTGGTGCAGCCAATTTTCACATGGATAATAAGAATAATACCTTTGGCATCCAGCATATTATTATTATTATTATTATTATTATTATTATTGGCAATATTGTTTTTCTGGGCAATCTGATCACTGCAATTACCAATATATCTATCTATCAAGTTTGTGTGCTAAAATGGCAACTGACATCCATTGCCATTATTATTATGGCAAATACAAACCTTGAAATTGCCAATATCTAATAAAAGTGTGCTTAACGGCTGCTCACTCTGGCATCCATTGAACTATAATAAAAAATTATGGCAATATAAAAAGCATTGAAAATTTTCCAATATTCTAAATAAAATTTCCCCCCCAAAAAAAAAAAAAAAAGCCCAACCCAACTCTTTCAATTGTTGAGAAAGAGACATGATGAGTGTACTTAAGTCCAAAAACCCCAAAAATATATATAAAAAATAAAAATAAAAATAAAAATTTACAACACTAATATATGTTATAACAAAAAACAAAATGGGGCATGTGCAGCAGCAGTTATGCTTGTACTATTTATTTCCAGGCAGTCCCATCCCCTGACACAAAATGGCTTATGATAAAGGCTGCTAAGTGGAGTAAAAAAGCTGTTGCAAATTTAAAAACTGCAGTTGTAGAGCAAAGTGGTGAAGAAGAAGAAGAAGCAGAAGAAGAAGAAGAAGAAGCCTAGTGTGGGAGAGAAATGGTCCCCCTTTTTCTAAGTAAAAAAATCTTCCTAGATCCAAAAATGCACAAGTGGTAATGTAATGTGCAAGATCTACCCTATCTGTAAATAGCTACCTATTACACATTATTATTGTTCACTCTTTATTCACTAAAGATAATTAAGACAACAAATTCAAAGCACCAAATCAAGCAATCCCATTGGCTTGAAAAAAAAAATTATCAATAAATCTTCGTGCCTACACTTAACCCTATTTTGAACATTGAAAATAATGGTCCCTTTTTTCTATGATTTTCCATTGGTCTTCTAAAACTCTCACAAACCTATCAACCTTATTACACATTTAACTATTAGTTTGCTAAAGATAACTAAGAAAATCAATTCCAACCACCATTTCAAGCAATTTCATTGGTCATAACCTTTTTTTTTTTTGTTGACACCCCCACACAAGCCTATTCAAAACCCTCCGTATATTTTTAGTACACCAATACTATAACCATTATCTCTATACAGATAGGGTTTTTTTGTTTTTAAAAAGGCTGGTGCAATGGAGAGCTATAAGGGGATTTATAGATGTAACCTCTAACAACTATCACCACTAGCTTTCAAATTAGTTACATACCTTATCCTAAGGTCAATTTCGTCATTAAATAATCCTCAAAATAGTGAAATGAAATGTTGTGAAAATAGAAAATCCATAGTAGTGACATACGAAGTACGCGTATTTTTCGAAGGTGCTCAAAAAGAAGCATTTTCAAATATTTTAAAATTTGAAAATGTGAATACGTGAAATACGTGCATACGATGAGCAAAATGCTGAGCAAGCTGAGCTTAAGTTGTGCCCAAACCCAAAAACAACGATGATCAAGTATTTTCAAATATTTTTAAGTATTTTTTTAAAAGCCCAAAAAAATGTATAATACGCGTATGTTTGAATCGAATTGAAAGTATGTCACTACTATGAGAAAATCATCATAATTGTCATAGGCTACCATGTGACTAATTTCACTACTCATATCACAATATCATATTAGATGACACGAAAAAAAAAAATCAAAATTAAAAAAACGAATTCATTTTTCAAAAAGAATTATTATTTGTCTTATCAATGTGGAAACTGACCCTAGGCTACAATATACAAGTACAAAAGCAGCTTCAACATATGTTTGTTGAATAATTAATTAAATTCAAAGATTTGATGTTAAAA
Source organism: Sphagnum contortum (assembly GCA_963920785.1). Classification (NCBI taxonomy): domain Eukaryota; kingdom Viridiplantae; phylum Streptophyta; class Sphagnopsida; order Sphagnales; family Sphagnaceae; genus Sphagnum; species Sphagnum contortum. The sequence continues at coordinate 19,110,495 of OY987279.1, read as the reverse complement.
TAATAAAATATTTCGAAACATTTCAAAAATATTTTTTTATTTTCGTTCATAATTATTTGTATTTTGAAAAAAATTATTTTCAACATTTTTACAAATAAACATAATTAATGTTGAAACTGCCAAGGTATTATGTATAGTAGAATTTGAAGGGTAAGATTTATGATTATGGTGAACGAAGATCGTATCACAAACTTGTTCATTCCATGTATTTGTGTTTTTACAACATTTTAACAATGTGTTTAAAATTAATTGCTAACAAAACATTGATCAATCATTAATATGGATCTTATAATAACATTGTAATACAATGTTTATTCATTGTAATCGGTGCAATGTGTTACAATATCATTGTAACATCGTATCAATATGATTGCATCAACATTTGGTTAACACTTAATCTTGAACACATTGTTAAAGCCTGGATGCATAGAGGGAACAAGTTTGGTGCTCTCTTGCTTGGCGCAATGTTGTTGTTGCTCTTCGTAGTAACCTTTCACAATTAGGGTTGAAAAAGAAAGGAAGTTCTGATTTGGGTTGGTGACAAAAAGGCAATGTACGAGGGGGAGAGAATAAGAAAAAACAAAACATGACCCACTAAGTACCTACTCCCCACACTCCAAACCTTGTCATCTCTAGTTTGTCTCTGGGATCTTGTTAGCTGGGAAGTATTATTATGAGTGTACTGTGTGTGTGACTGACAACATTAGGAAGTATTTGCTCTGAATTCAGCACTTTTGCATATCAATTGAAGAGAGACTACCAGCCCTTGTTTACTTACCCAGCTTTAAAATATTATTCTCCCCAAACTTTTGTTTTTTAATATAAAATTTCTTGACTTCTAAGGAAGCTCTCAAGTCTCGACCTCTCTAAACTAAAACCAAAGATGTCACAATGACCCAATAATGTTATTGGGGGGTTATTAAGTTTGCATTTTAATTTTTTTCAAAATTAATTTTTCATTTTATTTTTTAAACCTAACTTTTCATTATGAAATAATAATAGTGGGGGCTTATTAAATTTTCTCTTTTTTTTCAAAATTAATTTTTCATTTTTATTTTTTAAAACTAAGTTTTCATTATGAAGGTTTAAAAAATAAAAACAATGGGGGCTTATTAAGTTTGCATTTTTTTTTTGTTTAAAAAAAACTAAGTTTTCATCATGAAGGTTTTTTAAATAATAATAGTGGGGACTTATTTAGTTTTCAATTTTTTAAAAAATTTAAAACTAGGTTTTTCATTATGAAGGTTTTTTAAATAATAATAATAATAGCAGAGGGAGAGAAAAAAAAAGTGCCTGAACCATGAAACTTTTGTGATCAGAGAGAAAGAAAAAAATACAAAGGGAAATGGACATGTGGAAGTGTTGAATTAATAATAAACTGACTGCCAATAACATATCATTACATGGTGCACAGGATTGCATGGCCAGGCCATGCTTTGCACCAAAGTGAAGACTGCAGAATGAAACAACAATTCCTAGAGCCTTTGCATACATATACCTACTCTGAAGTTATAGTACAATATGGTATGATTCATATTCATTACTTTGAGGGGGAGGTGTGTAGAGGAGTACCCAAATGTCAATTTTAAAGCTTGTTTGTATACAGACAAAAAGGGTTTATAATATTCGAGCTTTGCGTTGCTACGCACTACGAGTGACGACCAATTAATTTTCTTTAAAAAAATTCTTATGTTTTCATATGGTTTTAGGCAATGGATATTGGGAAAAAGTGGGGTTTTATTGGGAACACATTATTGGGAACCTATTGAGAACCTAAGGAATAAATATATGACATGGTCAATATACAGAACCTCAGCTACCCAGCCACCCACCCCAATGCAAAAGTGTCAACCGTCCACTGAAGGTTGACTCGGTTACACTAGTGTGCTGTGTACATGCTCTGCCTCTTTTGCTGAAAATCTGAGCCCAAGAGAATCCCTGAATCCCAACCCTAAACCTAAAAACAAGAGCTGATTCCAGTAAAAAAAAAAAGTGTTGTGCAAAAGTCCTCCCCAGTCTCTCATCCCCCTTCCCATCCTCAGTTCCATGCCCAGTTTTATGGCTATCCTCAAATGACCCAGAAGACAAAGGATATATGGTTGGGAAACAGGAAAACCAATGGATGTAACTCCCTCATGAAACCTTTGTCATATGATTCCAGATGTTTGTAAGAGTTATGCCTAAAAGTACCCCAAACTGGGGCTACTAGGTCCCAGTTTCGCCAAAACTGGGGACTAAATGAGAAATCAGGATGAAAACTGTTCACAGGAAAGAAAACAGCAGATGAAACTAAATTTTCTCACCTAAATTGCACAAAGACAGGCCAACTTCAAAGACAACCCTAAGGGGATACCAATTGCACTACTTTTGCAAGGGCAGGTTGCGAGATTCGGTCATCTACATATTTATTACAACTCCAAAAAGCTCCTCATACTCAACTCCAGTTGCATCTAGAATGCACTTCACAACAAGTCTACAATTACTTCAAACAAGTCCTGATGATGAAAAAGCGAGCCAACCATGTTGCTTCTTGTTACAAACATTTTAGTAAGTGCTTGTGCTCAAAGTACTACTGCTGGATTGGCATCCAACACGATCAAAATTAATGAAGTCGCACACCTCAAAACATGGACAACAAATTGACAATTTTCAAAGTGTTCCTCATTTTGCACCATGCATGAAGGCAAAAGAAACAAAGCTTCCCTAATGTTGCCTCTTCAACATAAACATAAACAATTGCTCCTGAAAGTGATCTCTTTCTGGAATTGCTATCTAATGGAACAAAGCCACCAAGAATCTAGTTAGGCTAAACATTGGTTTTTGGATTTGAGCTTGAATGGAGTCAATCTTGGGGTATTACTGCAACTCCACAACCCAAATTTTTTTCGTTAACTTTGGCATTACAAAATAGCACTTCACATTTGTGTGTGTGTGTGTCTTCCCCTTCCTTACAAATTTAGTTCACAACTTCATGTCACTAAATGCTTTTGTTGTGTTCAAAATGATCTTGCAATGGATAAAAATGATGATGTGTATGTGGTGTTTCATGATGTAATGCGGTTTCGTGTGCCATCGTCATGAATAGAAACCTTTGCATATAAATATGAAAAATTTTAAGCAATTCACGTCAACAAACTGAAGCCAACCCATGAAGCCAACCCATGAAGGGTTAAAATGTTCCTTTTTTCCTATTTAGTTTGCATGGTGATTCATTGTTTCGAGACATGTATATCATTTGTGATCCCATTGCATCATATTATAATTTTTTCTATGACAAATAGGCATTAACACTCAAGTGTACATATTACATTAATGTTAAATTACAATGAACACCACATTTTCTTATGATGTTGTATTGAATGAAAACCATTATGTAATTTGAAAATTCAATGCCAAAAATTGATTGTTGTTGGATTGCATTGCATTGAAACATTAAAGGTTTGGTAATTGAAAGAGAATACATTATGAAGAAATTGATGTTGATAATGACATGGATCAATTGCCACATGTAATGATCAATCTATTTGTTTGTCACTTGACTTAGATGAGGCATTAGGATAAGGGAGCAAACACGAAAATCTTGTTGGGATAATTTTTAAGAACTTGTAGATTTATGGATAAACTTTTCACCTTGTCATTTGCAAAGCATTATCTTTTGAGATAACATTTCATTAAACATAGTTGCGACCATTTGTTTGGTTGAAACATAGGACCAAAACATGACCCAACATCAATGACCTATTGGACTTGATAGTTTAACCTTTTATTCATATGCCTTATTATCTAATAAGTTGTGTTTTAACAACAATTTGAATTGTGCATTTGGTTGAAAATTTGCATAAAATGCACAAGATAGCTACAAGTCTTATGATAATTAAATACTTTAAGATCAAATGGATTGTGATAAAAAATTTGAGTGATGCAAGAAGGCTACAATCTTGAAAATAATATGGACATTCATTATGAAAAAAAGGTGTTTTGTAACTGGCCTTGTAACTCAATTTTTAAGTTGTAAAAGACATTTGCAACTCATTGTATTTATATGTTCTAAGTGCTAACAAACAAGTTACATGAGTTACAGAGTTGCAACTCACTATATATATAGTACAAGTCATTGCAACTCAATTGTAATTTAGTCAAAACAACTCATTTTCAATTACTATGCAATTCCATTACAATTGCACCTATGATGTCATGTTAATGTCATTAATTGTTATCCATCTATTAAAAATTAACACATGGCATTATGAAGATTTTTGGACATAAATTTTTATTTTATTTTGAAATATTGATCTCCATCATCCATTAGGATTGTTAATGGTGGTCTAAGATTGTGACAAGTGGCACAATAGAAAAATTGGCACTTGGCATATTAATTACATTTTGGAAAACTTATAAAATTATAGTAATATTTTTAATAGCTAGGCAGGTTGTACATAACCATACGTAAGTGGGTTGGTAAGTCTTAAGACTTACATACCTATGTCTTTACCTAAGACCTACCTACATAGGTAAATAGGTAGAAAAATAGGACCTATTTACTTACCTAGGTAGGCAAGTAGGTAGGAAAGCACAAGATTAAGTGCATGAAAGGATAGCCATGAAATTTTATTTTTTATTTCATGTTTTGCCTTTGGGTTAAACTTTTAAAAGCTCATCCCAAAATGGCACATGTATTTTAATGTGAAAACATAAAAGAACAAACCTTTTTTATATAGTTTATAATGAAATTTGAAAACAAAGCATATCGATTAAATCTTTTAATTGTTCATTAGTTGCAAATTGAATTGCAAATGAATTACAACTTTAGCACTTAAGTGCTCAAAGCAAACCAAATCCAAGGGGAGGGTTTCATTATTTTTTGTGTATAAAAAAAACTTGAACCTTTTTTATTGACACATTTGGTGCACTTAAATCATTATAAACGAAATAGAATTGAGAAAGTTATGGCCCCTCAAAAGTAAACAAGGTCAAGAACTTTAAAAAAACCGCCAAATGCTACAAAGGCCAATTCCCAAACACCCCACAAAATTCCTTATATGTTGTTCTATTGCTATTAGACTTCCAAGATGATTTGTAGAACTTTAAGTGACGCTCCTATAACACTTTAAATCATTTTAAATGAATAAAAAATAAGAAAATTATGAGGTTTGAAAGTAGGAGGGGCCCAAAGAAGGAAAAAAAATGTTTTGTAAGTTGGAAAGCTTATTTCTTTTCCTATTTTTTTTTCATTGTTCATTTTCCTTTGCATTTCAAATATGATTTCTAAAACTTGAGGTAACACTCCCATAACATTTTAAATCATTCAAAACAAAATACACATGATTAAGATAAAAATAATTGATGAATATTTATCTTTATTAAGTTATAAGTAGTTATATTGTAGTCATAACATAGTGGAACAATAATACTTTAATAATGGCGCACTAACGGCCATATTAATTGTATCAATGAGAATCATAATAAAAAATTAGTTGCAAATGTATCCCATAATGGGTGATGGAAATGTGGACATGTGGCATGATTGTATGTATGTACATTATACATTAATTGCAACATAATTATTGTTGTAGTGACACATTTACAATAATTCTAAAATAGTTGGCACATGCAACAACAATGCAACTCTTGAAAAAATCAAACATTGTTGATTACATATGTATATACAATGTGTGTAATTATAGTGTATTAGACCCATTTTCAACTCACTTGCAATTATAATACAACTAACTGACTTTTAAACGTAACAATTTATTTATTAATACATTGTATTTCAAAAAAGATAGTTACGCAATAATCGTAATACCGAAAGGATAGTTGCATAATAGTTGTATGTGAGTTGTTTTTTAAGTTTAAGTTACAAGGTAGTGTGATTTCAACAAACACAATTTCTCATAGTGATTATTTAGATTATTATAATAAAATACATAAACAAATGTTGTTCCATCAAATAACACATGAAGGTTAAGGTCATGAAATGGGTAATGTTTGGATATATTTATAACTTGTTTATTCATGGTCTAAATATTTCTAAATACAAATCACAAGTTTATTGATGCAAAGAATAAGTGAATTTGTTGGGGTTGGGGTGGAAGTTCAAGTTTGAAGGTGGTAATTTATTTACATTATAGTCAATGATTTTAAGTCTAAAAAGGTTTGTTAAGTTGAATTTTGGTGTCAAATAATGGTGGATGCAAGTTGGGGATCAAATTGTTGGGGCATGGGAGGTTGAAACCCATCAAAGGTTAGCATGACTTATGAACCATTCAGTAAGCATGGGGTGTGGATCCATCATGATATGAAGATTGGAGTTGGGTTCATGTCCGATGGGCATCACCATTTTTCATACTTGTTACCCATGCCCTTGTGTGAAAATAAAATGGACCTATGTCTTAATCCAAGTTCTTATGACCAACTTGGATTAAGAAAGTATAAAATCAACCCATGTTTTAAATGACATTGGCATTCATAAAACCTATGCATTTGTCAAATTATTTAAATAAGATGAAGCAAAAGATAAAACAATTTGAAAATCAAATAATACAAAAGAAAATGATCAAATAATAGTTTTAAAGGTATATATATGAAAAATATTAATAATAAGTGGTGGTTGGAAAATGTTCTTTGAATATACTCAAAAATTGACCAAATTTCTACTATAGATTTTATGCGATGCAGGTGTAAGACTAAAGGAATTTTCCATTGTATTTTATTCAGTGCCTTTCGACATATTTGAAGGTCCACAACAATGCATTGCCCTAGTTTCCCTTGCAAAATAATTGCGTTAAAGCTTTATGTGGAATCACTTCAATATGGTTCAAGATGTTGTAAATGTGGGGTCTAAGGCCTATGGGGTTGTTGGGGAATTATTTAACCTATATGTTGTGTCATCCCTATTTAAATACACATGTAACCAAATTTTACTTTACAAAGAATCCTCACTCAAATACCACTTTGAAACTAATAACCAATGGAAGTAGGTTCTTGCCACATTTGAAGATTTTGTGTACAATTAGTTTTGTAGGTCTTTGAAGCAACATACATGCATTGATTTTGAACTAACCATGCATATCAATTGGACAATTAATAGCCTAATGCTATGCCTATGGAGGCCACAAGTCAAAGAAAAACAAGGTACGAACAATTACAAAAGTTAAAAAAGGCCATCGTTAACCAACTTGGATTAAAATAGTATATGTGCCTATACCATAAAACTCAAATTCTTTTTCTTTTTTCGCCTCCAATTTAATCTAACTAAGTGGTCTCTTAACTCCATTAAGTTAGGGGATTGCCCAAACCCTTTAGGCTATAATGATTTTGAATGCAAAGTGAAAAAGGGGTACTTTGTGTAATTGTGCAATAAAAGGAAAATGAAAGGATCACCCTTTTACACAAGTTGCTTAAATGCAAGCAATTGCATGTTTATGTGTTGGAAAGGAAGTTGCACATGAAAGTCACGCAAGGAGTTCATGATGTGCCAATGGAAAGACATTGTGGTGAAAGGACCATGAAGGCGACTTGAAGCCAAAGCTTTTATTGCCCCAAAATGAGAGAAGACCTAAAACACTATGTGCACACTTGCATGAAATGCCAAAGCACCAAGTTGGTGAACAAGAAAAAGTATGGGCAATATAGGGCCTTACCTATTTTGATTAGTCCATATGAAAAGTTTCAATGTACTTAATGACATGCCTTTCAAAGTGGGAAGGAAAGAATGCCATCTTAATGGTGGTAGATAGTTTTTTCAAATTGGCCAAATTTGAACCAAGTAAAACCACAACCACAATGATAGACATAGCAAGGTTGTTTTTTGAGTTGTGGGGAAAACATAATAGCATGTTAGAGGTCACAGTAAATAACCGTGATGGAAAATTTTATCTTGAAATTTTGGACTCTTCTTATGGAGAAAGTTGAAACTAAATTAAAGTTTAACGTGACTTTTCGTTCATAAACTAATGGCCAAAATAAAAGGGTTAATGGAATACTAAACCAATATCTCCAAAACTCTATGGGTGCTAATTATAGGGATTGGGGGTACCATTTGGGTTTTTAAAAATTTGTTACAACTACATGAAACACTACCACAAGGATAAGTCCTTTTGAATTGCATTAGAAGTTGAAGCAAGGCAACCCATGGACTTAACCATCCCAAGATGAAAGGAAAATTTCATGAGGGAAGTAAAAATGGTAAGGAAATGGTTAGAAAACGTGAAAAGATGATCAAACACAAAAGCCTAAAAGCTCTTGGAAAAAACATTAAAAAGTTATGAGAAACAAGCCAATAAGACTTGGAGACATTGAGTTTGAAATTGGCAACCTTGTGTGGTTCAATATTTGGGACTTTAAATTGCCTAATGCTCTCTCAAGTTGTTTCATTGCAAAATATGTGAAGCCATACAAACTGCTTTATAAGTCACACATAGATGTTTACACTTTGCACATCCCACCTTCCATGTGTCTAGATTGAAGCTATTTCATGAAAACAAAAAAAGGATACATATAGGAAGCAAACCTATGACTTGAGATTTGACATCATTTAACATAGGCTTATAGGTGAAATTGAATGTATCTTGGGTCTAAAACAAACTAGTCATTTTGGCAAGCAATATTTTATGAAATGGAAGGGATGCCACCCAAATGAAACACAATGGGTGAAGTCATGCCATTTAAACCATTTGTTTAAAATGGTGGAAAAGTTTGAATTGGATTGGTGGGAAGGGCATATTCCACTCAATGTTTGAGTGGAATGCAAATGGAATGCATAGTGGAATGTAGACATGTTTTGTAATAGTGATATTAGTTTTTACTTACCCTAAATCCCATTTATTTCAATTCATCAATATATCCTTCCCCTATTATGCATAAATCTTGGGCACTTGGAAAAAGGTTACACAAAGGTTATGAAAATGTCTTGTAAGCAAGGAAACTGGTTATATTTTTCATTAAGGTATATCAAATTTTTAAATATAAATTAGGTTATTTGATATACCCTATGCATATTTAGCATGTATAACTAGATAAAAAATATATGCCCACATCATTGATAGAAATTGCCATTCATATACATTAACCGATCAATGATTGAAAACTATTGCCTAACCTAATTATCAAGTTGCTGGGTGGTGAAAATACCAAATTATCCCCCATTGATAAGTTTGGTTTTGTTGGTTTGTTTGTAAGGCTTTGCAATATACTTTAGTATTTATTTATTCATTAAAAAGTCGTAGCCTTGTTACAACATGCCTTCATTTTTGCATTGTCTTTGCCTATTACTTAGTTTTTTTAAAACTCTTGTTGTGATTTTAACTTTTGATATTACCTTGCACCTTTATGAATGTGCTTGTAAGCCTAAGTAAAAGTTATAATGAAATTGAAAAGGAGGTAGGTGATCACTTTCGTAGGACTTTTACTTTGTTCGATTTCTAATGTACATAGGGGTAAAAACATGGTTAGGTGGCTCAAAAATGGCATGTGAAAATCCAAATTTTACTTAATTTTGACATTATTATGTCATTTTTTTGAATCCATATGTAAATTTATTTATGCATGATAAAGATCATGTCATTATTTCAAATTTTCATTATGAGTCCTTTTTTTGAAAGAATTCATCCATAATTTTAAATATGGTTTGATTAAAGTTTATTGCAACATGGATAATTAAAAATTGGACAATGTTAATGTTGAATATTACTTTACATTTTAAGTTCATTTACAAACTAGAAAAACTACAATTGTTATAATCCAAACTATTCACCTATTTGTGCTTTCACCCATAGGAAGATCTCAAATCAAACAACTAATAACTTAGTTATTTCAAACAATGATGAAATGATTAATAATGTCTAGGTGGCAAGTTTGTTTTGACTTTTAAAATAGCAATTATTAGTTGATGAAGCTTCTATAATTTGACCTAAAATTAACAATTATTAGCTAAATTTGTGACATGTTTATTTTGATTGAAAACTAGGATAGTTGTTTAGTTGATGTTGACCCATCAGTAGTATAAATCAAATAATTATGATTTGAAATTATCTATTAATGAATTGCAATTTGTAGGGATGTAAAATGTAAACCTAAAGATGTACCACCTCTAGGCATGTATGAATGCCTTCCTCCCCTAAGCATGTAGGCTACTTGTAGGCTTCCCCTAAACATGTGGGCCACTCATAGGCCTCCCCGAGGTATATTGTAGGTTTTAAAACATGAACAAAATGTCACAAGAGGGAATTGAACCCTTTAATTCTATGTTGACAAATCAAAATATTAACCATCCAACCACCACTTCACATGCCGACAGATTAATGTCATTGCAAAAAAATTACACACACATTAATTTTGAATCATGTATCATAACTTCAAGTGACATAATCATTATTTCACATAATTATAAACATGAATCAAGGTTGGTACTAGGTAGGTAATATTTTGGTACACTTACCTACTTATTATCTACCTACCTACATACCTAAATATACCTATTACCAACCTTGACCTACTTGTATGATTGATATACAACCTATCTACCTACATGTTTAGGGACTTAGACACCTACATGCTTAAGGGGCCTACACAATTACACTTGGGACATATGTACATAAGTAGCATTCTCAATGATTAAAATTTAAAACATATAGTATCTAGCAAGCCACATCACCCATGGAGTGACTAAATTAGTCACATCATAACAAGCATCAACACCACACAAGCATGACCTAGTCCAATTGTCACTAACATTGTTTGATTTGACTAAAACTTTTAGTCAACTTTAGTTAAATAAAACATGCCTACTTTTTGGAAGGGGCAAAACATACAAAAAATACTCCTTTAATCATTCAAACAAGTCAACATAATCACACCAATCATTGGAATCACAATGCTAAGGCATGAAAGACATGGATTTGTAATAAAGCTTTATCCACCCATCAAGGTAAAACGATCTTGTTTGATTCCATGGAATTGCTTTTCACCGTAGCCCCATCCTTTCCTTCTTTTAATGTTGTTTCGAAAGGTTTGAAATAAAATACATCTAGGGGTTGGAGAGCATGTAACCATCTTGAGACCATTTAACAAGTTCGAAAACATCTTATGTGACAACATTTTCTCATGGTGCCCATAGCAATAAGGCAAACTTTGAAACCAACCATAAAAAAATCCAAGATAGTTACACCCTTTTGACATGGGCACCTCCCTCCCAAGTCTAGATATGTGAAACCCCTAATCAAGGGAGTTATATGTTCTCCTTGATATAAAACAAAAAAATTAGAGTAGATGGAAAATTCAAATTGTCAATTGAAAGTCCATGATCAATTTCAAAACTTGTGATATGAAAAACATTTTGACAACCATGAAAACCAAGGGCATCCCAACTATTGGAACTAAAATGATTTGATTTCAGTATTAGAAGAGATTCATACATTTCTTGATGTGATGAAAGGGGTTTCATTTCATAGCTCTTCATTCAAAAGATTCTATCTCTAACATTATTAGAATAGTCTCTTGCCATCCACCTCTACTCATGAAAATCATAAGCACATGATGTTTCAATCAAAAAGTTAGATGGTAAAATCTTGCCTAATTTATACAATCTTTGACCCATTAGGAAATATACTTATATGATGTCTCCAACACACAAAAAGAGTAAAAATGATGTCAAAAGAAATGGTCAAAAATCAGCTAGTATGGGAATTGATATCAAAGGATGTTGATGACATGGATGCATGAAGAACCTAATCACCATTCTTCATTATTCCAATATGTGACCAAAAATTGAATTTTCCATATTATGCCATACACATGGCCATTCCTGGTCACCATTTCTTTCACACCCTCATCCCCTCATTTATAAGTCATCTCAATGTTTTTCCACTTGGTGATCGAGCCCTAACTGGGATGCCACTCAAGAACCTTAGTCAAAGACTTCCTCACTAGACACAAAGAAAATCACATTGGTTATGGTAGTTTTTAATTGACTTTCTAGTTTGGTGGTGCCTACACAATGATGAAATTTGTCCATAATCTTATTTTGATATTTTCTAACATAAGAGAATCAATGAACATCTGAAAACAACAACCACAACAACCAGTTACATGTGACACATGGGTTGCATACCTTAATCATACATGGCTCCCTAACCTTGCCACATATGGCAGCTTTTTCAAACACATTGATCCTTTGCATTCAGTGACAACACTTGCTGCTTGAATCATGGTTTCTCTAGTTTGTGCAAATTTGATTATGCATGCGGCCCTCTTCAACACAAAATATCATAATTTCAACACCACCAAAGCAATTTCTTATAATAAGAAACACATAGTTTTTGTGATTGTAACATGGAAGTAATCAAAGTCCAAATGAATCTCACCTTGTTGTTGTTGTTGTTGTTCTTCTTCTTCTTCCACATGTGAGCCAAAAACATCCATTGAAATTGGGATTATGTTATATTGGCTTTGACTCATCCAACATAATGCCAAACATATCTGGGTTTGCATTAATTATCTAAAAAATAACAAAGGTCCAAAACACTATGAAAACCATTCGGTAACTGGAAACATCAAATATTTCTCACCCATTATAGAAAGATAATTGATGAAAAAGGAAAGAAAACCAGATACTAGAAGATCTTCTGAAATAAATGTCTAGATCCACTAGATATCGGCAAATCCATGCGCAAGCACTAATCAAAAGTTGGTAGATGTACAATCACACTAGGGGAAGAATATGACCATATGTTTTTTTCTTTGAAATCAAATCAAAGTGTCTAGTTCAACATCAGACTAGCATAGGCACATGTTGAAAGTAGTAGTACCCGCAACAAGTGTGTATACATGTGTGAACCTATTTGATAATTGCATTTGGTTTTAAATAGTCTTTGGATCCATAAACAACCTTAGTCTAAAGTGGCACTTTAATCTTATTATCATTACCAAATTTGAAAGATCAATTTCTCATCAAATAATCCTTCCAAAATTGCTGACATCATTGGCTGCAATTTCACAATTGTTCATTTACTTTGAGGTCGTAAATGAATGGATCTACATTCTCTCTCATTGAGAGAAAAGTTGCATTTAAGTCTGTCATGCACAGTATATTTATTTACTACCCCAAAGTTCTCCTCCTGTGTTGGATCTGCATACAAGAAATATGAGATTTTGTCAAATGAATTTTGTCTAGCCATATCCACTTTCATGAAATGCATGTGATTAATATGAGCTCACATGGGCAATCAATCCAATATGCTAGCCAGCCTTTTGTTTAGTTTTGTTGCATTTGAATTTACACCTTGGCATTATCCAATACATTAGATTAACCGTACAACATCAAACATAGTTCATTAAATTCTAGGGTGTGAGACTTTTGGTTGCAATGTAAATGGAAATTTACCTCAACAATTTTGCCAATTTGCCCAATTTCAACATTTCACCATCATAAATGTCATGACTAATTTCTACAACATATGACTACCCTATGTTGCCAAGTCAGCAACTTGTTCTAGACCCAAGTTGTGGTATGAGTAACCTAGCCAAATTGAAGGAAAGAAAAACGAAAAAAAACCTGACATAGCTCTTGGAAGCACATTCACATACACAGGATAGCTCTTGAAAGTACACATATACACCTGTAGTCTTGCAATTTCAATATGTCAAGAACATCCAATCACAGACAAAATTGTACCCCAATACATTCAAAGTTCATTGAAGTTGGAATGCTTTACACAAAGTTTGAAGATTTCAAAAGTAGAGATTTTACACCCACCTCATATCCTACATTCCTATCCATGCTTTCTCTCATTACAATTGATTTTTCTGCTCATTGATCATGTTCCAAAACCTGATGACAACAGAGAAAGAACCAAAAAAGATTGAGATTTTTAAAATTGCATCCATAAACAAATCAAACAAAAGCGAATGAAACTAAGGATTGGAACCCAATTTCTTCATTTCCAAACTGAGCAAATCAGTATATGTCAAAACCAAGGATCATATGGAAAAGAATAGTGCTAATGTACACCCTATGCTCCAAGTTGCACAACAACAGATTCAGAATTCATCCAATTAGAGAATACCAGTCATTGTTAGAAAAAGCCACTCATATTATTGTGACATTTTCCAGACTCAAAACACTTTCTCTTGACTACACACAACATGGGACCTTTCAAGTATTGCTAATCACCAGGCATTCATTCCTCTGACAACAAAACCTTCTTGAATTACCATTGCAGACTGCACCCTAAGGATGAAGTTGTGTACCTTAAAAGACATGCATCTGCTTATCAAGGCAGAATGCAACTCCTGACATGGCAAAAGCATGGACTGCAGTCCAATATGGCGAACCTCATCTTTACCCCTCTGTGATCTACTTGCTTCGAATGGTAACCAGAAGTCATTACAGCTGACCATGAAGCATAAAGATTTTGCTGTACCCAAGTACTGAGATACAAAACACATACTCAATTTCAAAGTAGCAGAGTCATACCCCAATTAAAGTGGACATACTGTACTCTATATACAGATAACAAATGCTAGAATAGTAGAAGCAAGCTCCTTACAGTTACAATCCATTCAATATGCAAAGCACCACAAGATTTTGATATTTTCACTCAAATGTCAAGGTGCCCAGAGTCTTCCAGAAAGAGAGTGAAGCACACACCTGGTACAGGTATGAAGGCCTCCACCGCAAAATACAAGGGATAGTTCCATCACACCACCATCAATCAAAGTAGGTACCAGCTGTCATAGACACCCTGCTCCTCCTCAAAAATACAACCTATGACAGATTTCACATGGAAATAATTCAAACCTGAAATTCCATGCAAGCCAAATCACCATGCCCTTGTCAAATTCTTTCCAAGAAAAGATACATCTGCCTCTGTGTGGTGTTAAGGGCATCCATGACTGTATTTATGAAGAGAGAGCAAGCTACGAGCATTAACAATCACTCTCTAATTGAAGAGGAAAACAATATTGATGTCATCACAGAGAGAAACTCTACAGAAACATCAAGGTAACCAGACAAATGTTATGTCAGATCTGGCAAACCAGAACAAACCTGACAAGAATGAATGTGATCATAGCCGTACAAGTTTCACTCACAAAGTATCAAACTATCACCTTCATCATGAATGGCATCATCCAGGAAAACCAAGTAGGTTGTGGTTGGGCAGTCAAAACTCAGAACCTACAAAATATCCAAACACAAGGCTGGATATACAGAAAGTAAATTAAAACAAGTTGCACAAGACATAAGGCTCCACAGTTTGGGTAGGTCTGAGCCTCCAGACAAGAGTTTGCTTTGACCCTGATCAATATTGAAAACTATGTCAACTTTCTTATATGATTTGTCATAAAGCAACCTACCATCAGTCAGACACAGAAGAATCTGCAACACAAAACACATCTATATATTAAGATTGGCACTTGGTTGTTTGTTTGTTTGCTTTGTTGTTTGGATGTGACCATGTCATAACCCTCCCAAACTGTGGGGGCACCCACTCCACTTTTAGTACTGCAAGAAAGGCCTCAATGAGGCAGTGTGCATGTTTGTTGTTTCACAATTTTTGGATCAACAGAGCAAAAACTCTACTGACTTTGTCTGATCCCACTTGGATGTAGAAAAATGTATAATAGTCCACCCCAATTCAGGCAAACCCATTCTACATAATCTGCCTCCTGAGTTTCTGTTTCATCTCCAGGAAACAATAGGCAGAGTGGATACTTTTTCGATTAGCTATGTCAGCAATGGGAAGTCCTGATGTTGGGGCCAGCACCCAAGAGACATAGCTGATCAAAAAAGTTGATAGTGTCCTCATTCAAGCTGCAACAAGCTTGTGAGGGTAAGCTTCACTTCATTTAAACTTATCCCTGTAGAAGCAATCATCTAAGCATAAGGCATAGAGAGGCCTATGTAGATATCAGTCGTTGAGGCCTCCAGCACCCTGAACACATCCTTTATGCTCACTATTGACTACTTGAATGCAGATTATCTGCTAAAATCCATACATCTATGAGATTGCAGAGAACTTGTAAATGAAAGCTTGAGACCCCGCTGTATCTACTGATGACATCAAAGCTTGCTTGGCTTTTTCATCAGAATAGGCACCAGCACAGAGCTGGGGGACTAAATCAGCACTGTCGAAGCCTGCATTATCAGCAATGGTGAAAATGATAGAGCACAGGCAGAAGCAAAAAGACCCAATGGAAATTGAATTACGTACCGGATCATCTCCATGTCTGCTTTCATGAAAAATTTCTGGCCATCCACTGTCCCAAACCAGCTGGCTTGTCTTCATCTGTTTGTGCTAGCAGACAATTATGCACCATGCATGCAGTGACTGCTCAGCTTCATCCAAAACATGGGAAAGTTGCAAGCTCAACAAACAGGATTATGATGAGGTACAGAACCTGGAGCAGCATTGAACCCAAGCTACTTCTATAAACCCTAATTTTGGAGAATCCTCTCAAGAAGTGGTTGGAAGTAGAGTCTCTTAGGGAGAACTAGATTGCAAGGTCCAAAGCAGAATTCAAAGCCAAAAAAAATCATTCACAAAATCCTCGTTCTTCCTGTGAAAAGCTTCACACCAATTAGGGTTACCTACAAAACTGGTCCATCTCCTTCAATCACGAATAAATCCTAAACCCTAATCGCACGTCCAAGTCCTGAAATCGTATTGAGACCTCAGTCGTGGTTCCAAATCGGGACCTCGGTTTCCTAATCCTGTTCAGCGCCACCAATGAGAATCGATAAACATCTTTTGGGACCTGTTTCAGGACGTGGGATCTGGACGTCGGTTTCTTATCCTCGAAATCGCACCAATGAGAATTGATTGGGAGGTTTTAGGACCTGTTTTCCGGACGTGGGATGTGGACTTTAGGTTTCTTCTCCTCTGGAGCGCACCAATGAGAATTGATTGAGAGGTTTTAGGACCTGTTTCAGGACGTAGGACCTGGACTCAGGTTCGACCAAACGAATGAGAATGGATTGAGAGGTTTTAGGACCCCGTTTCAGGACGTGGGATCTGGACTTAGGTTTGAACGCACCAATGAGACTTCATTGAGAGGTTTTAGGACCTGTTTTCAGGACATGGGATCTGGACTTCGCATGTATGTAATGAATTGTAACTCGGCTCCGATTCGGCACTTGAGATCTGGATCAGGACCTGGAGCTCTCTTATCCTCTCCGAACGGCTTTGGTCGAGTTGCTCGCTCGCTTGCTTTCCTTGCGTTGTCGAGAGAATTGAGTTGCAATTCCGTTGCAATGTTGGTAGCGGCAGCAGGAAATATCGTTAGCAGGAGGCCATGGTGCCTGGGCACTGCGGTGATTTCTACGCCGTCACAGCAGAAGCAGTGTGGAGGGTGGGGCGGCTGTAGGAGGAGAGCGGGGAAGTCTCAAATAAGGCATGTTATTGCTAAAAAGTCCAACGATGCTGCGGTCTTGGAAGAAGAGGACGACGACTATCAGGAAGAGCTCCCGGATATTCAGAAGGTAAGAAAAAACGTAAGAGTTTTTTTTGCTTTTCCGAGTTTCGATGCTCAGGGTTTTGGATGCTGAAGAAGAGAACAACGTTGCTGGAATCTTGGATAGGGGCGTCTTGGTTTGATTAGGGTTTGAGTTTTCGCTCACGCTTGGTAAGTTCTCTTACATATGGGCGGAATGTTTCATGGAAAGGAAAGGCAAGTGCTCTGGAGAGAGAAGAAGAGGAGGAGCAACAAGAAAGGAGTTTTTTGAAGCTTAGCCAAGCGCGCAACTGGAGCCTTGGCATTGACTCTGCGGCACCTTCAAATGCAAGCCTGCAGGCCCAGGTACAGCAATTTTCTTTCTTTCTTTTCTCTGGTTTTGTCAAGACTCTTTTGGTAGCGGCATAGACCCAAAAACATCTTGTGAGTTGAATTGTATGTCTAAAGACTTCTCTTGTAATTTCTTGGATCTAGCTGTGAGACAAAGTCCTCAAGGTTTATACTGTGACATTTTTTACAAACGCTCTCAACCAGAGTATGCAGGTATTGAAATGATTAGAATGCCTCATGTTCATTCCAATATCTCAATGACTGCAAAGCTGGGAGTTATCAGTAGTCAATTTTACAGATTCTTGAGGCTCTGTAGTTGTAAGAAGTTTTTTGTCTTTCAGATGGTTGCTCTTATTGTCTTTCTGAAGGTAAAAAGCTACCCTTTAAAGAATTCTTCTAAAGAGAACTAGAGGGTTGCCTATTAAAGAAAAATTCCTTTTTAGAATTTCCATTTTTGGTGTTTTCAAAATGATTTTGTTTTGGGTGTTGTAAGTGGGGTGCTTCTTACAAGCCCACTTGTTCATAGTTTTTCCCTGTTGTCCTTTCCTTTGGTTTTTCTTTTCCCTTTCTGTTGGTCTGTTTTCTGTCTTGTCCTTCTTGTTGTGGTCTGTTGCTAGCCAGTAGTATGGCTGAGTCTTCCCCTTGCTTCCAGAATTGCAGCAGAAACTCAGTTTGCAGGTTGGTGCTTGTCACCATCCTTTACCCAATGTAGGGAGCTGATGAAGTCAGTGGGGAAGTTGTGGTAGTTAAGTCACTATCATACATACCATTGTTGATGGTCCCTGAACAGGTGTGAGACTGGCACTTTTGTTCATACCGGTGTGTGTGTTTTGTTTTTTGTTTGTTCTGTCTTTCCTAGTTTGGTTCTTTCTATGGCTTCCTGAGGAAGTGTTAATGTTGCTGTTTTTTCTTCATTGTGAGAATGAGATTTCTCTATTCTTTTGAAAGATACTTTCTTTTCTCAGGTTCCCCTTTCATTGCAGAATGCAACCCTAAAACCCTTTCCAAATTTGAGGGAAAATTTCATGAAAGCCATGCTTGTTTGTACCTTCGAATTGATACTTGCTGCCAAATGGAGAACAATGTCCTAGAAGACGACTCTGATGATAACTAGGTTTCCTCGGTGAAGCTTATTCAGGCTTTCCCAACTTTTCGGCGCTCATATGCCAGCATTTTACTCTGATGTCTAGGAGAGGGAAAATGAAAGGGCGGATCGACGAAGGCAAAGTTTTTTGGAGTATGATGCGGTAAGCACACCTACCTGTTGGACACAATCTGGAGGAAATGCGCTAAAATCTTTATTTATGAAATAGGAATAATTTTTTGGTGTGAACTTTTCTATTGATGAAGTTTATATATACTATTACCCTGAAGTGTGAACTTTTTGTGTCAGCAGCTCAAAAGAAACTTTTCTCTAACAACAATCGTAGTTGCTGGTGCTGTTGATGCCTACTGCTTCCTCACCCTTTCTCTGGAGGTGCCATCATCTTCTTTCTCCCACTTTTGCCAACTTACAATCCTCTTTTTCTTCATAAATAATTTTCAAAAGAGCCCCTCATTCCAGTTTGAGAATTAACAGCAAGTGGATAAATGGGAACTGGATGTGCCTTGCCCACTGAGAGGAAATTGACATGTCTTCTCTTCTCTAATTTAATTGTTGCATTTGTGCAGACAACTGTGAGTTATGCTGTTGGAGCTTTAGGAAGGTGGGGCCTTGCTTATGCTTGTCTGTCATGACCACATTGAGATTTTCTTCAGCCACATCCATATTTGTACCATTTTCCTTTGCAGCATTTTTTGATGGATGCCTTCTGATTATGTGTCTGAGATGAGAGGAAGGCACAGTACCTTTCAGCTCTTTCTATGCCTAGAAGTGGTGAATTTTGATCTTCAAAGCTTTCTAGAGCCAATCATGGATGCTAAAGCAATTGATGACACTGTGCTTACAGGTGCCTTTGCCTTTGTGATGCTGTTGCAGCTATCTTTATTTGCAGCTGCTCTTTCGCCATGCAGACTCTTTGTCTGAAGATAATGTTGCTGATGTATTCATGAGAAGGAAACTGAAGAAGTAAGTGCTCCCAGTCTGCTGTGTGTTACCTCCCTGTGTTGGGACAGGATTGCAGTTGAAGGATGAGGTTTTCTGCTTACAAAAGGCAATGTGGTATGCTGCCATTGCCAAGATGATTTTGATTGAAATGGACAGACTCAACTTCTGGTTGATTATTCTCTAACACATGCTGAACCTGGTCTTAGCATGAATTTTGACTGCTATTTTGTGACTAAATGGGTGAGGTCCTGGTAAATTACACACAATATTAAGCACTATTTTGTGAGTTGAAATTCTTGAGGGCTTTGCATGCAGACTCTCTGTCCTTGCAAGATCTACCAAAATAGGGTGTGGGATTATAGATGCCTCTCGTGTTTTAGCCCTTTTTACAGATTTTCTGCTATGTTGCAATGCAGAATTGGCATCAGGAGTGGTGATGTGAAAGACTCATTAGAGAAAACTTTTTATGGCATCAGAATGGCTCTATCATCCCCACGCCTGTCCATCCCTGCTGGCCTCTATACCTTGTGGGCATTTTCTGCACACTATTCTGAGACTTCCAGTTTCACCTTCCACTTGCAGGTCAGATTTTTTCAGTAATTCCCCACATCTGCCTCCTGTGTATCTTTTACAGTGTTTCCTTCTCTATATGTCTTCTTAGGATTCATTCAAATTTGCCACCCTTTTTCAAGATCACTTAATTGATGCGGTTCCTCGTGACCTGCCAGCATAATTATACTGTGAACTGTTCTAGTGCTAATATGCAATGAATGGATACTCTAAGCATATAGATCAAATAGCAAGATTGAGAGCCATTGCCATGTTTCAAGGAATGGTTGGGTGATTGGATGCAGGTGGTCCCACTGATGTTGGGCTTTTTTGCATATAAAGCGGCGGCACTTATCCAGGCCTACAGAGATAATAAAGATTTGTTGCTTATCATTTCAAAAGGGAATGATGATTCCAATGTATAATAATCACAAGTGCAACAGCCTAAAACTTCCAGTCTCCACTTGAGTTGAATTTGCCATTCTAGGCACTAATGGGGCTAATGAGATGCCAATACTCCTGGTAGAAAGCAATTCCCATCTGACTGCAAATCAAATTATATTGTGTGCATCAAAAAAAAGTGAAAGTTGTGTGGTTGCTCCCTGAATGTACATCTGCACTGAAAAATGTATATATTTTGGGCCATGGGCTATTTGATAATATCCCAGAAGTGAACTCAGCCTGCAGTCACTGTCTCTTTCTACGTCATTTCAGGCCAGATGTTTAATTTGAGCTCCAAACCTGACGCTTGGAACACAACATTCCACTCCTTATGATAACAGTCAATCTTCAAGCTTGCTGAAAGACCAACAGGTACCATCATGAACATGTTCCCTTACTTTACACTCTGTAGAGTTGCAACTGATTTTCGAGTCACAACATTCTGCAAGTAGTTCATTTCCTTAAGATGTGAAGATTGGGATTGGGCCATTTTATTTCCATTTTTGCATTAATCATCTTGAGCTTAACTCATACCCCTTGAAAACTCCTTGGATTTTGTTACCAGTTGTTGTCATTGTAGGAATGCCTTGAATGCATTACTGAAAACAAATAGAAAAGGTTTTAATCTACTTGTGTAATATTTCATTTAACATGTTTTATATGCCATGTGTTCATGTTAAGAGTGTTAGTTGTGCAATTAACTATCTTTTCACACTTGGCAATGTGCGAATACTTGTCAACTTAGCAATTCTGGAAGTTATACTCCAAACTGGGCCTGTTGCCCTTCTAAAACGATTAGCGTGACTATGCCTATCACTGAACAGTTAGTGGCTTTGAGGAGGTCGAATCCCCAAACATTGGGAATTTAATTTTTCGGTTCAAAGAACAAGGAGGGGGAGGGGCTACCATCTCCTTAGTAGTGGTGCAAGCTTTTGTGTGCAAACAATGGGTTGTTCATGGTCATCACCGCGTTTGTTTGTGTTGATGAACTTCAACTATTTTTGCTTGTGCAAACAATTGGTTTGAACCATCTTCATTGTGCTTAACACTCATCCTCACCAAGTTTTAACATCATTTCTAGGTAGGTGCTCAATGTCATTGTTCATCATGTTTTTCTCTTCTTAGTTCAAACCTTGTTGAACAGTTCCTGCTCCCTGATCCTCCTCTTGTTCGTGTTGTAGGTGTCGGTGCTCTTACACGCAAGTTCAAACTAGGAGTTTGCAAGGTTACTTGTATTGTTTGTAGTGGGTTTCTTCTAGGGTTTGAAAATGGTGAGCATCAAGCTGGCCTTCTTCTTGATGCTCACCTCATTTTTCCACTTACTAGTCAAACTTGAAGCTCACCTTGTTCTTCTCCTTCCTTACACTTCCTGTGTTTCCCTTCTTAGTTCGAAGTTGTTGGTCATCACATTCTTCTTCTCTTCCTAGTTGGAACCTATTGCACACGGCGTACTTCTCTTCCTGGTTGGAAACTATTGTCCATTATGTTCTTTTCTTGGTTCAAACCTAATGCTCACTGTGTTTTCTCTCTTCTTGATCTTCTACTACTGCTCATCATATTCTTCTCTTCCTAGTTCCAAGTTCCTATTCACCATGTTCTTCTTTTCTTAATTTGAAGCTACTATTCACCAAGTTCTTCTCTTCTTCTTTCTTCCTTGTCCTTTGTTGCTGTTCACCACGTCCTTCTCGTCCTTTTCTCCCTTTCTGGTCCTTTGCTACTACTCACCATGCTCTTTTCTTCCTAGTTTGAAATTATTGTTCATTGTGCATTTTTCTCTTCTTGGTTTGAAGTTGTTCATCGCTTTCTTCTCTTCCTCTTTCATTCTAGTCTTTTACTCTGCTCACCGCATCCTTCTCTTCCTTTTTTTCTCGTCTTGGTCCTTTGTTGTCACTCATCACATTCTTCTTTTCTAGCTAGTTTGAACCTGACACTCATTGTGTTCATCTCTTTGTGAGGTTCTTCCAAGTCCAACTCATGTTTTGTTGCAAAAAATTTCGTGCAAGCTAGTGATTCTTCCTCCCATTCCTTGTCACTTCCCAATTTTAAGTTGCTGATACAGCCAAGCAAACACATGCCCCACTGCCATCATTCTTGTTCTTGCAATTTGTCTAGCCATTTTTTAACTTGTTGACAAATGATATGCCCCAACCAACTGTATGATATCCCTTTGACTGGGGCTTAACATGCAATCTTGCTTTTACTGTTCTATGCAATTGTTCCCCATATTCTTTCACTGTTGCAGGAAACCATGTTGCTACAAAACCCAATCTTGCTTACCTCTCAGTTACTTCTCAATGTTTCTTTGGGCTGCATGCCCAACCACCACTTGGAAATTTGCCACCTTTCAAGCCTGTTTTTTTCCCCCTCTTTTATTTTGCTTTGCCTAACTTCTTCTACTACTTCCTTCTCCATTCCCTTTTGTCACATGATTCATAAATACATCAAAAGTCACCACATGAAACTGTGAGTAGTCCACTAATTGTTCCCTACCCCTAGTTTTTCTTTTAGGCAAATGTGGGAATGACAACAAGTTGGAAAAGGCCAAATCTTGGGTAAGGTTTGCTGTGTTTTGACTTACATTGTCATTTGGCATATTGGCCTTGTTCTTCTGTTTGGTATACTCTTTGCACCTTGCATCAAAGTTTTCAACTTCCAAAGACACTAATGCCACTGAAGAGTAGAATTGTGAGAACTTCTTCAAGTTGTTAAGTTACCAGATACCCACTTGGATTTAAAGCCCTCTTGTCTTTCATGGCTACTAGGTAGTTTCTCACAAATATTTGCAAACCTGGATGAGGACCCCTCCATGAGTGCGGAATAATTTCTCCCGATTCCACACACATAAGCAACATGATTTTGTGAAAGATCATACTTCGATTATCAAAGTTAGAGCCAACTTTATCTAATAGATAGATATCTTCCTGATTGAATGTTGAAATAACTTGGAAGTGGAGCCATGACATGGCCAGTAGAAAATGAAATGAAACACACATCTAACAAAGTGGGCTTAGAGCAGGTACACCAACAGCAACTGTAAACAATAATTTAAATGATTTATAGTTAGGGTATAAATAGTGTGAAACTGAGTTTGGACCTATAAATATGTGCATTCTATATGCTCACTGAAAATATCAATAAAGAAATATTATTGATTTTTGATTGCTTGGTCACAATGATTGGCCCATATGGTGACATTTACCTTATAATCCACACTCTACACTACGTAGGATTTTATGATTATGTTGATGGGGAAATAACTTGAATGTGGTAGACTGTGGGAGAACCTACTTATTAAGTCTGGGTTGATTTCCTCTTATAAGCTTAAGGGACAAAAGTACATTACTAGACAAATGGACCCTAATGAAATAGACAATTCATTGGAAAAGAACACATGAAAGTTATATACTGAGTTGTTGTTTGAAACACATTGAAATTAAAAGCTGGCGAGACGAATGGAAATGCAAGACCCACAAGCACAACAAGCAGTTCCATGGAGTTTGAGAAACTAAGAAACTTCAGAACTGTGGGACAAAATTTTCATCTCACAAAAAGCTTGATGATTTATGTGTGCATCCATTACTTAAATTCAATGATTCAATGTTGATGATGGAGTCTCTGGAGGGCATAATTATCAAGCTACATGTTACAACATCCCAAAGAACTTGAGGTTTAATCTAAACCCATTGGTTACAAATTTTCTTTCCATTGGTTGAAGCTAACAAAGATTGTGTTCAAGCACCAGATAAACATGAATTTTCTGATCAAGGATTTCAACTCTTTTAACTATACTCAAATGTAGGTATATTAACAAAAAAATTCAAAGATTTAAGTCGCTAATCGATCGACCTTTTTTTTACAGTTGTTTCCTCTTAATAACTTGGCAAGAAAAAAATTAAGGTAACACTGGGAATAGAGAGAATGAACACTGGGAATAGAGAGAATGCCATGCATTTTAGTTCAGCAGATTATTGTGCAAAGGAATACAAAGTATCGTACAGAGTACATCACCTTACATGCACAATACATAGTATTGTACAAATTGACCTTACAAGCACAAAAGAATTAATGTCAAACTAGCTGCGGTACAAGCAGAGCCTTTTCAATAGATCAGTTGTGAAAAAAAAAACAAAACCTACAGATAGGCCTCCATATCAGGCATTTCCAACACTAACTTTCTTTGAAAAATGTATTCTGCCACCACTCTATGACTTTTACAAAATCCATGCAAGAATCACATTGATTTAGGGTTTCGGGTCTTGAGTTGACCACGAAGAAAAGGAATATAATATGACCCAATCTAGAGATAGGCCTAAAACTTCAACTAAATTAGGCAACTACTACTTTTTTAACTAAACAATCGTTTCACTCACCGTTGTTGGAAATTCAGGAACTTGATACCGAATGCAAAAACACTTGCAAAGAGGATAGTGAAGACAACAGGCATAGCAACAGCAAGTCCTAGAAGATTGTGGTGAAATCCAAACGTCTCGGAAACAAAGGCCTGCACTTCCATCCCATCTCCCCCTCCCGTTGGGTATACAAGCGAAGTCACATCACCAAATTGTGTAATGATAAGCCCGTACAAAGTCCATGCTACTGGACATATCCAATAGTACCATACCCACCATTTTGGAATTTGCTGCACAGAAGATTTTCAACAGATTTTTCAGGGACATATTTTCCAACCCTTCCAAGTCACATAAACTTATGAAGTGATCTATGTATGCACAAATTCATGTGTAAAAATCATTTTTTCATTCATGCTTTGCAGAAAACACTGACTTGCACCACATCTTCAGTTCCCATCTCTTGTTGAAACACACAGAAATATACATTACAAAACCCACTTCCTGGAATCTGAAAGGGAAAAAACTTTGAAACAAAAAGAAGCTCAGTTTTGCAAGTCTAGAAAGTTTTTACTTACAGGTCTGAAGATTAGAAAACCGGAGAAGAGATTGAAAAGGGAATAGAATCCAGAGGCGACAATTGCAGCAATCTGGTGATTCGGAGTCAATGCCACCGCCATCATTCCGTAATATGTAAAGTAAAGCAAGCTGAAGAACATGATGAACATATAATAAAAGAACTTCGGTGCTGTCCATGTGAAATTAATCATAGAGTATGTGATCAATGCATATATGACGGTTTGGAGTAAACAGTATGGTAATTCAATTAACACCTGCACAAAAACACATTTCTCAATTTTGTTGCAACACCCAAAACTGTTACTAAATTTTGTGAGATAAAAACAAAAGTTACAATTTTTTCTCACATACACAATCATCTTACCTATCATCTTGCAATGCACAAAACTGTTAATAAATCTTTATGAGACAAGAATAAGTGATAAAAAAATGTACCTGTGCTATGGCATAAGGGATTGCAGAGTACATGCCAGCTGCCCTTTCTCTGTAAAAAATGGTACGCTCAATTGCCACTACAGGTTGAACTGTTGATGCATTGTTCACACCAATAAACAAAACTGCACCATACATCGATCCCATCACACTAAAGAGATTGGCCTGCTTACTCCTGCAAAATAAATTAAAAAAACCCAAAAATGTTCAAAAAATATTGCTCCAGATGTTTATAAAACAAGTGGATTTTTGATTCTGTGATTTATTTTCTGTGCCAAATTCAGGAGAATCTAGGGTTTTTACAGTTGACCATATAACTTACGTCTTTTTGCCCAAATCCCAAAAGATGGTGCCAAAGAGGATAGCTGCAACAAAAGTGAATGTCAGTCGGACAAGGTTGTAGTCTGGACTACGCCAATATGTCCACCATTGCTTCCAAAAGCATGCAATTATTTGGGTGAAGAATGGCTGTGAGTATGTTGTGGGAAAATGCAAGTCTTTGGAGCCAGGAGGAGGCACACTCAACTCCACCACCAAGGATTTATTTCGCCTGCAAAATAGATCCAAATCGCCCTCCACATTTTAAGAACTCCTTTTGTGCAAAACCCATTACTTGGGTGAAATTTACTAGAGCAATGTGAAGAGCACAACCCTTGAGAATGAAGCTTCACTTCTCAAGAGAAAATTCTGGTATTCGAAAAAAGGTACTTGTCTCTTCCTTCAATTAACTATTATAATTTATTTTCCTTCATTTAAAAATTTTCATAGTGAGATTAATTCCACATGTCAAATTTCTCATATTACAACTATATTCAACATCTTCATTCTTCAGCAAGAAAACCAACAGAAGTAAAAAAAAATTAAGCAAATCTCCAAAGTGAATGAAATGATGAACAATCCAGTCATAAACGTTTTAACTTACTGGAAAAGCGCAGATTTACTATATATTTCTGCAAAATCAATGCTGAGTTGATTTTCAACAGAAACATTGCTCACTTCTAACATCCATGTTGCTGGGTTGTAACCTGGCCTTATCTTTGGCACACCTGGAATCGCCTGCATAAACGGACCCCTCTTAACTTCAGGACTCCAATCCCCCAAATCACACAAAGTTTAATTTCTTCATTTTACTTTTGAAATTATCTTTCAATTTCTTCATGAGAGTTTTTTAATTAGTCTGTTTTGCATTATCTTCACTGTGTTTGACATTAACTAAAATTTAAGTAATAAAAATTGAAAGCATTTCAAAAACATAGCTCAGGTTTCCAAATACATTAAGGTTTCAGAGGTTGAATTTGTGTGAAAAGGGAAGGATTTATGTGTTAGTCATTAAAATGTGAATAAAATTGTACCTCAAAATACTCAATAAGTCGGTGTGAATGGCGTCCTAGTGGACCCATATAGATCACTTGACCTCCACGCTTCATTAACAACATCTGTCATGACAGCACCACTTGCAATAAAATCAGTGATAGAAAAGACCCCTTACATAAGACTGCATTGCCCCATTTCTAGAAGAATTTTAGGGTATATGGTACATAATGGGGTTTAGGGTTTAGGGTTTAGGGTGAATGCAAGACAAAGAGTCAAAAGGGAGGCACCTCATCAAAAGCTTCAAAGATGTCTATGCTTGGTTGATGAATGGTGCAAACAACAGTCCGACCAGTATCCACAGTGTTGCGCACAGTTCTCATCACAATTGCTGCCGCACGTGCATCAAGGCCACTAGTGGGCTCATCCATGAAAATAATAGATGGGTTGGCAACAAGTTCAACAGCAATCGTTAGGCGCTTGCGTTGTTCAGTTGACAGCCCTGTTACTCCAGGTAACCCCACTAATGCATTCTCCAATGGCGTCAACTCCACTAAATCCATCACCTCATCCACAAATTGCTGCAACCAATTTTTGCAAATCATTTGAATCTTCTAATACTAATAAACCACCAATTAAATCATTTTTAAAATATTATATTTGTTAGATTATTTTCTATATATATGTATGAAATAATTTGACAAGCCCACATGAAAATTTTCAAGGAGAAATTTTAAAGCACACATCTGAGACACAAGATGTTTTGTTGCTTTGATTACCTCCCGAGTCTCCTTGTCAATTTCAGCAGGCAGACGCAGCCATGCAGAGTAGGTGACAGACTCTCGGACTGTGACCTGGGGAGAATGGATATCATTCTGTTCACAGTATCCAGAAATACGGGCAAAAGTGGCCTGGTTTTTGGGATATCCAGAAATGCAGATATCACCCTCAATGTAACCACCAGTTTTCCGTCCAGCTAGCACATCCATAAGGGTTGTCTTTCCAGCGCCACTTACTCCCACTAAAGCAGTAAGGACCCCTGGCCTAAATGCACCAGTTATGCCACACAACAATTGAAGCCTGTCTTCAGCAACGCCTTGTTTCTTCATTTCCTGCAAATGCAGACAATTCCCCAGTCGTTTGTAAGTAACCCAACTGAAGAAATTGAAAACTGTGACCAAAAACAATTTCTTATTGTAGCAAAATCTGTCCCAAAACTGTTATATTTCAATCAGAAATCTGTGTTCAAAAAGCCTTCAATTTTTTTTTCCAGAGTTGATTTTGGATTAGCATGAGAATTTTGGATCCTTCAAATGTTATAAAAAGGACACAAAAAACATACCCCTGGCATGTCGACATAGTATTTGATGTCATCAAAGGAGATTGCCAAAGGTTGGAAAGGCAAAATCATGCCCCGTTTTGGTTCAACTCCTGCAACAGCATCTGAAGCATCACTAGCAAATGAAACACTGCTTACACGATCACCAGCACCATTGCGATCCTGCATTTGAACCTCCCCATCACCGTTCTCTGTGAATGACTCCCGAACTGTGATACTCTTTCTTGATGCCACAGCCCCTGAACAAATTTCAGTTGGACAATGAGGGTGTTAGCAATGCTCAAAACACTTGGATGGCAGCACAAAAGTTGTGGAGTAAAAACAGATTGAACTTGCAAAAAACAAAAATGATGATGATGTCCAGGAATTCTAAGTGTGTGATACCTTCAGCAGTGGATGACAATGAGCGAGGGAGAGACTTTCGGGATTTGGATCTAGCACGCGAGGGAAGTGAAACTTCCTCTCCCTTCAAATTTGCCTCCTTTGCAGCCAAGGCATCCTTTGATATTGTTGCTTGCGGCTTCCCTAGTGCTGTTTCACGAACAAGTCTCCAACATGATCAGATGCAATAATTCATACCAAACACACAATAGATGTTTGTTATACTTGGTACACACATGTCAGGAGCCTCCGTATCATGGTCATGATGAATTAGGAAACTAGTAACACAAACATTAAATTTCTAATTAAAGCCTAGTTTTTCTTATCGATACAAACAGCGTGTTGTGATCAATGTAACCTAATGGAAAGCCAGTAACATAAGGCCTTGTTGCATGGATGGGCTGTTGGGGACAAAAATTGATTCAACTTACGATTCAAGTATGTGAGGACAAAAGTGTACACCATGTTGAAGAGGAGAACATAGCCCATCAAAGCTGCAATACCAATCCAGTACCAATAATTCTTTGGGAAAACTCCACTGTTTATCAAGATTTGCTGCCCAAGAGTCCGAGTGCTGTTGGCAAGTGGCTGTCATTGCCCCCATAAAAACGAACATCCATTCTCTTTTAGAAATTCTATGTCCTATACAAACTTGAAACAACACAACAAAAGAGATCAGCAAGTAGAGAACTGAAGACTGTTAGAGAAAAATATATATGTCAATTCTGAGCTTGAAATCTGTAGTGGATTGGGATTCCTTTTCTCTGCTGCTACACCCCACCTTAGCCCAGCGTGGTGCTAGAAATTCATTGACAGTAATGGAGCTCTCTGCATATGCAAGAGGTGAACACCAATATCCCCAAATCCACCATGGCTTGATTTGTGTGCGTGGAATGATGAAGCCTCCGAGCATGAAGATAATGAGAAGCGCAAAGCTTCCACCTGTATTAGCCACCACCATTGTCCGACACACACCAGCTATGGCACGAAACATCGCTGATGACATTTGATGAGTCATAAACAACAACAAATATGCCCGGAAAAACCTGCCATGAAAAATCTATCCAATCAGGTGGAGGGTGGTGGCCAAACCATGGTAAAATAGACCAAAAAAAGCAGTCCATTCAAATTCCAGTCTAGAAATGATCCAGGTCTTGACATAAACACAAGAAAGTAGATTCAAAATCTCGTTTCTTTTCTGGTTTCATTATGAAACCATCAGGCCCCCTCCATTGAATTTGAATCCTTGCAGACTACACCATGAGTGCAAATAGTGATATTTTACAAGAATTTCTTCCAGGTTTAAGGTTTAGAGTACTTGGGTGATCATTGTTATTCACCTGCTGGCTTCAGGAGCATAGCCAATGATGTAGTAACTGATGATGCAGTAAATTCCCGATTCAGCTATGGATTCCGGAATGCTTAATACCAATCCTGGGAGTGCATAAGCCCATGCTGGGTAAAATAAGAGATCCCGTTGTTTGTAGAATACAGGCAATCTGAAGATGGTCATTGAAAGCTGAGCATATCCATTGAACATGACCATTACAACCCCAAAGAAAATTGCGCCCAAATACTCTTGCCCGTCTGATTCAGTATTTTGGTGCAATCTAGTACGTAGAAAAACTGTGGATGCAATTAAAGCAATGATGCCAATCTGCACCCCAACTCAATTCCCACAAGCTATAGCTTCATTGCACGGAACATGAGGAAAGCCAACAAAGATCAAAGCTGCTCCTCCTAATGCAAAAGAAGAAAGAAAAAGTGCTAGAAGGTGGTAGAGAGAGACTGAATGGAAAAAATAATCAATACCTGCACGGTTTTGAAGATGTAGACAAAGGAGTTGCGTCTCATCAGAAGAACTTCCTTTGCAAAATTGGCCTTGAAAAGCTCCATACTTGTTACAGAATATCTTTCAAATGAGAGAGCTGCCTTGTGGCTCTGGTCTTTTGGATATGAGACCACTAACTCATCTGCCATCTTCTGGCCAACATGGAATGACTTGAACTTGTCGGCAAACGCCTTGACTGAAACGTACCGATATGGTTGTCGCTTGTCAAACCAGTATTGTTCTTGATCCTTTTGTGATGTCACCTGTTAAAACACAATCAAGCATTTTTTTGCCACTTGGTTTAGGGATGGACATGAAACCCATTGATATAAAAAAAACCATAAGAATGTCCACATTTTCAACAGAAAACTGAAATCCATCAATGCATGGTATTCCAATTGTGTGCAAATATGAATTAATAGGATTCTTCAGATTTTCGCCTCGCAACATTTTTTTTAAAAAGTGATTTCTTTAGGTAAGTATAGGAGATGGTATTATTATGTGATAGCTGAGTTTACTAGAAGGAAATGGAACATGCTCACCTCTTGCAAGAAATCAGCAATGCCCTTTCTGTCTGGGCACTTGAAACCACATTCTTCGAAAAACTCCAAAATGTTTTCTTTTGGGCCATGGTACACAACTTGGCCCTCAGACAACAAAACCACATCATCAAAAAGGTCAAAGGTCTCGGGTGCTGGTTGTAAAAGAGACATAAAAATGGTGGCCTCCATTACATGACAGAATTGACGCAAACATGCAACGATCTGGAATGTGGTGGAACTGTCAAGGCCTGTCGAAATTTCATCCATGAACAATGCCTTTGTTGGTCCCACTATCATCTCCCCTGCAACAAACATTTTCATTTTGACCCACCTTGAAACTCAGTAACCCTCCAAAGCAAATGATTATACATATATATATAACCAATTGATTCCATGAATATGAATATTTTAAAAATCATATTTAGAAATAGAATAATTTATTATACATATATTATTCCATGTGGAAGAACTGTAGATTTCTTGGATGAATAGGTAATACTACAAGCTTAAAAGCGGTGAGCTTGTACCAGTGGTGACACGTTTTTTCTGGCCTCCTGAAATTCCTCTGTGCATATTATCTCCCACCAATGTATTTGCACAGATATCAAGTCCAAGGATCTTTCAAATCATTGACACACACCCAAAAACCCAAAATTGTTTTGTGAGGGAGCTGCTTGTTTCAACAACTGAAAAGCTTGAAAAACCGTAGAAGACTTAACAACATGCAAAACTGCTACACAATTTCCAAAAAATATATATATAAAAGTAGGTGAAGAAGATCATGCAGTTTGTCGTCACATTGTTGAACCCAAAATCAGCATCACCCACCTTCATTACATAGTCAGTGATGAGACTGTGTTCTTGACCTTCCACAGATATTGCCTGTATGCACAATTCCACTCATGTCAATTGCACATGTAAAAATTACAAGCATGAAGACTAAAAGATAATGTGTACTGTCAGTATTCATGACAATGTCTATTGTGTACAAGAAGTGCAATGTGTTGCTAAATTGACTCCAAATATAGTTCATCAATCAAAACCCAATCAACTCACCTTCATAAAAACATCAACATCTTTCTCTGGCAAAATCCCAGCCTCCCTTTCACGCTTGGCAAGTTCTACGAGCATGTCTGTTCCCATGGAATCATGGAATATGTTAATGTCTGTTCCAATGTGGATTTCTTGAAGAGTTATTGAAAATGGTGCATTGAGAAATCTTACACAGGAAATTTTGTCCCAAGTTGTGTGCAAGTTTAATGATAAATAGCTCTCAATGGCGAAGTTCACGGGGAAGTTCCAACTGACCATAACGGGTGCCAATTCCTTGGCAACGGGCTGAGAAATCAAGTGTCTCACGCACTGTCATTTCACCCACATGAAGATCATTCTGGCTAATGTACACAGATGTCTTTTGTGGGACAAACTCCTCCAATTTATAGCCATTATATGAAACCGACCCCTTCACCTACAAGGACCACATTTTAATGTTAACTTTTAACTGTGATTGCATCATGGCAAAAAAAACCCAACACAACACCACCAACTAATTCGGCTCCAGTTCACTATGAATTACTCCAAAAGACCCACTGCAAAGATTATTACAAAAATAATGGCATTTTGGTCTGGTTCAAAGGAACCCCAAAAGTTCTTACTTTCAAATCAGAATCAAGCTTTCCAGCCAGTGCTAGGAGCAAAGTTGTTTTTCCAGCGCTTGGTGGTCCCAGGAGTAGTGTCATCCTGAAAAGAAAGAGGAGAACACAAACACCATGAAACCATGAAGGTCAATTGAAGGGAGGAGGGGGGGCAAAAAAAGGCACCAGTAATCCTGAACTAACCAAGCCTGAAAAAAAAAGAATGCAACACTTGAGAAGAACAGTTCTTAGCACCTTGCAGGTTTGATAATCCCACTGATGTTGTGCAGAATTGTGAGTTTTGTCTTCTTCGATGGTGAGAGGCCAATAGAGTCAAGAGCGCTCTGCATTTTCAGACATAGATTGCCCACAAATCTTAGCATCTCACTCCCAACCCAAAAAAAGAAAGAAAATACACACAGATCTGAAGCAAAAATTTCAGCATCATGAAGAAATCCGATGCACCTCTGAGAGGCAAATCAACAACACATTTCTCAAACCAAAAACTATTTCCCATCCAGCAAATCTAGAATTCACAGTCATAACACTTTTCTAGAAAAAAAAACCAGCACTAATCCATAAAGAGTGAGATTTCTGCCATTTTAATGGATGTAGTTCATACCCCCATAATGTTGAGGAAAGAATTCAAGAGTGTTGGTAAAGCTCGGCCACCCACAAAGCAGTCAGCATCTATTTCAAGATTTTCATAGTGAACCTCGATCGTTGGCAGCTCTATACCAACTCTGCAAAGCAGCACCCAACAAATCACACACTCCACATGAATTTACCCTCAATGGTTGGCAGCTGGATAAACCTACAAAGCAAAACCTGACATGACCGACCTCACAAATTAGCCTCAATGGTTGGCAGCTGGATACCAACCCTGCAAAGCAAAACCCACAATTGGCCTCAATGGTCATCAGGTCTATACCAACTCTGCAAAGCAAATCTGACAGGAAACATTCATGAATTCCCACTGAAATCAAACAACCCAACCAAAAAAACAAAACCCCATTCACAAGTTCATCATTTGCATCAGTACTACACACTTGTTCCACAGAAAACTCTCAATCGCTCACTCACTCCCCCACATGAAAACATCATCCGGAGCAGCAAAATCCAGACTTTGGAGAACTGATTGCTTCTCAGAAAATGTTAAGGACCTGCAGAACGTGAAGAACAGAACGAGAACGAGAACAACGATAACAAGAACAGTAAGAACAACAAGAGAGTTTTTGCAGGTGCTTAGATACCTGTCGATTCTATTGCGGAGTTTCAGCAAAAACCTCTCATTGTCCTCTTCCGTGACTTGCAGAAGTCTGTCGATGATCTGCTGGCGCTCCTCGAACCCAAAGGTGCGCACGTCCACTTCCTCGTGCACGATTTTGCTGCCCAGCGCCTTCTGCATGAGAGCCGTGTGGAGGCGATCGTAAGTGGGGAGCTTCTCCAGCGCTGCCCACTTGAGCGCTTCCTCATCGTCGCCGTCTTCTCTCGTCGACTGCGCGGAATTCCTGCCGAACACGTTGTCTGGACCCAGTCCCCAGTTTCGGGAGCCCAAGGCTGACGACCTCCTCGTGCTGGCTCGACTTCCCCACGGATCGATCCCCTCCAACGGAGCCGCAGACGCCATTGCTGCTGCTGCGCCTCGTCTTCTACTTCTTCGTCCTCTTCTTCGTCTTCTTCACAACACCACACCAGTCATGTTTCCTTCAAGCCACTCCCGGTCACTACTGTCCTCCGAGCACCATCTACCGCTTCCCAAATCCTTCGCGCTTTCGTAATTTTCTTCTCTCCTTCTTTTTGCGCTCTGCACAGGCCAGACTTTGGATGCAAGCTCCGAGATTAAACCTCCAGAAACTGATCAGCAGAATTCCAAAATCGCCTGCTGCTGCTGCTGCTGCTGCTGCTGCAACTGTTGCTGCTGTTCTTCTCCTTCCTCTTTCTCTAAAAAATCCTTTTTCTCTGCACCAGACACGCCCAGGAAATTCCTGCAAATCAGAGCAAAACACACACACACACCTGACCTCCAAGAGACTTCCTCGACAACCAGAACACAGGAACTTGTCCCCAAACGGCGGAAGGTCTGGCAACTTCCCTCCGGGAAAAAAAAAAGGCTCAAAAATCACACACAGTTTTTTGCGCAGATTCTGCAAGCTCTCAAACAAACAGGAATTGGGCAAGACTGAAGCTAAGCATGCAGCTGAAAGAAACTGAGAAAAGGGGAGGAGCTAAAACAAGAAGGGAGAAAAACAGACAGACTGAAGAGCAAACTCACAAGACTCTCTCTACCTACCAAAAACACCATCAAATCAACAACCCATTCTTCTTTCCTCCTCTCAAAAACCCAACAAACAACTAAACCCATTTCTCCACCACCCATCACCACCACCACCACCACCACAAAAAAAACACAACCCCAAATCTTAACTTGCAATGATCTTCCAACTCTCTCCATAAAATCCACAACCCAAAAAACAAAACAAAACAAAACCAATAACAACTACAACAATTTTAAAAGTTGAGCTACAAGAGCTTAGGTACCTTGTAAGCTGAAGAATGTGGAAATGGGTAAAGCCACAAGTCAGTCATGAACCTACCTGCCTGCCTAGATACAGATGAGGGAGGAATCTTGCAATGTCTATAGCAAGGGATGAACATGAAAAATGAGAAAATGTGTGCATGTAGGAGGAGAGGAGAGCAGAGGGTGAGGAGCAAGAGAGGCTCCAGAGTCCCAGTGCCTCACAAAGAAAAAGGTGATGGCAATGGAGAGAGAGTACTATATACGTTTGTCAGGAGTGGTTGTGGCTTTCCTTTCATGAAGAACAAACTGGGTACTAGTCTTTATTAATATTCTTATTATAAATATGGCTAAGTTATGACCAGAGTACCTTTTTCAGGTTTGGCAGTAATTAAATTATTTTTGGAAATATCCAAAAAAAAATTAACTAAAAAAACCATTAGTTTGAAAGAAAAAAAATTAATTTAAATTTAAGGAAATTATAAAGGAGGGGAAAACAATTTAATTGGTCTCATTATTATGTTAGAGGTTTAGAGTCCAAAATACCTGCCAAAGAAGCTGCCTGTTTATTGATTGCTGAAATTAGATTTTTTTTACTTTTTAAAAAAAACTACCAAAGTGGATTTTGAAAAAGAAAAATAATTATTATTCAACACCCAGAGTGCAAATTTCTTTTCCCCTAGAATGAGTGATTTGTTTTTTTGGAATTTTCATTGTTGCTGAGTTGGCCCTTATTTTCTAGTCTTGGTAGATTGAGGTGGCAAATGAATCAAGTGAAAATATTGCTCTTTATGGCTATATGGTTTTTTTCTTATATAATGGTGGCGATAGTTTTAGTTTAGTGTTTCAAGTTATATGGCGACATGAACTTGTTAGAAGTAAATGCATGATTGCGTAGGAAACTTGAGAGCTGTAGCAATTTTTTGAACTTGGATATATATTTGTGAATAATGTTTGGTAGTAAAGTTTGATTTTTTCACAAACATTTCTACACTAATTTATAAGCAGTATTGAACCCGCAACTCAATCCCTTCAGTCCAAACAATAGGTAGCCCTTTTTTACTCAAACCCACCGTTGATGTTAAGCCTCATCAAAAGCTGAATGCAAAGTGATAGGAACTACATTTTAACTATGTCTTCACTATCGAAACTCCACAATCAAAAATAATATGTACAATTTTTTGGAAGGATCTTCAGACAAATTCATTGTGTATTCAATTGAAACAAAAACCCACTATTTCACATGATTTGTCTAAGTGTATCCTTGAAACTTGATAACAACAAAATCAATGCAAGTCCCAAATCATGAAAGTGATGACTATAGGTCATATTACCTCTGGCATTGGCACTAGTGAAATAGTTGAAAAAAGAAAGCCTCATGTGTTGATGATTTGGTGAGAATCCCACTAATGTATCCCCATATTTGCATAGTCTCACCCAATTAAAAAATAGCCATCACAAACATCCAACAATAAATGTGCAGTGCCTTCCAAGGGAGTTGAACCCTAGTCCAGAAAAGACTTTGCCCAATTACAATGGAAGGCGGACCTGTAAAACATAACACATTCATACCTCTATTTACAAACCACATGAAATGATACAAATGACAAATAGGGGTTAAGTTTAATGCACTTGCTTAAATGCAGGAGTTTAAAATTATGAAAATACCATGAAAATGTAGGTTATCTTCACACAAAGCTGTTGCTCCAAAATGCTACAACTCCAACCCATATTGACCTTTTGCTTCGTTCCAATTTGTTATGGCAATCTAAAATGGATAAATCTGCAATGTGAAAAAGTTTTCAACATACATTCTAACCACCAAATCCAAATTAGTATTTAGTCAATTCCTCAATTTGGACTTCATGAAAATGACGGTAGAAAAAGTAAGTTCATCTTCAATACTCCCCAAAACAAAAACAATTGCTAGTTCAACAAGTTTGAAATATTCAAAAATCCTATCTTTCAAAATCACACTAGAAACAAACCTTTTCCACTTTTGAATGGTCGGATTGTAGTCATGCAGGGGTTTCATGTTAGCTTCATTATTGGACTGCATGGTGGTGATAAAAAAACTAAATTGTTGTTTAAACAACATATGATCCAATAAACTCACATGTGATTTAACATTTTGGTTCAGTCAATCTTCAACAACAATAATGTGATTTTAAAATTTGTAGATGCGTAGGGAACATCAGGGCAACTTCTAATTGTACCCAATGTTAAGGGTAAACAATGCAATTTGCATTCATGAGCTCATGTGTTGGAAACCTTTTGTCAAGTTCAAATATCAAACCCTTTGCAACAGAAGTGCATTAGTTTTTCACATCTTGGCATACAACTGCCTAATTTTCCTTAATGACCATGGACACAACTCCAATGCACTTATCAATTTTGTGCAACATGTAAAACTATTCTTTGAAACAAAAGGCAACATAATCCATTTGTGTGGTGGGCTCAACATACCAAACTACCGACAACATATTAGATTTAAACTCCACCAAATCCACAAAATGCTAGAACTACTCATGTGAAAAATGGTGTTCAAGGTCCACATAAAGGTTGTAAAAATAAACTTGAGTCAACTTCACAACTGCCACAAAATCACAAATGAAACAATTTATGTTTTGAGTTAGCTTGTTCAAGCTTTACATTGCCTTCAACATAGGCAATACACAAGTTAGTCCCATCATTGTTCCACATCACAAAGCAATTCATAGTTAATGGCAGCAACATGATTAGTAGGAAGATATTTAGACATTTTCATAACAACAAACTTCTACTCAAATACCAATGTTTTAAAAGGGGCCAACATTGAAATCCATTAAGTTCGAATATTTTCAAAATCTTCAAGCCCCTTGATTCAATTACCTCAACCAACTTTGTGCGCTCCAAATGCCTTTTTGGGGATTGGATGTAATAGGTGGTGTACATGGAAGTAACCAAACCTTCAATCTTCGCAACAAGTGTCAAGGATGATAAAGTTTGGACAACAAAATTACACCAATGTGCCATATAGTGAATCCCTACAACAAAAGGGCAATGCTTACAAACTAATTGGACAGTTACACCAGTCTTCGAGCTTTGGAAGATTGTTACACCATTAGCCCCAAAGCAAACAACTCTGTTAACAACGTTAGTTTTTGACATCCCACCAAAAACAGCAAAAGGATGAAAATTACAAAAGTGAGGTGTTAGATGTACTTCTATTGACATTTCTTTCCAAATTCAAAAGAATTGGCACCCTATGCCAATTCTCAACAATATATACATGAATTAAACTCCAAGATTGGTTTGTTTAAATGGTGACCTCGTCACAACTGATTGAAATGAATCTAGCCTATTGGACAAACAACATAATTTGTTTCAAAATAACATATGCATGGCAACAACCATACCTTAGCCAGTTGACTTTATCCAGTGTTTCCTAGGCGTATGGTGTACTTTCAAGAAGTCAAACATACCTCTCATATGTTCAAAATTGGTCATGGGTTTACAATGTTTCAAGAGATGAAAAATTGCCACAAATTGGACAATTTTTTTTTCTTTTATGCCTTCCCTCCATTAACCACCAACTTTACAACAAAGTCTAGACCTCAGCTAGCATAAGCACTTTCATCTCTTTGGTGTTGCCAATCATTATTGATATGAAATTCACCAGCCAAAATTCATTGATGAAAAATTAGTGTTTTTCTTTTTCTTGTATGTTTCTACAAACCATCCAACTTAAGGTTTAAATTTTTTTCCTTACCTTCAACCAAAGAACAAACCTTACAGCACACCATGTGAATTTTGCTTGCAAGATCTACCACAAGTTCAACCCAAGAAAATTGGACAACCCATTCTTCTTTTAACACCTTTTTAATATTTGCCTCTTTATTTCTTTTCTTGGTTAGTTCCCTAGAAACAAAACCCTAAATAACAGAAGCAAAACCTTGAGTACCAAAAGTAGGACCTTGAGTACTAGAAGCACCTATACTTGAAGACTACACAAACTAGTAGAATTTGTAGCACCCAAGGTGCCTAGTTCAACCTAACCTAAAGTGCCAATGGTTGATGCATTAGTGGGGTCACATGGCACATGCAATCCATGGGCGTTGCTTGATTGATTCAATGATGTAGATGACGCGCTCCCAAGTTCCTTGTGGACCCACTTGAAGGTCCAAGTATGGGACAATGCGGAAAAAGTGGGAACTTGGAGCCGCTCCCTAGCTCACAACACTTGGAGGGGTAGAAGGGTGTGTTGGAGCTCCGGGATGGGACTAGAAAGATGTGACAAGCTTATTCATTCACACGGGCCTACACACAACCCACACAAAGTGGTTAGTGCATAGTTAGAGCACCTTTGGTGCTAGGACGAGCCACGGGCAACACGGACACACAAGACTCACCACGGCCCGGACTTGGGGGAAGCCACCACCTTCCCCCTTTATAGTATACTCTGCAGCTCGCGGCGGAGGTGGCATCCAAATGGCCATTTTTCCCGGGACTCCCGCGTGGGAGTCCCGAAATCGTCCCGGGTTGGAGTCCCGGGACTTTGGACGCCGATATCTCCCGACTGCAGAGTCCGATCGCGACGCGGTCTGAAGCAAAGTTGTAGCCCTCGTCAAGAGCTTTTCAACGCCGTGTCACACTCTCAAATCGGATCTCAGGAAGACCTCGATTCCCGACTTTTAGTGGTCGGGAGTCAAACTGCCACTTTGACTCCCGGCCTTTCTTTTGCCCATAACTTTCCTTTTAGATGTCCAAATGAGCAATGCGAGCCCATTTTAGACATCTACGTTTCAAGAGCTTTCCAACGGTACCAAGAGCGCAACAATCCATGGAAATTTGACCCTTCAACTCGCACTCTGAAGTTTTGAGAGTCCACCGGGACTCCCTCTCCCAAAATGGGAGTTGCCTTGGGAGTGTGAGTGCGCACTCCCTCACACTCCCTCGCACTTCCTTAGACTCCCGGGAGTATGTGATGACTCCCGGGCTTCCTCTTAGCCCGCACCCTTCCAATGCCTTTGCCTTTGCTCCCGGGCTTCCTTCCTTTGGACTCTTGGGCTTCTTTCCTTTGGACTCTCGGGCTTCCTTCCTTTGGACTCTCGGGCTTCTTTCCTCTTCACACCCGCAACCTTGCAACCCCTTGCCTTGGTCGCGAGCCCAAAGCTAGGGTTGCGACAGTAGAGGTGGAAAAACAACTTGGTAAACTGGATGACCCAACACTAGACCCATACCTAGACAAAAAAACCACGTTAGGCAAACTTGATGATGTAAAACCAAACCCGGAATCAAACTGCACATTTGCCAAAGGCAAAAAATAAAAGAAAAAGAATTTGTATTTGAAATTTGGAGGCTTCAAAGGCGGCATTGTGTGGAGCACATATTGTTTCGTACACACACAAATTGAAACTATAAAGGTGATGAATCCTTCAACCTTAAACCCTTGGAAGTTGAAATCTTAAAGAAGGATTGATAATGCAAACAATGTTGTAATAGATTGCATAGGTAGGTGAACTTGAAAGTTTAGAGGCTTTTATTTTGAAAATTGCAAGCTTTTATTTTATAGACATCTTAGGAGTCACTAGACATGAATCTCAACACCATGTTCATTGTTCCAAAGTCCAACCTTCAACTGCTTGCTCAACGATCATTTAACGCCTCCACCATCATCAGATCACTAATTTGCCCTCCACACATCATCACAAGTGAAATGTTGCAACTTGGAGCATTAAGCTCTCAAAGAGCAACCACTTAAAACATCAATGACCTAAAAGAGCTTTGAAGTTTGCACGCCTAATCTCCACATTCCTACAAAAGATAAATATAACCTAATAAGATGATGTGACGAAAACAAATGGAGGAGACAATGTGTATGGCAACACAAGTCTCCTCCTTTTCATTGAGTGATGGTGATGGCACCTCTTGAGTTGTTATGAACTTGACGATGTCCAATAGAGGTAACCGAGAGATAGCAACAAGTCGTTGTTTTAGGAAATGTGGTGATGACAGGTGTGTACCTTACAAAGCAAGTAGTGATGGACCCACGCCATGCATTGCATGAATGGCACTTTTTTTTTTTTTTTTTTATCCATTTTTTTCCAAAAGGGCTTTCATCAGCCCCCCCCCCCCCCTTTTTTTGCATTTTGGCAAATTTTCACCACCAAAAAAAATGCTGCCCTGAATAGGGTTTTTCTCTCTCTTTTTTTTCCTTTTTTTTTCCCTGCCCCTTTTTCCAAAAGTTCCATGTTCCCAAATCCTTTTTCCAAAAAGCTCCAAAAGCATCTAATGCTCAAAAGTAAAAGGGAAAAAAAAAGGGATATAATAAGTATCTCTATTTTCTTTGTAATGCATGTTGGGTGTCGGTGGGAGGGAAGGACCCATTTGACATCATTGCTTACCCTAATTTTGGACCTATTCAAAGGATTTATTTTTTTTAAATAATAATAAATGGAAGAAATGGCCCAAAGATTTTGAAGAAAAAAAATTTTAAAAAAAATTGCTGGACTTTTATGGTCTGTTCTAGAAGATATCTAGTCTGTAAACATAAGAAGGAAGGATGCTTAAATTTTTAAAAACTTTTATATCTGGGTTTATAGCTGAATTTTTGGCTATATGTTCTTGTCTTCAACCATCACCTTGGCTACATCACAATATTGATAACGTTTGCTCCAACAAGTTTTTCAGCT
This sequence comes from Sphagnum contortum, assembly GCA_963920785.1. Lineage (NCBI taxonomy): Eukaryota > Viridiplantae > Streptophyta > Sphagnopsida > Sphagnales > Sphagnaceae > Sphagnum > Sphagnum contortum. The sequence continues at coordinate 19,068,090 of OY987279.1, read as the reverse complement.
GGGAAAATGTGTAAATAAATTCCAATCTTTTGCTTTTGCTACAGTTGAGCAAGAAGGACACTTTGCAATGTGTTTGCAGGTAGCAATAACACCACCCGTGTGATCATTTCTTTGTCGATTCATTGGTTAGTATGGGGTTGCTGACTTTTGTTTGTAGGTAGGTTTTGGGTAAGGGAATTATAATAAGCCTTGTGGAATTGAATTTCAAACTTAGGTTTTCTAGGATCATTCCTTTGTCGGTCGTTCCCAACCGTTTCCATTAAGATTGAAGGAGGTTGCTTTCCTCTCCAAGGTTGAGAGGTGAATTTCCTATAGGAACAAGGAGGGGGAGTGGGATCTCTCAAGGGTTGCGAAAACACGAATCGCTATCCTCTCCCCCATCCCAAGGTGAATTTCCTATAGGAGGAAGGCGAGGGGGGGATCCTTCAAGGGTGTTGTATGGGAAAGGGAATTGATTTTGTAAGAAAATGTTCTCTTTCTTTAACTAAAGGAAAGAAAAAGGTAATGTTCATTAGTTCCCTAGCAAAAGATTACTTTTTGTCTTTTTACATGAAGTTTTAGGGTAAAAATGAATACCTAGACCTTGTTCTCAATATTGTCATCAAAATTATGATGTGTTCTCAATTCAAGTTCCCAATAACTACCAACAACTTATGCATAAACATACCACTTCATAATCTCTTTCTTGGGCACATTGGCCAAACCCCAAAACACTCCTTACTTTGCATAGAGGAGGGTTTGGAGATTTAAGCATGAGTATTTATAAAGTAATTGAAGCTCTTACAATGCCCATAGTAGGGTACTTAGTAACCCAAAAAATAGAGAACAAAGGACAAGAAAGAATGGTGAGGAAATAAATACTCCAAAAAACTTGTCATTACACTTCATTGATCTATATTCTTTTGCAATTGAGCTCTTGTGTTCCCTTTGTCCAACGGGTCTCCTCATTGCTTATTATTGTCCTCACCCAATGTGTCTGGCATTGAAAGCTTACTATCATCACCCACCCACTAACTTTAGCTTCTTAGTAGTAATCATTTTTGTCATGTTATCTTTTTCAGCTTCTTTATAACATCATTGTCCTCTACTCATATTCCCTCTCTTTTCTTCAGCTTCTCGCACTGCCAAAAAGTTCTAGAAATTTTTTCTTGACATAATTTACTGACCACTAGCCCTAAGCTTGGTGGTATTGTGTGGCTAAGAGCATCTCCATCAGTGCTCAATATGTGACCCTGCACTGAAAACCTTGGATGAGGTGTAGTAGCAGCAGTCCAATCTAGTGGATCTTCGCTGGAAGGCTGTTGTGACCCTGGCAACAACGCATAGCTTTCAAAGCCTCGGAGGAGCACAGTCAAATCGTATTTATTGACTGATACTTATTTCTTCTTCTTGGGTAGATAGTTTGATTGATCCAGGTGGGTTTGCTATTAGTAGTCTCCCACCTATTTACAGTCCCAATTTCAGTTTTATGGATGTGACTCGAAAAAAGTAATTAATTAAAAACTTGGATTGAAAAAAAACTTTTTCAGGGTCACGGAATGAGCATCCCTAGAGATGCTCCAAGTGATGGACAATTACTTAGCTTATTTTTCCCCACCTCAACTCTAAGAATTTCCACATATATATATTGCTAAAGTGAAAAAATGAAAAAAAAACATATTCATCAAGAAAATGCAAGAATGATAAAGATATTACGGTAGTCCTCCCCATAGATGCTCTCATTTTCTCTCTCATTCTCATTTCCTTATCCTTTTTCATCACATTTATTTATTTATTCATACATTGTCCTTATCATTGTCGCTAAATTTACAAGACCTACTTTGAATTTTTTTTAGTGTAATTGAATGGTATGTTTTATCAAGCATATTTTTTCCACCATTTTAAACTGCGCCCCCCTTTTTTTCAATTTTTTTTTCCCATGATACCAAGTTTTACTGAGTATAAAACCATGATAACATAAATAAAAAAACCCAGTAAAACTTGGTATCATGGCAAAATTGGGTTTCACTGAGCATATAACCATGATAACACTTATGCTCAGTACAACCCAAGGCCATGGGCTTTTCCGCAATTGGGCCCATGCTTGCTTCCACCTTGTGCGAGCCCTTCCTTATTCTGCTAAGAGCCCATAGTTGGTTATAAGGTACTACACAAGATAGCATTATTTTTCTTTGCACCAACCTCAATCCGACCATTAGGTATCACAATGAACTATTTGTCCTCTCTTCAATTTTTGCTCTCATTCTATTTATCTGTTTGGAACTGGGTTTTCTTCTTTCCTGGAAGGCTGTTGGTATATGATCTTTCATAATACATTCACTATCACAAAATGTGGGTACAGTTCATTAATCCTTGTTCATTAAACTAATGAATTCATTGCTTTTTCATTAGTCCTCATTCGATACAACCAATGAATTCAGTCAAAATTCGATGAAATCATTTAGTGTACAGGGACACCTTTTGTTGTAATGACTATATAACCTAGAGTTAGTTTTCATATTGTCAAAACAAATAATTTTTTTTTCAAAAAATAAATTTGTTCTTGAACTTTGATATTATTATTTTTTCCATCATCTATTACAATATTGTGATATGAATAATGAAATTATTCAAAGTATAGCCATTGATAATTATGATGATTTTCAACATATTAACTTCATATTCTCACCAAATTTCATTTCCCTATTTTGAGGATTATTATTCGATGACAAAACTGACCCTATGGTTAAGGTAATATAGATGTAAATGGAGAAAATGACTGGAATTGAAGGTTTTAGAAATTCAAAGAATCCATCTAAGATTGGACCTAAAACTGGATCAGAAGTTCAATAAAAAAATGGCCAAAAAAAAGAGAAGAGTTAGAACCAGGACTAAAGGCTCATTTTGAATGCAAGGACAGGACAACACTAGTTTCTAGCACATCTCAAATAGTGAGTGAGGTGTGCTGTGTGGTTGGTGTGCTGCCCATGCACTTCGTTCTTTCTTTCTGTGCAAACAATTCTTTCAAGTATTTCATCTTTACGGGTTGGGTAGGTTCGTTTCTCATCCTCCTACCCACAAAGATGAAATACTTGATAGTGTGAGGGTTAGGTCCAATGCTAGCGCATGCACTAATCAAACGCAATCATGTTTCTTTCACTACCCCTTTTTTTTTTGGTGAATGTGGGACTTGTTGTAAGGTTGAAACTCAATTTCATCCTACTTAAAGCCTCAATTCATCCCGGCCTATCAAAACCCCAATCATATCTCTTTAGTGCCTCTTGCTCTTGCAAATGAATGAATGCGGTGCATGTTACAAGATTCAAACTCAATTTCATCCTATTTTAGAAGCTTGAACTCATCCAAAATTTTGTTTTCAAGCTATCATACCATACCAGAGTGGAGCCACTGTAAAGAGTTGGTGTGGGGATTGATTGATTCTCCGTATGAAGGTAGAATGAAAGGGATGCAATGAAAGGGATGCGCAATGAAATGTTAGGTATGTAATTTGCGCTGTACTTTAACAAAGAAAGTCAAGAATCCTGACACCAACACTACCCGATTTCCAGATCAAGGATGATGGGGGGATGTGCTACAACTTCTCTAGCTAGAACTCAACTGGTTTGTGATCTGCAGTTCCCTAAAACTTGTCTTCCAAGCCTTCTGCTGAACTCATGCCAAGTGTGTCTGTCTATCTATCTTCACGGTTCATGATACTTTCCACTTAAGTAGCTTTACTAGGAAAAATCTAAATCTGGTTTCTAACTTAGTAAGGCTACTCTCACTGCAATGTTCTTGTCACGGTGTCTGGTCACAATGACGACCATTCTTTCAAAACGTTCAGCCACTAATTTCTCAGAGCTTCTAGAACTTCTTTGGCATCCACACAGAGCCTTTGTTGACTACCTATCTCACATGATACTTTTTTCCAGTTGGGACAACAGATATGAAATAAATACTTTTGGGAGTGGCCATAAAGAGTCTTTAAAAGCAAAACCCAAACCTCTTTTGTCACGATCAATCAATCAAATCTTTCTTTCTTTCTTTCTTTCTTTCCTTTTTTTATTTTGGGTGTTTCAATTTAACACAATTTAAAGCAAAACCCCCAAACATGCTGCTACCCTTTCCCTCAAGCTAATTTTGCATGATAGCCTGCACGCCGAGGAAAAATGGGTAGTTTAACCTACAACATGATGGAAAGCAAAATTGAGCATTCCAAGTCTTTTCCCTCAAGCCAATAATCATGTATGTATCCATGTAGTTTAACTAACGATTCGCTAACAATCTAAATGAAAACATTTGTGAGCAGGATTAAGACATGAGTAGTTAGTTACCATAGTACCTTCATCATTCCAGCATTCTTCTTGACTAATTGGTTATTTAATTTTGGTTTTTTTCTTTTCACTTCAGCAATAAAAATTTAATAAACTTCTTGAAAATCCTACAGTTGAGGTGAGGAAAAAAAACATGTCAAAGCAATTTTGTTTACTTAGACTTAGGCACACACTACATCACCCAAGCTTTAGGAACAAGCAGTCGTGAATAGTAATGTCAAACAAAACTTTCTAGAACTTTTGAGGTTGCGAGCAGCTGATTTTGAGAAGAAAATTTTGGTTTGACATTTCCAGAATGGGTAAGCATACTACCGTGTGTGATGATAAGCCAAGCAGATTCCACAAAATTAGTTAGTACATGTCGATTGTGGCTGGCTGGGCTCCTCCCAGTTCAACCCTGGGATCTCTCTCACCCCCCACAGAGTCTGCCAAGGATCTCACTAGGAGAGCCAAACATTGCCTGATCTGATCTCTAGTACTTAAGAAACAGAAGAACAGGTGCATTTGGCACAATTCTGTGCTCCAAATTAGCTCCATCCAGCCCAAATTAGCCCATCCTCTGTTCAGTAGAAGCTTCTACAAATGTAAAAAGTAATTGTGATTTATTTAGCTAAGAAGGAGGAGGAAGAACCCCAGCCAAGTTCCTTTGCTAAATTTGCACCAGATTGCTCCTATGAGTTAAGCAGACTCATGGCAAAGAAAGCAAGGGGCAAAAGTTTGTTTGTTAGTTTGCCGAGTGTTTCTTGGTTTCTTTATGGTGGCTATTTTAAAATAGCCACCAAAAAGAGAGGCTTTGCTTGCTGGCTACCCAAGCCCACACACATAGGCACAAGTCACACCGCAACCCAACCCAAATTTGGTGACCACTATGAAAGAATCTATGAATGAATGAATGAATGATTGATGACACTGAAAAGTACTTATTTTCTTTGGGAAGGTTCCATGTTGAAAAAAAAAAAAAAATCTTTTAAAAATCAGAATATTTCATTATTTTTCTTCACTTCATTTTGTTCTTTGAAATTTTTGAAATAAATATAATTAGTGTTCAACTTGTCAACATCTTTACTCTAATGTTTTGTCAAAGCTTTGCTTTGAACATCTATCTACTAAGGAAGGTAGTCATGGCATACGCTAAACTCTATTGGGTGTTTGTTTGTTTTGTTAGTCCCCAAATCACTAACACCTCCCACCATGCTCTTGGTATTGTTGAAAAGCTTTCAATGTACTCTATTGGGTGTTTGTTTGTTTTGTTAGTCCCCAAATCATAACACCTCCCACCATGCTCTTGGTATTGTTGAAAAGCTTTCAATGTACTCTATATTGGGTGTTTGTTTGTTTTGTCAGTTCCAAATCACAACACCTCCCACCATGCTCTTGGTATCGTTGAAAAGCTTTCAATGAGTACAAGTGCACTTAGGTAGTTTTGGTAGGTTTGGTAGTTTTGGTAGTGCTTTGGCATATGATGCACAATTATTGCCCATTGAACCATTTGTGGAAGAAAATTCAACAAAATAAAATGTTAAACCTTTTAAAGATATTGGTGACGTTGGAAAGCCCTTGACAAGTGGGGATTTCTTTGAGGTGATTTCATAAATTTTTTAAAGCTAACATGGGGAAGATATGAAACCTTGAATAACTTTTGTCATTACTAATTCATTTTAAAGTTAAAATAGATTGTTCACAATTGAGTTTTGTTGTCAAGATTCACTTGGGCTAGTGGTTTTTTTTAATGTTGACATTAACATGCCACATCTTTGTCATTGGGACTTTAATAAAAACTTCAACAAAATCAATAATAATAATAAGTTCACTCTTGGGCCAATGGCACAGGCCACACTACACTAGTATATACATTAAGGAATGTAGTTTGTTTGTTTTGTTTGTCATGTTGAAATCTCCCAAACCACAATGCCCCTATTATGTTCTTGGTACTCTTTGAAAGCATTCCAGGAATAGGGGCGCACAAGGTGGTTTGGCAATGTTTAAACTTATGGGGCAAGAGTTAATGAATATTAAATAATTTTGTGAAAGAAAATTTAATAAAAATGACAACTAAACATATCTAAGAAATTGGGGTCTATTTTTTATATTGTTGGAAATTCCTTTATATTGGTTTAGGGCTTTTAATTAAACCCAAAAACATACTCGAAATCCGCAAGCTATGGATCTCCAGGGTTCAAATTTCTTACATTTGGTGTTGCAATTGGCATCTTCAAGAACTTGAAAGCTTAACCTTCTTCCTGTAGCAGTTGAAGCATAGACCAACCACAAAAACCTATTCCCTCTGGATCAAGTGACAACTCAGGTTGGATTCCCAGCTGAAGAAACATGCTACAGATGCTTCAACTATCTCCTTCAAGCAAACATTGCAACAACTGCAGTTTTGCCTTTCGGTATCATTGCTGTAATGAACATTTGGGGGCAAGCTATTTCTCGGCTAATTCAATCATTACCTTGCTAGAGGTTGAAAGTTCCATCGGGCATGCCACTTGCTGTTGGTAGTTCACCCCTGCTGCTTCAGCTTGCAGCCTAGTGTGCAGGATACTCAAATCAATGCTCTTATTAACACCATGCTCACACATCATTGCTGATCAACTCTTTCCTCCTCCCACAACCAGAAATGCATCAATCAAGCTTTAGAGCCACACAATTCACAGTAGCACCTTCATGATTCTATCTTTGATCCATTTCAAAAGGTTCAACAAGTTCCAATTGAACATGGAATACAGTACATTTGCTGTGATGCAACTTCTAGCTAGGTGTTTTGGTGTAGACATACCTTTGCAACATCCAAAGGATTGACAATCACAGCTGAAATGAAAGCAGCTCCAGCAGCAGAGACGACCCTCTCCTTCATATCAATAGATTTTGATGGAACTTCTTCCCTTTCCCTACTGCCTGAATCTTCTCTGCTTGAAACCAAAAAGTGTCTCAATCTCTCCACTGATATCAATCTCTCTTGCTGCCCCCCAATGTGATGTGCATTCCACATTTCTCTTGATTTTACAATGTCATACTTCCTTGCCTTCAGAAACCTGAACCACACCTCCAAACCATAAGTCTCCTAAACACTAAGGTTTCAAAAACTCATCACAAATCTCATTCCAAAGTAAATGCCTCCTTCATTGTCACCCTTAATTAAGGCAAGTGCAGACATTGAGAGACTGCAACATCCACACAACAATGTACTTCCTGTCTCACACATGCATGCGATTCCCCAATGAATTTTTTTGCATCTTGTCCTCAGAACATATTAGCCGGTTGCACCTATATCTGAAACTGGTTTTCAGAAACAGCTTGGATCTCTTGCCAGATCCTTGTTACTGGTATGCAAAATGGATTCTCTGAGACACAGGCTGGTAGTTTTAAAGTGGTGAAGAGATTGGCACATTTACTTTTCAACGTCACATGAACACATCATAGATAATTGCGGTTTGCCACAGCAGATTGGATGTATCCGCATTACACCTTCCCTCAACGCTTGGGAGTTATGATCTCAGCTGATTCTAGGCTTTGATACCACAAAGACAAGCATACGACAATATCAAGACAAGTCTGAGGTATAATGAGATTGCAGAGAAAACTCCATAACACGACTTTAAAGGTAGTCATGTCAGTTCTGGCCAAACCAAAAGAAAAACAACACAGACAAGAGTGGTCATAACCTTGCTAGTCTCATTCACAAAGTCTTTGTCCATCTCCTTCCTCGCAAATGTCTGTAACCCACTCCCATTACTTCCCGGCAACTTCATCAGATAGTGGGTGTAGATAAGTATATAAAAATCTGCTCAAATTATTAGGCAATGGGATGACTCCGTTAGAAGTGATCTTAGGATTGTATGTGGAAGTGGCAGAATACTGCATACCAATTAGAGGCCACACATAACCAAGTATCAAAACCAAGGCACTTGAATTTCAGAAGAAAACAACATACCTTGAGAGCATGGATACGACACAAGTTTGCAAACCCTGCACAACACGATTGTCCCCTAATAGAGTTCAGAACGTGAGACATGGGAGTTACAAGGTCCAATTCCAAGCTCAGAAATCAATTCGGTAATTCAGGAACTAACAAGAAGGGTGCCAAAATACCTCAAAACCACCAATGCAGAATAGGATGACCAAGAGTGTCGCAACCCTAGCTTTGGGCTTGCGACCAAAGCAAAGGGGTTACGGGCCAAGAGGAAGCCCGGGAGTCAAGGCAAAGAGACCGCAAGGGTGCGGGCCAAAAGGAAGCCCGAGAGACACATCACATACTCCCAGGAATGTAAGAAAGTTTGAGGGAGAGTGAGGGAGTGAACACTCACACTCCCAAGGCAACTCCCACTTTGGGAGATGGAGTCCCGGTGGACTCCCAAAACTTCAGAGAGAGATTTTAGGGGTCAAAAATCAATGGCTTGTGGCGTTCTTTATATCATTAGAAAGCTCTTGGAACGTAGATGTCTAAAATGAGCTCGCATTGCTCATTCAAACCTCTGAAACACAAGTTATGGCCAAAAGAAGGGCCGGGAGTCAAACTAGCAGAAAAAGTTTGGAATCGACCCGATTTACTTAGCTATACACAACGTGCCACATACCATTGAAAAGATCTTGACAAGAGTTACAACTTTGCTTTATACTGCACCTCAATCCGAGGTCTGCTTGCAAAGTTATGGGGCTCCAAAGTTGCGGGAGTCCCCGTTAGTGCAATTTCAGGACTCCCAAGTGGGAGTCCCGATAGAGAAAAACCATTTGGATGTAGGCTCCGTGGCTAGCCACAAAGTATACTATAAGGATGAAGGTGGTGGCTTCCCCCAAGTCTGGGCCATGGTGAGTCTTGTGTGTCCGTGTTGCCCGTGGCTCGTCCTAGCACCAAGGGTGCTCCAACTATGCACTAACCACCTTGTGTGAGTTGTGTGTAGGCCCGTGTGAGTGAGTGAAGCTCGTCAACTCTTCCTAGTCCCATCCTGGAACTCCAACATGCCCCTTTACCCTTCAAAGTGTTGTGAGTTAGGAAGCATGCCCCGATTCCTCCCTCTTCCGTTATTTTCTACTTGGACCCACATTTGGGTCCTTTGAGGAGTTGGGAGTGCATCAAGGAGAATCATGAACCAATTTGACATGAAGTAGTGAAGAAGGATCAGAAACATAAATGCCAGCACCAAAAAGAGCACTGCTAATATACTACATTGATGTCCACTATATCCTTCTCCTCAACATCTGGTTTTGTTAAATAAACATCTGCCCCCTCCTGCACCTCCTATAAACATAATCTTTGATGGTAAGAAGCTGATTGAACCAAACAGTTTTAGGCTTTGCTAATTTCCAACCAAATGTTTTCTTCTATTTTTCACAACCTTAGGCCCATGCTTTTAGAGCCAAAGGACTGTGTTTCAATTACAACCGAAAACCAATCCATTAACCCACATGAAACTAATGTTAAAACTAGAAGTTAGGGAGATAAGATCTAATGGAGCTGTACCTTGAGGCATCAATAGTATTCTTGAACTGCCTCCTTAGTTGTCCAAGCAGACCAGAATGAGGCCCCCAGGATAGTGCCCGCAACCATGACCCAAAGAAACACCTTTGATATGTCTAACGTTGGTCGCCTTGGTGAAAAGAGCAACACCCTAACCGTTAATCGAAGAAAAAATGAATACAATAAATTTGGCTCAGCACTATATGGTTAGAGCAAGATCTAATCATACATCTCAAATCCTCCTCCATGGAACATTGATTACATCATGTAATTTTGCTCTGAAGACCATCAATGGTTTACATTCTATCATTAAGAATCTGAAGTAATATACATAGTTCACAAAAACACAAGGCCATTTACACCCCTGCAATACATCCCTAGGGTGACATTAGTTTCTTGAAGAAACACAAAGCCGAAATTTCTCACAAGCGGATTAGACCATTTTCATCAAATGCAATGTTTATCTAAAACTTAGGGAAAACAATTGATCATGTTGTAACATGATTTGTCATTTGTTAGAGAGTCATTCATGCAATCGAAAAGAAATTTCAAACCCCCAATACCACAATGTTGGACCAAAAAGTGACCTACAAGTTCAGGAAATTATTGAAATGCACAATATTACTATCTAATGGCACAAATAGACATCGTTATTTTTATGCAATAGATAAATTAAGCCCCCTAGTGTCTAATTCAACGGTGTGCGAATGTAGCAGCACTAAAGAATGTTCCTTGGCACATTTACACTAAAGCAAGCATTCTAGACCTACCTTCACCACGACGCATTGCCTTCTCCAAGCTCTCTCTAATTGACTTTGGCACCATCATTGACGGTATTCTAATATTTGTGTATGTCTCATATGTGAATGGGGTAACTAGACTGCTCAATCAATAAACCTTCGCGTAGCCATTGAAAAATGGAAAACCGGTTTGCCCCCACCTGCAAAACCTTTCACACGCGCTCCTGGAAATATACGCACCCAGACCACATCCCCAATATTATGGACCGAATAATTACTGCGAATGGCCATGATATGCATTTTGAACGAACTCAACGCACCGAAATGCATGTGTATCTCCGTAAATGCAAAAAACCTCTTAGTAATTAGCATTTAACCCTAAACCTGAAAAAAAAAATGATTTGATCTTAAGGGTTATCAAATTCTCGCCCTTGACGTTACAAAACGGGAAAACAGTTAGAGAGCCATTTGGAAAACCACTTATTCATAGTTCCTGCTCATGTTCACTGACCTTCGACGGTTGGAAAAAAGGACGATACAAAACTGGGTTGAGGCATTTGGAAAACCACATGTTCATAGTTCTTGCTCATGTTCACTGACCTTCCACAGCTGAATAGAAGGACAATACAAAACCGAGTTTAGGAACTTGGACAGAGGCTTCCTGCTTCAACGACTTGATAAAAAAAATGTTCCACTTCCTCCTCACCCACAATTTTTTGCTCCATCGCTCCTTTCTTCTTCGCCCAAGTGTTTTCCATTACCCTCCCGCCTGAGCTTGACACCCCTCCTGCCCCTCTTTTGTTTGGCCCCCGTTTTTCGCCCGGGTTTCGCTCAAACGGCCCATGCGGCTAAGGAGGTCTTGCCCCTCTTCCCCCCAACAACCATTCTACAACTCTCGACTTGACGCATCTCTCCTTGCGCCCCCCTTTCGCCTCTCTCCTTGCGCCCCCCCCTTCCGCCTGGTGGTTCTCAACGTCTCATTGTGCCCCTATTCTGCCCAGCTCCGCCTGATGACGATTCTACAACTCTGGACTCCACGGCTCTCCTTTCGCTCCCTCTTCTGCCCGGCAATGATTCTACAACTTTCAACTCGACAACTCTCTCCTTGCACCCTTCTTCCGCCCGATGATAGCACCCCTTCTTCAACCCGACGATGACTCTGTAGGTTTCAACTTGACGATTTTTTCCTTACGCCCTTCTTTCGCCCGACTGCTGTAGATGTTTCCTTGCGCCCCTTTTTCATCCCGACGATGACTTTGGAGCTCTCGAGGCTCTCAACTTGATGGCTTGCGCCCCTCTTCCGCTCGACGGTTCTAAATGTCTCCTTGTGCCCCTCGTCCACTTGTGGTTCTAGACGTCTCCTTGCGCCCCTCTTCCGCCTGACGACTCCCTACGACGCTTTGCACCCTTGTGTTCGACTCAACAACTCCCGACCCGCCTCTCTTGTTGGTGCAATTATCGACTGGACGGCTTGCGCCCTTCTTCCGCCTAGCAGTTCTAGACGTCTCCTTGCGCCCCTCTTCTGCCCAACGGCTCCCTACGGTGCCTTGCACCCTTGTGTTCAACCTAACAACTCTTGACCCGCCTCTCTTGCCGATGCGTTACAATTGCATTTGACCAGGCTCTTGGTGTCTACGCTTTGCCCTCGGCATGGTGAACCCGCACCTTGAAGGAAGCGTTGCAAAATGAAACAATTCCGCACGTTTTGTGCACGACCGAATGTTCCCCCTCCTTTGTCTTCTTATTCTTTGTTTATTTTCGATAGTTTCCTTCTCACCTTCTCCCTTATAGCATCTACTCTTTAGTTTGCCTTTAACTATTTCCTTTCCCGGAATACACGCCCATGGCACCTCCAAGCAATGCGAGATCTTATTACTGTGAGTTGTGCAATAGGACTCTTGTTCCTGGTGCCAACCTCAAAGAACACAAGGCTAGAACCATCCATCGAAGCTTGTTGGAGGCATTAATCAAAATGACGGGACGTCAATTTCAAAGTGTTTCAAGAAGACTTGAAGATCAGTCGTTGTAAACAAAAGCTATCGGCCAAACAAACCATCGTCGAGGTTTTACGAGAGCCGCTGGAACCCAAAAATTGGTGCGTTCCTTTTTTTTCTCAAATGTGTTTTATAGGGTTTTTTTTTTTTTTTCGCATTCCGAAATCACTCGGTCTGTGACCAAAATTACATCCACCTATTTTTTTTCCCTCACATGTAGGAACACTAGCTTGGAACAAACCGTACATTGGGGGCCCCTCGAGAGTGTTTGGATCCTTCGACATTTTTGAAAGAAAAGGATCAATATCCCCGATGCTATGAAAGATGTTGTTGGGCTCGGTTGTTGTGAGACGACGCAGGAGCTCAGGATGAAAGAACGGAACACAACCTTGGACAGTTTTCAAGAATTCTCAATGGATTATATCTTGATTTACGAAGGGGCCGTGGTTGTTGTCCTGTTACACGAGCTTGTTTCGTTTGATCAAGCCTCCGAGTATTTCACTACCATGGCCAACATGTGGGAGTTCGACGGACGTGTCACTAAAACTTGTTCCCCTAAAACTAAGATGGCCATATTTGGACACAAATTTTGCTACAATGATTGTGTCCTGCTAGGTCAGCTTCTCAACCTTAAACGTACGTTTCTCATTTCCTTGGCTTTTTTTCCTCGAGCAAGTTTTTTTCATTTTCGATCTTTCTTTAAGTTCTTCCACAACTAGCAAAACAAGGAATCCTTTCTTGCCCACACGGCGAAAAACTTGGAGGCATGTGCCAACACTTGGGCCGACAAGTTTGTTGACACCAACTTACGCCCTCACTTGGCATCTTAGCTTTGAAAATTGGAGGATGCATATCCGGAGGAGCTCCCTAAACTCCAAGCGCGTCTCGAAAAGACGCCCTTCACTACTATGGGGGTCACCAAAAGTTATGTGTCCATGGTGCACAAGGATCGAAACGTCCTGCAATCTGTGATTTCTTAGTTTATCCGAGGTATTTTTTACTTCCGTTCTTTTGTCTTTTTATGAATTTTCTCTCATGTTTTAAATTGTGTTTGTGTGAATTCTTTGCAGGGGACGTGGCGGACGTAGGGAAATTTGTTCTCCCTAGTTTTAACATGTTCTTCCAACTTTGACCAGGGACCGTGCTCCTTCTAAAATCTTCCTGATTGACCCATTATATGGAGGTTGTCCAAAATCCTAAGCACTTCCAATATGGCTACGCCCTGTATGTGCGATGGTCCACTCAAACGACTTATGTTAGAAGGCAGGGTCGCATGGAGCAAATGGGTGATATGTTGGATTCTGCCATGTGTTGGAAATTGGTTTGTTGCTATAGCCAATAGTTACCCACTATCACCCTCATGATCTTATCATCTTGTGCTTGGAGTTACCATGATCATCATGGTCTTCTCATTGCTACAACCAATAATTGCACATTATTGCCCTCACCATCTTATGATATTGGTCATTGTCATAGTTTTCTTATTAATGTAATCAATAATTACACATCGCTTTCCCCATCTTGATGATCTTGTGGTTTGTTGCAGCCAATAGTTGCCCACCATCACCCTCATGATCTTATCATCTTGTGATTGTAGTTGCCATGGTCATCATGGTTTTCTCATTATTACAACCCATAGCTGCACAACATTGCCCTCGTCATTTTATGGTTTTGATCATTGTCATGGTTTTCTTGGTCTTGATCAATGTAGCCAGTAATTACACACCAAACCACCTTTGTTGCTACAACAAACAGTTGCCACCATCACCCTTTTCATCTTGATGATCTTGTGAGCTATTCATCATTGTAAGTTTCTCATTGTTGCAAATCATTATCCACCATCACCTTCTTGATCTTGATGATCTTGTGGTCCTATTTGATGTCATGGTCTTCTTATTGTTATAATGAATAGATTCCCACAATTACCTTCTTGATCTTGATGATCTTGTGGTCTTATTTGTTGTCATGGTCTTCTTATTGTTATAGTTAGCAAATTTCCACCATTACCCTCTTGAACTTGATGATCTTGTGATCCTATTTGGTGTCACTATCTTCTTCTTGTTATAGCTTGTCAATTCCCATCATTGGCCTTTTAACCTTAATGATCTTGTGGTTCTACTCATTGTCATGGTCTTTCCCTTGTTGTAACCAACAATTTTTTGCCATCACCCTTGTAATCTTAATGATCTTGTGGTCTTGTCATTGTTATGGTCTTCTTTTTGCTACAAGTAGTAGTTGTCACCATCACCTTCCTAATCTTAATGATCTTGTGGTCTTTTCATCATCATGGTCTCTTTATTGTAATAACCAACAAATGTCACCATCACCTTCCTCATCTTGATGATCCTATGGTCTTACCCATCAACATGGTTTTTTCATCGCTACAATCAATAATTATTGCCATTGCCCTTTTGATCTTGATGATTTTGGGTTTTTGAAGGGGTGATTTGGAGGGCTAATTTGGGGGTTAATTGGGAGGGGTTTTGGAAGATTGAATTCAAAGGTGGCAAGATGCACATTTCAAAGTTGGCATACAAGTGCATGAAGCATGAAACCAATTGGTATAAAAAAGGGTACTATTGGGTGAAGATCTTTTTAAATGTACCATTTAGGATGAAATGGACATAGTACTTAACAAAGTTTTTTTTCCATGTAATTTGATTCCCATCAAAATTAATGAATAAAAAAATGTCAATTATTTTACAATAATAGCTTAGACCATCACATTTAAAATTTTATCAATATCATCCATTTTGTGTCATGAATATGTTAAAATAAAACTAAACAGAAAAATACAAGAAAGATGACACATTGATAAAATTTTCATACACCTTCAAAAATTTGGTCCTTTATCCATTAAAATTTATCAATATAGTTTTAAAGAAAATTGTATAATAATTCCACTTAATTTGGCTTTGTCAAAGCTTTGTAACAATTTTTTAAATTATAAATAAAATTTCATTATTTTACATTGTTTTCAATTACATTTGACATTGTGGAACCTAACCAAGAGGTGAACCAAAATTTACTATCCTAAAAGAGAAATTGACATTTAGGATAGTCAAAAAAACAAAAATCAAAATTGACCCTCACATTAAATTTCAAATAAATGGGTAAGCATCATAGGTAAATAGGTAGGCCATAGAAGTGGTTACAATGTTTATACTAAGTAGGTAAAGCATGTGATGGCTAATAGGTAGGTAGAAACATACATGGTTGGTTAGTACATAGCTAACTACATAATATCATGGCAACCTTGACACACGTTTGCCTTTTGGAACAAATAATTAATTTTGGAATTTTCATTTCAAAAAATAGAGTACTTTGGAACATTTTATTATTATTATTTTAGTTTTTGAAAATTTCAATGGTTCTTTAAATAATATAATTAGTGCCAAAGCTACCAAGCTACCTACGATATAGATTAAGTAATTATGGAACATGAGAACCCTTGAAAAAATGTTTTGTGACCACATACCATCCATCCATCTACTTATGTTGCATGGTGTGTTGGTGGGTGTTGTTGGTTCACTCAACATGGCAAAAACAGCCTTTTGGGCTATATATATATATAGCCAAAATGTTATGCTAAAAATTAATGTGCAAAAGTCATCTTTTTAAAATATTTTCAATAGCTAGAAATAGACCAAAATTTAAAAGAAATCAGTGAGTTGTAGTATGAGTGGTTATCATCCCATAAATGATTTTGTTTAATGGCAACAAGTTTTGAGAACCTTGATAAAACTATTAAAAATATAGCAGAAAATACACTAGAAAAATAGCTAACCTTCCTTTTGTGATTGGGTGCAATTTGGCACCCTAAACTTTGTGTCCCACAATAAGTGGCAAATTGGACTTGTTGTGGTGAGTGCAACTCCCTAGCAAGGAGCCAAATTTTGCATTAGTTCACGAAACAAACAAAAAAACATTGATGAGGACCTATCAAGTAGCCCTTTTTATATGTTGGCTATGTATAGCCAAAAATATTTAGTAAAAATTTTAAGTGAAAAAGTCATGTGTTTATTTGAAATTTTCAATAGCCATAATTCAACCAAAATTTAAGAAAATTTGCCAGATATTTATACATGATGCAAATATTTAACGACCACTATAGAAGGGTTTTTTTAAATTATATTTCTTACTTATCTTGTATCCAAATTTCACTAAATCTTCATGTGAATCATTAGCACTTGGGCTACAACACAAAACATTGGACCATCACCTAGGATCAATCTCCCAATGAATGCTTCAACAACCAACCAATGGTTTTTTTCTCCCCTCCCTTATATGTTTTAAAAATCAAAACATAATGGTTTTCATATGGCCATTACTAGTTCTATCTAATCCCATGTACAAGGCACAATGGACGCAATATCTTTCTAGGTCGACCTCACCTAACCATTGGTCAAAATCCACATGCCCATTGTGCAAAATCTATATGTGAGCTATGCAAAATCCAAATGTCCATTGTGTAAATCCACATGCCCATTGTGCAAATCATGAAAACCATTTTGTTATGGGCCATTGTGCCCAATTGAAAATTTTGTCTTGCCCTACTATGGTCACTCAAAATTCCTCATAAGGGCATGTCACCCTCCACAACAACCCATACCCAACATGTTCCATAATACTTTAGTGGCCTCGAGTTGGAGGGTCGGGTACTTAATGGTTCCCTTTCCTCCTTGTGGCTAGCCTCATTTGGGTTGTTTGCTTGCCTAAGACTTTGTCATTGCCCCTTGTTTTTTTTTTCTCTCCCTTCTTTTTTGGGTGCTTTCCTTTTATAAAGTTTGGCAAGGTTTCATTAGTTGGTTTCAATTTTTTTTGCAAATATTTGGTCAATGTAGCATCATCATTAATAGGTTTTTTTTATATGAGGATTTTTGAAAGATGGTATTTTGGCTTGTGTTGAAACTTGAGATTAGTTATCGGGTTACGATATCTTGAAGGATTTTGGTTTTCTCTTAGAGGAGTTTTTTGGAAGATTATAACTTTGCATGGTGAAATATTTGAATTTCCATAATTCTTCTTTTGCATTAAGATACTTTTTAATGTCAATGGCAAGGCATGTTCTATACTAGTAGGCGGATTTGAACCCATAACCACATAGATATAGGACCAAGCATAGTTCCACATGTTTTGGTTCTCAATGTTTTGAGCTTGCCACAGAAGTATGCAGGCGCCCCCTGACTGAGAAGACTACACCCACACACTTGTTATCATCTTTATACCGTAATACCTTGGCCATTTCAACACATGTCCATCGAATACTTAATTAATTTTGAAAAAAATCATTTCAACAAATGAAATATTCCTGAATATTAACTATTATTATCCTTCACAATATTATTTATTGGTTTGGGAATTTATTTATTTTTGAAAATTTCAACATTCCTGAAAATAATATATAATTAGTGTCGAATTGGCCAAGGTACTAGGGGTATTTGTTTTGGGCAGCACAAGCTCCCGAGAAGATTGAAGAAATATTAGTTGGACCTACTACCAAAAATGAAAGGCTGAAATAAAAAAAGTGACCAGATATGGAAGAATGAATGCATAAGGGTTACGTTTTACTGGTCCCTATACCTTAATCCCATAACTTGTGAGATTTCCTGTAATATATTTGCCGTCTTCAGTATTTTCCCATGGTCAGCTGTATGTTGCTATCTCACGGGTCACAAGCAGTGCAAACATCAAGATTTTCAGTGGCCAGGGTCTCGATAGATACATGCGGAATGTGGTATATAGAGAGGTTTTGGAAATGTAGTTTGTAGTTGTAATTTTGTAATATGTACCGTCAAATACACACACACCTGTGCATTAGGAACGGGGTTCAAACTAGTCCAATATAATGGAGATGTTCCAGAAGAGACAGAGAAAATCAGGAGTGTTTGCCAAATATCATTGGGGAAATGAAAACTCATCTCACTCACTTCTAAGTTCTTACCACCATGTTGGGTTGGGAGCATATACTACAAGCACTAAAAAAACTGTGTAAATGTATGTACCTCAAGAGAAACAAAAGTGTGTAAAAATTTATAATCATTGATAGTTTGAGAATCCCAACTAAATATTGCAATGTAACCCCCTACCTATATTATGTATATATATACAATAGACAAAGAAAGAACAAAGGCCTCAAACATGCCTCTTTCATTTGTTATCAACATCTTTGCCTTTGCATTTGTCAGGATTACAACAAACGAGAAGACCCAGACAACAATTTGTTGCAGTTGTTGTGCTTTCACCATTTTTTTCCACTCTGTAGATAGTGAATTTTTTTTGGTCAATTTTGTGATGTAGCTGAAGTGGCAATCACCCATAAGACGATTTAGCCAGATTCTATCCTACATTCCAATAGGTACCCAAAAAAATGTAGAAGGATTTAAAAGAGAAATAGAATTTTTTTTAAAAAAATTTACATATCATGCAACAATTGATTCAGGGTGCACAAATGCTGTTGTATGCAGAGAATCAAATCATTTCTAAGGCACTTAGTTGGGATCAGATCATTTCGAGCTTTCTCTCATGAGCTACCACTGCCTTTTGTAGGTTGCCCCTTCAACTCACAAATCTCTTTGTCAAGCACAGCTCCAACTCTCAACATACCCGAAACATACCCAACTCGTATATTCCAGAGACACAAATTGAACATACCCCCATTCAAAGTTCCCATAGCCAACAGGTATCATTCCCTCAACCTCACAACACACGAACAATTTGCTCGAGTATATTAAACTCAAGAATCTGGGCACAACCTCAGGCAAGCTCTTAAACTCGCTAAGTTTTTCATCATCTCCCATGTGCCTTAGTAATCTGCATATTCATGCTACCTCCTAACAATCAAACTAAAACTCCTTGTGCAACAGAAAAACAAAAGAACAGTAGTTTGATCGACCTGAGCATTCATCTCGCAGACAATTATTCTCAAGAACCAAAAGCAAACCACACAGCACAAATTGTTACAATCAAAAATTCTATACTTAGTTTCTTGAAGTCCCGCCTTTAAAAACCTTCCATTTGCATTGATACTTCTCACCTCCAACACAAGTAGCTCCAGAAACATAAAGCATGTGCGACAAGTCACCATAACAAAAATCAAGACACACCAGCCAAATCTGATAAGCACAACCTAATGAATTTGATAAACTCAAGAACACAAAAAAACACTAGTAGGCAAATCCCAGAAATTTCAATCCATCATAACACTGTCATGGCGCATATAGCCACCAGCATTGTTGTTGAATGATGAAAGACAAACCAAAAGCAAAATCTCTGGCACTGTAGAAGTTGATAGTTCACACAAAGTAAAAGAGCAGTCACCCTTGCCCTAAATTTCATGTCACATGTCTTCAAAATGGAACATGAAAATGTACACAATAACATTCCAAGACCTTGCAAGACCATGAGTGATTTCCTTCATTTGACTAGTTTCTTTTCTGAAGAATGTTCCATTTGTTGGTTGTTTTTGAAGCTTTTTTGAGTTGCTCATTTATTTGCTTCCAAAATTTCTTTAAGAATAATGAAACAATCCAATATGTTTTGTTTTGGTTTCAATTGAAAAGTCTGAAAAAATTATAGAAGATCTAACTACAACAAAACAACTTTCAAAAGTTTCAAGAAGGTTCAGAAATAAATTTGAGATCTCACAAGTTGTAGAAAGTTTCAAAAGTTTTAGATATTCCAGTTCTAGGAAGTTGTAGAAATTTCAAAATACTCATGAAGCAAGTCTCAAACTTTCAAAAGTTTCACAAAGCTTCAAAAGTATTGGTGTTGTCATGTTTTACGAGTTTCTAAAGTTTCTATATGTTCAGGAGCAAGTAACGTCAAGTTTCAAAACTTCAAAGAAAGTTTTAAAAGTTTCAGATTTGCCTTGTTTCAGAAAGTTCTCAAAGCAAGTTTCTAGTTTCAGAAGTCCCAATGTACGTATGTGTAGGAGATACAAAGGTAGATTGAGTGTTGGAAGCACTCAACAATGGAGTGCTGGTATTTTGTGAAGTTTGCAGCTATCACTTTTGTATGTAAGGTAAAGCCTCAGGCTATGGGCTTGGTCCAATTCTTTCCCTCTTTTTTCTGTGATGTCCACCAGATATCATGGGAAGAAAAAGAAACAAATGGAGAGCATTTTGAAAAACAGAGTACCTGCCAGAACACATGTTCCGTTTTTTGAAATGGCCCCTGGTGGGCATTCCATCCCCAAGCAGCAAAGGGAAAAAATATGCTGGGTAACATGCCCTCCATCTACACCTGAAAATTGAAAGCAGGTCTTTAAGTAGTTGGAACATCTTCATAGCCATAAGTGTTATGCATGAAGTTGCAACTGGTGCACTTTGTTTGTCGATATGTTCTGAGGTGGTGTGTGATACACCCATTTGCGTTGCAGCACACGTTTTCGAACTAAAATGAACAAGTGATTTTAGTTCTTGACCAGGGAACAAATATTACTGGTACATCAACCTGTCACGGCAGAAGTTGCTTTTAGAGAGCTCCAATTGTCTTGGGGAGGTCAAGTTAGGTCACAGTTAGCCTTGTTTTGCACAATAAAATGTCCACAACACTGTCCTCCAGTTAAACAAACTCCATCTCAAAGTAATCTATGTAGGCTTGCAATTATCACTGTATTTATAATTGCAAGCTTACATTTGTTGGTGCAAAAACATAGTATCTTTAGAATGGCCGCAGCAGCCATGACAATAAAATTACAACAGATCTCTGCTTGAGAATAGTGCTGGAAACTCCTAAAATGCTGCAGTATAGCCATGAGCACTCCTACATTTGAACAATATGAATCATTTACATCAATTTGTAGGTGGAATTGGCTACCCTTGCAGATTGCCAATAGAACTCGACTTGGGACTATTATAACTAAAAAACACATTTTGTTGCTCATTAGAGATGAGCCATAAAGCTCGATGATTCGATGTCATGTTGAGATGCGCTCCTTGTTGAAAGCCATTGTGAAATTGGCATTTTGCAGTTCCTTCTCATCCATGCAGTCAATTCCCAAATGATAAACTCAAGTTATTTTGTTTCAAAGGGTGGACAACGGTCCTACTACTGCAACAACTTTGAAGCACTCACACTTGTATGTCTGCCAGTAGCTTGGAACTCTTGGTGGTTTGGTACTCCTTCGGCAATTCCATTGCAAGTTGGCTGTGACTCATTCCATAGACCATATACACCACCACCCCCAAAAGTAACCAGACTGAAACACGCAACCATGTCGGGAGCCCAAGATTCACAAGCAAGTAAACATATATGAAAATGCTCCCCAATGGTAATGCTGGTACCCAGGGACAATGGAAGCTTCCTGCTTGCCCAAACTTATAACGGCCTTCATCTTGCTCAATCAAAAACAAAACTGTTGATGCAGCCACAAAGGATGGCGTGCCCAACACTCTCAGAGTCCATTGAAATAGATATTGGAAGTTCCTCTGCAGCAGTAGCCAGGCTGATGAGGATGACACCAACACAAACTCCAGTTATTGCAAATACAGTTGCCCATCGCCTTAAATCCTCATTCGACTCAGGTGAAGTTCTACTTTCATCTGCATACAGCAAAGATTTGTGAAGTGCCACTTTGGAACTCATGGCAGGGGATTTGTCTGGGGCTGCTGCTGTTGCATTCACCTCTGGTTCATCATCCACCTCATCCTGGAGTAGAAGAGAGCCACTGCTGCTTGCTGATGATGAACAATCATCTTCAAGTCCATTGTTGCCAGGCAATGTTTGCAGGGATGCATCCGCAAAATTGACAATATAGGTGAGAAGATGGCACTGCCTTTGGCAAAAACTGGCCTTGATGGTGAAATGTGCACAGATGACAGAGGAGGACCCTTGTCAGGGGGAACTTGGACGATGACTGCCTTTGAAACTTCAGGAGGTGGCACATATCTCAGAATTAGTAGGGACACGGCAACCATTGTGAAGGCTGACAATGTCCCCACACTCACCATGCCTGAAAGCTGGTCCACACTCGTAGAGAATGCCATGAGTGCTGCAACTAATCCTGTAATCAAGGCACTGCTGACAGGTACAGTTGTTACTGGGTGGAGGGTGGAGAAGAAGGGTGGGAGCAGGCCATCACGTGCCATTGCCATCAAAATTCTGGGCTCAGGCAGAAGTGATCCCATAAGGGCAGTCGACAATGCTGGTATTGCACCTGCTGCTATACAACATATGTGGCCCAGGGCATGCCATGGTCATTGAACGCAGAAGACAGAGGTGTGTCTGGGTCTATCAGATTGAAGGGAGCGAGGCTCACAATTACAGCAGAGAACAACATATACAAGTTTGCACAGATGAAGAGAGAAAACCCAATGCCCAAAGGGAGATGTCGCTGTGGATGTTTCACCTCCTCTGCTGTACTGGCAACAGTGTCAAAACCAATGTATGCGAAGAAAAGCGTTGCTGCACCTCCAAGCATTCCATTGACTCCATAGGGTAGATAACCTTGAGACTGGTAGTAGCCCTGCCGGCCAGTGGAAAACCCCGCCCATGAACCTGCTCCCACCACAAATAGCAGCACTAGAATGTTCATAATTACCATCACGGACTGCACCCTTGCACTCTCCCAAATGCCCAAGCACAGGAGTCCTGTAACAACCACCACCAAAAGCGCAGCGCAAGGATCGACCACAACATCAATCCCCGGAATGGTTTGCCGACCTAACCATGCCGGCAAGTTCCCTTGGCCTCCAAAAAAAGATTCCCAAGTTTGGTGAGATACCCCGCGCAACAGTGGAGCCACCCACTGTGTACTCCAAGATGAGAGCCCACCCAATGATCCATGCCACCCTGCACACAAAGCAGCACACGATCATCATCTCTGGATTGCCTCTATTTGTACCCATGACCTATAATTGCTCCTTGCACACCACAGAGAAAATGCAAGCTTTCATTCGATCTCTACCTTGACGCTCCTTAGAACAAGACTGAAACTGAAGTTTGGCTGTTGTGAGTAGCTTTGGGTTTTGCCCCAAAGAAAAACCCAAAGGAGACAGAAAACACCCAAAGACAGACAGTGCAATTTGCTAATGAATATTGAAACATAACATAAAGCTTCGTGTATGGTGCAGCCCCAAAATTGATGGAATTATGGCATTGCTGGACCTTCAACCCTAAGCCTTTAAAATCCTTAAAACCCAATACAACAAGAAGAAAGCGTCTCTGATGATAAGGATTAGATCTCCCTATTTGCAAAAGAAAGCTCACCAGCAAAAAAGGAAAAAAAAAAAAAGGTCATAATCTTGGGCTTTACATTGATCTGATAGCTCAGCAGACATGGACGTTTGTAATTTCTGTTTTGTTGTTGCCAATTGCATACCAATTTTGGGGTTTTGCTGCTGACAGCTCTCCATTGCAATCATCATCACTCATCAACAAAGTAGTAGAAGAAGAAAAATCAAAATGTTGAATGAAGAAGCCCAATTGAGAATCTGCATTTTTTACTGAGGCGCACATACATGAATTCAATCAATCATTTGCTTGACCCTCTTGGCATTCTGCTATAAAGTAGTGGTTTGTTGGCACTAATTTTGCTTAATTAAGGTTTGTTTAATTATGGAGCAAAATGCATTCTGAACTTGATGCTGAATTGACCCATGTTTTCCATTTTCCGGAACTTTTCTCAGATTCCAGATTGCAGCAAATTAGCAGAGTTGTGAGTTAGCACAGAGAGAGAGAGAGAGAGAGAGAGAGAGAGATTCTTGAGTACTGGTGTTGGGTTTGTTGTGTCTGTATTAGATCCGTGCTAGATGGGTGTCTTTTGTTATGTGCAATTGCTATGCACATCATCCAGTTTGTTGCAGCAACAGCAATGGGCACTCGTCAAAGCTTATTCTTCTTCTTCCTCTTCTTCTCCTTTGCTCACATCTTGCGGCTGCACGCATTCTCTTGTTGCTTCTCGGTTGCATTTGCACAACAAGCAGCAGCTGCTGAGGAGGAGGAGTAGAAGCAGCAGCAGCAGCAGGATGATGAGAGTCTGTCATTCCAGAGAATTAGGGCTAGGGTTGTTAGCCATGGCGGAGGAGGAGGAGGAGGAGGAGCATGAGGAGCAAGCAGAGCACAAGAAGAATGTGAATGGGAGAGTGGCGCTCGACAGACTGGATGAACAGATTCGGTCTCTTTCCACCTCCGATTACAATCCTTCTTCTTCTTCTTCTTCTTCTTCTTCTTCTTCCTCTTCCGCACCAACAAGAAGCATTTCTTCAATCTCCAAATTACCACCACCTGGTAACCACAATCTCTAAACTACCCATTCTTTTTGCAAATGTCTTTTTTTTAGCATTTGCACAGACAGAGAGAATGGAATAATGTTGTTATAGTTGTTATTGTTATTGCACTGGACTAAATCCACAACCTTGAAGAACCTCTCACAAGTTCTTCATGAGGTTCTTCATGTTGTAAAGAGAATCTCAAGAATTCAAGTGCTTGCAAGATTTCACAAACTTCGTGTATCATGCCTATTGCATCATCCCATCATCATAACTCCGTGAATGAATGCTATCATTGTTGCAGAATTTTTTTTCCTTTTGTGAAAATTCTTTTCTGCACAGTGTGGTGGTGGATTGATGTTCCTGGTGGAACTTGGGGTGTAAATGTGATTCTTTCTTCTTCTAACTGCACTTCCATGAAGAAGAAGAGTCTACAAGAATTGTTTCTCTTATTCACAGTCTGGGTGGCAGTCACTTCCGCATACAGATCTTTATTACATGTGGTTGCTACTCCATACTCAGACATTGATGTGACAAAAATTGGTTGTATAAAATGAGGATCTTAAGAAATCACATGGCTTATTAGTCTTCCCCATATGCCCTATGGTAAAAATAGACAAATCTGCACTGGGTTCAAATTTGGGTGAAGCTCTGATTTCACAAAACTCTTTTGTGCTGTGGTTCTTTTAAACGCTAGATTTCTAACACAACAGTTTTTATGGGGGGGGCGGGGGGATTGACTATGGATGCCACAGGAAGTCATGAAGAAGATGAGAAAGTGACGTGGCCAGAGTTCTCAGACGGATTCTTGGTTTATGTTGGGATTGGTTTGCTATTGCTTACTGTAATAAACAACATAGCATTCCGTGTTATTTTTGGCCCCATAGACAAGCCAGTACAGAAGGTGTCATCAGCCCCAAGGGTGAGATATAGGCTACGGAGCCAAAATGAGATTACAAGATTGGATGCACCACCACTTGTCAACACACCCTAAATCTCTCTCCCTCTTTCTACCAATCTCCTTCAACCATTTACATTCACAAGTTTTGTACTTGACTAACCAGCTCCACATTGTGTTCAGGCTGCTCAAGAAGCAAATGGGCACAAAGGCACTCCCCTTGGTATCAATGTACATAGTTTGATGTCAATTCGCAGCTGATATGATTGCTTGAATTGCTGGGTTTGGTGACAAATTTGTTGATATCTTGCACTTGAAGAGTGGCCAGAAGAAGGTTTAGGGTTTAGGGTTTAGGGTTAATTCCACTACTTTGACATCAGTTGGTGAATTTTCACTCTTCTTTGCTGCAGTGGAAGTGTATTGTTTGTAGGTGATCAATAAAGAAAATAATCATCTTAGTGATGAGCATGTTTGGGGAGTTTGATGTTGGGGAGATCACTTATTCAAAGACCATGATAATTATAGGTGTTCATGAAGGCAAGAATTATGAAGGTCTGTAATTATCATATCGGGTGAGAATTCTACAAGCATGAACTTCACAATGAAAATCAAAACTTTTACCTTGTGGGTCCTAGACACAAGAATCTCGGATATCACCACAAGGACCTTTTGGACTTTGACATAATATTATGTGACTAATTCTAGATTGGGTGAAGTGTTAATTCGACTATTTTGAGTTGGGAAAGCACTAGGCACGAATAGGAGTCAATCAAATTGATTTCACATTTGTGAAAGCATGTGAGATTTAAAGGTGAAAATGGCATATCATATATAAACTTGTATGCATGAAAGGGATGGATATTTTAATTGGATGGCATAATCTAGTGGACTTCAAGATAACACTTTGTTGATTAAGCAAATACTTATTATCTTTATGTGAAGGGAGAAGGCAATCATCTACTTCCCTCGACCATCTAAAGAAGTTATGAAAGGATGATTTATCATTCTCTTCTTTCATCGAGCTTATGAACCTTGTAATACAATAATGCCAAAAGAATGTCCAAGAGGTTTGATTATGTCACAAGAAACTTATGTGAAGTTGGGTGAGTTGTCAAATAGCATGACGTGTTATGTTGTTAAGCACGTGTGATTAATCCCCCCATTGGATGTAGTTCACATGAAGATTGAACTTCAAGTGTGTGAATGATCATAGTTCAAAACATAGAATGATCATATATCCATTTGATATGTGTACTTGTGAAGTTTTAGTTATTTAAGAGGTGCCATATATCTTTGTGCTAAAAATGTAACATTCAAAAATGACATGCACATGTTTATCATACCCCTCTTGGATTAAATAAGGTTTCTTTTGGGGGTTGTTTGGACCTATAATTATATGAATAAATGCATTGGCTTATAGAAAAGGGTGTCAATGATACGTTTTTTTAGGTGATACAGATAAAATTATTTAATAATGTTGAGTTCTTGCTTTCACTTCATTAACTGAAGAATGTAACATCTTATGGAATATAAGCTCCATTATTTTCAACAAATGTGTTAAAAGTATCCAAAGATTATAATTGCTCAAACATCACTTCTCATTTCTCTACTCATTCATTACCAATATTACAAATAAAAATCAATCATGAAGATTTTCAATCTTAGTTGTAATGATTTTTTTCTTTGGTTTTTTCTTTTCTTTTCTTTTCTTTTCTTTTCTTTTGCTTTTACACTCATTTCTAACAAGTCTAATGGTTACAATTAATTCCAAATGTTAAATTAATATATCATTTCTTATACATTGTCTCAACACCAATATTTAATGGATGTGGAAAACATTGTTGATAATGTCACAAAGTGAAAGGTCTTACCTTGGAAGGAAGGTAACCTTGTCCATTGAATGTTAGGCACAATAGATAACAACTTCCAATGCTTAGAGAGTTTTGTTTTAAATGAACTAAATAACACCACACATCATGATCCTCGATGTTGTATTGACATTGTATTGATAATGTCATTGTTATATTGCTAGTTTTTTTATTGAAATATTTCATTATCGCCAAATCTTGGACATAGTGATCGTTTGGTCCCATTTCTTTGGCTCAACTTGTGCCCATGCCTCCACATGATGAAGTAACAATAGAAATACTATAAATTAAGTACTCCCAATATTCATCATTGTTAAACTTTCACATCTCTTCAAAATATACGAGCTTACTCATTATGCCCAAACTTGATGGAAAAAGTTTTAGAAGAAAACAAATCTATAGTTAGTAGATAATATAATAACCTATAGATTGGACATTATTGACATCATGAATTCTAGTTCCTTGAGAATATGCAAAGTTCACTCAATGAACATGGCTTGAATCCAATGAATTCTACTACATTACACATTGGTACCTATGGAATGTTTGTGATTGTTAATATTTTAATTTGACCCTACACATATGATTTGACTACTATGTTGTACACTTTATTCATGTTGTAATTGCAAATACATGCTAACATGGAGCATATAATTTGTTTAAAACTTTGATCACACAACAATGGTAATGATTATTATGGACATTAGTTTAAGAATAATCATTATATAAGTGAAGTGATGTTTTTATGTGTGGAAAAAGAAAGGAGTATTTTTTTTAAAAATTGACATTCATTGCAATCACAATAATAAAAGCTAGGGGTGTCAAAGGTCCAAGTCTTTTCCAAGGACTATATTTGAGACATTGTTTTTTTATATTGGTTTATATTGCCATTTAAGTTTCATTTTTTCACACCCAATTTTCAATTACATGCATATTTTCTCTTTCAATTTTTTGGGTTTTGAAAGTTTCACAAAATTTTCCAAATTTTTTTTCACAAGTACATTTAAAAAAATTCCACAACATTCTATTGCCATTATGCAAAATTTTGTTCTACAAAATAATGTTGATTGCATACTAAATATAAATATTTTTTCACTACATTTTGATCCTATATCATGTATATTATGTTTCCGTGCATGTTTTCCACCACATAAAAGTGAATAACTTTTGTGAACAAAATCCTGAACATTCATGATTTTGAAGGCAAATTTAAAAACTTCTAAACCAAATATCCACAATATGCTTACATTGCACATATAAACAATAGTTTCACCAAAAAATTTAATTTTTTTCTCATATAAACATTAACATCAAAATCCTTTCAATTTTCACAACAAAACACATATATTTGATAAGAACTTTTGACCTTAAAAGAAAATCACATGTTCATAAGAATGTGTTAATTATTTTTAACATGTTAAAGGATTTTTAAATGTATTGTGATTCATCAATTCACATCAAATTTTCATTATTGAAGTTTTACAAGTAGTTTTACAAGTAATCAAATGTATTTTAAAAAATAAATTAATAATCTTAATTATTGTTTCCCCTTCTAATTACTTCGATAAGACCAACCAAATCTAAATTTAGTCCAAGTCCAATTGTTAATGTATTTTGAATATTTTTTAAAGAGCCACTTTGATGAATTGATCACAAAATGTATGTGTTGAATATGAAAAGGGAAAGGGAGGAGGGAGCTTGAGGGCTTATATTTTAAAAATACATTTTAAAAATCTATAGGCCATAATATGTTGAATATGAAATGGGAGGGGGGGAGCCATTCAAAAGTAATATTAAAAAATAGATACTAGTTATCACAACAAATGTGATAGTTTAGTGGTTTGAAAATAATTTAAATCCTCCCCTTGAGGTGTGGGGTTCAAATTTTGGTGAACCTAGTCTCAATCTTAAGGCCTTGGATCTTATTAAATTTGAATCCAACAAAACAAGGGTAAGATTCATTAGCTTAAGTTTAAGGTAAAATCTAACTTTCATTGGGTTTTGTCATGTTAAATTTGGATTCAAATCTTGGGGAGATCAAGCTTTGTATGTATTGAGTGATCACAATCTCCTTGGAAAGCTTTTGAAAATAACTATTGTAAAATGAACATGTATATGAAAACAAAATAGTTTCCTCGCCTGTAGAAAAGTTTGAAATGTATATTTCCAAATGTTTATAAATGTTTTGTCATGCATAATGTAATTTGAGTGCAAGTTGGGAAGGGAAAATCTCATCCAAATTGAAAGTTCAATATGGCATTGAAAATGGTTTCAAATACCATAGAAGTTATGGCCATTTGCGAAGTTGAGACATCATTTATATTGAAATTGAAAATGCGCCTTGGAATCCATGGAATCTAAGATTTTGATGTAAGTCCCATGATGACCTACAACATAGAAAAGATTGGTTTCTCTTATGAATTTGAGCTATGGAAAGTCTCATTTGAAAGATCTAAAGAAGGATCAAAGTGCAATATCCAAGCAATTGGTTGAAATGCAAAAGGGTGGAAGATTATTTTTCTAGCCTAAACTTATTTTACACCCCGATAGACCTATTAATGATGGAACAAGTATGATTATCATCAAAGCATGTGGTCTATGTGGGCAATGGTACCATTGCGGTGATATTGTTGTGACATCTTATTTACACACATTTCATTCAGCATGTTTTGGTGAACACTTGAAAACATGGCTACTTCATGAACTAAAATTAATTCAAATCGCACTAACCACCTTCTTTGTGCAAAATGATGTGAACAAGATATGAAGATGAAGCATTTCATGTTAAAGTCTTATCTTGGAGCTCCCATGTCACCTTCTTGTTATGAAGAACTAAGGAACATCCTAAAGACTTACAAGTCGTTTGTAGCACATTGCATCAAATAGTCATCCCAATACCTTGTGGCAAGCCTTCAAGGGGGACATGTCATCATTTTAATAAACCATCATTGGTTGACATTTGTGGATTTATTTCATAAAATTTTCATGTTTGTAACATATAATTAAAATTTTAAAATTCAATTTCAATGTTGTTTCTTATTTCACAAGAAAAATTGTGTGCACAGAAATAATTTGCATGGTTTTGACATGATGTGGAAATTCAAAAAATCAAATATGTGATGAAACAAAAAGATAATTTCACAGGTTTTGTAATCTATGGATTTTCATTCATTTTGGTATTTTAGCTCATTCCAAAATCTAAATGAACATAACACTATTAACTACAAAGTATCCTCCCATTTAACAATGCATTTTTTTTTGTTGCATATCATTGAAATTATCTATCTAGGTGAATTTGAACAAAAATTATCAAATTAATATAAGTCAACTTTAGATGAAATAGATAAAATATGCCAATGTTTTAACAAATTTGAAAGGTCTAAAATCTTCTTTTGCTTAGGTCTAAAATCCAAAGTTCATTAAAATCTTGATTATTTTTTTTATGGAATTTTTAACAACAAAAAAAATCAATTTTCATCTCATTTTCTTCCATACCCTAGGTCTAAAAATTACAAAACCACTTCTATTAAACCCTAATCTTGGAGGACTTTCAAATAGTACAAAGAGTGTGCCCCAATTGTTGTGATTTTTTGTTTGTTTGTTTTGATTTTATTGAATTTTAACGAGAATTTGTTCAATATTCAATAACTCTTGCACCTAAGTCTATACATTATGAAATCACGTCAATGTTATGAAAATATATCATGTTATTTGTGATCAATTTTGAAGCTCATTATATGGGTTTGCGTATCAAGCATGGATGACCAAATGCCAATACATTATAGGAATGGAGAATATTGGAACAATATCAAAACTTCAATTAATATTAGCAAACTGACACACTATCTATGATTGTGAATATTTAATAAATTCAAAATTCAAAACATTTTTAATTTTCTTTTTGGGTGGTAATATTGTTTGTTCATTTGATTGCAACATTAAAATTCGAGAATATTAAAATAATTTAGAATGGACTTTCATCGTATTTTTAACCATGCAAGTGAAACAAATTTGTCATTAATGGAGGTCATTTTCTTGGAGACTTAACATGGTTTCATTTCCAATATCAAATAATAGATTTTTGGTTTCATATGTATACCTTTTTAAATCCGAAAAAAAATACTAAAAAAACGGTTTAATTCTAGTTATATTTCAAAACAAAAAAAAAGACTATATTCCATTGATTTTGATTCACATTTTCTAACAAAAAGCTTTGAAATTGAACCATCTCATGTTGACAAAATATGGAAATGTGTGACCATCCAAAAAGCCCAATTACACTACTATATTAAAATTTAATTAAAAAAAAGAAGTGGTCCTTATGAAATAAGAAACTTTTATTCACATTAGTTTTACTTAACATAAAAAATAATAATTGTATTTTAGCACTAGGGCATATTGATAATTTCATAGAACCAAAGTTGTTTCAATTACCTTTACAAATAAGGTTTTTTTTTTTTTTGGGTTGCTAAGACAATATAAAAATGTAAAAATCAATTCTTTAATATTCAAAACCAATTTTGACTATTGTCAATAAATGTAATTCAAATTGAAAAATATACCTTAAAGTTTATTTACCTTTTATTTTATTTTATTATATATTTTCCCTCTTTATGTTTTAGGGTTTGGTTTTAACTTGAGGTTTTTTCCTCTTCATTGTTACCCTTAGGTTGTTTTTCTTCCTTTTTAGGAGCGTCAGGGGAAACCTCAGCAATTTTTTCTTCAATTTTAGGAGGGGGTTTCATTGGGTTCTTTTCTATTAAATATTTGGCAAGATAATCAATTGGATTTTCAGGCCTGAAATTTGTTCATTCTTTGATGTTAGTTTGGAGGTTTTAAATAAATAAATAAATAAAAATTAAAAAATAATAATCTAAATTTATTTGGGTTATTTAATTATTAAAAATCATGTAATTATTTGCATATGAACCCCACCACACTTGTATTGAAACAAAATTTCTCATAATCTCAACTTATCTAAATTAAAATTCAAACTTTGTTTAAATTTAGCACGAAGTTCTTTTAATTAATTTTTGGTTTTTAGTTACAATTAATTGGGTATTATGGGTTATAATAAAACTTAATTGGGTATTATGGGTTATAATAAAAAAAATTAGAGTACATTGAGATATTACTTAAATACATGAAGGAAAATGAGAAATTGTGTTGTAAATTAAATTCACCTTTCAATGGAAAGCATTTGCAAGCCTGAAAGGAGCAAAGGAACCACTGAAGACTCCTGTGTTAAGGAAATTGGAAATTGGAAATATTATCCACACTATAAATGCCAAATTAATGTGTTTTCTAGCTTCTTTCAATATTTTCATACAATTTCATTTAATTAATTTTTTGGGGAAAAAATAAATAACATATGGAAATTTAATATAAATAATTTTTTAAAATTTAAAATTTATTTTAATTATTTTTCTTCATCATTTTTGGGGTGGGGTTGTTTACCAAGTATTGGCGCACAGGCAATGCCCTAATCTCCAATTTTAATTGAGCTTCTTTCATTGCAAACTCCTATTGAGATGGGCACCAAATGAGACTAATAAATTTGAATGAGTCGAGTGAGATTATTTATTTTATTATTATTATTATTTTTGAGGAGTGTGAGTGAGGATTGTCATCATAGACACATGTATTGGATAAATTAAATCAAGTTAATTTTTTTGATTTCTTTTAAAAAAAGGTATGATTTTAAAGAGCTTTCCAATATTTGATTTTAGCACCATCAATTAATTGGAAAATAAAAAACTAAATCCATCAAATTTTATTTATTTTTGGGTTGTGTTTAAACTCGAGAAAAAAATACATTGAAATTAATACCTCCTCATCTTTTTGATCAAACCATACCTCAGGAGTCAATAGAGTTGGTTCCAAATTAGCTGTTGAAGGTCCTGGTGGTATTGAACATGATTATTATTATTATTATTATTATCACTTTCAATGGATTTTTTAAAAAAATTAAAAAATGGCTCATATACTTCAAAATCATAAAAACATTTCATGTAAAAAGATGTTATTGAAATTTTGCATCACACACTAAAAAAAAAATCTTAAAAAAAATAATGTGCCTTATAATTCAAGTCATAAACATATCATTAAATGTGATGAATTTATTTATTTATTTATTTTTGCATCACTACAAAAATTGTACAATTAAATTTCAAAATACAAAATTTAGAATTTCGCTAAACTAAAAAGGGTAAAATAGATCAAAGATTTGTGAGAATTGAAGTTTCAAGTCATAAACATATAACATTAAATGTGATGAATATATATATATAATGACTACAAAAAAATTATATTTTAATTTCAAAATAGAAATTTAGAATTTTGCTAAACTATATAAAGGGTAAATAGATCAAAGATTTGTGAGAAATTGAAGTTTCAAGTCATAAACATATAGCATTAAAATGTGATAATGATATTAATTTTAATTTTAAAATAAATAAATCTTTAGAATCACTACAACAAAAAAACAAAATAAAATTACAACAAAAATTTCAAAAATAAAAATTTAGAATTTTTTGCTCAAACTAAAAAGGGTAAAATATAGTTCAAATCAAAGCTTTTGTGAGAATTGAAGTTGTTGGACCTGCAACAGGTGCAATGGAAGTTCTTGGTGCAATTGGTGCGGCAACCGTAGTAGCGAGTTTTGGCGTTTCAGCTGCCATTAATTATTTACTCAAATTTTGCAAGTTGAATTTGGGGATGGAATTTGCAAATGTTGTTTTGAAGATACCCAATTTGATATATTTTTTGGGGGAAAAAAATTTAAAAAAAAAATAAAATACAAAAAAACTAAAAACAAAGCAAAGACAATGAAAAATTGGTACAAAGGAGAAGAAGCATGGATTGGGTTAACAAGCTTTCAAAGGGAAAGGAGCCACATTGCAACAATTATTATGACTATGAACCCTAAGTTCATGTGTTCCTCACAATCATAGTTGTTTGTGGGTGATCCACAACTACAATGAAAAATTGGTACAAAGGAGAAGAAGCATGGATTGGGTTAACAAGCTTTCAAAGGGAAAGGAGCCACATTGCAACAATGATTATTACTATGAACCCTAAGTTCATGTGTTCCTCCTCACAATCATAGTTGTTTGTGGGTGATCCACAACTATAGAAACCTAATTAGGGTTTAGGTATAGAATATGTTTTCAAGCTTGCTTGCTTGCAAAGAAGGCTAATAATAAGCAATGATGTGCTTCACACAACTTCTTCTTCACCAATTGTAAAGATGCACAAAATGAAAAGCCAAGGGATGCAATGCTTCCAAAATGTGCAACTCTTGGGTGTGAAAGTTCAAATGGCCATTCCAATGAGGGAAAGTTCTCCACCCCCAACCCCCAAAAATAAATTAAAATAGAATAAAATATTTTAATATTTTTTTTCTAGTATAATCAATCTTGTTGTAAATGATTTTAGAAATTTAAAATGGGAAAAAATAATAATAAGTTAAGGTGTAAAATAATATATGATTATATAATTGGGTTCTCACATGGTAATTCCAATATTAAATTATATGTTCAATATATATATATTTTTAGTCTTGTTCCCTTCAGTACATATAGGGTTTAGGTAATTCATTCATATGATTATCTGAAATTTTATTTAATAATTTGGTTATACTCATTACCCTAGTGATATGTAATGTTGAAAATTTTGTGAAACATGTTTTTGGGTATTAATATTTACCATTTTTAGTATTAAATATTATTTTGAAAAAAATTCTTATACCATTATAGTTTTTTAAAATTAAAAAATTAGAAAAATAAAAAAGAAAAAGAAAAAATTGATTATATAAAATGAAGAACTGGAACCTTAAACCCTAAACCTAAACGGGTTTTGGGGCCGGTTGTGGTGGGTTCTATCCCGAGGCCTGGTTCCGGGTCCGGTTTGGTTTCTATTTGTTTCCAAAATATAGAACCGACTGTCAGGAGACCTGGTAACCGGACCGGGTACTGGAACCGGGCAGCAGTGGTTTGGACCCAGGAGCTTTGTGGAACCAAACAGGGCCCATCAGCAATCCATGGTGGGCCAGTGTTTGGTTCTCGGGGTTTCGTCTTTTTGTTCCTTCACCCACTGTGGTTTGCCGAGGAGCATGAATGCGATGAAGTTCCGGCAATCAAGTCCAGCGATCTACGCTGAATTTGTGTGTGCGATGACCATGACGATGCTGCATCTAGATTCGCATGAACAGTAGCTTCAGAATTGCTTTTTATCTGGTTCAATTCTGTTGCATATTCTTGAAGATCGATCGCTGCAAAATGGAGACGACTGCTTCCAATCTACCATCACGGATTTTGTATTTGCTACATTAGAAGAGCCAGCTTATTAAGAAGCTTTTTGGATTTGGATCGTTTCCTGTCTGTCTGTCTGTCTGTCTGTGTCTGTTTCATTCGTTCCTGGCGGTGAACAAAGAACCTGATTGCTTCTTCTTCGACTGCGGCCGGAGAAGAAGAAGAAGAAGAAGATGGCACAAGCCGTGCTTACGGCGTTGGACACATTGATGACCCGGAAGTGGCGAGAACAAGAGCGCACATGGAGGAAGGAGACACGACAGTGGCGTGAAGAGGACATGGTCTTCCGAGAAGAAGAGCGCGCATTCCATAACAGAGAAAGGGAGTTGCGAAACCTCTCTCTCAGGTAGCTTTTTTGATCCTCAAAAGCAAACCTAACCTTGTTTTCCTTTAGGTTTTCCAGTTCAGGAAATCCCTTTTCACGTTTTCCAACTCATATGCTCCCTCTAGAGTCCAGAAGCGTTTTGGATGTCGTTGCAACAACTCTTAGAGCTTTGTGGACAGCATCAGAAAACATCATGTTGAGCTGAAACAAAGTTACAGCAAGTCTGGGGCTGAGTGCCAAGTGCTGTGTTGGCAACTCCAATAGTTTTTCTCCTCACAAATTTTATTCTCTGACCTTTGAAAGGGCTACCTATTTGGTGTGGATGTATGTATCTGTGATGTTTGCTTTTGCTGGGATCTGGCAGATGGCGAGAAGAAGACATGAAACAGAGGAGAGTCAATAACTCTCGTTACGTTTGGGCAAGGTTAGCTACAGACAAATCATCATTATCATCTTGTAATGCAAGTTTCACTTCAATTTACATGATAAGAAAATTATTCATATATGTATATGACTTGATGTCGGTCCGCGTCCATAATTTCACAGTCCTGTAGAGTTGTTTCTTTTGTAAAAGTGTAGAATTTTCCAGTGCAGCTTTCTCATATGTCACAACATAGCATTTTTGGACGTTGTGCCCAAAACTTTCAGCAGTCCTCTTGCTAAGAAAGTTTGTTGTTTCTTTCTGGCCATATGTCTAACTAATGACTGTTTCATGTGCAAATTCCTCCCGACCCTGCCTCAAAAAAGATGTGCAGAGCTGAATAGACGAGACGTGGATGAGAAGGCAGAACATTTACGACTACTGAGTTGGCTCACAGGCCTAATTACCAGTTTCACCATGACATCTCCAATTGAGTTTAATGTTGATCCTAATGTCATAGCAATTGTATGCTGCTCAACTCCTCTTTCCGACAGATCTCAAATATAAGTGATCCCATGGTTTAATGTGCTTAATCATCCTTTGAGAAACAATGTTTGTTGCTGGATTGTATCATGACCGGTTTGATGTGCAATTTCTGAATTGGGACTTTTGCATAAGAAATTGGCTGTGTCTGCTGCAGCCCCGACTGGCCGCCTACGCAGTTTGCACTGCTCTTGTGGCAAGTTCTAAACCCTTCACCAGCACTTCCTTTTTCTGAACTGGAGAGGAAGGCACTATGGGATTGATACATGTTAAGCTCTCGAAAGAAAGTGGAATTCCTTTGGACTCGAAATGGACAAGTTTGTGGATGTTATGCTCCTCTATTTTGTTTGCTTGAGCTTGTTGATCTGCATGTCACAATGGGCTATGGTTCCAGTTCTTGTGATGACTGTTATGGTCTGTATTTGTTGTCTTGGGATGGGAATCGCAGCCTGCACTCATGACAGCAGCCACAATGATGTGCGTGTTTCTTCTGAGCAGTATTTTAAAAATGGGAAAGTTGTTTGTTTCGGAAGAAGCTGAAGAGGAGTTCATGCTACGATGCCGAACTTATTCACAGACAACTTTTCCAGTAGCTCAAGCCCCTCCAGCCCCACGCCGCACATTTGAGCGTTTCTGGGAAAGCAGGTATGTTCTGTAAGGATATACATTTTATAATTTGAAGGTTTG
This sequence comes from Sphagnum contortum, assembly GCA_963920785.1. Taxonomy (NCBI): domain Eukaryota; kingdom Viridiplantae; phylum Streptophyta; class Sphagnopsida; order Sphagnales; family Sphagnaceae; genus Sphagnum; species Sphagnum contortum. The sequence goes on along the minus strand of OY987279.1, from coordinate 19,030,379 downwards.
CAGACTAATTATGCTATCCCCTTACAGTTGTCTGCATTCCACAACCAACCAGAATGAATTATGTATTTCAACTCTTACATAATCTGAGAGCTGGCAGCCTAATGGTTGTTTCAATTGTCTAGAGTTGTGCATTTCAATACCATTTAAAACATGGACAGCAGTGGAAGGGTTTGGTCTTAGAACTTGTGTCCTATATATATATATATATATATATATGTTGATCCTTGCAGAATAACAGTCACAAACTCAAACACAAAGTCCACGCATGTAGCTTATTCAAAAGTGCAGCTAATACATACTTGATGGTATTGTGAATATCACAGTTTAAACATAGTTAAATGACAGGTATTTGGCCATCACATTTGCTAAGAAATCAGTGTGTGGGGATTGGGACCAGATGTGAAGATGAATGGAATAGAGCATTTCGGCTCTTCAGCAGGGGTATGGTATACTTCCTCAAATGCCAGTCAAATGTGAACAGTGAAAGTTGAGGACAACCTAAGGTTTAGAGATGAAATGGGCGATTGTTGATTTATGTGCCTGGAATGCTGGAGTGACCAACACTATGTGTGCTTCTATGTTGTGGAGCTTACTTATGTGCATGTTAGGGTGATCAATGTGGGTCGTTACTGACAACAAGTGGGAACTAGTGCATATTTTTGTGCAATTCAGATTCCATTTCTGGCCGTCTGTGTATTGCTGTGCAGACCTACATATGGCTGCATTTGTATCTCTTTTAGTTACAGGGCTAGTTGAATCAGATTTTCATGTGGTACTGATGAGGTTGAGGCTGGTTTGGGATTTAGAATTCAGAATGAGGATGCTTGATTGTAAACATCTCTGGGGCTTACTTCTGTGATTCATTTTGACGTGATACAGGAATTATGTGGTTTCTGGTGCTGCTTTGCACTATGAGGTAACTTCCCTGTTTCATATCTCTTTAGTAGCCATTTAGAAAGCTACTCCTTTTTTCTATGAAGAGTTTCTAAACGGCTAAAAACGGTTACCTCATAGTAAAGAAGGCATGCCTGATCAACTAATTGCATGAAAGTAACAGAAGCTACACTTTCCTTAAAATCTCAGAGTCGCAACATGGTATACTATTGTCTGAGATGGACCTGGCTTGCGAACATTACTTTTTGTTGGCAAAAGTATGGCTGTCAATTGTTGGGGTGAAAATTTGCTGATATGAAATTTGTTCCAATTTTCACTAGTACTAATGAAATACTTTGTTTCAGAGCTTTGAGGTGGGGTGTGTGCTTACTTTTTCTGCAGCTTCATCAAATTTCAGGGTAAAGACTTCATTGCGATCTCATTCTCCATCATCATGGGCATTTCTTTTATACTCTGGTAAGTTTCTTTTCAATACTCGAAAATGGCGACCATCAACAGAGTGTCTTGCAATTGTTTATTCTAGTAGAGGACTTGATCTACATCCCCAAGACCAGGCACTTTGATTTAGAAATCTATGGACCGTGTTTGGGATTGCTCATGTGCTAAGACCATTTTTAATTTAGCAAATACGAGAAACACATTGTAGCTTTGTTAATCATGAGTACTGGGTATCTTGTGGCTTTGTAGGCTCTTTCACAGAACTAGGAAAAACATGGGGAAGTGGGAACACTTGGGGTCATAGGAGATATAGTACATTGTTTCTTGTCTTCTGTGTAGTCTTTTGGGTCATACCAGATGTATATTGTTGCTCATCCTCTGGCATGGTCTTTTGGGTCATAGCAGATAGTACATTGTTTCTTGAACTCTGGCATAGTCTTTCTCGGAGAAGAAATAAATTAGACTGAAGGGATGTAGGATGCAGGATGCCCATATCCATAGATAGGAACCTGTTGACTTAAGTGTTACTAGTTATTGCATGGTGTTATAATAATTGAGGAAAAAAAATATAAACTCCTGGAGGTCTGGATTGACAGGCAGGGGTTGAAATATAGATGGGGACGCTATCTTCGGAAGGAAACACATAGTGCACCTGTTGTTCTCTCTCACAGAACACAACATTTTTCATGTTCTGATGACCCATTCAAATGGCACCTTCAGCCAATCAAGGGGGCTTCTGATGCCAGTTCCGTAGCTATTGGTGACCAGGAGCCCTCTTCTCCTTCCCTGTCTAGACCTGGAAGATTCAACAATAGAATACAGTCCTGTAATTCATTTGAGATGAGGCCACTGGAGGATCCCCCAGTGGAGAATGAGCCATCAAATTTGGTCAGAGTTTCTGACAATTTATGTACAGCATCAAATATGTGTGTAGATTTGTGACTTGAAAACTTGTCATGTAGTTCAGTCCTGGAGTGCCAATCAGGGAATGCATTCATGCATTTTGAACTTTGGAGGCATGTACACCATGCCATAAGTGTATATGAACAAGAAAGCACGTTAGGTACAAAGACTGCTTCATAATCTGCAAATTTGTAAAATCATGTTTCTGATCACTGTTGAACAGAAAGTTCATTTGTAAAATCATGTTTCATCTCTGTTTAGCTTTTTTGGCAAACATTAGGTCACAGCACCTTTCTCCTTTGATAGTGAAGACAATGTCATAATCCTCTTTATTGTTGACCATTGAATGAGCTGTTCAACAGACATGAATACAGTTCAATGCAACCTGCATTTACATCATCTGAGATCACATATGTACATGTGAGTATTGCATGACACCAACACGCTAGATTTGGCTAATCACATGGTCAAAATTAGGCTAATCTCAATTATGATGCAGTGTTTCAGACATGGTTTTTCTTGTGCTATCTTTTTTTTGGCAAATATGCATCCGCGAATTTAAATGAAGGCATCACCTTCCAGTTGCTCACGGCCTTTAATCTCAATTTGGCTACCATCCTGTGTAACATCATCATCCAAAACTCTATTGACCTTCTTGTACTGATACCAATGTGCACAGAAAAGGAAGAACACAAAATTTGCAGCACTTAGACCTGCAAGAAGCAAGTAGAAGTAATCAAGTCTACTCCGATTCAAGTTGTCAGTAAGCCAACCCTGATTGCCTCCTTTTTGAGTTGTCCTGTTTACTACTGTGACAAGTATCGTGCTTAGAAAATGACCACAAGCAATTGTACTCAAGTAGATTGCAGTGCCCAGACTTCGCATCCTATCTGGTGCTTCATTGTAAAAAAACTCAAGTTGCCCGATTTGAGTGAAAATCTCTGTACTTCCACGAAGAAAGTATTGTGGAATCAACCAAAAAATACTCATTGGAATTGTCGTAGAAGGGTCATCCAAAAGCCCATATTCTCTTGCCACCTGTACCCGTTTTCTTTCTACTAGAGCAGCAACCAGCATAGCCAAGATTGAGAAAAAGAGTCCAACACCAATACGCTGAAGTGTTGTAATACCTTGAGGGCGGCCTGTGAATCGACGGAGATAAGGAACCAACAGCTTATCATAGAGTGGGAGTATCAATAGTACATTGACAAGCTCAAAAACAGATAGTGAAGCAGGGGGAAAGGAGAAAGAAGGACCCATTCGGTGGTCCATTGTTGAGCCTTCTTCCACAGAGAAAGTTTCCATTTGAGAAAGTGCAGTCCAAACAATTATTGTACTTGCCCATATTGGTAAAACCCGAATGATCATCTTGACTTCCTCCACTTGAGAAACAGAGCACAATTTCCATGGGCTCATAGGCACAGCAGCTGCTGTATTCTCATCTTCCAAATTCCCCACGGGAAGTGCTGCTCGGTCAAGACAACTGTGTGACAATTTTAGGCAGCAACAACAACAGCACCCCTTCATGGCCTCAGAAAAAAACAGAGATATCAAGTCATATATAACAGACTAGGCATGTTACTACTATTCCCTTTACTCAACAAAATGCTCAATATTATCAATTATTTCTGGTGGTTTTTCTTTCTTTCTTTCTATTTGTGTTTTGGCATCTATGTGTATCTGCTCAAAGTATATGCAGGGGAACTTGCCGGAATTGTTCAGTATGACAAATCTTCTCAATTGGTCCACGCCGCCCATGAACAGGGCCTGCATAAAGTAAGGTCTCACTTATGGGTCCATGGTGCCGCTTGCGAGCTGCAGCAATGACCACCTGGGCTATTGTAGCCAATGGGCTCCCTCCAGGTGGCTTGAACCGGTATATTTTGGAGCCCACCATAAAGATGACCACTGCAATGATCATAACTATAGCTGGAATACCAAATCCCCAACCAAAGCCAACATTGTCCTGAAGTCCTTCCCCAAGACAGATTGCCATGTAAGATTTTCTGCATCTGGGTATCTTTCATTACTTGCATAGTCATCTACTCATCGGTTTTTCTTTAGGTGACAGACAGCTGATTTGGGACATATGAGCTCTGTCTGGGTAAAACTTGATACAAATGAAACTGAACCAAGTAGAATTTTGTTCACCTGGATATAAACAAAGACAGTTACGGAAAGCAAGGAGCCGATGGAGATGATGAAGTAGAACCAGTTGAAGAAATTCGACATATGCTTGCGCTCATTTGGATCACTCTCGTCAAACTGGTCAGCTCCCAATGTGGAAACATTCGGTTTTATACCACCATTACCAAGAGCAATAAGGTACAATCCAACATACAGCATCCCTATCTGGTAGCCATAAGCTGGCTGACACAGAGTTTTAGGATAGGATGGGCATGGAGGTGGCCTGAGTGATGGAATTGCAGCTGACAAAGTCAAAAACACCATTCCCTGCCAAAAAAAGCAATCAAAATCCCGCAATTCAACTTAGATATCTTTTGCCTCTCATCATGTTTTTGTGACTTGATACAAATGGAGCTTTAAACTAGATCTGTTTTTGGTTTTCTCAACACATACAAAGAGTGAAGAAATATGTCACCAACATATGGGGTGTATGCTGAACCTCCACAGATAATAAGCTTTTCGTCCACAATAGCAGATCTCCTGTTTTCAGCATACAATTTTTGCATTTCACATGTAGTGTCCCACAAACTCTTAGAGGGAATTCTCCTCCTAATTATCCAGTCTTCTTCTCAACCCAGTTCAGATATTGAGAAGGATTTCCAAGTTCCCAAATACATATGCTAGGTTCTAGACAAAAGCCAATGCCAAAAAAGAAGAGTTTTCATGTGTTACTCACCACGACCTGGATTGTAGCAAATACTGCTATGGCCCAGAACCGCCCCAAGTATGCTGTTCACACAAATGCACACATCCAGGAAGTCAGTTCACAAAGAAGGTTATCCCATCTACTCTTTCACCCAGACCTTAATAAAACTATTGCATTCAAACTTGTGTTCATGACAAAATCACAGGACAGTTTTTTTTTCTTTACTGGGATGGTGGGTCAAATGCACATTTATTGTGAAGATGCTGGCTGCTTAAATCTGTAGGGGAGCTGCTTAAGAGAGTCTACACAACCAATTTTGATACTTCAAAACAAAAAAAGAAGAGAGAGAGAGCATTTTACTCACCATCTGCTGCAAAGCCCCCAATAAATGGAGTCAAATACAAAGTGCCCACAAAATTTGACACCATGTTAGCAGCTTGCGGGTTACTCATGTGGATCTCAGTAGTGAAATAAGTCACCAAATTTCTCTGGAGGCCCAAAGTCGCCATCCTCTCACATATTTCAGTTCCTGAAAAAAAAACCCCAATTCACACAACAACAGGCAACACAAGGCTTCTTTACTGTCTCCAAATTAACATTACAAATATCCCTAGTTGACATTTTTCTAATCAGAGCAGCATATTGTCCATCACCTTCAGAAACATCTTTCCACAGGCTAAAAAAAACAAACAAAACCCTCACTACAAAAAATTTAGTTCTGGTGATTTTCACAGTCCATCTCATGACCTTCATCATCCCAAAGATTAGTCCATTGGTACAAAATGCAACAATTCCACAATTTTCTGTAGCTCAACAGCGAATGTAATTAAGAAATATTAAAGTGGTGAGGTTATATTCAAAAGAAAAATTGGTACCAAAGATGAGGGGGGCGGCTCTCCAACCACCCGTCTTGCGCTTATCAGCAATTTGGCCATGTCTGTCGAGTGATCCGTCCCCTGTTAAATTGACACTCTCCGCATGGATATCTGTTCTTGTCTCCTCTGCCTGTGCAATATACACACAATATCCTAAAATCTTCACAAACATACGTTGCAAGAAATGTGTATGATGACGTTCAGAAGGACAAAGAAATCATACACTATCAGAATATTCACTGAAACAGAGCTTTAGCTCATCAACTGTTCTTGCACATATTATTTTATCCCCCATAATTAATCTCCAAAAAGTCTGTCTAATTCAGGAGATGATGATGATGGAAAAATTTTCCATTCTCTTCAAATGATGGAAAACTGTTATGGAAATGGTCTTCATGAAAGGCTAAATTCAGCTTCGCCTGAAATTTCACAGAAAACCCATATCAAAATTCCTTCTCTCTTGCTTTTTCTTTTCTTTTATTCTTTTTTTTGTGTGGTGGGGGGGAAGTACTGAACAGCCTTAATGCTGGAAAAAGATAATTTTAGAAGAGATTGTACACCTGAAGAAAGTCATCAGTTTCACATATTTCATACACCATTCGTGTTTTCCCTGCAAAATCTGAGTTCACAAGATTTTGTGAAAAGAAATTTGACCATTGGGAAGAGGGAAAAAAATTCACAGCAAAAAAATCTGAAGCCCCATGACTGAAACCCTAATTCTTGTTGTTGCAATGCAGGCACTCTTCTTCTTCATAATACAAAGTTAAGGGTTTCTGAGAGCAGAAAGAAGGAAACTGGAAGATTGATTTCTATGCAATTCTCCTCATCCTCCTAAGTTGAATTTTTAATGTCCATTTTGGTGCACAAAAATACTCAAGACTAGGAAGAAGAAGTTGTCAAATAAACATTTAGCTAAGTGATCTACAATTTGCAGGAAAGAAAGTGGGAGTGGAAAAACACATACCCTGGTTCTGGAACATGAGTTTGAGAAACAAACTCTTGGGTTTGCCAGCTCTGTTTGATCTGTGCTTCCCGGCAGGCCGTCTCTTTACAAAACCCAATGTACTCCCTTTTTCCCAAAGCAGAAAACTAGAATTTAAACTTGCAATTCAGAAGATGACCCTCACAAACAATAATGCAATCGCATGTCAACCAGAGAGAGATAGAGAGAGAGAGAGATGATCAAAGAAAAGAACTGATGAACCCACAAAGCCCTAAAAAAGAAAGCACACAACACACCTGTGCGTAGTGGATACAGACTCTAATCCTCTGAACACATCATGGACATGGTATAGAATTTCCAAGGAAATCCAACAACAAAACATACAGCAACAAAACCAAGAATGAGAAGAAGAAGAGATGATGGGTTAGGAAACACCAAATTTATGCTGTAAATGGGAGAAAAGTCTGTGAACACTTTCCTTTCCTCTACAAGTGTAAGTTCTTTTGATGAGTTTTTCCTTCTCCAACCTCCAAACACAACCGGCACAATTCATGGAATTTCCAAGCAAACCCCAACAACAAAACAAACAATGAGAAGAAGAAGAAGAGGAGGAGGAGATTTGGGCTTTGGCTTCAAAACACCAAACTTTTGCTGCACTAACTGAGAACCTGTGAACATCTCTTTCTTTTCTCCAAGTGTCTGTCTCTGATGAGTTTTCTTCCTGGATGCTTGACTTACTTATACGGGAAGGTAGCAACAACTCAGGTTTCCTCTTTACTCAAGACTTGAGTTTTACTACTAGAATTTCTTTCAGGCAAAAAAGCTTGAGATTATATTAGTATCACCTAGAACCATGTTGTTGTGCCTTGATGCATTGCAGATCCATGATGACCCATTTCTCATTCCATGGTGACCCATACATTCTAGGTAATCCGTGATGACCCTTTTTTGGTGCATCCATGATGACCCATTTCTCATCCATGGCAACCCATACATTCTAGACAATTTCGTGATGACCCTTTTTCAGTGCATCCATGATGACCCATTTCTCATCTATGACTACCAATTTGGCAAATTGCTTGATGACCCAATCCTCTCATCTATGACTACCCATTTTGGCAAATTGCTTGATGACCCAATCCTCTCATCCATGATGACATCATAGCAGAGATAGTGTTCTAAACTTTTTCCCTTCCCCCATCAGAAATGAAGTAAAGGACAATCGAAGGGACTATAAGTATACATAGTGTATAACAATAATAGTTACAAAGGATTTTCCAGTTGGTTGTGTCCTCCCTTCCTTAAAACATTTCTCCTTTTAAAACAATTCTTCCAATTCCTCCCTTCCTTAACACTTTGCTTTGTTTCTAGTTTTCATTTCTTTTTGTCCTTCACTGAGACTCCGTTTTGGTTCATGCACCTAGACCAGACGCATCTTCCAAGGAAGAAGAGTAAGAAGAAGAAGAAGGAGAAGGAGAAGAAGAGGAGGAAGAAGAAGATCATCACCGGGACTCCTGAAGATCATCTGTTCTTTTATTGTTTTCAATTCTTTTGCAAATACTGCCATCTTCATCATCTTGACTGGAGGAACGAACCCTCAACACATCTTCAAACACATCTTCTTTTGAATTTTGGACATGGAATGATAAACTACTACTAACGACTATCTCCATTAAAAAAAAGTCCAGAGACAGTTCCTCCTTCTCTGACTGACTTTTGCCTTTACTGAATTTGGACTTCACAGGATCTGCATTGGACTTCTTCACCAACCTTCTCCCTCCCCATCCGAACTTGGCCCAACTTGTGCAGTGACGCAATGTTGGATGCTTGTAAACTTAACACAAAATATTTTTGTAATCTTTGTGTCTGTGAGACAAGGAGACAAGAAGCTTTAAATTTTTGTTTTGTTTTAAAGCATCTAAGTATATAATAGAGTTATGTGTAAACTAAGAAAAACACAGCACCAAGAACCCTGAGTTTGGCCATACACAAGGTGAGATTCAAAAAAAAAAGAACTCCAAAAAAGTACATCAGCATTCAACGGGGGACGAATTTCAGAAAACCATCAATTTTGGTGGTAAACTGAGTTTCATCTTGTCTTTCCTTTTTCCTGAACGCCGCCACTGCTGCTACACATATATTTTCACTGCTCCTAACTGTACAACTACTGTAATTAGTCTCGAACCTCGTGCATTAAATGCTGAGTTTCAGCATTTCATACTGAGTTGCAGCCATTTCATACTGAGATTTAATAAAATGTCTTTACTTTGCGGATACCAGTGAAAGAGAGGATTGGGGGGGGTGAAAGGAGGCCCAAAGACAGGGTGAAGATAGGGTTACTTTAGGGATAACTCTAATGGAATAACCTTCTTGTCCAAAATCCAATTTTGCAAGTTTAGCAACTCCGTATGGAACTCTGGAGAGTCATTTGAGTAAGGGTTTGGAGTAAGGGCTATTGAATGATGTGGATGAACGTCAGGCCAATGAAGGAGACAAAGTCAAGGAATGAATGTGTTGAAATGAGATAGGATGAACTTCCAATGGATGAAATTGATCCAACTATGGGGAAAATGAATACTGATGGAATAACTTTTGCTGCCATTGGATGGGGTGAAATTTCCAATATCATTATGATGGATGAATGAGACCCATTTGGATGCAAATCTTTAAGTGCATACATGAATTGGGATGGATGAATCCAATTCCATGGAATGGAATGTATTGGATTAGGGTGTATATGTTATGGAATGAGTTAAAATTGATGAAAATAAATGGAAAAATGATCAAATTGTACAAAAATTTTAGGACTAGGGAAAATTTTGTTTAATTGAGAACCCAACTCTCAATTTGCATTGCCATAAGTGGCACTACCCTCCTTTCATTATGAATAGATGTCATGTCTAAATGACACATGAAGAACATCCATGGATGAATTATGTGTTTGTGCAATTGGATGAACATGACCCATGTAAATGATGAAAACACATAAAGTCAATTATAATTAATTTTAAATCTTCACAAATTTCAAAAGGGTCCACCATGTTCATTCAAAAGGGGTCACTAGGTGGATAGATCCATCAATCTCCATATGACATTGTGTCGATGGAAACTCATCTAATAGGGTTATAAATTCATTCATTTACATTCATTTCATCACCATAATTCATTCCATATAATTAAATCATCCATTTAACTTCGTCCAATTCATTTCAATGACATTTCGAAGAGATCATCATGAATAGGGTTCTTCGGTGTTAAGATCTAGGGAGTCTTTGAGTCTTGAGATTGTGCCTCTTTTTAAGGTCACTCCCCAAACTAACAACACACAAAAAATTAGTTCTTGGCATATTATATTGTGCACATACCACCACCACCGTTGGTATGTATGGCGTGTAGTACCTTGCAAGGTCGGATTAGTCCTATCTTACGTACATAAATTAAAAGAGAAACCGAATGTACCATATACTAGTGTAGCGGGGTGCCAATTGGTGAGAGATTATTGACATTTTTGTTAACCGATCTCCTAAAAGGGATATGTAGTGTAGTGCGTGACAAGCCTTGTGTTTGTTGGAGATTGAGTATTGTAATGCACGCCACGATTGCCCCATGTTCTTCTACCTATTCAACTCGATGTTCAAGAGTGAAAAACCAACACATTTAGGCCCTAACCAAGCATCCAAAATTAGGTAGGTGAGTAAAAAAAAATGTGACTTTTTGGCAAGTAGTAAATAGATGCATGTATATGTACATGAAAAAAAATAAAAAATCCCAACCCACCCAAATTTGGTGATGTTACTCAAATGACTTTAGTCCATAATTATATTTAGGCAAATTTGATGATATTCAAAATATAAAAATCTAAAATCTAAAAAGCACCCTTTCATATTGTAGGCAATTGGAACAATTTTTGGCAATTTTTATTAAAGAAATGCAGAAATTGTTGTAAAATATTCTTTTTTGACAACATTTTTCATCAAAATGGCTAAAATTCACCTCATAAAATGGTTAGTATACATAGGTAAGGGCTAGTGGGTAATAAGGTAGTAGGTAGGTAGTGAGATTCGAAACCGAGTTAACCACCATGGTTAGCATAGGTGAGGGCTAGTGGGTAATAAGGTAGTAGGGTTGTGTCTACTTGTGTTCTCATTTGCCTTGTACTCACCACATGGAAATTTGTCTCTCTCAAGATGGAGCTATATTATATAATATGAGGCTAACTTCCTCTATACCTTGAGTGAAGGACAATATTGGACCATGATATTGAGATTACTTGGAAGGTGGAACTCTAGTTGAAGTGTTGTACACTAAAACTAATACAATATGAGTATTCTTTATTCTCATGTAACTTATCAATGTGTATTTTAAGTGGTAATAATAAATAATTTGGTCAACAATCCCATGTTGCATTAACAATAGTGGGGACAACTCCATAGTTATAAAGATTCATTCTAATGGCTCTTGGAGTCTATGGATGTGTATGCACATGTTTACCTTGCAGTCACAATGCTAATCCAATGCTTGAATTTCATTGAAGATTAAGATGGTTCCAAATTCCTAGTATTCCATTCACATGTTAGAGTGGATTGAAGATTTTTTTTTTTTTAAAAGAAAGAAACACTCTAAAACCCTAAAACTTGGAAACATTCTTTTCATGCCACCATGCAAGTATGTGTACACTTCTTAGGTGTGGGGAAAAAGGGTATGGAACATGCACGTATGTGAAATATGCAAGGTGAGATGAGAGACAAAGAGCTTGCAAAATTAGAATTGGACCATCTATGCTCGATCAAGCTTCACACAAGGATTTGAGAGCAAGTCTCTTGATGATTAGTCGATCTTAAGGGGCTCCCTTGGGTTGATTTGAGAGGAAGAAATTTCTGGCATAATAAAGAAGGCCTACTAGTGGCATGCAAAACCATTCAAAGGCATTCAACAGGAGGAGGCTTGTAACATGTGACTGGAATTTCATGCAATCAAGCATCAGACTAAGCCCTCCAACCCCATGTATTGGTTCCTATTATTTGTTTAACCTAGATCTACCATCTCTGATGGTTATCACTAGAGTTTTCATGCAATCTTCGATGTAACCATCATCACTGGAACTTTCATGCAATCTTTGATGTAACCATTGTCACTGGAGTTTTCATGCAATCTTCGATGTAACCATCACCACTGGAATTTTGATGCAGTCAGTCATCAGGCTAAAGGCCTGGCCTTGAGCTTCAATGATCTTGCTCAACTTGGATGGTGACACAGCTTATCTCGTGCACATATTCACAATAATCTGTCACAGCTTGCAATATCTCATCAGTATCTACATGTGGTGCAACTAGACTAGGCAAGCAAGCAAAGAATTGCCAATAGTGATGGCCCAAAAGTGAAGCTCATGCACCACAACCACACCAGGGAACCCCAAAGAACCACTCTCAAAAGTAGGATCATCAATCTCTTGTGGTGTGCTCTCAATCAAAATCTCCAGAATGTTGCAATGCATCTGAATTGTGGTGCCAAGAACCAGTACAGAGAAGAGAACCCAGCAAATCAAGTCAAGTATCTGCCACTTGGGATTATACCAGATCATGGCACTGGCAATCATGACACCTACACTTTTGTATTAGATCTCCCAACACATGCAGATATGGCCCTTGCACAATGTTGTTGTCTTGATGCTGCTTCTGTTGTCTCCATTTGCTGCTGCTCCCTGACAAATCTCAGGTTATCATTACACTGTTTGCCTTCAGCAAGGACTATGCCAAATCATGGCTGCCACGGGCTTCAGCATAATGATCATCATCATGATTTGCTAATCTAATGCTAGGGTAACTTTCATGAGTGTGTCCCATGTGAAAGCATACATGCTTTCTCAGCTTCAAAGAGCACCTCAGTTCCAATGAATTGCTTTGTTGATGAGGATACCTGTAAGCAGCCAAACAAGTTGAATGGGGACAAGTAGGCTGAGAATCGCAAGCCAATAGAAACCAAAGCTCTGGTTTGTGGTAGCGTCCCAACCTGCAGCCCAGATTGCCAAAAGAGATATAGCAAAACCTGCAATGTCTGAAAGTAAATGAGCAGCATCAGTAAGAATTGCAAGGCTGTTGGCAGGAAATCCCTCCAGCTACTTCCACTGCTATGAAGATTAAGCAGAATACTACTTCCTTGACAAGCTTGTGTGATGACACAGCTCTCTGTGCAGCATCTTGTGCCACCCTTCCAGGGCTTCCCAATCCACACCTCACATTTGCACACTTCATTCTTGTGGTGTCTGTGTTCTGGTCAAGAGCACCAAGGCTCTTGCACTTCCTGTCATATCCTGCTTCCTGGTCCATCTCTTCTTCCTCCACACTTGACACATGAGGCCCGTCCATGTTCACAGACATTGTTCTAAAACTCTGGAGCTTCAAACCCTAATTGTTCTTCCACCACCTCCTCCAAACCCCCCCTCATCCAACAAATTATTACTTGTGCACATGATCAACTGCATCATCTCAATAACTCTTTGATATGAGCTGCAAACATCATCTTCCTCCTGCTGGCATTTTGTTTTTGAGGGTGAATTGTTTGTACAAGGCTTTTTAGCAGCCCAGATGAGTGATGAAGACGTATAGATTTTTTCTTTTGAAACCTGAGGTCTTATTTTCCTTCTTGGTTCTTTGCCATAGCAGATGGTCCACATGGGTAGTTGTGTTTTTTCCTTCTATTGTGAAAGCTTACATCTGGTTTGATTTCAAGCTTTTGGTTTTGCGCATACATAAAGTGCCCACATCTTGTGTTCTTTAAAGTCGGTGGGTATTTTGACTTATCAACAATTTATCATTCAGAGTTGGCTAGAAAGGGGACGATGTCTCAATGAGTGTTGGCCATTTCTCACCCAGTTTCTGAAAATTGTGCCTAGTTTGCAGATCCCATCCTGGGTTATTTCCTAATGCCCAATTCTCATCATTATGTAAAGTTTGTGTCTTGAAGAAACCAACCATCGACATCCGCACTACTAAACCCATTAGAAATATCAATTGAGTCTTTTAAATTGAATCTTGTTTATTTGAAAAATAGTGTAAGCATCATCAATTATCAAATCATGCATGAACATGAGAGAGATTGAAGATTGGCCAGTTTCCTTGGAATTTTTGAATCGCTTCATATATGTTTGCAATTCTTGTCAAAAAGACCATGGTAGATGCAACATGGCATTATTTTGTGGATTCATCAACTGATAGTTCTTGTTATGTCATGTTCCAAACATGTAGTCAGATATCTTCTTGAATTCCTCGGAGATTGTCCCCATTATCCTTGCAAGTAGGCCCATTTCTCATGTGTTGAGAAAAAGTTGTAGCCATGACCATTGACATATATAAAATCTTCTTCTTCCACTTCATGAGTGTTGTTTCAAACTATTCATGTGAATCAATTTTGTCAAGTGTAACAATGTGTTCATTCATCGCTCTTGGCCTTGATGAGGGCCATTATCTCATTGTGATTCTAGTTCGGTTGTTGTGGTCTTCTTGATTGCACTTTCATGCTTGTTGAATTTGAACTTTGTGGTTCTTTTTCTTCTCTTTGCTTTTTTTGTTTGTGGTTTTTCAATGTTCATTTGTACATATGCAATGAAACAACTATTAACAAGTGGTGTTGTCTATTGTGTATTTTGAGGATGAGAGAACATTTCGATAGAAATCAACAAAAAAGAAAGAACTTGGAGACAACAACAATGTGAGAGCATGGGAGCATGATGCATATTTTTCTTGTGGTAGATCATTAATGTTGTTGTCGAAATCAGATGTTGTCATGCCAAAAGATATCCATCTTGTGTAATTGTGTTGAGATATCACAATGTAGAGCTTTCAAATTGCAGAGTGCACTTTCACAATTCTTGACTTGAGGGGGAAGAGTATGTGTAATGGCAGTAGAATAGATGGGGAAGATAAGTGATGGCAATCTAGGCGATGGTAGTTGAGGTTGAAGGGATTGAAGCTTTTGCTTCAGAGCATTGACTTACATGGCCATTTTTTGTTGATGATGGCAGGTGTTTGTCCTAAGTCTGACTTTCTTTTCATTTCCCCAATTTTGACAATACCCCTTGCTGAAGCAAACCTCAAAAAACAAGAGTCTGCACTCTTACAGACTCTGGTTCTCATGAGAAAATGCTCCTGGCCTTTCTGTCATGGTTTGTCTTGATGGGTGTTGGACATCTCTGCTGCAATCAACTCCTCTGGAGGCACTGGATTGCAGAGCCAGCATTAATGCGCAGGCTAGATGACCAGCTGTTTTGTTTGTCAGAACAAAGCTTTCGACAAATTAGGCACCAGTCTAGACAGTGGAGCTGAATTCCACACATGACAAATCTCCATAGTTCAGTAGTTTTGTGAACAAAATGTATCTCCTGTGGCTACAGGCATGATTCCAATCTCACAATGGAGAAGAATGCAAAAAAATTGTTGCAAAGATTCTGTTCTCACAGTGGAGAAGAAAGAATGCAAAAAAAATTGTTGCAAAGGTTCGATTCTCACAGTGGAGAAAGAAGAATGCAAAAACTTGTTGCCATGATTTCATTCTCACAATGGAGAAGAAGAATGCAAAAACATTTGCTGACATGAATCCATTCTCACAGTGGAGAAGACGACTACAAAATTGTTGCCAACATGATTCTTCCATATTACACACTGGAGAAGAAGAATGCAAAATTGCTACCATTTTGACTAATTCCAATCTCACAGTGAAGAAAAAGATTGCAAGAATTGCTGCCATGAAAATTCCCTGTCTCATTCAAAAGTGGAGACAGATCACAAAATTGCTGCCATGAAAACAATTCCAATCTCATAGTGAAAAAGAATCCAAAATTGAGCTAGCTGTAATGGTCTGCAGATCAGACCAAAGCACTAGAGCTGGCTATGAAAACATCACACGCAGTATAGAAGCAGCTGCTGGATCAGACACCGGAGGAGACTAGCTGGAGTAGTTTTAAGGCTATGGTCAGGCATCCTGCATCCTCCAGCCATAGCTAGAGGTGTACACAAAAAGGATTTTGCTAAACAAAAGTGTAATGCTCAAAGCTGATCTGATCACAATTCACATGCAACTGATGCAAATGTCAATTCTACACACTCTAGTGTACTTCATTGCGGTTTTGCTTTGCACTAAGAAAATGATGATGATGATGCTGATATTTTTCCAGGACAAGTTTCCTCGTCTCTGATCTCTTGTAGCTGCTGCTACAGAGTACAGAGCTGCACCTTTTGGAACCACAAGAGCTACATGATCGTCATGTATGGCTTGCTTGCTTGATTGCTTTCTTTCTTTCTTTCTTTTTTGCTGCAGTCGAGCTTCGTATTCAATGCACCATTGATCTGTAACAAAAAGGGGGATCCATCCTGCTGCAGCAATGGAGCCCATCCTGCAGCAGCAGCAGCTCCGCAAGCAACGGAAGTCCCCGGAGCTCCTTTAAGTGAGCTTCATGGGTTTGTGCTGTCGATCATGACGTAGATAGCCTACTACCCGCCTTCACTACTTTACATTCCAAGCTTGAAAAAACAAAATTTGGTACAAGGAAGGTTGGTCGAGACCATACAGAGCTGGTGAGGATCTGGACGACCATGTTCCAGCTGTTTGCTCTGGGAGAGAAAATCAAAACCCAAAACAAAACACTAATGTACTACTGCATATCTAGAAGTGAAGAAAATTAGCAGCTGCAGCTTCGACCATGCTGCATTGCTGCATCGCAGAAGCTCATGCTGGTTTTGAACTCGATCGATCGATCCATTGATCATCCCGGCCAGCTGCATGCTTTGTGATCATCATCAGTAGCTGCTGTGGACTTGGCTGCGGCTTTTCTGGCTCCTTCCTCTGAGCAGTAGCTTTTGGATCCTTCTCCTGGAGTATGCGCTCACCTCACTGATAGTTTCCAGTCTTGGTTTCCATGAGTTGCTTCGCGCAAGGCCACCAGTACTACTCTTCTTGGCAGCTGCTGGCGCTGCTGATCCCGCAGCGCCGCCAGCATTCATGAGGTACATGCTTCTGAGATCTGGAGTGGAGTAGCTGATCATGGAAGGAGACTCCGCGACGTCCTTCACAACATGATGATGGCCTGATCCTGCTGCAGCGCCAGATTTCCTGTTAGCTGCCCTCATGGGCGACATATCCTGGCTACGCGGCTGCTGCATCATCTGCACTTGAGCAAAGCCAGGCATGATCTGGTGCTGCCTCTTCCAATGACGCAGCTTGATTTGATCAGAAGCAGCTCCAGGTGGCAACTGATTCTGCTTTACAGCAGCAGGGCCTGATGATGATCTCACCGCGTTCATGTGCAGCTGGTCCAGATTGGAATGTGCTAGTGGAGGATCCTGCAGCTGCTGCCGCTCTAGTAAGTCTTGGAGCTTGCTACTGGGAAGGATGTAGTACAAGCGACCTGCTTCCAGTTCCATGTCTTGTGGTAAAACGGCTTTGGAGGTGAGAGTGGTGACGAGAGACTTGGAGTGGCATACAAAATGGTGAGGGTGAAGTCTGGTGAGCTCTGACACCGTTACCGATCTCTTGAACACTTGGATTCCTCCCTCCGGTTTTACGACTTTGATGCAGGGCGGTCGAAGTTCATGATCACCCGGCCTGAGACTGCACTCATCTAATTGCACTTGCTGCCCATGATTCACCCCTACACACAGGTAGTTCCCCATGGATACAGCTCCTCCAAAACTCTCACTCTTGCGGTACTGCCAACAAAATTGCCTAGAATGTAATTAAGCTCCAAAAATCCTTCTCCAGGTCGATCCAAATAGTTACCAAGTCGAAAGTTTAAAAGAGTGTGAGCTTGCTGCAGGATGTCAAGCTATAAGCAAAGCACACACACAAGCTGCAAGCTCAGAGAGAATAATTCCTTGCACATGTTGGTAATATAGCAGCTGCCGGAAGGAAGAAAAACAAATCCAGTCAGAAAAGATGAGCTGCAGCAGCAGCAGCAGCTGGGATTTGATCAAGCATCAAAAACCACAGGAGAAAACCATGATCAGCTGCAGGAAAAAAAAAAATCCAGTCGGAAAAGATGAGCTGCCGTTGCATGAGAATGGAGGCGAGCTAGAGCGTTGAGAATTGAGAGGAAAGAATTGGTTCATAGCTATAGATAGCAGTGGATCAGCCGTCGGAAGATGCAGTCAGTAGCTGTTGGGTGAGGTGATGACATTCATGAGACTAATATCACAACACAAAAGTGTGCGGGGGAAAAACAGGAGAAAAAAAAAGAGCAACGACGAGAGTCGGCCATTGCTGCTGCCGCTGCTGCAAGATTGTGTGAAACAGTGATTCTTGCAAGCTTTTGACTCTCGCAAGAAAGTCTCGTCAATCACCGACCGCGCGCGCAGGCACAATGTCCTGACCGAGCAGCTGCTGCTGCTGCTGGACCCACCCCACTAAACCCTAAACCCTAAACCCATCAACTCTGCTGCCTGCTGCTGCAGCCGCTGCTGCACAGCCTTTTTTTGTTTCTTAAACTGGCGAAATTTCGCCAAAATTCAAAAATGAAGTGTTTTTAAAAGGTTTTTCAATCGCCAGAAGTGAATTTGTTTAACAGAAAAGAAAAGAGTTAAATCCTATTATTTGATCTTCCAGTGTGGATAGCCAAATATATTCATATAGAAGGATGATTAAAAGATATAAATTTCATATGATCTGTTTCATAGCCAGATTTGGCTAGATCTTCCAAACCACCATCGCCATAATTTTTCTACTTCATTTCTTTCTATGGATGCTCGCCAACTGTTGCAAGCACAACACAGTGTGTGTGTGTGTGTGTGTGTGTGTTTTTCAAACAACACAACACAATTAATTTGTTTGTGGCGAGAAAAACAAAATTTCCTGGAAAAAAAACGCCGATGCTGCCTGCAACAATAAGGGCGGAATATTGTCAGAGATTGAAAATTTGAAGGAGTACCACAGACACAGACACACAGAGAGAGAGAAAGAGAGCGGCATTAAAAGAATTGGGTAAAGACCCCAGCGATCGAGCGAGCGAGCGAGCGAGCTGGTGGGCCAGACACACTGAGCTTCTTACTACAACAGAAAAGAGTGAGTGATGATCCGGACCTTTCTTTGACAGAGTCCTTCACACTTTGACTTGACTCTCTCTCTCTCTCTCTCGCTGAGACTTTGAAAGAAAGCTTGAAGAATGAATGCACTAGGTACCTACCAATTAGTCACTTAGTAGTAACTTAGAAGTACCTAGTAGTAGTAGTAGTAGTAAAGTAGTAGTAATATGTAGGTACCTATTAGTCACTTACTAGTAACTTAGTATTAGTGCCTAATAGTAGACAGGCACCAATCAGTCATTTAGCAGTAACTTACTAGTAGTAGTAGTAGTAGTAGTAATAGTAGGTAGGTAGGTAGGTAGGTAGGTAGGTAAGTAGGTAGGTAGGTACTGATTAATAGGAATAGGTACCTAATGGTCACTTAGTAGTGATTTAGTAGTAGTAAGTACCTGTTAGTCACTTAGTAGTAACTTAGTAGTCATTTGTTTTTTTCTTCTTTTTCGTCATGAACACGGTGAGAGTGAACCAAATAGGGTAGCGTTAGAAATGGATGGATGGATGGATTGGATGGATGGATGAAGGAATGGTGAGTGGACAGGAAACTCTTTTTTTTTCGTTCAGTTCTTGTTCATGTGGCTAGCTGACCATGGTTAGTAGCTTAGTTCCTGTTTTTGCTACCTACCTATTAACAACCCCACTAGCCCCTTATTCTTTAGCCTAATGTGCTAACCTTTCTCCATGTACCTACTTACATACCTAGTAATCCTTTACACCACCAATACATACCTTCATGAACTTTTTTTCTTTTCTTTTCTTTTCTTTTTTAATAAAAAAAAATCACAGGATAGGTTACCAAGGTGAAACCCAACGTGAACTCAGGTTAGTGTTCATCCACAACATAAAAGCAATAGGAGTCTTTCCAATGGATGATTGGTGTGCCATTGGATGTTTGGTAGTAAGTACTTACTACTGGCCATGTAAAAATTAATGAAGATCATCATTACTTCTGCAAGTTTCTTTAGAATTAGAAGAAGAAGAAGAAGAAGAAGATGACTACTACCACCATAGTACCTTTTCAGGTTTGGCTTCTCGCGGTTGAATAATTATTTGATTTTGGAAAAATTGGCTTTGGCATAGAAATATTATTATTATTATTATTATTATTATTATTTTCAGCAAATTTTTATTTAAATTTTAAAAATATTTTCCAACAGCTTGAATTCTCGCTTGAAGTACATGCCATAATATACATACTAAAACCCTAAAACTATCCTATAACAATTTCTTAAATCCTATGAAAAATATCGGCATCAGTAAATAATAGGATTTTATTTTTTAATTCAGCAAGAAGGGATTTTAATTTTGTAAAATTCTGACATTTAAAAAAATAATATAATTTCTGCCAAACCTGAAAAGGTAAGGTACTATGGTAAGTAGTAACCTTAGTACTCATTAATTATTTAATTCTTCAATATCCTTCTAGGCTAGAAAGAGCCAAGGTCAAGGAAAATAAATAAATAAATAAAAATTCCCATGTGATTGAAGGCAAGAACCAAGTCAAAAAATTAATTAATTAATGAAATTATTATTAATTATAATTATTATTTCTCATTTTTATTTTAGAGTCTAGAGGAAAAAAAGGGAACATGCCCATGAGACTTGTCAGCATCTGTTGGTTCCAATTTTTTGGTTTTGCCAAGTTTCAATTGTGAACAGAAATCATCAGTGTATGTGGATGGATGGATGGATGGATAGATGACACCCATTATGCTTTGGAACACCCCCCAGGTACAACCAGTTAACCACACCAACAACGGTCATAGACACACCAGTTGTTGTGTGGACCCAGCCCCGCTAGAACAGTTAACCCCATCAATCAACGGTCATAGACACCAGTTGTTGGGTGGAACTGGCCCCACTAGAACCAGTTAGTTAACCCATGAAGTGGTCATCGACACCGGTTGTTGTGTGGAATGGACCCCACTAGAACCAGTTAACCCCATCAACGGTCAGAGACACCGGTTGTTGTTTGGAACTGGCCCCGCTAGAACCAGTTAACCCCCTCAACGGTCATAGACAATAGTTGTTGTTTGGAACTGGCCCCACTAGAACCAGTTAACTGGTCATAGACTCTGGTTGTTGTGTGGAACCGGCTTTCAATTTTTTATTTTTTTTAAATATTCAAATCATATTTTTCCCCTATATATTTTTTTATATTTTATATTTTTATTTTTAAATAATTCCCCCGCGCCCTTTATATACCTACACAACATTCAACAACCCTAAGAATGAATGGTGTGTTGAAATCTCTTGATGATTGTTGGCTTTACAATTATCACAAACAGTTTAATAAATATTATAATTTTTTTAAATAAATAATAAAATCCTACTTGAATCTATTAGTATAGCTCAAACATGAATTTTTTTTTATAATTCCAATCAATAATGCTATTAATACTAACATTCAAATGAATTAGATTTGGTATAGATTTTTTAACAAATTAATATTCTCATATTTTCTTTTTGTGACATTGTTGGGAGTAATTTTTTTTCTATCCTTTTAATTAGTGCTCTTCTAACAAATAGTAGGATCATTTTATTTTTCCAGGAATTTCACTATGTTATTAATACATTTATACCAACATTTTATTTATGTCAGTGCGAGCATGTGTGTGTTCTCTCATATTTACCTCTTGTGTGCTTTTGCTCCTATTAGAAACTTGTCAATGAATGAAGGTGGACCGAGTTGATTTCATAATGTTTTGAACTACAATGGAGAAGTTATCGAATATTTAATAAAATTTTCACTAAAAATTCATTTAAATTAAAAAGAAACTAAAATACATAGTGGAAATTTGGGCTCACTCTTGGTATTGTTGGAAAGCCTTTTATGAGTAAGATTTAATGAAGGTGATTTGAAAATATTTAGACTTAAGGTGTGAAAAATATTGAATTTTGAAGAAAAAAATCATTGAGAATTCAATTCAATTACAAAAAATGATTTTAAAAGGAAAAATTAGTTAAGTAACTAGTTCACACTTGCAAACATTAAATTTAAAAGGATGTAAAATTCAACACCCAACTCATTGGGGGATTAAGTTTATGGGTTGGAGTGAACCAACAACCATCGATGCACCAATTCAAAATGAGGCCATTCAAGCCATTTTGGGGGTGAACCAAAAACACATCCTCTTCCCTTGCCCAAGATTTTTTCAGTTCTCCCTCTTTACCCCAAAATTTTCCCCTCCTACCTACCTCCCCCCTCCTACCTCCCTCCTACCTACCTCACTTCATTTTGCGGTCATTCCATCACCAGGGTTCAAGAAACCTTGAAGCAAGAGGGCAGAAATGGGAATTAAAAACAAGCCCTTGAAATGGGAGGGCAAAAGTGAGAAGGCAAAAATAGAGCTTGAAGCAAGAGGGTAAAAATGGGAGTTAGAAACAGGTGCTTAAAGTGGGAAGGTAGAAGTGAGAAGGCAAAAATAGGAGCTGAAGCAAGAGGGTACAAATGGGAGTTAAAAAACAAGCGCTTGAAACGGGAGGGCAGAAGTGAAAGGGCATAAATAGGAACTTGAAGGTAAGCTCACCCCTTTCTCTTCATTTTTTTATATTGTTTTGTTACAAAGAAGGTGACGATAACTTGTTATTGTCGCCTTCTTCTCTATGTTTGAAAAGAAGAAAACAATGGCAATGTGTGTGTCTTCTTTTGTGGTGGTGTTGTGAAAAAGGCGACAACAACTTATTTCTTGTTGTCAGCACCTTCTTTCTTCTTTTCTACTTGAGAAAAAGCTTGAGAAGAAGATGACAGCACATTAATGCCATCATCTTCTTCTCTAATGGTGGTGTTGTGAAGAAGGTGAGAACAACTTACTGTTGACACCTTCTTTGTTTTTTTCTCTCTTTGAAAAGAAAAAGATGACAACAATGCATTTCCATCATCTCCTTCTCTAGTGTGTTGTTACAAAGAAGGTGACAACAACTTGCTATGGTTGTTTTTTTACTTTTTTTCTTTACTTGAAAAGAAGAAGATGACAACAATGGCCGTCATCTTCTTCTTTAGTGTGTTACTATGAAGAAGGTGACAATATCCTTTTTCTTTTCTTTTCTTTGTTTGAGAAAAAAGAAAAAGACGATGGGAGCTACAATTGCCATTGCCTTCTTTTTTTCTTCTCTCTATTTGTGAAAATAAAATAAAATGATGACAACTATTTTTGCCTTCTTCATAGATGTGTTACAATGAAGAAGGTGACGACCATTGTTGTCAACTTCTTCAATGGCTTTGCGGCAAAGAAGGTGATGGCAATTGGTGGTTTTGTTGTTGTTTTTTTTGGTGGTTTTTCTGCAAAGAAAGTGACATTAGCAATGTTGTCACCTTCTTCTGTGGTGGTGTCGTCGCGAAGAAGGCGACAATAAGCATGCCATCACCTTCTTCTATGGTGGTGTTGCTGCAAAAAAAATTGAAAAAAAACTATAAGAAAAAGACAAGAACACATTGATGTCATTGTCTTCTTTTCTAATGGTGTTGTTATGAAGAAGGCAATGGCAATAAGTTGCCATTGCCTTCTTTGTTCTTCTCTTTACTTGACAAGAAGAAGATGATGAACATTCTGAGGTGTTCCTACAAAGAAGGTAACCAGTAGCCATGGCTATTGTCGACTTATTTGTTTCTTTGTTATGTTTGAAAAAAAGAAGATGATGACAGCTATGGCTACCATCACCTTTGTTTTTTCTTCTCTTTATTTGAGAAGAAAAAAAAGACAACGATAGTTGTCGTCATTTTCTTTTGTGGATGTATTACTATGAAGAAAGCATTGGCTATTACCATCACCTTCTTTAATGTTTTGTTACAAATAAAATGATGGCAATAAGTTGTCCCCTACTTTTCTTTTCTTTTTTCTTCTTCTTCTCTTGTCTTTTGTTGCAAAGAAGACTAGTTCATTATAATTTGAAATTAACAATGATATGGTGGTTTTTTTAATGTTTAAGGTTATAATGGCTAAAGGAAAGAAATTGAGAAAAGTTGGTGGTGATTTGGAAGCTCACAAGCAAAATGTTGTTTCATTAGAACTAACAACTGGGAAACAAAATGTTACTCCATCAAAAATTGGGAATTAATGAATCAAGCAACTATGTGGCTTAAAGTTGACAATGGTGACTATTTGCAATTCGAAAGATGAAATCCCTCCTAATACAAATTGGGAATTTTGATCGAAAAGTGGCAGGTTAGATTGTTTTAAAATTTACCTATATTAGATTGAATGAAAAAAAAAAGATTGTACAAAAGTATTTAAGTTTAATTAAACCCACACCTTCCATCAAATGTGCGGGATTTTTTTTTCAATTTTTTATTATTATTAAAGAGGTTAGAGTTTGAGAAGTTGTATTTGATTCTATGATTTGATGGTTGCAATACCTGCATTTTCTTGTGTGGTATTTTAATGTTTAAGGTTTTAAGGTTAAACTTTTTATATTACAAAATAAGGATTAATTTTTTATATATTTTTTGGTTTAGGTCCGGAGTTTGAAACTAACCAGGCCTCTCAACCACCGGCACCCCTTATCCACCCAATATGGCTCAAAAGGACAAAAAATGGATGAAGGTTGGGTAAAAATGGAAATGTAAAGTTGCCACTTGCATTGTCGCATATGCTGTAAAATGGTTATTGACTAAACATTTGAAGGAGGTGCATGGTTTAATAAGAGAAAATGTCAAACTTAGAAAGCTTTCAATTTATAAAGGAGGTCCTTGACGTCAATACCATGTTAAAATGAATGCTTGCATCTTGGGAAATGCCATGGTCGTGCAAAAGCGGAATGATCAAAAGGTTGCTAGCCATACTCATGCTAAAGCCCAACACAAAAGGGATAACTGGTAATTGTTGCAAAATAATGTCCGTTATTACCAAAACCAACTTTAGTCAAATTAACTTCAAATCAATTGTTACAAGTGTTTGGGGCGTGGGAAGTGTGTTTCGAAATGTTGTATCACGAATGGAAAAGGATGAAAATTTACAAAATATGATTTGATCCACTTGTTATGCATATGCACAACGATTGAAAATAGCATGAGATGTCAAAAATTGGGATCGGGAGTCCACTAAAGCAAGTAAGAAAATAAAGTTGATAGATGTATTGGATTTCCATGAATCTAAAATCATTCATGGAAGGTAAAAAATAATAATAATCAATGTTTTTTGTTTTTTTATAATTTTGTTTCATTCAAGGTGTGTTAAGGTTCAATTTGGTGGTTTTTGGATGTTTTGTAAGGTCTAAAACACAACAAAGGAGGATTTTGTTGCAACTGTAATTCATGTTGAAATGCAACACCACCATCTATGCATTATTCATCATGTAGCAAAGGCTAAAATTGCAACAATTGCTTATCAAAGTAAACATGACATTGTAGATAATGATATGGTTTAGGGTTTCCATTTTATATAATTAGCTAGGTTTTTTCAACCCTTTCATTTTTTGGATTACCCAATTTTTGAACTTTTATCTTTTGTTATACTATAGAACATTTTATTTTTCTCATTGGGTTTTTTAACATTTTTTTATCCACCCATTTTTATACTTTATTTTTAATATAATATTTTGTTATAGTCACATTTGTTTGATGAGTATATGGTTAATCATATATGTTTTCTTTTTCATCATCTTCTTAGTGCTTTAAATGTAAGAATCAAAACTTAAATAGTCCCATGTGCACATTTTATAATGAACTTGTCTAAGATTTTCAAAGACCAAAGTGTACATTGTGTAATACCTACACCTAATGTATAAAAAATCACATCCCTAAATATTTTTAAAACAATACCCACATTCTAATTAACTTATTGGCATTGTCATGAAACCAAACATGTAACACCCACATCCTTTTTATTCTAACTTCCATAAGGCGATTTGAAATCTGCAATACCCGCATATAGGTCTATTAAATAGTTGTTGAGTTTTTACATCCATTACAATATTTGCATATAGGTTTCGTAAATAATTGCTGATTTTTCCATCCATTACATTACCCATATATAGGTCTTATATATATAAGTCCATAAATAGTTGATGATTTCAACATCTTTTGTAATACCCACATATAAGTTTCTAATGCAATATTTACAAGACCCATATGACATAATAATTTAATATAAGTATCAACAAATAATGTCATAATAAACGAATTACTAAAATCATATTTCAGATAATGTAAATGATTGATTATCACATTTTAAAAATAACTTACTTATTAATATTAATTAAATGATTATTTGGTTTAACCTCAATTATTCAAATAATTTAAATTTGATATTTAATTTATTATCTTAATTAGATTTGTTTATGTTAATAAGTTATTCAAATCATTATTTAGATAATTATTCACGAGAATTAATTGTCCTAACATTAATTCAGAATAATGATTAATTCAACTATATAAAGAAATATATTTTAGGTACTAAAACCACTTATTGGTTATTTTGAAATGACTTTACATGTGGGTATTGCATTTAAGGTTGGATCTTCACCTAAAGTTGCTTAAATCGACTATGGATTATTTCATAACAAACTTGCATTCCAATATTGCATCTAAGCCTTGGTCTTCATTCAATGACACCCAAATTACATATTGGGTATTTTGAAACGATTATACATGTGGGTATTGCATTTAAGGTTGGGTCTTCATTTAAGGTTTCCTTAAATCACCTATGGGTTATTTTAAATGAACTTGAATATCATTACTGCATTTAGGGTTAGGTGTTCATATAATTTTGCAATACCTACACACGTACCCACTTTCACCAACTAGAGATTTGGCCTTAAGTTTTTCAATAATTAAATAAAATTTGTAACAAAACACAAAAGAAGGTATACCTCTTACCATTTACTAATATCTCTAAGCTGATTTTTTTCAATTTATATATATATATATATATATTATGACATTGCATTGTTTTGCATATGCTTAAGCTTGAAAATTCCCCCCAAAATGCACCTTAAATTTATTTTAATTACTGTAAACTTGTAAAATAAAATAAAAATTTATATGTCCCAAACTCTAAACCTAAACCGTAATCCAATAATATATACTTGTAACAATTATATGAAAAAATGTGTTTTGTTTTAATAAGTTTTTTTTTAACATTCAAATTTAATATGTTAATAATATAAAAAGGAATAGACATTAAACTGTCATAAATGTTTACTAGACTTACGTGGCCTAAACTATTAGCCTAGGTGACCTAGGCTAATAAATTACCTACATAGCTAATAGGTTTACCTAGTAAATTAGACCATCTTGACCATCGAAGATACCAACCTAAAAGGCCTACAATAGTGAGTAAACTACATAATAGGCATGTATTACGTTGGTAGCTTATTAGGTTCACGTGGGCTAAGCTACTAAGTAGTTAGTTAGGTTACTTAACAAGTAGTTTACTAACCTATTACTTATGTTAGGCTAGGTTGTCTGGCATGGACAATGTCAACACTTTAGTCAATCTGATTTTGGCGATGAGCTTTTGTTGCATTTGGTAATTTGTCCATGCTACAAATTTTTTGTTGTCTTCTTTTGATTACTACTATGTTTCTTGGGCGACCGAATTATGTTTAGTTTCTCAAGGTGTCAAGACCATTACATAACAACATGGCCCTCACAAAACTTTTGAATCCACACAAACTCCGATATGGCTTCCAAGAGTTTATGAACATTTTCATACCCAACTATTTATATTTTGGAAAATTTTAATTCTCATTTAAAATAAAGTTCATTAAAAATAATTGCATTATACATAACCATGGGTTTATATATAATTTAAATTGAATATATAATTTAATCAATTCTCATCTTATTTTAAATAAATATGAATATATTATATGTATTGAAATGAATCAACAATATAATTCCATAATATCATTAACTACATATAATGTGTTATTTGATATGTTATAAATAACAATATATTTGGACCAATATTTAAACCAATATTACAAATCATAAAAAATAAAGTTTACAGTAGGACTTGTGTTATATATGTATAAAATATAAAATATTGTTGACCCACTATATGATTATTTTAGCCAAGATATTACTTATTATAAATATTAAATAATTAAATAAAATTTCAATCATACATAGGATTAATATATGGGAGAGATCGTTTTTATTATTATGTGAAACATTAAAAAAAAGATAATCATGTGTTTTAATTATTTTTTAAACATGCATTAAATTTTTATTAAATAAAAAAAATTATGTTAAAAAAAAAGTTTACAACTTTAAAAGGGAAAAAATGAATATGTACATATTTGAAGAAATATTAAACATGAATTTTTAATTTTTTGATTCCAACAAACTCTAAATTTTAAGATTAAGTAATACATTTTACATAAAACATTAAACCCATGTACCATCAATGTGACCAATCTTGCATTACATTCATTTTTATATATGTTAAATCATATTCCTTTGAAGGCCTTAGTAGGGCTTGAAGGAATGCAACAATGTATATTGATTATAATTCATTTGTACAAAATCAAACCTAGAAATTTATGGATCATACACCACCTAATTGATCACTTGCAAGTTGCAAATGACTTTTCAATTACAACTTGGATGAAACAATTACCTATTGAAAGGAAAGGTTCTTCACAAGAAGGTTCATTTAGCCTAAAGGCATTGATTTTTCATATACATGTTCACTAGTTGTGAAAATGATATTTTTAAAAAAATTAAGTTTTTAAGCATCAAACGATGATTTGTACATATGTTAGATGGATGCACCTATGACATTTCTTCAAGGTCATTTCAAAAATGTTATTCATATGTTGAACAATTGTTTTTAATAATGTGAAATCAAATCAAGAAAACAAGTTTTGCAAGTGATAGAAGTCCATTTACGAACTAAAGTAAGCAACTAGGGTATGGTATGAAAGGTTTAATGTTCAATTGTTATAAACATCTATTTTATGTGTTCATCTAATTGGATTGTGTATTAAAAAAATTATTGCAATTAGACTTGAAAATGATGATTTCATTTTTTATTCCATTTTTAAATTTATATTTGACCAATTTTAAGCATTGGTCTACACAAGAATATACTTCATGAAAAATGGGAATATATGGAATATCACTTTAGCATATATAACTAAAATACACCCATCTCAAGAAAGAATTTTTTATGTGTTGCAAGAAAAATATTGTAATGATCCATTTAAGAAGGCTAATATGGTAAAAAGTATATGCAAAAGTACTCCTCTACAAGCTAGGGTTTGATTTTTTTTTAAAAAATGCACAATTAACAATTGATGCAAATAAATGCCAAAAATCAATTTTATACCCAATGTACATAATGTCATGGGGAGTTTTATGTACTTAGTGACTTGCAAAGGACCTAACATCACATTTATAGTTGGACACTTATGTCCAATTTATGTCAATAGTTATGTTTACTTATGACAAATCCATTCGTCAATAAGGTGAAAGCACACCACAATATCCATAAGATATTGTCACAAGATCATTTTTTGCAAGATTTTAGGATTAATTGACCATGTGACTAAATAAAAGTGATTAAGATGAAAAAGGATTCAACATTACAACATAATTATACGCTATAATCATATTGTATGAGTTTCAAGAATAATTTCTAAATTTCATTACATACTAGACTTTGTAAAAATGTACCAAAATAGTTTTAAATCAATGAGGATGGACTCAATGCATCTTCATATGATGTATTTTTAATGAATAAAAG
Source organism: Sphagnum contortum (assembly GCA_963920785.1). NCBI lineage: Eukaryota > Viridiplantae > Streptophyta > Sphagnopsida > Sphagnales > Sphagnaceae > Sphagnum > Sphagnum contortum. The sequence continues at coordinate 19,000,737 of OY987279.1, read as the reverse complement.
ACTCAACAATAATATGATGTGATGACATTGATACCAAGGAAAACTTTCTGAAAATATTTCGATAATAAGTTTTTCTATGTATTTTTCTTATTAAATATTTTATTCAATGAAAGTAATAATTTAGAAACTCAATTTTCAAATTTAAGATTTCCAAAAGATAAATTAGAGTTGAATATTTTTTTACCAATGAATGTTTAATGACGAAAATTTTATGAAGGTATTATGCCTCCACACTACATTTATAATTTTAATTTGGACAATTATGAATTTTCACAAGTGCTTAAAATTGTTACACCTTAATGTGCTTTCACCCAATAGTTAAAATGAGTATTTTTGGTACCTAAATTTTACAAGCATATTGATTACATACTATAGTACATTTTCGTGTAAGTCACAATTTGGCAAAAAGAATTTGGTTAATCAATTCCTATTGTTGTATATAACTCAAATGCATTTGAAAAATTTAGCAAAAATGAAATGCAAAATTGAAACATATATTTTAATCTACCCAACTCTGAAAATTATGTTTAAAAAGATCAATATTCAATTCAAGGTGGACCATGCAATGTAAGATACATCTACTTGGTCACGGTCCAAAACTTTATGGTTATGATATATTAGCTTCTAGTAGAGTTGAAGAACATACCGAAAACTTTGGACCATTGGACCTCTTTTATTTTTTCACATTCAAATTAAAGACTTGATAATCATAATTTTTTTGTAAAGTCTATTTAGATATCTAAACTGACTTTTTTTTTTGTAACCCATATTTAATAAAGGTCTTTTTTAATTTATTAATTATGGTTATTTAAATTTGGACATGAAATTTTTTTTTGGTAACTTCGACTTCATTTAAAGTGTCTTTATTGAAGACTAGATTTGTTGGGCTCAAAGTACACTAGACATGGACTTTCATAAGACTTTCCAACTAGCAAAAAATAGGGGGCAAAGCAAGCCCATAGTCATTTTCTTGTACAGACTGATTTAGAGTCCACTTGTTGCATGTTGTGAAATTTGGAGGTCCAAATTCCAAACTCAGTTCTACACTGCCTAAAAGGCCAGGCACTTTCTCAAAAGTACTGTTTACAGGCCATTATACTGTTGGCAGTAGACATTTAATTTTATTATCCAGAGTGACATACTGAGCACCCGTGGCGATGCTCTTAGACAAGCAAATACTGAATCCATCCTTTCCTTTCGTGTGTATCTCGTTCTTTCTTTTGGCACTATCAGCTCGCTATCAGAGCAAATACTGAATCCATCCTTTCCTTTCGTGTGTATTTCGTTCTTTCTTTTGGCACTATCAGCTCGCTATCAGATCTCAAATGGTTTTGCAGATTTTTCCCTTTGTTGGGTGGTTCAATATATTGAGATGGTACAATGAGCATCAATCAACTTGGACTGAAATTTGGTACTGAATTTCTTCTTACAAGTGAGAGAGAATTCACTTTCTTCCGTCCAGTTCAAATGTTTGCAGTCTCCTCAGCTTGGCAGACCAGTAGTGGTTGAACAAGCTTCCAGGATTACAGTCAGCAAATCGCTTTGGAAAATCTCCAATTCCCTTCCTATTCCTTGTTATGTAAAACTCCGACAGCCAAGAGAAAGGTTCCAACCTTTCATCCTTGCAAGGAGGAGGAGGAGGAGGAGGAGTAGTAGTAGTAGTAGTAGTAGAAGGTGAGGGCACTAGTACTCCTTCCACACATGGTTCTTCTGCAGTGTTGACAAGAGGAGGAGGAGCATCCTCTGCCTGTGCCGGTCCAACAACTCCTTCTGCACTCTCCTGATGGAATGTTTGACCTACAGCAGCAGCAGCAGCAGCAGCAGCCTGTACTGGGCTTGAGTCGTCACCTGAGACAGAGCTGCTTGTATTCAGCTCATGGGGAATGGTCTCATGGCCAGGGCTTGCAGGGAAATCAGGTGGTACTACTGCTGTGTTCCCACCATGCATAGGCTCAGTGTCACCACTTGTTCTCATGGGCACATTTGGTAAGTACTCCTGTCGCCTGTAGAATAAAGGTAGACACCACTTTTGAATTAGTTGAAGCATATCTCCTTTAGTGATACACCAATTGCCAAAACCTGACTCTTGGACAGTGAATGCAACAGGAAAAATGACAGTAGATAATAATAATGCAACAGAAGTTGGAAAATTTTATCTTACTCACCTGTACTTGGTGCACTTCTCAGCATTTGGCAGCTGCTGAATCAACCTTGCAATTGTTGGATTTGCATAACCAAAATACTCTGGCCCTGCGAGGAACTCAGAATATCAAGAGAGAGAGAAATCAAATGGCATGGGGAATGAATGATTTTGGTGTACAGAGACCAAGAATTTTGTAAAGGACTGTCTTAAGAATCAGGTTGCTCAGAACTGCCCAAATTTGTAGTCATGATTTGGCTCCAAAAAACTAATAGAATATGGAACCATGAAGACCTACTGTGATGGGTAATAGCATAAGACAAGCAAGGAATGCTCTGTGACAGTCTTTAATTCTACCTGAAACATTCGCAAAGGTCTTCTTCCCACCCTCTTCAATCCGAAGTGCACCCACCCTTTTCACAACAACAGTCCACACTGCTGTTGCTGATATACCCACTACAGGATTGCTTTGGTCATCCTCTGCAGTTTGTCACCAGGTACAATTATTGTTGACCCATCACAAAGACCTTGAACAACACAACATCATTAAACCAAAAGAAGACGTGACTACATGTTTCGGGCTGCACAACCAACACGTGCCTACATCACTTGCTGCTGTGAACTCAAATCTCAATACTAATGGGTTGTTGTGATCACCACAGAAACTGGTAAACATAAAGGCAAAACAAGGGCCCGAACACCTTACTGGTATTGATGCCAAAACAAGATTGCCTATGTACATCAGTGAACACAAACCTAGTGCCTGCAAGCTGCTGCAACATGAATTTAAGTCTAACTTGGGAGTGTATAACTCTGTCAGTGCCTCCACATTCAATTCACACAAGTGCCAGAAGAAAAGCGTGAATGAGGAAAAAAACCTGGTGTAAGACGAAACTCGGGGGCTTGCCCATCATCAACAATTTCACAACTGAGCCATAGCAACAGATCAACATGTCAGTTCAGACTCAACCAGCAGGTCAATCAAGTGTAGTTGTGCATAAACAGATATGTACAATGATCTGGCTGATGATGGACCATGGCACTGCAGTAAGCTCACAAACTAGGAAACAGTAGCAAAATGCTCTTTCTCTGTCTCTCTCTCTCACCGATAGAAGATGCGATTCTCTGAGTTCAGCATGCTTGCGTAAGCACGTCGACTCTTATATCCTGATGGCCTGCAAAACGTGCTCACAATCACCACATCACAACCCCAAAAAGGATTTCCATTAGAGCATCACTAACATAGAGTTCTTAAAAAGGGGGGCTCTTTCTATGTGCAACATGCACCTCTTGTCACAAGCATTCCCACCATCACAAATGAAAAACCCAAATCGTAAGTTCAATGAAAATAAGCTATTGATATTGAGAACCTTTCAGTTTCTCATTTGCCCTGTTCTTCAGGCCAATCACTAGAACCCAAAACTCTGCCTTAAACCTGGGTTTTTGATGAATCTTAGAGCAAGTGTCCAGTGGTATCGGATTGCATACCCCAGTGAGGATGGGGTACACAACCTGATGAGATATGTGCAACAACTGTTGAAGAATGACAAAACAATAGGGACATTTTGACTCAGCACATTTGTGTGACAGAGGAGTTCATTGAAGTGGTAAAGTGGAACACACCAGATGTATTTCTCACTGTGGAAATTGGGTCGATTCCAGATGATTTTTCCCAAGTCATACACTTGCAGACTGGGCCCAAGCTTGATTGGATACACAGGCCGGCCATGTGCATCACGTGGGACTTCCTCACACCTTCTTCGTTTGTTTATGGGTGCATACTCACTTGGTTTCTCTGGGGGCACTGGATGTGGCAGTCCAGGAGCTACCTCTGCTTAGATACAGCAACAGAACAGGTTTGTCAAGTCACAGAAACCATGGAATAACAAGGATACTGTGAGTCCATGTGCAATTGGAAGGATGACCTCTAGAGGTGCAGAGAGCCTCGGGCTCAAGCAAAAAGAACAAGAAACATTTGATCCTTGTACCCTAGGCATATCAGAAACTTAAACCCAATAGACAACAATGGGAACACTAGTACACTAGCTTAAAAGGTTTGGCAGACTCACTCTCCTCAATGACAATGGGCTCCAGTGTGGATGCAGCAAAAATAGCATTTGCAAGATCCTCCTGCCCATGTGTCTTCTCTTTTGCTTGCTTTGCCATACTGTCCAACTCTACCCACACCTTTTTGTACAGCTCCTTTCGTACAGCGGGCCTAAAAGTTTTGATGAGCAAATAAATGGAAATACTCAGTATTCTCAGTCTTTTACCTTAGCAGTCACTAGACTAGCTTCAAGCTTCAACATATTGAAAACTTCCTCTTTGCACAAGCAAATCAGTAAGTCCCCCCTATACTGCCAGTTACAACACAACTCTGCTTTCTCAGGCCATATGGAAATAGATCCCATCTACAGAAGAGAAAAGAAGGTTGCAAGGGACTGATTTGAAGCACAACCCATCATCCATTTCTCTCACCACAGCATCATCAAGATTGTCAAAACAAAAGACCCAAGTTTTGCCACTTAGAACCTTTGATGATTTAATTCTTTTTTGCATATCTAGAAGAGTAGGTAGTGAGGAACTCACGAGTCAACAGTAGAGGGAAAGACAGATAAATCATTTTTCTCTGTAAACTCCAGCAGCCGAGAAATGCACTGCACTCCAGAGGAAAAAGGGAACATCAGTCTCTGCAAATATGCACTCTCAACACCACTTGAGAGAATATATATATATATATATATATATGCAGTGTTTAGAGGACCAGAAAGAAAAACATATCAAAGAGTTTACCTTTGATGCATTGTTCAAATGTTCAGTCAATGGTTCCTCAGCTGCAAATGCACCCCTGCAAAATCAGGAAACAAGAACTGTCAAAAGTGGGCCTTAGTCAAATACCCACATCCCACAGAAGTTCTGAATTGGACAAGAAATAATTTCCAGTGCCTCACCTGATTGTGGCCACTAAGGATGCCAAGTTGAGAGAGTGTCGCTCAGGAGCACCAAGAGTTGTGTCTGGAGATGTTCCTGGGAAGTGCTGAGACAGCCACTCCAGATGCTTTGATCCATGGGTTGGGCTTTTCTTACTACGCATAGTAGCAGCAACACCCACTTGGACATTCTCCTCCATTTCCTCCTGTTTGCGTTTCTTGGTAGAATGCCTTGAACCTCCTTGCTTTTCAATATGATGTCCAGAACTTTTACGATGTGGGGCTATACTTAACATATTCCCGAGATTTGGATGTGAAGAATCCTGGTCAGATACACAGCATAGAACGTGATCAGGAAGATGCTACACCTTTACATCTTAGTATACAGTTGTGAAACAAAATCAAGAGAAAATACACAGTGATCTTCAACTTTGAGCCTACTTCATTGTCCCCATGATGAAGCTCATCAGCAATGTCATTCCCAGCTGTTGATGTTGCCCCGTTCCTGCTTTCTGGCAAACCCAAAGTGTGGAGCCAGAACCTTCCATCACGCCAAACACACAGATGCGTGATATTATTGTTGTTCATGTCTTCATCTGTTGATAGTGCAAGAACCAAGTTGCCAGTGTCATGGTTCTTCAGATTTTCCCATAGCTTGGCAGACCATCCTCGTTGTAACACCTCTGGTAGGGTTGGAGCAATGGATGTGCAAGGCATTGCTAAGAGCTGTGAAGTTGAGGCATGTGACTTCAAGCAATACAGGACTGTTGTCCTTGCATTCTTGATGGAGATAGGATGTAGAGGGGGAGCTTCAGTGGGAACTGCAAACAAACAGAAACACAACAAGACCATAGAGGGGAAAACCCATCAACAAGAGCTCAATTACCTAGAGGGAAAAACTCATTTCTATATAGTTGCTCAACTCCAACCAGTGCAGAAACCAATACTTCAACAGCATCATTTCCTTATTGCACAGGGATGTTCTGAGCTCATCATATGTGATGAGATCATATGTAGATTCAAAGGAGAAACACTCCAATGATGAGAGTGAGTGGAACTTACAATGGTTTGTCAAAAGACTGCTTTGGAAGATCACCAGTCGAGTACTGCTGTCAATGGCACCAGCTTTATCACCCTTCATTTCTTTGTAATTGATGCCATGCTGGGTCACAGCATCCCCCTCACTTAGTTCAATGAGGCAAGACACCATTCCTTTAACGGCAATCGCCAAAAGCTCAAGATGGAAATATGCAAGATCTAAAAACAGGTCCAGTGCTTGGGTCAGCAGGACCCTGTAATAGGTTGTTGTAAGATGTACATCACCCTGCAACACCCATTATAAAACTAGATCAGCAGCTCAAATTTATCAAACTATTTTGCAATTCATGGGCCCATATTTCTACCTATACTTTGTCTACATTAGGTGTCTCTCCATTTCTGATTGCAAGATAGTACCGGATTGATGTCCTGATGTTTGTCTAAGGACCTTAGAGCACTGACTTCACACTGGGGAGTAGTCAAGAAACGTTACATTTGTAGCAGTGCTGGTCACTAGTGGTTCAAAGGCAGGCTCAAGCATGCTGCTGAAGTCAAGGAAGACTGCATGACAGCTCTCAACATCATGTTCCTTCATGCTGATGCATGCAAGAGCTTCAACAACCAGTTTGTGGTACACATGTACAGCATCACCTGCAACCCTTTTTGGATGAAAAGCAAACCCACATAGTTTTGTACTTCAACTTAGCAATCAAGATGGAACTCCAGAAATGTCCAAGAAAAACTCTTTGAAGGTGCCAACTTCAGGCTTTTCTAGTGTCAGTGGCTCATGAAAACCTTATATCTGGGCTGGGTCAGTCTGATACAGCTTTGCCAAAAGGGTCTATGAACATGAACGGGTGTCATCATCTTCCAGGACTCACCAATCACATGGCAAGACAACAACCAGCCTCGTCCTCACCATAGTAACCAATTTCCGGAGTTTGGGGGCCACAGAAGTTGCCTTGTTATCAATGCCCATTGCCAAACCATTCGTACTGGAGGTTTGAAAGAGAGCCCCCAAGGACTCCTGTATGGCTTGTTTGATGTTACACCCACCATCTCCAGTTGCTTTCCTGTGAAGCCCTTTCACAATCTGCTTCGTGGCCCCCCGGTACACATGATTCCAGATCTATTAGGTATGGATTCCTCAGCCCCAGAGTAAACTTAAATCAACATGCAGATGTGCTTCATAGGTCTTTGCTCCTTACAACTTCGGGGTAACTGCAATCATGACACCAAATCGCAGTACTACATGAAGCTATGACAAAAACCCTTATGACCATCTGATTTGTCTCTCCCTCCTTTCTGGTCTACCTTTTGGTTTGCTAGTCAATGAATGCATCGTCTTGAAAATGATTAATGCCATGGTCTTGAGTCTTGAGTCCACTTACTGCTTCAACTGATTGTTCACCAGGGTCCCAGCTGGTAACAGTTTGCACCTGCCGTCCTGCCGCGACAAGAATGCTCAACTGCACAAAGACAGAAAATGCCAAACTCAATACACATTGTAACGTGTATACTCTTGTGCAGCAAGCAATGGACAGCAAGCAACTGACATATTCTGTAAGCAGACTGCTCATGGTGAATGATCGGCATAATTTCCTCCTAACCCATGATAAGCTCATCAAGCTTTTAATGGACATTGGCTATCAGGTGCCAAACAACATGGATTTTTCTTCCACAATGTATGTGCCTTCGAATTTGTCAAAGACAAGATCCATTTGAGGATTACCTTGCCTGCCTGAGGTTGAGCAAAAAGCAGGCGGGCATAAGACAGCAGACCCTCCACGCAGTCTGGTTGTAGGTTACTTGACACCACACCTCCTGCTTTTCCTGCAACAAAGAAACACCATCCACCACTCAGAGAAGAAGTCAGACACAAAATTTGCTGTCAGATGCTTGAAGAATGGAAAAAGTTGCAGTAAATATTTTGCCACCTGCTATAGAAAAGAGAACAGTACGTTGTACAGCAGCATCAGTTTCTTGGTTTCTATAACCTTATGAGAGTTGCTCACAAAGTGTAAGACCGTCATCACCTTCTTCATCACAAATTGGCAGTGACAAGCTGCTGTGACTAACCCACCACCTTCATCAGCTCCTGATGGTGGGTATAGATGAAGGATTGAATAGTCCACCCAGAATCTGGGCAACCCATTATAAAAAATCTGCATCCTGAGTTTCTATCACATCTCAGGAAGCAACAGGACAAGTTGGGCACAATGTTGGCTAGACATAGCTAATCAGAAGAGTCATCAATTAGCATCCTCATTCAAGCTTGTGAGGGTAAGCTTCAGGCAAGCATCCAAGCATAAGCCTTAGAGATAGGCCAACATAGAGGGTGCACAGAGAAAGCAAGAGAGATACCAGAATTCAAGACCAAAAGCAGAGTGCGCACCACAGGGCCTCGCAAGCCCAGACATCCTCGCTTGTCGACTGATGCCTGGAAGTCGTCAGCATCCCTGTCATCGTCCTTCTCTCTCACCATTTCCCGCCGCTTCATTGCTCCTCTCACTCCAGAGTCAAAAAAGGAGTCTATCCTACATGCATTGCAAGCTCTCTGGAAAAAAAACAAACAAACAAGAAACAAAAAAGCATTCAGCTTTTCTCAATTCAAAGCCCTTCTATTCCATCCACAACAGAGTCATATCTTCACCATCTTTTGGAAGTAGTATGTTGAATGCTTTTTCAATGGACCACCTCCTTTGCATTCAATCAACAGCCTTGAGGAAAAATTAAAAAAACCCATTCACTCAAGCATCAATCCATCAATCAGAGTAACCAAAAAACAAAAAAAACAGAGCAAAGGGTTTTGGGGTTTGATGATTGCAAAATCCAAATACAAATCTGTTGTGTATATCTCCAATAACAAAACAAAATGGAAGCCCCAAAAAAATGCATTGGTATTCTGTTCCATTTTTTGTTATCAGCTTTTTGTTTTTCTTTTTGCATCAACAAAAGACAGAGACTCATCACAGTACCCATGAAGTAAAACTGATGCAAAGCAAAGCTCCAAAGAAACTCTGCAACACAAAAGCCAGCCAATAGACCCCCAAAAACAGATATAATTAATTTAAATGTTCTTTAAGAAAAATAGTGAGAATGCAAGAGTCTAAACTGAAAAAAGGACTGAAATAAAAACAGAACAAAACCCACCCCCCCAAAAAAAAAATCGAAATAAAATTTTAAAAACCATGCCAAAACCCCATGAGTTTAGGAGCCTAGAGTCTTAACAAGTAAAAATTCCCCTAAACCCCTCCAACAGACAGACTCAAAACTCTCCCCAAGTACAAACTCACAACACCCAAAACTCCCAGTCTTCGCTGCCTCATCATTCATTCACATACAACAAAAATGGAAAACGGATAGAAGGAAGGAAGGAAGGAAGGAAGGAAGGAAGGAGGAAGAAGAGGCGAGCGGGGGGGGGCGGGGAGGAAAAAAAAAAACCAAACAAACAAACAGACTGAGAACTAAACTCAAAGGTGTGGCATTTGTGGCTTTGCTACGTTCCGAGCACTCATATAGTACCGACACATTGCGAGGTAAGAGTGGATAATGGGAAGGAATTTGATACCTGGAGCAGCTTCTTCTTCTTCTTCTCACATGATGATGATGATGATGATGATTGTTTTGATGGGTGTGCAGGAGACTGGAGTTTTTGTTGCTGTTGGCAGCTCCTGCCGCTGATGAGTTACTCCTACTGCTACTAGTGGCGATTCTCTCTGCTGTTGTTGCTGCTACTGTGCACGTGTTGGACCAATCTGTTTTTCCGCGAGCGAGCGAGAGAGAGAGCGAGCGCGCGCGCGCGAGAGAGAGAGAGAGAGAGAAGTGCCAGTACAGAAAGAGAGTGGAAACGCTCCTCGTCCCCTTCTCGCCAAGTGCTCCCTATGGATGATTCTCGGTCCCACACGCGTCATTTCTCATCCAAGTGCTTCCTATGGATGAATCTCGCTCCCACACGCGTCGTCATCTCTCATCCAAGAACCGGCCCGGGGGGGGCCGGGGATGGGCCGGGTAGCAGGCCGGTGGTGACAAAGCAGTGGAAGAGAAGAAGAACACAAGGGGGATCATCACTGAAAACAAGTCATTTGTAGGTACTAGGGTTTAGGCTAGCCTACACACAAAATTCCCCCCCCCCCCCCCCCAAAAAAAACTTAATTAATTTACCATTTTTTTTTTCCCCCCATCAATTCCTTGGGTCTCTCCTTTCTCTCTTCTTCCTTTTCTTTTTCTTCCTTGGAAGCTGCTTTTTGTGTCTTGCATTGTTTGGTCCATGGCCTCTATATAGTCAAGGAAACAATTCTAGTTAGTCTCATCACTTTGCCTCCTCCATAAGTAAGTTATATTTATTTTGAGCATGATCTTTGATGAGGATTTTGCCCCATTTTGAGGAATCCTTTTTGATTGTGTCATCTTCTTCATCATGAACTTGTGTCACCTTTTAAGAATTTTGTTTGAGAAAGTTGTTGTTTTGAATGTGATCTTCATAGTAGACTTGGGTCATTTTTGAGAAATCTTTGTTTTGAATGTGATCTTCATAGTAGACTTGGGTCATTTTTGAGAAATCTTTGTTTTGAATGTGATCTTCATAGTAGACTTGGGTCATTTTTGAGAAATCTTTGTTTTGAATGTGATCTTTGTAGTAGACTTGGGTCATTTTTGAGAAAGCGTTGTTTTGAATGTGATTTTCATAGACTTGGATCACTTTTTTGAGAAATCCTTGTTTTGAATGTGATCTTCATGGACTTTGGATCAACTTTTATCACCTTTTCCTAGGTTCCTTGTTTTGGGAATGGCCCCTGCACCCAAGAGCTTTATTCAATATAAAGCACTAAGTGAAGATTATCATGAACTTAAAAATTAAGTAGCTCTATGAAGTGTAGGAAGAGCAACAATCTTTTGTTTATTCCTTAAGAGTGGGAGGGATGTTATCCTCATCAATTCCTCCCACACTCCTTCTATAACATCCCTATTTTATAATCAAACGTAAAATTCATATATACAAAGTGCCCACCAAATAATTTAAGAAAATTTTCCAGGTGTTTTTATTAGTTTGATCCTCATATTTTATTCACCATTTTTGAGAATTTTATTTGAATGTGACCTTCAATAATAAACACCTTGAATGTCAAGACCCTAGAAAGCTAAAAATTTTAGTATTGTTGTTGTTTGTATAACTTGCATTGTAACTTAATTATGTCTCGCACCAAATGATGGCATGCTTCCAAAAACTCCAAGATAAATTTCTCTTTGATTCTTTAACCACCTTGGCAAGGAATACCAACATATGAAATGATGTAAATAGTATTTGGTTGGCTAGTTTCACGATGTATACATGGTTATAACACATCAACATAAATGCAAGAAAGATTAAGTGCAAGGTAATGCTTGAAGATTGAAACATTTCTAAAATTAAGTACATGTTTAAGGTGGAACCAAGGATCACTTATTTTGGAATTGCCTTACTCTAAGGTTATTACCTTATATAAAACAATAGCCAAAAAAAAACATGTGTTCTCATGATACCCATCCTTCAAAAATGAAACACCTTCTTTAAACCTATTGTTGGTGTAGGGCAAATTCCACTTGATAATGTGTGCTCCAAATACACTTTTAAAAAATTTATTGGTGTTTTACAAGATGAAATAAAGTATTAAGTTATGTCCATTTATGAATCATATTAACTTCAACATTCAACAAATAGTCCTATAATGCACAATCATTTATATGTGTGTGCACACACTATGCCACGTGACATTCTTACATAATTAATTGGCATTCCATATTATCTTTAGTTAACAATTGAAGTTTTCATCTATTGGGGCAAATGGACCAAAAACAATTTTGGAAGATTCCATGTTTGAAGAATGTTTGTGAACATGGCATGCTTAAATAATTCGTAAAAAACAAACATATTTTATTGTTTAACCACAATTCATGTTTTCCCTTCACTTGTTGAATTCATATCACATACATGATTTGGTGTTTTCAAATATGAGTTATTTTATGTAATATACCCTAAATTTAAATTCCATGGACACAATGTTGGATGAACTAGGGAGTTTCAAATGAAATTTATGATTTTCAAGTTTGTGTACAGTAGATATTTATGTTGATACCTTGGATTAGAAAATAATTTACCATCTTTAACGGAAATTTATATACATAACGCATTATCAATGATATTAAGCCCATAGGATTAGCATTTTCATTCAAATTGTTTATTTCACAAAAGAACTTAAAAATTTGTTGAAACCCCACATTTTACATCAAGAAAAAAAAATCCCCAATTTGTTTCAAAATGTTATTGTAAAATATTGAATATTTATAATGACAAAAATAACATTGCATCAAATAGTCATAGGATATACCTTAATTCACTTGTCACCAAACATTGACATATAGATGCATTAAGGCCATTCAAAAGTTCACAATTAAATAACTATTAGGGATATGAATGCATACATGTTTAGGTGCCTTTGGTCTTGATGTATATTGGAAAAAGGTCACTTTTGATTTTTTAGATAAAATTAAAGATTGAAATTTAGTTACTATTTTTTTTTATTATCAATTACTCATTTTGATTGCCAACTAGTGAAAATATTCTTTACATATCTAGGAAAACCTAGTCCAATGGTGTAAATTCATGTGTAGTCCAATGGGTTGGTTACATGATAATTAAATAGATATATATAAGGTTTGAAAAAATTATTTCTAAAAATTATTTTGATGTTAATGAATTAATTATTAAATAGAAATAAGAAATTGCAATAGCCATGGTTGATGTTACATTAGAAGTTTGAATTAGAAAGTCAAAAAATATATACGTAGAGAAATATGTGAGGGAATAAGGAAAATGCTTAATTAAATCTCATTGTTATTATTAACTATCATCTTTTTTCATTATCATCTTGTCAAGAAAAATGAGTTCATGTGCAAATTAAAGGATTCAAATGATGTGATGAAGACCATTATAAATCTAAAAACACGTGTCCAAAAGATGGATGTGATTGAGTTATGAGGCAAATCAATGTGCGTATGAAATAAAAGGAGAAAGTGACATGACCATGGCAAACATGATTTGGACTTGGGTATGTGGTAGGCCTAAGTTCAAAACTAGTGTAACTATGACTTGGTGATATTTTTTAGTTTGTTCAATTGTTGCATGGAGAAGCAAATAAACTACATCATATGGACCCACTTAAATCAAATGTTTGCAAAAGACTTTTGGTCAAATGTTGGGAGGAAAACCTTGATACCCAATAGTCCTTTGAATTCCCAACAATCCAAGCACACGTCAATGTTCAACTTCATTTCAATTCAAGCCCAAAAATATGCACATGGAATTAAATTCAAATATGTTGTATTATAGGATTTTTTTTATTCAATGTTTTAAAATCCAAAATCTTTTAAGCATGACAAGTCTTGATTACACAAAAAAGTTTAAAGAGGATTTAGAAAGGATAGATATAATTGATTTAAAAGAAAACACAAAATGTAAAACATGTAAATTCCTAATTAAAACAAGCCTTCAAAACCTTGTAGGGGAACACTTGTAAATTTTTCATATCATGTCATTTTTGTGAATTAAAATTATGAAAAGCAAAGGAATTTTTTTGATGAAGAAGTTTATATTTATATTTGCATTGCATGATATTATTAATGTATCAAATACACAAGTTTACAGAAAGCTTTAAAAAAATTCATGGAAAAAATGTTTGAGGTTTTTTGTTTATTATGTGTCAACAAAATTCAATTTTTGAATCATGTTTCAAATCATTACATCATTATGTCTTGAACAAATTGAAACATACTATGATCATAAAGTGCAAACAACAAAAAACATGTGATTTCATGTATTGAAATTGATAGTAGTTGTATCTTGGAATAAACTTTTACTAGACTTTGATTGCTTGCCATCCATCACTACCATAGTACCTTTTCAAGTTTAGCACAAATTATTTTCATTTTTTCTGAATTTAACAAAATATATTGAATGTCAAAAACTTCAAAAATTCAATCAAGGCACCTAGAATCGAACCCGCAACTAGTTTAATAAACTTATGAAGCCTTTCATTAGTTTAATCAAAAGCATATCAAGAAATTGATGGAAACTTTAATAATGTCAATGAATTTATTCCTTATATGTCGAAATTTTCAAAATAAAAAATTTAAGCACCAAATCAAAATCTTCAAATTATATTAATTATTCCACCCATTAATGTCAAACATGAAAAGGTACTGCAATATTGATTAAAACTTTGGATGAAATTTAGGGGGGAACACTATTTTTTTAATATACAAAATGCATGATTAATAATGTAATGTCTCGTATATTGGTTGTTGAATAAAACTTATAATTTAATTAGTTATATAATAAGTTTCAGTTTATTCTAAAAACCAAGATATTACTAATATAGGGAATACAATAGTTTTTAGTATAGAAATGAGACCATGTGTTCTAAAAATTTTAGTATTAATTGTTAACGAGCTCAATTAATAAGTTCAATTAGTTCAATTAGTATGTATTAATAAGTGAACTAATGTTAATAAATGAATTAATAACCAATTTGAAGGAACATGGAAGAACATGGAAGGGTAGATGTAAGTTATGGTGGTTCACTTTTGTTACAAAACAATATATTTTCCTTGGGTACCTTTTATTCAAATATTCATGATGATTAATATATCCTTAGATCTATTAATTGGGACGTGGATTTAAACCAACAACTTCACTACGAAAAGAATTTTGTGGTTATTTATTGATAAAAAATTTGTTTGTTAGTAGTAATAGACTTTTGAAATCAAAAAAATATGGACTGGTTATCTGACTGGAACATCACAAAATGGAAAATTTTACATTGATTCACATTCCAAATTTGTTATTGGGATTCAATATAATGTAATACAAGATTAAAAAATTCATATGAATTTATTTATTTTTTAAACCTTAATCATTTAATAATTAAATATTTTTGAATGGTTAAAATTTGAACATATTTTCATAAGTCCAAATGAGTTACAATTTTTTTTTTCAATTTTTTTGCTATAAAAGAATTTTTTTGAATGTTTTAAACGGGCCAATATTCCTTTGGACTTTATGGGTTTTTCTTTTAAAACTTCCAAATAAAAAAAACATCAACTACATTAAATACTAATTTTCACATAAATTTGGGAAGGTTTGTAAGTGATTGAACATGTATTATTCAAATATTAAAATACTAATATTTTATAATTAACAACCATGTTCATTTGAATGATTTTAAAGAATCTTATATGGACTTATAAAAAGTGTATTTTTTGTTATTTTTGAGCCACTATACCATGCATTCACCTTAAAGTCAATTATCTATTTAAACCATTGACAATTAAATCATTTTGAAAGAACCTACATTTGATATGGGTGTTTTGTTTTATTGTTTCCCAATTATATAGTTGAAGATAGATTAAATACATACGGTATGTGAAGAAAATAGTAGTCTTATCACATGATTTTACCATGTCCAAGTGCATCTTCATCATTCCTCACAATTTCAAGCACTAAAATTTAAAATTTAAATAAATATAGGGTAATTTTATATGAACTTTTTAATAATTAAATATAGGGTGGATTAAATATATGCATATTTTAAAAAGGTAATAATACGGTGAGAAGAAAAGGATTCCTTAACATAATAAACCCCTTGAACAATACATTGTTTGATGGAGGTATTGTAAAATTATAACACTAAATGTCCCCTTGGGAACTAAAGATCTAAGTGTACTATAAAACTATTAAAAATATATAATTTAATGAAAAGGATTTGGAACCCAATACCACCTTTGCATACACACTTTAATGCATATTCAACAAATACTAAAAATGTCTCAACATAGTATTATATTATTTAATGTTACGAGAATGATTATAATATTTATTTCATCTATTTATTTGGAATTCAAATATGTTATAAGATTTTGAATGTCTAATATTTAATTTGGCATCCAATGTGTGAACTAAGTCTTATGTTAGTTATACAATCTACTTAGTTAAATAGTTTTATTTTACATGATCAATGTTCCATTAACATGTGTATGAGTGTTAATGGTTTGGGACTTACACTCCATGTAAGTGTAAATCCCATTATCAAATTTATTTACACTATATGTAAGTGTTAAAAAAATGAATTCATATGATTTACACAAACATAAAAAATAGCAAGCACATAAAACAAATGCACTTATATTATTTTACATGACCATGTTGAATAGTACAAATGTAAAACAATGTAAAAATTGTGATTTTCACTTGAGGAAGGGGGATTTCATTAAAAATTTGTGATATGCCAACCAATTGACCCATTGCAAAAAAAAATGTCAAAACATGCAAACACGACTAATTAATATGACTTTGCAAAAAGGTATGACCATATAGTAACGTTAGCTTTGAAGTTAAGAAAACACAACACTAGAACCTTAAGCTTGGTAAAAAATAGGGTGAGATCAAGGGAAAAAAAAAACATTAACATTCAAGGCTGAGGGAGGGAAATCTCTAAAAACCATCAATTTTGTGGTAAATTGAGCTCATCATGTCCTTTCCTTTTTCCTTGGCACCTCCACATTTGCTAAATATAATTTCATTATTCCTACATGTACAACTATTATATTTACTCTTGAACCTTATGCATTGAATGTTAAGTTTCAGAATTTCATACCTAGATTTAATAAAATTTCCTTACTTTATGGGTACCATAGAGAAAGGGTTTGAGAGTGAAAGGAGGCCCGAAGACAAAGTAAATGTACCAAAAACTTTCGTATATACACTTACACACCCCCAAAACATTTGCATAGGTCTGTGTAAGTGTATTTACACTAGCCTTATATAAATGTAAGTTTAAAAAATTCAGATGTGTAAGTATAAATGATTTACACTTACACACACAACACCTATATGAACCAATTGTTTATCTCATTACATGTTTTAATCTTACATGAACACTTTGTGAACACTATTAAATACAATATTATACATTTATCAAACAAAAAGTATGCATGTGATCAATGTTTCATATGATTATTGTCCTATATATTATTTTTCTTTATGTGATTATAAATCTTGGATGTTATTACATTGTGATAAAATTGGTCACCTATCACATAATTCTTATGTATATCTTCTTCAAGTGTAATTCCCATTATGTGGACCACATGGTTTATCTTCATGACTTTTGTTAGCTTGAATATATAAACTCAAAATACCTCCAAATTATAATTCTTGGAAGGTCATAATGAAAAATATTTTTATAGGAACAACCAAAAAGGTTCACTAGTCCTATTGTTATTAGTTTCATGGGTTATACCATTCGATCATATAAAGCAAGATGTATGTGATTGAAAATAAATTAAACATTAATTCGTTGCTCTATTTACAAAAACACAATGTACTTCATTCAATTGCATGCATTCAAAACCTTTGAATAACTTGGACTCAGCTAATAGATCCATTATAAAACACCAACAATTTATTCCAACTAATGTTTTAAAATAAGTTAGCAATTATACATTGATTCAATTGTAAAACTATCATGAATAGTAATTTATGTCGAATCTCAAACATAATATATGAAAGTTTAATAAACATCAAATAAAGCCCAAAATGCTAAAATCATGGAATGAAGATCAACATCTTACTTTTAAACTATGAGTTTGGTTTTCAAGTTTTAAGTCATGCCTTGTCTACTTGATTTCTTAAAGCAACACTTGCAACAAATACTACACCATATTGTAATTGTCATTCATAACAAATGAAAACATTGTGCTTGCCATGTGCATTTACAACATGAAGATGCAAGGCTCAACTCATGTTTAAGCTTGACAAATATTTATTATTTGTTGGTTTCATTTAAGAACATTTATATTTTTTATGACACCAAATGATTTGAACTAACAAGAGTTGTTCACACTTCTTGAGATGGTTGTAATTAACCCCTAACAAATTGATATGGCAACACATATTGGTCAAAAAATTCATGAAATGGTGCTAAAAATAATGTGTAGATAATGATTTTACATTGTTTCCCTTATCATATTCGAAACCACAATGACATAGATTGTTTCCCATTTTTTATTTTGTAAATCATATCTTTCAAAAGAGACCTACTATTTAAGAACTACAATAATACCTCCAATGAAAGAGGATACCAAGTTCAAATGTCAAGGGGATTGTTGTTACACACCAATAGATAAATATGTATTCAACATTGTAAAATGAGTATAAGTAAGTATTTAGATTAAAGATGTACAACAATCTTGAATTAAAATTATGAAAAAAACTAGACCATGTATATATTCATCTTGTATATATGATCTTAAATGTGTTCTCACACGTATAATGAACTTAATCAACATTGAACCAATTTATGAATTTTCACAAAAGAAACTAAAATCCTGATTTGTGAATACCTTAATAAAGTCTCATTTATAACTCAACAACTCCATTCAATGTTCAATTTTTTTGGTAAAACAAAACCTTTTCAAATGTGTATTGATTATTATGGTCAAAAAAATATGAACTATGTAAAGTCTATCCACTAAATTTTTATTTTTAAGGTCTTTTGGTTTAAATTAAGTTGTGCCAATGCTCACACCAAAATCATTTTTATGAACCATACAACTTGGTATGCATTGAAGTAGGTATTGAATGATTTTTTTTTCTTAAATTTAATATTTCAATTTGTCATTACAAATGATCCTTCACCATTTTTTATCACTTATGTTTTTTCCAAAATACTTGAATGTTTTTGTGATGTGGTATGATGATTTAAAATAAAAGATTTTCAAATGCCATGTACACATGTTGTCATAACCAAACAAAAAAGTTCAAAACAAATTCTATATGAAATTCATAACATATCAATTCCAAAAGTTTGGAACAAGCTCCTTAGGTGTGTCATTATGAGAATTCACATAGATCCATGCAACATCCAAACCATATGTATAAGGAAGTTCCACCTTTAATTTTTATTTTTTCTCCATTTTTTTATTTTTTCAAACTTGGGTTCACACTATTGCACATTATTAGTGATGATCAATGGATGGAAAGCTGAATTGATTTTGTGAATTGAATTGAATGGAATTTAAATTTAATTGGATTGAATTCAAATTCAATTGAAGAGAAACATGATGCAAATTGTTGTCAAAGGTAGTGAAATTGCTCATGGTGATAATGTTAAAGTTTTATAAAAAAAGACCCAAATCCAAAAAAACATCTTTTCATTCATTTTTATTTGAGAATCAACTAAACATCTTCTAGTTTGAAACTATCATGAATTATGGAACCTAAAGTTGCTCTACCTAAACCGGCTTTTGTGAATTGTTGTCAATGAAAATTTCATCTTTTGTGCATGATTCATCATACATTTTTCTAAAAATCAACACACCCTTGATTTGTTTGACATGCAAGGACCAATTTTTTGCTTGGAACCAAACAATGAACCCTCCATTCCTATCCCAACTCTAAAAACATATTGCTCGAAATAACTTGTACAATATCATTAAAAATTTGACTAACTTTGACTAACTGACAAATTATCACAAAATGTGACCAAAAGAAAACAACAACCATCAAAGGAATATATTACAATACAAGAATTCCTCTTTTAACCCTTTGTGTAACTATGTGAAAAATTCAAATTGTTCACATGTAACTAAAGCCATGAAAAAGGAAAATTTAAAATGATTCCTGGGTGGAATCTTTTGACATTTCATATTGTACAAAATTTATCATTGTGCAACTTGGTTTGATTCAATGGAAAAAAGTCATATTTAAGGTGGATTCCTTTCACATTTCATTTACAAAATCTCATATTTTGTTAATTCAAGTTTTTGAGTCATCTACCTTATTTGCTCAACTCCAAATATGCCAAGCTATACAAAGATATGGACATATTAGCATTGTAATCACATACAGTCTCATTTCCATAATCATTGCAATTTTCATAAATTATTATGGATGCTTTTCAAGAACATCTTTCATCTTCTAAAACACTATTGCACTCTTCTTCTATCATATTTTGCTACTTCCACTTAAAACCGATTTTGATTCATGAATATCCTTGTAAACCCATTCATCTTACAAATATATTGACAAAGACAGCTTGGAGGTATGATGAGGCACTACCCCTTATGACATTGTGTTCTTGAAACATGCACATTTCGACATGTCCTTGTTTGTCGACACTTCATGCCTTTGTCCAGGTATTTGCATGCTCTCACCCTTTAATTTTGGTGTTGTTTATGCCAAGCCTCTCTATAGAGGATTCCTTGCTCTTTCTGTGTGTTTTTTGTACATGGAACAAGCATAATGGGTGTTGGGATGTGTGGCAATGCGCCCCCCATGCAATGGCCAGCTTCTCAATGCAGTGACACAACGAAACACATTTTTTTTCCCTCTACATCATGGATAACAGATTTTAAATGTAGCAAACCACCCTGCCTCCATCATGCCTAGAGGGAACGCCACTGAATGACAATCAAGAATCATTGGCCATGTACCAATGAACAAGCTCAACTGCTTGTCTTGCATCAAGGGAGGGCCTGCATGTACAACTCGGATGCCACCCATCTTTCTAAAATGACCCACCAGTTCATAGTTAGCCATCAACTTTAAGTATCTCTTTGTATACTGTTTACTGGCAACTTCATGTCTAATTTTGGTGCTTCAGAGCCAAAAGTACTAAAACCTCAGTATAATAAACAAATATATCTTTCATAAGAATAGAGAAATCTCCATTCTCACGATAAAGAAGAAAACAGCAAGGTTAACACTTCTTCAGGAAGCCACAGAAAGAACCAGACAAGGGGAGACACAAAACAAAACAAAACACGAAAAACACACAGCGGTATGAACGAAAGTGCCAGTCTCACACTTGTTCAGGGACCATCAACAGTAGCATGTATGATAGTGACTTAACTATCACATCTTCCCCACTGACTTCATCAGCTCCCTACAGTGGGTAAAGGACAGTGACAAGCACCAGCCTGCGAACTGAGTTTCTGCTGCAATTCCGGAAGCAACGGGAGGACTCAGCCATACTACTGGCTAGCAACAGACCCCACAAACAAAGACCAGACAAAGAAACAAAGAAAGACAGAAAGGGAAAAGAACAGGGGAAGACTAAGAACAAGTGGGCTTACAAGAAGCTCCCCACTTACCTGACCCGAAGCAAAATCATTCTGAAAATGCCAAAAGCTGAAATTCCAAACAGGAATTTTTCGTTAAGAACCAACCCTCTAGTTCTCTTTAGAAGAACTTTAAAAGGGTAGCCTTTTGCCTTCAGAAAGGTAATAAGATTGACCATCTGGAAGACAAAAAACTTCTTACAACTACAAAGTCTCAAGAACCTGTAAAATTGACTATTGATAACCCCCAGCTTTGCAGTCATTGAGATATTGGAATGAACATGCGGCATTCTAATCATATCAATACCTGCATACTCTGGTTGAGAGCGTTTGTCAAAAATGTCACAGGATAAACCTTGAGGACTTTGGCTCACAGTTAGATCCAAGAAATTACAAGAGAAGCCTTTAGATGTACAATTCAACTCGCAAGAGGTTTTTGGGTATATGCCGCTGCCAAAAGACCCTAAACCCAGTATAATAAACAAAATAGGTTTTCAAGAAGCTAACATCAGGATGAGTGCATATTGTACCAGATGAACAAGGAGAGACATTGATGTGCACCAAGCACAACAGCTAATCCTTGGTACAAACTTGAGTTTTGATTTCCCCTATGTAAACTTTGCTGTCCTTCTGTCTGCCTAAAGCTAACACTCCAAGCTTCCAAGAAGATTGATCTGACTGCAAATGACTGAGGGTTTTTTCATCTGAGATTGCTAAAAACAAGACACTTAGTAGCTGTAAGCAAAAAGCAGTTGTTGCTTATACATGATAGTTCCACAGCAAACATTCATGCAGTAGAAGAAAGAAATTCCTTTCTAAAAAGAGCTAGAGAAACATGATCACTCTAGGATCTATTGGGGAAAGTCAAGCGATAATTACAAATCTCCACATCAAATTGAACTTAAAAGCACCATAAGGTGCAAGTTGGATATTTGGGTCAGCAATTCTAAACTTTACCTGATTGTGCTGATGCAGATAAGCAGTGATCTCTGCAGCTCATGTCACTATCTTCAATCACAACTCACTAACAGCCAAATGAATGTGTAAGCAGAGCTGCCAATCTGAACAGAAATGACTGCCTTTACTACCTGACTTATGAAGACGTATCCAATTGCTGTGCTGAATCTAAGTCCACATTTGGAAGCTCTTCTCTTTCCTCCGAAGGAGATGACACAGTTTTTAGTCGGCTCAGGTCAAGACGTGTTTGATAGTGGAAGTTGACTTTTAGCTGAACACCCAGCATGTTGTGGTGCTTAAGCAGGTTATACTTTTCACGTAGTTTGGCAACATCCATTTCCATAACCAAAAGCTGTTTGTGAATCCTCATCTCAAATTGTTCTCTTGACTTCTTGTCAATGTGTGGAGAGCGATTTACTGTGTACAGAACCCGAGTTTGAGGGAGCCCAACTTTACGAGCATTCTGCAGTCGTCCTGGCCTGATTTTCTCAAAAGATTTCAACACAATTGACATCTTTGCAGTTGTTCCAGAACCCTCCACCATTTCTTGGATCCCTTGAAGTGCATCAACCTGTGCATTGACATATGAACAAATACAAAAACTTGACAATATGTGGTGGTATGGACTTAGGGTTCACCAATCAAGATAAGGTTTTCAGACAGAGTAGGGTTGAAAGGTTATAGTCTTTTGACCCACCTCATCTTGATCTGCTGATGGAGGTCCAACACGTGCAACCCGTGCACTTGAGACATCAGTATACAACAAGCGTTGAGCTCCTTGAAAAGGTGCAATGTTTCCTCTACTGCCAAATACGATGGACGACTCCCTCTGCAACTTTCTCCAAGGAATTAGTTAATCCTGTTCCTGAAGTCTCTACAATTTATTTGCTATACCTGAAAGACATATCTTGATACGCCTCACACAAGAAAACCCTAGACCCTAAAAACTCAAATCCAAAAGACAATACACAAATTCTTAGATCCCAAAAATAGCATGTGCAATTTCCCCTGCAATTCCTCCAAGGAAATAGTTAAGACTGTTCCTGAAGTTCCTACAATTTATTTGCTCCACCTGAAAAACATATCTTGATACGCCTCGCACAAAAAAACCCTGAACCCTAAAAAGCAAATTCTTAGATCGCCAAAATGCACTCTCAGAATCGCAAATTTTGCAAGTCGATTCAGCCACAGTAATCGCAAAAAAAATGTTTCACCCACACGATAGCATGCAAGAACCTCAACTACATGCTACAAGATATATGACACATGAATTCGATTTCAAGGCAAATACTTCGAAACCCTAGAAGAAAATTGTTGGGAGTTAACAACACTCACTTGTGGGCGCCGCAGAACATTGTCTTGAAAAGGCAGAACGGCGGATCCCTGAGAGTTTGAAGAATCGGCGTGTGCGTATGCCTGCGCGGGGCGAACCGTTACCCATGCTCGCACCCCAGCTCTCAATCCCCGCCGCGCAAGCATTGTTCCTCCTACCGGGAATCAGCTTCATCCAACTTCCGAAAGGGTTGGTTATCTATCAAAGATCTCGATTTCAATCTCAAGCTCTTATGAAATCCGTTCTCCGACTCTCTATCTCCCTCTCTCACTCCGATGAAATCGTGCCTGGACTCTGGAAATTAGGGTTTCTGTACTCAGCGGCGAGCACGCACAGACAACGCAGGTTCGAATCCAAGCCCTGCCCAAAGTCCAGCAGCCCTGCTGGGACTTACAATTAAATCCAGACTAAATAAATTACAACAAAAGGAAAAAAAATTAATTTGCCCTCCTTCCATGTTGTTAACAATCCTGATTTTTTTTTTTAATTTCAATTTTGTGATATTGAAAATTTGGCAATTTTCTTCGCCCCCCAAAAGTTGCAAAACTAGACTAATATTATTGGGAAAAACACACAAAATTTGGGAATTTTCATAATTCCATAATTCAATGCAAATTGAACTCAACTACAATGGAGATGAAGAGACAAAGGAACAAAGAAAGAGGATCCAAGTCCAAGCCAAAAGAATGGAATCCAAAAGTGCATAAAAAAGGGGCACGCGAATAATCATGCTCCAAAGCCTCCACCAATCATAAGAAGCATATTAGAAAGAAAGAAAGAAAGAAAAATGGATGAGAACCTAAAAGGGTGAAAAGGTTGGAAGAGCCCTTACTTGCAACAATAATGCTTCTCAAAATAGAGGTGGCTTAAACTTTCTACGAAGCTATTGATGCTTTCTACCTATGAAAAACACACACAAAATAACAAAAGGAAGGCCACTATAATCCTTTGTTGATCATGTCATGTTAACACATTAATTAAAAAAGTCGACCATTTGTTGGTGCAAACAACCATTTTTCTACAACAAGGAGGAAAAACACATATGTCAAGTGTCAATCATGGTAAAGTCTTTCCTTTGCCACCATCACAACCACGGGGAAAAACACATATGTCAAGTGTCAATCATGGTAAATTCTTTCTTTTGTCACCATCACAATTGCGATGAAAAACACATATGTCAAGTGTCGATCATGGTAAAGTTTTTCCTTTGCCACCATCACAACCAGCTTGCGAAATGAGACAATCCACAAAATCAAATCATTCAGGTGGGATCGACAATGATAACATCAACCAAGGTGCAAATGCCATTATCTGATGAGAATAAAATAACCCATAATGCAAATATTTTTAAATTTCCATGAGAAGGTTATTGATTGCATATATGTTAGGAGTATTTTTATGACCATCCTATTTGTGACAATTGCCTCCTCATGCCACATTATAAAATGTGTTGTATCACTTTTGTACACATAATGATGTCATTGCACATGACACAAAAGCATGATGTATTGTAGCATGTTGGGACAAGGGTAGACAAGCTGGTGATTAAACAATTAATGTATTAATAACCTCTCTCTCCTTCGATCTACCTTTTTTATTTTTGCAGTTTAAAAATAAAATGTATAAAATTAAAGGGTGCACCCATGGTTCTTTAAATCATTCAAAATGGTGAAAAATGAGGAAGATACGCCCTTTTAAAATTGTGATGGTAAAAAATGAAAGAAAAAAATGAATCAAACATTTTGTAACCTATGATAGTCTACATAGCCACCTAAAACCAAACAATCATATCTTGCATAATGGATGTTAGCTACCCTCATTCACGAGGAATAAAACAATCAACATTTTCAAAATATTTATTCACTTTTGAATTGTTGTTTGGATCTTAATTCATCTAAGGTTTGGAAATCAATTTATTAATGTGATCACTTTTACAAAAAAATATGTTTTTTTTTACTGGAGTCTTTAATTTAAAAAAATAACCCAAAATGATAGGCTTTAAAAAACCATCGTGTCAATTTGAACAAGTTGATTTGGACCTGACATTGTGATTGGGGTGGTCTTTTTAATTGGCCAAGTAAGAGATTAGTTGATTGATCATTTTGATTCACAAACATCGAACCATTCAATTCATTGAAATTCTATTCAAATTTAAAATATTTAAATTAGTATTTTAAAAATATTTTTGTAAGTAAATAAATAGTAAATAGGTTTAGGTAGTTCATAAAAAGGTAAATAGATAGGTAAGTGGTCAACCGAATCTAACCTACCTAATTTAGCTTCTTAGCTATTTTAGTCTAAAATAAATATTTTAATCTCCTAAGCATGCACATGAATTACAAGTATAAGGAATTGAACCTTTCACCTCTAGCATAATGATAAACGAAGTCTTTACTAATGGACTACATCTTCAAAAGATGATAATATTTGTCAAAAAAATTATTTCACATCTTTATTTATGTAAGTAAAAAGATTAGGTAATTAATAAGTAGGTTGGAGGTAGGTCAATAGATAGATGAGTACATTTGGGTAATTTACTTAAATTATGTAATAGTTAGGTAGATAAGTAGGCCTATGTAAGTAGATAGGCCCTAACCGTGTACCGACTTAGGTCTAGTTACTCAGCTTAGGTGGTAATTTACTAGTTAGTTAGGTTTGTTAATTATAATTTAACATAAAACATCCAATTTGATTAAAAGACCATTGGTCAATTTTACCAAACATGTCATTTTTCAATCAATTTGACTAGATGTCCCACTCGATTATAACCCATTAGCCATTTTGATCAAGATGGTCAATTTTTTGTTCAACTTGACTAGATGTTCAATTTGATAAATAATCAAATATGTCATCGTACTCAAATTCACTAGGTTAAAAAAAACATGTCATTCAAGTCAAGGTCCTTTAGTCTAAATGGACATGTCATTAGTTAAGGCAGACAATGCAATCAAGTTGGACAACTTTAGAAACCATGGATTATAATAGTGGACAAGGTCACACTCACCAAACTCATCACAAGTCTTTCAAAATCTATGGGTGGTCTCCTCACCATTCACCTTAATGATTTGCAAGTTTCCAAGTTTAACATTCTAAGCTTAAAACATTCCAAGTTTTGCCCCACCTTGAGCTTCCCTCTTATGACATTGAAAGTCGTGTCATGTGTTAATAAATTGAATACCAACTTCTAACATCATACATGACAATTATGGTTAATAAATGACTTTTAGTAACCCCAATGGGTATCATGCTATTAACTCATAAGAAAACATAAAGATAATATAAAAAGTTCATTCGAACTTGAACAAACACACATACACACAATTCTTATCCTTTCATGGTGTTTGAAGATTTAACAAAAAATGAAATGCATTTCAATAACAAGAAAGGGGGTTTTACACAAAAATGAAATTTTCTTTTAAAGTTTCAAGTTAAAGATAAACTTGAATTCAACAATCACCATTCAAGCCTTATTTAGAATAAACTTATGAACTTATTTATCCTATGGTTAAAACATTTTTTTTTTACCCATGATAATTTGTGTGATAATTGTAAGTTTTTCGACTTATACTCTTGTGTTCTTATAGTTTTGACTTATGTTTTTATGGTTTCAATTCAAATGTTTTTTTGGTGTTGATTTTTTATTTTGGTGGTCTCAAAGTTGTGTTCTTGTGATTTTAGTGGTCCCAAGTGCACTTCCTTTTGTCTTTGTCTTAATGGTCCCAAATGATCTTCCCTTTATTTTTGTTTCAATGGTCCCAAGTTGGTTTGAGTTTGTTTTGGTAGTTTTGAATGTTTTTTTATTGTTTTTATTTTGATGGTCTTGAGTGTTCTACTTTTTGTTTATGTTTTAATGGTCACAAGTTATGATAATGGTTTCAAGCTCTTGAGGCAATTTCACACGCATTATTTTTTCTATTTGTTTTTTTTAAAATTTTGATTTTTGCTTGTTTGGCCCTTTTGATGGTCTTAGTGCTCTTGAGGTTTTTTTATTTGTTGGCCCTGATGATTTGAATCTTTTCTTTAATACTAATCTCAATGGTGATCATTTGTTTCTTTCTTAAATTAAATGATTAAAAGTTGGTGGCAACTTTATAGTTTAGCACCCTTGTTCTTGTTGCTTAGCCCACACTTGTTACCTAAGCCTCTTATTGAGTTACTACCATGCATTCAATATTCACACCCATGTACTTATGCAAAGCTTCATGTAAGACTACTTTAAAATTATAATGAAATTGGTTACTAGTGTCCCTTATATTTACTACACACTGGGCTACAATGAATTGTGTTGTATCATGTTTTTCAATTGTTTTTTTAGATATTTGACTTTTCATAATAGGCCCCAAATTCACTATTTTTTTGGCCTATTTATTCTCTTTCTCCTTTCACCTTCCTTTTAAAAACATTCGTTAATGTAATTGCCTTGTTCATGATTTTTTTCCTTAGGATATTGAGGTATTTAACAAAGATCATAGCATGTGACTGAGAACAATCAATTGACAATTTTTTCCTTTCATGTGTCTTGTAAATAAATGAGGTAGTGATAACAAGTTGTGCAAATTCATGAATTATTGGGTCAAATTTAGAAGATTTTGGGTTTTTTTAAAGAAAATTCAAAATTAAATTCATTTAGGTTTACAACATTTATATTTTCTAATTGTTCATTTATCATTTTAAGGTTTTGAAGCATATCTATTTATATCATTGGATTTTGACCAATCAGTAGGAAAATATATAAATGTTGTTTGAAAAATTGTTTCAATTATAGTGAAAAGTTGTGTGGCAAAAACTTCCTTTTCCTCATTGCTAAATGTGATAATCTTGTTCATCTAATGTATAATCTTCCACTTCCTTGGTCATTGATATTTATTGACGTGTAATTGTTTTTTTAAAGGTCAAGTCTTGTTGTGCATTGCCTTGGGGTTGAAAGGCCATATACTTATAGCTTCAAATCCATATTCTTTTGGGTGAGTGAATGCTTTAAGACCTAATCTACCCATCTAGCCAAGGTGATTTTGTATGGTTCCATGTAATTATTTTAAGACTTAGTTACATACTTAACCTTTCTTAAAAATCTTGTTTTAAATGGCTTGAAACAAGATACACCTAGTGGTTGTAAAACATATGATGTGTGGGAACATAAGTTGATCATGTTTACCTTATGCTAAATTATTATGCTTAATCTATTGTTTCTAGGGTAACATGACTACCATCCCATTTAGAACTAACAAATGTTGATTCATGAGAAAAATTCCACCTAGAACAATTTTTTTGACAAAAACACAAAAACTAAAAAACAAATCATCAAAAATTTCTTTTGCATTGCCATGCAAGTCCTTAATTTGTAATCATCCCTTAATCTCACCTTTGAAAAGGTGGTAAAGGCCTCATGTTTCATTTATTACACAATTTATAATTAACCGTTTTAAATACTTAGGGATGGTGTTGTAAATTACAATTGATCCTCCCCTGGCCAAACCCTTGTTCCTAATTGTTTGCATGCTTAAATGCTCATTTCATTTGAATTCCATGCATGATCTATAATGTAATTGTGTTTATTATATAATGATTGGAAGTTGGTATAAGGTGACATGCAAGAATTAGGTGTTAGTCCTCGTGTTCTTCAAATTTCAAGTCCTTTTACATATCAAATGTTCATTTTTAGGTGTCTACTTTTGAATTAATACCACCAATTATTTCTTGGTATACCTTTTCAAAATGGTGTAGTATTTATTTGTATGGCCTTGTAATCTTCAATTATTATAGGCTTATGGATATTTTGCATTTTTGCATTACCAAGGTCCACGTGATCATTGTTGCATCCTTTTCATCTATCAACATCCTTCTTGCTCCCATTTTTTGGATATTATATTGCCATTTAAGTGGCTAGAAAATGCTTAAGAATATGTTCCATGATTTCTTGAACTTACACAAGGAATACATTAGACCTCTTTCAACGACATCTATAATTTTTTCCAAAAAATAAAAACATGGACTAGAACATGTGAATTGCAAATGCATGTTGAAGTACATCATGATGACACATGGCATGATACCCATGTCTCTTTTATGACTTGTAATGACACAAAATGATTACATTGACATGATATTCATATCACACAATATTTTGCATGTCACATCAAGGTAATTTATGACATAAATTTTCAATATTATGACACAAAATTAAAAAATGTTAATTCATAAAACAACTGGTTTTGCAATTAAATGTCATGTCATCATCTTGTGCAACTATTTGGGTGAACCAACACAAGTTTAACAACCCATGAGTCATTAGTAACATATGTATTTCACAATTAAGGGTGTAGTCAAGATGCAAGTTGCAAACCCAAGATGTGGTGTAATGTTTGAGTTTACAACCTAGCATACCATCCATCATTACTCTAGTTTTCCACATGCCCATTCATCAATGATGCATGTCCTAGTATATATTGGACAATTTTTTAAATCATGGAATAAATGGAAAGTGTTTCAAAACTTTTAATGAGACAAGTATTTCCCCACCATCATGAATTGTGCTAATTCACATTTGTGGGAATTCTAAGCATTTTCATGCACTTCACAAAACATGTGCTACTTTGAACTTGCATGGATGATGGCATAAACTAGTCCAATTTTTTAAGAAGTTTCAAATGTCTTATGTTCATTTGAAAGCAAGGTGTTTGGTTGGGGGACAATGTTTTTCTTTATAAGCACAACAGTTCATTGATGAAAACATTGTAATATTATGTGTTGATTGAACGTTTCTTGAATCATTTTTTCCCAAATGATTCACACCCCACCCCAATTCTTTAATTTTTATTCCACATAATCATGTTTCAAACCTTCCATCCCATGTTTGCTTTCATCATGGATCATATTTACCATAGTGAAAACATCATGAATGAGCCCATTAATGTCCAAGTCCACATCCATTCTAGCACAAATGTCCCCCCCCCCCTTTGGGCTTATTCCATCCATTTGGTAATTAAAATAAATTATGGCATAATTTTTCGTCTAAAGAGTCAAAAAAACCTCCCCAAAACGCACCATAAACAATATGAATTATCAAAAAATTATCCATTTTTTGGTTCCTATTCAATTAGCCCACCACCTCAACATAACTTCAAGGAACATTTTAATCCCTAAAAATCGTAGATGTAATATATCAACATGCCTAATGTGAATGAATAATGTTTATGTACTTCAATTCACCCCTTATTATACTGATGCCTATCATAGGCTTTTATGCGTTTGAGAACAATATCCCTCTTTAAAGAATTTGCATTAAAATGTAATGGGAAAACATTATTATATCATTGCAAGCTTGTAACATTCATTTTTGCCTTGTTTCAATTCCATAATTTCAAGTTTTTTGCTTGAATCTTTTTTTTGTCATGTAATTATAATTTGTTGCACACCTAGTGGTTGATAACCAACCATGAACCTGTGCAAAAACGAAACACCAAAATTTTAAAGGTTAAAACTTATTTGATTGGGCAGTACCATTAAGAATCATTGAGAATCACCTTGTCAAAATAAGAAAAAGTTGAAACCAATTTAATTTCATAAAATGCATTAAATTTTTATTTATCTATTTTGCACCATGTGCATCAATTTCATGGGCCATAATTTGACAATAGCAATCAATTTTTTTTCATATGTTTATGTTGTCTAAACACAAATGTCATGCGTTTAAAACACATATGAAACACAATAAATAAGATGAAACAATTACTCTTAGTGATCAAGTAGGCCTCAATTGATCATTAAAATTAAAAAAATGAAATAATTACAATTAAAAAAACATTTATAGCCCTTTCATAACTTTTGTCAGTGACCTTTTAAGTTCATTAACTAAGTAGTATTTACTTCAATCAAATACATATATTAAACATAAAATAAAAGGGAATTTTAAGTACGTCTAGAAATTAGAATCTAAGGAAAAAACCCAAGACAAAAGAAAATTTAACTTTGAATCTCCCTTCATGTTACATTCCATTTCCCCCCCCTATATGCATTCATTGTTCAAATTAGTGCTTCAATTCTTTGTTGATGTAAATAAAGTTTCAAATACTACAAAATTTGGGGATTGTATTCATAAATGTTTTTGAGTGGAAAATTTTAAGTGTGTTTTTTATTGTCATGAAATTTGATGGGTCTAACAAATTGAAGGTATACATTTTTTGTAATGCATTTGATCATATTTACCCTTCAAATTGGTGTGCTTTTTTCGATGTATTAATTCATCATTTAACAACAACGTGTTTATGTGTACATAGTAACATGATGATATGCTATGATCTTGGGAGACACATTCTTGTGCTAAAGATTGATGGGGATGTGTTCAACAAGGTTCTAAAACTCTTTGTGAATGCTTAGAATCCCAATTTAAATTTATCATTTGCGCATAATCTAGATCCAAAGTTTCCAATGAAGAAATGATAGAGAAAAGTAAGTTCCTCACATTATCTGCAAAAACAAATTTTTACAAACATGTTTAATGAATATTATGAAAAGAGTAGCAATCCATGCCATTTGAATTTGTGGTTAGGTCAACAAAAATAAGACCACAAAATAACCTACTCCATAAAGTACTTGAGATCCATAATCCATGTGCTATTAATACATAGGTACCTAACATCATCTTTTTAAGGACATAAATCATGACATGTGATTAGCAAGAATCCAAAAGGTATATCACATTCAAAGACTAATGATATGGATCAAACATGTCATTAGTTTCGCTTAAGTTTCATATGTCGGAATGTGTATAGTTACCATGAATCCAAGCACTTTGGTTGTAGGGTTCAATTCACTATCAAGCTGCCAATGTATTGTAGGCAATAACTAAGCAATAGTTATTGCAACTACATGTAAAATAAAAAGTTCCATGGATTTGCGTAGGATTTAAACACGACAGCATTCATCATGTTTGACAAAACCAAAATCCAAGCTCATAGAGAGAGTTGGGTGAACATAACCTTCAAAAAGCCCTCATACTACCTAAAGTCCTCCCAAGCAGATATTCATGTTGGACAAACTTGAAATCTTCATTTTGAAGCCTCAAAGGTGTAAGCATTCACTCTTCTGACCAGATTACAATGTCTCAATGACAATATTGTGAAGTCATTAAGAAAAAATAGGGAACCTCCATAAGTCTATCACTAAAGAGCTCCTCAACAGAGTTGCTGTTGGTCAACAGAGAATTGGATTGCCCAAGATCATCTAGCAATGACCAATTGGACTGTGACATTTACAATGACAACTTGTTGAAAGAAAAAAATGGATCCAAGCTCGGAGAGGGCTAAGAGTTCTCCAGAAGGACAATGAGATCAGTACTGGATGTAAGGATGGATACTCAGGTGGTCTGCATCATAGCGAGCAAGATAGTTGCATGCTTCTTCCTCTGTAGCAGGTACCACTTTACGCACTGGATGCTCCTTATGTACTTTCAAATACTCTGGGTCCAGAGTGAAAGTGAAATAGAAAGTGTTTGAAACCTGCCAATAAAAAACAAAATTACTGGATAATCTCTCCATGATCTTTCTATCAGTCTCCCCACGTTTTTTCTACCATATGCAATCATTGTTTTCCTTTTCAACAGGGCAAAATGGCAACAACTTCTTCAACTCAGTGATCCTGATTCAATAACGTGACTTCTCTCTGTTGCTACAAATTCTGGTACAGAGGAGGTGTCAAAGGAAGTTTATTGTTGTAAGTCAACCCCGTAACTGCATACCTCACTTGATTGATTCTCCGGCTGGGTTACATGTGCAACAACTTCAATATGGATGAGTGGCTGCTCTACATTCTCTGTTTCTGTGTAGAGCACACATGCCTTGAATCGGAGAAGGTCCCCAACATCTACCTGTAAGTTCAACCATAGCTTGTCTGTCAATTGTGTTTGAGAGAGCAAGATTCTTCTCTGGAACTTCCACAGTCAGGTGGACAACACCGATTTGCAATGTTTGTTAACATCTGATGAATAAAAAATCACTTTGTGTCAGTGGTATACACCATGTTTGTGGCAAGCTGGCATTCTCTTCACATGGTAAATAGTGACAGAAGAAGCCTCTAAGACCCATCCTATGATGTATGAAGCTACCAGCAATTCTGGAAGTTTCTTGAGGGCAGAAGTCATTCCTCAGAGATGAATTTTGTGGGTAATATAAGAAAATTATTTTCACATCTCTTATCCCTACTCAAATATAGCAGAAAACATATCTACGAGATTGCAGAAAATCTCCACAACATATACAGCAGAAAAAGCATCTGGAAAGGAACCCATGAAATGTAGATTCTAGAGAGGCTGACCGGCCTGAGGAAGTCCACACGATCTACTTCCAAGAAGAGGGGTCTGATGCCACCAAAAACATAACATGTTGAAAACGCCAGCTCAAATGCCCTTTGCATCAAAAAGCCTCCAAATATTCGACCATGTAGGTTTTGTTGTTGGGGATGACAAATGATTGTGTTTTCCAATCGGGTCTCTCTGATCAGAATGCTGTTCCTGTCTGCCAGTGCTGGCATCTCACTAAATACCCGCCCCTGTGAAAGATAAGTCATGCAAGCTCTGTATCAGACTGCTGGGGTATATGCAAGTCAACGAAAACCAACAGTGGATGAAGAATATCTTCTGAGAGCAAAATCACAAGCAAAGTTTAGTGGAAGCAAACACAAACAGAGCAGGTCATCATCAAAACAGAGCAAAATGGTGGATATCTTAAATATACCTCAGTAAGTAGTTTGTTCAACCTCTCATTATCTACACCAGGAATGTAAGAAGAGTTTTGTTGCTGCAGCATACGCTGCTTTTTCTGTTCAGCAGCATGGGCCTCACCAAGGGCATACAAATGCTTTTCCTCTTCTGTTTGAGGGATAAGGGGGTTGACTTGAGCAGCTTTCTGAGTCTGGGGATCACGGGCCACAATTGTGAAGTTTGCAATCAGCGCCACATTATCTCTGCCTGTTACTTCTGTCAATTCCACAAATTTGTTTCCTCAGACAAAGCAGAATGTGTTCAGAATCAACTTACACAGATGGCAACATCTGAAGCCAAACAAAGGGATCCAACAGGACATTGATACCTGATTGCAGGCAAGGCACTCTGCTTTTGCATCATCTTAACACAGATTTCTCCTTAAATTTGAAGAGACATACATTACAAGAAGGTCAATTGAGGAAAGCAGATGGTGGTGAACACTTAACCATGAACAGGCTGGTCGACCTCCATTCTAATCTCCATGGAAGATCGACCTACCCATGCGACTGCTCCTCCAATTTTGAGATCGACATCAATAAGAAGTGGCTTCTTGATGCTGATTCTATCCACAGATGCCGTTACAAGCAACGGTGGCCTAGTCAATTGGTCATCATCATCTAAACAGTGCTGCAGAACGATTGTCCCAATATTGGTAACTGAAAAGGGAAGAGAAGATTACAAATCATGCTTCAAAGCCCCTGACCAAATCGATTCTTGAGTTGACAGAAAAATCACTATGGACATATAATCGTCCTGTTTCAAGACTCGAAGGCAAACAGGTAGCAATCAATGCTAGCACCTAGCTTGTGTGCATCAAAACAGAAGAAAAAAAAATGGTTTGATGGCTCAAAGGAACACAGAACACACTAAACATTTAGGTGTGTTTCACAGATCCAATGCCATGGAGAGATGGTGTCAAAGCTTCTCAAATGCCCAACTCTGAAAGAGTTCTGGGGTTACTAGCTCTGAAACAAGAAACAAGAATGTTGTTTACCTTCAATGCAATGCTTCCAGCCAAAGAATCCAGGTCCTTAAGGAGCATTCCGATGCGGATCGAATTCCAAGGATCGCGGTATTGCTCCCGGAGTACGGCGTCCGACGAGAAGCCATACATCACGCTCGTTCGGCTCTGCTCCGGTGTTCGATGTTGCAGCAATCTCGACTGCGCAGCCGCGGGTCCATTCAGAGGAGGAGAGACATTCCGCACCCTTCGCACGAAGCTAGACCTTACATGCCACAGGGCATCGGTCACTGGAGAGCGATAGGTTCCGGGCCACAGAGTGGGAGTCTTCTCCTTCGGTGTTGGAGTCACAACGGACGATGAGGATTCCATTGACGCAAATTTGCTCAAAAAATCCTCGTAAGAAGGGCGGGGCCTTACGGTTTCAAGAAGCAAAAAAGACCAAGACAAGAAGTACCTCCAAATCTGAAGTTCTTGAGTTCCGGATTGCCAGGGAGGAGGAGAAAAACAAACACACAAACGGTGGAGACTGGAGCAAATTGTAGGGATTCATCGGTGTAGGGCCAAGCTCGACCATCCTACTTATACGGAAACGCTTTTTCGGGAAGCCGACTTTCCAAGCTATACAAAGCAGCAAAGCTCAACATGGAGAAGAGCTAGGTAGGGTAAGCAACGGAGAGATCCTTCTCTCTCTCTCTCTCTCTCTCTCCTTGCTATTCACTAGTGCTTACTGCTTTAAGACATTTTTCCAATCAGCACTTTTCCATCATGTGTTTTTCCAATTAGCTCTTGTCCCCAAAGTCATCTCACAGCTCTACTCGTCAAGCACTGACCAATTGCATAAGAGTTCTGGGTAAGAGCTGCTGCGAGTCAAACAATGACTTACACATAAAGTGACATCTGTCTTTTCTTGTCATGAGAACATGTTTCCAAGAGTTCTTAGCACGATTTAACCATATATTATTGTCAACGCACTTGCACCTCTGTAATGGTAAGAAAAAGTGATTGTCCATGCAGCAAGAAACAAGGCACTAATATGCAATAAGTGTACCTACAAGGAAGGATCTTGGTCTTCAATTTGTTCCTCGAATAGTCCACATAAGTTGGCCGGTTGGCTGCTCACATATAGCTTTTAACTTGCTGGTATGCTACCAGCCTACCACCCACGCCCTTGACGTGATGCACCAACGACTCCACAAAGAAGACCAGAGAAGTTCAGAACTCAGTTGGGGTTTGTGGTCAGAAGAGGAGGAAATCATGATCGTCTCTCTATACATCGGACACTCCATCACCCCTCCCACCCTCCATCTCACCATCACAACAAGGAGTGTGTCACTCACACTGTGGCCTTGCCATTTTACATTCAAAAGGATTATCTTAAGGCAAAAGAAGAAGAAGAATTATGGAAACTCAAATATTATTTCACCATGCAAAAAAAATTATACCTAATCTTCATTAAAAAGAATCCTCTAAAAGAAACCAAAATCCTTCAAGATATACTCTATAATGAATCTAAACACAATAATATCCTTGCCTTGGTAGGCAAAACAAATTCATGACTAGTAGGTGGACCTAGGATACCTTAGATGGAATATGTGTCTTATTGACCTTTTCATTTATATGGACCTCAGATGCGACTAGAAGCTGTCGAAATCTGATGTTTCTGTTTGTTGCCTAATGCTTGCCTATCATTGAACATTTTTCAATATTTTCCTCGTTCAAATTAGGTCATGTGGATTTTAAGCAAGTTAGGAGATCCACATGACCTAACTTCAACAACCCTTTGGATGACTCCTTTCTTCAAAACTGGAGTACAATAGTAACCAAATATGATGGCCATAAGTGTCTACCCAAACCTTGTGACATGGTTCAAATGCAATAGATGATGTTTGAACATAATCTGGTTGTATTCTCCCTGTTTCTATATAGACTCAAAAATACAGGTAACTCCAGGTTTAGCATGTATCACCAAATCGCTGAAAACACACAATTTAGGTGGAGAAGGCCTGATCAGAGGGCTTTTTACTCAGAATTCATGCCCTGCAAGAAATTAGGGCTGATCCGCCACAGTGGTGTCACATTAATATTTGAGCACAGAAGGTTTGTTTGTTTGTACACCTCCTTTAATGTTTTTATTGCAGGTTTCTAATGTACAAAAGTTGGTCAGACACAAAGTGAGCAAAAGTTGTATATACAATTCTAGCACTGGTAGCACTTGTCAAAGAATCCAAAAGAGCTAATCTGTCTCACAAAGTTGGTGACACTAGCCCATCCACCAAAGCCACAACCCACAATGACTATCCAGAGCACAATCATCCCATTGAAAAGGAACATAAGCCTCCAACTGGGCATGAATGGTGGTAGCTTCATGGCGGAATTCTACACCAACAGGAGAAAAAAAAAAACCCAATTAGCTTAGAACACTAGGTACTAACCTGGTACAAAACTCTTTTTCAAAAGACTTCCCTTTTTATTTTCTCTCTAATTAATCTAAACTCTTTGTACTGCAAGACAAACAGAATAGGGATTGTTCACCTTCATCAAATGTTTGAAGAGTAAAAGGGTTGCAGACTTGGAACTTGGGTTGCATTAGGTTTGTAGCGAAATGCAAGTAGTATGCCAAATTTCCTGGCAGCTTTTTATTCAAGTTTTACACATTGAAGAATTGTTGTTTTGAATTCAAACCGAATGAATGGAGGGATGGATAGAGGACAAACCTGACGGGCAGCTTTTGTTCGATAAGTGACAAAGAAGGCAACAAGGGGAATAATGTAGACAGCAAAGGTGACCAGGAAGGCTCCCATCACAGAGTTGATGGGACCAAAGAAAGGGATGGCTAGTGCCACAAACCATAG
The DNA here is from genome assembly GCA_963920785.1 of Sphagnum contortum. Classification (NCBI taxonomy): domain Eukaryota; kingdom Viridiplantae; phylum Streptophyta; class Sphagnopsida; order Sphagnales; family Sphagnaceae; genus Sphagnum; species Sphagnum contortum. The sequence goes on along the minus strand of OY987279.1, from coordinate 18,962,608 downwards.
AAACAACACCACTGGAACTCGCACCAGGATTCGTAGCCCCAAACTGCGGGTGTGAACCTTGGCAAACTTCTCACACACCAGGAACACGGGGTGGACAAATAGTACAAACACCATACTCTGTTCATGCACAAAAACAGAACTCTTAGTCTTCTGCCTGTGACTGTCCTCTCACTGTCCTAGTGGCCTCATGTATCAGGGACATTTCAATGAGGTTCCACTATCATTTCTCTTCCATAGTTATTTGGACTGGTGGCTCACCTCTAAGACCCAGAGTGTCATATGCAATATAACCTCATTGACTCAGGCTGCTGGATGTTTCATAGATGGCCAACTCAAGGTTGTATATATGTACAACATATATCCACCATCGCCTTTGGGGCTATTTCAAACACAAAGAGCAGCAGAAAAAGGTGGTACCTGGTGCAAAATTATAGACACAATGGCAAATGTCCTCCAAGGGGATGGTGGGAGAACGGCAAAAGCATTTGATCGATGCAGAAGAATATCACCAAAAGCCCAGTAAGTGGATACTGCACTTGGGATAGTGACTGAAAACGTGTAAAATACAACTGCCAAGTACACGAATTTGAACTTTGATGGCCTTCTGGTAGCCTCCATAATTTCTCTGACCACATAACCACAACTCAGTACCCATGAGCTCCATACTGAAAAACCATTCATACATAGCTGTCCATCTTAGAAGACTTAACTAAGAGCAGCAGATAGTTCCAGATGGGTGATCAATGGGGTGTCCCATAATCCCTTTCCATACCAAAACTGCCCCAAAAACAGGTCCATAGGTATATGCCTCTTTCTGCCATATGATGGCCTGAACAACCCATACTGAGCTAGTTTGTTCAAATTTTTTGACATTTCTCCCCATTTGAATATTTGCAGTGATTGAACATTTTGGTTTCAAATAGTCATTCGGATGGTCAATTGGATTGACATAGCAATTACAGTGTTTTGTCTCTTGCATAAGGATGGGACTATTAACAGTTTCTATGGTTCTGACCACAAAGGGACATTGCAAATTGTGAGATTGCAATCATTTCTCTTCTGATGCCCTGCTGATTCCTTGTAGGCATGTTGAAGCCCTCCTAGGTGGTACAAGGCGCCCATGCAAATACATTATATGTTACACTCTATGACCACTGCATCATCTTTTGATCGTTCAAGAAAGTGACCTAAAAATACAAAACTTGACTCACATTGTTATTGCGTGACCACCAAATGCATACAACATATTGGTTGCACCAGTAAAGAACTGAACCTTGTCAACTGCACCCACGTGCTCCACTCCAGAGACCTACATTTCCAAGTAGAGGTGCTTAAAAACTGTAATCAACCTGATATATTACACTAACCCAAAACTTGAGAACTGCACCTGATGGTGTTGTATCATCTATCTGCCACACAAGCAGTGTTGACAATATTAAGACCAATGTTGGAAATTCAAAAGCCCATCATGTTGGAGGTCCCACAAGTTTACAAATAAAACAAAATGTAAGCAATCAGTTGCTTGTCTATGAAAAATCAAGATATCTCGAAAAAGGAACTCTCTATGCTTCAAAAGGACAAGTGTTTGCATACATGGCTAAAATGTACACCTTGAGTCCCTACAAAGATTCTCTAGCATTGCAGATCTTATGGTGAAATTTCTTAAGTATCGAAGTGCATCTTGACATGGAATGGATCAGTGGGATTGTCAGCTTTAGAACACCAGATATTACCTGGCCATGCACAAGAGAGGCAACAAATAAATAGAGGCCAGTGATAGTTGTGGAGGATACACCCACAATAGCACCCACTCGAAAGTGCCCAAAACTGGGGACAATTACACTGATCAGTGCAAAAAGACCCACCACATACTCCCATTGCCGCTTGTTAAGGCTGTCATTTGCATAATACAAATCACTGGTGCACATAGAACAGAACATCAGTATTCAAATCTCAAACCCAGATGACATCAGAGTACTATATGACATTGTTTGAGATTCCTGAGTAGAGTCCTTGAACTATTGCTTTGCGCTGTTGATAAAACCATAGTCACTTCATCTAGAACACATTTTTGTCTGCAATTGTTTTCTACCTGAAAGCCAACTTCTTTGGATTGACAAACTCTTATTCCATGAATTTGGGTAAAGGACATCGTGTTTGATGAGTTGCAATCAAAGTGTAGCTAGGAGTCAATGGTTGATATAACAAACCTAGCAGATGCGATAAGCTGAATGACTGATGCAAGTGCCAATGACAAGATCACGAAAAAGAATGTCATGTAGCGACCCCATTTTCCAGTCAAGCCTCCAATCACTTCATGATACTGCACATATTCACAAAATTACTGAAATAGCCACACAGAAGTTTAAGAAAAAACAATTCATGGCAATTCATTACACAATACTGCACGCACTCACTCACTCACAAATACCAACCAGTGGATGGATGTTCAGCTTCCAATATTGACCATGACCTAATTTTCTTCAATTTGTGTTGTTGAGAGAGAGAGAGAGAGAGAGAGAGAGAGTTTGCAATGGTTTTTTTTTTCCCTCACCTGGAGAACATGTCTGGGAGGGTATACTTTGCCATGCAAACTGCAACGGGATTTGAACTCAAAGTAGAGCCATGTGAGGATGTACACCGTCCACGCACCCAACAGACCATAAAAGATAAGGAATACTAGACCATAAGCATATCCCATTTGTGAGAAGCTGTACGGGAGACTGAGTACCACTTGGCCAATCTGATTCACACTCCTCACACACATTCCTTTGGATCAGTGTTTGTAATGTACCGGAAGCTGGTGCCAAGTCAATCAAGTTTCTGTTTGTTAATCCTCTTCAAGTCTCTATACTCCCATTCTGGGCGTAGACCATATGCCATAATAGGCTATATAGCTGTCATAACAACCTTGGAAGTTCTCTAATGTATAATGGAGGCGGGATCTAGCCATCAGGTAGAGTATCAAAATGTTCTGCTTGACTCGTGCACTGCCATTGTGGGTTTAGCTTCCCACTATGCGTTTTGTTTGCTTTTTGGTTCTTTAGGTGTCTATACAGTTCCAAGAATTTCACACGAGAGGTTTGTGTACATCAACTCGTCCAAGCTCTGGAGAATCAAGGCCCTAGAGTAGAGGAAATATAGCTGAGGGAGGGTAAGAAAACCTGAGCAGCTGCAGCAATGAGCCAGGAATCGAATGTAGAGGTACCCCACCAGATGGAATCCGAAGCTGAAGGACCTTCAACTGCACCTTTACGACTACTACTCAATGCGTGCTCTGTGGCAGCAGCAGTAGCCACCATCCCATTAGAGCTGTCCCCATTGGTGGATCCAGACAGGCCTTCTGCAGTGCCACCAAGCTCAACCGATTGCTCTGCAGCTGTAGCAGCAGAACCCCCTGCTGCTTCTTCCATAGCCGCCATCTCTTCTGCCCTCGACGATACAATTACTGAGAACAACAACCAACAATCCACAGCTCTGTTGCAGCTCAAATTTGGTGGGATTACGAGGGAATTACACCTACAGCAAGGTGATTAGTGGGCATGTCGTCGCAATGTCTGTCGATCCCAACGAGCTTCAAGACTTGGTACATTTTTTCTCTTTACTCTCTTTTGCGGCTGCAAAATGCAACGGCTTTCCAGGCATGATTATCGATGGCGGCGATCGATGGAAGGAGTTCACGAAAAACCCATTTCTAACGAGGAAGATACACTCATAGAAAAAATGTGGTGAGAATGGGTGGTGGGTTTTTGGGCCACAGCTGCAGTAGCAAAATCATGATACTGGCAATCACTTGGTGTTTTGGCATTTGTTACTTACATCTCTTCATAGTCTATTGTTGTTATTGTTGTTGCATTATGGAGTTGTTGTTGAGTTTCTGTCAGGTACTCACCTAAGAAAATCCCAATAACTTTCCTATGCCATCTTTTGCACGCTATTTACTTCAACACAACCCCCATCATCATCATCTCAATCATCTCCATCTGGTGTCCCAGCATCATCCCCCCATCCCTTCATGGCCAATCTTTTCATCTCATCATGACCAACCCTTTCATCTCATCATGTGCAATTCTCCATCCCATCATGTGCAACTCTTCATCACATCATCAACTAACCCTTCATCCCATCATGTCCCATCCTTAAATATATTCCCAACAGAAATTTCAAACCCTTTTTTTTTAATCAACAATTTAGTCCATCTCTTCTTGCATGCTACTTTAACACAAACCTCAACATCTCACATCCCATCCTCCATCTCATTTCCAACCCTTTATATAGCTTCATTTTCAACCATTTAGAGTTAAAGTTGCTTCCAACGAAATTTTCAAGCTCCTTTTTGTCAACATCTGGCCCATCTTTTTGCACACCTCCCACCCCTCCATCTAATGTTTTCCAACCCCTTCATAGTAGGGTCCATCACTCCCATCAAAATTTTCAGGCTCTTATTGAATCAATCAACATTTGGCTAAATCCCTTCCTTTTCTAGGTGAGAAGAAGAAGAAGAAGAAGAACAACAACAAGGTTCAAGTTGTCAGTTTGGGGGGGCCCTCAATCCCACTCAAAAAGCTTCACCCATCTGCTGTGCCTGACGCTTTTGGCATTAACAAATGTGTTGCAGGATAGCAAAACATTTTGTTGGGAAGATGTACAGAGATGGGTGTTACAAATTTGGTTGGTTCCGACTACCACCAGCATTCAACAACTGAATTATTAACAGAATTGCTCAAGATGGTCACAATTGAGTGATGGGAAGTGACTGAAGTGACTGGGTTCATTTCTTGGTCAAAAGTGGCTACATACTTTGTTTTTTTTGGGGGTTGTGTCAGCTTTTTAAATAATTGCATTAATTGCATAAAATTCAGAAAGAAAAAAAATCCAACGAAAAATAAAGGTTAAAAAAAAAAAAAACAGATATGCCAAAATAAAACTCATTTACTTTGCTGATGTCAAGGAAAAGAAGTAATGAATTTGAAGAACAAAAAAGCCCACTTATTTTGTTGATGTTGAGAAGAAGAATTGAATGTTCACTCACACTTGGGTATTAGGGACTCTAGTGTTGAGTCCCTTAACACCCATACTAGTCATTTTAAGACTTAAAAACTTATTGTGAAGATTTTATGTTAAACTTACATTGACTTAACATTAAGCTATCGGCCATCTACCATTGGGTGCCCACCCACATTGATTTAACATCAAGTGTGAATGCACCATAATGTTATTATCCGTAACCAAAATGGGTTGGTTACGTGTATATGAACATCATTAGAAGATTATTTCATGTATTTTGAGCACGAAGATGACATAATCGTCCCACCCCAGACGCTAATGTCCTCTCTTGGGATCATTAATCATAAGGAATCTCCACTGATTCCTAGACCCTTAGCTTTTTACCCAAGGAGTAAATGGCCCATGAAGGATTCAAGGCCCTAGGAGTAGGCCATTTGGTCTTTGCTAGCACCCCAGCCATGGGCATTGCCCTTTCACTTGTACATGAGTTTAGGATGTACTGTAATAGGTAGATTAAATTGGTAGACAATTTTATTTTTTGAATTGGCACTCCCCTCCCCTCTCCCCTCCCCTCCCCAACCAAACAATTTGTAGACAAATTTTGACTCTCCAAGAAAATAGCAAAGATTGGGTGCCAATTAGTGTTTTTCTTTTTTGTGCGAATTCTTTTCATAATTTTTAAAAAAATTACACACACACACGAAAATTTTGTGATTTTAGGGGATTTTTCCACCATTTCTCGAAATAAAAATAATGGCAATAGAGTAATATTTAAGGGTTTTTTTTTGAGGGGTTCAAAAATAGGTTATGAGCCGTTCGATCAAGAATTTAAAAAAAAATTAAAAAAAATGACCTCCTCTACTTGGGGAGGGTTGTAACTTTCTTACCTCTAGTCCATTTTGGCTGATTTTGAGTCCAATAGATGCGCAAAAAAAAGAGGGCTCTACCTACTCTTTGGAAACCATAAACAATGGGGCCCTCCTGCAAAAAAATGGCTAGAAACCCTACCTTAAATGTACAATTACCAGCTTCTCCACCCTAGTTGTTGTCAATAAATTTTTTTATGAAACAAACAGAAAAAAACAAGCACGCACCCATCACTGCGCTATGAAGGATGGATGGTAAGTGGTCAGGAAACAGTTTTCTGTTGGGTTCTAGTTCACTAACTAACCATAGTGGTTAAGCTCAGTAGCTTTTTTTTTTGGTTACTTACCTCCTACCAGGTATGTAAAATCAGCCCTTACCTATGTATAAACCATCTTTTTCTTTTAAACCCTAGTAATTACTTAAATTTTTTAACCTATCTACCTACATATGAGACCTATTTTTCTTTACAGAATTGGTTCAAAGGTGAAACCAAATTTTAACTCAGTTGAGGTTCATCCACAATCGAATAATAACAGACATCCAGTGGACAGTGCACACTTGGTGGGTGGGTGGGTGGGTGCTACTAGTTCGCTCTGTTTGTACAGGGAACAAACCTATATACTTCAAGGTGCGTTCACACTCGGTGTTAGGGAGTCCGATAACTTACCATTCTTGTCATTTAGGACTTACACCTACTTACCAATGAACATTTTATGTTAACATCCCACTTAACATTTAAGCTATTGCGCATTTAACAAAATTGGGTGCCACCTAGGATGACACCTAGATATTCCTTTTAAACACTGACTTAAACATCAAGTGTGAATGCACGGTTAGATGATATTGACATCTACTTAGAAAGACCCTTGGCAAAACAATTCTTATACCCATGAGAGAGGATGGACTCAGATCAAGATGAGGAGAAGGTTATCAGGATTCGGTCGGCTGCTGCCCTCAGCAACTTCTTCCAACTTATATCCAACATTGAGAAGATCTAGTTAGCTTGTTTTTTTTACATGCAACTAACTACACATGTTGTATGCAACTAAAAAATTGTTAACATTTAACTATTTTTTAAAAGTTGCATGCGACATATATAGTTGCAGAAGGCAAGTTGCCAAAAAGAAGAATTTTCTTTACTAATATAATGAAATCTCACCAAAGTTTTGTGTCCTCCTGCACCTGGCGTTTTTGTGTAGAACAATTGAGGCTGACTGCATAGAACTCCTTTTCATTGCAGCATTTTTGTTCCAGCAACATCCACAGAACATTGCAATGCTCAGAATCTAAGTAATTCATTTCTATTTCCATGATAGCAAATGTGGAGGTATTATATTACTACTCACAAAGTCTGATTGGAGTGGAATTCTTGCTCTACAGGTTGATCCACACCAACCTTTTAGAAAAGACTTACATTCGGAGGAGAGTACTAAGGGCATCTCTATGCACACCCACCTATTTGGGCCTCTACTAGTGTTTACTCTATCGCACATAGAGTGTGAACAATTTCCCCATCCTTATCCTTAAACATGAAATATTGGATACTACACAAGGTGAGAGACTACTTAAATGTAGTCACAACCTAGGCCAATCTTTATGGCTGGCCAATCTTTATGGCTGGCCAATCTTTATGGCTAGCCAATCACAAGTAATCATTTCCTTTTGTACTAACCCTTTTAAAGTTATTGTATCTTTTCCATATTTTTGGGTCCAAAGTCCAAACGCAATTTCACACTACCTAATAGCTGCATGTCATTTGAAATTATGTTTACAGGTCGTGACAATCAAAATAATTTATCACTCTATACTTACTCATTTTTTCATGTTTTGGAAGAGGGCCAGGCCAGGGATGGATAATTAATTTACATTGCATGTTGTTGGTGATAAACATTAATTCTGTAGAGCCCTGAAAAAGGGAGTGTGAGTTGAGATCTCCAGTGGTGCTCAGTATGTGACCCTGCAAAAATGTCTATCGTATACAAAGTCAATACATGCTGGTTTGGCTCAGCAAAATGGTTTCCACCAAACATTTTGCGCAGGATGAAGAGGCTGGCAAAAGGCAGAGAAACACCTAACACCTGCTGTTGATTGGCTAGATACTTTGATTGATCCCCGTGGGCTGCTAGTAGAATTCGGTCTCTCGCCTTTTGCAGTCCAAGTTTCAGTTTTATGGGTGAGGTTGGGAAAGAAGTAAATAACTAATCTTGGATGTGAGAAATACTCAGGGAGGGCCACATGCTGAACATGGATGCAGCCAGTGTAAAAGTATGTTGAATAGTGTGACATTGTGAAGTTGATAAGCAAGTCAGTGAAGGGGATCCGTGAATCCATTATATGAGGTTGGGTCAAAGGTGACTAAAATCTTGCAGCCAAAACTCCTTTGAAGTTGTAAGATCATACTAGAATCTTGTGCACACCCCAAATTGAACAAATATTATAAAGGTTTGGTGCAACCAGAAAACAACTCAGAGCCTGTGATTGACAGAAAAGCTGGAAACCAAGGGTTTATAAAAAACAATGTACATAAGTGGATTCATATTGATATGCAAACCACGAATAGATAAAGCTAAGCAAACACTATGCTTTGCATCAATTAACAATTGGCCTGTCTGGCCCATCAAAGATGGTTGATCACTTGCATGGGACTATGGACAAGGGTATGGTTATGGGTCCAAGGGCACCAATGCAGCCCACCATATTCTCCAACTTTAGCAGCCTTATTCAAATAGAGTAGCTTGACTTACTTACAGGAGCATGTATGTACTTAGAAGTCATTCAGAAGCACAATCTGGTGGCACAGGCTTTTTGCAGATAAAGGGGGATTTTACTCACCAAGTGTTGGGTTAGATTAGATTTCATGCTCTTCATTTGACCCGTATCCCACACAAATCATTTGTGCAATCTTCACAAGATCTTTCAATACTGAGGCGCACACCTGAATTGTACATCCAGACACATTTTTCTAATTCTAAAATGTGGCATTGTGACTAGTTAGTGAGGAGGGAAGTTTATGAAAGCCTCAATAGCAGCAAAACTATATTACAACTTGTATCCAAAGTGGACCTCCATTTGTGGTTCTCCACTTTTGAAGGCTGCACCACACTTCGGAGGTTTTCACCACTGGGCCTTTGGTTAGCTCCTCTAGCCTAATTGGTTTTGTATCCAGTGGATCTCTCAACACTTTTTTCGCTCTATTTTGACCTCCTTGTATGTCTTGGTTTTAAAACCCTAGTTGGGTCTCTCAGCACAATGGTTTAGAATGCTACCTAAACATGGGGAAGGTCTTGAATTCAACTTCTTGAAATTTTGATAGTGTAGGCCCAAGATTGTTTTTTTTTTGGCTAGCCCCTTTATGATTAATTAGTGCCAAACATCAATTGTAGGTACAATAACCAACTCTAGGGGCCATGAGATGACTAGCTCCTTCTTGCTTTCATTGGTTCTACGTAGTGTTTTTATTTGTGGTGAATTTTCACCACATGACAACAACAAAAATGCATGGTGAATGGCTTTGAGGATTTTGAGTCATAGCATTTGAAACAATCAAAATGATGCAACATGGATGAGCAAAGTAGCCATCTTGTTGACTAACAATCCCATGTTGCTTGCTTTGTTTTATAGTGACACTATTTTGTGTCCATTCTATCCAATGGTGGCATTACATCTTTGTCCACTCAATCCAATGGTGACAATATAATTGTGCCCTTAACATGACCCCTATGTATTTTGGATTTAGTCTTCAAAATTTTATGAATAGTAAAATATAGATTTGCATTATCAAAAAACAACTACATAATCATTCTAATTGTTCTAAATGAATTAAGGCACCAATGTAGCCTTTTGTGTTACACTATTCACATTCTAAGTTGTGGATTGTTCTACCTCTACTATAGATAACCCTTCATTCCGAGGTTGAATATGGGGAATTTGTTGATACAATTCTTTATGTACATCTTCAATGGTCTTTGTTTGACCATCATTTCCTTCCTTTAGAAGTGTGTCCCCTCTTGGAGGAACTACACCATAAACTACAAAGTGAAAAACGGTTTGTGTTGTCATGCACTTAATAAAATATGTTGTTTTTAATATTTGTTGTAGCAATTGTTCCTACATTTCTATGGCTACATATGTAGTATGTTCCACTATCTAAATGTTTTCTAGCTCAACAATGTCATTCTCGATTGCATCTCCTCCCTTCATTTCTTTAGGCACCATTTATTATACCTATGATGTTTCTCCACTTGCACTTGCTTGAAACTATTCTATGTTTGATTGCACAAAGTTATTTTTTGGAATGATGAAAAGAGATTCATAACAAATATGGATAGGCTTCCTTATACTCTTTGAGTTTCCTCATGTACTTGGTTTCATCTGCTTTGTGTTCTTTAAACAAATCATGTATATCCTTCTACTGAATATTTTGGACTGAATTCCTCCAAACATAATCCTCCAAACATAATATCTAATGCACCTAGCTCCATGGACTTGTGTTTAGTCCTTAGGATAATATTTTGCATCAACAAATTGTTATAATCCCGAAGTTTGTGCTTTGAAAAGTATGGTTCCATACCTTTTAATTTATCCACAATTGTTTTAATACGTTTGGAATCATGTTGAAATGACTAAATTGCCTTGTTATATAAGTAGCTTGTGTTTGTTCCTTTGCCAACAATGCATCATTCTTTTTATGTACAATAATTAAAATATCTTGTTAAAGTTAATTTTTTTTTTTCCTACTCTTTACAACATGATCCAAACTACTCTTGTCCTTTTGTAATGCTACAAATTATGCTTCAAATTCATCTGCTTGTTTGCTTGTTTTTTTAGAGTCCAATATTTCAAATCCCCCTTCTCTTTGTTTCAATAGATCTCTATCCTCCCTTATTCTATCCATAGATTCTAATTGTTACTCCACATTGTGTTTCCTTTTACTCACTTGAAATAACTCCATCTATATCTTGTTCAACTATTGTTCATTGGCTTGTTACATTTCTTTGTCTGAACTTCATGAATTATGATCTTGTGTTTCAAATATTCCACTTCTTGTATTGCAAATTCAAGTTTGTTTTCCAAATCCAACTTTTATGCTTCAAGTTTGTTTCGTTATAGTTTAATTCCTAATAGTTCAATCATCATTTTTTCGATCTTTTTGTTGTGATGTGCCAAATGTTGGAACATTCCAACAACCTTTAGAGGAAAGCAAAGTCTAATTATTGTTCTTGATTGGCCGATCATAAGAAGCGAATAATGTGATTGGTTTTGAATGGTCTCTCCCTTCATAATTTTTTCATTGTTCATGTTTTTGGGTGAAGACTAGTAACAATTTGACACCATGTTAGAAGTAATAAACATAGCTTCAAGGTGCAATAACTTTGGGTATGGATGGAGTTGCTCTTACTATGAATTTTGGAGCCTAAATCATCCACAATCTATCAAATCATTGATGCTTTTGAGAAATGGATCTGAATTTAGTCCTTGGATTTCAGGGATTTAAAGAATTCACTTTAGATTTACTTTTGCTTTGTTGGCAAGGTTTGTACTTGGTACCCTTTGGATCACCAAGAGACACAAAGAATGTACAAAGAATTTGGAAGCTTCAATTTTAAGGCATAACTTGTGAAAAGTTCAGACATTCAGATTGAGTCTTGCAAAGCCTTTTTCTTTCAATGTTCAATTATTTCAGCATTTTTGGCTAAACAAGGGTGTCAACTGGAGAACTCAAAGAACTAGCCAGCTGATTTCATAACCGTCAGTTTCCTGGACGGTTATTTGAATGGTTCTAAGTCGGATCATCATCAGATGGAAGCTTGAGGTGAAAGGGAAACATGGCACGGTGACTCTGCTCATGAATGGCAGAAAGGGTTCATGTGTTTACGGAGAAATAGGCAATTTTTTTCTCCTTTTGTTAATGCGGCCGGCCTTGGTACATAGGGTTTATGGAGAATTAGCCAAAAACATTTTTCTTTTGTTGGCACGGCCAGCCTTGGTACATAGGGTTTTATGGAGAATTAGCCAAAAAAAAAAGTTCGTTTTGTTGACGTGGCCGGTCTTTGACCAATGGGTGAGTTTTGGCAATAATTTGCCTCAAAAAAAGCTCTGGTTATTAGATATGGCCAGCCTTGGTACATAGGGTAGATTGGAAACCCTAATTTTACAAAGCCTAACGTTTAGAGAGTTAGGGTTAGGGTTCGGGCCTGGAAACCCTATTGACACAGAGATAGAAAGAGGGGGCGCGACGGCGTTTTTGTTTTCTCTCAAACTAGCGCTGCTGCGCGACCTCCTTCGGCCCTCAAGCGTGCTCGAGTGTCTCTTCGGGGGGATCGGCGGCAGAAGCTTTAATCTGTTGACTGCGCTGCTTTGCAGCAGGAAAGATGCCTCCCAAGTTGGATCCCTCGCAAGTGGTGGAAGTATATGTCCGAGTCACTGGTATGTCTATCCGCGTCCATTTTCCTTCTTTCGATTACTTACGTTTTCACCGTCATGTTGGTCAAGAGAGTAATCTGAGGAGGTTAGTCTAGAAAACATCTGCGTCATTCCTGCAGCAGGGTCTACTACTTGTGGTTTGTTCCTGCATCTTCGGGGTCTGATTTCCTGGGCCGACACCGTCTTATTGCGTAAATGGTGGTCTGAGCCTGTTCTCCATTCCCGCAGGAGCATATAAAGATGGAAGTAAAAGATTCTAGGAACGAGTGCAGACTAACTAGTTTCTATTCGATTACTGGCGTTTTCACCGCCATGTTGGTCAAGAGAGTAATCTGAGGAGGTTACTCTAGAAAACATCTGCGTCATTCCTGCAGCAGGGTCTGTGTATTGAGGACCTAGCAATGAGTGAGTGCATTATTTAGGGTTTGGGGCGTAAGTGTAAGTGCAATTTGTGTTTATTCGGATATGTGTGCATTGGCTGCTTGTGAACAGGAGGAGAGGTGGGTGCAGCCTCTTCGCTTGCCCCTAAAATTGGTCCGCTGGGTCTGTCGCCAAAGAAGGTTGGAGAAGACATCGCTAAGGAAACCGCCAGAGACTGGAAAGGTCTCCGCGTCACTGTCAAGTTGACGGTGCAAAACAGACAGGTGTGCTCTCCGTTCCAACTCTCCTTGCGAAGTATAATGAAGGCATAGTTGCAGTTGTGCATGTTCACGAAGTGAATGTAAGAAATTTGTATGATGTCCAGCATCTATAAGCATTGTCTATTATATTCTAAGTTACAGTTATATCTCATGTGATGAGTATTGCTCAATCACCATTCCAAAATCCCGAGGGCATTTGACTTTTCCGCCCAAAAATGTTGTGGTTGTTGTACAGAACTCAGACTGTAATCTTACATTGTTTGGGTGTGTGGGTCATAGGCTAAGGTTGAGGTGGTCCCAAGTGCTGCAGCACTGGTTATCAAATCTTTGAAGGAACCTGAGAGGGACCGAAAGAAAGTGAAGAATATCAAGCATAATGGCAACATTTCACTTGATGATGTCACTGAGATTGCCAAAATCATGGCCCCCAGGTCAATGGCAAAGAGCCTGTCAGGAACTGTGAAGGAAATTCTTGGCACCTGTGTTTCTGTTGGATGCACAGTTGATGGTAAAGACCCAAAAGACTTGCAGAAGGAAATTGATGAAGGTGAGGTTGAGATCCCAGAGTAGAGAGAAACACTCTGTTGTAACTTTTTTTACTGAGGTTGAACTCTGCTTTCCAGCTTGTGAGAGCTGGTAACATTTAACTGCATCCATGACCTGCCAATATGTGTTGATTGATGGTCAGCTCCTTTTCTGATATTGAGGGCTGTTATTCATGATTGCCATTCCTTTGTAGGTAACAACATAGGTTATGAAAATATAACCTTAATCCTTTTGCAAAATTCTTGCAAAAATTATTATGTAGAGGGTCTAACTGTGCTTACTTTCCTTAGGGTGGGGTTTCCTCTTCTTTTTGGTTCCAGGTTTTCTGTTCAGATCTGAAATATCTGTTTCTGTATTATAGGGTCATCCCTCAATTCTTTTAGATTCAAAAAAATGGTAAGTATTGAGAAATTTTGAGTACTTATGAAGATGACTCTTAGCCCAAACGTTGAGCTCAAGAATTGGCATTGCACATGCCACAATACCTAAGTTAACTTGCATCTAGTCATCACCTTGTCTATTTGTGAGGCGTCTTTGTTGAGTTGGCTCAACTTTAACATGCGATGAAACTTCACTGGTCTAGAGCATTCAATGTTGCTGACCAGACATTTGTTCTCGACTAGTACAGATCTCCTGTTTAGCCTTCAGAAAGAGGCATGGTCCATAGTTTTAAGAAGGTTCAAAATCCAAAAGTCTATTAGCATCAGCCCCCTTAATTTGCTTTTTTCTTCATATTTTTGAATGAATTTCATATCCACACTGATCCATAGCTATATTCTACCCTCTTTTCAGTACAGCTCCCTAAACTCATGCAATGGTGCTTATGCATTGTCTAAGAATGATGGCTGTCATGAGAATTGAAGTGAGGTTAGTTTGAAATGATGTTGATTGCAACGATACAAATGACTACCCACTCCTTGATCTAGAGTGTGCTCTTATATGCATGCAAATCAGCATGACAGAACACCAACAATAGTGCAGCCAGATAATGAAAACCCACTGTTCTGAATATAAATGATCTCAGACATACATTACAGCTGATAACAGAGAACATACAACCTCATTAAGTTGCTATACCACATACATAAGAGTTCGATGGACATGCTAGCCTCTCTGTATCCTTTTAGTACCCGTTAGTATCAAATCTATACATTACAGACCCAGACCTGACAAATGTCCAATGTTCCAATGCATAGCTTTTCAATATAATGGATAGATACTTACTTAACATGCATTAACAACGTGGAAACATGCTGAGAGGCTGAACATGATCTTGATGGCACTGCCACCCTTGGCACTTGTCTCAGATGCATCCTTGACCTTGGATTCAGAGAAGCCAAATCGGGTAGTAATGAGGGGCTTGACATTGATCTGCCCACTAATTAAATACAAGGACAAAGGATATGTGTTGCAGTAACAGAACACACTGACAGTTGTTAGAAACTGATTTGCATCCATCCACCCTTCCCAGTCCAATGTGAGAAGTCTGACATTGCTGATTAAAAGAAATCTGAATTCTTTTCTTACCTTCAGATCTGTTGACACTAAGACTGTAGCATCTGCTCCCAATTCTGTGGTGACCTTCAGTCGTTCCACAGAAATATCTGCAATCACCACTTTAGGACTTCCAAAGGCATGTGCAGCTAGCAGTGTGACAAAGCCAATAGGTCCAACTCCCAAGATTAAAACTTTTGTTGGGGGTCCAACACCTGCCCAATGGCATGCATGCCCCAACACTCAGAGGCTTGCTCATGGCCCCCTTCTCCAATGTCACATCCTCAGGGAGCTTAAAACACATATCTGCAGGATGGACCACCTGTTCATCCCCACCAATCAGTCCAAAACAAAGTCAACATTACAATACACCTGAAAGAATATGGATGCATTTAGGTCATCAGAACAGAGTTAAGTGAAAAACTAAGCAAAGCAATGGATCATAGATTGAAGAGATCTCTAGCCTGCAATACATTGTGCACATAGCATTCCTTGAAACAGCTGATCTATCATGCAGGAGAATTGGAAGAATGCCTATGGAAAGTAGACTGCCCAATGATGCCTGTGCCATCTTTGCTAACAAACAAAAGATCACATTGTGCAAGCAACCAATTACCAGGTGGAGTTGCAAAAAATCTCATGTTGGAACATAAGTTGTAAGAACCCTCTTTGCATTCATCACAATGGTGACAAGAAATCCCAGGCTCCGGAGCAACACAATGCCAAACAACCAAATGTTCCACATCCTTCCCACTTTCTTCCACAATTCCAGCACACTCATGGCCTTCCATTGGCTCTTTCACTATGAAATCACCACACTGTAGATGCTGCAATTTCTACCACCCCAGCCCTCTCAACCATAGGTCAACATTGATATGCAATATATACTCATCACAATTTTGTTGTTGTGAGAGACAAAGATTTTGCCAAATATTACTTGCAGCACCAGCATAGAAGGGGTTAGGTTATTGTCACTGGATTGCAAAAAATCTGAAGAGAGTTGCAACAAATGCAATTGTCTGTCATGTTAACAATTGAACACCAAGTGTTTTCCCAGTAGTTGTGCTACAAGCAACAATCGGTGGCAAAAAGAAAAGTAGCAGGTAAGAAGAAATCAAACCTTGACATAAATGCACATCACTGCCACAAACGTCAACTGCCTGCATGGGCACTCTCACTTCATTGTCACCTGCTCACAATCAAGGTTATAATGCACATGAACCAACTTCCCTCACAAGTAAGAAAGTGTGTCGCACAGCAAGAGTCTTCTTCACACCACTGACCAAACCACCTTTGATTATGAACAGGCATGTATCTCTTCTCTGCACAAATCTTCCCAAAGTGTTGTCGACATTATGAAGTCTTGTGATCGAAAACCATCCGAAATGTTCGTTTATCCAAATTCGAGATCACAAGCAAGAGCATCGCCACAATGCATGAGAAGCATAGGAATCATCACGAGGCGAGGAATCGTCACAATCGATGTGTGGAGAGAGGGAGGACAAAAAGAGGGAGAGGGGAGAGAGAGAGAGAAACCAAGAATAGACGGCAGTTTGAAGGGTTTCGTTTTGAGGTTGTCGATGCTGCATAGCCGGACTGCCAGATTCTCACCATTTCTGACATACTCGCCATTTGCTGCAAGAGTTTTCTTCTTCACGTCACCCGATACATGTGTGTGTCTCCCTCCACTCCCATCTCCTGGGGAAGCTAGATTCTTGTAAAATCTTCCTCTGCAACAAACGATTCGAAGATTCAGTTCTCGCAACAACAAGAATAAAACGTATGCGATTGCCAAAATATCAAAAGAAGATACCCAGAGTGCGTCAAATTCGCGGCTGACTCGCTCTGGTGATCATGCAGAAAGCTGCACAAGCTGCAGGTTGCTGCTGCTGCTGCAGGAGTCAGAGCACGATTTGAAATTAGCTAGCTCAATGTGTCAGATGGAAAACATACACCGCCTTTTAAAACACACAACAGAAGACAGATGTTGTCCTTCACAAAAGCAACACAGATGGAATGGTCATTGGTTTCCTCTCAGGCCTGGCTCGATTCTACTGTTCTCTGCAGTTCGTCATTGTTTGGTATGTTCGGTTCTCTAAATTAATGTCGACTCTAGTGAGCAACAGTAGTAAATGCTAAAAGTGTCCTTAGCTGTGGAAACAAGTACTGTGCCGCTACACTCGGTCCTCCTCCATTTCTAGCGTCGATCGAGAGACATTTGACAAATGCTGCTTCCTTTCAAAAGCAACGGATTTGCATCGATCTTATTATATCAAGGCTTGTGACATAAGCTTTGCATCTTCTTCCCCAAGTCCAAATACAGGAGGGACCCCCATCAGATAAATTCCTGTTGTATGCTGCCAACTTGTCGACACCTCTCTCATCTCACATCCTTCAGGTTCCATGCTGCTTGCTGCTTGTCACCATGGGGAAGATGGTCACGAGCTTCACAGCAATCAAAAGATGGGACCCAATAGGCTACAAATAGGCACACCCATGCTGAAGAAACCCTGCAACTTTCCTGCACAATAATGTTTCTCGTAGAATCAATCCCACGAGAAGAGTAGAACTAACTACCTCTCGTCCTTCATCATTTCTCATTACAACTTTGATCAATCTATCTAGATGATGACACAACTGTTTCGTTTCGTCAATTTTCATCACAACTTTGATGAAGGATTTAGATTCAATGCAACCAATATACATAATCCATATGCCATCGAGAAAATGAAAATAAATCTAATTACAATTGTGTGACCGAAAAGCTAATACATGTGCTACTCTTTCCTTCATCATTCCTCACAACTTTGATCAAGATGTAGATGATGACACAAATTTTTTTCCTTCATCAATCCTCATCACAGCTTTGATGAAGATTTGAATTCAGATGCAACTGGAAACTTAATATATGATGAGATGTTTTCCGTCATCATTATTTGACACAACTTTTATCAAGATCTAGGTGATGACACAACTCTTCACTTCATCAATCCTCATCACAACTTTTGCTCAAGATTCAGACAATGAACTACCAAAATTAATAACATGTGATCAAGACAATGACTACAATTGCCAAGTGTGCAAAGTTGATGCATGCTACTCTTTTCCTTCATCATTCCCCAACACAACTTTGGTCAAGATCTAGATGATGGCACAATTCTTTCCTTCATCAATCGTCATCACATCTTTGATGAAGATTTAGATGATGCAATTTGAAACTTAATACGTGTGATTGAGATAATGGAAACAAAGCTAATTGCAATTTGCGGACGAAAAGTAAATACGTGCTATTCTTTTCTTCATCATACCTCACAACTTTCATAAGATCAAGATGATGGAAGTACTCTTTTTTCTTCATCATTTCTCAATCAGAATCTAGATGATGATGACATTGTAGGAAGGGGAATGCAACAATGATAACATGTGAAAATCTCAAGATGTGTAATGCAAGTAGGAAGGACAAAATGGATCACAAGTCATGAAAGGACATTTGCTAGCATGGTTGGCGCTCCTGCTTCACCAGTGTGGGCTACATGCCTAAGGAGCAAAAGCTATGGCTTCAAGGAGGGAGGCCGTTAAACAGGCCAAGGCTTTTTAATGCAGCAAGTAAAAAAGTGCAATCACATCAGCACCACATCAGCAGGAATTGGCCCCACATACACCATTCAAGGAGGTTTAACTTGGGATCATTACCTGAGCTTAGGAACACACTTCCATTTGATCTATTTGAAGGTGACAGGACATTTTGCACCAGTCATATGTCATGAATCTCTCTTATCTCCAGATATTCATCATCCCCCAATAGTCCTAATCCTCAATTTACATTCGGATCTGGAGAGACAAAGTTCATGATATCCAGAACCTTTTATGCATGATTTGTCATGAATCTCGTCATCTCATGATATTTTTCCTCAAATAGTCTTCATTCTCAAGATATCCTTTATTATATGTTCAAGAAGAGTTTGAAAAGTCCATGATAGAAGCTAAAAATTACCCATAAATTGCAAACCAAACTGCTTTACACTTGCAAATGGTTCTGTGTTGCAAGTGATTATGTGTTACACATAGTGCTCAAATGATTGACCCAACCCCAATTAGGACCTTCACCTGGAAGAAAAAAAAAAGTTTGCTTATAAACAATACATGGTTTAAAACATTTTCCACAATCCATCTGTTTAACCAACGTGTTGCATTGACCATGTAAAACAATAAGAACTTGAATTGAAGAAAGCATGTTTCTGAACCATCACATGGAACAAAGGATGCATCCTCAAGATTTTGCTTTACTAGTGCCAAGATGGTAAAGATACTGAATGCTTTTCATTGGACAAGGTAATTACCTGATTTCCTTCTCTGACAGCATTTGCTGGCCACATCGGAGAATTGCTGGTTACCATAGTTACTCAATAAGTGCCATTGCAATCAACACACAATATACAAGGAAGCAGCCAAGTTGTAAGATTGATCACCACAACTGCCTTTTGAAGCTTATAACACTAGCCCAAAACATTTTACCTCATCACAACTGTTGCAGTTGGCATTGTTTCAGACTGACAAAATTCATAATTCATGCACCCCAGATGAGAAGTGTACCTTGTATCAATCAAGCTTTCTGCAACCACCATCTGAGAGAATTGTCAGCTTGCACAGAAGTGTGTGCTAAAAACTGTTAGAACAGGACTTCGGGACATTGGTTACACTTGGTGTCTAAGAGCAAGAAGCCTCAAAATTTCGAATTAACTTCCTATACCCCCTCCTGGCTCATGATTGAGATTACCAGCAAGCAAATCGGCAATCTTGAGTCTGGATACCTATCCTGCCGCAAAATGTTAAATAATGGGTCTTGGGTACCTTGCTGCAGACCAGAATTGGGGCAAGAAAAGAACCTCAAAGAAGCATCCATTTTACAAGATCAGTGGTTTTGCACTATTTGATCAATGCCTCTAGACACTCACACATAGACTTGACACTTCTTAAAAGTCCTTTGCATCTTGACATGGTGAGATGCCCTGCCCACATTCATCTGCAAAGTTACAAGTATGTGCATACTTGAAATGTCTTACATTACCACCTTCAAATCCTTTGCACAAGGGAGACACCACAGTGATTGATTGCATACTTGGAACAGCCTGAATACAATCCTACAACATTTTGGAGTATGGTCCTCAGAAAACAATTTTCCTCAGGCTAGGAAGGACATTGTACTGGGTTCCTCTACTAGGAATAGTGCACATTCCAGCTCTGCCTGAAATGACATATGATTTGTCAGATTCCAAAACTTTATGAACACCACACATTTTGAGGAAATTTGGTCATCCTTTACATGTATTCAACCATCAAAAGATGATATACTACTTCATGATTATGTTTTTCTTCTCCATTTTCCTGGAATGCTAAAAGTTCTCATTTAGTTCCAGCAATTTCTTGTGCTGAACTCTTTTGCATTTCATTCATGAAGTTTCTTGTATGTAAAACTGTCTCTTGAACATGTTAGAAGATCCTCTCATGGCAATGTGTTTTATGGTCTCTTCTTATTGACTTTGATAATCAAGGCAGAAACTGCATACAATTTACGCCTCAGATTGAAACTTATTTGTGGTCAAACTGACATCACAAAGTTACTAGACACATTACAAAAAATCCAAGAGCTCACAACTCTCACCTCTGTAGCCTTGAAAGACAGCCTGGTGGAATTTGTAGGCTGTTGCTGCATTATGGTAAAGCAGTGGCTGCCTGGTGGGTGGTCAACCTTCTGCAACAGCATTCAAACTTGTTCTCAAGTCTCTTCCCTCCAAGCATTCACTTCAAAAAATCTACCACACTGAGAATCCATTTCTCCACAACCTTCATCACTGAGCTAAAAAAGTTATGTACTTATATCTACACCTAGCCTGGTGGGAACTGATGGAAGCTAGTGGTTTGTCATGGCAGCTTGTCACTGCTCTGCATGGTGAAGGTGAGGATCTGAAAACAGCTATTGAATTTTTTTTTCATCTCTAGTGCTGTCCAACAGCATGAAAGAGTCTTCCAGTTGCTTCCAGAAATGTTATAGAAATCTCAAGATAAAAGATTGATTTTGGTTTTTTTTTTTTTTTTTTTTTTTTGGGCCCGAAATTTTGAGCTAGCATTTATTGTATAACTCTGTTGCTCCCACCATCAGGAGCTGATGCAGTGGTAGTCATGGGGAAATCATGCCAGATAGTCACTTCTATTCATGATGAAGCAAGTATATGGTCTGATACTTTGAGAATGCTCATCAGGTTGTGACAGCACAAGTTTCTTCTCATTTTTTAGTTTTTTTTTGTTGAAACTGACAGATCAATAGTTTGCTTCAAATGGTCATCATTGAGTTTTCTCTCCAATCTCATTGATGCTGTGAGCAGAACTTGAGAGAGTACACCCACCAGCTATTGAGAAATGTACCACACTGCACAAAAGCACTAATCTTGCAACATCAGATTACTTGATGTACATTCTATTATTGAGGAATATTGAGCCCCACCAGACATCCCCATTAGAGCTCGCATTACATCTATGTTGTTTACAATTTCATTATATGCAGCAAGCAACTGCATGCCCACTTTGTGGTGAAACCAATAAGCCAATCACAAGGCTCTACATTGATGTTCTGTATGTCTTTCCATGGTCAATTTCAGTATCACACAATTTCGAGAGGGATGAGAGGGTTTTCAATCCCCAGTCCACCTTGCACAAGCTCAGTGGCACAAGAAACTTAAACAGCAGTTGCTGCTGCATGAAGACTCCAATGAGCAAAAATCAGAGAGAAAATCAACTTTGGAAACCATATCTTTTCCCTCTTGGGAAAATGGATTCAAATGAAGAAGAATGCGTGAGAGGACACAACTTTGTAACCCAGAAACGGCTTCCAGACCCTGGAGAAAATCCTAGAACAGAGCATAGTCTAGAGTGTGCAGATGATATGGAATTTGTTGTTGTTGGTACTTTGGAACTCTTATAGTAAACTCCGTCAATAAGAACAGGAGGAGCGCTGGAAGAAGAATATGAATCACATACACATCCAACACACAATTATTATGCATATATGTATAATATTTTTCTCACTGGTCTCACCTTGGAGAATCCATGCTTCTTCTTCTTCTTCTTACTGTTCCGTGTCTTCTTCAACTCATAAAGTTTGTGGTAAGCACTTGTCACTGAATGATAGAAGCAGAATGTTGATGCATCATGACAACAGTTTGTGTAGCAGCAAGAATGAAGCACCAGAAGTAGAAGAATGCATGAAGCACAAAGGGCAAATTTTTCTTGGAATGTTCTTTCTTGCTTTCTGAATGCTCGAACTCTCTCACAGATTTGCAATTGTCTCTCCTCCAAGTGTAACGAAAAAAAAAAACAAAGCAAGAGCAAGCATTTGTTGGTGAGAGTGGGAGTGGTGGTCACGACGCAAAGAAAGCTCACAGCAAAGCAAAGCAAAGCAAAGTAGAAAGACAACAACAATGCCTCAGTCCTGCCTCTGCCCCTTATGAAGAGCAAACTAGCAACAGTTAAAGAAGGAAATGTTCCATCAAGCTCCCAAAACATGAACTCACAGTTGTTCGCAGCAACACATGGTGAACAATTCCTCAAAATATGGGACCAAATGAAAACTACATCGTTCAGTTGTCCTTTCTCCCTAACATCAGCCAACAAGTATCAAAAGCAGCAGCAGCAGCGACAACAACAACAACAACAACAACAGCTCTGCGTCCGCCTGAGAAGGGAAATTGGCGATGAGGGAACGTGAGGAACGTCCGGGGAACAAGGGCTGGCGGAACCCGTCTCCCCTTCGGCAATCGAGTCGGAAACCCTGGCGCGCGACAACCTGGGGTTTGCAAGCGAAGAAATTCCGAGCGTGTTTTGATCCGTGGTACATGCAATTTGCAGCTTTAATTTAGATTCCTGTCATGAATCCGGGTTGAAATTTTATCTTCTGGTGAGCTTTGGGATGTGCTGGGATGTGCCACACCATGGTGTTGCATCGTCGTCGTCGTCGAGTTCCTCCTCCTCCTCGTCATCATCGTCTCCATCGCTGTTGTTGTCGTCGTCGTTGATGTCCAATCATGCTCTCCTGCTTTCACCTATTCGGCGCCGGGATTTCGCCTCTCGCCTGCTGAAATTTCTTCTATGCTCTCGTCGCGACACGGCTGCGAGCTCCGTTCAGCAGGTAAGTGGCAAAAATATAAATAAATAAAAATAAAAATAATCTCCCCACAAAGCATCTGGAGCATCCACGATCATCCTATTGCTCAGGGTTGCAATTTCTAGGGTATGGCCAGAAAAATGGGTTTTCGCGATTTATTTTTCCTCCATGGTTTTCTTTTTTTGGTGGGTTTTTTTTCTTTCTCTCGCTGGTCGTGGTTTTGTGTCGTTTCTTGTGGGCAAGATGCTAAAGCTCCTTTTTTTCCTGAGGTTTTTTTGAGCCCTAGTGCTGGTGGTTGCAATAAGGTGCTGGAGAAGATACGCACATGTGTTGTTGGATCTCGCATTTTTCACAAACCCTCGTGGAGTTTTTTCTTCCTCCTAGGAATAACAACTTGAAGGACGCACGCAACTGGGGGGAGAGACTGTTGTCAGGACCTCACCCACTTGCCCTAGTCTTTTAGCTATTCCCTGCCTGCAAGAATTGACAATGAGGATGGTGACGCCACACTATTGTTTTTTTTCTAATTACTCTCAGTTCTTTTGTTTCATCATTATCACTCTGAATTCTGAAGACTTGAGGTGGTGGCCATTGTGAAAGAAATTGGAATTCATGGCTTTTGACTACTGGAGGAGGACCATACACATGCTCTGCCACAGTGGAGTGTTGGTTTTCATCCTTAGACAATAATTGGGGTCAAAGCTTATCTGGAGCATTTGACCTTGAAATGCAGTGAGGAAGAGAGATGGTGGAAGTGATGGTGGTGTATGGGGCTGTGTAAGTGTGTTCATAGTGTGCATCTTCTATTGTGCCAATGTTTGCCTTGGGGGTTTTTTTTTTTTTTTTTTTTTTGTTTTAGTGGTTGAAATTTTGGTTGAAAGAGTTTCAGGACAGCAGCATTGGTAGGGATAGACAGTTGGCAGAGACTTACAGCCTGGGGATGGCATTGCTTTGGCAGCAGCTGTGGATGTGGAGGTCAGCTGTGAATTGGAGGGGAGGAGGAAGGCTGAATCAGGAATTAAATTAGGTGCAGAGAAGGGGGAAGCAGAGCTGGGACCTAGAGCAAAGGAAGACCCTGGTTCTGTGCCAGGGTTTGAACAGTCGGTCAATGCAGAGCCAGGTTCCATGGGCGCAGGAGCTGGTGCTGCAGCCACCATAGTTCACAACGAGTCTTCTCCTTGTGGTGCTGCAATTGAAAAAGCTCAAGCTGAACTCAGGTTCCCAAACACATTTCCATTCAAATCCATGCATGTAGTTGGATTCATAGATAGCACAAGTGTTAAAAAGAAAGGCTTGAATAAGAAACCAAGGAGAAAATTGGATATTTTGTGAGCATATCTTGTCTATACTGGTGACTGGTCACCCTGTAGATGGGTCTATTGTTATGAATTTTGACTGGACACATTGATCTACAGAATCAGAATGTTGGCAGGTATTGGATGTATTTGTTGTTGCTGCAGCTAATATGCAGAGCATTATTGTATTTGCATAGCATATCTCCAAATGTTTGTCAGGGTAACTGTTAGACCCATGAAATCAAGCTCTTGCCTTCTGTTGTTGACTCAGGCGGGATCTTGCTGTACGGGAAGAGCGAAGAAGGGAGCTAGAGTTTTTAGAGAAGGTAGCTCTTCCTCTTGATGTCAAACCGTGCAAATTCAGCAAGTTTCTACTTGGGATAAACATGGCTGCATACTGGTGCTGTTGATATCTGGATTAAATCATGGAAAGGTGGTTAGACAGAGACAGTATACTAATGGCACTTTTCCATCTTTGAGTTTTTGCCCAGGTGGAATTCTTGTTTCCCTGGTCTGAACTCATAAGAGGGTATGTTCTGTGATTGGTGATAGGATATATTTTGTGTCCAAGTACAAGGTCTTTATAGTCCAATCTGTCACAATGAGGAAATGAAGCAAATTCAGTTCTCTGGTTGTGAAGTAGTGTCACATGATGTATGTGGATCTTCTTGTTGATGTAGGGTGGAGAACCCCTGGATTTCAAGTTTGGGGAAGTTTCCTTACTCACTTCTTCATCTCCATCACCAGCTGAACCACTGGCTGACCAGTTGCTGTTCAGGTGGGCTTGTTGACCAAGAGAAGGTGTACATGATGTTTATATAGCTCTGTACCCTAGTCCATTACTGTTCCTAATATGAGTGCTTTTGGCTACTTCTTGCTAGCTGTAAGTTTGCTCTCATGCAGTAACAAGTCATTTCCTGTTGCAGCACCAAAGGAATCTGATTTCTTCTCAGATTGAGAACTGGGAAAGGCTTTTGTTCTCTGTCTATGCAATTGAAAATGACTTCCTGTTGCCTCAAAGAGTACTCATTGTACTGGACATTGACTCGATGGTTGTTTTGGCAGTGAGGGGGAGGGTGGAAGTGTTGCAAATACCATAGTCAATGGTGATGCATGTCAAGACATTTCAAGTGAGGAAGTCTCTGCGGGAAGAGGTGTAGAACTAGAAAGCAGCTTTCCTGTGAACACAAGGGATGTAGCAGATGGGATCCCCTCCAAAGGACAATCCCCTCAAACAAACCCTAGCATTTCAAACTTGGTTTGGACTCAGCTTGACCACACCACCAAAAGAGAGGGTGAAGGATATGGAGGTGCCCGTGCTGGATTGAAAAGTCAGGCATACACAAAGAGGAACAGACACCAGAGTCAGCATCTGGGAAATGGACATTTATCAGTCAAGGAGCAGGAGAAGGTGGCAGACATCAACAGTTCTTTAGTTGTGGCTGAACCCAATGAACCTCCTGTTGCCACAAAGGATGAAGCATTGATGGATATGGGCTTGCAGGTGCTGCCATATGAACATCGACATGCTGTCTCTGGCAAGTGGAATGGAGTTACAACAAACCAGGAAACTGAGCCAGTAATTGAGGTCTTGACAGGGTGTGGAACAGTCTTGGAGCAGCATCGTGCAGATGTCAGCAGTAATTTAGGGAAGGATAGGGACAGAACTGTGCCACCTTCCCATGTGTCATTGAAGTCTGGAGATAGTAGGGTTAGTTTACGAGTTGATACTGGGGAGAACAATGGTTTGAACTTAGACAGTAAAGGAAGCACTGTAGATTTGCTTTTGTCAGAACAGAAGCCAACCCCTGATGTACAAAGATTTCATGAGATTGGGGAGGATGGTGCTACCGGCTTACAGGGACATGTAGATGAAAACTCTGTATTAGGAAGAGTTTCTATAAGCCCTGACAGAGCAACAGATGAGGGTACAGCTACAGGTCATACTGGAGATGGAACTTCAAAACAAGAGGCTCAAGAAAGGATTGGAACACTTGCACTTCCCAATTTGAGCACCATTGAAAGAGGCCCTGACAGAGTTCACAAAGTTGTGTCTGAAGGTGGCCTGAGTCATGTTCCTAGGGACAGTGTTGATGAACAAAATCTGGGTTCTAAGGAGGTAAGTGGGGCTGATGGAAATATTCTGCCAGTTACTGAGTCGATGTTGGAGGGATTCAAAGGAGGATCAATTCAGAAAAGTCCTATGTTCAACAAGACAATTGTCAGAGGCACTAGTAATGTTAGGCAGGCAAACAGAGACCAGTCTGCACAGGATGACAAGAGATTGGTTGCTTCCAATCCTAGAATCAAGGTTGAAGATGTTGCTGCTGAAGATAGGACCAAGCCATCAACTATAGAGGCTGAATTAAGAAGTTCACAAACCAACGGTGCACCAAAAGCTCAGGAACTTAGGACTGAAGGGCAAGCAGGTGCAGTTGTAGGTGGGGTTCCTAGGAGTATAGGACGGACATCAAGTGCCTGTGCCTTATTGAAGAACAAGTTTCCTGGTGTAGTAATTCCTTGGGAGAATCAGCATGACCCAACTATACAAGCTGAAGCTGAGAAGCATAGGGCAGATATTTCAGCCAATGCACAGAAGGCACGTGAAGATATTATCATTGAAGAGGCAGCACATCTACAGGTAGTGTGTGCATCTCTTGTTTTGTGGTATCCACCAGTGGCCTTGCTGTAACTCATAATCCGGTTTGTTCATGCCAAATGAGCTCATGATGGTTAGGGGTGCTCAACCTGTACAATAGATCCTATGTGAAGAGCTAGTCAATTGAACTTGGTAGCCATTTTGGGAACTCTCTGCATTACGGAGAGTTTCTATGATGCTGATGCTGGACTTCAAATTGGTGCAGTTGAGTTATGATATGAGTTCTATGGTCATTAACAAAATGGGAACAATGTTGTTGGCCTACAACTGTCTCTGGACATCTCAGATATGATTACTGATGCTATGCAGGCTGCAAGAAAGTCAACAGTGGATCAGGCATTGCATAAGCCTTGGCCTGAAGCTTCAAGGAGGAAGAAGGCACATTGGGATTTTGTGCTTGAAGAGATGGCCTGGATGGCCAATGATTTCATGCAGGTATCTGAGTTTTTTACTGAAAGCATTGGAACTTTATGAGAGGGTTGATTGCACAAAGTTTTAAGTCTTTTTTCTGTCAGATATGGATGGGCACTGTCTGAGTTCAAATGCTGTTGAGATCTCCATCTATATGAAATCTGTGCATATGTGGAAATATTGCTGGTTGAGCCTGTCAGGTTCTAATGGTGACAACAGCAGCCCAACTTAAACCAGCTGGGGGGTAATGTAGTTGTCACTTATTCTGGACTTACCCATGTGCAACATTGGCACCAGTGCACATATTTAGCATTTTGTAGTTACAAGTTGCAATGGCAGAAGATTGTTGAGTCTGATGTGTTCTGGAAATCCATGGTCAAGCACTAGTGTTATATAAAGTTTATCATGTTGGTACATAATATATTTCTGCATGTTGCTGGAAACATTTTCCAGTACCTGCAGTTAGAATTCTGTCAAACAATGTTGCTCAAGAGACTCCAGATGATGTGAACAACTTCAACTTTCATGATGTCAGTGTAAGTTGATGGGGCCTTTCATATGACTGATGTAGGAGCATCTTCTTGAGAGAAAAACCTAGGCTTTTGATTGGAAACACCCATGATACAACAACATTGTCATGTGTAGTTTGTCCCATGTGAATCTAGCCAACTTGCCTACAATTGAGGAAGAGATGGCAACAAGTCTCTGAAACTGGGGAGTCTGGACTAGTCATCTTTCCAGATCAACTTGTTGACATAGCTGAACATTTCCATATCTAGAAATTTGTTTTTGCAGAACAGCTGCATTGCCATAATCTCCTGAGACTCAGTCAAACAATATACTTTGACACATGGGAGCAATGGTATATATATGTATGTAGGGTATCATAGTTTGAGTTCTGTGTTTTTGTGTAGGAGAGCTTGTGGAAAAGAGCTGCTGCTGCTCAAACCTGTAGGTGCATTGCTTTACAAAGGAGGCGAGATGAGTTTCTGGCATCTGAGCTCAGTACAAGGCAGCAGAAAGTTGCAAAAGTACTAGCAAATGCAGTGAATAGTTTTTGGCATGCAGTTGAGGGATCATTGATCAAAGAGAAAGCTGGAACCTCTCTCATTGAGAAGACTCAAACACAGCCAGGCAACAACAGTAATAAGGATGTCAATGAAGCAGTTCCCATGGATGTTGATAGTCTTGGCGTGGACAAGGTAAGTATCCTATGCTTACAAACATGGCAGAAGGGTTCACTCTTTCGAATGCACCCATGTTCATCATGAATGGTTTTTTCTCTACTGTTTCACTAATAATTGTGGTGTTGCATTCTCTCAATTGTTGCTCCAGGAAGCATGGTTGGCCTCTTTTGATCACTAGGAAGGTCCTATTATTTGCATACTACGAGGAAATTGTACAGTCTAATCCAGTTTCTGCTTCCCTGTCTTGCTATTCATTTTCTTCAGGCCGCAGCAGATGTTAGGAGTGATCAGGTAACCAAGAAGAAATCCATGGCTATCCAACAATATGCCATGCGATTACTGGAGTCATCAGGCTTCAAATTTATGGCACAAACTGAGGCTCTGGCCACACCTGAGCAACACTCAGAGAGTAATAGCACCATTCTAGAGCCTTTCTGGGAGGATCAGTTTCCTGAGGTACTTGCTGTAAATTCTTCTTATCAGAATTGGTATCCTTCAAGCTGCTGATCATAACATGTGAGCTTAGACTTCTGGCTATGGATCTCATTATTTCCCAAACACCACCTGTCACTTGCACTGACTGACCATTTGATACTGTGCTGAATGTTCAGGCCCCTATTACATGTTTGTTTGTTTGGTTTTTATGCCAGATGAATGCAGTCCTGAGTATTTTGATGAATTGAATGATGATTATTTCAAGGGTCTTCTTAATCCCGAGTGTTTTGGTTTCTCTTCTTTTTTGTTTCTGCTCTTTTGTCAGTTTCTTTGGTCATCTCCTTCTCTTCTATGTTTTGTTGAATTAGCCGCACCATGGCTCAGTCTTCCCATGACATCCAGCCTTGTACAGAAACTCGGTATTTGGTTACTGTATGATATTGACCTCCACCCACTACTGGGAGCTGATGAAGGCATTGGGGATACTATGGTAGCTGATCACCATTGTACACATTTCTGTTGAAGGTTATTGTAAAGTTTTCTTTGCAATCTTTTAAGTTTGGTGCTGATTGACTGAAATTGATGGTCACTATTGACAGTCATGAACATCACTGTTGTTCAAATCATACATTTGCCTGTTCATTGCTTTTTAGGGTTGGGTCTCCACTCTGTCTTTCTTTTTACTGTTTGCTGATATATGTTGTTGGATCTGATCTCTATGGCCTTATTGGTTATCTCTTGAGGCTAGATGATTCAGGTTGACTTAAAACATAAGGATGGAGAATGACTCAATGCTTATGAAGATATTTGATGAATCCAGTGCAGTTATTGAGAAAGTGTCCACTCAAGCAGGTGCTGCAAAATTAGCTAACTTGATGTGTTTGAATGATATTGCAGGTATCACTGTTTTATGTGTTATCAAATGGCTCAATGGAAGTATATCGAGCATCTGTGGAATCAGATTGGGCAATGCTTGAAGCGGTAAGGCAATTGTGTGGCAATCTAATCTTGATATTTCTAAAGTTGCAAAAATGTGACTTTCCCTTTACTCTCTTCATCCACTCTTAGTTCTCTTGGTAAAGATATTCAACACTCCATATTTGTCATGGCTAGGACTAATGACAGCCTGGCAAATGGTTGGGTTCAATTTCCTCATTTGTCTGGCTAGATGCTAATCATGATAGCTAACCCAGCTACTATGGGTGCATCAGTATAGAGATAGAGATATCCCAAGCATCTAGTCAACAGCCTACATGTCTAAGCCTTATGGTCACCTTGAAAGAAAGAAGTGGTTGTGATTTGAAACCAGTACTATGTCTTGTTGATGCCACCCTTCATAGCCCTCCAGCTACTCTGGGGGTTACAGGAGCAGAAGAATAGAGACCTGGTTCAATTCACTACTAATACCTACAAGTGCTACACATTATAGCTATTGTGGGGTTTGCTGGGTAAACTGAGGAATGTGGGGACCTGGTGGCTTGTCATCCTTAGGAGAAGAATGGGCAACCATGTTTTCCCTATTAGAAAGTGTCCTCCTTGAAAAATGAGGTGGTAACCCTAAGGATGAAGAGATACTTGGTCATGTTTGGTGGGCAGACCATGACATGTTTTTCATTCTAGAGATTTACATATCTGGTCACTGGCCATTTGCAGAAGCATGTGTCAGAACTTAAATCAAAACAACGTGAAGCAGAGGCACAGGCAGTTCGTGATGGTGCTGAAGATGCAGCTGTCAGTTCTGAGTTTGGCTTTGGAGATTATGGCAATGATGGAGGTTCTCAGGATGATGATCTTCAATCACACTTTGTGCCGAGCTCTCTTGGTAGTGGGGGTGGCCTTCCTGGAATTGCAAAGAAGAAACGCAAAAAAATACCAAAGGCCAATACTGCTGTGCCAAAGTCAGAAACAGATGTGCCACTATCAGGATTTGTCTATCAGCCCTCAGTATCAGGTGGCAACCTGGAGTTACCCTCTCCCACAGTGACTGGCAAAAGGTCTTTGTCAGGACATTTAGGTCCTGGCAATTTACCTGGAATCATTCCAACAAAACGAGCTCGCTCATCAGCTGCAAATGTCCGGCCACGTCCAGCTGGTGCAAGTACTTCCCCAGGCACAGTGGGGCATTTTCCAAGAACATTATCTGGCTCCCAGTTCCAGAAAGATGAAGAGATGGACATGTTGGATGGCTCCAACAGAGGAGAAAACAATAGTGATACCCATAGTAACAGTTTGCATACTGTTGGGAGTGATGGGATCTTTGTGCTGTCTAAGTCAAAGAAAAAGAAAAAGATCAAACACTCTCTTGGGGGATCTTCTGCACCAATTCAGCCTGAAGGCAGAGTATCTGGGAGCACATCTATCAAGGTGCCTGTGTTGTTTGTGCTCTCCTTGTAAATGCACTTTTGTAAGCAACTGTTAGAACTCTAATAACCAATTGGTTGGGATGGGTATTGGAAGTTGCAACAAGTTATATTCACTTGGATGGTGATTTATTTCAGGGTTCTGAGGGGAACCATGGACAGCAAGATCCCCAACCGATCTATGAGGTGGTGAGTTCCATAACCATTTTGGCATTGTGTTTGTTGGTCTGCCAAAATGGTAAATGACAAACACCAAATTAAGGTCCCTGTTGTTTTAGTATTATACATATGTATTGTGATTCGTACCAGGCAGCATGAAGCTCTTGATGTGTATTTTCTAATTGCATGTCATGTGTATTAGTCATGTTTATGTACCAGAAGGTCTCAGGCAGGTGAAAATTTACATGTTAAACTTTGTGCTGGTTTCTGGGAGAGCAGATGAAGAGACAAGGGGACCAGCTTTTGCCACCTGCTATCACAGCTTCTGAAACAGGTCCTGGTATGGGCCTTCCTCCTTCAACTGAACCCATGTCAAACTGAAAAGCAAGATTGGTCTATTACTCTGTCTCATGGGACAGCTTGGCTTCCTGTTTTCCCCATTATAACCAAGTACTTGCCTCTAGGTTCAACCCAGAGCACAGTAAGAGAATCTCAAATGACCCAGAGTTAACATGCCATGCCATGCCATATAGGGGAAGGTCACCAACTGTGCCATGTCATGCTGCACACTCCTGCAAATGGTGTACCTATGTACACATGGACAACTGCTAGAATGTGTTACCAAGAATATGTGTGTGCAAACCCTTAAGATGAAAGTTTCATTTTTTAATGGATTCGGGAAGGACTCTTATACAGATTCATAAAGGAGATTTTTAGACATTGGCTGCACCTGCAAATTGACCCACAAAGAAAGAAGGCTAATATGGTGAAAGATCAATGAGCTAATTTAGAAAGGGAAATTGGTGGGAGGGTGTTTGGAGTCAGCACACAACAGAAAGGAGAGTCTGTTGTTTTGTCTTTGCCAGACAGGGCAAGGATAATGTGATTGTCTGTAACAGAGTGTGTACTTTTCTTGCAACAGGAATAGCCGCAGATGCATCAGAAACATCAGGGTTTCCAGGGTTGAAAAAATCAAAGATCGTGAAGCAGTCTTCCGATGGGAACAGCGAGGCCATTTCTGGTCCTATTCAACCTATTTCACAGACAGGCCAACAGTATGGTGTACTAGGTGCAAGTAAATTGACAAGGCAGAACAGCAACCGTGACCGCAACAACCGGAAGAGCAAGTCTAGTAAGGTAAGAACAGTGTTTGTGATCAGCAAATTAATGAACACAAGCTAGCTCTGTCACTTCAATCCTGTAATGAGTTTATCCACTCATAAAGCTCTAGGGTAAGTAATTACACAAGATGAGATTGCTGGTTCTTGATGTCTAACTCTTGCTGGTGGCATTTTGTTTGCAGGGTTCACCACTCAATACACCAACTGGAATTGGCATTCCATGGTCATCAGTTGAGGATCAGGTCTGACTGGCTGGAGCTTTCCTTATGTTGCATAGTATATTGAATGCTCACAGCCTTACTGGTTCATTTGCTAATGTAAGGAACAGGTTTATTGTTTTGAAATTCACTGTGTGCAAAGAAGCTCAGGTTGATATGTGAAACATTTATGTCAAACATAGTACAGGCTCAACTACTCACATTTTGGTAGATTATTACTCAGATATTTCTTTATGTCAGACAATGACATGCTGGCTGTGGAATCCAAAAGATGGACCATTGATTCTGTTGGATGGAATAGTTCCCTGATCTCTCCAGTACCAGAGCTCCAGATGTGGACTTTTTCTTACTCATGTGGTTTTCTTTTCAGGCTATCCTTGTCCTGGTGCACGATCTTGGTCCTAACTGGGAACTTGTGAGCGATGTCTTGAGCTACAATTCACAGTTGAAGGTAATGCTCATGAGCTTTGTGTATAGTTGCTATTGGAAAAGGTTCCCATATTTGTTGTCTGTGGTTGGTTTGTTCAAGATGAGGTTACTCCAATAATGCTATGGTTGCAAAGGTGAACCACATCTGGCTATGAATTGGTTCCAATAGGCAGGGAAATGGAGTGGACACAAAGTGTTCAGGCTTGAAAGAACTCTAAAGATTTAGATACATCTGTGCTGGGCAGGCCCAGCAGAAAGCTGGCTAGATTTGGTGGCCCATCCTGGCAGACCATGGGTCTTCCATGAACTTGCACAAGAAAACCAGTTCCTCAGAACCACACATCTGGCTGATGTCCTGCTGGTAGGGCATTGCTGCAGGTTACTGGGATGCATGCTAACAAAATTATGAGAGGCAGCAATTTTCACCCCATAAAGATGGTAGTTCAAGCAGCCATGTGTGCAGGTTCTAATTGTGCACAGACTATTTTTCTGAAGTTATGCTTTCAGCATCTATTCCAGTAGTAAGACAACCAGTTGGCACCATGAGGTATCAGATGCAATCCATCTGGCTTGATGCAATTCAGCTTGCAGCTCATGCATCAAGCATTCTGTAAGCAGCTTATTTGCCTTTTCTGTGCTGGCAAGACCTAGAAAGACCAAAAGTTTCCAGTAGAATGGTGACTTGAAAGTTGTTAATCCTCAGTCAAGTCTTCATTTTGAAACAATCATGTGTTTCCAACAATGACCTCATCTCACACCTTGGAAAGTTAAGGGCTTCACCTTGGATTATCAGAACATTATCAGAAATTAGGAGGTCATTGGTAAAACAGGTGCACGATTTGTTTTGTTCGAATGAGGTTTTTGATAACAGTTATGGCTGTGTTGCAATGCCTAACTGGCATATGGACACTTTGGCATCCTGGCTGACAAATCATACCTAGCTTTTTTTTGGTCTGGCATTGTGCTGGATGCATGCCTAAATTTTCTGGCATACAATTATCAGATTGGTAGCTTGGCTCAACAGAGTGATTATACTCTCTGCTGAAAATGGATTTTTTTAATGTGTTATTGGTATTGCTGTGAAATGTTTTAACCAAGTCTGCAATCAAGTACACTATCTCTTTGGAGAGATGTGTTGTCCACCTTGTGTCATCCTTGTTGTCTCCACCCTGTTTTCTCATGCTTTTTGAACCTTAAAGGTCAATCATATGTTGAAAATATTGTTGCAGGGCATCTACCGGAAACCCAAACAGTGTAGAGAGCGGCACAAGTTTCTCTCTGAGCAACTTGGGACAGAAATTCAGGAGAATTCTGATGATTTAAGTCCATTGCAGCCATCGAATGCACAGTCCCCAGGAATCCCTAAGGTGTGTATCAACCGTCTTTATGGAGGAGAGTGCCATATGTACCCAATTTGGGACAGAGTTCCTTGATCCTCCAGCAAGGGTGGACATGTTGCCCTTTTTGTGGCTTCAACCATAGCAAGAAGTTGAAGGAGAGATAACATGAAGTGTGCTTTCTGTCAATCTGATCTGTATTCACTTCCCTGCTATATATAAGGTTTCCATCCTTGTGGTGATATCCTCTCAATGTGTGGAGTTGATTGGTAACAGGTGAACAACACAAGGGCTCTGTTGCAACGGATGCATGGGTCAGTGGAAGAGGACACCCTTAAAGTGCACCTGGAACAAATTGTGCTCACCTGGGAGAAACTTTGTCCATGGAAACCAGTGAGGACTCCTATTATCTTCAGTCTGTTATTTGCTGTTCTATTGTGTGGTCATAAAATTATGTGTCATGTTGTGTCGTGAGGCATCCTGGGTAGGTGTTTTCTTTTGTTCAGGGTTTAGTGTCTCATTTCAATTGTTGTGGAATCTTTTCACCTTGTGCAGACTGATACACGAGAGCAAAAGGGCCTCACTGCCCCACATCCATCTCATGGTATTGCCATTTCTCAGTTTTGTACTGGTGGCACCCCAAAGTAAGTCCTTCTAACATGCAGCAAAAATTCTCTTTATGCTTCCCTGACTTTTAATGCGTAGTTTGAGTCACTGTCATGTGTCCATGTCAATTTGTGTTGAGGTGACATGGGTGTGTTGTTTGATTCTCTTGTACATCTGAACTGAAATGAGGTCTTGGAATGTGTGAATTGAATGCCTAACCAGCAGTATGGTGTGTGGCAGCCCTTTGGACTTGTGTGACAGAGTGACAGCCAATGGGGAGGTCCCATCTCATTCCTTTACAATGCAAGCTTCTCCACATGGTAATGGGCCTGGACTTTCGAGCGGAGGCTTACCTCTAGGCTCTTCAATGCGACCTCCTTCAGGTGGAATGCCACCAGGTTTGCAAGGATCAAATGGACCTCTTGGCCCAGCTGTGCCACCTTCCTCTGCTGCAATTAATGCTGCAGCTGCAAGGTGGCTACTACTACTGTCTCACCCCTTATGACAGATGGTGCATACAAATTCCACACTTCCTGTTTTCAGTACAAAACAACAAAGAGTTGCAAATAGCAGACCCTTTGTGCTCTGTCATCTTGTTCAAATGACATAAGCTGGTAGTGGAGGGCAGATTTGCTTCTTTGGATATCACAAGTTTTTTCTCCTTCATGAAATTTTGAAGGGAATGGCTGTCTATTTTGTTTACTGGGCTTTCTGACCTGAATACCTTTTATTATCACGAAAAATGGGAATATTCTCCTTGTACTGTGATAAGAAATTACATGGCATCATATTGCTCTGTTGTGGCTTTGACTTAGTGCAATAGCTCTGGATCACCCATGTACATTTTGAGTTTCCACCAATTACCAGTCATTAAGGGTTTCTCAATGACATGTTGTATTTTCTCCAATCCAGCTTGCCAGTAAGAAGTGATGATGCTCAGCAATTGTAGACCATCTGAGAGTGTTTTATTATTCTTGCGCAGAGATGCACAGCGCTTCACTGCCATGCGTCTCTCTCCAGAAGAAACCAATCGACTGCGAATGGCAGCAACAGGTTCTCTAGGCTATAATCGACGGCTTCAGCAGCAGGCAGTTTCAGTGACAACAGGTTTGCCTGTGATGGGTGGCCTGCCCCATCCCAATGACATCCCCTTGCTGTCAACTAGCACCACTGAAGGAATGCTGGGTGGCCTAAACAGATCAATGTCATTACCAAGACAGGGTTTGCAAGGCATGGGCTCAGCAGCAGTAACAAACATTGGATCAGCTGCTCTTGGTACCATGCTGCCCCCAAGTGGTGTTAACATGGGGAGTCCTGGAAGTCTCCCTTCAGGCTCAGTTTCTGGACAGTTTATGGCACGGAACACAAGGGAATTGCAGCGGTTTCGGGTCAGCCCTTTCTCAGCACATTGGTGTAGTGTGTGTGTGTTTTAGCTCTGACAATAAGACCCCTGAAACTAAGCAGTTTCTACTCCTACAGTAGGAGTAGAAACTGGACAGGGCAGAGAAGCTTGTCGTAAGCTGATTCTGCTCTGGAACATCTCTTGCAGGTTAAATTCACTGTTCTCTAATTATTCTGTCCCCCTTGTAAGGGTTAAGTTCTCAGAGTTTTGTGCAAGGTTCAGAGCACATGAGCACCAGGACTCCCCTCTTCAGAAAACCTGGGGTCATTAGTGACATTTCCTGTTTGTGCTGATTCTCAGATGGGCCCAGAGGAGCAGCGGATACAGTTGATTCAACAATTACAACATCAAGCATCACAGGGTGACACACAAGCTGCTGCTGCCCTGACTAGTCTGAATAGTGAAATGGTCATGGCTTCTTCTCCACCCCCAAGCTTTTCACCCCACCAGCAGCAGCAGCACCAGGCTCAACAACAACGAAATCAGCAGGTGCAAATTTCAGCTTGAATTGGACAGGGTTATTCTCAGACTGGGTTTGATGTTAAGAATTCCACTGAAAGAGGCATGAACTTCAGTATTGATGTGGGTATGACACCATATATGGTTTATTTGCTAGCCTGTCCATGTAAGCTATAATTAGGTCTGAAGGCTCTGGAACTTCTGGTCAGGAAAGTGCTGTAAGTTGCAAGTGTGACCCAATTCTAAGGGTTTATTTGTCTCTGCTCAAACAGCAACAACAACTGCAGCTGCAAAACCATCAGACTCAGCAGCAGCAACAGGCCTGGCAATTGCAGGCACCCCATGTGAAAGAGCAGCAAAGGCAACTGCAATTGCAGCAACAAAAAAGGCCACAGGGAGCTCTTCCTCAACCTCAGCTTCATTCTCCTAACTCTCTGCATCAGCAAATGCTTGGCCCTCATCAACCATATGTGCCAGGCTTGGGTTCACAACACATGGGCACACAGTCCCAGCATATCATTTCCCAGCAGTCCCTTACCCTCCAGAAACAGCTGGGTCAACAGCAGCAGGTAGGAGGTCCTTCGCAGGTTCCACAGTCTTCTCTGCCTTCATCATCACTGCAATCAGCCCCAGTCTCTCCTGTGGGGTCTGGACCTTCATCTCTTACTAGTCAGCAGCAGCAGCCTCCTCCCCAGCAAAACCAGGTTGGAGGACAAATGCCACAGATTACCGGGCCAGCTAAAGCAGTGCAAGCAAAGCAGTTCCAGAAGCAGCAGCAGCAGAATCAGCAGCAACAGGCTTCTCGCCTATCCAAAGGATCGAATCGTGGACCTATGATGATGCAGGGTCTTCCTCAATCTAACCATCTTCCTGGTAATGTGAGCATTGGGAGTAACCAGATGCCTGGTGAGTTACCTGGCCAACTGGGGACAAATCCATTGCAGCAAGGGCAAAGGGTTCTTCAGCCACAAGGGCAGATGCAATCAGGGAAGCTACAAGCTTGGTCTCAGCAAACTAGCACTGGGCAGGTGCCTCAGTTGCCTCAATCACAAGTGCTAGCTTCTGCAGCTGTGCAACAGAAGGGACATCAGCAGCAGCAGCAGGGGACCCAGGTGGTGGTGCCTAAGCAGCAACTGGCCATGTCATCACAGCAACAGGCACAACTAGTCCCAACACCTCAGCAGTCCCCACCTCAGCAGCAGTCGACATTAGCTGCCCCAATTCAGCAAACACAGCTGCTGCCACCTGCTCCTGGGCAGCAGCAGCAGCAGTCTCAGCAACGTTGGCCAATGCAACAGCAACAAGAACCTCCACCTCAAAGGTCAGTCTTGTTGAAACTTCCAAAGTGAGAAACTGGAAATGTGCAGGACATTTCTTGATAGGGCGCTCTACACGGTACCCTGCGATTCACATTTCCAAGGGTGCTGAGAAGGATTCCTCGTTTGCATATGTACAGGTTGCAAACACGGCATTCAGTAACTGCAATAGGTATGCCTTTGCCAGCACAGCTTGGTAAGGCAGTGATGCAGCAGCAGGGACAAGGAGTCTCTTCTGAGATGGCCTCTCAGCCTGGCACACCTACATACCAAATTGGCACCACAAATAGCATAGGCACTGCAATCAGTATGGGTAGTCCTAGTCCACATATGATGCCTGTGTCATCTGGTCTTAAGTCAAGCACAGTTGGAGTGCATTCATCACAGTGGAAGTCCAACCAAGCAGCCCCTCCTATTGCAGGTGGAATGTTTAACCTTACACACACCAGCAGTCCAGGGCCAGCTCACATACCCTCCATGGTGAGCCCATTAGGAGTGCACATGCCATCATCCAATGGAAACAAAGGAATTTCAATCCATGGTACCAGTGTGGGTGGCCTGCCACAGGCCCATGCTATAATGCAAGGTGCAGCAGGTCAGAAGTTTTCAGTGGGCCCAGGGCCCAATGGAAGGGGCATACCAGGGCCACAACAGGGGGCTACTACTGGTCAATGGAGCCAGCAGGGTTCAATGGCTATGTCTACAGCTATGAGCAACACAGTTGCTTCTCAAACACGGCCACCCATGCAGTCTTCTGGTATGCAATTGGGTTCAACAACGGGTTTGGCAACATCAGGCCCTCTCAATGTGGCATACAATGGGGTTCCTGCAGCATGCCAAGGCCATTCTGCATCCATACCAGGATCTGGACTCTTGTATAGTATGCAGGTATGAGGGTGAAGTTGCTGGAAGCATGTTAAAGACATGTGACTTTTAGAACTTCTAGCTTGTCTAGTCTTCTAAAGCTGGAATGAGAATGTGCCCACCTGAGGTGCAACCAAAAAGAATTTGCTGATGAAATGTTAGATTGACAACTTCAGGCCCATTTTTCATTCTGCAGTTCTGTCAGCTGATACATCTAATTTTCTTGTTTTGTCCAGATCAAAGAATTGAAGTGACACTGTTGATTTCTTTTGCTGCAGCCACAGCAGCCACCCCATTTTGGCAATGCTTCATCAACAGGTACTGTGGTTTCTCGAAGGTCAGCTTCTCCAGCCTCCAGTGGTCAAGACCCAGCTGCAATGGGCTCAACTTCACCCTGTGCAATGCCTGCCGGTGCTGGCCCATCATCTTCTTCCTAGGAAAATTCAATGCTATTTTGTCACACCTTATGCTGTGCATGTAGCATATTTCCTACATATACAGACAGGCAAGTGAAGACAGGCAGCATTAGCTGGGTTATTTTAGTCACAAGCAACTTCTATTCTTGAGAGGAGGTGAGACCAAAGGTCTTTAGGATGCCATAATGGTGCAGTATTGGTTGTTTTGTTTCTCCAACATGGTTTGACTCTTAACATTTAGTTGTCAGCTGGCTCATGGAGGCCAGTTTGTATAGTCTTCTGCACCATCTGTGTAATTTTCTTGGAGTCAGTGAATTGGAGCCAGGGAAGCTTGCTAGGCATTGCCCCCCATTGTAACAAAAATTCTTGTCAAC
Source organism: Sphagnum contortum (assembly GCA_963920785.1). Lineage (NCBI taxonomy): Eukaryota > Viridiplantae > Streptophyta > Sphagnopsida > Sphagnales > Sphagnaceae > Sphagnum > Sphagnum contortum. The sequence goes on along the minus strand of OY987279.1, from coordinate 18,922,424 downwards.
AAAGGGTTTTGATTCTGTGATTCAGTGACCTTGTGATTCTGGATGATCCTTGAAATTATGTGCACTTTCTACAGAGCAGCCAGATTTAGATATAGATTTCAATACACAGAATCAGTGTGCCACATGATGTGTTTGTTTCTAAGTGTGGCTCCCTTACACCACACTCTGTGGTGGTGAATGTTCGGAATTCAGACATACCTTAAACCCTAAACCCTAAAACTTGACATTTCAATAAGTTCTTTAACAAAAATGGGAAACCTTACAGATGGATGGGTACATGGGTGTTCAAAATTCAGACTTACCCTCAATCTTATTACTTCAATCAGCTCATTAGTAGAAGCCAATTGGAATTCTTGTGGAAGGAATACGTAACCAAATTCATAGATAATTTTTCATATATATCCTCACTCACCAAATGCAGTAGTGTCCAAAGGTTCTCCCCTCTACCACCCCCCACAATCCATGCATGCATGCCAGTATGTCTTTCATCTCTGTACCATCATCCCCAGAGGTCTGGCAAAATCACACCTTGATTTCAACCCTCTTTCAAACATGCACTATATATGTCAGATAAAAGTTGAAGACAACTAGTTCGCAGAGAGAGTCCAAATGTTATCATTTTTAAACATAAAGTTGTGAGACTACAAGTTAATCAAAGTGGGCAGAATGGCTTGTAAAACCAGTTGGGTTGAGTCTGTGATGTCTTTCTCGTTCAGCAGAGGGAGAAGACAGAAGAAGAAGAAGACAACAACTGTTCATGGTTGGACTTGGAGAAGCCTGCGGTTATTGAAAGCTATGAGAAAGTTGGGCACAGAGGAGCATCCACCAAAGTCGGAAGAACCACTTGACATAATGGAACTATGATCTTCCGCTGCACTCATAATATCCACTTAACAACACAATTTACTGCAGGAAGTTTGCAAATTCTAGGAAAGCTAATTTTCTTACTTGGGGTAAAGCATTTAAACACGCTTTCATGTCAATTGGTTATTCCTGGAGCTGCACTACACCATTGCCGGTCTGAAACTCTTGGATTATCCCTCCTACTGCAGAAGACATTTACCAGAACATATGGATTGGTTGGTATGTTGTTTCCAAAACAACGAGTCTCTCAACCCATATGAACTTGAGCACGCTCATGGTACTGGTGTGGCCAACACAGGACATAAGCCTCTTGGTTCATTCAGCCAAATACCTGCATCTAATTTCTACCTCCACTTGTGCAGAGTCCTCATACTATCTGCCTCTGCTCTACCCTACAACTTACTTAGCAGTCTACACTAAAAACACTGTATTCATCTGTATACTGCAGAAACTAAGTCTTATCAATGTTTTATACTGAGGACTAATCTGCATTTACAGACTGCAATATTCTACAGCCAAAGGCACAGGAGCAGAATGGAATCTCAAGCCGATGAGCAGCAGAGGAAAGAAGTACACAGGTGACAGATTTTTCTCCTTTCACTGAAAATGGAAACTCCACATGCCCTTCATTCATTTCAAAGAGCAGTCAATGTGTTTACGGTAATAGCAGTATAGGAGGGGAGTTCATATCTGGAGCAGCAAGCCCTTGATGGCTCCTCTTATGCATCACTAGCAAGGAAATGATCTCTCATTTGTTGACAAGAGGAAGCCTCTGAGCAAAGTCATGATTTGGATATGATAAGGCACTATCAAGCAATTGCTTAGTCATCTCATTAATACAGGAGAAATGATATATGTATCATAACCCACATCCTGAAGAATGCAAGTGTCACTTGCAGATTTGATGCATTCTCTGAGGACACTTTTGTACAGCAAGACTTATGTTTGGCACAGAAAGGAGGTTCTCCCTCTTACTTATCATTTGTGTACATTGTCACTCTAACTCAAACTTGGAATCTTGAAGCGCCTTCTGGCAAAATTGCAACTGGATATACTCTAAATTTGGTACCAAGTACAAAGTGGGAGAACTAATAACAACACTAGACTCAACTCAAATGATACAGAGAACTTAGGTGTTAGAACTACTTTAACTTGACCTGAAAAACATACATGAGAGCCATACCTGTGCTCATTTTGGATGATTTTATCCTTTTCCTTTTGGACCAGACCAGCTCAGATAATTGTTCCATTAGGAATGACAGCATCCTTGATTATTGTCACAATGCCACTTTTAATGAAGTAGCCATCACTTTCCCTTGCTGCCTCTGCAACATCATCTTTATTGACAATCTGCATGATGGGACATGCAAGTGTTAACTCTCCTTCCAAAGTTACTCACAAAGCTCGGAGCCAAAACTCAGGGGGTCGTGGTTATTGGACAGAGTGAACCAACTAAGTTACACATGGTTAGTACATAGGTAGTCAAAACAGAAACTGAGCTAACCACCAGGGTTGTCTAGGGAACTGGAACTGAACGGAAATTCTTTTCCTGTCTACCCACCATCCATCCCTCATGGTGCACTTGTGGCTGTTGGTTCACTCTGGCTGAGGCTATCATCAACTGACATGTAGAGCCATTTGCACATAGTGATCAAAATCTGTCCTAAATGGCATACTGTAAAACAATGTATGAAGGTTGACACAATTGAGACAATAGAAGGATGCAATGTACAAGAAGATTCCACATAATGCATGACTTAACATGAGAGAGAATGTGAGCATCAATTACACTGTGATTGAGATCAGACCTTGACATTAGAGCCGATACGTGCATTCTTGTCAACTATGGCTCTCTTCACTACGGAGTTTTTGCCAATACCCATTGGAATTCCCCCCGTCAATAGCAACTCACCCCTGTGTTGATCTGTCTGGCAATTGCAGAAAGATTCAAAAGCATATCAGTATGGGACATCATGCAGAGGAAAAGAGAATGCAAAAGGCTACAAGTGGCCATAAGCAAGCTCATCATCAAATATCCACTTAATATATACATCCAAATTCACATGGGACAGGGTTCTCTCACCTCATAGTAATCAGCTCCCATAAGCAGTGCATCTTGGATCACAGCACCTTCAGCAACCCATGACCGCAGTCCTACCACCGAATGGTAGATTTTGCAATTCTACGCACCCAAATCAGAATATTTTCCTCAATGTTGGTGCAAAATGAATTGCAATAGTAATGAAAGGTGTATAAAAGAGAAATTGTTAGGATCTTGGTACAAGATAAACTGCTTTGAGGAGATGTTGTACAATAGGACTTAGTCATGTGATGGAGATAGTTGGAGCAAAATGAGCTAGAATAACAGCAAGATGAACACAATCTTTGACCACAATTAAGGGTGTCACCTGAATTATACAACCTTCTCCAATAACACTGTCCATCACATCAGCATCCAACATCTTTGATGGAGGCAGGAAGCGAGCTTGTGTGTAGATTGGGGCCGACCTATCATAGAAACTGCCTCACAACAGATTCCAGATCAGCAACAGAAGGTAGCCAGAGCAGAATACTCTAAACCAACATCCTTCTTCTTCCTCTCTTTCCCTCTGCTTGCAAATCTCACCTGAAGTCAGGTATTGGCTTCTTAGTAATTCCCAGGTTGGCATTGTAGAATGCCTCAATAGTCCCAATGTCCTCCCAGTAGCCATCATATAAGTATGCTTGCACCTGAATTTCCAACATATGACAGTAGTTAGACCCATTTCTGGAGGAGTTTGTCCTTGTAAAGCAGTGTGCAAGCAATACATAGTTCATGTACCTTCATTCCAAGTTTTGTAGCACCAGGGATAACTTCACTCCCAAAGTCGTTGGCATCAGGGAAGTCATCCCGAAGCAATGAAATCATAGCCTCCTTGCTCACCACATATATACCCATGCTAGCAATGTAGGGCATTTGTTTGGCCCTCTCTGCATCCAACCCCAGTACCGTTGTGTCTACCTGTTCCCACAGAGTTTAAGGATCACAGATCAGTTGAGTATTCACTAAGGGTTTTTCAATTCATCATCCAAAAGATCAAGCATGCATCTAGAATCCAGGGCCCTTTCATATAGATATTCACATCTTTTACTCAGGACAACTAAACAATGTCCCTGTTCATGATCAATTTGCAAGACATCCACACCAATGGCATTGTCTGTACAAGGTGAAAAAAAACTCTGGCTATCACACTGAATCAGGAGTTCGGTCAACAACCCAATCAAAGAGTTTTGAAGAGATGAACCTGCATTGCTTTAAGTGCATCTCCTTTTGGTTTCTCAGAAAACTCAACAATGCGACCTTTGTCATTGATCTTCATCAACCCAAATGCAGTTGCACGTGCTTCATCCATGGGCAGAGCTGCGACAGTAATATCAGCATTTGTCTCACGGTGAACTTGTATGAATTGTTGGTAATCCATACGGTATAAGTGATCACCAGCTAGCACGACATACTCAAGCACCTGAGCCTCCTCAAACAGCCAGAGATATTGCCTTACTGCATCTGCAGTCCCCTGAATCAACCCACCAAGGCAACTCCTTTAATCAGAAAACCCTCCTTGAGAGTGTAGAGAACCCCATTTTGGCATGTGAATTGTTCACAGTTCAGAACAGTTGCAATTAGCATCAAAACTCGAGCTGCTTAGTCAAACACCAAATTTGAAGAGACCGTGACATGTATTACACCAGTGGATTCCAGATCAGTTGTGAGGGGAAAATGACAGCATGAAAATGGAGACAGGCTCATACTTGAAACCAGTTGGGATTCTCCGGGCTTTGTTGTGCAGCCAAGACCTCAACAAAGCCTTCATTCTTGTAGCCTCCCATGTTGCTAGAATATGCACGTGACAGGTGACGATTCAACGATGCCGAGTTGAACTGAGTGAGTACGTAAATCTTGTTGATGTTACTGTTGATGCAGTTGCTGACAGGAATGTCGATGAGCCGATAATTTGCCCCTAAGGGCACAGCCGGCTTTGCCCGCTTCTTTGTCAAGGGGTACAATCTTGTCCCTGCTCCACCTCCCAAAATGATGCCGAGCACACTCTGCCAGTACCCCAACAAACACTCTTGTGTTAGTCTTTTGTACATATCACTAACAGCAAGAGGCTTGGTACAGGGAGGAGAGGATCTCTAAGGCAGATAATCCCGAAATTTTGGCAGTCTCATCTCTAGGAAAATTTGTTCGCAAAAGACTGGAAAGTGGAAGGAGGGATGAGCGAAAGTAGTACTGCGTCAACGGATCTGCTTACCCGGCTAGCGTCCGGATCCAAACAGGTGTCTCTAACGGTCTGAGAATCGGAGACAGCTCTTGGAGACACCACTCCTCCAACGCTCCTCGAGCGTTGTTGACCACTCACAGAAGAGATGGTTGTACATGTGACGACTCCTGTTCCTCGCAAAGAAGACGCTCGTGATCCCAGTTGCAGACAACCGCCTGTCACAAATGAGCCGCTTCCGGTAACCATGCTTCTGCTCCCACTGGAAGTCTGGCTCAGCCTTGCGCACGAAGAAGATGCACAAGGCCTACTCCTCCACATTGCCGCTTTTGGTCCAAATGCAGACGCCATTCGCGCTTCTCAAAACTACAACAAGCTACCAATGAGCACACTTCTCGTCTGAAAACACAAACTTCTCAAAACAAATGTACGAACAGAGACAAGAAATTCGTTGAAAAACAAATCGGATACGTCAAAACAGACAACGAGAAAACGCGACAACAAAGAATTTCCGAACAAACGACCGAACTAACAACCTCCCCTAACGCAGCAGATCGAAAGTTCGCTCGGAAACAAAAATTGACCTCAAAGATTGTATAGAGAAGAGGTGGGGGGGGAGAACGCGTCGCGAGAAAACGTAACAGGCAACAAGTGAATAGATACAGAAAATGCGAGAATCCTTGCAAATGCCGCAACTTTCTCAAAAAAACAACCAGAATGCGAAAGAAAAATTCCCGCGGAAAGGTAGAGAATTCAGGGAGAAGGATTCATGACTGTAGAGCACAACAAGACAGGAGGAAAAGGCTCGTGTTCACGAGAAGACGCGCCGCAAGAAGCAAGCGCAAAAACGCAGGCAACGCAACTTTCAACAACGGACGAAAGAACAGAAAGCCCAAGCGAGTTCGAGGGAAGGGACGATGTTATAACCTACGGTCCAAACCTCAGTCCTAACCTTGGTTTCCTTAACTCCAGTTTTTCTCCATTTTTACTGGACACCCCCCCCCCCCCGGCCTCCCCTACCCCACCCTACCTAGTTTTACCGCAAGTTGCATGGTAGGTCAGAAAAAGCAATGGAAGAAATTTTTTTATTTATTTACCTTATCAATGAAAAAACAATTATTGAATAATGCGGTATAGTAGGCGAAGGGGAGTAGGGGGGTTTTGTTGTAGGGGAGGTTCCTGTACGAGTGCGTTCTCCCGAGGCCAAGGGTGTTCCCAAACCTCAGGAGGAATGCACGAATACTGGAACCTCCCTTCCCGAACAACTTTCTTTTTATTTCCTCACTTTCTTTGCCCTTTCTTGTTAAAAAGAAAAAAAATTCCATGGGAACAAATAAAATTGGAAGAGCTCCCCCCGACATAACGCCCCTGGGTTCTTCTGCTGGGAGAGATGCCTCAAAATACACAGAGAAATAACAAGGGAGTTGTTTACAAAGTTTCCAAATGAGTGTTGTGTCACTTGGTGTTTTTCCACTAAACCACCGAATACCCCAAAAAAAAAAAAAACTCTTTGAAAGTCGCTCTATTGCCTGTATGGTTCGAATATTATTTGTAGGTCATAAGGTTGCGCTCTTGTAGAACTTTAAATCACTTAAATTGAACAAGAAATGAGAAAGTTATAAGCATTGAAAGTAAGAGGGGTAGAAGAGAAGAAAAACGCGTTTTATAACTTGGAAAAGCTTATTTCTCTTCTTGCTCTTCTACAATTACTCCTTTGCCTCTGCTGTTGAAAGACGAATTGAAGAGCTCAAGTTAGCGCTCTCATAACGTTTTAAATCGCTCAAAATGAAGAAGAGATGAGGAAGATGTTAATAAATTGTTCGTTCATAGGTGATGTTCGGTCACAGGGCAGGTTACCTTACTAGTCCACAAGTTGATAAAAGAGAGAAAATCAATATGGGGAAGCATTTCTTTTGCCATGAATTAGGCATTAAAAGGCCACCTAATTCCCATCAATTTGGACATGGCCAATTTTCCCACTAACCCAAACTGAGAGCATCCAAATTCCTTGTGCTAACGAGCTGATGAATGTTAGTGATTTTGAACCAAGTGCCCGAGTGGAATTGCAAGTGATGGTGGCTTGCATCCATCTTAACTAGCCACAAGAGGCATGACATGATTGTATCATGTTTTGTTCCCCATCTTGTCATAAACCCCTAGACACCAAGGAAGTGAAAGCCAAACCAAGGAAGTAATATACTTATTTCTAATAAGTAAGCAAGAACTTAGGTGTCCCCCCCCCCCTCCCCCCCCCCCAAAAAAAAAAGAGAGAGAACCACCACAGTCACACATGTGACCTCCTTCCTCCTCACCATGCATCTTTTCCTCAACTTTCATAAGTCATTTGAATGAAGTGAAATTGGAACTAAGCTAGCTAGTTTGTTTGTAGCTTAGTGTTCCTCTTTTAGATTTTCTTCACTTGGGGTACTAAGCTAGAATAAGCCAAAGGCAAGAATATATATTCAGATAGGAACGGCACATGGGGTTTTTTTCTTATGAGAAACAAAGTAGCAAATCTAATGGTATAACCGACGATCAGTTGAACAATTGCCAAAAAAGAATAATTCCATGCCACAAGTTGTGTAGGTGTGTGTGTGTGTGTTTTTTTTTGAAGGGGGGGGGGGGGGGGGGGGGGGTGGGAGGGAGGGGATGGGTGGTGGACAAAGGAATTGAGGAGGTTGTATTGGGGTTTTCCTTGATGACAAGGAATTGGGGAGGAATGGTTGAAATCTTAAAACAACGAGACAGATGACGGGACGAATGGATGGAAAGGACGACCACCAAGGATATTATATAAGTAGACAAAACAACAACAACAACTCCTGACAAGTTGCAAGCCCCTAGAAAAGAAAACCCAGCATATCCCAACCACCCATGTCAAAATTCCCTCTTTCCCAACCCCCTCATGCTTGCCCTTGTTGCCCTTTCATGGCTTATTTTTAAGGGAGTACAGGCCAAGCAAGGGTGGGGGATGGGGGAAGCGCCCCACCGCCCCCCCATACAATTTGCTAATGTCAGTTACAACTTTTAGGCACATGAAAACTAGCCAAGGCTACATGACAATAAGAAGATTTTTTGATACGAATGGCCATGTGACAGATACCTCAAATCCGGGAAGGTCCTTCAACTTCAAGCATTTCGTGTACACTTTAACCTATGAAAATTACTAGCCTAGTCCACCACACAACTAAGGTGAAGAGGTGAAAGAAGAAGAGGAAAGAATTAATTATTTCTCGGCCTTGCCTATTACCAACCAAGGCAACGAACGATATTGTGTTTAGATTCATTATAGAATATAGTAGCTTAAGGGATCCTGGCCCCTAGGTAAATAATAATAATAGGTCTATTTTTATATGTAGGATTTTTAAGATTTAGTCATAAAATTAAAAATATGTTGAAGGATTTTGGTTTTCTTTGAGAGGATTTTTTTTTGGAGAATTATATTTTTGCATGGTGAAGAAATATATTTGAGTTTCCAAAATTCTTCTTTTTTTCATTAAGATACTTTTTAAATGTAAATTATGGCAAGGCCATAGTGTGACACGCCCCCCTTTGTTTATTCATTTATTTAGAAGAAGAAGAAGAAGAATTATTAGTTAATGAATGGAAAGACTTTCATGGATTCAAAAAAGGATATTATTGGTGGACCCCCCAGAGAAACTTTTTGGCTCCTACTAAATGAATTAGAGGCCAACATTTCATACTGAGATTTTGCATTTTCTGACCACAATTTGTGCAATGTGGGTTTTTTTGTTTATTCACCTGCAAATCCTTGGCTTTTTCTGCTAGATTTTGTGCCAGGCATGATGCGTCTTCTCATCGGTTGCATGCAAATTCAATTCCGAACATTGTCTGCCACTATTTTTTAGCCTGGACTAATCGGCCTTTGGTAAAGATCGTCAAAACTCCACAAAATTTTATTTATAAACACACCACTGATATTCCGAACATGTAACAAAGTAATTTAGCAACAACACCCTAATCACCTCTCCTATTAATTAGATGAGGTGCCTCCCAAGTTCTATTTTTTTTCATTTTTTTTGGTAACGACCCAATTTGATTGGCCAATCACCCCCCCCCCCAAAAAAAAGGCTCCCCAATATAAAAGGTTTTATTTTGAAATATAGATTTTTATTTTATTTTTCCCTGATTCTCAATGTGTTCTCACTATGTTTCCTTCACGTTCCCAATGGGTTCTGATCAGATTCTCATGTTCTCCGTAGCACCTCACTTTTATCCCATATGCTTTGGCAAATGTTGTCCTCCTTTCACATATAGAGTCCCCGATGAGCCAATTTGATTGGTCCATTGCCAAATAAATAAATAAATAAATAAAAACAAGTTGAAACTATGGAGACTCCTCAAAATAGAATACTCTATCAAAAGATGAGGTGCCCCTCCCTTTGGCCCAGCTATATAGGTGAGAAGGGGAGGACTTCAAGGGCAAAACATATGGGATTAATGCGAGGTGCTATTGGGAACACATTGGGAACCTTGGGAAATTATTGGGAACTCGTTGGGAACTTGAAGGGAACATGTTAGGAACAAAGGAAAAAAAAATTTAAATCCCCTGCAATTTTATTTATTGCCAACCCAAAATTATTATAGTATAGTATTTATTAATAAATACACCATAGATCCAGAAAATTTACAAGGAAAATATTATAATACTAATAATAATAATGGTTTAGGACTTAAACAATATCAATGTAAAACAAATACACTTATATGATTTTAATTTAAAACAATGGAAAAAATGTGATTTTTCTTTTGGGTTTGGGGGGGGAGGGGATTTCATAATGTTTTTGTGATAGGTCAACCAAATGGTTCATTGCAAAGAACAAATCATCAAAACATTAACATTTGTGTTTTTGGGATGCATCACAACTAATCTAATTAGTTAATATGAATCACAATAAGTAACTAAGCTTTTGTAGAAGCTTAGGCCAACAATGGTGATCAACAAAGTTAATAAGAATAGAAGTTTTATTCAAGCAATGAAGTGGGGCAAACTGTGCATTCAAGATATTATTCCTTGGAAAAACACCTTCATAATCTCACATTAATAAAAATGCTAACATTTATTGGGTAGTATTAAAGTATCATAATTTTTTTTGAAGGGTCAATCAAAGTGGTCCATTGCCCCCCAAAAAACAAAATTGAGCTTTGATATGCACACACAATTAATTAATATGGATTTGCAAGAAAGTGTGGTCATTAAGAATATATAATATATACATTTACACTGGGCCATGTAAATATATTAAACAAATATTTACACAAGCCTCATCATGTAAGTGTAAGTGTTTTAGAAAAAAAGTTATATGCAACAACAATATAAGTGTAAACTTAATGTAAAAAGTTTGAATGTGTAAAAATTATAAGTGTAAATGATTTACACTTACATGGGATTTGCACATCATATATACAATTATTAACACTTATGTGCACAACATTGGCCTTCATCTTCTTGCATGTCATTTGTTATTAGAGGTTATATTTAGTCAAAGAATACTTGAATTTGGATTGGGACACTTTGATTTAATTTTAAAACTAGTCACTTATAATGTGTGGAATCAATTAGTGTTGTGTAAGTTATGAGAAATTGTTACATACCTTGCTAGTTATTAAGCCAAGTATATACCCACTTAACCAATGGAAAGGAGAAAAAATAAAAAACCAAAGGTGCAAGGAACCTGGGGAAATAACCAAGCAAAAAACCTCAAGAGGGAAAGAATCTTGTCAATTTTCTTGAACCTCGATTAGGGTTGCAAAAAAATTGATGTTGGTTCTTTGAATTTTTATTGTGATGAATCGTTGAATTGTACCATGGCAACACCACCACAATTTTGGAGCGTCTCACCTTTGGGAAATCATAATCTTCTTCACCACTATTGTCCTTGTGCTTTTAGTGTTCAAGTCACGTAGTTTTTGGATATGTAACTACTAATTTGAAAATGCGCTCTTGGGCTTCAAAAGTGGGTTGATCAATATAGACAAGTTGTTTGTCAAATGGTGATAGGGAAAATTTGTTGTCATTGGTAGTCTGTGACACGTAGGGAGTTCGATCGTGTAATGATTTCATTAAGCAAAACGAGTTTGGCACATCCACAACATTAGCCTTATCATGATTGAAATTATAACTTTAAGTTCAACATTTGCAACCTTAACAAACTTGGAAATGCCAAAGCTTTCGTGGATACTTTGCAACAAACTAATTTATTGGTCATGGGGCACCTCCTTTTCTAACATCTTTGACACTATTTATCAACCACTAATCAAGATGTAAGTCCTTCCAACCATGCAACACATCATACCCATAGTGCCAATTTATTTATAAGTTTTATTGGAGTGATAGTTTTAATCATTGTGTTAGATTCCCTTAATTCCTACTTATAGACATGATCCTAAAGCCCAAAATTTCACCTTCATTGTTTCACCTTCACAAATGGAAGATTGAGTATGATGAGGAAGCAAAGTAGGATGGGCTTTAAAATGGGCCTCTTCTATAGCTAATTACAAGTTATCATATGTATGTTGCAAGATGCAACTCATAAAATTTTGACAATGCAATCATTTGATAATTGCTACCATTTGTTTTTCGTGGCAAAGTTCTTGGCATTAGTGAACTACAAGTATATAATTGCATTTTTTTTGGGTTAGAAGACAACTAGCCTTGTAAGGAACTAGCAAAGTTTTATTCAAAACAATTGAAATTAGACCAGTTCTTTCAAAATAACAAAATCAAAATATTTGCAACAAAAGGTTCTTTAAATAATGGGTTTCCAAAGACCCGGAATTGTAGTTCCTAAAAAAATCAAATAATCACACAACATTGGAATTAACCCAAATGACTTTTTAAAGGTTTAGTTTTTATCATGATGATGGTCCTCTTGTTTTGTGATGTTTTAAAGTTTTTTTTTTTTTTTTTAAAAATTTCCTTTTGCTTTATGTTCAACTTTTTTTCCCCTTCATTTCTTTTGTTATCAATCCTAGTTGCTTAATTTTCATTGATTTTAATATTTTAAAAAATCATTTTGTTTTTTTTCAAATGTTTGTGCATGCTATACTTACAAACATTTTTTGTTAATGCAGTATGTTCAAAATTAAATATTTTATATATAATTTTGATTTTGGTACATGGTTCTTAGCAAAAATGAAATACCAATTCAATATTAGTACCAAATAATCTTCAAAAAATAGGTAGGTCAACTAGTATGTATCTTACTAGTTCATAATACGTACATTACTAATACATATTGTGAATTAATGGTGCAATTGTATCAATAATGGCACACATATGGTTATATCAATTGATATATGCAATCATTGATAATATCAATTTTGAATTTTTTTAATGTCAAGTTCCTTCAACTAAGTTCCAAATTTATTAGTTTCATAAATATGAGACGAAGTTGTTTTTAAATACATGACTACATTATTTTGCCCATTCAATCCTCAAGTTGTTCCATTGCAAATCCACTCCATGTTTCAATAAATCATATTTTATATGAAACAAACTTCAACAATACATCAATCATTAGCTTCGATGAGATATTCAAAATTCAAATACAATATGAGATGAAAAATTAATCTTTATTTCAAAAGCATAAATTCAACAATAGAATGTAGGGTACAAAGACAATCATTTGAAATTATGAACATAAAAAATCATTGTGATGTTCATGCATTAATCAAATAATTGCAACAATTTCAAATTTCAAACCTCAATGATCATCAGTTGTGGTAATCCATGCGACAAAATAATTGTGTTACATCAAACTACAAACCTTAACACAAAAGTTATCAAAAGAACTTCTGAACTAAACTAGTTGTAACAAATACAATAATCCCATTAGAAGATACAAAAATGTGGTAGTGAAGTTTGAAAATTATATACGTGATGTTTAAGTCACATTGTAAAACATCAAAACAACAATATAGAAAATGTGATAATCTAGCCTAAAAATATGGAATTTGTGCACATGTGTGGTAGTTATTTCAAAATAACAAAGTTTATCTTTGTAAAATCATTAAGTAAATCCTCTTTGGCAATGAAAAATCATAGGTGCCCCTATTAACAAAAAGGAAACCACTCCTTACATAAGTTCGCCAATTTTTCATAATCATCACCAACTTGTCCATGTTTTACAATACCAACCAATAATGCCACTTACTTGTTAAAATGCCTACAACACTAAAAATCCTTTTAGTTTTTTGTCAAAGAAAAAATTATATCCAAATATTGATGGGTCAATAATGCTACATCAAGGAATGTTTCTCATGTTCTTTTGACCATGTCAAGGGAACTTTCACATTTTTATCATTAACTATTCATCAACACAAGGACAATGCAATTTTCATATCAAAGATAAATTAGCTTCCTTAAATCATATTGCAACTCCTCAGAAAGAATCAACAGTAGTAGGGGCCTTTGGTGGAAGGCTCTATATATGTCTATGGTTTAATTAAAGCAACTTGAAAACTTTCACCAAAAGAGGCACTAGAACTTGCTAATCATACTTGTGTACCACTACCTTTATTTTGTCTTTGATAACATATCCCATAATACATTACATATCTTTAAGTCAAGGATCCAATTGGAAGGCACACATATTGTTAAAGGGTAGGGTTAAAGGTGAACACCAAATGTTTAAAATAGTTCCAACACATTGATTACATCAAGCCAAGTTCTAGCATACAATTTGAAATCTTGTTCAAAATCTCCAAGTTGAAGAGGTGAATTTTTAGTTTCCTCCATCTCAAACCCACCTCCTTACAAGTTAATTCTCATTCTCCCATTTTTTTCCTCCATCTGATTGTTTTCTATAAATCACTATGTGCTTCAATCAAATTTAGTTTCTTTGAACCCCAACCCCAATTTTAGTTTTATTTGTGGCTTGATGTACTAACAAAGTTTAAACATAACATGTTTAAATTAAGTGCCAATAAAAGGTGCATGAAGTTGCAAAGGCATGCACAAGTGATAATAATTGTTAAGGTAGTACCATAGTACATGTGACTAGATTTGTGTGCCCCTTGTTTTAAACATAAGTAATGATGTTGCCCATTAAGTGGTATTTTGCCAAAAGAGACTTCACATGTTTTGCCAAGGTTCTTCCAAGTGTGCTAGGTGCTTCAAATAAACCTATTATAACATGGCAAGGGACCCACTTGTCATTAATTAATTTGATTCCAAATGTAAAGAAGTTGAAACATCCACATATCAAATGTGGTAGTGGTTGTTGCAAATTGTGCAATGGGAGGAAACACACATATTGTTCTAGTTTCTTTGTCAACATGGTTGGGATGTATATTGCAAACAATTTGTTTATAATACATGGATATCACATTTTATCACAATGTTGCATTACAAAAAATCCAACATGTGCATTTTTCATGAATGACATGGGGATGGGCCTTGTAATGTTAATATTTCAATGTAATTTGTTTAAAAATGTGCTACTATTATTATGTCACAAATTTTTGATGTAAAATCATGCATTTCCAATGTGTAGGGAGTAAAATGTTAACAAGTAGATAGAACCAAATTTTGCAACCTAATCAATTGAACAAGAAATGAATGTTTATTGTAACAATTATGTTGACAACAAGATTAAGGTTTCAAGATGCAATCACATTCAAACCATTGAAATTCCAATTACAAGTACACAAGTGTCATTGATTTCTATATATATATTAGTGAACAATCTTAATTTTTGTGCCCCGTTTGAGAGCTTGAAAGCCATACATTATAGTCTATAGTTGCAATAAAATGTAAAGATTGCTCATCAATGGCAAATAGATGTTCAAAAGGATCAATTTTAAAATCCTCTTCTTTGTTCTCCTTAATGCTTGGAAGGATGATTATGAATAATGGGGTGGTGGCATTTGCCTCGATTGTAGCCAATTGAAATTCACTTGAAAAGGCTTTTGTAATACTTGTCTTATCCCATCCCTAGATGTCCAATCATGTTGTACGTAATTTGACCCATGCAAAATGCAACCATTGGCATATGATTGGTTCAAGGTTATTCATTTTGGAATCAACTTCAAGATCCTACCCTACATCAATTTGTTGTTTAATCACATCAATTGAACCTTAAATGCATGTTTAAGAGGTCTTTACAAGATCACATTTGTTGGTTGTAAGTCACGTGTGTAGTTACCAAACACAAAGATAACTAGTATATTTGCATGGTGGTATTTAACCAAATATAAAAACCATGTAAATTTATGCAGTACCCAATAATCACTTAACCAAAATATTTTATGATTTTTATAAAAGAACCTAGTTCATGATGAATATGTGATTGAAGGTACAACAACAAGATCCTGGTTACAAACTATTTGGTGGTGTTTAATGTTGACCAATGGTTTTTAGAAAAGGTAAGATCTTAGTCATCATTTGGACAAAAAACCTTATTGTTGTTATTATAAACACATATTTAAGTAGGGAGGAAGAACCCACTCATCATTGATGACATTATAATGAAAAAGAATAGGGACCAAAACATATGCACACCCCTATCAATTCAGTACACAATAAGAATGTAAAAATCAAACAACAAAATTAGGTATCAAACAAAATTATTTTTAAAAATAGCTCAAATTTTAAATAATTAAATTATAATAAATAATTAAATAGTAAGTACATATCTATCCATCTATGTATGACCTACCTACGTATCCACAACCCACCTAAGTACTATACATTTACATACATATACAAAATATACATACAAATATACATACTCCACATAATATATGTTGGTAAAGGGGATTAAACCTTGGTCTCCTTAATTTCAAGCCAAAGTCTTGACCATCAAATCATCACACCACTTTGTAAAATAATATGATACCAAATGTATTTAACATGTTTCCTTGAACTTCCATGAATGTTTTTGTTGACGTGCATAACAACCTTTGAATTTTATTTTATTTCATAAGTTGGTATGTAAATACCGAACTAGGTATACAGGTATATAAACATGGTTACATACCTACTTATGTAAAATATAAATAGGTATATATATATATAATACGTAAGTAGATAAATAAATAAGTAGGTATATAGTAGGTAGGTAGTAGGGACATATTTAGTATATGTTAGGTAAGTAGGCAGGTCAATAGCCTAATAGGCATAATAAGTAGGGTAACTTACCAAATTAATATGGCCAATTTCACTAAACCATTAACATCTTGGTAAACCATATTGATTGACCCTTTTGATTAGATGTACAACTTAAAAGTTGGTCAAAATGGTCACTATAATAATAAAAATGTGTGTCTTTCATGCCCCATGCCTTTAATAAAAGCAAGTTCATCCTTTTGGTTAAAGTAAATACTTTAATCAATTTGACCCTTTTGAAAAATCATGATTTCTTATAGTGAAAACATTCACCTTTTACTTATACAATATCCTAAAACTTTGATTTCCAAGGCACAACTAAGGATTAGGTCATTCTAAATTTAGTCTTGTAAACTATTATTATCTTCAATTATAATTCTATCATACAAGACTTCAAGCCCATATAGGCATTCACTTTTGACCATAAACCTCCAATTATGCTTGCAACATAAAATAATTAATAGTTACAACACCAATCCCACACAAATTAAACATATCAACCTTCCATTTGTGCCCCAATTTTTTCCCATTCTCACAATCCATAAGAAGCCTTTACAAGAGAATTCCACACTAATCATGATTACAAGGGGAATATTGAAATCATATGCATTAGTGAAAAATGAAAAGTTTTGTTTTGTTTGGAATTCCCATCCTAACAAATCTTGTACCCTCACAACACACATAAATTCAAGGCACACACTCAAGCATATCAAACCCAAACATATGGAATCATATAAACAAGTTTCCAAACTCCTTAAGGCATTTCATCATTTCCCTATGCCTTTAAGCTATAATCTTTTACCATAAATTTCAACAAACAATTATAACATTTTTTCATAGTGGAAAGATCAAAAAAAAAAAACAGAAGTATTTGTTAAAAAATATATTTTCCCCAACAAAACACAAAGCAAAATATTGCACCATTATACTGCCAACCTCAAAGTCCTTGAGAAATAATGTACTTAGCTTGCTCAAAAACCCACTTCAAAAATCGTTTGCATTTCTCAACAAGCACCAAAAGTGTTCATCGATGACAAATGACACTTTGTAGCTTCAAAATCAACAAACCACACACAACCCATCACACAACCCAAACATTTAACAAATTCAAAAAAGAAACAAAAGAACACACAAGCTTATCCCACAAATTACGCCTCATCATAATTATGCATCATTGCAAATAGCCATTCAACCCCTTTGTTGAATGAGAAAAACAGAAAGGTCGCATATTTATTTGGCTCAATTGAGAGAAATGGTTGACACACAAAAAGATAGGTGACCACCTCAGCCTTAAATCCATGTCACAATACTACTAGATCACTTGTCATTTATGTTTCATTCCTAGAACCTTGATATGTTTTTGTCTTTTGTTCTTTCATGTCCTCTCTCCCCTTCCATGAAAATGAAATAGATTCTCATTTGATCATTGTTTATTACTAACAAAGTAGGAATGTTATATGTGTGCACTAAATAGGTTATTCGATAAATAATTAATTCTTCCTTGATCATACCAATCAACTAGAAGTTTACTAACTAAAGTTGTACAAATTCTATATGATCATACTTCATGTCATGTTTCATGAATTGCCATGCCCATTTTTTAGAGACTCCAAGCCCTTCATGAATGATTTGTGGACCTTGGATTCAATTATTCCACATAAGATTGGTTAACCATGAAAGTAGCAAGTGATTGTTCAACGTTTCTCATTTTTTGTAACATGGCTACTATTCAATTGCAAAGGTTATGGTAGTCCTCTTACAAGTTCATGTTTTACCTATTGAGCCTTATGGAACTTATACCAAAGTTCCTTTGCACCTTTGTAATTTGGCTTCAATTCACCCTTCGATGTGAACTATTTGAACAAAAACCCTATGCTTAATTTTTTTATATTGATTAGGCAAGCTAGGTTTCTTATGATCAATCTTGAAATTATAAAAAGTTGTCATGGTTGCCATACATGTTTATTGTAACCTGGATTAATATCCAAAGATTTGACTGAAACCAATTGATTTTTTCTCATGTTATTTGCCTTTTTGGATTTGGATTAATGTCCCCTTGTTTGGTCTCACATTCGCATAACAATGTAACACAACATATTTGTGGCCTCCCTATTGGTCATTTTTAAAACTTTGATGCATTTTCAAAAATAAATTTATGCACTTCAATCATAAACAAATGCAAGGAATGTTGAACACATTTAATCTTGAGTCAACAATATTAGATTCAATCACATGCAACATCCTTCAACACATGCAATACTTATTTTTACAAACATATTGATTGAAAAATCAATGTTGCAAATGGAGACTATTGGATTCATCACAAAATTGGAATTTGATGTTGAAAAAAAGATTTATAACATGTATGTTTCCATCAATCCATAAGTATATACCATAGTGCCTTTACCATTTTGACATTTTTTTGACAATTTTCTTTTCACTTCAATAGTATAAATAAAACTTTCAAATTCCTACATTTGAGGTACCAAGCAATGTTGCAATACTTATGCACATTACACCACCAAGCTTCAAGGCAAGTGCCAAGTAGTCAAAAGTAATGTCAAATGTTTTTTAGAACTTTTAGCATTGTGAATATTCAATTTTGAAATTTTTTTTGACATTTCTTGAAAAACTTTATTTATTGTTTGAAGGATTAAAAATATCCCATGAATATATAAACAATTTGAAAGAAAACAATAGAAAACAAATATGATTCCCAAAGACACTTTTACAACATAATATTTTTTCTAATGTTGGGCTTTTTATTACAAGGCACAAATTTCAAGGTGAAATCATCATTATGCCGGAACATGGTATTCATGACTTGGAAATTTTGCAATTAATGCTCGAACCTAATATTGTAATCATATGTCACATGCAAAGTGCCTAGTCAAAATTATTATAATTATATATTTATAATAATGATAATTACGTTACTATAATCATCTTGAAGGTGGTTGAACCTATTTGACTTGTTTTGTTGACCTTATTTGACCAATTTCAATTATATGTTATAGTTACAACATTAGAATAATTAATTGAATACAAAGGTAATGAAATTGAAGCTATAGGTGTGCTAGGTTGGCTAAATAACTATAATAGGTATGTAACCTGGTTATATAAGTAGCTGGCAAGGTAGGCAAACATGCATATAAGTAGGTTAGGCTAGGTTTGGTACCTAGGCTAAGTAGGAAGCCATGTTAGGTAGGTTATGTAGGATAGGAAAGGTAGGTAGGAGAGGTAGCCTAGGCTACCCAGGATAGTTTATAAAAATGTTCATAATCACATTACTTAATGAACATGCAGTGCAATGGTTAAAAACTTGGTCCTTCATGATAGAGGTGAAGGGTTCAAATTCTCATGTTTGCAACCTACATTTCTATGCTTGAATAGCTTAAGTTGTGTAGGTATTAGATTATCGACATGACTTTGTGAAGGATAAACATGTGTTTACATTTCATAAACCAACATTGTCTAGGATCTTATGGATAGGATTGGATGATCATAAGAGGTTGGAATTGTCTTTCCAAGTGTAGTTGTGGAAGTCGCGTGGATGAATGGCATAAATGACTATGACCACAAATACAACTAATGGTAGAAATCACAAATCCAAATTGACTACATAATCACATAATCACAAATACCATAAATTAATACAAATGTAATCACATGCGAAGTAATATATGCATCCACATTTGGGTGTATTGTATATCATCCAAAGTGGTAATTTTTTTGCACAAGGATTAGTGTGTGTAATACTTTGAAGGTGAGAAATTGGAAGTATTTGAAGATTGTTAACATAATAAATAGTCAAATGTACAATCTATGTTGACATGATTTTAAAAAAAATGTATAGTGGTTATTGTTGTAAATTAAAATACCATGATGTAATCTAGTATGCATTATAGGTGCAACTTATATAATTGGTTTTGACCAGACTTTATTCTATTTAATGTGCAAATTGCATGTTTTAATGGGTTCAAATATCACATTGTATGTTTTCAACAATTTAGAATATTTATGTAAAATTATGTTAAGTTTTTATACATTGTTGGGTCTATTTTTAGTTATGAGCAACTCACAAATCTAGTGGCATAATGTGTGGCAATTTACAAGAGATTTTATGAATGTTTATAATCAATTTCATTTCGTGATTATAATTATGCTTTAAAAAATAAGATTGTTATCATGTTTAAGGGACATAATGTACCTTTCTTCAAGTACTTAGTGGGCAATTCAATGCTTTAGTGGGCAAAATGTTTGAATAAGATTTCATATAAGGACATGCTCTAAGTACTCCACATGCATTTGATTTGAAATTGTATAATGTGATGAAAATCCTTTACTTGGGATAATTAATGAATTTCATGTCTTTAGGTACCTTCATTCCCAAACTTCTTGTAATAAGTGAAAATGCATCGTTTAATACTTAATTGAGTTGACATTTGTATGCACATTTTGGGCTTTTTCATCTTGATACTTATGTTTTATGATTAGTTCGTAATTTTAATTTTGGTCAATTTTTACATGGTTGGGAAAATGAAATGGGCAATTAAGTTTCGCTCATATTCAAGATTACAATGTCTTAGCATTGTGGTGACAATGTTGTTGCCAAGAGTTGAACATATAATGGTTGTAACACCAAGTCAAAAAAAAGTTTGATTAAAACATGGTGTAAATTTTGGAAAAATTATATGATATCAAAAGGAAAAATCAAATAAAATTCCAAATGTGCAAACTTAAAATGTTGTTGTAACACATTTCTTTCCATGTTTTCTTACTTTGTCTTTCACCTTAATTGATTTCATTAAAAATTTATTTTAATGTTTAATTTTCTACAAAAGTGAAAAACATGTCTTTAAAGATATTATCATAAAATTTTACTAAATTTATAAATGATATTATAGATAGTTATATTATCAATTTAATGTGTTCTTATGTTTATTTTCATGTGCACTTTTTGAGAAAAATATATATCGCCCATTTTATCACATGATAGAATAATATAAGTTATATTGTTGACTTAAGCTTGTCATTTTCCATTTCTTTGACACATTGAAAGGAAAAATAATGCAAAAGAACATAAATTGGCTTCAAAAATCAATTATGGAAAAAATTGAAATGTACATTAAAAAAAATAAAAATTATGAAAACACCTTTTCATCATGTATGAAAAAATTAAATGTAGATAGTGGAAATATATCTTCAAGACAAGATATAATCCATGAAAAAAAGTAGATATCCAAAGAAAACAACAACAAAAATTTTAATTTCAAAAATTGAAACATGGTACAAAATATATGTTAACTTTTGACATTAAATTTGAACCATCAAACACGCAACCTATTTTGTCATGGTTTCAAAAAATGTGCAATGAATATTGTTGCAAATTATTTGCTGCAATCAAAATTTCCATGTGTGATCTAATATTTACTATGTGAAATTCATATGATTGGATTTTACCAATTTCATTTCCTATTTAGTACACAACTAGGCGTTTAACTGGGTTCACCAAGTTGAGTTTGTAAATTAATATAAATCTCAACATGTGGCATACATTAGTTGAAAGAACTTTTGCCTTGACACATGAATTAAACATTTCATGCATAACTCCAAAAGTTTGAATGTTTGTGAAATGTGAATCATTCAATAACTTGGAAAACCTATTTTTTGTGTAATATCCATAAAGAATTTTGTATTTGTAATCTTTAACTTTAATGTCATCATATACATCATATGAGTATTGTATTGGGAGTTTGGAGCAAGTGGTTATTGATTGTATTTGTTCACACATTCACATTGAATCCCTATGACATTTGTTTGGGCCCATTCTTTACCTTGTAAATACTATTGTTCCATTTGTTTGCTTTGTTGATCATAAGTTGAAAATTTGGAATAAATTTTTCTTAATGTTTTTATGTTTGACCTTACATTTTAAACCTTGCCACTTTTCTCCAATATGAACTTTTAGATATGAGCTTTCTCCATGGAGTACAAGTGACATGGATGAACTTGTTTTAGTCATTCTTGCCATGTGAAATGTATACTCCATACACAAGCATCTAGATATGACACAAAAATCCCCCATCATTCATTCAAGATAGACATACATATAAAGGCTTAATTTCCCCAAAAAAAAAAAATCAACTTGACAAGATTGGCATGGACTCTAAAGTTGCTCGCCTTTTGAAAGCCTTCAAAATATTTGTAGTATAAATTGGTTTCTAAAGACTCCTAAACTTCACCTCCAATGCTTTAACAATTCTAAGTGAAAGTACCAAACTCTAATGTATCCCATGTTTGCCCGGTTACTCCGTTCTCAATTTAACTTGCGCAACATAATGTGTGTTGTCATGGTGAACCTCCTTCTCTTTATCATCAATGCATCCACTTGTACCAACTTCAGTTGTAATGTTTTACAAATTTCAATATAATGCACAAACATGAACTCGAAGATTACAATGCTTTAGATTGTCACTAATCTAAAAAAAATTGAGACCTCCAAAAGTTTAGGGTTCACAAAGAGCTAGAACAATTAGCTCCTCACTTCCTCCACTATTAAAAAGAGGTGTGGAATGAATGTTGTTAAATGGTTCAACCATTTTTTTAGTATAGAGTTTTGCACTTATTTAACCAAAAAAAAAAAAGTCTATCACATGATTCCTTTTTACTTGTGAAAAAAAATTGCTATATTTATAAACTACCACAAAGGATTTCACAGGAAGTCCAACACTTTTTTGTGCAATCTATGCTTCTCCATTTCTTTTGTTTTTGTAGGTAGCCCAAGACTTTTTAACCTTTTTTCTCTCGAGTTCTTTTGCTATAGTTTTTCTATCTTTGGATGCCATTGGACAACTTGTGGTATTTTGCCTCACTATGAATCAATAGTATTTGTAATTTGGGTTTATGTTTAGTGGATCATTAATTTGTTAGAGGCAAGAAGTTGTGCAGACTCCACATGTCATCCTTTTACATGTTTCATCATTTGACAAGACTTGTTACAAATTCTTATATTTTCCTACTTACTTGTGAGGAACTTCTATCGTCATGCACTTAATATTTCCCCAATGGCCAATTGCTTGGTGGATTATGTAGTGTTCCATGTTCTATTGTCATAATCAATTATATTTTGTGTTGGGATTTTCTCTATGAGTTTTTTTTTGACAATTTGTTAAGATCTTGTGAAACATTAGGTTTAATAAGTGGTGTTTGAACCTAGTGAGTTTATTGAATATTGTGTTGATCATGTTGTCTTTTACATTTATTGGGTTTTATTTGGAAGTATTTGTTTTGTTGCTATGACACATGATGGTGCATCAAAATGAAGTGATACAAGTTGTGTTTTGAAATAATATTTTTTACTCAAGGATAAATTTTAGGTGGTCATTTTAAGTAACTTACCACTTAATCATTTTTTGCTTGGATGGCCCACCAACTTTGAACAAAAGATATCAAAATGTTTGTCCAACAATAATTTACTAATTGTTCTAGTGAATTAAATAGTAAAGATCATTCATGTAAGTTTTGGGAATTTATATTTTGTTTCAAGTTGAATCACCATTCTTTGGGGCTTGTATTTTCAATTTATTTTGATGCTCCTTAAAACATGCCCCATGGTTTCATGCAATGTCAAAATTGCAAGTCATTTATGCCATTGGATTCTTGAAGAAAAACATAATAAATGTGGGGAAAACTTGCCAATTTTGAGGTAAAAGGTTATTCATACGCATTAGGTGGCAATGGAGGTAGCTCAAGCACAACAAGTTAGTGGATTCACCACAACCTCATCCAAAATTAATCTATGTCCCTAGATTTGTGGAGAGGAAAACATTGCAAGGGCAAAAACTCACCTAGTTCCAAGGCATTGGTTTTTAGAAGTAGTTTGTGTAGCCCACTGTGTGGCAAGGCATGTATTTTTATTTTTGTTTCTTTTCAACAACATAATTATGTATCAATTTTTTTTCATATTCATTATACTTTTCACTTTTATTAGGCCTTTATTGGCACCAAGCATCCAACTTCTCTTAAGGCTTCCCAACTTATTGAAACATTTATTTCACATGGAAAAACCATTCTAGACTCAAGGTTATAGGTGTCCATGACAAAAATAAAATAAAATTGGAGAATACTATATGGACTTGACAAACAAGGAATTTGGCCTCGTGACATTGATGAGTGCGGCCTCAAGAGGCCGCAGGCCGCAACAGAGCACGCAGACTTCCATTTCATCACTAGAAAACATAAAAATGTTCTTCGAAAATAGGCTAAAATAGGGGGTTTGGGGATGAACACTATGTCTTTTAGCCAAAGGTTTAAAAAAACGAAAAGGGCCAATTTATATGACTAAAGATATGAGGTTCAAACAATAACTTTTTTTCTCTTACATAGTACACATCACATGTAGGTCTATAAACTAACTAAGCTTCCTCTTGGCTAGTTCTTTGAACCAATGTCTTATCATACGATTCTTAAAACCCTAGTTTGATGAATTAAAGAGGAATTAATTTCCAAAGGGATCTTTTTGTCAAAATTGCCAGTACAAGAGGCAATTGTTAAAAATAAGGTCTTAACAAAATTGTTGTGTAACATGATGCGAGGTCGACCTGCAATATTTGTGCTCTATGCTTTATTATTTAGGAAATAACAACATGAAAAAATACCATTTGTTTAATGTAAAAAAAAACCCAACATCACATACTTGAATTTAAGGGTATGTTGAAAAAGAGAGGAAAAAGACTGATAATAATAATAATAATGACCCTATGCTAGTAAAAAAAAAAAATATGGAAAAAACCCCAAGAGATTGAAAAAAAAAATCCATATATTCTTTTATTTCATAAATTTCAAATGACTTGATTGTTTCGACAATGCGTGATGCAACTTAAAAGATGAGATGGATTAGGAATACAAGTGTCACAACTTGTGTTGGCAAGATTGAAGGATGGTGCCTTCAAGACCTTTTTTTATACTATTTGATGAAAATTTTAAAAAGTTTGTCAACTTTAATTGAAAATGTTTAGGCCATTAAACCTTTTATAAGCTTCCATTGACCATGTCTTCTGAAATGTTATATGAATTACATCTTTTATGTACTTCAATGAATCATTATTCTATTCTTTTCATTGAGTCTTCAACAATATTCTATCAACTATTTTTCTAGAAGTTTCTTCTAACTAATTTTTTTTTAAATTATAGAAAGTTCCTTTAAATTTTTTAAAAACTTGTAAACAATTTAATATTAAACATTATTCACTTTAATCCAAATCACGACCCCATCTTCATCATCCTTTGCCTTCACAACAAGTGCCTTGCCCAACATTTAATTGGGAATTTTCAATGTAAGGTATAATATGCCATCAATGTTCATGCCACATTTTTATCACCCTCGATTCCCATGGACCCATCCATCTAACCATAGCTCCAACCACCAACTCGTCCCCCTACAACATGGTTGTGTTATCCATCTTGATGTCCTACAAGCTTTTCATTTTAATTTTCCTCATCCATGGTTATATTTTTGCATCCCAACGATGTTATGTCATTGAATACAAAAAACATGTTTTCCATTGAATAAGTTGGTTCAGAACCCCATGAATGTAGCAACTTGGCACCTTTTCTTATTATTCCTTCAATGGCGTTTAATATTATCACCATGAGGGGGACCAACAAGGAGCAGGGAAAACAAGAATTTGGTTAAGTTATTTCTAGCAAGATATTTGGAATGTTTGCAAGATGAACATTTCTTTTGAGCTCAAACATTGGCAATAGGCTCCACATTTCAACCTTCCATTCAAATTGACTCTCGACCCCACAAGTGCCTTCATCAAAACATAGTGTTGGGCTAAATAGGCAAATATTCACATGTTGTTCATGCCTTCACCCCATTTTCTTTAGCCTCCCATTCTTTTAAAATCACTTCAACTTAAAAAACCTTTCACCTATAATTAGGCAAAATTTTCCCCCTTTGTGGAATATTGTGAACCTAATTAGGACTTCAAGCTTTCTTTTGATTCATTTAAGCTACCATTTAATTGCATGCCATATTTTTCAAACAATGGTCATATTTTTGGTATGATATTTGAACATTTCCATGACTATTACCATGGATTTTGTTAATGGTTTCCCACAATTATTTTAGCTTTGTTTTCATATTACATGTGGAAATATTCATCGACACATCATGCATGTTTGCAGAGTGGCCATCTTTTAACCATGGCCAAGCCTTTTAGTAGCATGTGTTTAATCCCCATGGGAGAAGCATCATATTGCTTTGTTAGTTGCATATTATGCTTTTAATTTTGGAATACATTTTTAGCACACATATTCCCCCACCAATTTAGAATCATGACCAAAGGAAAATGTGAAGTGGTTGTTCATGGCATTTTATGCACCTTCAATTTCCATTCAAATTGGGTCATTTTACAAGTTGATGTGGCAAATGCATTCAAGGGTGAAAACACTAAGGGTGAACCACTTTTCACATAAAATCTGATGTCTAACGACTATCATAATATGTAGTAAACCGAAATGGCCCATCCTTTGGCTATCCTAAACACAAGTGAAAAGTTTTAAAATTTACATGACAACATTTAAAAACTCAAAATTCATTTTGAGTTAAAACTAAAATTGATCCAATGGTTAGATGAAGAAGACTAGATAAATTAATGTACAAAAAAATATAATTGACAATTTTTTTATGGCCATAGGGCCTCATGTTTTTTATTCATGAAACATTACCAAACAAATGGAAATTGAAAAAATGATACAATGTTCATTTGTAAAATCTCCTCCTCTTTCATATGGTAATGTTTTTTTCCTTCAAAAAAAAACATTCATGAATTTACTATTAAAAATGCCCCAAAAACACATCTTTGAATGGAATTTCATCCAAAACCCTTAAAATTTTACATGCTCCTAGATAATTGATGTATATCAATACCATTCATTTACTTTAAAAATTCACTTAGAAATTACACGCACAACCTTAATTTTGAAGTATATATGCAATTTTTCAAATGTATATTATATTGTCACAATATATTCCATATGTTCAATTCTTCAATGTTTATTAGATTTAAAATAATTTATTAGCTTAAGTCTAAAGCTAATCAAACATGCTTTTACAAAACAAAAATAATCCAAGATGTGATGTCCATACATTATCAAAAAAAAAATTAATATAAATATTGTACTTGTGATTACAATTTTTGAGGGGTTGGGTGTGCTTTCACTCTCAACTTAGCATTGGGAAATGTGATGTTTTCAAGGATTTCATGTTGGGGTGAATGCATGATATGGTGACTCATTTTCGACAGATTTTCCACTCCATAGGAGTCCAAAAAAGTTTGCTAAAAAACATGGTTACTTATTTATCATAACTTATGATTATAATAATTTATAGATTGATGTTCATACATTTGTGAACATTCATATTCTATTTTTAAACTCAAATAAAATGATGATGACATTAGCTATTTTGATGGATGCAATTTTTTAAAAACCATAATACTAGGAAAAGGTTTTATAAAGTCTATACGAATAATGACCACTTTAGATATTTCATAATCAAACACTTTTAGAACAATAAAACTTAAAGAAAAATTAATTTGTAATTCACAAGGATTTTTGAAAATAAGGTTAGATTTTAACCATTTTAAATTCCAAAAAAAAACATTTGCTAAGCTTTTCAAGAAAATGGTCCCATACATATGTTATTTATTCCATTCTTCAACATATACTTAGTCACTAAACATCAATTAAACTAAAAGTTACTATGAATATATTGATGTTATACCATTGCAATTAGGAAATTAGTCATATGTTGTCCCTTCAAAAGTTCATTATTAATAATAGGGGTAATATTACATATATATATACTTTTGGTTTTATAATCAAGTTAAATTTTAGAATAAATTAAAAATTTGAAACATATATTTGTCACCACATCCATTTAAATAAAAGACACCATGTAGAAATATCAATGTGATTCCATAAGTGAATCACCGTACCATGCATTCACCCGTGCTAAAGGTGATATTGTTCAACTTTTTCCTTTTGTTCACACTTTTTACTCATTTGAATCTCCCTTATTTTATAGTCACCATAACCTAAAAGGTGAGGTCACACCACCATTCATTCAACCATGAATTCTCTTCAAATTGACCCCTTGGTGGGCCTTTATTTGCCTTTGCCCATTTTCAAGCTTTTTGTTTTGTGGCAATTTGAATTCCCAACCATTGCCAATGATACCCATATTTTAGGTCCTCCCTCTTTCACATTTGTAACATTTGAGTACTATGCTTTGCAACTTGTTGGATTTGATCACTCAATACAATTGCACAAATGTGTTGTTTGGTCCCCATTGGTTTGCTCAATGATTTTTCTTCACCAACCTTATTTACCACCCCGACTAATTATGGCCTCAAAATTTTGGGTATTCCAATGGGATCTTCTTCATTCATGTCTCTTTCATTGAAGACTTTTTATTGGAAGACTTCGAGCATGTCAATTTATTCCCTAAGATGGGTGATGTACATGTAGGTTTTGGGATTTTAACTTAATATTTCATGCAACACCCATCATACTTACTTCGATATTTTCAATCCTTCCTTTGAGTTATTGAATTATTTTTAATCCTTTGACATCTTATAAGTCTAAGGTCTTTTGATGGTTTTGATGGAAACTTGGCTAACTGCCAAACTTTTCTTCCCATCTTTAAAAAAAACATTAATCTCATTCTTAAGGAGTTGCACATTGATTGCTTCATTTTTGGTTTGGTTGGAGGCTTTAGTTCACATTGCTTGACCAAATCATTACTCCATATTTGGTTTAGTTGGAGGCTTTTTAGTAGTCTACTTTTGTTGGAGGCTCTAATTCACATTGATTCTAACATCTTCCCTTTCCAATAACAATTAAAGGTAATTTGGGACCTCTTGCCCCCTATGGTGCATGGAAGTCTCCCATCTTTTGAGTGCCTCATTGTGATAGATAGATTAGCTTCAAGATTTCCATTTCAAAACATTTGCAACTTTTTACCTTTCCTAACATTTTTTTTATAGAACATTTGATGTGTGCCAAATTCGCATCATCATGTGTTTAAGGCCCAAGCTTAGGAGCTTGGCTCATGGCTCAACCAATCCTATAAATGTTTTGTGTGTTGTGAACAACCTTCTCCACCACCTTATGAATGTGACTTGGATTACCCCATCCTTCAATCATATGCTTCCTTTGATGTGTTTGCATTCATTCCATCAACCCTTTGGGTCTCCATCTTTTACATTGTGCCCATAGTAGTGGATGCATGAATGCACATGGTGCTATTTGTGATGTATTTGCATGCATTGCAAAGGAAGTTGGTTTTCATGTGATTCAAGAACAATTATTTGTTCTTCCTTTTTCACATTTAAAACATCCGAATGTTGCATTGACAATGCCCTTTCAAAGGATGGGGTTTGCATTTTTGTAGACATCAACATTGTTGACGCCGCTTGTGTAGAACTTCCATCATGAACATCTACTACATAAGGTTTTGCAACATCAGAGGTAGCTTAATCAAATGAATAAAATTGTTGAAATTGTGGGGGAATGAAAGGCCTAAAAGGTTCCCCCCATCCCCTTTCAAATATTACCATTTTATTAGACAAATTTACTTTTCAAAAGTTACAAGTGTTTACTATTTTATATTTGACTCCTAATACTCCTAATCATCAACATTTTTCATTTTCCCCCCTAGATTATGGAATTTGTCGTCTTCCACCACCTTCTCTTCCTTGTTGCCTTTCCTTTATATACCATTGTATTTTTCATGGTATAAAATTTGGCAAGTTCACATTATTTCAACAAGATTCTACAATATGTTTTAACATAAATATTCATAAAATAGAAAGATCCTTAAATGTTGTTATTTTCATATTTTATTTTGAACCAAATTTGGCTATTGTAAGCTATAGATGATTTAAAGTTGTGTTACATGCCAAAATTGAAAAAAACATTCTTGCTTTGCAACTGGTTCCATGTCAAATGATTTTGATTAGATTAATTAGAAGACGTAAGGAAAAAAAGGGTGTGGAACAATAGGTGCTTTTGATCCTATGTCAATTACTTGTTTTGGTTACATGTCGATTATACTTGATTGGACTAAATGGAGCTGGCGAAGAAAAGATTGGAGATCAAGTGGTACCTTCAATTATATGTGAATTCCTTGCTTCGGGTACATGTCAATTATATTTGATTAGACTAATGGTAGGTTAGAGAAAAAAAAGTGTAAAGCAAGTGGTGCCTTTGATTATATGTCAATTCCTTGTTTTGGTTACAAGCAATTGCATTTGATTGGAGTAATTGCAATAGGTGAGGGAAAAAAAAGGGTGTACAAAAAGTGGTGCCTTTGATCACATCTCATTTCCCTATTTTGGTTACATGTCAATTGTATTTGATTAGGCTAATTGGAACACGTTAAGAGAAAAAGAAGAAAGTGTAAAGCAAATGATGCTTGTGATAATATGTCAATTATGTGTTTTGCTTACATGTCAATTGTATTTTATCAAATTAATTGGAGTAGGCAAGGGAATTCTTTTTTTGTAGAACAAATGGTGCCTTTGATTATATGTCAATTTCATTTTATAACACTCCTATAAGGAAGTGAGAACAAATCCATGCTTAATTGGTTATATGCCTATTGTAATTGATTGGATTAATTGAAACATGTGAGGAAAAAAAAGGGTGTAGAACAAGTGGATTTTAATATTATATGTTGATTCCTATTTTTGTTACATGTCAATTGTAATTGGTTGGACTAATTGGAGCAAGTTATGAATATAAAAAGAGGTGTAGAGCAAGTGGTGCCTTTGATTGTATTTTGACTCCCTAGTTAGGTTACATGTCAATTGTTTTTGAGTGGACTAATTGGAGCAAGTGAAGGAAAAACAAAAAGTATATAGCAAGTGGTGCATTTGAATATATGTGAAATTTATTTTACGAGACTGATGATAAAAAGTATATGACACCATGTGGCACTCTAGGATTTAAGCTTGCATTTTGGCCTTTTAGACCTATCTCCACTAAAAAAGAGAATAATTCATGGGCCCAACAAATATACCTTATAAACATGGTTGATGTTAAATAGCATGTGCTTGAAGTTTCAATGTCATGACATAAGGTTTTTGCATAATTCAGATTCCAATGTGTCAACCCCCCTCCCCAATTCTCAAACCTAGATGGAACTTATGGAATATCAAACCCTAAAAAATGAAACTAGATCCTAGATTGTGAAATTGAAATAGACTCCACATTACTTGACAAGACATGTTCAATTTTTTTGAATTAAAAATGACATAACCCAATCAATTTTACAAATCATGGAATCAAAATTACAAGGCTTTTTCCATCTATCTATGAAGGAAGGTAGTTTGTTTGCTTTGTTTTGTTTTGTTTGTACTTGTGGGATCCACTGAACCTGGATGCTTCAGATCGCGTTCTTGGTCTCTTTGGAAAGCTCTCGAGGAGGAGGGGTGCATCAGCTTGGTTTCATGGTGTTTGGACTTGCGATCAAAAGTTCTTGAATATTGAATGATTTCTTCACTGAAAATGAAATTAAATTGAAAATTTTGGAGGAATTGGAATGTGCCTTTTGGTGTTGTTGAAAAGATCTTGATGAGCAGGATTTAATGGAATTTATTTGCTAAGATTTGGATTCAGAATGTGGGAGATATTGTTTTTAAAGCGATTTCTGTCGTTGAAAATTCAATTAAAATTGTAAAAAACCAGGTTTTGGAAGGAAAAATCAGTAGAGGAAGTGGTAGCACTTGGGCCAACAACACAGGGCACACTACCATGTATGTATGAAGATAAAAACTTTAGTTCATGTTTGTTCCCAAAGTCTATAAATGCTAGAAATCCTTATTATTTTCAATTTCCTTCAAGGACATCACTAATAGTTCAACATTGTCAAATCATTTCACCAAATTGTATTGAATTGATGCACAAAGATTATGCTTAGGCCAAACCATTAATGATACGATTTGCATAGTACTTTGATTGAGCTCATACATCCCTCTATACATACATACACACACACACATATGCTCACATCTCTTGATTCATTGGATACATGAATTCTTTTTGGTGGGATGTAGTAGTAGTTTGTTTGTTTGTTTGTTTTTTGTTTTTTTGGGGTTGAGAAGTATACACATGGGTAACCAATGTTGGGTGGTTATAAAAAATGGCATGAAATAATCAACGGTTATCAAAGGAGGTTCAACCTACTTTCACCAAGGAACCCTAAATTAGGTCATCTTTAAGGTGGATTCTATGGCTTAAAAGATGCCAAAATTCCGTGCAAATTGCTGCATCCATCATAGAATGTTATATTCTGTGGACAATACATATAAAGGAATGAGAGCCAACAAATGGAATTTTTAAAATAAAATAAAATAAAATAGCTTTCCTTTGGTTGAACCCAAATGCCAAATACAAATGTGGTGATTGGGTGAAGTTGGTTTAAGGTATCACTACCAATTGTAATTGAATTTTGGCTTTTTAGTGGAATGTCACCACCACCACCACCACCACCACCTTTCTCATGTCCTAAAAGAAAGGGAGCAAAAAGAGCTTCTTGTTCCCTTGGCCCCACATAAACTACCAATAACATACCAATAGATACCAATTTGGTCATGTGAAGGTCAAGAAGAGATTTTGTTTTGTTTTGTTTTGTTTTGTACACATTTTGGATGGTTGATTTCACAAGAGAAATGTGGAACAGAATCCATGAAGGCCAGGGCCATGTGGGTGGGGGTAACACACCCATGTGCCACACCATCCACAACCCAATTGTTTGCATTCCCTTTTCAAGGAGTAACAACAAAGAACTCAATACAAGTATCATCAATCTCCAAACATATGAAAATGTTAAACCCCAAAGGCCAAAAAACAATACTCATAAGACCTATTATGTCTTTGGCAAGGTTACCTTTGTTTCTCAAAACAAGGTGTCACAAACACGTTGGCGCTCCCAATGAATAAGATGTTGTACATCCACCTACTATGTCCACACTCTGAACACCAAAAAACATCCGTTCCAATTGAAACAATCTAAACACTTTCACCAAAGAAACCAACGATTCAACTAATGTGAATGTTTTCATGTTATTAATATAGTGTAAGAACTAGTTCTAATAAGGTAAAAACTTCCAAAAGTTGGATCCAATGCGATAGTCCCTGTCCCTATGTGGGCAAGGGCCCAACTAAACAACAAAGAAACATGCAAAGGCAAGTTATTAATATAGTGTAAGTAGTAGTACACTTAGAGTAGCTCCCACACATAGCAATGTAATATTCTATACCTTAAAATCCTAAACCCAATACCCTCCTTTTTCCACTCATCTTAATTTACTAGACCCTAAACCCTACTCTTGTTAAAGCTACTAAACCTTAAACCCAATAGCCTCCCCTTTTCCGCGAGTCGCAAATTTCTTAAACCCTAAACCCTACTCTTGTTAAAGCTATTAAACCCTCAACCTTGAACCCAATACCCACCTTCTTCCCCTCATCCTAAATTAAACAAAACCCTAAACCCTGCTCTTGCTAGAGCTACTAAACCCTAAACCCCATACCCACCTTTTTCCACTCATCCTAAATTTACCAAACCCTAAACCCAAAAACTCCTTCTACAATACTGAAGAAAAAACCGAGTTCCTTCTCCATGCTCCTGTGGTACCTATTTTCTGAGTAGGATCATGCGGAGGCTGATTCTCTTCCATTTGAAGCATTCTCCGCCACAAATGCTTTGTCATAGATTGTAGCAGCAGCCGCAAAAGAAGAGTTTTGGCTGATTGTTGTTGGAAGAGTAGCGGCAACAGAAGACGATTCTTGATCGATTGTTGGAGCAACGGCAGAAGAAGGCGACGACGAACAAGAAGAAGAAGATGACGACGACGATACTTGATCCATGAAGAGAAGTCGGCCATTTTGTCGGATGGCGACCTCACGAATGCGCTTCACAGCTCCGTGGACAGGCTCGTTGTAAACTCTCGCCTCAATGTTACCCTCTGAATAGACTTGAGTCCCTTGCTTGATATGGCGCATCGCCAGTTGCCCCATCCTCTCTTGATAAACTGCTACTCTGTGCCACTGTGCATAGCCCCGCTGTTCGTACTCTTCAAGCGATTCTCCTTCCAATGGTCGTCGATTGTTGTGCATTCCACCAGTGGCAACCGAGAAGATGGTGACCGCGCGTCCACTCTTGAGGATTTTCTGTATCGGAGATTGACCCACTTCGCCCAATAGTAGGGCCTTATAAACCCCCCGAGGACTGAAGACTGTTCCATACACAACCCGGTCGGCATGAGCCTCCAGTTTTTCCATAGGAGCTCCATTGATGCTGCTACTATTGCTAGGAAGATCTGGAGTCTATGGACGAAGAGAATCATATGAGGTTGATGACCCAGGTTTTGCTTGTGAGATATCCGGCAACCGGAAGTCGAATAACAATGATGACTGAGTCCCAACGGCAGCATTGTCTACAAAACCCTGCAGTTTCTCCGACTCCGGAGGACACAATCCAGAGGAGGAGGGCGGTGGTGATCCATCGTCACTGAAGAAGTCATGGGTACTGCTGATGTAGTGCTGACAAATTGGTGAGGCAGATCGCAAACCCCATGCAGTAGCAGCGCCTGGCAACGACCTAAGACGCTCGGACAAACACCGTGACAACAACCGCAAAGAAGCCGATGACACCATCGTTGAAATTGGCACAATCTGAGCTTGCAACAGCTTGGGATTTGCTCGCAAATTTCTCGTTCGAAGAGCGTGAGAAATGGGTTTGTGAAATCTATTCCTCCCCCCCTCCCCAATCGATCAATCCACAAGCCGACGATTGATGATCCTGTAACCCTAATCTTCGGTGGGGGCCAGAAACGAGAGAGCCAGATTCAGGGTTTATGACAACTTTGTCAGTGTCTTCAAATTAGGGGTTTTGGGTTTCAGATGGAAACCCGGGCTTGTTCGTTTCATACTTTCCCCCTGGGAATGCCTGAAAGACCTGCATCTCTGCAGGTACATTTCAGTGTTGTGTGGGTATCAGAAGTGGCAAATTTTGATCTCAGAGCAAAGCAAATTTGATCGTCTTAGGGTTTATGGGTTTATGCTTACTTTCTTGTGTTCTTGGAATTAGGATTTTTGGGTTTCATAACAAAACCCAGATTTGTTTTTCAGGGTTTAGAGTTGCATACTTACTTCCTCTGAGAATGCCTGCAGAGATCTGCATTTATCTCTGTGCAGGTGCATTTCTAGTTGTTGTGCCCAGGTATTAAGACAATGGCAAATTTGATCTTGTAACCATTTGTTCTCAGAGAGTCAGAGAAAATCAGTTCCGATGTATAACTGTCACGCTGAAGATCAAAACCTGCAGTTCTTTTATGAAAACAACACTATCAATTCTTTTGAGCTTCTTGAAATACCCAAAATCTGGAGGTTCTTTCTTCTTTCATTTTGATTGATTTGATTGATATGGCAACTGTTATATCAATTAACAGAACATTCAAATTGCAAGACCAAAACATTTGCACAAGAAAGGAAAGGAAAGGAAATGAAATGAGATATTAGAATTCTCTAGAAAGTCACCCTGTCTTCACCCTCTCTTCGGGGCCTGCTTTCACACGCCCCCTATCCCCTCTTTCAATGTGTCCTCAAAGTAATGAAATTTTATTAAATCTCAGTATGAAATGCTGAAACTCAGCATTTAATGCACACGGTTCGAGAGTAATTCTAATAGTTGTACACACAGGTAGGAGCAGTGAAAATATATGTAACACCAGTGGATTGAGGCGCTCAAGAAAGAAGGAAAGAGCAAATGCAACTCAGTTTACCACCAAAATTGATGGAAAAACTAGTTTGTGCCCCAGTTATTTTGTTTTGTAAAATTTTCATTCCAGTTACACGCTTGATGCCCTATTATCTCGAATCTGGCCGTTCTCGCCCACTAATCTCGTGACTTTACAGATAACTCTATTGAAAAAAAAAGAATTACAATAAACCTTTCAATCAAATGAACTGTTGAGTCATTTGCCTCTTCTCATCTTATTTTGAACTAATTTAGATTATCAGGTATTATTTCTATAGGTGGTTTTTGAACAACACTTATTTCTCACCACAAAGGTCCAACTACTTCTAGCATAAAGGTGTTGCACACTCAAGTAATGCATAGTCCTCACCTAAAGGCATGGCCCAATTAAAAAGGAAGGAGATTTTGAAATTATAATTTCTTCAAAGTAGAAGAGGGATTTACTACCTCCATCCTTCATCTTGTAGTGTAATGGGTGTTTCCTCCTATGACAAGGGTGGACTAGAACCCACACTAGAATTCATAGATTTAATAAAATTGATTCAACAATCTTTTGTTTAAAACTCATTTTGTTTTTACACAAGTTTAGGAGGAAAGCTTACATCAAAGTGAACCATTTTTTTAAAAAAAAGCATTTTGATTATATTTATAAAAACTTAATTCAAGTATGAGGATGTGAGCGTTTAAATTTTTCATAATGGTTAAAAATCATATTTTATCTTTAACTTTGAGGCAAGCTAGATAATGATAGTACAAACATATTTTTCTCAAGAAGCTTTTACATTTTAATCTATTTACATCTCTTATGGACTTACATAAATATTTAACATTCAAGTCCTTCCAAAAAGCATTAAATATGGAAACAATTATAACCTTAATTCCAAATGATTTTAATATTCACTTCATTAGCAAATGTGTTTCCCCCCCCTCAATGTGTTATATATTATCTCAAATATAAAGTTTATTGCAAATATTTGAATTCAAATCATGAAAATTCATTCACCATGTTTATAAAGGGTGATTTCAAATAGAATTGTGGACTTGCATATATTGGGACTATGACATCCATTGTGGTACATGGTAGGTTGTGGCTACTTTATAAATGTTATTGCTATGACATTTTCTACTTCATAAACAACTTTGGCCTTACATTGGGCAATTTTGAACATTCCTTTCAATTGTGCACGTTGTTTTTCAATTTTGGGAGTGTCAATTACACCAAAAACTAATTAATGAAAATTGTAGGAGCTAGCATAGTTGGATTCAATCTTATCCAACTTCCTTGCATGCTTATTCTTTGACACACACTATGTGCCACTAAGTTAAATTCACCACCAATTAATATTCATCCCACTAACACCTTACATACCCATATCAAAAGGATAGTTCACTTCCCCAAGATAGTCCCATAATTTGCCACAAAAGAACCCTAAGAAAGGAACATGATTGGAAACTGAATATGTGGTGAAAAACATAATATCAACTCTCAATTTACGCCCATGAAGCCCAAGATTAACAAAATTTGACACAACAAAGGTAATTTGCAGCTTTTTTTAAACCAAAAAAATTCACCTCACTTGCTATGGAAATTATGGTTCTAATCAATTATTGTTTCCCCACTCTTTTCATCAATCTGGATGAACACTCATGGAAACAACAAGATGAGAACATGTTGAATGCAAATGCTAGTTATAAATGACTTCAAGAAGGATGACATTTTAATGTTAATTGAAGCTTTACACAACTTGTCAATTCTCATATTGACAAAGTTATTAGTGGCATAGGTGAAAGTTCAAAGTGTATGAAATAGAGTAATTGAATTTTCAAATGTTTTGTCGTGCATTCTTATGTTAATGCCTATAACTTTTATTATCAATACACATAAATTAAGCAACATAATACCATTTTAACTTAATGTCTACCATCCAAACTTGTTTGCTTTGCAATTTTTTGTGTTATGTAATTTTTATTTGCACATGGTTTTTGTGTTTTGATCTTCACCTTGTGTTTTAGGCTTGAATATTTGTGCAATTGTAGGTGAACAAAAACTTGATATTATATCCCAAACATGAAATATTTAAAAGTCATGTTCACATAGGAACTAGTTTCAAAATAACTTATCATGATTTACCTATGATAATTAAAATGTGCACATGTAACTAAAGTAAAATTATTGACATGTTTCTTTCTTTTTCCAACAAAAAATATACCTACACATCATTATAGTGATCATCAATTTGGACATGGTGCAAACACATTGAAGTGTAACAAAAGAATTGTTAGATTCATTATTTTGTGTGATTATTGTCCCAAAATGGAATTATAACTTTGAT
The DNA here is from genome assembly GCA_963920785.1 of Sphagnum contortum. Taxonomy (NCBI): domain Eukaryota; kingdom Viridiplantae; phylum Streptophyta; class Sphagnopsida; order Sphagnales; family Sphagnaceae; genus Sphagnum; species Sphagnum contortum. The sequence continues at coordinate 18,884,003 of OY987279.1, read as the reverse complement.
ATTGACTTATTCAAAACATAAATCCAATGAATTTCAATAGTAAAAATTGTTTACTATTTAAAAATAAGCCATGAATACAAAATTTGGAAATGGAAAAGGATTGTGAAATAAATCAAAACACAATGTCCTATATTTTGTGAAATTTGTGAAAAGGAATTTCTTTAAAGCCATTTGCCATTTGATTTGTGCAAGATTGTGCAAATGATTGGACCATGCGTCAAAAGTTACATTGTTTTGGGACATGGCAATTTTGTAGTTCAATTGTTGACGAGAGTTGAATTGTTCTATTTGTAGCATAAACATTTTTGTCATACCATAATCTTGATTGGGGTTTGGCACTCAAATTTCAAGAAAGACAAAGAAGTGGGCTTTCATGAATGTACAATAAGTCAAAGACTTTTCAAAAACAAACATGTTGAAAATAATGGGAAACCATGGCATGAATAAAAAGAGCAAATTTTGTTTTCACCCAAAGTTATTGAAAAGTGTTTGAAAGTTGATAGGAAGTATTCTTAAGTTTTCACACCCTCAATGTAAACCCTAACTAGGGCAATTTATTTCCCATGGAGTATTCCAATGTTAGAGTGTGTTTCAATGTTGTTTGAATTGAGTGATATTAATGTCATTGAAAGATATCATTGAAAGTGACAACATGTTGCATTTCGTATGATTCACAAAAGTAATTTCTCAATAGTTATAAATATTTGAAAATTTGAAAAAAAATGCCAAAAGGGAATTGGCCATTGAAAGCTTAAATTGGAGGAGCAAATCATGTCTAAATCATGAACTTGAACATACCATTGATAAGCTTTTAATAAAGGTTAAAAGAAAATGATATTATGTGTTATATCTAATTCCCAATTTCAAAGTTGTTGAACACCTAAATGTTAAATTTTGGGATTAAAACTTTGAAATTTTTCAAAAAGTCATTTCAAGATTGTACCACAAGGATGTTTAAAGGATATTACAAAATAATTAATGTTTTTTTTGTGAGTTGGGGGCCATGGTGAGTTCATGATGAATGTCAAAACATGGACAATGCATGTAAAACATTCAACAAAATGTCTTGGTTTCATGACTTGACTTGATTTTGGGACATGTGAATGAGAAAACTAGGAAAAAGAGAATTATTTTGTATAAATACAATGGGGAAATTTTCTTAAGCAAGATGTTAAGCACCTCCTAACAAGCTTTGTCTAGTGCATTTCTTGGCCAATAATGTCCAACCTTATGTAAAGTTGCATGCTTTTGTTGAAGGTTTGACTAATTTGACCCTATTTTTAAAATAAATAAATAATAGCACTATTAGAATATATATATATATGGGTATGGACTCATTCTCTATTGAAAGGTGTTCAATTTGAAATCAATGTAGAATATACATACAAACATACATGCACACACATGTAAAACAAATAAAATCACATACCAAAGTTCTATGTAGAACCACGCAATGTGCAAAAGGACAAGCTTATAAATGCATTGGACATAGCTTGTTTGGGATGTTTAGTGTTCCCCATATACAAGGATGTAATAGATTAGGGATTAGATTTTGTTAGGGGGCATTTGATGTTTTCCATGCCATGAGATGTTAAACACACCTTAATGAGTTCCATCCAATGTTCTATTTGGACTTGTCTTTTTGTGCCTTGTGAAATTTTACATAAACTCATTTTTGGGTGCCCCACGCAAAATCATGCAATTCTTTTCGTTTTATAAATAGAACAAAAAAATTGGATTTTTTTAATCTTGCATTTTATGTAGCCCCACAACAAATTCAAACGCATAGCCTCCTAAAAGAGCCATACATATTATCAATAACATAATTTTGAACATTGAAAACAAAATGTGCCTTACTTTATAATTTATTTAATGTCTAAGTAGGCCTAGGATACTCAAAAACCATGCAACAAGACCATGAGACTTCATGTAGGGTGCCACAAGCCTTCTTTTACTTCTTTGAAATTATTCTAACACATAGACAAAGTTCATTAGGGGTTGTTTAACATCTTTTGCACCTCAAGCCTTTCACTTTCATAGGAGGTCTTGAATGCACATCTAATGGTTTAGAAAGCATTTAAAAAGCCCCACACACATATTTGTGAATGTAAAACATTCCAAGGTTTTTTGTTTTGTATTTGAATGCAATTCATAACATAGAAGATTTGTTGATCAATTGAAAAAACCTTTTGTCGATCACATGCAAACCTTCCACCATTTAGATTAAAAAACCTTTTGTGGTTTACATGAAGGAAGGCTTGCTCCCATTGGCCTCCCCTAAGTTTTGGGTCTATACTTTAAAGTTATCGCCCTCCAGGCTATAAAACTCAAATTAAAGAAGGCCTAGGGAGTAGGCCTTCCCCTATTCATATATTTAATTCAAAATAGTTCTTAATTTCAAATGTGTGCATTGTGGTGGTGATTAGCATTTTTGACAAATATGCTAAATGTTTGGAGCATGGAAGGATGGGTTGTAGAGCCTTCAACAAAATACCCATTTTCAAATGTGGTCTATTAAACTCCCATAATAATGGGGATATATGAAAAGCTTGTCACTTTTACATTTATTTTTGAATAAATGAAAATCCATTGCAAAGGGAAAAAATGCCACACACCCATAATTGGGAAACAAGCTCACCACGGGTGCACAACAAAAGACATAAAAATCACATAATAAACCATTGTCATGGTCTTTGGTAGCACCAAAGGATTTTATTATTTTCCCTACAACATATTACGTGTTTAACACCCCATAACTTGTTGAACTTCTAAAGGAAGATTCTTTCAACAATTAAAGCCTAGTTTGTATTCTTCATAATTTTCCTATGTTTTGATCTACCATAATCTAGGAAGGCTAACTAGATAGTATTTTCCATTTTGTCTCTAGACCAATCAATGTTATTGAAAACTTTATCATTTCATAGAATCCAAATCATCCAAATGTCAACTCTTAATAATTGGAAGATATTGTCAAATGACTTTGATCATTTAATCAATTTCTTGCCAAAGATGCATTGAAAGGCTTCCAACTTTCTCCAAGAACCATTTCTTGAAGTCTAGTGGCTAACATGTACATGATGTTTGTGACTTAATGCCACACATCTTGTGCCTAAGGACAATCATAAAATTGATCATATTTGGTTTCTTGAATACCTAAAGGACAAAATGGACAATCAATATCCAAACTAAGGTTGATCTTGGCTTTCCAATGGTTAACAACTATAGCCTTATGCCATAAGGACCAAAGGAATGCATATTCCTTTTTTATTCTATTTACATGCCAAAGCTTGGGCCATTCCAATTTGTTTGAAGGTGTAAGAGGTTTTGCCATTTCACTTGAACAAGTATTTTGAAAGTTGTCGATGAGTTGAAGTATTCGTGTTCTTTCTTTGATGTGTAATTTAAGAGGAGGTTACCTTGAAACCATTCCCAATGTTCAAAGTGGAAGGTAGAAGCCCACAATCTATCCAACAATAATAGAATATGGGTTGTTGAAGAGATCTCCTAGAAATCTGCACATTTCAAAATGATCCTATAACCATGCTTGGTTGTTGAGACTTTGAAGTTTGAAAGATATGAATTTGGGGTCCAATGCAAAGACATTCATGTCAACATGAATGAAATGGGTTGTTGAAGGAAGATGAAGCAAAGGTGGAAACAATCATGTGCTTGCAAAACTAAATTAGGATGTATAGAATCTTTGTCCTCCAAAAGGCCAACCCATGAAGAACAACCAATTGATAGTTTGTTTAGCAACACGAGTGTTAGCCATTCAACATGTGTCTATGAAAGAAAATTTCCCACATGGGTTTTTTTTCATCAAAGAATTCAAATATCTATTGAATCAAATCTTGATCAATGAAGTTGGACAACACTTTGTTCCAAATGTATGAGAATGTGCACAACCCTTTTGTGCTAAAGTTTTGTAGTTTGTTTGTGAAAGCCTTAATGATGTAGCCTTGAAGGAATTGGCCCACCATACATTTCAATATGCAATGTTATCTAAACACCATGATGGAGAAGGCCTAGTATACCTACACAATTGTTTCCATGTAGCACCAATACGATTCAAATCTTCAAACCATTTTTGGACCTATATCCATGGACCATGGCCCATGAAAGGTTTTGATGCCGACTCTAACATTTGGTTGGATGAACAAAACTTAATTGATAATGAAGAATAATTTGGAGGTTTGCAACTCCAACCTCCAAGTTTCACAACATGAATCGCCCACTTTGAAAGTAATGTTGATAGTGTTGTTTCAAGGTTTATGAGACCAAGCCCACCATAACACTTTTTAAACACAATAGTTAGTTGACTAGAAAACCGTTTTGCAAACTACATGTTTAATGTCACTCCAAAGATAATTCTCCAATAAACCTAATGATAGTTTAAAATCCTCTCCACACTAAAACGAAGAACCATAGGGATGATAATAAGACTTGATTAACTATGGTAGCACAATGAACAAGAGATGATTTTAGAGCAACTACATAGGATTGTAAGCTTTTTCTTTATTTTATCACACGAAAAGTTATCCATGTCAAGAATTTGAAGACTCAATCCAAAAGGTGTGCCTAATAGTTTAGACATCTCGCCTTCTTGGACCCACTACTTACTATTGGAATTTCTCAAGCCACTTTAGCTACATCACACCTAAAATAAAAAATTTTAAAAAATGAAAATAATAATAATAATAATATTATTATTATTATTATTATTATTATTTTAAAAATGTATTCACCCAAATATGCTGCTTGATAGAGATTAAATATTTTCTACTTGGCACATAAAACAATGGACATTGAGAGGAGACAATATGCCAAACCCATCCCCTAAGGGGTTTTTTTAAAAAAGAAAAAGGATTAGGAACATTTTTTGAGGCTCTTCTTGGGGGTTTGAAAACCAAGAAAGAGCCTCAAAATTATGCCTTACCTTTGCATTAAGAAAACTTTTCAAATTTTGAGAACCTTACAAAAGTGGGAAGGTCCTTTGGTGATCAAATTAGGAGGGAGGTTGTTTTTTTGAAAATTGCAATATAATATAATTTTTTGGCCAACAGAATAGAAAAAAAAATTCAAATTTACATTAGGAAAAGAAAATTTCCAAAAAAAATCTCATTTTTTTGGGTAAGAAAAAATATTAATTTTTTAAATAAAGTAAACAATAATTGATCATAGTCTTCCTTTGTTGTATTCAAATCATGTAGAGTAAAAACTCAAAGGCATTTGGGGTTTTACAAGAATCAAGGCCCACAAATGGTAGAGCTGAGCATATTTAGGCTTTTATGTTGGGGAAGCGGCCCGTGTTCCAAAAATATCTCTAATGGGGCCAATCAAATGGCTCCTTCTGAATAAAATAAAATAAAATAAAATACTGATTGTGGGCACACCCACGACTAATTCAACTAAATCATGAATACCCATAGTACCTTGGCCATTTCAACACATGTCCATCAAATAATTAATTAATTAATTAATTTTGAAAACATTCGTTTCAACAAAATGGGGAATTTTCCTTAAAATATCCACTATTTTCCTCCACAATATATTTTTTGATTTGGAAGAAAATCATTTTTGAAAAAAAATTCAACATTTCTGAAAACAATATAATTAGTGTCCAATTGGCCAAGGTACTAAGGTAAATAACTAGGTAGGTAGGAGTGTTCTTAGGAAGGGCTATTATTAAACTAGGCCAAAAAATAGTGGCAGTTTTTGTTTTTTTTCCCCTCTCTCTCTCTCTCATCAAAGTGTTGTGATTTTGGGAAATTGGATGCATTTGGGTGTGTCTCTGATCAAAGTGTTGTGATTTTGGGAAGTTGGATCCATTTGGGTGTGTCTCTGATCAAAGTGTTGTGATTTTGGGAAGTTGGATCCATTTGGGTGTGTCTCTGATCAAAGTGTTGTGATTTTGGGAAGTTGGATGCATTTGGGTGTCTCTGATCAAAGTGTTGTGATTGTGGAAAATTGGATGCATTTGGGTGTCTCTGATCAAAGTGTTGTGATTTTGGGAAGTTGGATCCATTTGGGTGTGTCTCTGATCAAAGTGTTGTGATTTTGGGAAGTTGGATCCATTTGGGTGTGTCTCTGATCAAAGTGTTGTGATTTTGGGAAGTTGGATCCATTTGGGTGTGTCTCTGATCAAAGTGTTGTGATTTTGGGAAGTTGGATCCATTTGGGTGTGTCTCTGATCAAAGTGTTGTGATTTTGGGAAGTTGGATCCATTTGAGCCTCTGATCAAAACTGTTGTGATTATGGTTTTTGGAGGTTAGATCCATTGGGGGCTCATTTTGATTCAATTTTTTTTAATCAATATGATTTCTTATAGAGAGATCTTTGATATATTTTTCTCATAGGTAGTAAGTAGTTCTAGGTTATGGTTTTCTTGGTGATCTTTTTTTGATTTTGTGTTTTGTTTGACACGTTTTGGGATCATCCAGTTTTGTGGTTTTTTTTTCTTTTCAAGTGTGTTTTCTATGGTTCTTTGGGTTTTCCTAAAAGTTTGGGAATCATCTGGGTAATTTGGAAAATCCTCCTGAGTGGTGGATTTGGAAATTAGCAACACCCATCAAGCATGCAATTGGATTTCAGAAATTGATGCAAGAAGAGCTTTCCAGCGGAACCCATCTTGAAGCAATTGGCAAGATTTGGGAACATTTTGCACATAAGTTGATCATCTGGCTGTGTTGTTGTCTCGTGCTTGTAGTACTTGTTTGAAGATTTTTCTGAAAGACAAAAAAGTTTGACAATGGCATTTGAGGAAAAGCTGCTGCTCCTCGAGGAGGGTACTTCCACGGTCGCTGCCGACCTTGGCAACCAGTTGCACCGATTGACCGGACTGGTCCCTCCTCGCACCACCATGCGCCTCTTCTTCTTTCTGTTGGAATCCGGGTTCTCTGCGGTAAGAGTATTTTGGATTTCTCGCGCAAGCACCCACCCACCCAATTTTTCCTTTTGTTGGAACTTTGCCTCAGTTCTTTTCTTCCAGACCCATTTTCAACATGGAAGCCCACGGCCCATGCTCTTCTTGTACAGCAGAATCTGAGCTTGTGGTTTATGAGGGAGAGAGAGTCTGCTCTAGATTGCACAATGTGTTGAAATGGGTGTATACATCCAATTCAGAAAGATCAAAGGAGATTAGAAGACACAAGAAAAAAGACTGAGGTACAAAGTGCAAACCCTCAGCTTCTTAGTAGGATACACAGGCGGCTGCAGGTACTTCTACATGATCTTTCTACATGACATCAACATGACATGCTGCATGACAACAACAGGAAGAGTTGTCATGAAAGAAACACTGAGAAGAAATGTTGGCTATCTATGAGTTGTGACAAGATGATCAACCCCCAGGGTGGTGCTTTTTCTGAGTGCTTCAATTGGAATATAGAAATTCAGATCCCTGAATTGGTGTTTTTTTCTATTGCACAGGGCCAAGTCATAAAGATGGTGGATGCACTTGCTGAGGAGATCAAGGAGACTTCACTGCCCTTAAGCACAAGAGCTGAAGATACAATATCAGGGTTTGCGGTAGAGGAGGATTGCAACACATCCGAGCAACAGGCAACATTCAATCATATGAATTCTGGGCAGAGAAATGTAGCTGCTTTGAACTTTCTTAGTGGCCAGAAACACAGGAATGAGCCAGACCCTGATGAAGAGGAAGACTTTGCAGATAACATGGTGGTTGTGATGGCTGAGGAGGGTTACTATGGAACAAAAGCTGAAGAGCCTATTGGTCAGGTATAACATGTCCCGAGCACTTGTAGTTTGACTACTTGTTACTGTTTTTTCTGGTGCTGAGAAAAGAAAAAGACACACCAGCATCTTTGCTAGTGGTAGGTATTTTAGAAGGATATTAGGCAGAGAAAGTTCACAGTAATTTAGATTGGAATGCAGTGTAAAAACTGATGTGGTTGGAATGTTTGCTGTGTTGACTTTTTTTTGGGTGTGGGAAAGCAGAAAGCAAGAGCAGAGCCTGATCCAGATGAAGAAGCAAGTTCACATACTAAAAGCAGCAAGGAACCAGACCCTGATGAAGTTTCAGGCTATAATAACAAGATGGTGTCTTGCAACTCACAGTGTGAGTTGTGGAGATCTCAAGCAACCTCACGACAAAAGGGAGATGGGAACCCTAATGTAATGAGAGATGAGCCTGACCCAGATGAGGATGCTATTTGTGTGCATAAAGGTGGAAAGGAACCTGACCCTGACAATGATGAGATGCGCAATGAGCTTGATCCAGATGAGGCTGCTATTAGTGTGCATAAGAATGATGAGCAGGACGTTGAAAAGACAAGAGAGGAACCCGACCCTGATGAGGATGCTGTTAGTGTGCATGAAGGCAAGGACCCTGCTGATATGTACAATGAGCCTGATCCTGATGAGACTGCTGTTCACATGCACAAGAATGAGGAGCAGCACATTGAGAAGATAAGACAGGAACCTGATCCAGATGAGGATGCTCTTAGTGTGCATGATGGCAAGGAACCTTACCCTGCTGATAGGTGCAATGAGCCTGATCCCGATGAGGCTGTTGTTAGTGTGCACATGAATGAGGAGCAGCACATTGAGAAATTGAGAGAGGAACCTGATCCAGATGAGGCCATAGGATTCTCCCAAGAATCTCACTCTCTGCAGGTGAGCTGGGATTCTGTGAGCACACAAGAGCAGTCAAACCAAGAAATTGTGTTGGATCAGGCAGCCATATCTATGCTGAACCAACAAGCCACTGGTCCTGATGATATGGTGACAGTACTAGGCTGGATGCTGTTCACAATTTTGAGGTAATGGTGCTGTGCCACACACCAATGGCATTTGATCAGAGAGCTCTATATAGCATAGATCTCTAATGAGAAGAGTAGTGCTCTAATTCTTGCAGCTAATATTTGCCTCGACAAAATGGTATCCAGTGCAGAGTGAAGTTCTCTTGTTCAATTGCACCACAGGTTTAAGTAGGTCCGTACTCTGTGGGTGCTTCAGGAATGTGATGGATTATCCAAATCATACCAAATTTCACCACCTTCAGAAGGTACCCCCTTTACCATGTGCTAGCCAAATTGAAGTGCTGAGTAAGAGGCACTCTACTGACTCATATCTAATTCTTGAAAATCTCCATTTGTCTATATGGTTCAGGTTGTGTGGGTTGTCTTTTTTTTCCATTTTTTGGTAAATTAGGTGTCTAGAATCTTCAGCAGAAACGGAAGTGCAATTTGGGGGCTTCATCAGACTAGCTACTTTCCTTCATCAGTAATTACTTGTGCAGGGTAATTTTGCTTTGCACTTTTGGGGTTGCCAAATATGAAGGTATGAAGGTGAATTGTTTGCACATCATCTTTGTAGTGGGACTACAATTTGTTGGTGTGTTTTGATTGGTCTACCATGGAAGACGAGTTTGTTGTCTGTTGTGCCCCCCTACTCCAGGATACTCCAAATCACATAGGAATAAGGACCTGCAAGGTGTAGTTAAAAATGGCAACTCATGTGTGAACATGGGTATACACATTCCAAGGGTTCAAGGATAAGCTGGCATTTTGTTTGATGGGTTTGCCATCTTGTAAATGTTCTTGTCAAATTAGGCCCACAAGGAGAAATAGAGTGCAGAGAGGGATTATGACTACTCTTGTTTTCCTCACATTATTGTAAGACAAAATGCTTTTCTCATGTAATTTTGCAATATGGGTTTTGCAGTGGAGGTGCTTCGAGCAGTCAGTTTCTCAGGTGAAGATGAATCAGAGCAAGGTACAAGTGTGATTGGACCTTTCAAATTCTCAAGAGTACAGAGAACCCAGGTATATGCTTAGGTTGTTAGCCTGCTCCTCTTTTGAAGCTTGCGTCACCTGGCCTTTGCTCTTCTAGCAATGGAAATGAGACTTCATGTGATAGAAAAAAATCTGCTATTTTTTGTAAATGATATAATATTGGCTTGATTTGCTTAAAGCAGAAAGAAAGAAAGAAAGAAACCACACATATTCATTAATATTTGCTTAAGGAAATAGTAGTGCCTCTAACTGGGAGGTTAATTAGAGTGTGTTCTTATGTACCTGTTTAAATATACACATGAGAGAACACAGCTATTCTGGTCTAGAAAACACAGTTCTGGTTATGTCCTCAAGACCCAATTCCATAGTTTGAAAAATTGGGCTGGAGACTGCCCTAATGTTCCATGGCAATGTTATTTTGAGTGACATGTCTTAAGAGCACCCCGTTAGATGCTTCCTGAAAGAGTAAATCCAGAGCAGAAAAGACACATTGATCATCAGTTTGTTATTATATGCGTTCATGAAATTTGATGTTCATAGCCTCTTTTATGTACGTTGCTACCTTGTCTGTTTGGAAGTACAAACCGGTGTTGGGTGGGTATTTGATTGTTTTAATAACCGCTGGGTCTGTTTTTTAAGTATTCCAGAATGGAATGACTGCCAGTTCTGGTTATTTCAAAGAGTCTCAAAGAATTGGCAATTCTCATAAGAGAACTGGTGGTTATAAAGGCAGAGTTTTGTTTTCTCTTTTTCTTCCAATTCTTTTGAGAACTTTGGTTACATATCAGAATTTGTTTCTTTGATTCTTTTGAGAGCTGTGATTATGAATGCTAAGAATTGCACTGAAAAACAGCCTGGGGTCTTTTTTTCTCTTGTTTCTGATAACCACCCAACACTGGTAATAATGGGTATGAACATGTTTGATGATTTTTGAGGCATTGAAAAAGAAAACTGGCTCCATATTGGGCGACATTTTCTCAAAATCACCATATCTAGACCTAGGCATTTTAAAAGCATTGAAAAACCCAAGAGTCTTTTTCATGTTTCTTTTCATTTTCTGAACTAAATTTGTCAAGTTGCAGAAATTTGCCCAGAAAAAACATTGGTTGTAATTATAATTTGAGGTTTGGGAGCTGGTGGGTGGCAACACTTATTTTGATCAAAATCAAAAGAATTGTCATTCCCGTTTAATTCTAAAACCTTAGAGAATATGCAGTTTTTTTTATCAAAGAATCAGTAAGAATTTAATGGTTTAATGTCCATTTATTTGATTTTTCTACAAATTCTTTTTTTATATAGAATTGTGGTTATATACTAGAACGAAGTATATAATTTATTTTTTAAAAATTGTGAATATGAATCCTCAAACTATAGGGTTCTATTCTGATTTCTAATAACTATCCAACACTGGTTTTTACATCCAATGTAGAGTTTACAATCAACACTTCACAACTACATCACCCAATGGTATGTTGCAAAACAATCTTGAATTGTTTGTGTGGACAAAAGAACCATCATTGAACCAACCAAGTTTGTCTCTATTTGTACCTATAGTACCTACTCAACAACTAACTTCAACAAGAATGAAACAAATTGAATCGAACCAATAAACCACTCATCATGCAAATTTTATTCTAGAGTTCTTTGACTCGCATTTAATTGTAAGTTGTTACCTTGTTTTCCCATACAAATGATCATATATGTCGTAGTACCTTTACCATTTTGGCATAAATTAATTTTTTAAAAATTTATTCAAAAATTTGAAAAATATTTCTTGTTTGTTTAAAATTTTAATAAAATCCAAATTTTCATTGTTAGGGTTTGAAATTCAAGATATTCATTGTTAGAATTTGAACCCCAAACATCCAAGCACATGGTTTTAATGGTGAAGTTGCCTACACACGTTAGATTGTTCCATACTACAAAATACACTTTGTTTATTATTATGTATAACCATTGCCTACCAAATTTCTCAAAATTAAAAAACCAAGTTCCAAAGTTAAGATTTAAGATTTAACTAATTATTCAACAATCTATTGCCAAAATGGTAAAGGTACTACATTACTTAGTGACTAATGTAATGTTCATGAAATCAATTGAATCTCAATGTTACCATGTCACAAGAACTTCTTTTTTTTCACACTTTTGAAGTATACTTAAGTAGTTTCAAAAATGCATTAAATTTGGGGGAAGTTCTTTTATTATCACATCCAAATTTAGTGTTGAATTTTTGTTCTTCCCACACCAATAAACAAAAAATATGAATCAATATACATTGAGAAATATACATTGAAAAAATATATAAACAACACAAATGAATCAATCGCTACAATTGAACAAATAAAAATAATCACTAGCTTGGCAAACCTTGTGACAAGTCAATTGCTTAAGTAATTAGTTTTTTTTTCAAGGTGTTTTGACACCCATAATATCTTACAAAAATTTAGAAAAGCTCAACTCATATTCACCTTCTTATGAAGTTGACTTCTCCAAAATTTGTGATACAAGCCATTGTATTCCAATTATACAAAGTCCTCTTTGATAGGAACTATTTTCTTTTCCTCCACTTTTACAAACAAGGCATGGGTACTTGGTGAACAATGTTTAAATTATATTTTTGACAAGTAGCTTTGAAGACAATTGTGTACATGTCTTGCTAAATCATGTGAATGTGTATTTCCCATTACACTTTCATTTATCATTTTGATTTCAATTTGCACTAACCACCTTCTTTCTTGAATTGTGCAACTTGACTTCATTTTAAACTCATTTATTTGAGCCCATCCTAGTCCCATTTTAAAAGTTCTCACATTTTCTTTCCTTGTGAGAGCTATGGAATATGCTTTAGGTGTACATTCTATTACAAGATTGAAAATCAACATGTTTTTATCTTGATAACATTGACAAACCTAAAGGCGCATCGAAAAAAATTCAAAGTGTATGTCTAAGAGTTATGAGACCCATTTTATGGGAGAATTTTAATGATATTTTATCATTAAAAATTTCATTGAACTATAATCAATGACCAATTTTTAAAATATGACTTTTCAAAAAATTATACCATTCAAGTTTAACATAGATAGTTTATTTACATTGAAAGTCTAGGCAACATTTCCTTTCAAATCAAGTTCAATCCCCACTATTGAAGTTTTTGCAACATTTCATGTAATGATTGGAATGACATGAAATGGGTTACTTTGCTTTATATGGTTAATCCATAACAAAAAATTTTAATGAAAGGATCTTGAAAAATAAAGCTTCCTAGTTCAAAATTTGATGAATAGCACAATACAATGTAATCAAATTCATTGATCCAATGTAATAAGATTCATATATATAATCAAATTTGCGAATACAAACAAATTGAAAAAATTAATTAAGATTTTTTTTTGAAAACACCAATATTATTTTTCTTTGAATCAGTATGTAAGATTTCAAATGCAAAAGGTTTCTATTGAACCCATCTAACATATTATAATACAAATTATTCAAAAATTCAAGGTTAAGCCTAAATTTTGTAACCCATTTATCATTTAACCATCAAGGACATAATTGAAATTAACCATGATAGGAGTGGCTTTCTTGTTGCTCCATATGCATAGACACTAACTTAACCACATAGAAAATGAGTTCTTCTTTAATGTTGTGTAAAATGTTAACATCCACAATTGACCTTCAATGAATTCTATGGTCTAATAGGTTTATAAGGCAACATGATGTTGTGAGTTACAATGTATTGGAAAACTTACAATAAAACAATTGAACAATATTCACAAAATAATGGGAAAATAATGTTCATATAGTGGCAACTTAGTGGCACAACTAGTTGTATCAAAGGGAATCATAGTTGACAATTAGTTGTAAACAAGTTGAAAATGTCATATGTAATGGTTGATAAAAATGTATACATATGGCATGATCATATGTGTCAAGATTGTACATTAGTTGCAAAATAGTTGTTGATTGGGTGTTACATTTACCTTAATTATAATGTAATTGTCACATGTTATTAAAACACAACTTACCAACAAATTCAAACATGGTTGACTATAATTATATATATGGTGTGTACATTTTATTATATAGATGTTTATTTTGCAACTAACTTGCAACTAGAGTAGCACTCCCTAATTTTTTAATGTGGCATTTTATTTATTAATTCCATGTATTTCCATGGGACAATTGTAATGTAGTTGTAAATTAATTACTTCAAAGCTCTTGTTGCATGGCAATTTAATTGTTGTGGGCATAATTTCTCATAACGAGCCTTGAGTTTTCTTTTATAAAAACTATTGGATTTTCCCCTTCCAAGGACAATTTGCAACCAAATGACCTTGCTAGTTATAAACATCACAAATGAAAGAAGCATTGTTAGTAATATTTCCTTGGGTTTTTCCCTTCCTCTTAATACTATGGTTTAGAAACTATGTAGAATCCTCATTAACCACCACTTTTGGTTTTCCCTTCAATTTTTTATTTGGATTAATAGGGCTCCAAAAAGACTTCTCTTTCAAGTGGTTGGATTGTTTACAATATTGGCATTCCTCCTTTTGTTTATTATCTCTAATGGTTGATTTATTTGTCCTTTTCCTATTTCCTTTCATCATTGGATATAACATCCAGAATGACTTGATTATTGTCTGCATTATAATGGAATTTTCTTCACAAATTAGTGTTGCCTCCAAATGTTGAATCAATGTATCTCAATTCATGATAACAATAGCCACAAGTAAATTGAAAGTCCAACCTTGAATAAAGTAGTCAATAAACAATCATTTGTTTGATCAATGTTGGAGAAAATTTGTTAGATTTCGAATGCGTTTGTAATATCCCTCCACTAATTCATACACATTTTGCTTAATGGTTTGCAAGTTCATATAAACTTGTTCATTGTTTGAACCTTATAACACCATCTACAAAAGGTTTGGGCAAAGTCATCAAAGGTGTAAGCAAGATTCAAAAAGTTGTTTGGCCATGTTAAAAGTGAATCCCTTAATGTCCATTGAAAGTACGTGATTTTGGTAGATTCATTAGAGACTCCATGGACTTTTATGGCTTGCTAAAACACTAAAACATGTGCATTCAAATTAATTTTTTTGGTGTATTCAAGGTAATTTGAAAGCTTATTGCTAATATATGTTGTGATAGTGGGTATTATCATAGCTGAAATTGTTGGATACCATGGGAAATAAGGATTCCAACCAAGTAATATTCCTACCCATCCTCCTATTGTTGGGGGGTTAAGGTGGACCTTTCCTACCGCCTCCTTCATCCTTTAAATCAAACAATAAATTAAGTGAACTCCCAAGCAAGGCTCCTCTTCTATTACTTGTTGATGGATGGTTATCATGAAGCCTCCTTGAAGGGGACCCTTGATTAACTCCTTAGGAAGCTTGTCATTTGGATTCTCTATGTTGCCTTCCAACTTTCTACATTTTGTTAAACTCAATTTTGACATGAATTGGGGCTACATCTTTGTTGCCTTGTGATGGCATTATTATATATTGAATGTAATAGTTGCCCCATGCCTACCCTAGGCATCTGCATTTTTTCAAACCTTGAATACATATGTGGTCCCAACCCATACATGGGGTTGTACCCAATTCCTCTACCCATTCATTGGAAGCATTTGCCCCCATGGCATTGGAAAAATGGGGTGAGTTACTTATTGAGTTTTCTTCCTTTCTTTAAACGGTTTTTTTGTACCCTCTAGATGCTGATTGTATTTACCATACTTTTGTTTTTGTTTTTCTTAAATTCTAAGGGGGCTCATCTCTAAATCCTCTCTTGAACCACTCCCATAATGGGTTGAATAGACACTACCTCATTATCATTTAGGATTGAAAGGTGGTAGTGATACCTAATTCTTGGTGTTTTATTTCACAAAAATACTTACACTTTGATAGTAAATCATGCCCTACATACCCTCTTCTAAAGGTAGAAACATTGTATAAATCCCCATTTTCACCCCAAAAATTTCCCATGTTTTTGTAATATTGAAGGGGTTCAAAAGTACCTTGGGCCTTTCTATGAAAGTAGGTAGTAGTTGTACCTACATCCATAGGTATAGGTGGAGGTAAATCTACCATTTCAAAATTACTCACCTTAAATGGTTGTTTCAAATTTTGAATTTGTTTGCCATTTGCTTTCATTCATATTATGGATTCAAATTTGCCACCTCAACTTCAAAGGGAGTGATTAATGGAGTTCCCATGACCTAGAAACTATTGTGAATGTTTGGATCAAATGAAAATTCCAAGTTGTCCTATTGGGTCTCCTTTAAGAAAATTCACGACTACCTTTCTAAATGTTCATCATCTTCCCATCAAATTATCCTTCCTCAAAACTTGGTTTATTTGAGGTTTTTGCTTCACTTACTGTATGTGATGGTTATCCTTGAAAATAGCCTAGTAGTAGGTCATCCTTAAATTAAAAGACACCCCATGCCTTGTAACTACTTTACTTCTCAAACTTTTTCTTATGCAAAGATACACAAATTTTTGTTTTCCTCCTCATTAAAGCCTCCCACCACGTATCCATCCTCCTTCCATTGGGAATGGTACCAATATGTGGTATTTACCTCTTGGCTCTCCAAAGGCCCTTTTATATTGTTGTTAAACTTAGATACAAACCCATTTTTGCCTTCGTTGGCAATTGCACATCCTTTGTTAGCCCTTTGAAATGACCTATATTTGCACCTCCCAATTCTTTTTCCAAAATCCAATTTAACTAATTATTTCTTACACCTTTGTGTCAATATATGACTCATGGTATGACTACAAAAGTAAGTGGTGATTGGAATATTCCTCCCTTTGCTAAGGGGGATTAGCATCCCCCTTTCCTATTGTAAGAAATGGAAATGTTGGGTTAAATTAATGCTTAAAATATTGGGCTAGGCTAAAGTCTTGAGGGTTTTTTTGCTACCTTTCTTGGACAATCTTATCATTATATTTCTTCACTCCAAATCCCATACCTTCTAAAATCTAAACCCCCTCTTCCAACACCCCACAACTTTTCATAATATTTTCAATTAAAGACAAACAACTACGGCTAATAACCAAAAAATTCAGCCATTGCTTATATGTCCATAAAATCATTCATGGTCATGTTTGTCCCCCAATATGCAAAAGAAAATATGTCAAATCAAATTCCCACAATGCAAAACCAAACATTCCAACCAAAGTTTTGAAATAACTCTGCAATATGGTCATCAAATGTATGCCCAAGAATTTAGTAATCCCAAATTTACACTAGGTGAAGGTTGATGGGTATAAAAAAAATGAAAAATTACCAAAAAAATCTTACCTTAGGACTATATTCCATTAATCAATCTTGTATTCCAAAAAATAAAATAAAACCTTGGAAATAAATAAACCACCAAAAATTTAGTGTTATGGCAAAAAGACAAATTTTAATTGGTTCATGGGCAAAAGCATGGTAAAGTAGACTAGAAAATTACCTTGTAGCATCAAGTAGGCCTTGATATATTGAATTAAATAATATATATACTTTAATATCTAATTATATGTTTTTAAATCTTTTTTGCTACAAGTATATTTAAAAGTCACATGTTTAAAGTAGGTTTGTACATATTTATCAAAATTCAATGGAAGCATGGAGGCTTCCATAATGAGACTCTTAAAAAAAAAAAAAAAAAAACCTACTTTCTTATGTTTATGTTGAAAAACTACCATATTAAAAATATGGATTTGAGCAAATGTACTTTTTGGTCCATTTTACCATGCTTGGACCTTCATTTCTAATGCATATTGTCCTGATGGAGACCAACTGCCTTCAACAATTTGTACCTTTATTCACCTTTGTTGTTGCTTTCTATGTTGTAATTATCATTCAACAAATCTTCATGAATAAATAATACAAAAAACAAAGAACTACATTTTTCTATATAAAACAAACAACTAAATCTATTTGCAAGGAAAGGAAATTAAGAAGCAAAAAGAAAAATACATGAGGCATCTACCTTCATTAGAACACATGATCCTTGTATTCTAATCACCTCTAAGTTCATCTCCTTTTCACAACTCTTCTTTTAAATTTCAAGAAACAACCAAGACAAATTGAAAACCAACAAGGTTTCCCACCGCCCATAAGCCTCATAGGCACCTTATCCTTTCCTACAAAATAGGTGGATCGTACAAATCTCCTTCACAAAACTCTACATAGTTGGCAAACCACTTGTTAATCACCCTATCCTCAAGGACTAACTACCTTATTAGCTTCATCCCTTAGTACATGGGAGACGGTAAATTTACACCTACCACCAATAATCAATACATTATTAAGAGGTTCTTTAGATTAACTAGATTAAGGGACTTTCCCACTAACATGGTTATTTGATACCTAATACATATAATGTGATCATTGATGAAAGGGAGAATTTGTTATGATCAAATATTTCCAAAAATCAAGAACATGAAAGTTTTTTCTTGATTATGGTATTAATGTTATTCATATGGTTACTACAATGGCCCACGAGTGCCTTTTTGCAACATGGACATACTAAACATGTCTATTACTTGGTATTTGAATTAATATTAGCACACATACTTGGGAATGATCAATACACATTTCCACCATTGGGTAATACCTTTGCCATGGATGACCAAATTCTAGAGCTACTTGGGTGAAGTATTTTGATGAAATTGATCAAAGCTCGTGTGTTGTTGATGTAAAGAATTCCTCCAAATGGAATTGTTTCTTGGGCCAACTTTTTTTTGTTGAAGCATGTGATGAATTTTGTGATAATTTTTTTTTCAAAATGAATTTGTTGCAAGTTTCAATTTGTATAATGGAAATATTTGATGCATGGCATGCCTTGCATTTCAATGTAGTAATTAAGGCCCAAGGGTTGCCCCCATGGTGGAATCTAGGTCCAAACAATACCCAAGAACAACCTCGGACACATGATCCACCTTGGGCATGATGCTATATCATGGTAAAAGCCAAGAAAAATTCACAAAATTTCTAAATAAAAAAATTCAACAAGTATTTCATTTTGAAAAATAATTAAGGATATGGGTGATTTGATTGCAAAGGTTATAACTTGTAACCCCACAAAGACACACCTTACTTTTGATTAACCAACATCCACCTCTTTAAAATATGTGTTGCAATCACTCATATTGAACTTCATGTTAGAAAACTCAACAAGGAATCCCACCATACAACTTGACCCTCCAAAGGGAGTGTTGCCTCACAAAATCTTTGTTGGACAATCAAGTTTTCCTTTAAGTCATAAGTGACAAACATTCAAAAACTCGGCACAAGATGGCAACTGACCCTTATTCTCTCACACAAAACCCACTAACTATTTTCTTTCCTACAATGCTCTCGGCACCCTTTCCCCTAAACACAAAAAAAATCAACCAAAACACACTTGGAAGACTAATAACTATGAATTATTAAAATTGGAGGGGATTTATGTGACAAGCTTATGAATTTGTGATGAAAGATGTTGTGGAAGGTATATTAACCTTGTTATAGTTGTTCATATTCCACTCAAATGGCAAAAAGGAACAAAATATGCCTTCTTGAATTTCCTAGAATTGAAGATAGCAGGAAGCTTGTATGAGGTTTATCTACACAAACCTACTATTACAACCACCATGGCTGATGTCACCACACACACACATGAACTCAAAGATTTACACTTGTGATTTGAGTTTACTTTGTGATTTGTGTTTTTCCTATATAATTTACATTTGTGATTCTTTCACCATAGGAATGAAAGAAGACCACACACCCTTTAAAAACAAAATGTTGTCACCTCCAAATCATTAAGTCACATGAAGACAAGAAAACCATGTGTGATGGTACTATTGTTCTCTTATCTCCAAATTGCAAAGTGATACACATGCACAAACAAAAAAACAAATGTTTGTTTGCTTGCTTGCTTCCAAATCACAAAATCATGGAAAGACAAGAAGACAAAATAGAGATGCAAGACGTGGGATCCAAGTTCAACAATTGCTAATGTTGGTGGGTTTGCAAAATTGACCCATTGTCATTTCCTTTCATTGCACATCCATCTATTAATTTGCTATTCAAGCCCGATTTCAACCAAATCTAACATGGGAACCCCTTAACTTGCCTACTTTACATCTAACTTTAATGTGAATCACATGTTTTATGTGTGTTGATGTTCCCTAAAAGAGGGGGTTACAAGTAGTGTTGCAAGTTTAGGGTGGTGGGCATATTCATGTTTAGGCTATAGCTTAAGTTTTGATGTATCTAAATTGGAGATCCAAAATTTTGTTGAAATTTAATTAGGCTTTAAATTGTGAAACAAATTCTTGCTTAAATTGAAACTTGAACCTAGACTAGACTACTCTCCCTTTTAAAATAAATTTAAGTTGTTTAGTCATAGAAATATAAGGTTTTTAAATGTGCAACAACCAAGCCTTTATTTTTAGAGTGCAACAATTCAGGTTTGGGCAAACCCTATGGGATTACTAGATTCATGGGCTTTACATAGATGATTTTGATGCATTTGTGTTTAGTTCAAAAAATTCAAGAGTGAGAAAGGTGTTTGTTATTCCTAATTTTAAGTTTGTTGGTTTTCTTGTGAGGTTATTAGGAGACATGTTCCATAATTTTCCTTTTCATTTTTCATTATTCTTCCAGAAAACGAAATTCAAGTTAAGAAAGAAAAATGGTCATTCTCATATAGAAAGCATGATTTTTTGGTTTGTTTTTTTGTTTGAACAAAAAATGTGTGTTTGATTTTACTTTTTTTGGTGATGATTCTATGAGATTATAAGAGCTTTGAATTTTTGGGTGTAACAAGTAGAAATATTTGTTTGAAACATTTAGGGTGTAATCAAGCCAATAGGAGTCACTCAAGTTGTAATAATGATTAATGTTTTTGTGATAATTAATAGATGTCAAAAAAATTGGATGGACTTTTAGAATATTATTCGTAATGTATGATGAGAACTTTTGGATAAATTTGAAATGATTATAATGAATATGGAATTTAAAAAAAAAATCAAGACCATGTAACCAATGCACAATATATACTTTTTATTGTTTTAATGACTTTTTTAAAGGCTTCAAATCATTAGAAAATATAATTTTAATGGGAAATGTTTAAAGTCCATGTTCACATGATAATTAAATTAAACGAAAAAGTTGATTCACAAAGCATGATCTTAGGAATATTTTGTCATTGTAGAGTCCAATATTTGGTGTGAATGGCTCCTATTGGCTAGTTTACAACTTACATGATGTTTTTTGCCTTTATGATATTGTCCATTTTTTTCTGCATAGGAATATTATGTCATTAGGTTGTTGGATTTTATACAAGTAGAAGGGATTATTGATTATTGTTTACCAAAGTAGATCCGAAGACATATAAGTTCAATTGACAAATCCTAAACTCATGCCAAAGCAATGAAGGCACAAATAAGGTTGCATTTACATGTGATGAATTTCCAATTTTGCTTAATGCACCTTGCTTCAAATTTTTTTTGGGTGTGTAAATGTGGTTTATAGTTTAATCATTGTATTATTATGATGCATTGTTTGTGTTTCATTTATGTAATAAGTTAACCATGTGACAATGTGTGTGTTGTTCGTATGTTGAAGCATAGTTGCAAAATATTTCTATTCCATTTAAGAATTCATGAACATCGAAATCGTGTTATGTAGCAAGACTAAGTGGTCAAGGCATTTGAGAAAACAAACACCAAAGCAACAAGAGTGAAGGTAAGTGATCAAACATGGTTTTGATATGTTATTTGTGTCACGTTTCAATGATAAAATAATCATGATAATATGTATGTTGTTTGTTAGTTGTATAATAATTACCTAGTTTCAAATTATCGATATCAAGTTGTTTTTAAAACTATGGGGAGGTTATTTGACATAATGAAAACATCTTTTTACATTTTGCATCATGTCAAAATATAATATAATTTCAAATGGGGACAAGGTGAAAATTTGAAATTTGGATAACAATATAGACAAGTTGTAACAAGTAGTATCTTAACACTAGAGATGTAGAGACAATGTATACCATTGGAAAGGACCATCTGACATTGATCTAATAATGTACTTTTAAAACATTGAATGTTAATACACACAACTATATCATTTCAAAATGTTAACACCATTAGTTGTGGAATGGAATAATGTAATGTGTTTCACAAGGGATTTTATGAATATATTTGAGTTTCAAGCAACTGCCAAAATAAAAATATCATTGTCAATTCCAATAGCTACAAAATGATACAACATGTAATTCATGATAGTTGCAAAATAGTACACCATCAACAAATTCACAAGTTGCAATGTACTGTTAAATTAATTGAATTAGTTGTAACATAATACCATTTGGCAACACCCACTAGTTGCAAGAAAATACTATATAATACAATGCAACTTAGTTCCTTTATAATTGAACTTTTTAATATCATCCATGTTGGATAAGTGATGATCCACATAAAGTGCCATGACGGATTCAACCCTTTTCTTTCAAGATTTACATGACAATGGGCTGTGCAAATAAGATGCACATTCAGTTGCATGTATTTCTTGATGATATGTTCATCCGTGGGGGATTCTTGTATATGCAACATTACATTGAATGCAATTGTTGCAACTCATTTGATAGCATTCAAGGTGTAAAAAACATACATTTGAGAGTTACAAGCGATCATTGCAACTAAAAAATCTAGGTGTAATGCAACTTTCAAAACCCCTTATTTTCTTAGAGTGAACATTCATTAATTATTGGAAAAAATGGTCAAATATGAACCAAACTCAAAGGTTCAATCACTCATGACCAATATGTGGGGTTTGAAACCATATTAATATTTGCGAAGTGTGGTTATATAAACCCTAAGGACCACCTGATGACTGCCCAACACTGGTTTAGCGTGAAATATGTTGTAAGGGAGGAGGTTCTTGAGTGTGTTCTACTGAGGGAGGGGCACACAAGGACGGGAGCTTGACGGTGTTCCCAAACCTCAGGAGAACACACAAGTACAAGAAATATTTCCATGGGAACATATAAAATTGGGGGGAGCTCCCTGGGCATAATGCCCTAGGGTTCTTCTGCTGGGGGAGATCCCTGAAAAAATACATATAGAAATTTAAAAAAGGGGTTGTTTACATATATATAATTTATACATTAATAGAGTTATCCGTAAAGTCACCCTCTGTTTCACCCCCTATCCCCTCTTTTTAGTGGTATCCACTTACAAAAGTAGGGAAATTTTATTACATTTGGGTTATGAAATGCTGAAGCTCAGCATTTAATGCACAAGGTTCGAGAGTAATTATAGCAGTTGTACAGGCAGGAGCAGTGAAGATACATGTAGCCGCAGTGCAGGCGCTCAGGAAATAGGAAAACACAGGATGAAACCCAGTTTACCACCCAAAAAAATTGGTGGAAAAACTAGTTTAGGTCCCCGTTATTTCCTTGTTGTAAAATTTTCGTTCCCAGTTACGCGTTTGATGACCTACTATGCTGAAACTGGCCGTTCTCGTCCCCTAATCGCCTGGTTACTTTCTTTCTGTAAGGTTAACAGATTGGAGAGAGAGAGAGAGAGAGAGAGAGAGCTTGCAGTTGGCAGAGTGAGAAGTGCTGCCATCATCCATCCCCAAACCCCTCTCCTGCCTGCCTGCCTGCCTGCCTGCCTGCTGCATGAGTAGTATAGTAAGTAAGTAGGACACAGGAGCAATTCTTTTTGTGGGTTTTTGGTTCTAAGTTCTGGCAAAATGCACTGAGAGGACTTATGACTTCTGTCCATCCCTCTTTCCAACAATGCTTTTGTAACCGAGGTTGAATCAACCTCAGCTACTCTGGAGTGTCAGGCGGAGGGGATGGGGTTCCCAACCCATACAAACTGTGTCAAATCTGTACATAGCAAATGTGCTTCAAGCCACAGATAGATGCTGCAACCAAAAACCTGCCAACATGGGTACCAACATGGGTTTAAATTGTTATGAGTGGATGGATGAAGGGGTCAAAGCTCAGAGCAATGATCTTGGTCTTCGAACTGAGATAACCATCTTGGTTAGCCTGAGAATTGGAATCCAATGGCAAATTTTATTTTTTTCTGTCCATCCACCTCTTGTGGTGCCCTGGTGACTGTTGGTTCAGTCTGACCCATGCTGGTGTAATAGAAAGACAATCAATTAACTAACCATCATGGTTAGCTATGGAACTAGAACCCAATGAAGAAGTGATTTCTGTCCATTCACCTTCATCCATCCCTACATGGTGCTCTGGCAACTGCTTTGTACATACTAGCCTGCAATGGCCTAAAAAGACAAATCAATTAACCATCATGGTTAGCTAGGGAGTTGAAACACAATGAAAAAGTGTTTCCTGTCCATTCACTGTCATCCATTCTTCATTGGTGCCGTGGGGACTGTTGGTACACTCTCGCCCTTGCTGGCCTAGCCTAGAAAGACAATCAATTAACCATCATGGTTAGCTAGGAAACTGAAATGCAACAGAAAATTTGTTTGCTGACCATTTATCATCCATCCTTCATGGTGCACTGGTGGTTGCTTGTTCATTCGGGTCTCCACCGTCCCGTGGTGGTGGTGAGGCTTTGGTTTGGTGTGGCCCTTCTCTTGGCCTAAAGAGACATCAATTACTTACCCCATCCTGGCTAGCTTAGGGATTTGGAACCCAATGAATGAAAAAGTGTTCCCTGCCTACTAACTCCATCCACACCTTCCCATCCCTCATGGTTTAAGGCCCTTGGTTGAGGGTTCACTCATTCATTCATTCATTCCAAGTAAGTTGGCCTAGAAAGATATCAATTGTCTTGACAAAGCTAACATTATACAGCATATGCTAATAAGAGCCCTTTTTTTTCTTTTTCTTTTTCTTTTTTTTTCCCCCGAATAATCCATATACTCATCATCCGGATGTACGGGCATTGCTGCCTGGAAAGGTTTCATCCCATCATGAAATTCATCATGGGAGGAGCAGGCAGCAGCAAGGGTTTGAGGCCCCCCCCCCCCCATCCACCACCATCACCACCACCATTGTTCCCATGTTATCATAATTCTTTCTACCTTCACAATTGGTATCTTATTGTTGCTGCTTGAAAACTTGAGCTTTTTGGGGGCGATCTTAGTCTTAATACATCCCCCTCTTCCTCCGTATGAGATATTCATTGCAGGACATTAGTTTTCTGTAGGGGTTTATGCAAAGGGCTTCGGCTTATTAGGGTGGGCAGGACATTAGTTTTCTGTAGGGGTTTATGCAAAGGGCTTCGGCTTATTAGGGTGGGCAGGACATTAGTTTTCTGTAGGGGTTTATGCAAGGGTTTATTAGGGCGGCAGGACATTAGTTAACGTAATTGCTTGCCCTCCTCAGGCATTAGGCTTTTGTAAAGCTTTCTAATGATACTTGACGAGTATCTGGTGGGTACCCACTAGGTGTCATGGGAATTTGTAAAAAAGAAATTCACATGAATTTTTTCGCCATGTAAAAAAAAGGCCTTGGGGATGGGCATGGGTTTTTTACCCTACACTTAGTTTCAACACAAGGCAAAACCAAGGGAGGGAAGAATTGCTTACAAATATTATTTATTTTTATATAAAAAAAGGAAAATTGAAGTTTTTAAAAAATTGGAGCACATGGGGCTCTCTTCAAGCATATACATGATGTACTTACAAAATTGAACAACTGGAAACTCACCTACAATTGCGTGTGCATGAAGCAACAAAGCAAATATCCCATGTGTTAACTCTGACCTTAGCCTCTTTCCTTGGGAAAAAAAAGGACTGCGTCTCTTGAAGAGTCAGCCCCCCATCCAAAAACACACACTTACACACATTATTATTTAATTGCATTTTGCACTCACCACAATTTCTAAAAAAATGAATTTAAAAAAACACTTACACACATTATTATTTAATTGCATTTTTCACTCACCACAATTTCTAAAAAAATGAATAAAAAAAACTTTATTATATTTCGCAGTTACACACACAATAAGTGAAAAGTTAAATGCAAAAAAGAAAATCCTTGCAACTGTGTGTTGCTGCAGGCTGCAGGATGAGGAGGAGGAGGAACTGACACAGCTTTCAAACACCCACTCACACACCAACAATAGTTTCTTTTAAACCCCAGTTATATATGCAGGCAACACCTGAGGTCTGCTGTTTTGAATATTCCCATATAATAATGAATATCCCAGTCAGGATTGCCGCTTTCACCTTTTTACTATGTTACATTATGTTTCCAAATCACTGCACAGAAGGACCTGGGTTCAAATCTCACTAGGGACAAATCACAGCCCCACCTTCCACAACAACAAAGGTCCAAGTTACTCATTAAGTACCCTACTAGCTGGGATTTTTAAAAAAAAATTTAAGTGCTGCTGGGCTTTATTTTATTTTATTTTATATACTTCAGTCATTAGTCATTACTCTTGCTTTTGTGTGTGTCTTCTTGTCCATATAAAAAATATATATGACCTGGTTGCAGCTTTTTATCTTTTATCTTTTATTCTTTTTTTTTCCTTTCCCCCCTTTTCTCTGTTTTACTTTGCCATTTTGTTCCATCATAATTCTATAAGTTCCTGGCTATTGTCATCAGTGCAATCCAGGAAATATGTACCAAGTCTGCCATAGTTCTCAAACTCCATGAAGCATCATTACCATGCCTTAACCCCTAATGTCCTTTATACAACCAGTTTACCTATAGTCAAAGCCTTGGTTAAGAAATCTGGTCCAATCTACTCATCTATGTATGAATGGGATTTCAAACTTCTACACACTCAAAATTAGAAGCAATTTTTTGTCCATTTGCTCATTTTGCCAGTTTTGAGACCTAATCAATAGTATTCGACCATTTTTTTTGAATTGGGAACAACAACCCTTTGCATGTTCAAAACTTCCAAAAAATTGTATGATCCAGCCCACAAAACAAAAATTCAAAACAAAAAACCCAACTTTTTCTTTTCCATTATGAATGGCTTTTTGGAATTTCATGGGGTAATACATAGAAGCACTAAAAGGGAGATTGGAAATTTTTACACTTGGGCTTTGCTGGTTGATTCTTGCCCATGACATGTACTATTTTGTTACGCGCTTTTTCAACCACCTCCAATCTAAAGGAAGACCAACAATGTGTTCTAAAAATTCATCATGACATATGATATGTGCTCCAATACATTGTCTTATACAATGGAGCATCCCTCTCTCTCTCTCTCTCTCTCTCTCTCTCACACACACACACACACACATACGCACATGTATAAGTTGATCATTTATGGACTCTTTTTTTAAAAAATCATTGTTTGTTTTAAGAAACTATAAAGATTGGACATCCATCATGATAACATGACATGTGCTTGAGGATCTTAGTGTGTGATACAATGAACCATGCCATGAAATTGATCCTAAAGTTGAAAAGCAAGCAAGTGAGCAAGCACATAACTCAATCATAGTGAAATCATCATGCATTCTCCCATTCCCATTTTGATATTGCTTATTTGGACACTACCTAGTAACCACCCGAGTGCATGCACCTATGATAAAACTTATAAAGTGTCCACTAGCGCTAGGCACTAGAGGGTATATACTCATTTATACATGCCCTGTGAAAGACCATCTTGTTTCACTTTAAATCAAGCTAAAGCAAACATAAGGTTCTTAGGATTAGGAGCCACATTCAACCTCACACCTTTACTTAGTTTTGACGCCTTCATTCACCATAGTAAGAAAGTATGGAATGTTTTGGAGACCTTTGATTGGTTTTGCAACTCAACCGTAGTATCATTAAAAACTATGGGATTTTGGGAGACCTTGTACCTTCACTCGGTTTTGCTTTGCCACTTCACATAGCATAGTAAAACAGTTGGGGATGTTTTTCGAGACCTTATAGCTTTACTCCATTTGCAACTTGATGTAGCATATAGTTCAAGAAAAGTATGGTCATTCAAGGAGTGACCTCATTTTCATATTGGGTGAAGTGAAGTCCAATCCTGGTCTTCACAACCTAGATTACACATTCCCATGGTGTGGATCCCCACAATTGCTTCCTAATTTTTTTTAAGTGCTTGCTTCTATATGAATACTATGCACTAGGTAACTGGTGAGAGCATGCAGGTTACTGGATGCAACCGATTGATTAGTATGGGAGCACCAAGCTTATGGGTTATGGGACACACATGGGTTCACAAAGAGTAGTAGTTCAGCGAACTAATGACCAAGAACATGCAAAAAGGTCTTAGGGAGGTATGAAAATATCACAAGGTAACAAAAATATGTAACATATGTAGGAAGCTTGTCTCCAATTGCACTTGATCCCCCTCTCACTTCCCACTCCCAAAAAAGGGAAAGGTGCTCACCAAGGTCTCTAGAATGCCCCCATGGTTTCTCTAAGGTTTGGGAGGTGGAGGAGGGCAGGGTGGGGGGTAAATTTTTTCTGAAAAGAATTCCTCTTGAGGGATTTTAAGGTGTGTATGGGGGAGGGGGGAGGGAGGAGGGCATGAGGGAAGAGACAATATAATTTTTGTGATTTACTTCAAAGTTTTACTTCCTTGGAGAGGAGGAGAACTACAATGAGTATGCATGTTGCTTTGGCACATGCATGTGGAGGTTGAATCTATTGCCACCTCCCGGACCAACTCCTTTTCCAAAAAAACTTTCCATGCCCCTTTTACAAGGCCCTTAAGAAAATGCAATCATATGTTTCCCACCAACCCATTTCCTTGCTCAGCTTGGGAGAGAGAGAGAGAGAGAGAGAGAGAGAGAGAGAGAGTGTGTGTGCGGGGAAGATGATGATGATATTATTTTGTTTCCATTTGGGAACCCCATTGCTCGTCCTTTCTTTTTTTCAAAAGGAGTGGATGGCACCATGGAAATTTGAGCCTGGGCCAGGTTGCCAATCACAAACAAGACAAACTAAATGAATGAATGTAGAGAGTGTGCCAGTACAAGAAGGGGAAAAAAAAAACAAAAGGTTTTCTGGTGGTGAGCTTTACTTCATTTTCCTTTCCTTCATTCTCGGAAGGGGGGATTTTTTTTTCACCTACAATCACTAACAAGACACCAAGAGGAAAGCCCAAAGTGCTGGAGATGGAGTGAAGAATTGACGACGGATGGACGAATACGCTTCATCTAATGATGCCATGATCCCTTCGTTTCCCTTCGTCTGTCTCTCCAACTACACCCAATTTTTAATTTTTATGCAATTCTTGCACCCGCAAAAGTTGCAATTACTTACGGATGGTGGTTCCGAACTAACAACACCACCATCACCCTGCATGTCGAGTTTGACATCATTATTTTCCCCTCACTTCCAAAGGTCCCACAAACCTTTATTATTATTAAAAATCCCCTCCCTTCCCCTCCCCTCCCCCCCCTCCCCGAAGAAAAAAACAGCCCAAGGGTCCCACAAGCCTTTGTAATAAATTTTTCATCCCCCACCAAAAAAGAGAAAAGGAAAAAACTCCAGACAAAGACACACCAAATGGACACCACCACCACGGATGGTCCAGATCCACCCTCACATGTCTCTCATCGGACGGTCGAACTACCTACCGTTCAGAGCCGCCAGCAGCAGGTAAGACAAAAAAGAAATGGAAAACAATTAAATGGAAAATGAATAAATAAATACGTGAAATAAATACTAGACAGCTAGGTACAGTCCTGTTCAGACAGTAGCCCCGATGGGTCCACCCAAGGAACGCCACATGGCAAAGGCAGAAGAAGAAAAGCCGCCAGAAGGGAAGGCGGCTGTGGGAATGGGGCCAGCTTCCACCAAAAAGCCAGCAGCTACTCGCCTGCTAATTGGTCCGATGACCCTGACGCCCGACAGAATGACAGGTCGCCATCAACCGCCCCACGACCTCGTTGCGCATAACCTTACTTACTTTCTGCCGCCACCCGCTGGTGACGCGGGTCCTGGCCACCGGGACTACCGGTCACCGGGGGCCAAAAATAGTTGTTCACAATATAGTAAGAACAATTTCTTTACTTATTTTAAAGTGGGACATAAATTTAAAGGTTTTCCTATAAAAAATTAAAAATTAACTAAATTTCTTTCGTTAATTTTCTATCCTGGAAAAATTTGCTAATTTTTTACACTCTTTGGCTGCTTTGAAGTCTGAACCAATGTTGGACGGTTCTTGATAGGAGTGCCCGGTTATTAGGCTGGTTCTGAGTGTGGTTCTCATCTTAAGAATGGATTGTTCTCACAGAATTGAGGATAACCAGATTCAGAACCGGACTAGAGGTTCTCATCCAAGTGAGGTCCAACTCTTGAGAACCAGGTTCATGTTTTGAAAAATCAAAATATTGGAAATCGAACAAGGTCAATGGCAAACCCTAGACCCGCGGTTCTCTCGAGCCTGATGTCCAAAGGTCTAGGATGTAGAGTAGTGGGTTTAGGGTTTTCAAATTTCATGTTCTGTGTATACCATAATAACCCCAGTTATGACTTTTATGTTTGGCCATAAGCATCCAATTATTCATGTTTGCACACTTTTTGGTCAATTAATATTGTGGAAAGGTTTGATGATGGGTGGTGAAATGACCCAAAAATTGTGAAAAGTTGAATATCAACAAACACGAAAAGGGTTTGGTTTTGGGAGTGCCATGAGTTGGTTTATAAAATCCCAGATTTGGGCTAAACAAAAATTGGTTTGTGATAAGCCTTAAGGTGAAAGGTAAAATGAAGAGAAACATATAGTGGGTTGTTTAAAGTGTTTGGTTAAAGGGATGAATAAAAATGGTTTTATGAATCCCAAGTTTGGATGCAAAAATAATGTTTGGTGATGGGGTTTATGTGGAACATTAAATAGCACACAATTGATCATAAATATGCAAAAGCTCATTATGTTCTATTGAATCTTGCAATCAACACATTAAAAAAAAGGCAACATTTTCAAATTCCCCCCAATTTTGCCTTGACTACATTCTCACCAAAACAATAACAAGTTCACATGGTTCTAAACATGTATACAAATTATCTCTTGTCAATTCATTTCCATTCTTTCATCATGTCAAGTTTGTCGAACAGTGTGACGCTTAAGTCATTCATAAAAATTTGCAAAGTATACGAGCTAGATCAAGATTCAAAAGACATTAAAATAGAGAATCCTACATTAGATCTTGAGGTAGTTAGGTTAGAGCATCACATATCAAAGGTCACAATAGTAAAAACAAAATACACAAATGCTTCCAAAATACAAATTTGACCTTACAATAATCAAAGAAGAGACATAACTAGAGTAGATAGAAGATCAAGAATCAAATGTACAAGTAGGAAAGTTTGCAATAAATTATATTTACAACCAAAAGTTAATAAAGTTATAGTATTATCATTCCACAATTCCTAAGTACTATAGTGTAAGGAATCACAAGAGAAGCCAATTTTTTCAAGCACAGAGGAAGCGTAGTCTATTCTACACACCCACTACAAGTGCAAAGAAAATAGACAAAAATAAAAATCAGGATGATTTCAAAAAAAATTATGACCTTATTATTTTGTCACTAGAACTAAAGACGTATGCAATCAAAACTTACATTGACCTTTCAGAGTTTCTTGCTTCTTGGGACAAATTTAAGATATTTAAGGTCATTTTTTGTTGGGGGTATAGTGCAAACCTCCAACTTGTTGAAAATTAAGGCTAGGAGGTCTTAAAGCACGATGATGTTGATTATGCCATGTAAGAGGTAGAGTGGCTCAGACCAACATCTTGGACAAGACAAAAAAAAATGTTCCTCCTTCTAGGCTAGACCAAAGAAAAAAATAACGCAAAGTTAAGATGTGCATCATAGTCATTGGAAAGGTATATAGATTGATGAAATGCTAGAAAAAGCCATGGATACAATTGAAAACAGGAGAACATCATTGAGGCAAGTCAATATAGATTGGAACATACATTGTACCCTTTTGTTAAATCGCATGAATGGTAAGAAACAAGAAATGTGACTCGCAAATGTGTTCATAGAAAAAAAAGATGAAGTTATAGTAACTTAGACTATGGCTATGCAAAAAGTGGGGTTGTCAATTACCCTGCAATAGTTGAAGATGAAAGTTGCAAAAGTAACTCAAATTATAGTCACACCATTCAAGCATGGAGTACCAGGAAGTTTTTGGTGGTTTTGGTTGAAACACCAACACCCAAAACTTAGCATTCGACAAGTTAAGGGTTTGAAAATTAGCAAAGTGCATAGTCATGTGAAAGCTTCTACAACAACTTACAAAGTTTGTACAACAATCATGATTATGATGCACATCATATTTGGAACTTAGACGAAACAAGGATATAAGCAAGTAAGCAATTAGGTGATAGGGTTCTAGCCAAATGAGGTCCATAATAAATCTACAACATCATACTAAAATCTAGCAAATGGTTGATTATCAACTGCACTATCAATGATACAAGAATATTTTTGCCAAGCTTCTACATCTTTAGGGGAGAAAAGATGTGGGATGACTACATAAAATTGTCCAAACGAAGATCATGTATGGCTATGTAATCTAAGGCATGGATGGCAATTTCCTAATAAAGAAATTATTGCCATTCTTCAAAAGGACAGGATTCCATGTCACATTAAAAGCACTTTTGGCCAATTAGGTAGAAAAAGCCCTAGACTAGTGCCTCACCAAGAAAAACATTTTGTTAAGGTTTATAATAATAGGGATTTGGCCATTAAACCCATAAAGAATGCATGAGAAAATAAATCCTAAAAGTTTGTACACAATTGATATTACAATAACAAACAATAGACAAGGGGAAAATGGACATTCTACATCCAATGAAAAGAATGAAAAGGATGAAGAAGAGGATAATAATATCCAATGGGAAGAATAATATGCTACAATAAAGCTTATCAACATATTAGCAACGACTCTTCTAGCATATGATAACTTAAGTATTGGTCTGTTTTAAATCCATCCTAGGTACTATGGAAATTTGCTTACAAACTTTATAGCCATGAACCAAAAAATTGCAATAAACAAAACTAATGTGATTGTGATGCTATATTAGAATTGGAGGTGGACAATAACAATTTCATCAACATAACTCAATAAGATTAGCAAATGAATTTTTTTTTTTTTTTTTTGTTTGCCTATAAAAAAAACACAAGAGAGATAATCGTTCGTTAATTACTTTCATAGTCATGTAATAATTTTAGAAGAATATTTGAATAGGCTACAATAGCAAACATTGGAGAAGGAGGCAACATAAATAATAAGAGAATCTCAAAGGAAATGAAGGTTAGAAAAATAAGCTATGCAATTGAAAAAGTCGTTCATCGAGAAATTGGAAAACAACAATGAGCTAGGTTTGTCTCAAAATGGTCAATTAATCAAGTTAAATCTACAAGTGATAGGTTTCACTAGAACTTCCAAGTTGAACTTTGAGCTCACCTTCTTGATTATAGAGGTGTGCACCTTGGTTGCACAACCAAAATACACAAATAGGCCAGGCAGCGAACTAGGCTCAAATGGAAACAAAAGGGCATGTTATAGCATGCTTACAACAACTCAACCATTTAGTCCATGAAATGTAACAAGGGGGAGGGAGGGGATCAGGTATTCAACAAAATAAACAAAAAATGATCTAAGGGGGTGGGTTGAGCTAAGTGGGAGTTCTACATATAGAATATGAAAAGGATAATGTTATGTTTGCTCCATAGTTATGGGAGCTTTGGATTGTGGACATAAGAAACAAGGAGGAGGGGGGGTTGTAACACACAAGAAATGGAAAAAAAAGGTTACATGCACTTGGAGCTTTAAGAGCTTTGGATTTTGCACATAAGAAACAAAAAGGAACATCACAAATTTAGCATTTCAAGACTTAGTAACAAAAATTGTGCAAAATTTGTTCATTCATAATAATTCATAGATTTCATACATTGATATCAATAATTGAAAACACATTTGACAGATGGATTTTTAGGAAGATGAAAAATTTGTATGATAATTGTTCATTCATAGGTTAGTACTTCATCAATCAACAGATTGATTCCTATGTTAAACATGTTTTCAAAGCATGATATCTGTGTGTAAAATATGCAAACCTATGAATGAACGAACTTTGCATGATTTTTGTAATTAATTTGTTGGATGCTAAATTTGTAGGGGGTGCAACACATAGCATATATGGCAAAAAAAATTTATATGCACTTGGAGCTCTAGGAGCTTTAGACGTTGGACACAAGAAACAAAATGAAAGGGGGGTGCAACATGCAATAGATGAAAAAAAACACTATTCACACTTGGAGTTTTGGGAGCTCTAGACTTTGGACACATGACACAAAGTGGAATCAAGGGGGGGTGGGGGTGTGAACATTGGAATATTAAAGTATGAAGTGTGATGGAACATGGGGCACAAACCAAAAACAAGAACCAAAACCAATAAGTGCAAAAGGCAATGGAGCAAGAACATGAACCAATAACCAATAAACGTGAAACATAAAGCATGATGGAATAGAGGCAGAAACCAAAAATAAGAATTAAAAACCAACGGGCACAAAATGCAATGGAGTGTGCACAAATTAAAAGCATGAACCAAAAATTAGGAAACATGAAATGTAATGGAATGTAGGCACATACCAAGAATATGAACTAAAAACTAGGAAGCATGATGGAATGTGGGTTTAGTATGGGAATAAAAAATAAGGAAGTATGAAGCATGATGGAACATAGGCACAACCAAAAACAGGAACCAAAAACCACAATGTGCAAAATGCAATGGAATGTGGGCACAAACCAAGAACATGAACTTATAACCACAAAATGCACTCTAGAATCACAAAGTCTACCACTAACGCTTAGCACTTGCACAAGCAAAAAAATTCAAATTAGAATGTTTTTTAAAAAATTCAAGAACTTGAAACTAAAACCCACCTATACTTTAGGGGCTTTTATTATTGTACACACCAAGATCTTGACCATAATAACACCATAAGAAATAATGCATAAAACTACAAAAGGATGAGCTATAAAAACACAAATAGAAAATGAACACAAAGCTTCATAATTTATTTTTGCATAAGCAATTAGAGAGAAACGAGAGTGAAAAAAAAATTGTGGGTTTAGAGTTTAAGGAAGATGGCACTGCATTTATGGTTTGATGGGTGCCATGCTTCGTATTATCGTAGATTTTAGAACCCATGTACACTTTGCATCTCATCCATTGAATGAAAATTAATGTTTTTATCAAATACACCTTTTGGGGATTAAACTATCAATATTGTGCTAATAAAATGGATGTTGGACATGTGTAAGGATTTTTGTGTTTGTTGATAGGGGAAAATTGTTTACATACCAAGATAGGGGATGATTGGTCATGGTGTTTTTTTTTCAATGACACCATTGACTTTGGAAGGCCATATTTCGACCATCTCGTGACTAAATCAAATGATCTGAAGGGTGATAGATGCACCCATTAAATACCTACAACTCATCTTTAGGCCTTAAACCTAACCAACTCCAAATATGATGCCCAATTTTGGATATATATAACCCAAGTTTTTGGACAAAAATAAATAAAAATCTAAGAATTGGTCAAATATCCTTATTTAAAATTGTTGGTTATTTGTTAATTATTCCATGAAAATTGCACGAGTTTTTTGAAACTTTTTTTGCCACAAACTAGAGTCAAAGGTTGTTTCTTGATTTTGAAGATTTAAAAACATTCAAGCCCCAAGTTCTTTGATTTTTGAATGTTTTCAAAAAACTGAAATTGGATGGAGGTTCTTTGAGATTATTTCCAAACATTTTTAATGTAGGTAAAGGCCCTTTGTGCTACAACATTCCAAAAAGAATCACCCTTGAGGCGGGAGTTGTGACCAATTAAATTACAAACGCCTTGACTTTGAAGCCTTTGTATAACACCATGTCAAAATTGTCACTTGTTTTTTTTAATAAATTCTTTCATTATATGATACTCGGAATATATGTATTGCAAAACATCTGCACGTGATGATGGATGCCATATTACGTTAGCCAAAATGTGAAGAATAAAAATAAAAAAGGGAATGATTATTTTTTGGGGCAAAAAAATTGCCAAGTTTTGAAAAAAAAAAATCTTTTGGGGAAAAACATTCACCATATTTGGACTTTGATTTTAGTGTGGTGGCCTTATAAAAAATAAAATTTGTATTATTTAGGCTTTTTAAGGCTTGTCACAAAACAACTTTCATATTGATTTGATGCAATTGAAAGGTTGAACTAGGGTTTAAGGATCCCAAAATCCATATGTCCTTTCACTTATACTAGAACATCAATTTATACATTTGAACATAAGATGATATTTACACAAAGGAAAAAATAGCTTTATAAATGCTTATATTAAACTTGAAAAAACTTGGATCTAGAAACCATCTTGATTAAGTTTTAAAGCATGGTCTTTAAATTGTTTAGAAACAACAAAAATAAGGGTTTTGGCTGGATATACTTGAAATTATGGTTATCAATTTGTGCATAATGGCCAATATGCATTTATGCATATCCAGATTTGGAGAACACTATAGGCAAATAATAGACCAATGCCTCATCAATATTCTTATGATATGTATATATGCCTTAATTATTGCAATATTCATATCCATTGCTAAATTTTTTTGGAATCCCAAATATGAATACCTTTCTTATGCATCACCGTCATATAATGTTTACAGGGTCCAAATATGCATGTATACACATGCATAAATGCCTTAACATAGGTTAGGTTTTAGGGTTTCCCATGTTTATCATTTTTGATTTACAAACTATTAGGGTTTAGGGATTCCAAGCTTTCCCAAGATTTGCCTAAAAGGATTTTGGTGCATTCAATCATTCAAGTATTCAAAACATTTGTGAAAAGGACCAAAGGTTTTAACTTCACAAAAGGCTTGGGCTTTGTGTTGAAAGGTTCGAGCTTTGTGTAATCTAAGCTTTTATGAGGTTTGTTTGACCTTTCAAGAAAGGTTCGAACTTTGTGAAATTTAGTGAACTTTCATGAGCTTTAGGGTTTGAAAGGTCTAAATTACAAGAGAGGTTTGAACTTTGAACCATGGTTGTAAAAAATGACACCTTCATCATTGAAAATGTAGTGGGGTTGGAGGACCATTTAGACGTGAAGCTAGGACCATGAACATGACATTTGTAACATTTTGGACATGGAAAACATGTGTTTGGAACATGGTAGCTTGATTAAAATTGAAGTACCACAATTTGTAACATGTGTCAAAAACTTGGTAGTTCAATTAAAATCGAGATAATGCAATTAAGTTGTAGCTATATAAGTTCAGGTGTAGCTTGGAAATCACACAATTCAATTTCAATTCAATTTGCTAAGGATTGTTTGGTTGTGATGACTTGCTTATAAATTTTGTAAATTCATAAATGTTATGATACATTGTTTGTAGATTAGATAGAACATTTGATTTGATTTTTTCAAATATTAGTTTTGAATTATATATATATATATATTGACAAGATTACTCCTATGAATATGCATGTTGAATGCATGCAACCTAGATTGTTTATTTAAATAGTCACTAGGTCCATCATCACATGTTATGAAAATAAAAGACTATCAGTTTATGTAAGAATTTCTTTTAAAGCTCTAGATTTGAGGTATATTGCCAAGGTAATCACATAATGATTGAATTGTGTTGTCATGAAGAATAAGATGAATACATTTTATGATCATTGAATATTATGATGATGTTTATGAAGTTGATGTTTTAACTACTACCATTACCTTAATAGTTAAGTTGGAAGTTTAAATAAGTACTAATTATTTAAAGGGATAAATGCCCTAAACTAAAATTGCTTCTAAATTTCCCCTCCTTTAAAAAAACGTGTAGCAAGAAGTGAATGTTTTGAAACGTTTTCAAAATTTTCCAATTTTTGATTTCATAACATGTCTGTCACAATGTCTATCCTTGGTTGACGTTGATGTGAACTATGGAAAATTGTGTGAGATGTGGGGATGCAATTCATCTTGCTTTGAAGTATGATTTGAAAGTTTTCATTCCCCTTCTCATGACATGCTTTGATCACTTGAACCCTATTATTAAGCATGCACATGTATGTTAAACCTAATGATAAGATTGAAGACAATAGTAACATGTTTGGAATTGAAGTATCCTAGGATGAATCTTCATGGGTATTCGTCATTAGAAATTTGTCTTTGTTCAAGAGGTTATCCATACTCCTAGTTGCATATGAAGATCCTTTTGCTTAATGGTGTAACCATTAAAAAACGTATCCTAATGTGACATTTATAAAGAAAATAATTATAGGCATTTTGGAATCACAAATATTAATAAAAATAGTGTAGATAATCTTGTTAGGGTGTTTACACCTTTGTGGTGGTGTCATTTACTAGGCCTTTTACAAGTGGAAAACCTTGATCAAATGAACATAATGGTTAAAATTTGGTTTATGATCCACACTTCAATTGCGCATAAAATATAAGTACGGAGGATTACTTGAAAATTGAAATATCTTTGGTTAATGAAAATTATTACTTGATCAAAGAAGAAAAATATTTCAAGTAGTTACATGTAGATGGTGATTAAGGTTACACATGCATTCAATTTTCCCATATTATTTTATTTTTTGCTTTTTTCAACAACAAATGAATCATTTGTTGTTTGTTTATTTTTATTGTCACTAGCATATGGTTTCTACCATAGGTTTCTCAAGAGGCTCGGAAGGACTTGATTTATAAGGATGAAATATGGGTTGGCAACCTATTGTAGAGGTGGGGTACATAATTTTCAAAAGAACTGAGGTTCAATTCTTTCACAAGTTACCTCAATTTAGGAATGTGCATGTTCTTGTGTGATTTAAAAGTTTTTTGTGATAATTCAAATTGTGAATGTGCATAATCTTTGTATATATATTTAATTAAATTTCATTTAAAAAACTAAGAAAAAATCTAGTAAAGGGGAAAAAATGATCTCAAATCCACATCTACCTTGAAAAAAAAATTGTTGGAAATTTTCAATGCATATATGTTTATTAAATTTTTTTATAAAATATGCCCTATTGGTATCATGGAGTGGATTTTAAAATGTGATGTTCTGCCAACACTAGTTTTTACCATGGTATAAGTGTATGTGCTTGTTCATCAAAGGCATGTAAATGATATTAGACCTTGAAAAATAAAGAAGGTTTTTTCAATAATCAATGGGAATTTTTGTTCATTTTTCAAGGCATTGATATAACATAACCAATGTTAGGCATGTATTCAAAATTGGCTCATAATTGGCCCAAATTTTAATGCAGTTATTGTAAAAAATTTGACCAAACTAGGTGTTGAAGGAAGGAGTGGTTCCTTCACAAGAAACATTCAATGAGCTAGGAATAAAATATTCATCCCAATTTTCAACCCAAATTAAGTTTAAAATGTAGCCTCATGTTTCAACTATGAAGTTTAAAGTCTAATTAAGTAAGGTTTAAGCATTAGGTTTTAAATTAAGTAAGATTAAGTGTTTAGGTTAGAGTTATGATTTAGGGTGGCTTTAGATTAAGGTAAGCCTTGTTGAAGGTAGGGTGGTCACTATTGTGAAAAAAAGGGTAATAGTTTTGTTTCGTTGTGGTTATTTGTGTTTTGTTTCTTGTTTAATGCTTAGTGATTTCATTTGATTATTTTTTCATTATTTTTGGGTGGTTGGTCCTATTTTACAATGCTCTTTGCTACTTGTTATGTTGTTTGAAAATGATGAAAATACACAATTAAATTGCATTGCTTTTATAATAGGTTCTTCATTAGCTTCCATTTGCATTTTGTTACGAGTGAATCATAACAATGACTCTAGACTTGGTTACAAGTGCTTTTTGAATTTAATTGAATTCATTGAGGTTGAAGTGGATTTAGAAGAAGAATTTGGAGGAATTTGAAAGGTCATTTGAATGAAATGGGATTATAGAAATTTGACTATGTACTTGTTGGAATATGTCATGTAATGGAAAATTTGTTTTTCATGTTGGCCATTGGAATGGAACTCTACATATATGATCTCAAATTTTAATTATTAAACAATGTCACAAACAATAGTATCTAAAACTTAAACCCTAGATTGCTTTAAAGAACTGGTTTCACGCAATTGATTGATATGAACATAGTGAGAACCTATTATGAAAGAATTAGATTAAAAAATAAATAAATTATACCCTTGAAGGGTATTTTCAATCTCAATTTGGAGAAGTTAAAAAAACACATGCACACAAAATGGTTCTTTGAATTAAAAAAAAATCCAAGCTGAGTGGTATTTATTAAAAAAAAAAAAAAACTAATAACCACCCAATACTGGACATAACCTACTTTAAAGGTCTCTTGAGTCCCAATTATGGTATTTAGCCCAATTCTTATATATTTAATTCACAATTTCATAAAAATGGGGAAACAAGGTTTTCTGTTTTTAAAAAAACTGCAATTTATAAGCTTGAAAATAAAATTGCATACATTTGATTTTTAATTTTTTTTTCCTAATTTCACTTTACACATAAATATTGCCTTGGTGCATTTGATTTTTCTTTATTTAATTTTTCCTGGGTTGCCAAAGCTATTGGAATTTGGAAGTTAATCAGCATGAATCTAAGTCTAGGATTTTCTGGGGGTTTTCAAGATAGTTTGATAATTTGATCTGGTGAAATCTCCAAACTGGTTCCAAGCTGAATCCAAAGTTATATACCAAACCCTACATGGATGCAAAATCAAAGTAAGGAAATTTGAAAAAGAAGGACCCAGTTCATTAGAATTTTTAAAAATAAATTTTATTGAAAACAAGGCTCCAAATTTCAATGATCGAATGTTAAAAACTAAAATTCATCCTTCAATTACCTATATAGCATAATAAGATATCTAATGAAGTGGTAATGGGTGAGAAGATTTTGCATCTCTTTCAAAATAGAGCTTATATAGTGAAACCCTTGAAAAAGATGGTATCTAGTATGTTTGTTGTTGGTCTTGCCTACCAAGGCAACAATATTATTGTGTTTAGATCCATTATAGAGTATAGTAGCTTAAGGGATTTTTATAAGCCCCTAGGTAATAATAATAATAATAATAAGAATGGGTTTAATTTTATAGGAGGATTTTTGAAAGATGAGATTTTGGCTTGTGTAATTGAAACTTGAGATTAGTTATAATAGAGTTATAATATATCTTGAAGGATTTTGGTTTCTTTTTAAAAGGATTTTTTATAACGAAGATTAAGGTATAATTTTTTTGCATGGTGAAATAATATTTGAGTTTCCATAATTCTTCTTCTTTTTTGCCTTAAGATAATACTCTTTAATGTAAATGGCAAGGAGGCCACACCCCTTGGTAACAACCTTGTAAAGTGGGCTTCAAGAGTAATTAAGAGCATTGTTTCATACTTGGGGGCTATTAACAGCATTTAAAATTATTATTATTATTATTATTATTTTCTTCTTCTTCTTCTGGCCACAGCATGTACGTGGAGGCTCTTGGTATTTAATAGAACTAGGGTTTCAGAGCTCTCTCCTCCATGTTGAAATAGTCTGCAATTCTCAAAGTGAAAGCAATAATATACAAGTATGGGCCAGAGAAAAAAAAGCACTAGAATTGAGCATTTACTAAGGTGTATGATCTTCAATTGCAGAGAGTTTTATGGTAGATTTAAAAAACTTAAAAAACTTGCTTAACTACTCCCTTAATTAGACCTAATTGAGGACATAGTCCTTGCTAGCCTTGTTAGGGGTTAACTAGGCTACTAACCCAGGTTTGAACGTAATCATTCCATGTTGCAAAACATTGCCTTTGCCTTTATTGGCCCTTGCCTACCAAGGCAAAGGCAATCTAGAGAGTTAGAATAAATCTTGAAGGATTTTGGCTTCTTTTAGAGGGATTTTTTTTTAATGAAGATTATATTTTTGCATGGTGAAATATTTGAGTTGCGTAATTCTTCTTTTGCCTTAAGATATAATTAATACTTTTAAAATGTAAATGGCAAGGCCATAGTGTGTGACACACCCCTTGTTGTTTTTTTTGGGGACGGGTGGTGGGGGGGAAGAGGGAGGGGATTAATTTTGTGAGTGTCCCAATTTTCTCATTTGAATGTCCCAATAATAATAAGACCATAATTAAAGTTTTGGAAAAGGAAAAATAGTTTTATGTTCTTCTTCACCTATGTATGTGTAAAATTGTTATCATTGGCTTGGATTGATATGACTTTTAAAAATCAAAAAATGAACAACCTGCACGCCATCAACAACAACAACATCATCATGATCATCTCATCTCATCTCATCTCATCTCATCGACGAGACTACCTAAAATGATGTAGGTAGTATTGGGATTGCCTAGATGATGATCATCATCACCCTATGCACTACCATTTCACCTACTTACACCCATCAATTTATATTCAACCCACCACAATGAGAGCATTCATGATGATGTCATTACAATCAACAAGGGGAGTGAGCATAGCTCATCATCATTGGGGGCTAAGCACATCATCAATTAGGAAAGAATCATATAAGAGACCCATTCACTATGAACAATAACAAAAAATTGTAGCTGGTAGAGACTCAAAGAGCAGTGATTTTTAAAAATTAATAAAATAGGTTAGTTAGTTAGTTTTTTTTTTCCAGTTTTTTAATTGTTGTAATTTTTTTTCCTTTCCCAAAAAGAAAAATTTAGTCGAATCTACAATACTAAACAAAAAAAAACATTTCCTAGTTTTTTTGGTAAAAGAAAGACAATTTTTCTGGGGGCAAAAAATAAATGTATAGAGGATTTGATTTGATTTGATTTATTTTTTTTTAAACCCCACTTTTTGTATTCTAATTTCCATAAGGGTTTGCGGTTTCTCTTATTGTAAAATTCTAATTTGCAATTACGTGTGGAGTTTTTTTTTTTTTGGGGGGGGGGGGGGGGGGGGGTTTCATTTCAGTTTCCATTTCTTGGATTGAAGCAAGCAAATAGTTGACTACTATTCATACAGCTGCTGCAATAGCCGCATCACAATTTATAAGTATCTTTGGCAACCTTGTCGAGGCCTTCATTGATTAAGATAGTGTAACACACTCCCGTCCATCCGTCCTTCCTTCCTTCATTCATTCCTTCCTTCCTTCCTCCCTCCCTCCCTCCTTTCCGTATTAGGTACCCCTTGAATCCCAACTCCCATCTTTTAATAGCTCCTCACTCACTAGTTTAGTGGTGATAGGAAGGCTTTTTTCCATTTCCTATAAATATTTTATAACACAAAAACTCATTGGTTACGGGTCATACGAATAAATTGTCACACAAATTTTCACCTCCCCTCCCCCCCCCCCGCCCCACCCCCGGCCACCCTTTTTTTTTTGGGCTCCCTTTTTCTTCTTGTTCTTCTTCTTCCTTTCTAGCTCCTCCTCGATCGGTTGTTGATAGGGTTTTTTGTGGGTGGGTTTTGCGAAGACGACAAACTTAGTTTTTGGCTCCATCCTCACGATGTCCCTCCTTTTCCTTTCCAATCTGTCTCCGTTGTCAATGCTTGCACATGTGCAACTCATCCGCACGCTCCCCACAAGCGCAATCGGTCCCACTTCTTTTTTTTCGTCTTTTTCTATCAACCAAGGGGTGTGTCTTACTGTATTGATTGTCGATCGGAAAGAAAGCATGTCATTTCATGTCCCTCTTTTTGGCCCACTTGTGCGCGTTTGTGTGCATGTCTCTGTCTCTTCAAGCTTTTTAAAATTTATTTTAGTTTTCTTGTTGTCCACTATATTTAGCCTCTCCCCCACCCCCCCCTAACTACTTTTCCTAAACGGTAGCACCCAATATTCATTAAATTTTTTTTTTTCCCCATTTTCTTCCCTTTGTAGTAGTGTTAAACATTGGAATTTAAAAGAAAAGAAAAAAAGCTACCTAAAACTCCCCCTCTCTCCTCCCCCCTCCCCCCCAATAGCCATTGCAAAGCAAAAATAAAATAAA
Organism: Sphagnum contortum; assembly: GCA_963920785.1. Lineage (NCBI taxonomy): Eukaryota > Viridiplantae > Streptophyta > Sphagnopsida > Sphagnales > Sphagnaceae > Sphagnum > Sphagnum contortum. Next base: position 18,840,349 of record OY987279.1, on the reverse strand, counting down.
ATAAAATCATTTGCAAGAGACACATGGATGAAACCCAAAGGATCCCCATGAATATGATGTAGTTAGTATTTTTCACCATTGAAATATGTGTGTCATCTCACTAACCATTGACATAGCAATGAAGTTTGGCAAGTTTACATCAATTTTTGCGAATTTTCTTTTTTTCGTAGCAAACCCTAGTAGATATTTCCCAATTTTTAGGTTTTTTTTTCGCCCCCTCCTAATTTACATGTTTTGTGTCTTGTGAGGTTATATCTTATAATAGCAAGAGGCTATGAAATGTGTAACTCGAGTTCATATTGCAAGCCAACCAATTTTTTTGGGGGAAAAAAATGTTGGTTGTTTTAGTTTTTTTCCTCACCAACAAAGTAAATGCCTCAAGAGTAGTGTAGCCATTATGCTTGAAGAAAGCTTTAGCAAGTACAGCTAAAGCCACTTACATACCATCATGTTCTCATGTCTTAGAGGAGCGACAAAGAAATACACACACAAAGAGTGCGTATACATGGGAAGCATGTCTTTGAGGATTGAAGTCTTTTTTCATTGGGTGGGAGAAAATGGTATAAGTTTAGTGACATGCAATATTTTCAATGGGTACTAGATTGGCCCTTGTTTGGACATTCATTTGTTTTCTATTCATCTTCATTTTTTTTCTTAAAGCGGAGAACCAAAAAAAAAAAAACCTTTACTCACTCAAGTCACCATACCACACCTTGATCAATAACCCTAGTGTCAAAACCCTAAACCTTTATCTGTTCATATATGGATGATCTCCCCATACCCAACAAGTTTAATTTTCTTCCCAATTATTTCTATCGGTCTTTAACAAGTGATGTTGAATATTAGATGGAATTTCCAAAGTTACACGAATTAACTTTTAAAACCCTTGAAGGTGTAAAGATCTCAAGCATCCAAATGTATGTGTGTGGAGGTTTTGTGGGATGCCCACTTTTGCTATCATAACAACAACTAAATGACCCTATGGCAAAGTGGTGGATATGACCCCATACCATGTGCAAGAAGCAATGAGGTCCCAATCACTTGAACTTAATGTTGAAATGAATTAAAAATAATTAGTAGTCACTTGGATCCATAATCGAGTTTAGTTTTTTTTAGGAAGGAAAAATATGATTATAGCACCATCCATTTTGATTTTGCATCAATCCTTCTTCAAATTGTCATGCCAAGAGCTTCTAACAAAGCCACCCACCAAACAATCCTTAATTCCTCATACTTTCTACCCATGGTGCCAAAACAAGGGATGGGGCAGGGTTGTCTTTAGACCCCAAAAGGGTGAATGCTATTCCGTAACCCTTAGCTCAAATTCTTTAAATTGATTGACTTGCTAGAGCAAGGTGACAGATTGATAAACTTCCAATAAAATCAGCAAAAGGCAAGAAAATTGGATGAAAATATGAGAAATTGCACGAATGATTCATTCATTCATTCATCCATCCATCCATCCATGGTATGCTAGGACTCCAATTTTCCTATCAAAGTATTGTGGCGGGTAAGCCTAGTACCAGATAAGATGATGGGAGCTCTGGAAACATACACAGGTTTTGCTGCACAAAATTGGGTGGCCGTTCACTCTACGTCAAAGCTTGTATCAATTCAAGCACACCCACTTGGTACGAACTAAAATCAGTTATAATCGATGATTGGATGAGGAAGTCTTGTGCCCCACCCCTACCCCTCATATTTTATGGAATGATTTTTTTTTCCTTATTTCCCTCTCCCCCCAACCCCCCCCAAAAAAACTTCACTTCAAAAAGGTGGCCTTTCCTCCCTTGCTCACCAACCCTTTTCTATTGTCAAAATAATTATCAACATCAATTTAGCATGTTGTCAGTTTTGCCTTGATGCACAATTAAGGACTTAGGAGGAGGGCTCACGACCAAAAAGGAGTGTGTGAAGTGACTTCAAACAAGACTTCAGTACCTAATGGCCAATGTAGTTGTTGGCTTGTAAGAGGAGCATGTTCAACTCCAACACATAGTGATTTCATTACCCATGTCCTAAATGCAAATTTGAAAACAAGAGAAAAAGATTGTATATAAATGGTGTAGGTGAGGGTTGAGTTGCTTGAAATTGTAACAAGTTTTTTGTGGGTTGGTTAACATTAGGTGTTTGTTTGTTGTTGGGTGTTTGAGAGCTTTTGTTTGCCAAATAGCCCATTCTATTTTGGAAAGCATTCTAGGGCACTAAGTTGTTCCCACGGTCCCCTTATTATCATTATCCTCACTCAAGAACAACAACAACTTTTCACCACCTACATACACCACCATCACCCAAACCATAAGCACTAAGTTGGTTTGCCTAATGCTTTTTTTTTTTTTTGTTTCGGATGTTTTGTCCTTTGGGAGACCATCAAATATGAAAGAGTTGGTTTCATTTCCATTATTTGCCTTGGGTGATAGCCTACCCATATCATGCTTTGGTAACATGTTCTTGTCTTATGTGTGTGTTGTGTGCATTACGCTGGAGAACTTTTGTTTTCCATTCTTTTGGACCTTGTTTTATTTCCATTTTTATTATTACTACCTATATACATTTGGCACCTTGTCCTCCTCTCCTCACTTGCCAATTCATTACAAAGCCTATTATTTTGTTACTTTTTTTCTGTTTTGTTTTGTTTTGCCTTCCAATGGTAGGACGAGACTTGGAAAATTTTGGGAATGAAAAGATTGAGTTTTCCTTGAACACTGAGATGAACTTGAACATGCATGCAATTGCAATTTTTTAAGGGCACCATTGTTTAAAACCTTTTTTTATTAAATGACACTATTTTTAGTTCACTTCCCCCACCCCAATGTCCCCTTGTCCTTCACAATGTTGGGGTTGAGTGTTTTCTTCCCACACCCAAGCCTACCCATTAAATTTTCATTTTGTTCGACTCTAGATCAATAGGTCAGTGCCCTAGTTGGGGAGTGACCATTTTAATAGTGTAAGAATTCCTACAAATTAGGGTTTCAAATCCAAGACCACCTTGGTTCCCCCCTCCCCCCTACCCTCCCCCTCATCACACCTGGTGTGCACGTGTGCACCCTAGCCTTCCTCCCCACAATCCCCCCTCCCCCAAACAAAAACCACAAGGAAAATGAGAAACTTTGTTTGGCAATGTTGTTTCATCCCAAGATGAGAGCCTTATTAGATCCACTCAAAGTCACCCAATTTTTGAGCCTATTTAGTGCTTTGCTTTTGTTTTTTGGCCAAAAAAAAGAAGGAACGTGTGTTGAATTTAAACCACAAGGAAAATGAAAAACTTTGTTTGGCAATGTTGTTTCATCCCAATGTGAGAGCCTTAATAGATCCACTCAAAGTCACCCAATTTTTTGGCCTATTTAGTACTTTGCTTTTGTTTTTTGGCCCCAAAAAAAGAAGGAAACGTGTGTTGAATTTTATTGCCCCTCAACAACAACTACTACTATTACTTCTTCCCCTCCCCTCCCTCACCACCACCCAAGGAGAGAGTGAAAATGTTGAATTCTTATTATTGCAAAGAGAGAAAAAGGGAGAACAAAATTGGCCATTTCCCAAGTCAAAAACAACTATTGCATTGCACCGTGTTGGGCTAAATGTCTTGCAACTAATTTACAATTAGTTTATTCTAATGACGTAAACCTTTGCAAAACTTGATCCCAAGAGACCATGACGACCACCACAACAACAACGACAACAACAACAAAGGAAGAAGAAGAAACTGAAACAACCTTGAACAGTATATATACCCTAGTAACCTTAGCAAGTGTTGGAAGTACAAGATTTCACATTTCCAACCCAAAACCGCAACATCTTCTTTCATCACATTACATTCTCTGACACTAAACTACAAAGGTTGGGTGGGTTCAATGGTGTTCAACTTTGCGAGTGTGGCGGTAGCTCTTTTCAATACTAAAAGAGCCCCCCGCACACCCAACCCCCGAAGCCCTCTTTTTGTTTAAAAAAAATTCCTCTTCAACATCTCATACCCTACTTTCCTATACAAAAATACTATAGAAAATACCATGAAAAAATACTATACACATTACAAGACCCTTTGTATATATATATATATATATATATAGGTAGGTACCCTAGTTTTCCATATTGCATGATCTAGCCATGGGTAGGTAGCTAGGGTTCTAGGTACCTCATTGTGTATCTACCTACCTACCTAGAGCTAGGACTCTAGGTCAATAGGTGTAGGTAGTAGTGTAGTATGTAGTGAAATTGAGGTGCTTGTAGCAAGAGTTGACGTTTAGGGTGGATCCAAGTTCCCAATTATTATTATTGTTAATATTATTTTTGGGGGCTCCACTAGGGAGCTACAAATATGTGAATCCAAGGAAAATGTAGAAGTTGGAGTAATTAATGAAAAATTGAAAATTGCTATGAAAGCTTTTTGAAGACATCTGAAGAAGGCAAATGTTTTCACAATTATATTGAATTGAACATGCAATGCCAAAAATATGAGATGCCAAATAATAGCCTCTTGTACATTTGGATTTACTGTTTTAATTTGCAAATAAAAATTGGGAATTAGGGATTGTGGACTTAGTAGAATTAGAAGATTTCCACTACCATGCCAAATTGATATATTCCTTTTTTTGTATAAAGTGAAATATCTATGATTAATTTGATATTGCAGAGCAAGTGAGATTATATATATATATATATTCCAAAAATATGCCAAAAATGGAGGCATTTTTTTTAACCCAAAAAAATGGCAAATGAAGAAGCCGACCAATTGTAATTGAATGTCTCTTCAACTTCCATTCGAGCCATGATTAGGGTTAGCACTTCGTCTTTATTGAGAGGTGGACCATTTTTCCATTTCTTGGGGGGAGGAGGCCAAACAAGCAAAGCAAACAACGTGGTTGCCCCTTCTTCCTCTTGTTGTTGTTGCCTCAAGGGGAACGAGACTCCCCTAGATGCGACCATTCTTCCGAAGACAAGAGTATCCTATTTCCCCCCATTTACGGGACGACCCGGGGCCCCCAACTAGTTTGACTATTGTGTCGATTGCCTCGAGTTGAACCTCACTTTGTACCACCTTATATGGGATGGATGACAAGTTTTTGGGTTGGGTTTCAACCCACTTTGTACCACTTTTATATGGATGGATGACAAGCTTTTGGGTTGGGTTTCAACTCACTTTGTACCACTTTTATATGGATGGATGACAAGTTTTTGGGTTGGGTTTCAACTCACTTTGTACCACTTTTATATGGATGTATGACAAGTTTTTGGGTTGGGTTTTCAACTCACTTTGTACCACTTTTATATGGATGTATGACAAGTTTTTGGGTTGGGTTAATTGTTTGCAAGTGGGGCAATATGACACTCTATCCTTCTAGCCTACTCTCACTTTCTTTTGCACTTGGTTTTGCTAGGCAAGTTGACTATAACAAAAGTAACACCTATGGCATGGAACCCTACTAGGCATGAAGATTAAACCGACCTCCTTCTTTTGACTCCTCTTTGGGGAGGGACCAAAGACCTGAATCGAAGTGTTGTAGTCTAATGTATGAAAGGGCCATCCAAGAGGATTTTACTTACAAACCAAAAACTTTGTGTTTAGGCTGTGTGTGTGTGTGTGTGTGAATTTGCCTCCCAACAAAAGTTGGCAAACTTATATATATATATCAATTATTAGGAAAATTTTCCAAACAAAAAAATTCCTTAAATTTTATAGAAATTATATTTAATTTCAAGTGGTCCACACCCTACCAATTTTTAATTTTTTTGGTCGTTGGTTGGGTTGGCTTTCACGGCAAAACGTGTGGCTAGTATCTTACTTTAAGTTACACAACTCATGATTTGTCATGCTAACCACCACTACAAAAGTGTTCTATATGCCTAGTGTACACAGAAAAGTCACATTTTCAACAACTCCTGAGTAATAGCAAAGCCTCAACAAAATGCAAGCATGTGTGTATCATCACATTCTTGGGCTTTCTTTGCATGTTTTGGTTCCTTTCCCTTACATAACATATCCGACCATATGTATGTATGTGTCTTCTCAGATGCATGTGTTAGTGTTTGCTTTGCTTCACAAAATTCAGTAACTTTAAAAAAAGAATCAATAACATATTTTGCAAACAAATTCCTCCTCGGATGTCATTGATGAGCCAGTGCAAGGTTTCATTTATTCCTATTTAGTAATTTTTGAATATTTTTAAAGAGAACATTACCATGAAGAAGCATGCTATGTAATAAGATAGGGGGAAAAAAAAATGCATTGAAGAAAGATCACCATGTTAATATAATAAATAATACACCCAAATGGTTGTTGAGTAACAAAGAGCCATTTATCCATTATAGATGATAATAATTTTCAAAAGGAGGAAAAAGAGATTAAAAATTAAAATCAAGGATAAAAAAATGATTTTGAAAAGTCCAATAAAAAATAATATTTTTTACAGGTAGAAGATTTTTTTAAAAAAAAATCAATAGAGGTACACCCCCAAAAAAGAAAAAAAGAAAAAAAGAAAAAAAAACAGCCATAACCCTAAAAAGCAAAGAAATTTAGCAACAAAATGGGGGAGAAAATAAGACTCCCCTTTTGTTTTCTTTTCCTCAAAACTTTAAAATTCTTTAAAGAAATGGTCAAAGAAAATCCTGTTACTTTTGTGTTGAGTTTCAAGACCTGGATTCCAGATGTCGAAATTCAGATCCCAAAAGCCCTCATCATAATTCATCATGATCAGTACCTATGGAGAGGATCACTAAGTAGGTACATGCCTACGGTCTAGCTAACTTACTTCATAGGTAATAGGTACCTATAGATATGATATATACCTAGGAGCGAGTAGGTACTATATTTCATAGGGCTAGTAGTAGGTAGGGAGGTAGGTAGGTAGGGAATGGCTTCTAGGTAGGCTGGTGTCAGCGTCGGGCGGTAATTACTCACCGGGTACGACGATGTCAGGGATCGCAGGGCGGGTGGCAGACCATCGGACGGTGGGTAAAGGGGTCCCGGAACACTGGAGAGCAGCCTGGGGGTTAGGGTCCAACGGGTCCCGCCATTGCCCACTGGGTCTTTTGTCTGCTTTCTCCTGCTGTCTTTGCCCGTTCGATCGCTCGCTCGCTCGCTCGCGCGCTCTCTCCCTCCCTCTCTCTCTTCTTCGCGCTGTCGCGTTGCGTCATTTTCTCGCCCGATCTGTGTCTCCTCGCGCTCTCGATCGATCCAAATCACTCTCTAGTTTTATTGTATCCTGGAAAAATTTTAATTTCTTGTGATCTCTTTTTTGTGTGTGTGTGTTTTTTTTCTTTTTGGCTTTTTGGTGGCAACTTTTGCGAGTTGAGGAGAAGGAGCGAGGAGAGGAAATCGAGATGGTGGTGGTGAAAGAGAGGAGAACTTGGGAGTTCTGAGAAAGATGAGGAAGTGTAGAGAGGAAGAATGTTGGTAATCTGTTTGGTGAGGAGAGGAGAGAAGAGAGATGCTGCTGGGGAGGACGGGTGTGAGGAGGAGCAGGATCATCTTTGACACAACAACAACAAGGAGGAAGAACAGCAGCAGTAGCAAAAGCAAAAGCAGCGCAAATAGTGTACGACGATTTAGAGTAATTGTGGGAGTAAGAGGATCATCGTCGCGGAGAAGAAAGCGTGGAATGGGTTGGGGAGGAGGGGGGGTTCCAGTGATGACAACAAAGGAGCTGGAACCATGAGTACCTACGGGAGAAGCTTGTGGGAAAGCAAAAGCTGCTTGTGGGAGCCTGCAGTAGGACTTTTGTTTTGCACCAGAGTCGAGAAAAAGAAGAAGAAGATGGGTAGAGATCATCAGGTGCCGCATCTGCAGCAGGAGGATTCCAGCAGCAGGACCTAGGCAGGCAGGGCAGGCGACTGATGAGCCTGATCTACTTGCTCTGTCGATGGCAAGAGACTTGAAAAGGACTTACGGTGGTGGTAGCGGTAGTGGGAATAACATGGGAGGCTCTTGTGCAGCGGCTTCTGTGATTCCAAGCATGCGTTACTTAGCGAGGAATGGCGAGATGGGTGGTCTTGCAGCGAAAGGGTCTTCTTCTGATCATGATATTACAGCTGCTACTCACGGGCTGTTGCAGCAGCTGCCCTTCCCTAGTAGTAATAATAATGTGAAGGTAGAGAGATCTTCTTCTCCTGCTGCAGCAGTCTACGAGTCTACGGGTCTATACCACCCATCTCTCCATTCTGGAAGAGCAGGAGCCCAAGCTCAGCAGGCGGCCGCAGAAGCAGCAGCTCATGAAGCTCAAAGTGGGTGTGGCTTAACTGAGAACAGTGCTTTGATCAACAACGGAAGCAACTCTAGTCAGAATGGTGGAAGTGGTTCTGAGACGGTAGACAAGGGTGGTGGTGGTGGGGTCAATCCTCAGCGATCTGCTGAAGATTGGTGGGATAGTTGGGCAGCACCTCCTGCTCCTACCTCTGCTGCTGCTGCTACTGTGGCTGAGTTTGGAACATTCAAGGCTGCTGGAGGCGGTGGGTATGGCAATTTTGACGAGCTTGACAGTATCATGTTGATGTTGCCTGCTCCTGCACCTGATCAGACTCTCATGAGATACCTGATGGGAGAGTCACAGCAGTCGCATCAACAAGGTTTGCAAGCTGCTCTCCAGCAAGGTGGTGGAGGAGTTCTGAGAATGAAGGACATGGATGCTGTGATGATAGAGCAGGATTCTTGGAGTTCAAACCATGAGCAGCAGCAGTCAGCACAAAGTGAGATCTCTCACCCACATGGAAGTGGTGGTGGGGATGCTTCTTTCTCTGGCATCTCACCTTCTTCAGCTCCTTCTTGTGTGGTTGGTGTCATCCCCACATCTGCTGAACCCACCAGTGCCTTCTTAACCCCTTCTTTTCCTCCTTCTCTGCCTCGCGCTCTCTCTCTTCCCTCTCACATGCGAAACATCACCCTCAATTCCGGTGGTGAACAACATCATCATCATCATCGCCCCAACTCTGAAGTCTCAGTTGCTGGGGTGAGCATCGACATGAGGAGCATGAATGGGCCGAGTGGTGGTTATCCTTTTCCAGCAGCTCCTACATCCAGCAGCTCCATGGCAGCAGCAGCAGCATCATACTCAGGTTCTCCTGACTCTTCTTCTTCAGTGCCAGGTGATTTTTTCCGCCAAACCCTTCTCTCCAACTCCAATGGATTCCAGGCTTTGCAAACTCCCCAAGAGAACAACAGCTTTGTAGCACTTCAAGCTAGCATGGGGATGAAGGAGGTTCCTCCTCCTCATCCCATTCGTGGGGGCCAAACATCTCCATCATCGAATCAAGCATTTCGCTTGAACCACCACCAGCACCACCCACCACCATCTCTTGGTCAGGGAAGTAGTTGTTTTTACCAAGACTCACGAGACATTACTACTACTACTACCCCACCACATCGGAACTTGCAAAGATCATTCACTTCACTGCCTTCACTATCATCAATGGATCAGCAAATGAAGCAACTCCAGGGGATGGGAGTGAACCGGGATTATCTGTTGCAGCGGCAGAAATCTTGGCAGCCAGGCCGCCGCAGTCCTTCACGACACTTCATCTCTGACCACCAACACCACCACCACCACCATCAGCCTCATGCTCCTCATCAAAACACTCCTGGGGACTGGAAACTTGACATGTCAAGAATGCAGACAGTTCGCACAACTTCTCTTTCTCCAGCACCACCAGTCCAGGGGGGGTTCACATTCAGCAGCCCAAAGCTTGAGTCTAGCTTCAAAGGTGAGGAAAAGAAGGAAGGGTTGGTGAACCCCCCTGACACAGGGCAGCAGCAGCAGCAAGAAGGTGGAGTGATTCCTGAAGGGGGTCTCAATATGGTAACTTACCTACTCAGGGCAGCAGAAGCTGCAGAAGTAGGGAATACAGAGATGGCTAAAGCGATATTGGCGCGGCTCAATCAGCACATCTCCCCAGCCAGGGGTAAACCGTTTCACCGGGTAGCATATTACTTCCAGCAAGCCCTGCTCGCCCACATGATGGGAGCTGAAAATTTCACTGAAAAATTGTTGCCAGATCGAAGTCTTCTGCCACTTGAGGAGTACCACAAGATCAATGCATATGTTCACTTTTGTGAGGTTTCTCCTGTCCCTAAATTCGCCCACTTCACTGCAAACCAGGCGATCATGGAGGCAATGGAGGGAGAAAATTCGGTTCATGTCATTGATTTTCGATTGGGTGCGGGTGCCCAATGGGCTTCATTCCTCCAAGACATAGCAAGTATGCAAGCGGCTGGGAAATTGACTCCAAGAGTTCGCTTGACTGCTGTGGGGCCAAACTCTGATGAAATGAATGCAACTGGAGCAAACCTGTCTGCCTTTGCACAGTCACTAAATATCTCGCTCGAGTTTCAAGCTGTCGTGACCTCATGCCAACAACTCTTGGAGCTCTCGATGCTCAACCTCAGAGACCAAGAGGCAGTTGCTGTGAACTTTGTGTTCAGTCTTCACCGTCTGTTGGACGACACGTTCTCAAATAGACTGAGTGCTGTCCTGAAAACAGTGCGGGATGCGAAACCAAAAGTAATAACAGTTGTGGAGCAAGAAGCCAACCATAATGGTTCCAACTTCCAGGAGCGGTTCTCTGAGGCTTTCCAATACTACCTATTCCTATTTGACTCTCTCACAAGCGCACTCGAACCAGGTTCTGATTCTTCTTTGGTGAATGCAAGTATTGAGAGCTACTTGCTCGTCCCTGAGATCTTGAACATAGTAGCAGCTGAGGGTGCTTCAAGAGTGGAGAGGCATGAACGATTGGAGCAGTGGCGAATCCGCATGTGCACAGCTGGATTTCAAAGTCGCCCCCTGAGTGACGCTTCCCATTTCCAGGCTGACAAACTCTTGAGTGAAAGATCCCCCCGACGTGGTGGTTTTCAAGTTGCCAGGGATAATGGTTGTTTGCTTCTTGGTTGGCAAGGCAGACCCCTTCTTGCTGCCTCATCATGGACATGCTGATTGAAGGTTTTTCATGTCATTCTTCGGTATAAAAGAAATGCGAAGCGTAGGATATTGGACCCCCCCTTTTTCACAACTTCTGCAAAACTGGCTCAAAAATCCTTGTAGCGAGCTAGCCACTGCTATTTTTCTCTTGTTCTATAGTGTGCTAAAGACAGCAAGTTTCCCAACACCCATCATCTCTTTTGTATCATAGGTTTGTGCAAAAAACCCACAATGCAAAATTCTGTCCAAATACACTGTTTCTTTCTTACTTACTCTGTCAACCTACTCTTTTTTCCCGCAATGCTGCCACCATAAGAGATCCATCTATCGGTTGTACCTACGTAAAGTCTCCCAATCTCAATTCCAAATGTCTCTTTCTCCCAATTGGGCCAGGATCTAGCAAGAGACAAAGGCTACAACAAAAAGTATATAAGTCTTTTATGGGTTACACTCTTTTTTCTGTCATGGATTCCCTCCCTCCTTTCCCGATTGTTTCATGGTGCAATTCTAAATTATGCTCTCATGAAACTCGTGCTCATAGTTTGGACCTTCCGTCATCATCTGGATGGATCATTTGTCACTGATAGTTTGGTTCTGTCATCTGGATGGATCTTTTGTCGCTTCTGAAAGTGTTGAGCTGCATTAAATATGGACAGATCTACAAATCTGTTGTCTGTTTAGATGTGTAACTAGATTTGGGTATTAAGACAGGACTGGTGTTTTGGCACTTATTTTGACTTTTTGGATGATGCAAAGACTTCTCTTGGAAATAATCTCCTCCGTGCCTTTCTCTTACAACAGGCAGCAGCAGCAGCTCAATCATTCCTTGGATTTGTACATATGTTACATTTGCAAGACATTATAACTTGATGATGATTTGTGGGTTGTATACTTGGGTTGTTTGTCAGCAATGGGTGAGCAATCTCTTGGAGATGGTTTATGGTAGGGACGGTTGCACCGCTACCACACCTGTTGCTGTTCAAAGCATTTGCCGAATATGCAGGTGTGACTACTACTGTCACTCTTGTTCAATGTGCTCCTCAGTTTTTTGAAAATTTCCAGTGTTTAGGATAGGGTCTCCTTAGTTTTCTGAAATTTCTCTGGTTTTTAGGATAGGAGCCTGGTTAGTTTTTGATATTTCTCTGGTTTTTAGGATATGGGTCTTAGTTTTCTTTCTCTTTTCCACATACTTTAATATGTTGTTGCTTAGCATTGTCTTTTTTGATCCATGTCTTCAGCAAATTTTTGGCTTGTTTGAAAACCTTGGGTCTCCTAGTTTCCTTTCTGTATTTCACATTTGTTGATAATGTTGTCACTTAACATTTCTTTTTTATCCAGTTTTTTAGCATTTCTTTGATAGAAAAAAAGAACCAATCATTTCTGTTTCATCTGAATTTTCAAAATAGAATTAGCAACAATCCATTTTACAAGCTCCTAATTTGCGGTACTCTAAAAATGTTGTAGTGTAGTTGTTTTACTTCTGGTTTTATAGAATATGGGTCTCCTAGTTCTCTTTTTCACATTCATTAATACGTTTTCACTTAAGATTTCCTTTTTATCCATATCTGTAGCATTGTTTTTGCTCATGCTAAAACAAACCTCTTGTTCCATTTGAATTGAAAATAGAATTAGCGACAAGAAAGTTTACAAGCTCCTAAAAGTGTGGTGCTCTAAAAGTCTTGCAATGTTTGGTGTGTACTCTTCAAAAGAATTAGCTGTTTTATAAACCTTGCTTGCGGAGGATGGTACTTTTTTTTATGTTTAAAAAAACTTGGTTTATAGTATTATATTTCAAATATTAATTGGTTTAGAAGCTGTAAAATGTAACTAGTACATTTTGCTTTGGTTAGTTTTCTTGGGCTATTATGTCCTCCATTGTATTCTTTTCAAAAATTAATATGAAGTATGGTAATTTGCGGGAGTTTTGTGCATATATGCGATTCTATATCATTATGTATTCCCAATACATACATTTTATTTTGAAGTGTCATGTGTAAGCTTCTTATTTCCAAATTAAGTACCTTCATCCATTTCAATGATACTTTTGTGTGTCAAACATAATGCCCAAATGTCGTCATGCCCAAATTGTAGAAGCAATTGCAAAATTGCCAAGTGATGTTACCAACAATGACAATGACTTTGAACAAAAGTGAGCAACTTGAAATTTGTTCAGAAACGGAAGGAGTTCAAGGAGATTGATTACATGAAAGCATGGGCAAAATTGGAATATAATCAAATGACTCTATGCAAATCCCAATTGGGCAAAAACTTGCATTGATCATGGTAACTACTATAGGTTTACTACAAGTTGTTGGTATTCCAATATGAGTTGAGGCTACTTCCCGCAAGGTTATCAAATTTCTTTTAGAAAGGGTGATATCCTTGTTGCACACATTATGTGCGGCAACCTTCCAAATTGGGGGAAGGGGATTTTGTTCAATTTGGAACCTTAACCCTTTAGGCAAAGGCATTACATGCATTGATTTTAATAAATTTGTTTACATGATGGTTAATTTTGTTTTGGAAAATGCACAAATGACCTCCTTTTGGCAAACCTTGATATTATACATATCAAAAATGGTTTTGTATTTCAAAAGAGCAAATGTAATGCAAAAAACACAATGGATTTTGTCTAACTAGTTAGAATTTTTCATAGTCGTGCTTGAAAAAATGTGGATTGCTTTCAAGAAAAGGGACCACAATTCATCAAGTAGAAAATTGAGTTCTAGTCTTGCTATGGATCTTGGTAGTTATTTGAGTGAAGGAATGAAAACAATTGGAGAAAACGTAAAGTGAAAATCAAATAAATTTTAATGCACGATTTTTATTATAGAATGAACTATGAGAAAATTAAATAGATGAATGAGGAATGGATTAAGAAATGGAGACTTGCAAGAAGGCTCCAAGATCAAGCAATTTTCCTTGCAATATATAAATCAATAAAGGTATCCTTAAAGTCACACTTTGTCTTGTGTTTGATTTCTTGTTAACTTTCTCATTTCACCTTGACTTCACATGTATCCAAATTCAAAAGAATGCATGAACACAAAGACTTTTTTTTTGAAAATTGCAACTACACCTTGCCTACCTAGGCTACTTACCTTGTTACCTAAGCCCCCAACCTACCTACCTAGTTTAGTTAGGTCTAGGGATCATTTTGGATGGGATGGAAGGTCTAGGTGTGAGCCTTTACAACATTTGGAGAGATTTGGGATTTATTTAGGTCTTAGGATCATTTTTGTTTTATAAGCTTTTTGAAACATTTGTTTCAATTTTGAAATTTTTTATTTCATGTTTGGAAATTTCTAATTTTTTGGGGGAAAAAGTTATGTTATTTCTATAAATTTCAATTTTATTTCTTGAATTTATTTTTCAAATTTTGGAAACAAGAATTCGAAAAAATAGATTTCAAAATTTTACTTGATTTATGGAAACTTCCATTTTAATTTTGGAAATTTTCATTTTATTTCAGAAAATTTTATTTTCATAGACCTATAGGACTTTGGAGAATTTCAAAAGCTTTAGCCAGATACCGAGGATTAAATTTACTTCCATTTTGAACTCCTTTTCAAAGATTGCAGCCATATCTCTACCTTGCTTGAGATTTGCAATTTTAACTTTGTTATATATTTTTTGGGTAATGTCAAGATTAATAAAAACATCTTTAGTGCCATTATTTGATAGAAATTGTTTAGCCATGGATGCAATACTCATGCATTGAATGTGCAACATTTTAGCCTTTGGCATGAGTTTTTTGGGTTTCTTAGTTGCTACATTAGGGTTTGAAGTTCACACAAAGTTCGGAGCACTAAGCCCTACATGAACTATCACATGTTTGTTCTATTGAAATAGCATGTGTCATTCTTATACCATTTACAAGGGATTGTCGTCTCTTTAAACATTTTTGGTTGGTGATTTTAATGTTGTTAAAATTTCATCAAATTACAAAGTTGCCTTTTCAAAGTGTTTTTCATTGGAGATCTTATTTTCACCTCCTTGAATGTTTCCTCTTCAAATGGAAAGTCTAAGTACTCTTCTTTGTAGGAAGCATAAATAACCTTCTATATCACAATAGGTATCACCTAGGTTAAACTTTTTTGCTTTTATTGTACTACCCAAAATTGACATTGTAACCAACTAGTACCATTGTGTTTATTAAGGTTTGTTAACATGTAATGATGTGTTGGTGAAATTTTGTTTTTTACAACTAATTTTTGCAACTAAAAAATGTTGTTTATGATTTTTTAATAGTTGAAAAATAGTTGCACACTACTTTTTTAATTACAAATGATAGTGTTTTTTTGTGTCAAGGTGTGTACAATAATTGTTAAAGTATAACAATTGTCTAGGGTTTTTTAGGGTTTGATGAAGGTTTGTTAAGGTGTGGAGTTTGTTTAAGGTTTATTTAGTATTAAGGTGTGTATAAGGTTTATTAGGGTTTGTCTAAGGTGTATTAAGGTATTTCTAAGGGTCTATGGCAAATTTGTTATGGTTATTGAAAGTGAGATAATATAAGGGAGGGGTGAAATTTTTGACAAGAGGAAATAACAATAATGACAATGAAAGTGAAATATAAAATGAAAGGGTTTGATTGATAGAAGAAAAGGTTTGAAAGTTGAGGCAATAAAACTAATTGTTTAATTGATTTGAGATGGGTGAAATAGGAAATATAAAAAGAAAGGGTTTGATTGAAAGAAAAAGGGGTTTGAAAGATGAGGCAATAAAACAAAGTGTTTAATTGATTTGAGATGGGTGAGAGAGGAATTTGAGAGGTGAGACAATAAGAGAAAAAATCTAAGCAAGTGAAGAGAACTTGATTGAAGGAAGTTTAGGGTTTGTCAAAGTTGAAGCAACATCTAAGAAAGATGTAAAAAGGGTTTAAAAGCTTGAAGGAGGAAGGTTAGATGATGTGAAGAAGAGAGAGAGGGGTTTGTTTAAGGTCTAAGGGGTATGTAAAAAATGAGGAAGTTTGAAAAACGGAAGGCAAATGGTGTTAGGGCTTGGGAGAGGTTTAAGTGAAGTGATCTAGCTTGAGGGAAGGTGGAAAATTCAAAGAGGATTGAGATAGTTCAAAATTCAAACACATAGATTTCAAATCAATTTTTCTTTCACTTGCTAAGATGTGAGAGGCCTTTTGAAGAAGGCTTTGGGATTGTGACTTTTGTTCTACACTACTCCATGTTACTAATCATCTTTCTCCACATTGTTTTAAAACCTAGGCCAAGCTTTTGAGTTGCATGAGAACCAAGAATTCCAACCTAGCACATTCAATAAAGCTAAGCCTCCCTAAATATGTTCTTCCCCCCTATCGTGCACTCTCAAATACATTAAATCTTTTGATAGAAAGATATGAAAGTTTTTGTTGAAGTTTGAAACTGAAAGCTTTTTCAAACCTTTTCTTCCAAACCTTTCACCTCAAAAACTTTTTTTTTTTTTTTTCAAAATCCCTTTTCTTTCTTAACACCTCTCTTTTTCTCAAATCCTTTCATGTTTTCATTGGCTTTAGCCTCCTTTGCACACACATGTTCTTATGTGAATGATTAATTCAATAACTTGATATTTACATGGTTAAGGCTTTCATTGAAGGGACTTATCCTTCTTTAGTTATGACATTATGACACCAATAAGTGGTAGCAAACTTATATTCTCTAGACTACCTTCCTCCATCCAATTTAATCTTGTTCATGAACCAATTTGTGTATCTTGGCATTGGCCTTTTTCAATTTTCATCTTCCTTTACCTTAACTTTTGGACAAAATAATTCACAATGATTAATAATGTTGTCTTTTATGGTGTGAAGTAAAATTTTCAAACCTAAACGCATTTCATTTCTTCCAATAGCAACATATAACCATTTATCCAAGTTTGTGTTTTCTAACAAGGAAACATGAAACATATTTTGAATGCCCCATTTCATGGAAATGATTACAATGATGGCATTTGAAACACCGGAACACCAAGCAAACAACTTACAAAATGTGCCAAGTTTAAAGGGTCCAAATTGATAACCCAACACAAAGATAAGGACGTCCAAATTGATAAACATGGTTGTTTTCTAATAGTTTTGTATTTAATAATAACAACAAACAAAAAAACACGGCCTTAATCATGATGATAAACACCAAAATATTTTAATCTTAATTTTGATGCTAGCTTAAGGTTTTTTTTTGTTACAAATCAATATGGTTGCAAATCCTTCAACTAGAAACTGGTGTGTTTATTCAAAATCAAGAGTTCCATTCTATGGGTAGAAATTGTCAATGGTAATTGTTGCATGACATCAATGACCATACCTAAGGTCGAAACTTTCATAAAGATCCATATAAAATACCCTTCTTGTTTCCATGTAAGCTATAGAAAAAAAACATAATACGTATAAATGTGCATTGCCCTAATAGGTCTATTTGACATCACAACTTGCCTAGAACAAAAAGTGATTGCACATTTTACAAGTAATATCTTCACAATTTCAGCCATGATTTAAAAACCTTGGCATTGAAAAACTCAAAATGCAATTGAAGTGATTTGTAGGTTTTGAAGCTTCCAACTCTATTTTTATTTAAAGATCTATACAAAAGTTCATTCATTGTTTTTATGTTTGCTTTATTGTGTCAAAGGGAAACAAAATAAGGTTTGCATAAGAGGGAAAAAAATGACACAAAAAAGACATGGAGCAATGCAACCATTCAAAAACTCTCACCTTTCAACATCCTCCAACAATTGTAAAGTAAGATCTTAAATGAAAAAAGTTAAAATTTTCATCAAACTATATGAACACAAAGAAATTGGAACAGTAAATGTCACCATTCCTTGAAAATGAGCAAATTAGAACAATAAAAACTTCCTTTTGGATCTTTCTAATGAAAAAAAGAAAAGTAAAACCACTTAAACAACCTTCATAATCCTTGATATGGCCTTCCATTTTTCATTTGAAATTGTTAAAGCAAATGAATGTACAAAGGATTATCCAAAATCTTCCCTATAGGGCAAACGCATGGTTAGGTGTTTCAAAAGTGGCATTTGAAAGTCCATAATCTAACGCTAGTGATTTTTTTTGCAGTTTTAACAATTATCAAACCATAAATCTTATAATTATGCCCAATGATTTTAATCATAAATATTCATAATCCAACCTATGAATATCCCTAAACATGTGATTGATAAAAAAAATTCATGCAAAAGATTTTTTTTTAAAAATGAAATGGACTATCAAGGATAAACTTTATAATAATCACGTCATTTAAAAATTTTAATATTAAAATATTTATCAGGAAAGTTTCAATGCACTTCACTAATAAATTCTTCCTGTGATGATTTTTTATTACTTAATTTTTATTTTGACACTACTTTGACATTTTTTTGAGTCCACATTTTTCATTTTCTCTATGTGACAAGCATAGTGTTGTCATTTCAAAAGTCCATTACAAATCCATAATGTTCTTAGAATTCATCCAAAAATTTTATGATGATTCTCATTAAAGTCTATGACAACATGAGTAATTAAAAATTTGACAATGTTAATTTTGAATATGACTTTAAATTTTACATTTTTATATAATCTAGAATAATTACAAGTGTGATAATCCAAACAATTCCCTTATTCATGCTTTCATTTTATACTACCTTTGGAAAAACTTGTTATTGAATTTGTGCTAGAAATAGAAAAACACGTGAATGGATCCCATGATTTTAAACCATTATGTGAATGTTAGGGAATTTCTTTTCTTGGGTACAACATTCATCATTTTGATGAAGTTAAATAGTGAAAATATAGATGGATAAGTATTCCATATTTTGGCCTAATACATTAGGACCATAAAATTGGTGAAACATGACAATTGCATTAAATGCAAATGATGTTTAATGTGCATTTACACCAATTGCATTTGGGAAAATACTTCAAATATTTCTAAATTAAGTAACCATGTTAATTATACTTTCAAACTCACTATCATTGAATTAAAATAAAATTATTCAATTGAAATAAACACATACCTTAACAATTTCATATCAAAACATACACCATTAATTAAGATATTTCCAAATAAATCCCAAATCAATGTAATACCAATATGTATTATCTTTTGTGATTAAAAACTTAAATGGTATATCATTTTTTAAATTGGTTATTGGGTAAAAGCACACTACGCTCCCCAAAACTTATAGTCACAAATATTGTATTTTTGTTTTTGGTTTTTTTGTGTAAGTATAGAAATCACGTCTTGGATTTTCATTTTCATTTTGAAGTATATTGGATAATATTTAGACTTAAGATAACCGATTAATAAAAAAATCCAACAAACATTGGTGAACTTCGACATATGAAATATATTTGTGAAAAAATAATACTCATCATGGAGTATGAAAAATTACATGCATACTTCAAAACTAAGGTTGTGAGTGGAATTTTTTGGTGAATTTTTTTGTGGTCAATGATATTGATATACATCAATTGAATCTAGAGCCATTTAGAACTTTAAAAAATTTGGTTGAAACTTCATTAAAAAATGTGTTTTTTTCAAAATTTTCAGCAATAAAGGCAAAATAATTTACGTATTTAAAGAAAAAACCAATACCAAATAAAAAAGAAAAATATTTTTTAGTTGGGCAATGCATTATTTTTTCAGATTTAAAAAAAAAAAAGTCTAATGAACCACAAACATGAAGCCCTATGGTTGATGAAAAATTACACATTATATATGTTGTGTGAATTGATTTTATTCAATCCTCTTCATTTGACCATTGGATCGAGAGATTAATTTTGATTTAAAGTGAAATTTGAATTTCAAAATGTTATGCACATTCTAAGGCTTTTTGCTTATGTATAGGATTGTCAAATGATGCCATCAAAATTTTAACTTATTGCGTAGTATGATACTAGTTATACATCACCTTTTTTGGTGAAAATTGATTCACTTGTAGCGTGTTTTCACCCTATTTAAAAAGATATGTTATTCCGGAAAAAAAAAATTTAAAAATTAAAAATATATATTTTTTCTTTTGGAAAATATTCGATAACAAAAATGTAAACAATGATAGAAAAAATCAATAACCTTAAATCTTAAACTTCATTTTGAGCACATTATTTGTACAAACATATAATGGGCAAATTAATTTTACAACTTTGTGAATACAAAAATACAACACATGTGCATTGAATGTGAATGAAAATCTAGATATTTACATGGTAAAAAACAATTTAAAAAAATCCAAACTATATATATTTGTTTGGTTAATAATCACCCTGGTTCCAAGGAGATAGTTGACACTTTCAAAAAAATGAGAAATCATTTTGCTTTCTATCCACCATCCATCCACAATGGGTCTTGAATTAGTGGGTAATGTTTCATCCTATGAATGATGAATTTGTTTATAAAATTTCCCAAAATAAATGAAAATGTATGCTTGTAAATGTAACGGTAGAGGTTTTTCATTGAAGTGCTATTATAGTCATAGAATTATTCTATCGCAATTTTAGCATGATACCCGAAAACTTTCAATCAACTACACAAATTCTCTCCCCATCTTAAATAACTCAATCCTATGTTCCACAACTTGAATGGCATAGCTCATTTCAACTAACTTACCACACCCAAACCCATTAGTGTTCATATTCCTATTCCTTAGAGCTAAATGCATTCATCCCCACATGCCACATTTCTCAAATCAATTGAGATGACATGTTCCAAGTTGTTTGGATTGCTTCCATTTTCATTAGATTCTATCCCTTTCACAACACCAAATAAGCAAGTTATAATCATATTGCAACACCTTTGTCATATTCTATGTTTTGTTTAATTTCTTTTTATTTCACATAATTTATTGACCAATAGTTATCAAAGATCTTTGAAATTATAGATGTCACACAAATTTGAATATTTGTTCTAACTTTTTTTTGCATCAATATCATTTGTGTACACTAATAAGGCTTTCTTGATCGAAGGACTACTTTCACATTTGAAGTAGTTGGATCATCTACTTGATGCATTCTTTCATAGGATGATGAATATGATGCAATATGGATGTTGCATTTCACAATTTGTAAAGAGTTGTGTTGGTCTCCTATATCATTTTTGACATCCTTGTCCAATTTAGCTACTAGTAAGAGGTAAGTCATTGGAGGTTTTGGCCTTCAATTTCTTACACTCATATGATATTTTAACACTATAATTGTTGATCCAAAACTCATTTGGTGTTTCTAGTTTTCGTTACCAATTCATGTTTTTTTGGGATGTGTTGTATTCAAGGCATAAGGACCTACCTTTGTTGTGCACATGTTTACATTTTATTTGGTTTATTTGGTTTTTGGGGGCTTTCAATAAAAAATTCTTGTTGCAAATCTTGAAATTTTGACTTTGCATTTCATAATTGTAATGCTATCCATTTTCATTGTTTTGTTGGCACCTTCCATGGATCATGTAGCAAAAAAAAAGACCAATGAAGTTTAATTTGTTGAATTAATTTATTATCTTTGTATTGTTGTTGTTTTGGACCATGGATTAAGGGGCCTAACTAAGTATTTGGCTGCACTAAGTTCAACTTTGACATATCATGTCATTATATTATAAAACATATAATGAAACTTCACAAACCTTGGATGCATTTGTTAGATTTCTATCATTATGTTTTTGGATAACAAGAGCTTTGCAAGACATCAATGCCATGTTATTTTAGTAATGAAACATCTCCAACCATACATTTTTAAATTACAAAAGGGTCTTTTTAAATTGAACTTAATGTAAATTCATCATTGTTTAGATACATCTTGTGATCATTGCATCCCAAGGGAAAATATTATTAAGCAAGTTAATTAAAAAAAACAAGTAGTTATTATGAAAGAAATGAAATAGTTAGGCTTGAAATTGAGATAGTTATTTTTGAAATTGTCTTTAGACCATGGACAACCATACAAAGGAATCCAAAAAATACCTTGTTACCCAATGAATGGAAGCAATTCAACAAGGCAATGGTTAATTAGGGAATGGGAGGGATGTAACAAAACATTTGATTAGTTGGATAGGATTAAGATTGTTGATAATTTGATTTTGGATTACTTTTGGAGGGAAAAGAACTTAGGATGGTGTTTTGGATTTCGATGGAGTTTGGGAGATTTGTTTTTTTTACATATAGGGTTAGACTTAAGGAGCTACTAGAAGTTAGAATACAAACACACTATGAAATTCATAATTCTGTTGGTATTGGAAACCACTAATTTTTCATGTTTTCATTTATGATTTCCACTTTTAAGACTACAAACGTTGATATGTTGAATTATAAGTAAAGAAAATAATGTGAAATTGATAAAGAAACAATGATCATACTTTGTATTATAACTTGATTCTAACCACATATTTTGTTTTTGTGAATGAATTAGAACATGAAGAGAATGAACAATAGTTGTAAGGAAAAAACTATGTAAAATTAGTCTACCAAAATTGTTTTGACAATTGAAACCACATATTTTAAGTGTTGAAATGAATGATTGAAATGAAGTTTTATATTATTTTATATAGGCAGAAAAATATTCTAGAATAAAATATGTGCCTACTATTTGGTGATGATCTTGGGGACAAATTTTTTCCTAAACCCAAGAAGCAACAATAATAATATTATCCATAATCTCCATTTCATTGGTTCAAATTTATTGATGTAAACATGCAAATATTCAAACACAAAACAATGAAATAGATTCCATAAAATGTGATTGGATGACAATGCATAATTACACAAGACTCATTGAAAACATTTTCAAAAGATATATTGAAATTATTAGAAATTTTAAAAATATTTCTTGCAAATTTTCTAGTAACAATTTTTAGAAAATGAAACGTATGTCAAAATCATAAATATTGAAAATAATTTCCTTCAACATAATTAGCAAAAATATCTACTTTGAAAAATGAATATTCAACACATTATCAATGTTTGAAAAACCCCAAATGAAATTTCACTTCATCAAGTTTGGGCCATGAATTTTGTCCTCTTACTCAATATATATTCAACTTTAACATTTCAGGCATAATATTATTCATTGTTGTTAAACATTGTGCAATATGGTGCATTTGGGTTTTTTGTGCTAGGGTTGAAGGTGTTATGAAACAAGCCCACATTTTCACTCACCTTAAACTTCATAAAGCAAGGCAATTGCAAAGTTTTCAACATTTCGGGCATTGTTAGTTATGGGTTAGGATATAAGGTGTAAATGTATTATGAAGTTGGTTCAAATTTTCACCATCACCTTAGACTTCATAAGGCAAGGTAAACGCAAAATTTTAGGCATTTTAAGTGTCATTTGTTAAGCATTAGTGTTTAGGGTTTTTGTGCTAAGGTTGATGGTTTAGGGTTTAAAGATTTTATGGTTCACTTGGCCAAATTGTATCATTTATATGTAACAAAATCATAGTTGCATTGAATTTGACTCAACTTCCTAAAGATTGTAAATAAATTTATGGTATTTCCAAGTCCACCCATCATGCGTCAAAGACATATATATATATATATATATATATATATATATATATATATATATATATATATATATAATGTGTATTAATGTGGGAAAAATGTTTTTTTTTTTTTTCAACAACTTCCAAGAGACATGTATGTGGCTAGATAAAAAATTCTAAAAGAACTCCTAGGGGACTATCTACAGGAGATGTTTGATGTTAAAGGCTAGGTTAGACTTTAACCATTTGGACCAAACTATAAGTATAGTGGAGATTACTAATTTTTTATTACCATATTTGTAATTATTGAATTTTTGATTACCAAAAATCTTTTATTGAAATAAATGTTATCGAAATCCCTTGTGTATTTTTATAACAAAAAAATTAAAAAAATAGTCTGATTTCAATTTAGGCCTCTAGAAGATAAATAGGATTACATTTTTGTTTTATTTTTCCAATTTTGGAAATTTTTGGGGGATTCCATTAATGTTTTGGTCTACCATCATTTTTTACTACTTTAAGAAAGTTTCCATGGGGGAAATTCAAAGAGGATTGGGGGAACTTTGTACTTCTTTGATGTGAAGTAATTGAAAGTTATATTGCATCATTGAAGTTATATTTTTCAAGTGTATTATCTTATTATTTATTTGGAAGTTGTATTTGTTCTTAAAACTAAAAAACTTGCATTTTGTTCTGGAAATGTGTTGTTGATCATTATTAGGGAAACGACAATTTATTTGCATTACTAATTTCACTATTTTATAGGTGACTTATTTGTCCCTTTACATTGTAGAAATGAATTTCACTTTCTACTTCTTATTTTTCTACTCTTAATCTTGCACTATTACCAATTGGCCTTAACATTTGGCAACCATGTTGTGGATACCAAACCGTAATTTCTAATTCTACAACTTTTATGTGAATTGTTTTGGTTTGAACTATTTATTTCTACCAAGAAAGTGGTTCTTGTTTCCATGGTTGATTATATCCTAGTTGTTCTGTTTGTTTTGACACAAGTTGAATAAAACTTGAAATTTTATAAAAATAAATGTATACATTTAAAATTTTTGTTGTTTGATTCATTGACTACTATAACATGCAAATAATGTTTACAAGGAATATGAAAAAGAAATTGGAAATATTGCTATAAGAAAGCATGCAAGGTGGATCATCTGGAGGTCAATAAGGACTAAAACTACCCAAAATGGATGTGGAGGACGATGTTACCTTTCATATGATGAGCAAGAAAAGTTGGAGGTCGCTATCAAAAATATCATACTAAAAAATTGGAGAGCTATTGGAAACCATGTGTTGGAAAAGACTATTGTTGTGATGGAATTGGAAACTCCACGGGAACCTATTTGGAACCCTATCAAAGATAAAAGCTTTTTGGTACCATGGGATCATTTTACCCAATCTTCATGCCCAAAAGAGAATGAAATATTTCAACTCTAGAGGCAATAACAAGAATTGCGACAATTTCAAGAGAAGGATGTTTCTAAGGATGGGCCAATAATAGCTAGTCATCAAAGATGGTCTTTTGGATGATTATGAGATGTACTTTAAAATTTTAATAAAATTCATGTTTTCAATGTTGGAGTTTCTACCTCTTGTTCTATACCAACTTGTTCTTTTTGTCATGGAGCCAAACATATGATAGGAAATTGCCCATATCAATCTAGTTAAATGTTTGCTACCAACCCCTTGGCGACTTTTGTTCCAAATCCCCTTACAATTTTGTTTCAAGTTCAAGCTCAAATTTTTGTAATGTTTCCTCCAATGGCAAACCTATTGCTTACAATATATGTTAGATGAAAAAGAATGCAAAGGTTTCAAATATGTTCCCATAAAATTTCTTTAGACAATTTTGCAAAAGTGCATTACGTAGCCAAATAAATCTAATAAGGGGGAACATGAATGGAACAAGGATTGCATGAATGTTAGTCTTCATAAAGGAAGTTGAATAATATTGTGAAAAAAGGTAATATTAAACACCTTTTGATTTTTGATTTTTTCAAAAAAAAATTCTTGCATTCTATTAATCTATTAAATGAACATTAACTCGAATTTTTTTTTTTGAAAATTTACTAACAAGATTATCTTGTTCTAGGAGGCTTTACAATTAAATTTTTTATTGTTATCTATTATAACATGCAAACTACAATGAGGATTTTTTAACATGTTCTAATTCCCTTAACTTAGCATAATTGGCAAATTGTTGTGAATTTTTTCTCCCATGTTATTAATGCTTGTGTTTTGAATGAATCATGTTCTCATTTGTTATTCAATGATGCATTGCATTTAGCCATAACCGTGAACTTGAAAATAAAAAATAATGTGAAACAAAAACTTTTGCAAAAGCCTAATGGGAAAAACTCCTTGTCACATATTACATTCGTGGCATCATTGCTAATGTCATTGTTAACATCATCACCAACATGTTCATGGATGAAGTTCATCCATAAACATCCACCTTTCATCCATTGCGCATTACTAATGAAATACAAAAAATTGCCCAAGAAGATTCCTTGAGTTTTTTTGAAATATTTCAAGTCATTTTGAAATATCTTGAATTAGTTTGAGATATTTTGAAATATTGTTCATTAAACTAGGTTCCTAATAGTGTATAAATGGAGGTAGTTCTCATCATGTTATTTTTAGTTTATTCAACATCAAGTTTGAATATGTTTTTGCACCATGGTTGTGTTTTGTTTTTTACTCATGTTTTCATAATAATGCTATGTTTTGAATCTACATTTTGTACATTTTGTGTTCTTGTCTTTGGTTTTCATCGTTCATGTTTAGACTTAGAATTAGGCTTGCTTTTTCGTCATGCTTTGTTTTATTCAATAGCAATAACAAGATTGTCACAAACACAAAAACGACAAGACACAAGGATTTTCAAAGGGCATGAACATCTAATATTTTAAAAAATGTGTTGTTTCAGAATCTTTCCTTCCATTCCTTCAAAAATATAAAAACACATAACATGTTGTCTTTGATGCTAGACCCTAAGTTTAAGAGCTTTCATTCAATTTTTTTATTCATTGAACATGAACAAAATGCTATTAGGGTTTAGGAATATGATGAAATGTCTTTATTTCCTATGTTCTTGAAATGCCATTAGTTGTTGCATCTTGTGACAAAGTCATAACTTTATTGAACTAAGTGACTAATGAGGATCATAGTTTGGATAGTTTTGAAATGACTATTGGAACAAGTGAATTGACTAAGAATTTTTGACATTATCAAGGCTATGTGAAAAATAGTAAATGTCCCTTGAAATGGTAGAAGAAACATGAAATAATGTTTTTTATAATTGCCTTTTTAACTTGGAAGATTCTTGACATTGTAGGGTCACGAATTGAAATAAAAATTATATGTACAAACTTGAAAGAGAAGATGTGCAAATTGTAGTTGAATAATATACTTTTGTGAAAAAAAATTGGCCCAATGATCTTATGGTAAATAGCAATTCATTTTATAACTTGGTACTTAATAGAAAGATTTAGATTTAGAAAAAAAAAAACTAATTTTTTTTGAAAGGGAATTAGAACAAAATGAAGTTGTGAGGTTGTAATAGGGAACATGATGAATTTTTCATTCTAATAAAATATTGGTTAATTTTTTAAAAATTCATTTTTGTGTGAAAATGATGTCATTTAATTTTTAAAAAAAGTATATAATTATAATACTTGGTTTGAGAAAACCACTTAAGAAAATTGATGGTCCTCAAATATGTGAGGGTCACCCATTTGAGAAATGGTTGAAAAATAAAAATAAAATTAGAACCTCTGTTGGTTCTCTAAAATGTGATATGTAACTTGGATGTTTTTTTAAAGTTACAAGAAGAAGGAGAATCAATGGTTGTCACAAAAATCCAAAGAATTGTGCAACAATGGTTATAACCAATGTTGGCTGGATATTGAATTTTTCATAACTGTCAGGTAGTTTATTAAAAGAATTATAGGTGCCAATTAAGTTATCAATATCTTTGAGTACTAACCACTAGCTATGCATAAAGATAAGTTATCATGATAGGGTTTTCTAATTTGAATTTTTGATTTGATTCTTCTATATTTTTGTTTTATATCGTAAACATGTTTAGCATTTCAAGATTGATCCCAACCTGGATGATAGGGGAGTCATCCAGGTAAATTATTCAAATTAGAAACTTCAATACTAGTAGTCGGTTAGATTATTAACCGGTTATCAAAAAAATCAATAATCAACTGGTAGGTTATAATAAGTACCCCAAGTCGAGAACTGGGTCAAAAAACTCAATGACCAGCCAACACTGGTTAAGACAAATTAATTAAGTATAGCATCTCATCATGTCTCCTAGTTGTGCTTAGAACCCTTAACCAGGTCACAAGTGGTCAGGGGTCCCAAGTCCCAACCACTTGGGTGTAAGTGGTTTGGTGCTTTGGTTGGGCCCTACCCCCCCCCCCCCCCCCCCAAACAGGGACATGGACTATTGCATTGGATCCAACTTTTGGAAATCTTACCTTATTAGAACCGGATTCACATTAAATGAACCGGTTTGTTGGATGAAAGTGTTTAGACTGTTTAGATTGAAACAGCTTTTTTTGGGGTGTTTAGAGTGTGGACACAGTAGTAGGTAGATGTACAAGAATATTATCGATTGGCAGGGCCAGCATGTTTGCGATGCCTTATTATCTCACGTTATAAAGCTGAAACCAAGATGTTGAGAAAAGACTAGCTTTTTGCCTGGCATAATGTAATAGAGAGGTAGGAGTGGCAAACAAGGGCAGAGAAATGCATAGATTATTATTATTATTTATTATTATTATTTATGTTTGACCATTCCAATGCAGAAAGAGGCTGAAACAATTACTTCTTAGTTAGTATCTTTAATTTTAAAATTAATCATATTTTCATCACTCAAAAGTTGTCACCACCAAGAGTTGGGGTGGGCTATCTGGAGATTTTATAAACAGAATTCATTCATAAAAAGGCTAAGCTGATGTTCTTCAACCCATATTTCATTGGTTGAATATTAATATTGAAAGGGTGGATATTCATATCATGAAAATTATAAAGTAAAATGCTTGGGGAGATTTTGTCTTCTTTTTTTCTTAAAATGTGGGGGAGGGGAGGAGAGTTGGGGGGGCGGTTTGGTTGGGGAAAAAAATTAATGACCAAAAAGACAAGCACACGGTCAGTTTAGCTAACATAAGCTGAAATTACTTATGCAACTTACATGAAGAGTACATGTGATGGGGTGGGTGCCTGTGGCTCTATTATTGTGGTCAATTTGCTGATGCCAGACTCTTTGTCAGCAATATTTTGTGTTTGTCAGTCCACCAAGCTGATAACTTGCATAAATCTGGTGGGCTGTTGTTACGTACTTGGCTCAAACAACTACTTACAACGTGTTGTGTCTGGCACATGAAATTGAATTCTTCATCTGGAGAGTTTTTTTTTTTTTTTTTTTTTTTTTTTTTTTTAATTTTTAAATTTAAGATTTATTTTTAAAATAGAAAATTATATTATATTATATTATTACTTGAGGTGGGTTTCCAATTTTTAAAAAAAAAGAATTTACATAATGGAGTGTAAGTTGTGAAAATCTTGATCATGGAAAGG
Source organism: Sphagnum contortum (assembly GCA_963920785.1). NCBI lineage: Eukaryota > Viridiplantae > Streptophyta > Sphagnopsida > Sphagnales > Sphagnaceae > Sphagnum > Sphagnum contortum. The sequence continues at coordinate 18,811,389 of OY987279.1, read as the reverse complement.
AGAACTTTTATTTTTAAAAATCAAGTGGAAAAGAACCCCCCTCCCCCCCCCGAAGCAAGGGTTGGGTTTGGGCCTTACTTTGGTTAAAACATAAGCCCTAATAAAACGCTGGCATCTTTCCATCTCCATTTGACATGCTTTGCAAACAAGGATTGCTGTAGGGCTTAACAAGATGATTAGGTTCCGAATCTATGACAGTAGCTTACAGCATTTGATGCAACACTTGGGTACATAAAGCACGCGCATAAAATTTCTAGCATATCTGAAGCTCTGCTCAAGCAGAGCTTTTTCTCCACGAAAGGGCCAGGCAAAATGCCTCACCGTTGTTCTTTGTCACTTTTTCCCGTGATACCTAATGAAAACAAATTTCAGCCAGTGCTTTTACGTCACATAACACCCTCAGAGTAGGGTGTTCCTGAAATAAGTGCCCTCTCGGCTTCGCCTCAGCCAGCCGCTTATTCCAGGAATGCCCTGCTCCAAGGCTGTTAACGGTATTCCTAATTCAATTTTGTAGTAACAAATGGCTATACTAGTACACAATCAAACGAATTGCAAATTTTTTTGCGTTGGGTTTCATCACATAAACATATGATGAGAACATTTTCATTTCAGAAATTCTCATCAAATTTAGATCACTAGTAAATCATCTTTTTCTAAAATTTTAAAAAAAAAATTCAATGTTTTTTCTCTAACCCAAACTGGCAAAGTTGTGTGTGTGTGTGTGCGTGTGCGGCCTTACCTACTATGGATATTTCATAGCACTGATAGGTATGTCATATGATTAAGTTACTCCCCATAACAGAGATGGCAGTGAATAGTACGTAGTAATATTGCAGTCCCCTGACATTAAAAAAAAATTATGCATGCAATTTGTTGATCTGGGTGCCACCCGATGTTTCAGAATGATTTACAAGTAAAGAACAATAAAAGAGTGCATGTTGCCACCCATTATGCCTGTCTTAAGAAGTGTGCCCCAATTGCTCCAAAACACACAATATTATTTAGTCTGTAAGTCAGAAAGCTGCACAACCTGACTCCAGGAACCACATGAAACCAAATCCTCTAAATACAATGATAATAATAATAATAATAACAACAACAATAATAATAAGTACTGGGTCATATTTTGAAGGAGGAGAAAGAAGTGTTGTTTCCTATGTACTCATTGTGTTCTTGTCACTACGAGTTGAGTTCGGTTGGGATTTTCAAGGGATCAAAACAAGGTTGAGTTAGGGTTTTTCCCTTGTGGAAGGAAAAAAGAAATAGAGAATTAGAAAATTCAAATGAAATTTTTATGTTGCATCCTGTTGATTTGGGGGTTATATAAGAAGAGAAATGAGGTTGGGTTAGAGTGTAAGCAGAAAAAATATGATTAAAGTGGAGAGAAATGACAACGAAAATAGTAATAGTTCAAAGTTAATGAAGGAAAAGCTAAACAACATAATAGACCAAAAAAATCCCAAAAATTGTTGTGAAAAAACTGGTGTTGTGTGATTCATTATTTTGAATTTTTAAAGAATCATGGATTCTGATTTTTAGAATATTCTCAACTAAGAATCCAACACCCATTGTTATGGTTATTTCAAAAACGGTAAAGAACCTGACTGTGTGACTTTTGTGGAAGAAGCAGTAAAGAAAAGCATTGGATTTAGGGTTTTGGTTATTTGATTATTTTTTTCAACAAATTTGAGAACATTATTTATATACATGAGTTGATTATTTGATTTTTTTGAGAATCACTTGGTTATTTGATGATTTTTTTTCCAACATGTTTGAACCTTACTATATACATGAGTCGATTATTTGATTTTTTGAGAATCACTTGGTTATTTGAAAAAAAAAATTCAACAAATTTGACAACCTTTCACAAAGCAAAAGAGCATGTGTATTGGCTTCCCAAATCCTCGCAATATATGTCGGTGTATACCCTCTTGTTGTTTCGATAAATTACAATAGTTGTGAGTGCACCCCAAGTTCAAGTGCATCAGCTCAGGCCAAAAGGAAAAAAAGAAGGGGTGACAAACACACACAGTTAGGAAATTATTTTCTAGACATCAACCAATGAGGAGACTCAGTAGGAGATGACCAGGCTAGGTTTTTTTTTCAAAAAAAAAATTCTTTCTTTGGTTGAGTCAGGTGGGTTGCCTTACCCTTCTTCTTTTATGTGTGTTATGATGTTTATGTACATAGGCTAAGAAGCCTGTTCAGAGCATATTTCAGAGGTCGGTGATAATTGGGTGATCAGTGCTGGTTTAGTCAGTTATGTACGCATGTAAATGCAGTGCTATCGTGGCTTTTTTTTTTTCTGCGTGTCGGACGCCCAAACCTCCAGACCTGTGTTGCTGTTTTTCGGAAGCTGGCCAGCCCTGCCATATTACACACAATGTGACAAGAACCTTCTTTCCGATCGGTTTGATTCTCTGCCTCCCGTCCGAGGGAAGGGAAGGGAAGATCTTCTTCACTCAAATCGATTCCCCAAAGAAAAATAAAAGAAAAAGACCACAACACAATTTACTTGCAATAATAAACAATTTATGGGGTCTGGGGGACTTGCTGTTTTTTTCTGGAAATTAAAAAAACAGAAAAATGTGAAAATAGTTGTAATTTTTGGGTTTTTAATTGCCCAGATTTGGGGAAAGCATATTAATGGAAATGACCTGCTTTCTCTTATGAGGTTCCAGTAGGTAGCCAAAAATATAGAAAGTTGCTTTTTTTTTTTTGGGGGGTTACTTTCATATCTTGTTTATAATCAAATCCGGCTAAATTTTCTTATCAAGGATGCATCTTTGGCTAAATCTTTCTCATGGGTCATCACCAATTCAGCTACATCAAAAAATTTGGAAAAAAGAAAAAAGAAGCAATAACTTATGGTGAAGAGGACTTTGTCAAGGGAGAAGGGGTCTTCTTTCTTCATTGGAAAAACCTGTGCAAAATTTCATTGTCATATTTGGAAGCCATGTTCTACTATAATTTCCTGTCTCCTAAGCAAAAGGGTTATTTTGAACTGTAATTTCTTTTCGCCTAAGTATGTGGGTTATTTATTTTGTCCTTCAAATAGGTTCTTCGGTTCCTTGGCAGGATCTTCTGTATTGGGGACGTGTTCTTCCATTTTCTGCACATCTTGACCCTTAAAGGAAAAAGATAATTTCTGCATCATCCTTACATGCTGGGGTGATACCCTCGGACAAGGGTGTTACCAAACTTGAGGCCGGGCCCTCCCTTTGGTAATGCCCTTGTCCTTGAACCTTACCCACCAAAACACCTCCACAAGGTGGAGAAAACAACATTATGTCACAATACAAAAAGGTAAACAAAGATTTATTTTTAAAAAAATTTGGTTTGTGGGGGTTGTGTGGTCGTGGAGGGGGAAGGCAGTTATTGTGCACTGAAATGAAGGGACCAAAATAGGGAGAAATGGGTGAAGGGGTCTTCGTCTTCACTGCGAAAAATCACTTAATTGTATTCAAAGGCCATGTTTAAAAGTGTAATTTCTCATTGCCTTGTCCTCGACCATTAGGTACCCCCCCCCCCCAACAAATAAACTTGTATTGTGACGTACCTAAGGGGAGGGGGGCGTGCGGAGTTGGGAGTGGGGGGTTCAGGTTTTACTGACTTGGTCAGTTTTTGACTTCTTGTTCATCTATGGGTAACTAGAACTTACCTTTCCTTATCTTTTTACTAGTTGCCAGGTCTCTCACGTTTTACTTTTTACTTCGTCGTCTCCCTGCCTCCCTGAGCCCTCCCAGGTCTCTCCGTCCTTACCTCGCTCCCTCTTGTGAAAGGGAAGCGGGGGACGTGCGCTCGTCGCGACAGTGAGGGCGGGCTCCGAGTTTCCCTCTTCGCCTACCAATTTTTTTTTTCTCCTGCTCTTCCTGCACATTTCGCTCCTGTCGCTATATCTCCCTCCCGCTTGTTTGCTCCAAATTAGAACTTCTTGAAGTCGCTCATGGCCAACATTTCCGGGAAGAGGAAAATTGAACCTTTCTTTGTTCTTGTATTTTTTTGCCGCTTACAGAAAGCTCTACTGTGTGCCTCGTTGATCAGAGAGGCAGGCAGGCAGCTGGCGGATTTGACGCGATCTCTTCAATTCGTGTGATTTGATGTGATGATCTCAATTCCTCGTTTTTCTTCGCTCTTTTTTTCTTTCATTTTCCCGCTTTCTCTTTTTTTCGATTGTATTTCTTGAAGCAATCGTTCGCAAATTTCAGGATTCTTCTTCTGGTTGTCAGTTGTTGTTTCACTCATTCAGTCAGTCAGTCCGTCTGCTAGTGCTGTCTCAGTACATTGCCGTCCGTCCGCTTTTTGTGTGATTGGACAACGACAACAACAGAAGCTGCTGCTTCTGGTGTCTTTTTGTTGGACAACAGCTTACGATTTGTCTTTTTCTTTCAATCTGTGTTCCAAGTCTCTTCTCAATTCTCTTTCCGTTCGACCTTCGGAACTCCGACTCGCTGTTGTTAAGGATACAACGCTACCATTTCTCAATTTCAGTTGTTGTTGTTTACGTCTAATGGTTTTTGCCCTTTGGCCACTTGATTCGCACCTGCTCGCTCGAAAACTTCTTCTTCCTCAAAAGGATTATTCTTCTTCGGCTCATCAGGATCTATTCCGTCGTCATCATCGCGCTCTTTCTCCAGGTTCGCGTTCATATCGAAGCCTCCAGGATTCGCATAGGTCTGGTGGCGCAAGCTCCTTGTGCATTTCGTTGGACTGCTCCTTGCGCTTCAGTCCAGTCGACGAGCATTCAGTCTTGTAGCTGCATTGCATGTTTGTTGATGATGCCGATGTCTCCGTCGTCGTGTTGTAGCCGGTGAGAACTGTGAGCGGCCTATATGTACTACTACAACCAGGGCTTTGGAATCGCATCAAGATCGAACACGACGGGCTCTTGCAGGTGCTGTGCGTCCTGTCTCTTTCTCCATCCATCTTTTTCCGCTTGTCTCGTCGCCTTGACAGTTCGGTGGGAACAAAGGGAAAAACTGGATCGCTTAGGCACACGAAGGGCTTGTCCTTTACTTTCCTTTGCTAATAATACGATTCCTACCAGTTGCCTGTACACTCTCGTGTGCGAGAGTTTCGTTCGTGAAAGCCGACCGAGGCTTCTCCTTGTGACGTGTTTGTGGTTGCTGTGCAGGGCCAGTGTTCTAGATGAGACCAATGCAGGACATCCAGTCCGTCGTGCCACTGGCCCCTTTGTCCCCAAATCTCATCACCGAATCTGCTGAGGTACTCTATCCACCTGCACCTTTCTTTCATCCATTTCTGGATCAGATGCCATGTTGCAGAATGACTGCTAACATGCCCCCTGGTAGATCTTGAGAAGCATGTTTTTCAATCATGTTTCTGGTGCCTCTACTTCCTCATGGCAAATGTACAAACGTTGCAAATCCCCTTTTTCTGTTGCTTTGCAGGGCCAGATACCCAATTGTTTGTTTGCTTGGTTTCTAATAATTATTGAGTGTTGTGTCCTTAGACTAGCACCGGTATGCAGGGGACTGGAGTAACTCGGTCTACAAATTTGCTGACTTAGAACTGTATGGTAGGGAATGAACTTGCATTGTTGGATCAAAAGTGTCTGTGGAACGTTAGCTTCTTGCTGGGAGTGACCTCTTGGGATGAATCATGTATCCTACTAGGGAGACAGACAGAGGAGTTCTAATAAGCTTCAAAACAGATTTATCTTGTGCAGGTCCAGCAAATAGCTCTGGAGACAGCGAAAGACAATGCCCAACAGAATCTTCATGAGTATCGGATTGCCCTGGAGCAGGATGTGAGTTTTCTGTAAAACACTTGACTGGGAAGGGAGAAATTACAGGATCAAAACATGCTAACCACAGCACTCTTGGTCCAGCTGTTTTCTCTCAAGACTCTTCAACTAGGTGTTTTGGTGCTTTGTAGTACAATCAGTCTGTGAATCTCTTTTATATGAATGAATTCAGCAAAATGAGAACCCTCACTAGAACTGGAGTTGAATATTTAGTTATTTGTCAATGGGCAGGTGGCAAATCTGACCCAGGAACTCACACACGAACTTCACATGCATGAAGCACTTGAGGGTGGCCTTCAGAGAACCTTGGGTGCTCTGCCAAGGATCCATGGGCACATTCCTGCAAAGGTTCCTCTCCTTTCCCCTACACTCACATTATGTTGAGACTGTCAATATGGTATTGTTTTGTGCCCAAACAAGTATTGAAATCCTGTGGTTAAATGTTAGCCCCAACTTAATTTCTGTCAAATAGTACCACTGGTGTCAACCATGAAATCTTGCTGAAACCCCTCCTTTTGCCCCGCTTTGCAGACTAGAGAACTGCTCTTTGAAGTGGCTGTACTGGAGGAGGAGATTGACTTCCTAGAGAAGTGTGTTGTGTTCCTTCACCAAGAGCTTAACGAGGAATCTGGAATTTCATCACCAGAATCCAAGGAGCTGCATGAGCAGAGTTGCTCTCCTCCTGAAGCTGCACTTAATGACAAGAGAGAAAGATCTGAGTCTGAACAACTTGATGATGTCATCTCTGTTAGATCTTCTCAATACAGGACTGCAGTTCATGAAGGGAATATACCTTTACCTCTGCCTTTACCTCCTAACCCATCTTTGTCCTCTCCCACAGATGTTGATGGGCAGAGCAGAACTCCTACCAAACCTTTGATGAGAAAACAAGTCATTCACAAAGGGTCTTCTTCATCAGAGTCTTTTCCCACAAACCTTGATCAGGCCACAATCAATACAAAGCCACTTGGAAAGAAGGTGAATCACATGGGATCTGCTCCACCTACAAAACCCAACAATAGAAGAAATATTTCTATGCCAAGGAAGGGAGAAGACCACACAACTTTCTATCCAAGACGCTCTTCAACTAAGAAGGAAAGTCCTGTCCGTGTTGTACCTCTTCCTTCTGAAGAACAGGGCAATGCTGCTGTAAGGCGTAGCAAGGGGATTTACAAGGGCACTCTACCCAGTAGATCTCCACCCACAAAGCTGGAGAACCAGGGCAAGCATTCTACCAGCAAGTTTGAAAACCATCCTTGTTCTGAACCCGGCATGTCTTCACCTACAAAATTTGAAGATAAGCGCATTGCCTTTATGAGGAGTTCACCCAGTAAGAACGAAGTATACTCAATTGGTCCAGTTTCATCCCCAAACTTCATAGACAAGGGAGTCTCTTTTGTCAGACGTACCTCAAGTAAAAAGGAGCTGCTGGAGGGGTCCTCTCTCATTAAGCTTGAAGACCCTGCCTGTATCAACATAAGACCTTGTACTGAGAAGTTGGAAACTCATGATGGCGGCATTGATCCTTGCAAGTTTTCTGTTGTTGAGAAGGAAAATGTCCAGAACTCCATCACCAATGAAGCTCAACAAGTGTTGGGGAAAACTACATTACAAGGTGATCAGATTGTTGTTTCAGACATACCTCCCCCTATCCAGTCTTTGACAGTGGTTAGAACTCTTGAGAAAATTCCTGGTGCAAGGGGAGGGGTGCATCGAAAGCATGTTTCAGGCAAAGGCTTACCAATGAATATTCCTTCCAAACCTGGATGTGAAAAGACCATGCAACTCGGTACCCCAACTAGGAATAGATTCAAGGTCAGCAGTGGAGTTTCAGCTGCAAGTGCAAAAGGACACAACCAAGGGCAGAAGACATCTCCCAACATGGATGCTAAGATACTGACAGCTGCTAAGATTGTCAGCAGCTTACTTGCTTCATCAAATGAGATCAGTGGTTTGGACCTTATGGAAGATGATGAGAAGGTAGGTAGCATTCACCTATCTTCTTGTAACTTGATGGATCTCATTCAGTTTGGGGATGGTGCCTCACTGTATTTTGTTGTTCTCTAGGAAGTTGTGTGCCAATCATATGGAGCCAGAAAGTCGTAATATGTGCACCTGAAAGCTTCAATTTCTTTTTGAGGCTAATATTACCCTTATTCTGGCTCATTGGGTGAATTGGGCAGGCGGACAAGGTGGGTATGTTGTGTAGTCCCATAGCAGATGCAGCTTGGTTAACTGAAGACTTGGCAAGACTACTTGGAACCTTTTGCAGCAAGCTGCGGCAGTCTGCCTCTATAACAGACTCGCTCACAACCTCACCAGTGCCAAAGACACCAGTTGCTTTTGGTCGAGGGTCAGAACGCTTTCCTGATCACCAAAGGAACCAATTTTTTGACATCCGAAGCAGTGCCAGTTTGAAGATGCTGCAGGATTGCTGCACCAATGACATGGACAAGACAAATTCTTATGGCTTGAACAATCCCCGTAAGACAATGGATCTAGGCCCCCATCGACACTACTACAAATCAATCACTACTCCCCTTGAGCAGAAACTCAAGTAAGTCTTATTCTAGCTTCATATATGATGCAATGATCATATCTCTTGGAACTACTCTGTACTGTGGTACTGCCAATAAGTTACAGTTATGTCCTTGATGTTAAAATGCTCTGTGGTCCTCTGTGCTGTGGAGAAAAGTAAACTAATGCTTGAAAAGCTCTTGTGCAGGAGCTAAGGACTGGACAATATCAGGTTGGAGAATGTATGGAGAGTCACCTATCCATTTGGCGGAATTACTTTAGTTGGTCACACTCACAGCTTCAGAGTCCATAGTAGCATAGGCTGTCATAACAAGGGCAAGACCTTCAGTGTTAACAGCTACTGGCCCTTGAAGGTAGTCAAATTTTGAAGCACAGGGTTGCACAGAATCTCTATATCACCTCAACGAATGTAGGATTGCAAGATCAGTCTTTGTATATAGAGAAAGAAAGTAAGATAGAGATGTGTTATAGTAAGAAGTCTGTTTTCAATATCAATTTGCTTTTGAACGTACTCAATCTCTGAAAACCACAAAGTTGCCACTTTACTCATCAAGGAAGACTGTAAGAGATGCACGTGTGCAATTCCAAGCTTGCACCAAATGGATGGAGCTTCATTCTCATCGTTTTTCCACCATCCCTGCTGTAAGTGTCAACATCTTTTTCTTTTCCATCAGAAGTGTCCCCAGTAGAATCTTTCAGTGGTGTAGTAGCTTGTTGTGAGTGATTTTTATGAGCAACCTAGATTTGAAACTCTTTTAGCAGAGGCTCCTGAAGGGAAACATAAAGTCAAGGTTCTTCTACTCCAACCCATCAGAGACTTCCATGTCTCATTGTTTTCTCCTGCATGGGGTTGCAAAAGTTTTGCTCTAAATTCACTGGCTTTCCTCTTGCAGGATGTCGTTGCTGTGCATGAGATTGAACTGGGCTTGATGGAAAGCTCCGCCCTTACGTACTCCCAGCAGGTCATGGTTCTGGTCAGTCCTCTAACCAATGACTGCACTGTGTTAGTAATCAGATCTGGCACTGAACATAGCCACTATAAATCTTGTCCCTGTATCATATCTTGAATACTTCAAGTGGGCAACATGTGTTTTCCTTTTTAAAAAATTTAGATCATACTTCCCAAGGCCTCTTTGTTCAGTGTATGAAGTGGTCTGCATACCATGCATCTGGTTCTTTGTAAACTTGTATTTGTACTAAGCAAGCATGCAGATCTTGGTCTGTTATAAAACAGATGGTGGGTCACATAATTGGCTGTCAGTCGCCATGTGTCTGGCTACAGGCTGTAGCACTCCATTTATCTAGATGAGGTGCACACTACCGCCTGTTCTCATCAGGTGAAAAGTGGCAAAGATGCATACACTGTTGAAGTTGCAACCTACTTCTTTAGCTGTTTTTAGCCACTGATCTACCTACCTATCTTGAGGAGGTTGATGAGGTCAATGATATGTTCAAGGTGTGCATGTGTGAAAATTACTGCATTGAAAATTTTGATTTTGTTTCCTTCTATGATACAAACAATAGGATCTTCATAGGCATTTCTGTGTTCTCCATGTCTGAAACAAGCTACCCCTATAGCTCAGAAATGACGATGTAGATCTTGTGGCCTGCCTGATTGTTCACGTCAAGAAAGGGGATCTTTGTGTAGGGTAATGCCCTGCTACCAGGGCATTAATCTGGCATAATGACTGGGGCTCACCCCTATGGCAGGGTGTCCTGCCTGATGGGCAAGCGCGGCACAAGTGCATGTAGGGAATGCCTGCACACATGAGGCAAATCCAGTGACAAGAGTGAGGATCAATCTTAACATAGTGAAAAAAGGGGGGTTAAAATGTTAAAACATGTTTGATCAATTTTGCTGCTTCAAATTGCTGCTTCAAAATTGGTAAAATATGGAGTTTGAACCCTAATTTTAGGGGTCACAAACTTCAATTTGTCACATGTGAAAATTGAATGTTTTTGTTGTCACAAGCAACACCAACACATATTTGAATTCCATTTACATAACATGCCCATTGAATTAAAGATTAATACTTTAAAAATCTTTCTTTGAGAGTGAAATGGTTTCATGAGATTTTTTAGTGTAGTTGAAACATAATTTTTAAAATGTATTCACTAGGTGAAGATTGAATTTTGTTTATGGAGCTAATGAAATTGAAAATGGTTTCATGGAAATTTTATATGATCATGGAATTTTGTTTTGACATTGAATTTTAATATTGCACAATTCAAGGAAAAGGTGAAAATATATGAATATTCTGACCTTATGTCAGTTTAGTTTAATGTAAGGGGTATTTCAGAGCAGCACAGAGCCCTAGTAGATGACAAGCACAATCATGAAGATACATGAACACTGTCGTTCCTCTACACTGAGTTTAGTGTCTAGTTTCGTCAAGGCTTATATAATGGGACTTTGAATACCACCATCCAACATTTTGTATGCTGTGGACATTTTGAAATAAGCACAGGCCTTGGCTAAATCTAAATGAATTTCTCCTACAAACAAGGTGTAATTGTTAACAAAATGAATAGGTAGCGTGTTCTTTGCAAAGGGGTATTAGCTCAGGCCAAAAATGGTCATGAACTCATTTGGGAAGAGATTTTTTTTCATTTTTTTTTCTTTTTTCCCCGGTTCTTAATGTGTTCTCACTATGTTCCCTTCAAGTTCCCAATGAGTTTCCATTGGGAACTTGAAATTCCCAATGTGTTCCCCAGCATGTTCTCCATTGCACCTCAACTAATTAATAGGAGAGGTGAATAGGAGATTAAATTGGTGACAAAAATGTTTTAAAATCACAATGAGTAAAACCAAAAAACACTTTTTAAGATTACCTTCAAACATAGTATCAACCAATCTTTCACACAAGCATATCATGAGGATGAAAAACAGCTTCAAACTGCAAAAACTGCAAAAAGAAGGCCTTAAGAAGATAGGCTACCTTTGGCCAAAAAGGAAGGTTGTTTTTCATTGTGTTGTAGGGGGATACAATTTGATAAGAATCTGCTTTAAAAAAAAGGGGTCTATGATCAACAAATACGAAAGGATTCACAATCAACCAGAACTATGCTAATGATTTTTTAAAAAGAAAAACCAAATTTGGGAATTAGGGACTTGCTACCAGCAGCTTACCAGGGTCCTTCAGAATGGCAGCTATGACTTTCTATTGTCATAAAGCACTTAGAGAAATTTCTCTAAAAGTGAATTCACAGCTAGTGTTAGTGAAAGTATTTAAAACTTCCTTAACACTAATATAGTCATGAAAAAGTCACATTAACTTAGTTGTTATAAAACAAAATTATATGCCCCTTGAAAATATAATGGCAAAGTTATATTTATATGTTGTAATCGCTACAAGCTATATTTATAAATTATATTTATTATCATTATATGTTGATGTCCCTCCTATTTTCTAGGAGGGATCTAATGCATCTTATATATAATTACAACATGTGTGTCTGTCTGTCTGTCTGTGCGTCCGACGACGGTTCCGCGTTTGAATGGACTGGCGGAACCGGCCCGGACGGTCGGATTCCGAGACCGGGAACCGGCCCGGACAGTCGGATTCCGAAAACGGGAACCCAGGGTTTCGGGACCTCGACGGACAGGACCTCGGACAGGACCTCTTCTTCTTCTTCTTCTTCTTCTTTTTTTTTTTTTTGCCGGGACCTCGGACAGGACCTCTTCTTCTTCTTTTTTTTTTAAAAAAATTTTTTTTAGCCGCCCTAAACTGCCGTCGTCGACGGACAGTGTCCGTTTTTTTTTTTTTTTTTTTTTGCCGTGTCCGAAGGTCACGGGCACCCACTAGTACTTTATAATTGTAAGATCTTGTCCGTTTAAAGATCCCTCTTGCTCTTGACTAAAACTCCCACTCCTACCACCTTGTTATGCTTAGGCTTATATTAAGGTTTACCTTATTATTTACAAGTGTGATTGTAATTACTCAAACAAATCATTGAAACTTTTTGCATGGCCACCCTTTTGTGTCTAGGGTTATATTGCCTTCCAGTTGACTTCAGTTTGGCATAGTTCAGGTGACTCTGGTGTGCCTACATGAGGTTAATATTGGATTTCACATTTCATTTGTGACGTGGGTTGTGTAATTGTCTCCTCGTGTGTCAGTTCATTATTTGTCAAGTAATGGGTGAAGTCTAATTTCTAAACAAATTTGTGATTTGAGGATGGGGGATGAGACTTTGGATTGTAACTTGTAACTTGTGATGTTATTTGGTATAACAAAAGTATTAGGTCAAGAGGGGAAATATTTAAACCGGGCAAAGGTGTTAAATGCCGGCAGTACAAAAGTACTGCTACATTCATTTTAACCCATCTGCCCTTGGCTTGATCAATATCCTCCCCCCCCCCCCAAAATAGTGATGCCCAGACACATTTAGTACCCATAACATGCCACGTTCTGGGTACTAGGTATGTGGTTACCTAACATAGTAGGTAGCATGTATCTACAATACCTTAGTACCTTGGCCAGTTCATCACTAATTATATTATTTTCAGAAATGTTAAAATTCTCAAAAATTATTTCTTCCAAATCAGAAAATATTGTGAAGGAAATAATGAATACTTAGAAATATCCCATTTGTTGAAATGGATGTTTCAAAATTAATTAATTATTTAACGGACATGTGTTGAAATGGCCAAGGTACTATGGTATGTCCAAAACATCCATAACATGGCCCCCAAAACATGTCTGGGAATCGTCCATTTACATCTGATTCGAGCACTGGGCAGAAAGGGTGAAAAAACAGAACGTAGTGGTACTTTTGTAACTGCTGGCATTTGAGAGCATCCCCAGCGGTGGTGCTCAGCATGCGACAAAATTCAGAATAAACAATTCACTATCTAACAAAATATAATACTAGCCAATTGATAATTCCTAAATATTGACTATAAATTATTGAATTTTTACTTATTAACTTAATTAGTAGATGCCAAATCATTTTTAATTAATCATAAATATTGACTAAATAATTTGTGAATCATTAAAAAAAAAATTGTATAACTAACTAACTACTAACTAATTAATATTTATTAACTATTAACCATACCTCTTGATTAACAAATATTCACTATCACATAGTTTAATAAATATTAATGAAGTAAAACTTAAATTACTATTTTATATAGAAGTATTAACTGATTCATAAATAATAAGTATTCTAATAATTTAGTAAGTAAATACTCAATCAGTTTCAATTAATCATTAGTAGTAACTAAAAATTTTAATTTGTGAAGAATTTATTATTTATTATTCATTTGCTAATTAATAGTCATTAACCATGAACCATAACTCTTGATTAATGATTTAAATCAGATTATTGAGATATTTCAGAATTAATTAAATAAATAATAATCAGATAATTAATTTTCTGAATAATTTGTCAAAATTTTTAATTTATCTGACTAATTAATCAGAATAATAAAATTTTTCATAGTAACTAAACATTATCATTAGAATTCAAATATTTTTTAATTAACTTACTATTGTTTTTTTATTTTAACTAATCAATTAATTAATATGAATAATTAATTAATAATGATTAATTATAGTAATTTATGATCTGATATCTAATTAATCAACTAGAAGTTTTGGAGTAACTAATAATTAGTAATTTGTTTTTTAACGAATTGGCATTGATTTAAATTAATTAAATTAGTTAAATTAAAATATTTATTTCATAATTTATATTAATTAATCAATTATTCTACAATAATAATGTATCAATAATGTTCATTTAATTCAATGATTATATCATATTAATATGACCTCGTTACTACATGTTAATCATACCTTAATAAAAATGATATTTTTTAATGAACCATACAACATCAAAATCAAAATAAATCAATCCAATATACCCATAATATGGGCAAACATATGTTTAATATACCTTGAATAGAAACAAAATATTGTAACATACCATGAATATTAGTCAAATATGCTTATTATTCCTTGAATAAAAGCTAAATAATGTACTATAAATGTAGTCCACAAAACATTAAGTGTATAAACAAACCATAATAGTAAGTTGTAATTAATTTTGCAACTAAATGAATATAGGTGTCTATTCTTAAATGAAAAATCCAAGAAGTTAGTCAATATGGAAGGATGTGCAATTTAATAATTGCACCATAGTTGCAAAAATAGTCGTAAATTTTAAAGGATGCCAATGAATTGTAAAAATGATGAAACAAAGTTGTAAATGACAAATAGTCACATGTAGTTACAAATTGAATGGGTACATATTACAATACTTCTAATAATCATTTAGGAAGCAATGGATCATTATAACAAATGACACATTTCATACCTTGCAGAACTTGCACATCAGCTTCATAGTTTTGATCTTGATTACAAAAAAAAACCAAAGAACATTCAAGTGATGGAATAGCACCCAAAACTTTGGTTTTTTACAATAGATGCATATTGGACTCTCCACATTGCTATTTCTTCTACCTTTTGAATTTTGTGTATTTTCAATCTTTCACACCTCTAAGTACTCAGTCAAACTTCTAAGCTTGTGCCAATGGTCTATCACACTTTTGAATTCATGCAAGTTGCATCATGTGGTCTAATTGTAATACCAACATGATTGCCAATGTCGGTGTCAAAATTTGATATTGACAACGTGAATTCCATGTCAGCAAAACCATAATCCTTGTTCAATAATTGCAAATGACCCCACTTGCACATTGCAAGCCTCACGGTACACAACACCACACAAAAATTGAAATTAGTTGCACCCACTTAGAAGTGAAGCTTTAACAATGAGAATTGAGAATGAAACATTGCCTACCACCAAACTATGAGGATGATGATCATTAAATAGATCATATTGGAACACTTGGGGAGTGTGAACAAGAGCAAGCAAAATATGACGTTCAACTTAATTGTCAACAAACCAAACACACAAAATTATGCTGAAATGAGTAAAAATAAATTTCATTAGAAGCAAGAAAACAAAGCCATCAAAGATGCACATACCACATTCAAAGGAATTTGATTACAACAAGCCCAAGGATATTGTTGCAATCCAACACAACCATTACAAACCTAAGAATTAAAAAACTACAAAGTTGTGCACCTTATTACAAAACCTAAACTTTTGCAATATTCGTACATGACTAAAGTTTCTCATGAGAACAACAATATTGGCGTCACCATAATATTGGTGTAACATTCGTACCCAAGCTAGTTTTGTATAATGACAGAACCCTTTGAAATATATTGCTCCCAATGTAAGTATCACCAAGGTAACACATTTTTTCATACTTGATTGGTTTAATTTCTTATACCCATACTCATACTAGTACTTTAACCTAAGTTGCTCCATATATATATGGGTACAACACTAGTTAAAACTCCTCCTCTTGCACTCTGAAAATCATTTGTATTTGAAAATAAAATTAAAAATTTCAATAAATTGAAAACTATGTCAAATATCAAAGGTTTTAATTTTAAAAAAATTGGGTCAATTTTCATAAATCCCTTTCAACATTATGGTAAAACAAGTGTTTTGCAACTAGGTTTACAACTGGGTCTTAGTTGCAATTTTGAGTTGTAATGACCATTTGCTATTCAAAGTATTTATATAACATGAGTGTTATTAAACAAGTTGCAATGACGTAACTCATCATATATGAAACCATATACATATGCAACTTTGTGCAACTATGTTGTAAGTAGATCATTACAACTATTGTGACATTACATTACAATTATTGTGTCACTACATTGTGACTGCTATGTCATTACATTACAATTACTATGCAACTACATAGACAATAATGTGATGACAATTTTAAGTTTATTTTGATATTTGATATTTTTATTAATATAATTTAAATCATTCAAAGTAAAGCCGATAAGATGTTGACATGTGGCATTTAGGCCAATAAATAGTTAGGCCTTAGATAGGTAGGCATTACTACCTACATGTCTTAGGCTAGGTAGGTAGGTCAATTGGGATAATCCTATTTTATTTTCAATTTTACCTTTAAAGGCAAACCATATTTTTATTGACTTATTCCAAATGTCACTTTTTTTCAATATTCCTAGTGCACTTAGTTATATATTTTACAAACTAAGCTAGGTAATCATTTGGGATAATCGTATTTTATTTTGGGTTTAATGTTTATGGCCAAACCTTTTTTTATTGGCTTATTACAAATGTCATTTATTTTTTAATACTCCTACTACACTTAGTTATATATTTTACAAACTTGAAAGGTAGTGTAATGCAAAAATAGGTTGTCAACTCAGTGTTAACACTAGGATGATTTTGGGATCTAGGTCTGATTGATTTAGCCGTTTTGTTTTTACGGCGCCCCATTACTACTGCATGGAGTGCATGGTTGTTTTCTCTCTGGTTGTGTGTGCTGTAAGGTACAAGGGAGAAGGCGGTTGGTATTGATGAGAATGGATGGAGCCGAATTGATGAAGGAGGATGAGCGGTGATGGCGAACTGTGGGAGCCGGATAAAACGGAGTGGTTGGATTTGGGAAGCTTCGGGAAGAAGCCAACGGATATTGAGGAGCTTTTGGTGTGGCTTTGCAGGGGAAGAGGGGATTTTTTTGGAAGAGCAAGTGAAAATTGCATAGGAGGTAGAGAGCGAAGTGAGAGGGAATGGACAGACAATTTTGGTTAGAGGAGAAAGATTAGAAAGTTGGATTTAGAGTATGAGGCTAATTTGGAGAAGAAAGATCGACTGATCTTTAGAAGTTGGAGAGGAAGAAGATTGGCAGTCGATGGACATACCGATGAGGAGCTCTGTAGTTAGGAGATTTCGGCTGAATGCCAGAACTTTCCGCTGCGCCTGGTAATTAGTCTAGTTGCTGCTGCAGAGGAATTCGAGAGAAAGAGAGAGAAAAATACTGATCAGCACCGGATCTGGTGTTTTGTGAACTATTGATGGGAAGCTATGCTTGTACTTTCGGGGAGTGTACATAGTATGTAATGCAACAAGAAAGTTCTTTTGGCTGGCATCTGTGGGAATGGGATAGGTAGAAGTTGGATGTTGTGAGGTCTGCCGTGTTGTTGTGTTTGTGCGTCTTTGATCCGTAATGTGCGGAGGAAAGAGTAAGCGGGTAGTTCGAGTGTCAGAGAGATTGGAGGTTTGTATGTGTGTAGTAGCTTAGGAGAGCATGGACGCCTGGGTTCATTGAAGGTAGTCTGTATGCTGCTGGATATAATCGAACCCTCTCTTTTTTGGTTACAATAGTACAAACAATATGAATTTAAAAAATTAATTGCATCTTAGTTGTAATTTACTTGCAATTCTATAAGGCAAGCTAAGGAGGAAACAATATTTAAGCCTTCAAAAGCTTTAAATTTTACTACATTGTCCTTTTGGCTTTCAAGTGCAAAAGGTTTTTTAAACCTTGACTTGACATACCCACAATCATTTAAATTGGTCAAAAAGGACACAAAATGGAAATATATGGTTGTAAAAAATAAGTGGGGTCAATGTTTAATTATTAACTTAATTCATATTTTAAGATTCAACACATTCGTTTTCTTCATAGATCTTTTGTGTTGTTCCTTTATTTCTGGAGTTCAAATAGTTAATGTAAATTTTAACTTAACACATCCATAGCACTTAAGATTGCTAAAAATGAACAAGAAACAAGGAAGATATGAAGTTTAGAAATTAAAAGGTCATTTATTTAAAAGCACATAACGTGATTTTGACATCATTTGTGTTTTTGTTATGTGGTTCTTTTGCCTTTATAGTTGAAACATATAATGTAAATGTTACCTTAACATTCCCATGATGTTTTACATCATGCAAAATATTAAAAAACCATTAAAAATTCAAAATTATTTAATCACCATCCAACAATTGGTGATGGGTGGTCCTCCCTTTACATAATCTATCTACCAGGTATATAACTATTATAGTTCATAATAATTAATAATATTAACTATTAATTTAAAATATAAATATTATGTACTATAATAAGAATAATAACATATTATTATTATTCTATTAATAATTAACATACATATTATTATTATTGTAATCATAATTAATTATTGTAATTAATAGTTGTCCAATAGTTGTAGAGAAGTTGCTAATGATTATTTCATTTATTCCAATTCTAGTACATTTGTCATATGTGACTTTTCATGTAACTTTCTAACAAAGTTGAACATGGTTGACCAAAATTATATATATATGATGTGCACATTCATTCATTCAGTGGTTCATCTTGGGACTATATGCAATTAGAATTCCACAAATTTTTGACGTGACATGTTATATTTTAATTCCCCATATTTCCATGGGATAGTTGCAACATAGTTATAAATTAGTTGTTTCAAGCTTTAGTTGCAAGGTAACAAGGTTTTTGCGACACAATTTCTTGTAATGTAAGAATTGAACCAATCTATCTTTTGAAAATGGTGGGAAATATTCAATAATAGTTTTAAGTAGGTTTAATATAGGATAACATGTCAAAGTACACATGGCCCCTTCCCAAAATATGGGCCCTTAAGGTGACAACCAAAGGAGGGACCCACATTGAAACCATGATTGTTTAAAGGCATTATCCCATGTAATAGCCAAACATATTTTTCTCCTATTGTCCACAATATTCAAAAATTATCGCAAACAAATTTTTAAAACAAAAATGAAGCATGGCATCTCAAAAAGTGAAACGCCCAATGGGGTCAAAACACATAACTAAGAGCTCAAAAAAAAAACGTCAGATGTTAGACATAATCGATCAAAATCAAAATTCTATTTTTTAATTACCATTTAAAACTATAATAATCATGGCAAGTTAGGTATTTTTCCCCTCATATGAATGTCAAAGAATTTAGAATAAAAATTCATTTGATCCAATTTTAAGTTTGGTATTAATTTAAGGCATTTGAAAATGTACAACCATTGTGTGAAATGGAATCAATTTTCTAAAGGACTATCAAAAGGATTCATATAATAAAAGTATTTTCATTGAAAAAAATATAGATGATAAAAAAATATTAGCCACACTAAAAAAACACTCATAATTTTTTGATGTGGAATTTTACACTTTTAAAATTCAAATAATGTTTCAAAAATTCTTCAGAATTTCAAAGTTTCAAAGTATTTTACCATGTATAAATGGGTTATAATATACATTATGTATTTAAAAAAGTTATAGTTTAGAGTATAATAAATTAAAGAATGTGAAAAAATATAAATATGATGATTTGAAATTTTTATCATTTTTCAAGATGAAACATTGAATTTGTACACTTTTGAACACTCATATTTATTCAATAATGACTAACAAAAAAAAGTGATGCATTAGGGGAAATTTAAATATTTTTAAAAACAAATTGCAAAAAAATTCATTCAAAAATTCATTTGCATGTAAAAGTTACTTTTGGGAAAAAGGATTACAAATCCTATCACAAGCACTAAAAACTACAAGAATAAGAACTAAGCCAAGGACATAATAAGGGAAAAAAATCACAAAGAAATGCAAGCCTAAATCTAATCCAAGAATGGAAATACAAAGACGTAAGGTAAAAACACGATATATGTTTAAAGATGATTCCAATAGAATTTTATTTTGATAACGTATGAAAGCAAAGGTTATGACAAGAAAGCATACTCAAAATTGGTGTTGAACATATTGAAGGTAATAAGAGATCCTACCCCTATTTATACCCCATTGGGGATCTAACTGACCAAGGAAGCTTTTTGAAAAACTTTCTAGTTCAAAGAAGCTTCCATGTGTGCACTAACCAAAAAAGTTTTTTGAGAATCTTCCTAATTAATAATGAACTAAAAGTTAACGATGATGTAAACGATGATGCAAGCGACTATGTTAGTGCAAGCAATGATATAGGCGACTATGTTGTTGCAAGCAATGATGTAGGTGACTATGTTGGTGCAAGCGATGATGTAGGCGACTATGTTGGTGCAAGTGATGATGCCAGTGATGATGTAAGCAACTATGTTTTTGTAAGCAATGATGCAAGTGATAATGGTGTCCATGACATCACCTTCCTTTTTAGCGACGAATTCCACAAGGAGCGACCTTGGATTTGTTTGAATATCACATGTGAAAATCTTTCATTTTTTCCATGACATTTAATTAATTTTCAACGAGTTCCCAAGTACGTTCATTGATGTCACAACCTTGCCGATGAACTAAGTATTATAACTAACAATGTGATATCGTTGAATTTAGGATTTCTTCAACTTTGTATTCTTGCTCACCATTAATTATAATTGATGGAGTTGGTTCTTGTGTTTGCCTTGGAATGGTAGAAGCATGGTAGGGCTCCAACAATGAAACATGAAACATGGGGTGAATCTTCATGGAATCTAGGAGCTTGAATTGGAATGCCATTGTGTTGATTTGTTTCACGATGGTGAACACACCAAGTTTATGGTAGTCCATTTTTTTTGACAACCGAGTTGTTTCGATCTTTTGTCGTCAAAGCCAAACTTGATCTCTAACTTTGAAATTTGGTTGGTCTTTATGATGTTTGTCAACATTTTCCTTATATTGCTTTTGAGTTTCTTCAAATTTGGATACAAGTTATGTTTGAATGTCTATTAGCCATGTGGCTCAATCTTCAATTGCAGGATTCACGACAAGAGATTTAACCAATTATCTTAGTGATAATTAGTTATACATAGTAGATATTGCTCCAAGACTTGATTGATTTGTTTCGTCTGCCCATCTGTTTAGGGATGGAAGGCTGATGATAATTTCACCTTCACGCCTAAAAGCTCAAAGAACCGCTTCTAGAACTTGGATGCAAATTGGGGTCCACAACCAAAAACGATGTCTTCATGAAGTCCATGATAGCGAAAAACATGATCAAGGAATAACATAGCTGTCTTTTCGCTAGTTATTGATTTGTTGGAAAAAATAAAATGAATCGTCTTCATGAGACAATCCACCACCACCAAAATGGAATCAAATGAGTTAAATCATCGAAGATCCAAGATGAAATCCACGAAGATTGAAGACCATGGAGAAACAAGGACTGATAATGGTTGAAAAAATCCATGAGGGTGATGACAAATTCTTTACACGAGCACAAACATCACATGAGCCCACAAATTCCTTCACAAACTTCAAAAGTTGTAGCCACCAATAGTGATGAGACACTAACTCCATGGTCTTGTTGAATAAAAAATGGGTAGCAACCAATGTGTCATGTCTAACTTGGAGAACTTGAAGTTGCGCAAGGCCTTCCGGTATGTATAACAATCCATCATGATTTAACAAACCATCACAAAACTTGAATTTGTCAAAGTCACTAGGAAGGTTTTTTCAATGATTTCTAATAACATCAACAAGAAAATCATTGACTAATTTTCACAGATGCACTGAAGGAAAGTCTTATCCTCATGAGTTATCGACAATGCTTAGAGCCAAAGGTTTTTGGGTTTGAGAATGGTGTCATATTGTTGATCGTAAAATTCACTAAGAGGGTTCTTTCGATGACTTCTAACAATAACAACAAGAGAATCATTGAGTAGACCTTCATGAATGTGCTAAAGGAGGGTCTTATTTTCAGGAGTGAACAACAATGCTTGTAATTAAAGGTTTTTGGGTTTGAGAATGGTGTCACATTGTTAATCGTAAGTGACATCCCTTTCCTTAAGCGTGAGGTATAAACGACGAGATAAAGCATTTGGTTTCCCTTGTTGTCGCCTTAGATGGTAGGTAATCACGAACCGTAATTGAAACAAGGATAATGCCCATTAAGCTTGACATCAATTCAACACACAAATCGTCATGAAATATTGGATATTCTTGTGATCAAAATACACAATGATTTCATGTTGAGTTCTTTCAAGTAGATGACACCATTCTTTAAAAGCATCCACAATGGCCAAGACTTCTTTGTCATGAATCTCATAGTCAATCTTGGTAGTCGAAAACTTACGAGAATGAAAACCAATTGGATGAAGAAGAATATTTTCTCAAGGTTGTGAGAGTACAACACCTAATGTAAATTCAAAGGCGTTTGTCTCCAAAACAAAAGGTTTGGAAAGGCCTACATCCATCAAAAGTGGGGCAGTTGTGAGGGAGGCCTTCAAAAGGTTGATCCTTCCAAATTAGATGAATAAGAAGGGTCACGTTCGTGAAATAATGTGCAATGAATCACCGATAAAAATTGACAAACCCAAGGAAACATTGAACATCTTGAACAAAAGCTAAGGTAGCCCAATCCACAATGGTTTGAACCTTACAAAGGTCCATGCAAACACCATTTCCATAAATAATATAACCCAAGAATTCCACCTCAAATTGATGGAATCCACATTTTTCTAATTTGGCATAAATATTAACTTTTTATAGCTTTTCCAAACAAAATGTACATGGTGTTCATTGTCTACCATGTTCTTTGAAAAAATGAGGATGTCATTGATGTAATAAACCATAAAATCATCCAAGTATTCACAAAAGACAACATTCATCATATGTTAAAAGACTGCAAGTGCATTGGTAAGGCCAAAGGGCATCACAACATATTCAAAATGGCCATAACGATTTTTGAATGATGTCTTCCATTCATCACCTTCTCGAATGCACACCAAGTTGTATGCTCCATGTAGGTCAACCTTGGTGTACACTTTGGCATGATTAAGTTGGTCCAACAATCCTAAGATCAAGGGTAAAGGGTAGTAATTCTTGACGGTGAGTCGATTTAGTCCACGATAATCAACACACATGCATGGAGGTCCATCCTTTTTCTTAACAAGTAGGATTGGAGCACCAATTAGAAACTTGGAATGTTGAATGAACCCATTTTCAAGATTTTCATTGATGTATTTTCGAAGTGTCAAAAATTCATCTTGTAATAAGTTATAGATGGGTCCAAATAAGGGTTGCATTCCTTCTTCCAAATCAATTGCACAATCATATGGCCGATGTTGAGATAATGCATTTGCATTTTTCTTTTCAAAAATATCTTTGTAGTCTTGGTACTGAATAGGGATTTCATGTTGTTGAATCCTAAGATCAGGGGTTATAATGGCATACACAAAGAATGCATCTCCCTTCTTTGCTGTTTGTATGAATGATCTTGCTCCCACGAACAAAGGTTTGAAATGTTTGGATCTTTGGTTATCCCCAATATCTTTTTCACGTTTGAGTTTTTACATGCATTGATTAGTTCTTGTTGGGTCTTCACGTGCAGAATCCTGTTCAGAGTCCAACATGCTTGTTGGAAAAACTTTGTATTTTGGTGTAGTTTCGTTTACTAATTCAAAATGAAGACTCTTTCGAATCCACTTGAAGATAATGCAAAATGCGCCATGATAACCCAATGATGATAGGGTTTGTCGAAGATGAAATGACATTGGAAACAACTTTGCTACTATGTGACCCAATTATTACTGTCAATGCCTTCGTCTCATGCATTACAAGTCTTGAGGAAAGGTTCCAACCAATGATCATTTCGACCACCACTGGTGTCACTTTCTCCACCAACGTCAAGTTATGTTGTCATACCAACCCCTTATCGATGAAATATGCACATGCCCCTAAATCAAGAAGTGTTTGGGTTTGCACAACCATGGATTTACCAACCTTGAGCATGATGGGCAACAAAAAACAAGGTGTTGGTTTCAAAAACAAGGTAAGACCGTTTTGAATGCATGATGCATTGAGGTCCAATATCATGGTCCCTACTGAAACTGAACATCCTCATTTCCTTTATGTTCTAACCCTTGGATAATGGTAGAAGTTGTGGTGCATGCTGCATGTTGAACACATTTATTTGGACAAACACCAGCTATGTGGCCTAGTTTTCCACAATACAAACAAAAATTGTTTATATGTTGACATTGTTTCTCATGTTTTATAAGTGGTTTGAATCGTGTTTTGTCAATTTGCATGGGGTCGTCATTGGGTGTAAACACCATATGTTTGGGTTGCAACATGGGTGGCATGAATTGCCTCAATGTTGGTGATAGTTCCCAATGTTTTTCTTGTCTATGTTACAATCATAATGCAGACCTTGCATGGTTGTTTGACTCAAGGTTGTGGGATCAAGCATGGTTAACATAAGGTCCTTCACATTCTTACAAAGCTTAAACTGAAATTGGCTCATGGGCGCAACCTTGTCCCATGAAATGTCACATGCTAGTTGTTTAAATTCATAAACATACATAAAAGTTGGGCATGTTTGCTAGAATCTGATCATGATGCTAATCAATTTGCATTAACAAATACATCCATCATGTTATGTTTTGTAGCATATGAAAGTTTTCGCTTGCCATTACTACCTTATTGTGAATGTATGTCACTTCCATTTTCACTTTTAGGGTTGTTCTTGCTTTCATTTTCATTAGACCTTTAGACTTGCAAAGAGGTTTTTGGAGTGGCAAACATTTAGCTTCAAAAGTGCCCAACAAATAGTCATTAGTGAAAAGAAACTCCAATGGATAACCTCTATTGCCTTCAAGCTTTGCTACTTTCAAGTTTAATACAAATCTTGTTGTTGCCTTCAAGCTTGCTTTAATCAATCTATTATTCAACAATCTCGAGGTATGAAAATCTCATCCCTCTTGATATCATCATTGTGTATAAAGTTTGTGATCATGCTTTTGATATTGTGAAATGCATTTTTGCATTCTAGAGTATGCAATTTTAAGTTTTGGTGTACTTGTACTCTTGTGTTCTACCACAATATTTTCATTTTTTGATGCATTTGGTTTATTATACTTTGGTGTTGCACTTTGTTGTGTCCTTTTGAGTTACTTCCAACCACATACGAATTTTGTTGCTTTCACGTGTTGTAACATATTTTTTGCAAAAACATTGGTGTGTTTGTGATCAAGGTTTGTTGTGGGTTTAAAAATGTTGTTGCATCAAATCAACAAGTTGTGAATGGTGACCTTGGAGCATGTAAAAGAAAATTTGTGTAGTTTGTCTATCATGATTTTTCATTTATTGAGGCATGGAAAACCCATTACAAACTTCAAAGGTTATAAGGAGTTGTTTGATTTCTCAATTTGTTAAAGAACCGTTGGAAATATTGGACTAACATAATTGATTGGAACATGGCTAAAGCTATGCATAAATTTGTGTTTCGGGCCACTTGTTTAGTAATGCAAAAAGCCCAATTTATTCTTGTGTCATGTGATGAAGTGACCATGCCATTGATAATCAATCATAGATTTTTGCCCATGTGTGCATTGTGGAAGGGTGGAAATGACTCTAAATTCTTTTGACATTACAACAAGTTGTTGAAGGTTCCCATGTTGACAATTTAACAAAGGTAATTGTGGAATCTTTGCTTTTGTATGGTGGAGTTGTGTTTTCAGACTTGATTGGTTGAATGCAATTGAAGTTGTGAAATAACAATACAATGTTGCAACTGCTAGCTTCATTCAAGAACTTGAACATTGATTATCGACTCAAGATATTATGAATGTCACTAGTGTGATATATCCTTAGTTTTTGGTGCAACCTAAAGGCGAGAATAAATTTATGCCTCAACTTTCCATTCTGAATTCACATTATTGTTTTGGCACGCAAGTTGGCCCAAAACAATTGTTCATCACACCCTTGATTGATGAAGCATTATTGGTGCATCGGTCATCTTTGTTCACACTTCCTATGCTTGCTAATTGCCAAGACCGTAATCCAACGGGCTTTTCAAAGAGCCTAAACCCCACCCCCACTGGTGTTATGCTTTTTGTGAAGCCAGCCAACTTTTTACACCAGGTAAGGCACCCTCCAGGTACACTAGGAAAAAAGCGCTAGGTTGTTACGTGTAATACTGAGTTTCTTTTTCTGGTTTCCATTTTCCTACCTTGGTCTTGACAACCCACAAAGTACACATATTCTCAAGACCAGCTTCAGAGCTTTGAGTAACCATGGGAGTAGTGCCTTTTAGCATTAAGATATCTGTTGACAGATAACCATCCGTGCCAATGACAGACTTCCAAGCCTGCATCAAATCAAAGCACCTGACGTGACAAACCATCCAAGCCAACTGAGATCTTCCAGGCCTGCATGGAATCAAACGGTTGAAAGGACAAATCCTCTCCTCTCTGGCCATATTGCAATTTCGACTAGGTAACCAGAGAGACACAGATAGAGAGAGAGAGTGTGTGTGGTAGTTACTGGATGCAAAGACGTCCTCAGATTTTTCTAGTGTATTTTGAGAGCACTTTGCAGATGGTAAAAACTTGCAGGGTATTTTGGAAAAAGGAATGCCCAGGCCTGGAGGCAATCTGTTTCCCAAAAAATGTAGCACATTAAAGTTATCCGTAAGGTCAGCCTCTCTTTCACCCCATATACCCTCTCCTTTCACCCCTTATCCCCTCTTTCAGTGGTATCCGCAAAGTAAGGAAATTTTATTAAATCTCAGTATGAAATGCTGAAACTCAGCATTTAATGCACAAGGTTCGAGAGTAATTATAGTCCTTGTATGGGTAGGAGCAGTGAAAATATATGTAACAGCAGTGGAGGCGCTCTGGAAAAAAGAAAGAGGGGACGAAACTCAGTTTACCACCAAAATTGGTGGAAAAACTAGTTTGGGTCCCACTAATTTTGTTTTGTAAAATTTCACTCCCAGTTAAGCATTTGATGCCTTATTATGCCGAAACTGGCCGTTCTCACCCCCTAATCGCCTGACTTTTCTTGTGACACCCAATTCAAAAAAAATCAGATGGGAACTTTATACTCAGCCATGCCCTCCTCAGCTGTGGGCTTTACCAGAATCAGGCTTGTGCTTGGCTCCACCTTGTGTGAGCCCTTATTCTGGTAAAGCCCCAGGAGATTTAACCTACACATAATAACCAACCTTTACGTCCATAACCTGCACAACAGGTGAATGTGGATTGCTTTGTTTTTCCTGGAGATAGCTTGAGATAGAGGAACATTTCATCACTTTTTGTCCGCACGCTGACTGAGAAACATGCACTTTTCATCACTATTTGTCCACAGGACACCTGAAATGGACATTGAATGAATGGACACCAATAAATGGACACTTTGACCATAATGAAATGGACATTCCTGGAGGAGCCCACATGTTTCTTAATTTCCCGAGAAAATGTGGAAACTTGCTTATGATTTCTGAACTGGAAAAGACTGCAGACTTGGAGGCAGCTGCTTTAGAATTGTGGATCTCAATGGTGGACAGTAGTAGAGCTTCAATCAAGCCTCATCAAAGAAGGGAGTGGCAAAGTTGTGACTGAATATCATCTGGGGTGTGAACCGAATCTACACGGATGTATGACAGGCGACTGAAGAGCACGAAATTTGTGACTCATTTCCCCAAGCCTGAATGAAATTAAACGTAATTGTTTTGATGAGTGAGTTGAGCCTCCAATGGATGTGTCCTGGACTCTTGGGTGCTTGTAGAACTTGATGAATCGAAAAATGATGTGTAGGATGATGCCTGAGGATAGGGGCATTCCCAAAGCAAGGGCCTGCCAGACGGCAGCTAAAGCCCCACTAGGGACACTCCTGTCTGAGGCTGTTATCCCACATAAGATCCTGGCATATTCTCTTTCGCCTGTCATACCTGGCGATACCCAGAATCCCTAGTTATCACGGAAATGAAGAAAAAAGAGGCAGCGTATTTTGAAAAACGAAACAATTGCCAGAGCCCACGTTTTATATGTCAAAATGCCCTGCATTTGTAGGAGGCAATATCACTGTAAATGAGTTTGCCTCCCCCCAACACAAATGTTTTTTTTGGGAACTTATTACGTATGTATGTTATTGTGGCCTGACAGAATATCACCTCCAATAAGATTGCTCTCTGGTTTAGTGCCTGCATGAATCTTCACTATCTTTTGGAGTGGCACACAGATCAGAAATAGATTTCCTGCACAATAACCAAAGTGTTGGGAAAAAAAACCGTTTGCTCTTGTTGTCAAAATTTGGGGACTCTCTTGTGATGAACAGGGTACAGGGCTTTGAGGAGAACTTGAAGGCTGCCAAAAAAATTAACTTAAGGCTAGAAGGCTGAACTTCATTTGAAGTTTGATGAATCATGAATGGAAGCATCATTCTTGGCACACTAACTACGTTTATTTCGCAGGAAATTTGGCAAAAGCAAAACTAAAACCATCATCTTATTTGAAGAATCAAAGAACATAGTCTCAGGACCATCCCAGTGTTGGGTGGTTCTCTCTTTTGCACAGAAATGTAAGGGTAGGATACATGCATCCATGGCAGGTGGCTCCCAATACTCAAAGAATCAGGTTTTGATTAAATAACCATGGTCCTCAATCAGAAGTTATCATTTTTGTTTTCATGATCTTTTGACATTCCTGATTTACGGGATCTTTTTAAATCCTGCGTGATTTTCAGGATTTGAGCCTATCTTCACACTTCTGTGTGTTTGACTCCAGCCAAAATTTGACATACAAACCATTATATTCCAATCGCTGGAGCTCCTCATACGAAAAGACCTAAAGAGATGCTTTCAGTGATACAATCACTTCCACATTGTCCACACACTGCAACTAGATCAAAAGTTCTTCTTTAAGTTGTCCCACAAATCTAAAGCATTGGATGGTTTAACAGGGGCTCATTACGGCTATTTTTAATTTCATAATTCTTTGCTGGGATTCTATTGTATGCAATTCAATTGAACTGCAACTACAATATCAAAATAGATGCCTTGGTTAGATATACTCCCATCTAGTGAAGTACATATGGTGTTCCCTATATGGCATGAGTTCATGAGGTGCAAAGTAACATGCCACCCCCAAGGTCTAGGAGCTCTGAAAGAGCACAAAACCTGATATAACTTATAACTTAACATATGCAAGACATGGGTGGGCATATTAGTATAGCTTTTAGCTTCAAAGGATTAGGTGATCCTTTTTCGAAGGACACACTTGGACACTCTGACCCATACTTTTTACCAGTTTGTAAGTACCAGATCCTCAGGTACACACTATGATGAATGATACTGAACTAGGTACTGTTCAACAGGACATGCCACTCTAATTTACAATTTACACCCAGTTATCTGTTCAACATACGTCTGTCAAGACTCAAGAGCTTGATCTGGTGAATGCAGCAAAGAACTTCTTACATACTTACCTCGAAACGTGCAAACTCAAGGTCAGGGAGTGTTGTAGATTGTGCTGCATTTAATTGGTTGGTTTTCGTTAGCGTTTGCCCACCAAGCAAGCAAACAGTAAGTTGAAAGCATCTCCACCAACACTCAGTATGTGACCCTGCACTGAAAATCTTATATGAGGTTCATCAGTCAAAGCCAGTGAATCTGCCGGACGTCTGCTAAGCCCCTGAAGAAATGCACAGCTTTTAGAGCCCTGGAGGAGCCCTGGAAGAGCGTATTAAACACAGTCACACCGTATCTATTGACTACTCCCTGTTTTTAATTGGTTAGATAGTTTGATTGGTCCAAGTGGGTTGCTCTAGTAGTCTCCCAGCTGCTTGTACTCGAAGTTTCAGTTTTATGGGTGGGGTTGGAAAATAAGTTAGTATCTAAAACTTGGATGTGAGAAATATGTTTCAAGGGTCACATAGTGAGAGCGTTGGTGGAGATGCTCCAAGAACACTTACAAACAACATTTAACACAATAATCCAACAATGGAAAGTCGAAGGAGGCTTCTTTGATTTCAGGCAATAAATGAGCAGAGCCTCTTAGTAATTAATTGCACAGAAGAATGAACCAGTGTTGGGTGTGGAAATCTTTTATCCTGATATACCCATGGGTATATAACAGGGTACATAATACATACCCAGCTGCTAAAATTTTCAGTTACCCTTTTAATTGCACTATCCAACTGGGATATACTACATACTTCAGACTTAAGCTGTCATTATTTTACCCAGTTAGAATACAGTTGAAATTTTACCCATACTCAGCGCAGGGTAATTATTTTGAAGCATGTTAAATAAAGGGCATATGCCTGAATCTTTATATAGCATATGCATTTCACTAATTTTACAATGAATTATGATGGATTTGTTCAAATTATGTTGACTAATTATTGAGAAAAGTAAAATTTGGCATTTTATTTTTAATCATAACATTAATTATCTTGAACAAAATTCTTATCATATGCTCTTGGAACCTCTTTACAGTTTACTACCATCTGCCATTATAAAAATTCCTTTAATATATTTTTAATATCACTGATTGATTTAATTACATTTTTTTAGTATTTTTGCTGGGATGTTTCAAATTTCAGGCGGTCATTGTCTTTCTTCACTTAAAAATATTCCACACTTGTGTAAATATTTTTCACTGTACATTTACCTGTACCCTTGCCCTACTATGGAGGTAAATGTTTTGTCATTTTGCTTGCCCTTAATTGGATTGATAAATTTGCAAACTCTTTTTTATCATTATCCTTACCCATTTGGAATTTTTTAAAAGGCTTATATACCTTTACCCATCTGACATTTTCTGAAATTTTGTATATATGAATATCAATATCCCCTCACACAACACTGGACTGAACAAATGAACCTCACCTAAGTCCATCTGGAAATGCCTGATCAGCACACCATATGAAAGGTACTACTACACAATTGTGTGTGTGTGTGTGTGTGTGTGTGTGTGTCCATGGCTTCCAGCCTTCCGCTGAGAAATCATTTTTGGCTTATCAAGCATTAAGGGGCTAATATCACCTTTACTAATGCTTTGCTATAATACTTTTTTATTTAATAATGTGACTTCCAGTCCTTAATCTTATGCTACAATATAGATTATTCTCAAACTCTAGAGCATCTCCAGGGGTGGATTGTATATTAAAGTGGAAGAGGAAAATGGTACAGTAATGCAAAAATTGATTGTGGCACTACTAACTATTGGGCTCTGCACAAGGGCCATATTAAACCAAACCACTGCCTTTAATTAGTCAGCCACAGTGATTGGCTTAGGTGCCAATATTTAAATAATGTCACAATATAACACTATTCAAAATTCATGTTTACTAGTGGTGTAGTGTTCCCGGCACACATCTTTGTATGTTGGATACTGATACTGAGCCAAATGAAGGGCAATGCTGGCAGATGGAGATGCTCTTGAAATGAATGCTTTTAAGAGTGTTGTGATGATCTCAATTCAAGATTTATGTGTTTTAGTTCTATTATTCCATGAGTGTAAGATGGCCCATTCCATTGTGTGGTTGTGTGTTTTATGAACCTCCATTGAAGATAGATTGTGGATTTGATCTTTTAATGAGGTTTGGTAATTATCCAAAAGTCCATTTTGTATCAAACATGTTGTATGTAGTTGAATTGTTGTAATTGTTATATATGGACCAAGTTTTAATCTCAAATTTGTAAGGGCTTTTTTAGGGGGGGTACATAACATGTACTTAGGATTAAGAACCTCTTTCCCAATACCGGTATTACCTCCTCATAAATGGTCTCTGTATCTAGTTATTTTGAGCAGTCACTTGTTTCATATCTATTTAATGAAACCTAGCAAACTTCATAAAACAAAACACCCGACAAAAGGGGAAAAGAAGGAACACAGATAGAGGACTCAAGTCCAAGCTAAAAGAGTAAAACCCAAAGTTCGTCCGTAAGGAGCAAAGGAACAAAAAGGTTTCACTGGTCACACGAAGCATATAAAAAAGAGAAAGGGATGAAAGGGCCAGAGTGAATTAACACCCACCAATGCACCAGTTGGCCGTTCTGTCCACTGGATGGGTTGCGTTTTTTCATTTGGCGCCGGATGGGGTTCATGACAGTCCATTTCTTTTTGCTGCTGACCATTGTACTTTTTTTTTTTGGTTCCTGCTCGTTTTTCCCTGGACCTGACCTCACACATAGCTACCCTGTTCACTTTTCTACCCTGTTCACTTTTCTACCTAGCTACTGCACTCACCACCTACCCTACTAACCTAGCTACTGTACTTACCACCTACCCTATTAACCTAGCTACTGTACTCATCACCTACCCTACTAACCTAGCTACTGTACTCACCACCTACCCTACTAACCTAGCTACCCTATTAATTACATACCCTACCCTAAAAACCTTACCCTAAATGCAATACCTGCATTTTGGGCCATTTCGAAAGTACGCATGTGGGGTTCAAGCTTTCTTTATACAAAGATCCTACCCTAAATGCAATACCTGCATTTTGGGCCATTTCGAAAGTACGCATGTGGGGTTCAAGCTTTCTTTATACAAAGATCCTACCCTAAATGCAATACCTGCATTTTGGGCCATTTCGAAAGTACGCATGTGAGGTTCAAGCTTTCTTTATACAAAGATCCTACCCTAAATGTAATACCTGCATTTTGGGCCATTTCGAAAATACGCATGTGAGGTTTAAACATCTTTATACGAAGATCATACCCTAAATGCAATACTTGCATTTTGGGTCACACCACTAACCAAGCTACTGTACTAACCACCTACCCTACTAACCTAGCTACTCTATTAATGACATACCCTACTAACTTAACCATTAGGTTTAGGGTTGAGACACATAAATTAATTGATAAGTTTTTCATAAATGTATAGTAATTAATTTAAAGTAAGCTAAATTTGGGGGGAAATGTTTAGGTTTAGGGTTGAGACACAAATTAATTAATAAGTTTTTCACAAATGTATAGTAATTAATCTAGAGTAGGCTAAATTTGGGGGGAAAATTTTAGGGTTTACACATATGTGAAATAATACAATTGCATTTTATATCTTCTTCAAAAAGAGTGGAAAAATTAGGTTGGAAGGATCACACAAAGATAAAACACATATCTTTTCTTTTGGTTTTATATGAAATTTATTTGATTATTTGTAAAGATTAACGTATTTTCTTTCACTTAATAAATATTTATAGTTTAAAACCTTTGAATTTTGGTTTTTAAATTTTTTCCTATGTTCTTTTAAATTAGTTTATTTTGCATTATATGATTTGTATAACTTGTATAATTTTTTAGGTTTAGGGCATATATCATTAAGATTTTTTCTTGTTAGGGTTTGGTAAAAGTAAGTACAAGTGCAAGTATTGAAATTATGCCCCAAAATTCCAGTTGGTAAAAGTAAGTACGGATGTAGGTATTGCAACGAAACCCCAAAATTCTAGTTGGTAAAGGTAAGTATAAGTTTGGGTATTTTAAGTTGAAATGAAAAAACAAACCTAAATGTAATACCCACGTTTCAAAAAAACCCATCTAAATGGTTTGGATACCCTTAAGTGAAGACCTAGCCCTAAACACAATATGCATATGCAAAGTCACTTTGAAATAACCCAACCCTAAATGCAATACCTGCACTTTGGGTCACTCCGAAAGGACGCATGTAGGGTTTAAGCTTTCTTTATATGAAGATCTTACCCTAAATGCAATACCTGCATTTAGGGTCACTCCGAAAGTACGCATGTGTGGTTTAGGGTTCTTTATATGAAGATCCCACCCTAAATGCAATACCTGCATTTGGGGTCACTCCGAAAGTACGCATGTGGGGTTTAGGGTTCTTTATATGAAGATCCCACCCTAAATGCAATACCTGCATTTGGGGTCACTCCGAAAGTACGCATGTGGGTTAGGGTTCTTTATATGAAGATCCTACCCTAAATGCAATACCTGCATTTTGGGTCACTCTAAAATAATTAGTTAATTTCAAAATCATATGTTAACAAAAGTGTGTATGGAGGTTGGGGTTGTTGATTAGGAATCCATGATTCTTATTTTTTTTCATGAATTTTAAAAGAGGTTCTATTGTTTGTGGAATAAATAATACAATGACAATTGTGATCAAGCTTATTTTGGTGTAAAAACTTTTCATGAAAAAGTTGAACTTGCAATCTATAACATGGAATAATTATCTTAAATAGTGATTTCAATAACTTATTAAAACAAAAATATACTAAAGTTAATCAATCAAATATCAAATTAATTAATCTGATTAAATCCAACTTTTTATTTTCAAGTAAATAAATTTAAGCCAAATGATTAGTTAATTATTTTAAATAAATAAATGATTATATGATTCTTGATAATTAATCATCTAAATTATCTGAAATAATGGTCTATTAATTATTTAATTATATGACAAATTTTGTGATAATTCATTAATTATCATAAATATTTATCACACAAAGGTAAAAAACAAACCTTATATGAAAACCCAACCCTAAATGTAATACGGAGTTTGTCAAGATCAAAAAATAAAAAGTTCAAGCTTAAATATTTTTCAAAGATGTTCATATTTTTTTTCCCCTTTTAAAGTTGTATATTCATACTAAAAACATAACTATAAAGTCTTTAATTTAACAAGATTTTAAATTATGTTTAAAAAAAATTCAAAGCATGTAATTATTTACTTTCTTCTTTTCTATTTCACATAATAATAAAAATGATCTCTCCCATATATTTATCCTATGTTTAATTGAAATTTTTATTTATATTTCTTTGATATATAGTAAAAAATTTCTTGGTTAATATATTCATATAGTGGGTCAAAAATATTTTATATTTTATACATATATAACACAAGTCCTTATGTAAACTTTATTTTTCATGATGTATAATATTGGTTTAAATATTGGTCCAAATATATTGTTATTCATAACACTTAATATATAAATAATGATATAAACTGAACCTTAAATGCAATACTTGCATTTTGGGTCACCTCGAAAGTACGCATGGGGGGTTTAAGCCCTCTTTAAGTGAAGATCCTACCCTACATGCAATACCTGCATTTTGGGCCACTATAAAAATACGGTTGTGGGGTTTAAGTTTTTTTAAATGAAGATCCTACCCTAAATGTAATATCTACATTTTGGGTCATTCTAAAATAATTAATTAATTTCAAAATAATATGTTAACAAAGGTGTGAGGCTGGGGTTGTTGATTAAGAGTTTAGGGTTTAGGGTTTACCCTAAACCCTAAACCCATGATTCTTATTTTGTTTCATGAATTTGAAAAAAAATTGTATTGTTTGTGGAACAAATAATATAATGGCAATTGTGATCAAACTTATTTTGGTGTATGAATTTTTCATAAAAAAACTGAACATGCAATCTATAACATGGAATAGTTATCTTAAATAGTGATTTTAATCACTTATTAAAATAAAAATATATTAAAGTTAATCAATCAAATAAAGTTAATCTGATTTTTAGATCCAACTTTTTATTATCCAAATAAATGAAGTTAAGCCAAATGAATAGTTAATTATTCCAAATAAATAAATGATTATCTAATTCTTGATAATTAATCATTTAAATTATCTGAAATAATGGTCTATTAATTATTTAATTATATGTCAAAATTTATTGATAATTCATGTACTATCAAAAATATTTTATATTCAATTGGGGGGAAATTTTTTGGGTTTAAACATATGGGACCTAATACAATCTTATTATATATTTTCTTCAAAGAGATTAGGAAAATTAGGTTGGAGTTATCACACAAAGGTAAGAAGTAAACCTTATGTGAAAACCTAACCCTAAACCCTAAACCTTAAACCCTGAATGCAAAACTCGCATGTAATGTCATTTCAAAATAACAAATAAGTGTTATGGATACCCAAAATATGTCTTTTTATATACCTAAATTAATTATTATTCTAATTTATGATAAAATGTAAGTTTTGCAAAGAATAAAAAAAACCAACAACTATTATGGGACCTATATGTGGGTATTGCAAGAGACACAAAAAAAACCAGTGGCTATTATGGAAACTATATGCAGGTATTGCAAGAAATGTTATAAAACCCAACGAAAACCATGGACCCATATGCGGGTATTGCAACGAATGACGAATGTCAACAACTATGGGTGGCCCATATGCGGGTATTGCAAGAGATGCCAAAAATACTAGCGGCTATTATGGGACTTAGATGCGGGTATTGCAAGGGATGCCAAAAATTGCAACGGCTATTATGGGACTTAGATGCAGGTATTGCACTGAATGTAATATGCCTGTGACTATTTTAGGACGTATATGTGGGTATTGCATATTTGAAAATCTCCTTATGAGATTTATAATAGAAAATGATGTAGGTATTTTATATGTTTAAAATGTGTATATTGTTTTGAAATTCTTCAAGTGATGTGAGTGCTATTATATTAGATGTAAGTATTGCACATGTTCATTTTGATCTTTGGTTTGATTCTTACATCTCAAATACTAAAAAAATTATGACAAAGAAGACATATGCTTAACCATATACCATAAAACAAGTGTGAATAGAAGATGCTATTATATTGGGTAGTTCAAAATTGGGTAGTCCAAAAAGTAAAAGGGCTATAAAACCTAACTAACTGTATAACCCTAAACCCTAACCCATATCAGTGTCTAACAATCTACAATCCCGTGTTTAGTTCGGTACGCAGCAGCTGCATTTGCAGCCTTTGTTGCATGATGAGCAGTGTATAAATGCCGACGTTGCATTTCCACTTGAACTGCAGTTGCCACAAACTCTTCCTGTGTTTGGCCCTGAACCCTATAAACACCCAAAAACCACCAAGTTAAACCCTAACACACCTTGGATGAAATGCAATAAAAAAACAATAAACATTGCTTATGATTGTTTCTTACCTTCCATGAATCATTCTAGATTCATGAAAATCCAAAACAGCTGCCAATTGTTTTCTCCGACTTGTTTTATTGGACTCTCGATCCCAATATTTGGCATCCCATGCCGTCTTGAGTTGCCGTGCATATGCGCAACGAGTGGATCGAATAATCCCTTGTAAGTCTTCATCTTTCTCCATTTGCGATGCTGCATCTCGAGGCACACTGCCCACACCCCAAGCAGTAAGCCCCAACACTTTCAAAAGTTTCTCTGAAGCTAATTTCACCAAACCTGGTTTTGGGAATGGTGGACACTGTTTTGCAACAGCTACCAGGTTTTCCCATTCGCGTTGTGCTTTGGCACGAGCGCGACTAACCACCTTTTGATCGTTCCGCCTCTGCACAGCCATCGCATTTCCCAAAATGCGAGCATTCATCTTGGCATGGTCCTGATGTCGAGGACCTCCTGCAACAGTTGAAGGCCTCCCAGGTTTGGACTTTTCAGCCACCAACCCATGCACCTCCTTCAAGTGTTTCGTCAACAGCCATTTTGCACAATATGCAGTAGTGCAATTACCAACTTTACACCTCCATTTGGACCCAACATGCGTCCATTCCTTGTCCTTCCGAGCCAAATTCGGTGGGCAAAGAAGTGCAAGTGGCAGAGCTGCCTTATCAGATTCAACTTCTGGACCTAAGCCAAAAAAAGAAAGATCAAAAAACAAAATGTAGATATTACAAATCATTGTTTTCAGGTATTGCATAAAAAAAATTTGACAAAAAAAATCCCGCACCTTCCAACAAATGATGGAAGGTGCGGATATAATTAAACCTAAAAAAACTTGTACAATTTCTTTAATCTGTATTTAATCTGATGTCCACACATTCTAAAACAATCTATACTAATGCTATCTTTATATTTCAATTGTGATAGAGCAGCATTTTGCTCACCCATTTCTTCATCTGATGCAACATCTTGTTCACTATTTGCTTCATCTGATGCAACATTTTGCTGAATAATTGTTGCATCAGATGCAGCAACATGTGACTCAATAACTCCCTCATCTCCTCCAGCAACATATGGCAAAAGAATCATCACATCTGCCAAAGCAACACTTGGAAGAATCGCCTCATTTGATGCAACATCTTGCATATTGACCTCCAGCTCACCACCACCGCTTTTCCTGAGTCTTCTTCTCTTACCCATTCCAACCTCCAACCCTAAACAAAAGACCACTAGTTATTGTTAAATGTTAATTCTAATCAGCTAAACCAAAGCAAAATAAAAAATATAGAGGATGGGGCAAAAGGTTCAGGGTTCTTCTTTTTCTTCTACTGCAAGAGACGTTCCAGAGCTTGCTGCGTTGCAGGGTTTAATTGCAGCAAAGCAACGCGCAGCAAAGCTCCGGAGCCATAGCAAACCAACGCGCAGCAAAACTCCAGAGCCGCAGCAAAGCAAGGCGCAGCAACGCTGCAGCAAAGCAAGCAAGCAAGCAAGAAAATGAAGAAGGGTTCTTACCTTTTCGTGTGCGCTCCAGCTCCACAGCCACAGCTCCAGCTCCCGCTCCAGCCGCTCCAGCTCCACAGCTCCAGCTCCAGCTCCAGCCGCTCCAGCTCCACAGCCGCCCGAGGTCTCTGGAGCTCTGGCGATGGAGTGAGGGGGGGTGGGGTTGGTAGGTGGTAGGTAGGAGGGGGGAGGTAGGTGGTAGGTAGGAGGGGGGAGGTAGGTGGTAGGTAGGACGGGGGGAGGTAGGTGGTAGGTAGGACGGGGTAAAATTTTGGGGTAGAGAAGAGGTGGAAAAAAAAAAAAAAATCGGGTAGGGAGGATGGGATTTTCGTCCATCCAGAAAACGGCCTCAACGGGCTCATCCGCAACTGGTGCATTGGTGGGTGCTAATTCACTCCAGCCGGATGAAAGACCTTTAAAACAATAATAAGCTTAGAAGAGCCCTGACTTGCAATAGCAGTGTGCCTCAAAATAAAGGTGGCTTAAACTTTTTGCAAAGCTACTAACACCTTGTGCCTATAAAAAACACACACACACAAAACAAATAGAAGAGGGACACAATGTCTTTTGTTAATCATACTATATTAACACAATGATGAAAAAATTTGTTCACTTGTTGATGTAAACAATAAAAAATCTCTATGATAAGAGGAAAAAATGCATTTGTCAAACGTTGATCATGTTAAATTTTTATTTTTTTGGGCTTAAACCACCACCATTGTAACCACCCCACAAAATCAAATAACACACAAAATCAAATTTACTCAAGTGGGATTACAACATCACCCAAGTGCAAACACTATCAGCTACTAACATGATGTTAACTTATTGACAACAAGATCTATTTTCAATCTAAAATAGTTTATTGGTAAGTTCAAATGGGACTTGGTGTAGCCACCCCACATAAATCACTTTATCCAATGTGCACATATGAAGAACACATTTACAAGCTTTACTAACAACATATTGGTAGTACCCTTAAATTAGGCATGCATGCTGGCAAAGGACATGACATGGCTTTCACATGCTCACCAATGAGTTTTGAATTTGTTACTTTTAATGATACCATATAAAGATAGTAGCATGAGCCATCCCCCTTAAAGACCCAATGTGCATACATTCAAGATAGGTCAGTGTTGTATTTCCTTAACATTTCAAGGTGGACTTCTTTCTGGGTATTTTGTTGTCTTTTTTTAAATGTTCTAATCAGTGATTTTTTGTTTTACGTTGGTTGAATTAGATAGGTTGATTTGTTTGAAGTGCAGGGCATAAAAGTTCTAATGTGACTCTACATTAGATTTGATTCCAATCATAATATTCTATATCTATCTATGAATGTAATTTGTTCTGTTTTGTTTTTTAGTTATGAGATCCACTGAATCGGGATACTTCAGATCGTGTCTTTGGAAAGCTCTTGATGAGGAGGGGTGCATGGGCTTGGTTCCATGGCGTTTGGACTTGTGGTGCAAAAGTTCTTGAATATTGAATGCTTTCTTCACTGAAAAATAAATTAAATCATAGCTGAAAATTTCGGAGGAATGGGAATGTGCCTCTGGTGTTGTTGGAAAGATCTTGATGAGTAAGATTTAATGGAATTTATTTGGTAAGATTTGGATCAGAATGTGGGAGATATTGATTTTTTTAAGTGATTTCTACCATTGAAAATTCAAATAAATTCCAAAAAACCATGTTTTGGAAGGAAAATCAGTTGAGGGCATGGTAACAGTTGGGCCAATGGCATAGACCACACTGGTGTTGATAATAAAAGAGTTGTAACCAATGTTGTAAAGTTCTTGATTTCAAAAGAAACCTTTAGCCCGGTTCTTTTTTTTTCTTTTTAATGGAACCTATGGCTTGTCCAATCTTGAAAACAATTCTTTGGATTTCTAAAATCTTTAATTCCAACCACTTTCACAAATAATTTAGAGCTAGTCTAATCCAAGACAAGGTCCAATTCCATATCTATTACGTACAATTAAACTTTGATTTTTTTGAAATATCAATTTATTCAAGTAATGCACACAATTCAAGATGATAATTATGTAATATTTATTATGTACAAAGTAAACTTGAGTACCTAAAGAACCTAAATAACTCATCTAAAATGCAAGGCCAAGTTTATATATATTTTAATAAAATTGTAACTTGAGTACCTAAAGAATCTAAACTTTTTTTAAATGTGGCAACCCCTTTGATTTAGCTTTCAATTCAAAATTAGGTTGATTCCTCTATTACGCTCCAATGACTATTCCAAGAAAACTTGGGGTTTTCAATCCAAAAACCATATAAGTTGGACATAAGCTTTACTAAAATCCAAAAACTTGCTAGTTCATTGGTTTGTACCTTAATTTTCAATGGTAGGTAGTTTGCATTGACAAACCACATCAAGAAATAAGAAGTGGAATAAGCTTAATCTGTATCATGTTTTTTTTGCATTTATGATTTTTCATTCATTAAGGTTTTTGTTCACATCCACATGGTTTTTCCATTGCAATTTTAAATTTCCCTCAATTCACATTATTTCATGTTAATAACAAAGGATTACTACATGGCTTGTAAAATTCAACAACATTAGGGAGTGTGAGGGGACATGTAGGCATATTAAAATTGTAGAAATAAACAAATTCAAAATTGGTTCAAATTTGGATATGTTGTAAATTTTTTGAATTCTTATTGTTTTTATTTTCAAATGGGGTTTCAAAGGGAAATGAGGCAACATTTCCTTTCGTCCATTTTGTTACAAGTTTGCGTTCTAAAAGAACACTGATTTTGTGTGGTAGAACAAG
This sequence comes from Sphagnum contortum, assembly GCA_963920785.1. Classification (NCBI taxonomy): domain Eukaryota; kingdom Viridiplantae; phylum Streptophyta; class Sphagnopsida; order Sphagnales; family Sphagnaceae; genus Sphagnum; species Sphagnum contortum. Next base: position 18,770,321 of record OY987279.1, on the reverse strand, counting down.
TAGAGGTTATGTTGAAAAAAATTAACAAAAATTAAATATTTTAATAACAAAATCTTGTCAATATTTACATGTAGAGGACCTATTAGGATTGTTGGTATAGAATTGTCAATAGATGTAAAAACATGTAGTTCAAATATAACTTTGATACCTATTTTGATATGAATTACATAGAATTAGAATAATATTTTACTATTTTACAACCATCCCCATGAGCCAAATTTTGGGCAATTCATTTTTTGTTGTTTTTTGTCAAGATTTAAAAATGTGTGCAAGTTCATGTTTCCATTCTTTTTTGTAGAAAATAAGGACCATATTTGGTGTTTTGATTACAAGAATTGTAGGATTAATTTGTGAACTAGGTTTAAGATTGGATCCTAAGTGGTAATTTTTATAAGGAATTCAATTTGCAACTAGTTGAGTGAATTGGTTTGGGAATACATAGTATGTGATATGTCTAGAATGATAACCATAAGTTTGTAAAGACAATTGGGACAAGTAAATGATCAAGATGCACAAGGTTCAAAAGCGATGCATGTGGAAAATGGTGACAAAAAAGTTGTAATTGCTGTTAGAATCATGCATTAAGTATTCCTATTGTACCTAGATCTAAAACAAGACTTGTAAAAATTTGAGGATCTTTTGTAACAAATGATCAACAATGTGAAATGTAATCAATGGGCAATAGACCACAACAATACTACCCACATAATGTTCCTGTAAAGGCAAAAAATAGTATGGTGGGAATGCAACAAGCAAGGGAAATGCTTGTAAAGTTGTGTCTCAACAATTTGAATTTCCATAACAACATAATGTAATCAAGTGGTTGTAGACTCAACCAAAACAAACACCTCAATTGGTAGGAAGTGTATTTGTTGGTTTGGAAGTTTTTACCATAATAGAAAAAACAAGGAAAACGAAGGTTCATTCTCAATCAACTAATAGTCCAAAATATTTTCAAGGTGAACCACATGTTCAATAGTATTCAATGAATGAAGATGAACTAGATGATGGGGAGACGGTGGTAGGAATGCCAAAAATGCATATCCTTAACATTGAAGCATATCTACTAAATCCACCAATGTAAATTGTGCAACAACCAATGGTTATCCGACTTCTATTACATTACAAGTGCAAATTATGTGATAGCCATTATTTATTTAACTTTTGTTGCATTACAAATGGGTGGCAAACCAAATGTTTTTCCACATGAATTACCAAGTTTAAAATTAATGCTTTCACAACCAGATGCATGAAAAGATGAAAAAAACATTTTGGGAAACGATTCAAGAACTACATGCAGCTAATTTGAGAAAGGGAGAAATTAATATTTTTTATGACCTGGAATACTACATGGGCTGGATTACCTAATATGGAGGTATAGGTTGAAGTACAAGTTGTATCAAAGCTTAACATAATAGGGAATGCACCAATAAAGACCATTGAGGAAATATTTTACGACATAAACGAACATATGCTAGAAACCAAATATATTTTGTGTTTGGGGCAAGTGTTGAAATAACTCCATATCTGAAATGGTACCTATGGCATAAAATGAAATTAGTTACAAGCACAATGATGCCAAAATTAGTTATAGAGAATACCCATATTGCAACTAATGGAATAGTAATGGAAGCATGTATTGTTACAATGGCAATAGACAATCACATGGTAGTGATACAAGTGTAGGTGGGTAAAAACACCATTGAAGACATTCTATTAGATGGTGGATTCAAAGTTAATAGCATTACAGAACAACTTCGTAGTAAGTTAGGACCTTGCCAAAACCCAAACCTGCACTTTATAACCCAAGGATGGCTAATCAAACCACTATTAAACCAATAGGGTTTAATTCATAATATGAGGATTTTAGTGCATGAACTACCATATGTAATGACCTTTACTATACTACATAACAATGTAGTGACCTTTACCATATTACATAACAATGTGGTGGATGCCAATTACTTGATGTTGTTAAGTAGACCATGGTTGTGGGATGTCAAAAAATCTCGCATGATTGGGAAACAACTTAGTAACCATCCAAGGTAATGGTATAGTCATAACAATTGATGTAACCAAACACCTAGGGAATGATACCAAATGACCAAAAGTGTTAATGTGTTATGATTTCTAGCATGGTATCACATATGATGAAGAAAATGTTGTATTCACAATAGAACTAAGGTTGTTTCCACTAGTATTATTCTATTATTGGAAGAGGGTGGAGTATTAATTAAGTCATGAGAGGAACCAAATGTTATTCCACAATGGTTGGTTCAATCCCAAGCACTAATGTAACATGTACTTGAAAGTTGGCAAGAACCCAATGTGTAGTAAGTTTAAAGGACAATATGGTGTACCTATAAATCTACTATTGCCATTTGTTGGTGATATACAAATGGATGAGACACCTATTTAGAAGTGGGTAAAGGAGATGCAAGTGGTAGGATGGACATTGACAAAAGAGGAGGGATTCATCAAATTGAACTTAGGCACCATTAAGTAACCACAATGCATGAAGATTAATGCATAATTATCAACAACACAAATAATTTCTATGAAGATTCTTCTACATGAATTCAAGGATGTAATTTGCATGGACTTACAAGGACATGTAGGGGATCCCTTCCAAATTAACACAACATGATATTGAGTTAAACATTACAATTCCACTAGTTCATCAGGCCAAGTATTGCATGTACCCAAATTATGTTGTGGGTATTTTTTATTCAAATGTGTATGGTAATTAAAATATCCTTAGATCTATAAATTGGTACTTGGATCTAAATTAATAACTTCATTACGAAGAAAATTATGAGGTTATTTATTGATTACAAAATTCTTTTATTAGTAATAATGGACTTTTGAAGTTGAAAAATATGGATTAGTCGTTTGACTAGAACATCACAAAATGGAAAAAATTATATGGATTCACATTTCAAATTGTTATTGAGATTCAATGTGTAATGTAATACAATATGATAAATTCCGATGAAGAATCTTTTTTAATAAAAAACATCAACCGTTTAATAGTTAGGGATTTTTGAATGGTTAAAATTTGATTATATTTTATAACTCCATATGCATTACAATTTTTGTTTGTTTTTCAATTTTTTTTGTCCCAAAAGCATATGCTTTTGAAAGTTTTAAATGGGGCATTATTCTTTGGGCTTTTATGCGTTTTCCTTTTAGGACTTCCAAATTAATAAATAACATCATCTACATTAAATACAAGTTTTCACATATATTTGAAAAGGTCTATAGGTGATTGAACATGTATTGCTCAAATATTAGGATAATAACATTTAAAAAAATAACAACCATGTTCATTTGAATCATTTAAAAAAATATTGTATGGACTTGTAAGGAGTGTAATTTCTACCAATATTGAGCCATCGTAACTTACATCTACCTTATGATAGTAAATAAGGTATTGACCAATTGTTAGGAGCAAGTTTTATACAATCGATAGAAGAGGTGACACAACTTTCTCCAATTATAGTTGGGCCAAAGAAAAATGGGAAGTTGCAAATATGCGTAGATCTCCATAAGCTAAATTTTACAACAAAAAAAGACTATACCCATTGCCATTTACCAATGAAGTACTCAACACCATGAATTAACCACGGCTAAATTAATTATGAAATTAAACTAATTATAGTTAAACTAAAATGTTAAGTAAACATGGTTAAATTAACTAATTTAACCTTCTAGTTAGTTTACGCATGGATAATTTAATCATGGTTAGTTGAGCCAAAATTAATTTAATCATTTTTGGTTTAGCCTCTTAATTAACTTAGCCAAAACTAGTTTAATCATCATTAATTTAACCATTTATTTACTTTAACCATGGTTAATTTAGCCCCCTAATTAATTTAGTCATGGTTAATATCATTAATTTTATTATTATTAATTATGCTAGTATACTTATAGCTAGTAGGTCATATTACCTATCTTATAAGTACCTTAACCTAGGTTAGCTCCTAGTTTAACATTGGTAATATCATAATAGGTATCACAAAAAATGGGTTTAAGTAGTAGTCATCTTTTTACACAATTGCAAAAAAGTAAAGTTGAAACCTTTTCAATCATTGTCAAACCATCATGGTGCACAATAATATTGAGTTTATAGTATGTTATATACAAAGTTTGGAAAAAATTAGTGTACTAAAAGTAGGTCAAAAATATTTTTGAAATTGATTGGTGGAATTGTGTTAAAAAATAATTTATGTATTAAAATATTGATATATTATTACTTTTACTATGGAAGTTGAAAGTGCATAAATAAATTTTAGATGGCCATTAGCCAAGAAAGTAAAAAAATCAAACGTTTCATCTACTTGAAGCTTATTTTATTTCTTTGGACAACCTAGAAAATTAAAAAAATTCTACTTGCATTTTTTAGAAATAGATTTTAATCTACTTTAAACATGTGATACTTCAATATCATTAACATAAATTCAAAGAATATGTTCATATTGATCATTAAACTAAATAATATTTTAAATTTAGTATGTTAAGGCTTAATTTATGGCTACTTTACACTTTTCTTGACAAGGATCACGAAATGTATACTTGGATCATGCTTTCACCCAATAATAATCATTGTTAATGATTATAGCTAATTATAATTATCAATAATAATATTTTACTTATAATCATAATTATTATTTATATTAATTGATAAATAATATTATTCACCAATAACCAATTGTGTTAACTATGGTTAGAAGGTCACAATAACTAACTAGCTTATAAGTATCCTAGTGTAAACTAAAGCTATTAGTTTAAGCTAAGTAATAATATTATGATTTAATATTAATTACTAGTCAAAAATATTATTAAATGAATAGTGAATTTTATTAAGCATTATTTTTATTAATATCATTACTTGTTAATAATATAATTATCACTTTTCACATCAATAATGTAAATAATTGGTAATTAGGTTAATATTGCATAGGTGCAATGTTGCATGTACCATGCAACTAGGTTGGTTGTGTTTGCAATTGAATTTTTTATCCTATATGTTTTGTCTTACATTCCAATTGTATGCACTATATATGTAGATGCACTAATCTTCTTCGCAAACCAAGTATCAAGGGTCTTTTGAAATGAACCAATGAAAGAAACTTCAATCCAAACATAAAATAGGATTATTCTAAACCTATTTAGGCCTACCTTCCTACCTATGTAGCCCTACTACATACCTATTTACTTACATATGACCTACTTACCTATGTACTTACGACCTACCTACCTAATAAATAAATAAATAAATAATCATTGGGTTTTTATAAATTGCCACATGTCATAATATAATTGGCCTCAACATATGGACACATGTTAAAACCTGATTAATGGTTTATTGGATGGATTAGATATTATTAATTTATAATAAATATTCAATCTTGAAATATGGACCAAATGCCATGCATCACCATATGATTAGTCACAAAAGTTCAAATGGTCACCATGATAATAACACCCTAGTTGCATGTGGAACTTTCGTAGAATATACAAATGGATGAAGTATGACTCCATACCATGTATATTGTCCATGTACGTATTGTCACATGCAATTGCATGTCATGTGCAACTATGCGGTCTAGACGTTGCATGTGTCACATGTATTGAAAATTAGTTGCGTTGGATATGATAATTGCAAATGACATGATTTCTACTAGCGAAAGGATGATTTGGTTGTTTAGCAAAAAGGTTGGGAACACAATAGCAAAGTTGCAAACAAAAACAAACTCAATTTATATGCACATGTAAAATAATTCAAAACTACAAAAGCCAAACTAGTCAATTGATGTGTGGCTTTTAAGTTTGCAAAGGAGTGGTACAAATTGAAATCACAACAAGAAATATAGAAGCTACAAATGGACATCACCAAGTTGATAGGTGTTATCACAAAGCTAAAGAATCAAAAGTCATACTCTACATCCTATAGGTTGTAATAGTATGAAGACCTCAAGGTAGAAAATGTTTTATTTAACTTGCATCATGAAACTTTGGGTATTCAAGAAGATGAATTAACACAATGGAGGGATGGAATACATGATATGTTTAAGGAATATTTGCAACATGTGCTACAATAAATATGAGTTGATGAACAACTCTATTGGCGTTAGTTGTAGGCCCACAAGACTGACTCCCAATACATTCCATCAACATTAAGCCCATAATCACCATTAAGTAGTATTTACTTTCATGTAACTAGTGGCATTGGACCATATTCACCCCATGATGTGTAAACACAACAACAAACACCAGTATGTACTAATGTACACATGCCAATCAACTTCAAAGGTGGTCCAATGTTTTTCATGACATATAATTAGTTCAATATCAAGAGGATTTGGAGGGTTAGAAATTGCCCTTTCAATCAACAAAGTTCAATATTCCATCATGGACCTTACAAGAACTGGATTAGATTATACAAGAGATGGAACAATAATAGTTGGCAAAATTAGTATTAGTTCCATTTCAACCATCATTGGTCATTGTTCCATTGGAGAAGGCATTACACATTCTTGATTTGTAATCGGTAGGTAGAATGGCAATTGATGGAAAATAGGAGGTCAAGATCAATGTGTTATAAGATGTTGCATAGGTTCCTCAACATGGATAAATGTTCAAACTTTTGTAGTAGTTATTTATCTTTTATGTAGTAAAGATTCACAGATGAAATCCAAAATAGAGGGAGGATAATGTTAGGGCACAAGTAGGAAAATTAATATTAAATAAATAGACAATTTCAAATTTTGTTCAATTTTGGACATGATGTAGTTTTTTTGAATTCTTGTTGTTTTCTTTTCAAATGGGCAACATTTCCTTTCCTCCTTGATTTTGTTGCACATCATTTGTTCTTTCCAGGTTTGTGTGTTGGAAGAACATTGATTTTGTGTGGCAAAATAGGTAGAGGTTATGTGTAAGAAAACTAATAGTAATTGAGGACTTTAATAACAAAACCTTGTCACCACCTGCAAGTAGAAAACATGTTAAGAATGTTGGTAATAGGGTGCAAACACAATAAGAGGAGCCATGGGCTACAAGTTAAAGTTTTAGGATTGCATTCTTATGTTGGTCAATTTTCCTATTTTTTATTTTTTTCATACCCAATTACTATTATATTTTGAATATAATTACTTTTTCCTATAGCTTGATCTATACAATTTTTATATAATGCATCCATGTTTTAATAACACAAAAATGAATAACTTATTAAAAACAAAATTTCAAAATTCATAATTTTTAAGGTGAGAAGCACATTGGAATTTTGCCAGTTTCAAGTTTTTTTTTTGTTTGTAATCATCATTGTTAAGATCCCTTTCAATTTGTATTTTAACAAGAATGCTGCACAATTGATAAGGAAAAAGACATTTGAATAAAAAAACATTGTGACAATTGCTTTGAACATGCAAAGAATTTTTGAAACATCAATTTGCATCAAGTTTTGAACAATGAAACTTTATAGGTAATGGAACTTTGAAAGGAAAAGAAATTGAAAACCCAATTTATTATGCTCCTTTTGTGTTTTTTCAAAGATATAAAATTACATTTTAAAGTAGTTGTGACACACCTTGTTGCTCCTTTTATTGTGTTTGCCCCCAATAGAGTTGTTAGTAAATTTGAAAACTTGTAGATAAAACATCATTATGATACTTGTTTTGATATGAATTGCATAGAACTAAAGATAATATTTACTAGTGGGCGTGTGCCATTGGCCCAAATACATTAAAACATTAATCCTGATATTATTTTGGTCAAAGTGGGTTTAATTTCAAAGTTTTTATGGAACCTTGCTAAATTGATTTTAATTTAGTTTCTAGTAGTGAAAATCATTTTAAATTCAATAAATTTTGTTATTTTGGTTTAATAATTATGAAACAACAAATGCACACACCACCACATCAAAGGTTTTCTAGCAATACCAAAAGCAAAATGGGGGGCACCCTAATTTGGGAAGGTTATGACATTGTTATGTCCAAAAAAACACCTATCTTAATGTATCTAGATACCGTTCCAAAAAAAGATGTTAAGTGTGTTTAAGCTCTCTTGGGAAAAAATGATGCATGTTGACTTGCTAGATGCAAACATAACATAATTACAAACTACAAATGCAAATCAAAATCTATTACTTTTTTAACACTCACTTGCTACCTAGATGAAAGCATGTTAAAGTAAACAATCTTTAATCCTTGTCACAAAAATTGTAAGTAACCATAAAAAAAAGTTTGATGTATTGAAAGCTTTAAAAATATTTTATTCAATAATTACTATGAAAATGATCTTTTGTTTTATTAAATACAATATTAAAAAATCACATTTTCAAGTAGATTTAAATAGAGTTTTTAAAAATGTATTTACTTGCACAAGATTTTTATTCTTATAAAGTGGGTCACAAGTACATGAAATATTGATTTTTTAAAACAATTAAAGTTAATGGAGGCTTAGAAGATATTTATGTATGCTCATATTATGTATGTTATAATCATAATATAGCCAACTTATAATCTAAAGGTAGTTTTGAACATGATATTGACTCGATCCATTTCAAATAGATTTGTAACTCGCTTTTATTATACTAAAACATTTCAAATTTTATATTTATTTTACTATAAACTTGATGGAGAAGCTATAACACACACACATACATTCATATATTTCCTATTCATTTTCAATTCTAGATATTCTCTTCCATGCACATCACGACATCCCCCAACTTCCTAAGTCTTAGAAAGCAGTGACAACCTTACAAAAATTGTGATCCATGTACCAAATCTTAAATATGGTAATTGAATTACATGCAAATTGTACTCCTCTCTCATCCAATCTACCTAGTCCTTTTTTCATGTGGTGAACCTACTTGTTTTCTCACATTTATCTCCCTTTATTATTTTGCTTATTTTGGCTTTAACAAAAGAACATGAAAAACTCCAATCCTTATTAAACTTATTCCTCTTCAATGATTTTTTCCATACCAATATTTGTTTCCACATGTCTTTTATCATTGAACACTAGTATTTATACTTAAATATGAATTGTATTAAATTAAAAGTTTTGCTTTAGAATGCCTTAAGCTCACCAACCTTTAGTTGGTAAATTATTTCCACCAAATCTTAAACCTTTGACCTTTTTTTTACAATTGCCCAACCTCCAACCCTAGTTAGGGATCAATTAAATCTTAATTGATCCCTAAGAGGCTTTGACATCATTTATGGCTAAATGGATTATAAACATTTTTGGACTCAATGAGGCTAGTCTCCAAGTTTTGCTAAGAGCCCATTTAAACAATTTATAACCTTTTATTTTAACACATGGAAAGAAAATTAACATGGTTGTTCATGAACATCAATGAACCAACATGGATTCTTGTGATGTTTTGGCAACTTGTAATATATGAACATTTAATTTTTTTTCAAGTATGCTTACATAGGTAGGCATGAAGCTAAAAATAAGTAGGTTATAAATAATTCAACCTAGGTATGTAAGTAGCCTACCCAACCCCATGTTGGTGGGAAGGACATAGGAAATAAGTAACAACTAATATAGCCTAAGCAAGTAGGTAGGAGGGTAGGAAATAGGTAGGTAGGTATAAAAACCTAGCTACCTAGTTAGGTAGGTAATTTAATGCAGCTTAAATAGGTATCTAGGTACCCTAACATAGTTTGCTAAGTATTAAATAGCTTAGGTTAGCTTAATTAAGCATTAATTAGGTTAACGTGTAATCTAGGGTTGTCAAAACTGATGTGACATGGCCATTTTGCGTCGGGTGTCATGTCAATGTCCGTCTTGATGCATTGGTCACATTCGTTCAGATTACCGCATGAATTTTTTTCATTACACCCAAACTACCCCCATTATGTGTGGCAACCAAAAATGGATTCAGTTGCCACATGATTGGTGACTGGATTTAAAACTTTGTGTAATTGAATTAGATAATTAAATTTTTTTGGTCACCACAGTTGGCAACCAAAATTTTCGGTTTGTTTAAAAAATATTTTGGGAGCTACCCAACAAATTTTTATCATTCAATTGATAATGGACATTCATCCAACGACTAATTTTTTTGTCAATGCCCAAAAAAATTTGGTCGTTGCTCCGATTTTTTTAGGCAATGCACAAAAAAATTGGTCGCCATGTTTTGGTCACTAGACTGGGCAATTGAAAAAAATTGTTCACTAATTGTGGTGACCAAAAGTTGGTGACCAAAATTTCAATTGCTTTTGGTCACCATGCGTATAGTTAAATGAAAGCTTTCCAAAAACATATTACATGCCCCCTTTCCAAATACAATCGTTGACAGCCGAGTTTTTGATCGCCATCCACCAATTTTTTTTGAATGGCGACCAAAACCCATTTTCAATCGCCATTTAAATGGTGACGACACATTTTTGGTTGTTAACAATAGGGCGACGAAAACCACTTTACGGTCACCTTTAATCACCACACATAGAGCTTGACGAAAGCCTTCCAAAACATTCTACATGCCCTTTTTTCAAATTTAATTGTTGGCAACCCAAAAAATTCGGTCACCATTCAAGGATCAAATCTTTTCAAATGGTGACTGAAACCCATTTTTGATCACCATCCAACAAATCTTGAAAATTGGGTAGCGACCAAAGGCGACCAAAAATATGCGTAGCGACCAAAGGCGACCAAAAATTTAGTCGTTAACGATGAGACATAATAGTCCATGGTGATCAACAAATGGTTTCGGTTGCCTTGTTGTTTGTGATCAAAAATTTGTGGTTGCCATACAAATGGCAACCAAAAATTGGTTTCAGTTGCCATTTAAGAAATGTGGATCATTGGATGGTGACCAAATGTTTTTGGTTGCCATTGATTGAATTGGGAAAATGTGCATGTAATATGTTTATGAAAAGCTCTTTATTGAGCTCTATGTGTGGAAATTGAAAGCAATAAAAAATTTCAGATGCTAATGATTAAAAATAATAATCGTTGCTGATCGGAAAAAGGTTTCAATCGTTAAACAATTGACAATTGAAAACTTTTGGTCGCCCAATAGTGTTAATCACCCAATTGGCGATTGAAAACTTTTAGTCATCTTTTGTATGGTGATTGAAAGATGTTTTAATCACCACAGGGCCTACATTGATTGAAATTACTCCCTTTTTGGTCACCCATGAGTTTGACTCGAGCACCCAATATGACGTTTAACCTAAGTTGACCTAGGGTAACCCTTTATTGATGTGATGCAGGGCTCCGTTAACATCTAGGTGTGTCTGTTGCATCGTGACAAATGCACATACACGACGAGAACCCCGATATAGTCTTGTAATCACAATAATAATCATGTAGTCATGTAGTGACAATGAAGTCATAACAATGACTAAAGGTGTATGATTAAAAAATATGATTACATGATTATGTAACTAAGACATAATCCTTATATGTTTTAGTCATGAAAAGACACATTTTGGCCTTCTATTTGTTTTGTCATTTTGCTTGTGTGTAGGTGATGGTGTTCCATGGTTTTAAATTGGGTGGAGGTGCGCATGAGTCTAAAGGAAATAAATGAAACAATTTTCATTAGTGATGCAGGATGTGTGGTGGAGGAGTATTGCAAAGGATGATACAAGGAATGCACAAATAAGGATGTAAGATAGATGTTTCGAAAAAACTTTCTATGTTTAGGAAATAAGTGTCTTTGGCTTATGTGATTAAATGTTTAGGAAAAATATGTTGTAGAAGGGATATCCTTTTCTTCCACTTTGCAAGCTTTATAAGCTTTATGTAATGTACTTGACTAAAATACTAGGAACGTGATTAGGATGTGATGACAAACAAAGGATTGTTCGTGATTTAAGTTAAGATGCATGGGAATTGGGCATATAGGGGCAATTATAGTTCTTTGTTAGTGGTTATAATTTGCTTGTGTTTTGACTATTGCACATGTTTTGAGATTGTTAATTTTCACTTATAGTGTGTGTGTGGAAGATAATTAGAGAAGGTATCCATGTTGAAATTGTAGCCATGTGATGTTGTAAAGAAAGAAGGTCAATAACTTCTAAATTGGGATGAAAAGATCTTATGTTTGAATACAATAGTTATTAGAGGGGTGACAACAAGATGGATGGTATGAACAAATTAATTTCCTTGTTAAGGGACAATGTTTACGTATGTGGGATTGGCATAGAGGATGAATATTACTTTAAATGGGATGTACACCATATGGGTCGAAATGAAATCAATGAACCAAAATCTATGTCAAAAGATGAACTTTCTACAATTTGTTTTTACATATGTCTATGTGGTGTCACTTTAACGATGTTTTAATCATGGCAAGTTTGTTTGATCATTAATATGAATGTTATGAACTTTAAATTGAATCATTAATACGTGTTTCAATTTTGAATTTTGGTTTGAATAAAGGACATTTAATAACATAACTTTCATAAATGCCCCTTAGTTTTCATAATACAAAATTTTTAATTTTCAAAAAAAATAGTAACGGGGAACTATTAAACACATTTAAAATAAAATCAAAACTTCTAAAAAAATTAAATTCTGTTTTCCAGAATTTAGGGTCTACTTAAAATTCATAAGTTTTTTTATGACATGCAAATGTGGTGCAATATATATAGTGTATAAAACAAAATCATAGCTTATAATACAAGAAACTAATGTTTAAAATGTTAAAATGAAAAAAAAAATTAGCAAAATTTGTGCATTTAATTTTTTTTTCATATTTATCCAAAAATGATTAGCAGAAAACATGTGACACATTGGTGCAATTGTAAATATGTCAATAAATAACAAAGGGCATCAAAATTTCTTTTCTATGAAAAAGGTTTTTTTGAAAAACCTAAAAAAACTTCAAAAAGACAATAGCCCCTTAATTATAAATAAACACATTGGCTCATTAAATCTCATTTGGACCCATACTTAAAAGAAATCAAACACGAGGCAAAATTTCATGTTTTGATCACAAATTTAATTAAAAAAATTGTGATGGGATTTAGGTTAGGAAGTTTGCATAATGGTTTGCCCATGTTGTTGTGGAAAATTGTGGTGTCACCAAAAAGGAAAACATACAAAGATCTATAGCCACTCTAACCGTCAACATAGATGTAATGGAGTTTTATTCACACAGTGACTAGACGAAATTGATGATCAATATATATATATACCTTACCTTAAGGTCAGTTTCATCATTAAATAATCCTCAAAATAATGAAATGAAATTTTGTGAAAACATGAAGTTGACTTGTTGAAAATCATCATAATTATCATAGGCTATATTTGGTCACACTCTGCACAACAATTCATCCATTAGAGTAATTCCTCATCCCACCTTCCAATTAGGGCTTATTCATACAGAAAAAAACCTAGACATAGGTCCAGGTAGCAGTGGACCCATGAGGTTTTCAACGGTGTCATCCAAAAAGCGATGTACCATGAGGTGGTCCAATTAGGCCCCCCACCCCCCATATGTCCCTTCATTCCCATTGCCAATTTGTTATGGTATTCTTTTGCAATAAAGATTAGCACATTTACCGCAAACAACAACCCTAATATACAAAAGAGGTTAAATAAGATAACAAAACAAAGGTCTCACGCATTCCATAAAATCAAATTCTAAGCACCTTTCCCCCGCCCCCTCCCAAAACTCTAAAGCATTTTGTTGATTGTAAACGTTTGCAGTTTGCACCTAGTATCCCAGGAATTGTATTTTGATGCCTTAGGGGAAAAGTAAAATAGGTGCCCTAGTTCCCTAGGATCCCAGGCTCTCATGCATGAATGATTAATTGCCTCCCCATTGGTCTATTGTCCTTTTACCCAAAACAACCAAAACAACGCCAAAACGCCAACCCAAATTAAACCAAAAAACCATAACCCAAAGACACTAGAGCCCAATAGTTGCGTTTATAACCACCTAAATTTTTTCCGCTAACTTCGTAATTTCGGTTGTTTTTAGTCTCATTTTGGGAAGAACCAATGCTCGGCTCTGCTTTTTGTTTTTGAAATTTTTTATTTGAGGGCGGGGTGAGGGGGTGAGGGGGGGGGTGGGGGGTGTGTTTCTCTGTATTTCATGGTTCTAGTCTGTTTGTGTTTTTGCTGGCGAAGAAATTATACGTTTTGAAGTTGCAAAGAAGAAAGTTTGTTTGTTTTAATGGCGAAAATAGAAACAAATTAGCGATGGTATCTTTGTTCTTGTGTTTTGGATTGCCAGGAAGAAAATTGTGTGTTGAAGGCCAAGAGGAAACAAATTGGCGATGCTGTATTTTAATGAAAAAGAGGTCAAAATTTTGTTTTGGATGCTTTGATTGCAGAGAATAAATTTGTGTCTAGAATATGATCACAAAGCAGAGAAATTATTGGTGTGTGTGTGTTTGTGTGTATTTTGGGTTCTTTGGGTGTGTTTAGGATATGCTAATAACAAATTTGTGTACTTTGATGGCAAAGACAAGAATTTGGCGAGATGGGTGGCGGTGTGTGGTGTTTGGATGGCGAAGAAGAAGAAGAAGAAGAAGATTAGAAGATTAGAAGAAATTGGCAATTATGGTTGTACATGGTTGGGATGTTGAGGCAGGCAGTGGCATTGAATAATGAGCTGCAGCAGCCTGGCTAGCAATCACCGCTTCCAACTTCCATCACTCTCGTCCTCCTCTCTCTCTCTCTCTCTCTCACTCTCTCTCTCTCTCTCGCTTTTTTGAGCCCGTGATTCTCGCTCTTCTCCGTGCGTTGCCAGCGATGGCGATTTTAATATTATTACCCCAGGATAGTAATACTAGTACACAGCAGCTTCAACTCCTCCACTTTCTCGCACCAACTTTCTTTAATGAATTCCCGTTTCTCCAAGCTCTACGCATTTGGGGTCCATCGACGCCTCCAGTTTCCAGCTGCAGCAGCTCTTCTTTTGCAGTGTACAAATTCCACTTTCCTGGAAACGGAGGACGAGAATCACAAGAGGAGACAAGCAGCAGCAGTGGTGGTTGGGAGTATCGACCTGATCAATAGATTGAGATCAATGCATGATGATCTTCCTTCTTCAGGCTTGAGGAGCTGTGTGCTTTGGCGATAGAATCTATACAGCAGCTTCTGTTTGCACGATGCATGCGAGCTCTTGACCCATCCAGCGCGTTCGTATTCCGCTCCTCTTCTTCATCTTCTTCTGCTTCTTTGACCACTAGGCGATGGCGCAGGTCAAAGAGCAGGTTCAGAAATGGAATCCCAATCCAGTGCAGGAGAATGGAACTGTGCAGCACAGCACACTAGGTCAACTTCGGGATTCCCTTTCTCCAGAGCCCCTGCTGCCGGCAGGGAAGATCGAGCTCCAGGTTGTGCCCAAGGTTTCAAATGCAGAAGAAAAAGAAGAAGAAGAAGAAGAAGAAAAAGAAGTTGGGGCTCCTCCTGTTTGCGCGCTAGAGCTGCCTGCAGTGGCGGATGAGCTCCAGAAGGGAGGGGATGTTCAGGGTGGTGGTTTTGCAGCGGCGGATGAGCTCGAGGCCGATCATGAAGTTCGGATCACTGTTTCTTCGAGGATTGCCGCAATAGAGAAAGAAGTTCGAGGTATTGCTGCAGCAAACGGAGATCAAAACTCCGCCGCCAGCTTCCGTACCTGGTTTGTTCCAGTGGGAGTTCAGCCGGAGGCCGAGAGCACAGTGCAAAAGAGTTTGAGTTCAGCAGCAGAACGGAGCAGCAGTCCTTCTCTCAAGCTTCATGAACAAAACGTTGAAGCCAAAACTGGAAGACAAGACCACGGCCGGCGGATTGCTGCCATACCCAAAGACACTGGAGGAGCTCAGCATGTCGGGAGCGTTCGTACCATATTCTCTGCATTGGGAGTTGCTGAGCAGGAGGCCCTCGCAGTGCAAAATGCAACTGTACAGCAGAAGAAGCTCCCTGCAGAAATTGGAGGAGTCGTCACCGGAGGACATGAAGCTCTAGATCGAGGCAAGGCGAGTCTCGCAAAGCTTCCTTCAGGGAATGTGGGCAGAGGGACAGGACAGCTACGCAATGCCATAGCCAAAGGCTTACGCTCAGCACGCAACAACAACAACAATCCCAGTCCCGGGCCCGCATGGACAAGCTCAACGAAGCTAACAGTGGCAACAGCAACGAGTCCATCGCCCAAGAAAGTCGTCACTCCCACTAAGCATGGCCTCAAGATGAAGAAAGCAGCGGCGACAACAAGCAAAGAAATGAAAGTTTCTTCTTCAAACCTGAGGACCACCACCTCCCACGACTCGTCTCCCGAGATACCCATCACAGACTATCGGCGACCCAAAGCCATCGCCTCCTCTAATCTTGTTAGCAAATCCCTGGACTCAATATCAAATCCTGGTAGCTTCTGCCAGGTTCCAGTTTCTCCTTTCTTCAGCAATGGAGGTCATGACACAGCAGCTTCTAGTAAGCTCATCATCGAGTCAATCCTCCTCTCGCCAAGCTTGGAGGGCAAGGACCAGAGTGCTGCAGCAGCTCCTCTTCAGCTCGACAGCAAATCTTTTGCCACAGTCAACACCAACAACACCAACAACAAAGGAAGTGAGACCATCAAAGACCAGCTTCAAGAGGAGGATGATGATGATGATGATGATGATGATGAGGTATTTGCATTCTTCCATACCCACTCTCTGGTATTCTACAGAAAACCTTTCCTCAAGGTTCCCAATCCTGATGTGCAGTTGATCATTCTACTCTCCATAGAATTGTGCTCAGGTTCTTTCATTCTTGCAATCTGTGGTGTTGGGGAAATTGTGCTCAGATTCTTTCATTCTTGCAATCTTGTTGTTGCAAGATTTTGGGATTCTTGTAGTTTGTTTTGGGATTGATTTCTTTGCCATTTCTTTTGCTCATGTTGGTTTTCTCTTGCGTGTGGCAATGGATGGATTGATAGGATAAGGTTGCACTAATGTGCACCAGCAGCAGCACCAGTAGTAGCCTGGCTGAAACAAACAGATTATCTGGAGATTTGGGGAGACTGCTTGGTAGTGTGTACGGCAAGCTGAGATGGTCAAGCTCCGGATCAGAGACAAACACAAAATCATCAGCAAGGCGCAGCAGCACATCATCATCAAACCAAAGGATTATATCAAAAGGAGTAGGAGTAGGAGTAGGAGGAGTGAAGCTGCTGCAAACTTCATCATCAAGAAAATCTTCTTTGGGTTGCAGCATTGGCAGCTTGGGAGCACAGAAGTTTGAGATTGGGAGTCATACCAGCTTGAAGTTGCTGCAAGAACGCTGTTCCATAGAGCTCAAAGATTCTGCCAGTAAGGCAACTGGGACAACACACAAGAAGAAGAAGACAAGAGACTTAGGTCCACACCGGCATTATTATAGAGGCATTACAATGAAGCTCGAGCAAAAACTCAAGTAGGCTAAACATTTCCCTCCAGGGGCCTGAATACATGTTTTGTTTGTTTGTTGTTGTTGCAGCTGACAAATTTTGTCTTTTGATTTTGAGAAGTGGTTCCAAGTCCATCACCAATTTCTGTACAAGTTTGATATGAAACTCGTAAAAGCTTTTCTGATGTACCTAACAAGTTTGGTTGATTGATAATTTTTTTGCAGCAGCTGAATAGAAGAAAAGCAAGCAACAAGCTCTTATGCTTTTTGTTTCAGTGTTTTACAAAAATGTGAGATTCAACAAAGGAGACTGTTGCCATTATATAGCCAGCAGCTTAGGTTAGAGAGACTTTTTTGTCAGATATTTGTATTATGCAAATCCTCTGCACCCCTTGTAAAATTCTTTCTTTCACATAGGACATCAAAATTGCAATGACGTTGTCTCGAGCACATTCATTCAAAAATAGACCTTGAAGATTCCATGATTAACTAGTCTCTAGAAGACAATAAAATCTGATTTCTTAGTGTGGAAAACTTAGAACTCAGAGAAATCTTAAGTCTTAAGAGGATAATGAATCTAGGGACTAATTTGGAGGCTAGATACCAAACAAAAATCCCCATAAATCTATCATTCTTAGCTTTTGAGCTTCTTAATTGGTTCTACAAGAATGCAACCAAAGTTGGTGAAGGCAAAAACCATACTTTTAAGACTTTCAAAAAATGCATTCTCACACATTCTTTAAGACTTTCAAAAAATGCATTTTCACACATTCTTTAAGACTTTGAAAATGCATTCTCACTTTGAAAGTTGAGATTGGAAGAGAACATCCAATATTTGAAATATGGTTTCAAAATCAACTCATATCCAAATTGAATGAGCTTGGGGTCAGTGGAGAATCCAGATCCTCAAATTAGTTATTAATGCTTGGGCTTGCATGTCCCAACATATTGTGGTTTCCAAATTTACACAATCCTTTGAAGTATTAAATACAAGTTGTGGAATAAAGAGATTGGAATAAATAGAATAGGTGTGGATAAGCACAACTAAGAATGCCACCATCTCTAAAGAAAGTATCTAATAAAATTTCTTTCCTCTTCATCATGAACTAATTAATCATCTCATATCTGCTATCTGGCATCTGCTAGCATCTCATTCATCTCTCATCTGCTAAACCTTTGACATGGCTTGCCATGTTTCCATATGGTTTGAGGGAAGCTCATGTATCCTACAATTTCACATCTATGGGATTTAGCAGTTGTTGGTTTGATTTTAATCCTATATAGTTATAGTATTACCTAGTGTCTTAATATATAGATGGTGTTGAATGGGCTTGTGTGTAGGTGTGAAGAAAAAATGTTATGGCCAATGAAATGGGTGCATTTGGTGGACTGATTTTTTTTCTTAGTTATTGTGAGTGAACTAATTATTAAATGTGTAATTGGGTTTGGTAGGTTTGTGAGAATTTTAAAGGGCTGAAGAAAATGTTAGAAAGGAACCATTATTTCATAGGGTTGTGTGTGGGCTTGAATTTCTTTTCCCTAGGCCAATCAGATTACTGGATTTGGTGGTCTGAATTTGTTTTCTTAGTTAACTTGAGGTAATATTCTATTTATATACAGCCAGGGTTTTTGCACATTACTTGTGCACTTTTTCAAAATTGCATCTGGGTTGTATATATAGCATGAGTTGTAAGTTGTTTAGCCTTAAAAAAAACCTTGAACATTCAAAGCATAGTGTGGGTGAGGGAAATGTGTTTGGATTTGAAGTTCCATACATAGTTGAAAAGATTTGAACCGGGGCATAAAGGAATGAGCTTACATGCCCAAATCAAGTATGCGTTTTGGAATTATGACATTATGAAGTTTTGAAACAAGTTTTCAAAATTTAAGAATTAGGCATCAAATCCTTTTCTTGTTTGTTTTATGTTGATTTAGTTGAAGGTCTTCTACTAGCAATAGATTGTGCAATTTTTTATCCCAAAGCTTTTTGTGTTTAAACTAGTGTTGGCCAGTATTGCTTTTTAAAAGAAGATTTGGTCCCAATTTTGACATTAAAAAAAACTTGAAGGTTCTTTAAGTGTGAATTTGAGCTTGGTTTTTCAAATTTTTAAACTTTATAGTTTTAGGTTTTACACATTTTTGAATTTGGAGTCCTAATTCAAGAATCGAGTTCAATTCCATGTACACTTGCTACAGACTCCCCAATGCTAGACAATGTATAGGTAGACAGTTTTCCAATGGATTAAAATTGGGGTTTATATGTTTGTATATTCATGGAGTTTTACAACTAACTAAAATGAATATTTACATATAAAATTTAGCCTACTTGCTAACTTTTCAAAAAGGTTCAACTTGCTTACGTAAAGAGCTCAAACTTATGTTTAAAAAATTATTTATCTAATTACGATTCCAACTCCTCCCCCCCTTCCCCCCCCCCCAAATTGTTCCCTCATTTGGTTCTTGTGCCAGTTCCAAAAAATAAATTAGAACATGTGCTTGAGTCTAGGCCATAAGAACCTGAACCCCTAGTTCAACACTGTAAATTGGGTAACTTGCTAAAACTGGTTTAAACATACTAATTGAGAAGAGCTACAAAATACACCTTAAGTTTTGAATTTTCCACCACAAGAACCACTTGATGAGGCCAATTATTTCTATTGGCCATGTCATGTCTTCATGCCCAAATCATCCCAAAAGGTGCTTACAAAAATGGCATGTTGAAATTGGTTTTTCATGCCACAACTTTAGGATGGTTACAAATTGTTTAAATAGTAATCTATATTCCTAATCCTCAACCATTGATTCTTCTCGTGGACAATTTTCATTATTTTTCACACAAAAATAAAAGGAAATATATATTTTGAAGCCTTAGAAAGAAAAAATTCCTAAAGAAAATGACGACTTTTGCTAGATCGAAAAAAAGCTGTATTTAACACTAAAATATGATATTTAAAAGTGCAAAGAACCTTGATACAACTCACCTCAAATGCCAGTAACCCCAGTCTGTCGGTATAGGAGAAGGGCCTGAGTACAGGCCCTTTCGTTATTTGAGATCTGTGCCTGAGGCCGGTAGGCTGAGGGAACACGTCGAAAATCATGGAAGCTCCTTTACCTACATAAAGCAGATCTGGGATTTTTTCACTTTTTAGAAATAGAGGGAGGCTGGCTGGTACCTTCCGGTGGTCAAAAGATCCTAGTACAGCCTGGTTGGTACCTTCCACCGCAGAAGATCCCGCTTGCTGAAAACAGGTTTCTTCGAGCAGGTAAGGAAATACAATGGAAAAATCCAGGTGTGCTTTACGTCGGGAAATGTAACAACCGGTTGTGATGCTCTATTTTAACCACATTTTCAGGCTTTTCCTTTGAGTGAGAGGCAAGCAATTTGCTGCTTCCACTTTTGGTGCGGTCAGATTTACTTGTGGTGTGAATCGATGTTAAGAACCCACTTGAGGTGTGAATCAATGAGGGGGGAAAACGAATTATGCTCTGGAACAGGCCCCTGAAAAACCTGTTCCCACCTAAGGAAATGAAGGCTTGTCCTACGGAGCTCTCGTCTTTTTCCTGGTGGAAGGGGACTTGTGGTCTTGACCAGGCCTGTTCCAAAGTACATGAATCACGGACAAGGATGAAGCAGCACTTGAAGCTTCCATATCCCCATCGTACCATTAAAAAAGTTTATTGTCATCCAAGGTCAGCTGAACAAAAACCTGGCTACCTTTTTGTATTTGGGTTTTATCTTGAATTGATTGATTCCCATTGAGAATTCCCAACACTACCACACACAAGTAGCCATGCTGAAACTTGCATGCCTCAGAACCTCGTTACAACTTACATACCAACTGTGGCCAACTGTGAGTTCTGAAATGAGGTTCTGAGGTGGTATGCCAGTTGAGTATGTCTCTCTTGGGTATGGGGTTAATCAGTATTTTCTAAAGCAATTTAGCAACCAAAGAAACTACTAGGCTAGCATAGCATCATCAAAATTGGGATTTTCCAGAGCAACTTGTCAGTTCAGAAGACATTAAACATACTAAAGTATGGGTACCATGTGCTTGGCTGCCTGATTCTACAAGCTCAATCACCACCTCTAATCCTACACTATATACAAGCTACAGAGAGAGGATGAAAACAGCAGCACGGCCTGCTTTTAAAGAGTCTGTAAGCTGCAGTAAGGGCCAATTCAGCCCATCCCTACAGAATGAATTTTCCATCACAAGAAACGTGCTGTTGGTGGAGCTTGCTTAAACGTTAATGCCAGGGAAGCTTTTTGAGACCACCTTAGTGGGGCACTAAGGCGATAAGAGAATTAGGCCAAAAATGGTTTCGCAAGGTTCGACTCTTCAAGGAGACGAAAAACGTCCAGACCTTGGGGTCCGGATGGGCTAAGGCGAAACTTGGGCTTTGTCAACCAAAAAAGATGATTGCCGTTGTCTTCAAGATTATGGTACAAGGCACCATCCCTTTAAAACCCTCAATGGACAATTAAATGTTGTTTTGGGTCACCCCAAAGGCGAGCAAGTTCGTTAAAACATTTCAAACAATTAGAAGCTATCCCTTTAAAACTTCAAGGCCCAAACCCTGAAAGAGGGTTGGCCCAGGATGATTTGAATCATCTTGGTTTAAGTCCTTTAAACCAACTTGGGAGTCGGTCCTAGATGGCCCCCGGGTGAGCCTGGGGCTGATTTGGCTTACGACCATGTGATCTGACTCTGGTAGTCGGGCTTGGGTTGTCTCCAAGTTAGAGTAAGACTTAACTTCAATAGCAGGGTCTAGTGAGTCTAAGTAGAAAGTTTGAGTCCATCTGAAACAGTCTACACATGTGACTAACCAAGTGTGTCGTGGGATGCGCAAATAACTAAGAGCTAAAGGAGTCGACACAAATGAAGCTTGTTGAGGCATGAGGAGTGCAAGGCGACAAGCGAGAAAAGGCGTGTCAGTAAGGCTTGCTATCAAGGAATTGCAATGTGAGCACCGAAGGTGGAGCCCAAGGTCCACGCAGTAATTTCCTGAATGCAAGCCCTTACCCTGCGTACCAACTGAGATAATCAATGGGTTTTTTAAAAAATGTTTCCCTTCCAAAGATCTGATTGGTTGACATCTTGCACCCTAGGGATCTTACAATCTCACACCCTCCGCCCTAGGGCTCTTTTTGTAAGCCTAATTACAAAATGTAATCTGCCCTATAAGTACACTACAAGTTCTTTCCGAGCTTTGTTACATACTCATCAAGTTTCAGAGTAACAAATAAAGAAAAGTACTGCTGGTGGGCATTTTGAAGTGCTTACTCAGTCCTGACAAAACATTACATAATATAAAGCAACCTTCTGTTTGCATTGCCACAACATGCAAATATCGAGTGTGTTATATATGCCTTTCCTATAGGCCTAAGATCCCTCCCACTCTCAAGGTGTAGGCATAATATCCCTACTCAATTGTAGGAGGGATATTCATGGATATACGGTGCCCCCTGAATGCACTATGAAATTTATGGGCGTGTTTTATGGGGCCTAGGACAAGGCTATGGGACCACTGGGAGGGAGGGTTGGTGTTTTCATGCACCACACACGGCAGTTGCATGAGGCAATAAAAATTGGAGATTTGGGCAATGGGGTGGTGTTTCTGCGATGTTCCAGTGACAGTTTCTTGGACTCTTCTTCTTTCTTCTTATGTGAACTCAAATCCCCCCAAGCAAGCAAGCACCAACCAGCGTCCATCACGGTAACTGCAGCAAGCAAGGAAGCAAGCAAGCAAGATCAGAGGGACCCACAACACAAAGAATAGTAAATTATGCTCTTGTATCCGCAATCAGACAGTTTCTGTTATGTAGTTAAGAATTGAGACGTGGCAAGGTGCCAATTTGGTGTGATTGAAAATAGGAGGAGGTTCACTATATAATCTGGTGCGCTTTTTCCAATCTTGCAGATCAAAGGAATTGCAAACACAACCCACAGTTGCTGAGCTGACATCAGGAAGAGAACAAGGGCACACACAGAGAGACATCGAGAGAGAGAGAGGAAGGTTGGGGATCTCTACAGCTTCGAGAATCATCATGTCGGGCGAGTTGCACCTGATTACCATAGGTTGTATGATATTATTATCTTTCTTCTTCTCCATGGTTTTTTTGTTTCTTGTGTTGGCATGAAGCTCTCTCTCTCTCTCTCTCTCTCTCTCGATGTCTGTGGTGGGTTTGGACTAGCTGATTCGACAAGCTGGATCCTGTTTGAAATCTTTGAACCCACAATACCAGAAGAAACCCAGCTCCAATTTGCAAGCTTTTGATGAATTCTCTTACCCCCGTCCCTGCTCCCCGCTCCCTCCCTTCTTCCATTCTCTCTTGGACGAGTGCCGGGAAACCACATATCATGCATTGAGTTCGCGTTGTGATCCCAGAACGAGCAAGTGTTGTTCTTTCTCTTATTTGTTTGTTTGTTTGTTTTTTCTTGAAGCGGTGGTGATGAAGTAGCTGTGACTGATGTGGTAGCAACTGTGGGGTGGGTGCAGGTGCATCACATTACTGTGAAACGGTGTGTAGTTGCAGACCGTTCACCTCTTTCCACCCGCCCTCGACTTGTCAATTTTTTTACAGTTTCTTTTGTGTCTGGATTTAACGCTGAGATCTGGAGCTCAGCTGGAGTGTTGGGGTGGGTGCAGGCTAGATGGGCACTGGAAAGAGCCGGCTTGAAATTCCGCGAGACAAAACACGTCGTTATTTTTCACGTTTTCGCCACTGCGTGCGTGGGATTCTCTCTCTCTCTCTCCATCATCAGCAATTCCTCTTTGAAACCAACTTCTTTGACCACCAATTTTTTTCACCAACTTTCTCTTTCTCAAATTCAGAATTTATGGAATGAGCTAAGAATCTGTGCAGATAAAATGCTAGGGACGGTTACGTGATCTTTTGAAGGGTTTTGTGATTTGTAGGGCTCTCGGAGAAGGAACCAGTTGCCCAAAGCTGGTGATCATGGGAGGAGCAGGGAAGTCAGACCACCGAATCGTGCTGCACCAGTCGACAGACATTGTGAAATTTGCTGATAACAACATCCAAGAGGAGCAGGACCGCCTTTTTCCTGATGATCCTGGGTTGCAGAAGCTTGTTGAATCTTGGGGTGAGTATGAAGAAGTAGACGAATCCAGTGCTCACTTGTATGAAACTTTGATGTGGGCCAGCACTAAACCATAAACCCTAAAGCCCTTTGTTAGTGCTAAATTCTGCGATTGTTTTTTGGTTTTGACGATGTGTTCAGAGACATCATCAAGTCTGTGGATCTATTGATTTCATGTGGTGCATGCTGGCTGGCTGGTCCTGGCAGTGTCCAAATTCAGGAATGATTTGGGTCCAAATGTGCGGCTTTGGGCATACACTTACCTTCTCCATGACAAATCAAGCTACCGTCTGATGACTCAGGGAGCATCAAAAACACAGAGGAGATTTGCCCGCCTGCTGCTGCCTGTAATTCAACTACTTGTTGATCAAAACATGAGTGTCACTAAGCCTGGGCAAAGGGAAAAATCCCTTGCAGTTGTGGAATCTGTTTTCAAGGAGGTAGGTTGTACATAATTTCCTCTCTTCATGCAAATACAGTTTTGACTTGTACCCAACTGGTTTCTTTGTAATAATTTTGTCTAAGTTCCTGTTCTCTTCAAGATCGTCTATCTATCTATCTATCTATCTATCAATATTCCTCTCCAGAATTAACTGACTATTTCAAGACATTCACAGGCTTTCAACGATGAGTATATCCCATCCCTGCATCTGTACATTTCACCTCACCTACACAAGATAAATTTTAAGTGTTCAGGGATTCTTTGCAAAATACCTCTCAAGAACTAATATTTATGGATCTGGGTTGCTGTGGGTGGTCTTTGAGCAGGTGGACGAGGTACTAGCTGATGGTCGTTCATTCATTTGTGGAGATAGATTTACAGCTGCAGACCTGAGCTTTGCTGCACTAGGTTCTATAATAATTGCTCCCCAAGGGTATAGAGAACACTTTCTCTCTGCACTCCAGTCACCATATCTTCTCTTTTGCACCATGCACTAATACACACAGTAGCACCTGGTCATAGCTGCATGCTGTGTGTCTCATTACAAGCAAACTCTGTACATATGTATCATCATGATGCAGGTATCTGTAATCATTTCTTTTTGTGGGCTGTGTTGCTGAGCTTTGTGTATCTGCTGGAATGGATGTGAAGATCTGGTGCATGGCAACCTCCCATCAACGAGTGCCCAGAAGGGATGGCTTCAACAATGCTGTGTCTCAGGAATACTGCTGCTGGCAAGGTGAGAATTCTGATATTACCCTTGTACAAACAAAAAGACATTGGTTGGGAATTTGATTCCTTTGCAAGTTTTTTTATTCCCAACACACTCGTCTGGGAAACCTGGATGAAAATTCTTATAGCACTCTCTATGGTGATGATGGGTGAAAATCTGGTTGGGAATCTTAATGGGCAGTTTTGAAATATTTGTGAGTGTGAAGCTAACCCATCCGAGTATAAAAAAACTGAACTTTGGTTTTCATTTAAGCAAATAATCCTGTACTGTTAACCTATCACCTTGCTTAGACAACTGTAGAAACATTGACAGTCTCTGCGGCATTCTTTGGACAAGCTTGTCATTTTGTTGAACTGGAGCAAGTTTGGGTTAATGTCTGCTCCGAGTGCTTGAGTTGGACAATTAAAGAAGCTTCAATTTACTCCCAAGTATAATGATCTGTTTGGTTTGAAGGAGACTGACAATTCCCTATGAATTGGTATGGGTTAATGCAGCACATCCTGAAGATGTATGAGACACAGCGACATGAGTTTGTACACAAGTAACTCCAAAATTCTTTAGCACATTGAATGAATGTGGTTCATTTGGAACATGAATGGAATTTGCACAACCAACAAAAGAATTTCATAATATTTAGTCAATTAACCTATTGGGAGGTTGCTAGATGATGCTTCTCTAGATGAGGAGTATGGACCTACTGATACTACAGTTCATTACATCCTAGCAAATCGATGTCAATGCCATAATTGCTGCACTATCAATATCATTTCCATTACCACTATCACAACGACCACTTGTTGTTTAAATAGAGTAATGATTTTCCCTACATTGTGCCCATGAGAACACAATTGAAGATCGCTTTTGGCTTTGTGCTTGTGTGATCAGCTACCACTTGAGACACAGACTCATCAAATATTCCTTCCTGACTTATAACCAGCCTTTTTTTCTGGTCATCCCACTATGGATAAACCTTTGCTCAACTATCATGGCCAACAAACATTATGCACTCCCACTCCTATAGTATAATCTCCCACAATATTGTTGGTGACTATAAACAAATTCAATCCAAGTCTTGTGTTGGTCAACATTAACAAGCTAAAACCCTATGTTCCATATGATAGTAATACAAAAAGATTGGTATCTGAATTTTAAAAGGGGAAGAGGGAAAATACATCATAAACACAAGAAATTTTGGAGGAGTTTATGGAGGACAAAGGAAAAAATAAGGCAAATAAGGGAGAAGGTAACCAACAAGAGGAAACACAAGGTACCTTACAACCTATTTTTTCATCAAGGGAGATAATAGCCAAACCAACCAAGAAAAATGAAAAGGCAATTACCTTAAAAAATGGTATTACTACTAATAATCTATACTACTTATAAAGAGACGTAGTGCGTCTGTCTGTCTGTGCGTCGAAGTCCTGAAACCCAGGTCCTGAGATCCAGGTCCTGAGTTCGAGGTCCGGCGGGCTGCCCAGGTCTTGAAATCAAGGTTTCGGGACTTCGACGGACAGGACCTCTTTTTTTCCTTTTTTTTTTTTTCCGCCCTTTTCCGGCGGGCTGCCCAGGGTTAATACAAGAATTTTTTGAAAAAAAGAAGAAGACGGTATTAGGCTTCAAATTTTTAGGTTTTTTGGGGGATGGGTTTGGAATGAAGGGAAAAAAAAAGTAGGCACGGGCGGATTGTGTCCGACCGTCACGGGCACCCACTCGTTACAACAGTGGTGTGAGTGCGTCTGTCTGTCCGTCCGACGACGGTTCCACGTTTTAATTGACCGGCAGAACCGTCCCGGACAGTCGGATTCCGAGACGGGAAACCGGCCCGGACAGTCGGATTCCGAAAACCAGCAGATAAGACCAGCAGGGGGGGCGGGCCAGCAGGGGTGGGGGGGGGTCCGCAGGGGGGGGAACGGACGGGGGGGAAGGAACGGACGGGGGGAACGGACGAGGGGGAACAGACGGGGGGTCGGACACCTGTGCCTTAGGCACGGGGCACACACTAGTTACTACTAATTGAGCAAACCTTACCTTGGCCTTAATCCAAGTAATTAAAAACTTAGAAGGTAGGATGGACCCAATTAGTGGAGCAGTCCTAGGCACTAGGGCAACACTGGAGGGTAGGGCAGATCTGGAAATTGGGGCAAAGTCAAAAAAAATGCAAGAATTAGGGTTAGCTGCCATAGGCCATTCATTTTCAAGGATAAAGATTCACGAATGAAAAGTTGACAACCACCGCACCAAGCTATCATGAAAAGGGATGAAAGGTCATTATCAAACCTTCAAAGGGTAAAAGTGAAGGGTGGTGTCTTTGTGACACCTACCTGTTGGATGGTTCAAGTAGGGAGGTACAATCCTCCCACACGTGTGGGAAAAAAATGGGTGTCCTTTCACCACAAGAAAGGAGTGGGAAAAACTCTTCTTTGTTTCCATCTTTTGTTGTTGTTTTGAAAGCTTGAAAAGAAGAGGAAACGAGTTTCGAGAGGACAAAAAAAAAAAACAAAGGAAATCATTTAGAGGAAACGAAAAAAATCAAGCCTAAAGCGTTGGAAAGAGGAGGGGAAGATGTTCTCACTACTGCAAAAAGAAATTAGAATGCATGCAAGAAGGGAAATGAAAATAATAATAATAATAATAATAATTTTTCGAGAACAAAAACTAGGCTCGTTCTTGACAAGAATTCAACCAATAGGGGGAAAGAAAACAAGTAAGAAAGGATAACATGCACCTCAAGAGAGAGCACGAAGCAAGAGAGAAAGTGGTTACATTAGGAGGTAGACGTAGGAATGATAGGGCGATGAGGGAGGACACCATCACAGCTACCATGAAAATGTCTAACTAGTTGCATAGGGAGATGGCTCCAATGAAAGAAATGTTGATGTTGCAACCTTAGCCTTGGGCTCGCGACCAAGGCAAGGGCTTACAAAGGTGCGGGCCAAGAGTGAAACCTAGGAGTCACATTTCATGGTCCCGGGACTGTAGGAGAGTGTGAATGAACAAACCTTCACACTCCCAAGTGAGCTCCCACTTTGAGAATTGGAGTACCGATGGACCTTTGAATTTTTTAGAGAGAAATTTCAAAAGTCAAAATTCATTGGATTGAAAAGTTCCTTATACCATTAGAAAGATCTTGGAACGTAGATGTCTAAAATGGGCTTGCATGACCCATTTGGGTACTTAAAACATAAGTTATGGCCAAAAGAAGGGTTGGGAGTTAAAGTATCAATTTGACTCTGGACCACTAAAAGTCAGAAATATCCTTGATTTAGTTGCATGTAAATGCCATGCCACATATCGTTGGAAAGTTCTTGACAAGGGCTATAACTTACTTCAAACCTCATCTGAATTGGAGGTCTGCATAAAGTTATGGGCCTCTAAAATCGCAGGAGCCCAATTTCGAGAATTTCAAGACTCCAACTTGGGAGTCCCGAGACAAAATGACATTTGGGTGCTGGCTCCATGATCAGGCATAAAGAATACTATAAGGGGGAAGGTGGTGGTTTCCCCCAAGTCCAGGTTGTGGTGAATCTTGAGAACCCATGGCTCGTCCGTGCACCAAAAGTGTTTTAATTATGCACTAATCAACTTGTTGTTTAGTTTGTGTAGGTCCATGTGAAAATTGACCCACTTGTCATTCGTCCTAGTCCCATCCCAGAGCTATAGCACACCCTTCTACCCTCAAAGTGCTGCGAGCTAAGGAGTGTGCCCCAATTTTTTAGCCTTCCGTTGTTTACCTTGGACTCAAAGTTGAGTCTATCAAAGAGTTTGGCGATGTGTCAATTGATAAATGAGCCAGCACCTACGCAAAAGCTAGAAGGTAAAACCAGAAGGAAAGGCAAGGCCAAAGTAAATGACAAGGGGGAAGGTAGCAGTGACCTTCCACCCCCAAAAATGAAACCTTTTTGGAAAATGAAGAAATGGTTTGAATTTGAAAATGATTTTAGATGGGTCATGATGGTAGGGTTTGGAGGATTATGGAGGTTACATTGGGCCCCCATCAAAGAGGACCTTGTTTATGATTTCCTTAAGGGAATCAAAAGTGTAGATGAAATGCAAATCAAAGTAGTAGTTAGAGGGTAGAATGTAAAGATCACTTGTGAGGTGATCTTTGAAATGTTGTTGTTACCTTATCAAGGCCCTAACACAGAGTGGCCAAGTCCTTTACAGCAAAGGATACCAAAGATGTAAAACCTTGTGGATGAAACGATAGTTTTAGGAAAGGAAGGTTGTTAAGTTGTGAAAATGAAAGGGAGGTACATCCAAAGCATAAGCGTAATCCTCCAAATGGTGCAGCTGAAGAATTACCAAACCTACTACAACAAGATGATAGCCTTGTTGATTGTAGCAACGGAAAAGGGGGAGGACATCAAATGGGCAAACATATTATTTCAAGGCTTGAAGCTTAACATGGGGCACGAAACCATCTACAATGTATGTGGCCCATGTCATGGACATGTTGCTATGAAAGTGGTTTCCACTTAAAGGCCATTAGATCATTTGATGGTTTATGGAAATGAACTATGAAGATGAAGAGGGTACCGTCCAACTTGTAATAGGTAACTTTACCCCTAGAACTTTCCAAACTGCCAAGGAGGCTACAATGTTTGTGAATGAAAATTTACAATCTTTGCACATCCTATTACTAGGTACAAGGGAGACCAAGTATAAAACAACCTTTTCTCCTACTTGTAAGAGGCCTGCCATAGAATGGGAAGTAACTAAAAAGGCAAAAATGGGCCAGGTAGCTTAGACCAAACCCTGGGCAAGACCCTTTGCAATTGTCAAACAGAAGGCCCCCATGGTATCGTCACCTCCCCTAATAATAATAGTGGGCAAGAAGGTACAACTTGAACAATAGGCGCACTCTCCACTCAAATCACCCCTTGGAGGGAGCATTCCCCCAATAGAAAGTATGCACAAGCGAAGTTTTGATCCCAAGATCTCCTATCCTAAAAGAAACCACCATTTTGAATGTGGACAACAACCTGAACGATGAGTGCCCAATTTGGAGTTTGAGGCAGGGATGTACAGCCTCTAGAGCACCATTGCCTTCATTTAATAGTAAAGGACTACAACACCCTACCAACCCACCTCCACAAACGGTAAGATTCATCCAAACTGATCCCAATGAAATTCAATTGGATGACATCCCAGAGGATGAAGATATGGAGGGACAGACTGCTTGGGAGGAAGGTAATTTGGAACCCTTAGAAGTAGTTGAGGAACGAGCTAATATGGCCCCATAAACAAGGAGGAATCAGGGGGAACTTGAACTTACAAAAACAAAAGGGCTAGGTGCAAGGTAGCTTGTTGAAGGTGCTACCCTCCTTGCCACCAAGATGGGTCTAGAGGGGGAAGCTCTACCCAATTAGCAGACTACCATCTCCCTTACACAATCTTCACAAGGTAGACCAATAGTGTATGTTGACAAGAAAATAAACAACTAGTAGACAATAGCTCTTCCTAAAATCACACAAAGCCAACAAATAGTGAGGGTAGAGAAGGAGTCTATGGTTACATGGAAGGTTAAGAGTCGGAGGAGTAGGAAATACAAAGAGTGTTCACCTACCCCCTTTCATCAATTAGTTCATACCACAGTGCTCGTTGAATATGGAGACCCTACTATTAATGGGCATGTGGTACTAGTGGTTAGATTAAGGGGCAATAGAAGGAGATCCATTACACATGCAATCCTGGATCTGAGGACTTCAGTAAAAGTGGTAGAACAGAGGGTAGAGGGCTTGGAAGAGGTAGTGGAACAAATGGAGATATTAGACAAGGAGAAAATAACTACCATCAAAAGGCAATAGTAGGTGGAAACAATTACCTAGCTACACTTGGAGAGGGTAGCAAAGCTGGAACATAATCTCCAGGAATAGAAGGCAAGAAATGAAAACCTTAATCGTCTACGGGGGTGGGCACATGAAACGTCTACCAAATTGGAACAAAATAGACAAGAGGTAGCATTGTTGCAAGTCAAAATGGATAAGTTGACAACAAATAGTAACAACTTTCAAAACGTACTTGATGTGCAAATTGAAAAAGGGCTTAGGGCGAACTATAAAATAACCACCCTGAAATAAGATTTGAAGATGGAGAAGGTAGACAAGGAAAAATTGTTGGATAGGTTGAACAAATTCAATGATGAAGCCTTTACCTTTAAACACCAACAAGATATTTAGGGGGCAAAGTAAGACCATAAGGAGGACATTTTGTAACAATTGCAACTATCACAAGAAACGGAAGTCAACTTACAAGCACAAGTTGACTTGTTCAATAAGACGATAATGCTTGAGCTACAGGGTCAAGTGACTAAATGGAAGCACAAAGCTACAAAGGTGGTGGTTGGTGCAAACAGGATAATGCGAACCACACCAGCTTGCTTTTTGATTATTTTTGGGGAAATATTCTTAAAATATTATGGAATATTCTTGAAAAAATTCAAAAAAAACTTTTAAATTCTTTTAAATTTTTTTCATATTGTTTTATTAAGGTTCATGTTAAAAATTTGGCAAAAAATGTCATTTTCAAAAAAAATGAAATCCATTACAAGTTTTTTAATTGTTTAAAAAACAAGCATTACAATGTTTGATGAATGTTTTTCTTAATTTTTATTCATTGAATTAATTTCAAATTAATTCACATGTTCTTATGATATTAAAAAATTACAACTATATAACCAAATCTTACAATTTCAAGATCAAATTAAATTATGACTTTAAAACATGAAAAAATCAAGCAAGTGTTACACTTGTTACGGTACATGTTATTGTGATTGCACCCTAGTGGTACATGCCAAGCTAGTTAAGTACAAGACTCTTTTCGAAGAATATACCCTTTTGAAGTTGGAGGCAGTAACCTAATGATAAAAGATAAGGAATAGGGAAGCTAGGTGGAACAAGCTCAAAGGGGAGTTCAATGCCATACTAGATGTTGCCCCTTTTTCGACACTACCAAATGAAGCAACCTATTATTAAATGTTAACAACATATAGGTAGGCCTTCCCTGACTTCAAAACTGATGGTGCTCAAAGCACATCCAATAGCTCTTATTACAATAATGCAAAGGGCAACACCCAGTAGGAACTAACCATCCAAACACTAAGAACCTTCCTAGGCCCCAAAGAAGAATTCAGAACCCCTAATTAGTTCTCCCTCTAGGATGGTAGGTGGTAGTACACAATAAGTGTCGCAACCCCACTTTTAGAAGAGTGTGAGGATGACATTCACACTCCCAAAATGGGGACTTGGGAACCCATGCAATTCCATGTTCTTGGTGTTTTTTATTTCTACATAGGTTTACACATTAAATAATATGGGTTGTAAGAATGAGCTCTACCTTGTAATGATTGAAACAAACATCAAGGAAAATCAAAAGTTTCATAAATTGTCCCCATAGAAGACAATTGTTTTTTGGAGAGAAAATTTTTAAACTATTATTTCTTTGAAAGATAATTTAATATATCAATGCTTTGAAAAATGATCTCAAAATTTAAATGATTCTTACAAATGTTCAAGCAAACCAAGCTTTACATCTGTAAAATTCTACAAGTGAATTGGGTTTTTTACGCTTGAAACACCATATTGGCTTGTACACATTATATGGATGCCAAATAGAAATTACGTATTTCTTTATTTTTTTCAATGTTGCATTTATTTTTGAGGATATCTCTATCTAGAGTTCCAATGTACATGTGTTTTGGAAACATGTTTCAAATTAAAGAATTGAAATTTTGTAGAAATAACTTATGCTATTGTTGTTGATATCAAAATGGTTATGTTAGTACGAAATATACCACATCAAACCTTTAAATTTTATTAGTTTAGCAACTTGACACACAAATGTATATAATTATTTATATTGTCAATATTTTAATGGTCATTGTGCCCTTCATCGAGGAATTATCCTAGAAATACCTAAATAATACATAACAATACATAACAATTTTCAATTACGTTTGTGGCCACTTGATAACAAATTTTGAATTTTAATATTAAATAACCACATCAGGAGATGAAATTTCATTTTATATATTTATTGCAAGTGAGATCAATCTTGTGTGGAATCTATTTTCCAATTATGAATATAATTTTCAATATATTTGAAGCCAATTCCCAATTGTCTTAGTTTTAAGTGGCATAAATATTTCATTTGTCTTTCTATATCCTACATTGTGTTTGTGTTCAACATATCTTTGTGGAGTCAAGTGTCAATTGTCATGTCTAAATTAGTTTTTATATTGTGAATAGAATTTCCATCCTACCTTGATCCAAATAAAATTTTCCAAGATTGTAATGGGCAAAAAACAATTCTACTTCTAGTTGGATTTATTAGTTTGTTTGATGGTCTTGCAAATGACATTCCTATGGTTCTCATTTGGATACAGTTGTTCAAGCAAATCAAGACTTTCATTTATCAACTTTTTTTAAAGAAAATTTAGTGATTCGGCTAAAAACAAATCTTAAAATGCCTTACTCCTCAAACGGTCATGATAAAAAACCAAACACACACAGACAAATAAACATCCTACACCAACTCAACTCCTCCATTTTAATAATGTTGGTTGATTTCATGGTCTTGCATATGACACACTCCTATAGTTCTTTATTAATTTCCCATGGTTCTAAAATGTTACTGATGTCAATGACCTTGTTTGTGGTAGTATTGTGGGGCCCCTTTGATAGTTAAACTTGGTTCACTATCCATTCCCCTAGATGATTCTCCCATAGCTTCTAATGTTCTAGCATCATCATCACTCCAAGATCCTTGCATTTTACGTGGAGTTTAAAGGCTAGTTTTCATGAATGGCACCATTGTGTCTCCTTACAATAAACAAGCTTTGGGATTTGTATTCATCTTCCTTCGAGTTGCTTTGATTATCTAGCCACTTTTTGTTGATTACGATTGTCAGGTATGCTTGCCACAAATCATCTTCGGAATCTATAGTAAACTATTGAGAAATTTTTTGTCAAACATACAAATCATTGTCACATAGATTTTGTAATCCTACAAATGGTTCCTTGCTGCCCAATATCCAACTTGTACTTGGTATTCTACATCAATGGACTTCATCTTTTTATTCTTGACAATAGGGTACAAGTCCTAAGGAGTTCAACAAGACATGTTTCACCCGTTTAGTCGCAAGGGATGTTCAGTTGCAATGCCCAATCGTTTTGATGATTAAGATTTTAAAATTTTCTTATAATAATGAAATTCCATGTCATCATTAACCTTGGTATAACGTGTAAAGTGCATGCCATTTCAACTTAATTGTTTCACTACTAGAATTCCTAATTTTTTTTTACTATAAATTTTGGTCAAAAAAGACCCATTTTGGATAGTCGTAAAAAAACCTCTCAGTCATTTTGGAGAAGTCGTTTTGAACATGTCCACTATGACTAGGCCATGTACTTTTTGACTATGCCTAGGTTGACATTTTTGACTAGTCATTTCAACTGGTATTTTTGATTAGTCAATATAATAGTCAAATGATTCTTTGATTGGTCAAACACCATTTTGATTAAACAAATGCCATGTGACATTTAAACAATGGTCACCCAAGTTAAATCACGTGGCATTTAAACATTGGCCACCTAGGTTATGCCACGTGGCATTTAACATTGGCCATTAGGTTATGCCACATGGATAGATACTAAGCAACCTAGGTTAATCTTAAAATTAGATACCTATTCCTAAATCCCGATGTTTAAGAACCTACAACCTAAACTCCTAGGCTTAGGTTTAGGAACATATAACTAGTAACTAGGTATAAAACCTAAAGTAGGCTAAGGCAACCTAAGCTATAACATTTACTAGGCTTAAATGTACACCACCTAAATTAAGCCTACAACTAAATGACCTAGGTAGGAAGATATTATTTCATTTTGAATTTGGCCTTTAAGTTTAAGCCTTTTCAATTCGTTCATCCCAAGTGGCCTTCCTTTTAAAAATATTTCTTATGTTTTGAATGTTTATGCTACATCTATTTATATTGCTCATCAATTGGAAAGGATGACAAACAACATGGGACAAATTTTTGGGAGGGAAAAACATTTTCATGTCCACCCAACACTAATGCCTTTTAGTTCACACAACATTATTCCTAAATAATTATGTAAAATACATAAATTAAGTAAATAAATAAATAAAGAGGTAGGTAAATATGTATGTTAATTAAGTTAAAATCAAAATTAGTAATAGCTAATGTCTAGTTTTTTTTTATAATTAATAATTACAACCATATTATAAATCCTTCAATTATATAAAACATCAAGATAATTTTAATGTACTAAATTGTTGATTGCTAATAACAATCAAATTATAACTAATTTTTACAAATTTGACCTAATTCATTATATATTATCAACAATGTATTTGTAATAATTAATAATTAATTATTTAATTACACATCCATTAGTGTATTTTAGGTAAATAACTAATTAACCAACAAGTAATTTATCATAGGTATATAAATGGTCTACCCTAGCCTATATAACTAGGTTACCTATAGGTTAAAATATAGGTAAATAGGTGGAATATAGATAGTGTATGTATAAATAAATACACCTACATTTAAGCTAATTGTATTTAGGTTATTTAACCACTACTTACATTACATAAGTTAAATAGATGGCTAATTTAACCTAGGAAATTTTTATTATGAAATTTTTAATGATTATTAAATTAATAATGGCTAAACCATCCAAAATTTTAAAATAATTATGGAAAAATAACCGTGAATAAATTAATTATGGTTCAATAAACCATATATAAATAATAATAGTTAAATATATAATGAGATTATATATTTTGGGTAAAATAATTATGGCAAAACCAACCATGGCTAAATTAGAAATGGTAAAATAAACCATGAATAATATAAATATGGTGAAACTAACCATGAATAAAATAAATAAGGCAAAGCTAATCGATGAACAAACGTTTTATGGAATAACCAACCATGTCCAAATTAAAAATAGTTAAAATTAACCATGAGTAAAATAAATATGGCTAAATTAAGCACAAGTAAAATAAATATGATCAAATTAACCACTGAATAAATATTTTATGGCTAAACCACCATGGCTAAATTAGAAATGGTTAAACCAACTAATGAATAAATATGGCCAAACTAACTAAGAAATAAATATTTTATGTTTAAACCAATGAATAAAGGTGGCTAAACTAGAAATGGTTAAACGAACCATGAATAAAGAATATGGTTAAACTAACCAATGAATAAAATATTTTATGACTAAACCAAATATGCATAAACTAATTATGGCTAAAATAAAAATGAATAAAATAATTATGACAAAATTAACCATAGTTAAACTATAAATGGTTAAACTACCCATGAATAAATAATTTGGTTAAACTAACTAACTAATAAAATTAATATGGTTAAAAACTAATTAATGAATAAGTGTTTTATAGCAAACCAATTATGTATAAATTAATTATGGTTTAAATAAACATGAATATAATAATTATGGTTCAAATCAAAATGGTTCAAATATTTATGGCAAAATGAACCATGGCTAAACTACAAATTATTAAACGAACCATGAATAAATAAATTTGGTCAAAATAACCACTAATAAAAATAATATGGTTAAACTAACAAATGAATAAATATTTTACGGCAAAACCAATTATGCAAAAATTAATCATAGCTAAAATAAACATGAATGAAATGATTATTGTTCCAATCAAAATGCTTAAAATAATAATGGAAAAATTAACCATGGCTACTATGAATGGTTAAATATAGCAAAACCAATTATGCAAAAATGAATCATAGCTAAAATAAACATGAATGAAATGTTTATTGTTAAAATCAAAATGCTTAAAATAATTATGGAAAAATTAACCATGGCTAAACTATAAATGGTTAAACTAACAATGAATAAATAAATATGGTTAAACTAACCATGAACAAATAAATATGGTTAAATTAACAAATGAATAAATATTTTATGGTTAAATAAATTATGAAAAAATAAATTATGTCTAAAATAAACATGAATGAAATAATTATGGCTAAAATCAAAATGGTTAGAATAATTATGGTAAAATTAACCATGGTCAAACTAGAAATGGTTAAATTAATGATGAATAAGTAAATATGGTTAAGTCAACCACTAATAAAATCAATATGGTTAAGTTTAAGAATGAATATATATTTTATGGCAAAACCAATTATGCAAAAATGAATTATGGCTAAAATCAAAATGGTTTAAATAATTATGAAAAAAATTAAATATGGCTAAACTAGAATAGGTTAAACTAACCATGAATAAATAAATTTGGTTAAACTAACCAGTAATAAATTTAATATGGCTAAAATAATTAATGAAAAAATATTTTATGGAAAAAATC
This sequence comes from Sphagnum contortum, assembly GCA_963920785.1. NCBI lineage: Eukaryota > Viridiplantae > Streptophyta > Sphagnopsida > Sphagnales > Sphagnaceae > Sphagnum > Sphagnum contortum. Next base: position 18,732,343 of record OY987279.1, on the reverse strand, counting down.
AACCATGGCTAAATTAACAATAATTTCTAATTAATTATGGGGTTTTAAAATTATGGTTAAATTTATTGGGTAAAGTAATAATATGTAAGTTCATTATGGCAAAACCAATAATGGTGCAATTCTAGTAATTTTTAAATTAATTATGTTAAACTAATTATCATGGTTAAATTTATTGGGGCTAAACCAATTGTTATTAAATTGACCATGGTGAGATTAGTTATGGTTAATTTAAATTAAGTTTATTTTTCATATGTAATGAACCAAATTTAATTTCAATATAATCAATTTAACCATAGTTAGATAAACCATATAATTAATTAAGTCGTAATTAATTTGGTCATGATTCATTTAGTTATGAATAACTAACTTTTATATTTTTAAACTTTTTTTCTAATTGATCAAACATAGTCAAAATGTTAAATGTAGTCCTAAGATACCCAACTAGTATTGGAATTTGTAATTGGTCCTTTTAACTAGGCCATTTGACTAGGCCTACTTAACTAACCTTATTCATTAAATATAATAGGTGGCCTTATTGACTAGGGCACTTGCCAATTTGACTAGATTGGGTGGTCTTATTGACTAGGCCACTAACCAATTTGACTAAGTGATATTTTAAAGTTCAATTTGACTAGATGTTCAATTTGACTGATTGTCAAATGAGTCACTTTAATCAAATTGATTATTCAAAAGATACCCATTATCATTCAAGTTCTTAGCCTCTAGTCAAAGATACATTTCCTCTAGTTAAAAAGACCCATCTAATCAACTAGGTTAGTTTGAAAAAATAGGAATTCTAATAGTGTTTTTTTCAACTAAGTGTTACAAAAGGGAGCCTATATTACGAACTAGGTTTTTACTAAGTAGCCTACATACATAGGTTAACTTAATAGGTATGTTAACTTAAGCTAGTGTGTTAAGTAGTTAAAAAATCAAAGAGTTATGTGTCACCTTTTTCAAAATGACTATTAATATTATAGTCATAATTACAAGTTAACGATAAATTGTTTAGTACACATACACATGCGTGTGAATTCATCACTTCAAAAACTCATGGCACACAAAAAATTATAACATGCCATGAAAATATTGGTGCCATGTAAATTCAAGACACACAAAAACTTATGGTGTCACAAAAAATCATGGATTGTCATGAAAATTTGTGACACCTTGTTGCCAAATGGCATGTCATGTCATCATCACATGGAAGATCGAGTTGTTATAAATTGCAAGAGACAACAATATTTTCAACTAGCTAATAAATTAAATTAATTCATCAAATTAATGACATGAATCATGATGTGAAGTTAATGTCACAAGTCATGAGGTGTTGCAACTACTAATCAACCTTGTTGCCATGTGGCATGCCATGTTAGAATCACATGACCATAAATTGTTATTATTCACCAAAAGTTGCAATTTTCCCAGCAGGGCTTTAGTCCTGATCTAATATTAAGCTTGGCTACAGGGTTCTTTGAAGATTTCTAGGCAAGAGTTTAATTATATGGTAAGGATTGAAGGTAGAGCCGACGACTGAGAATCAATGGAATTTTGTTATTACCTAATTTTGGATGATTAAAAATACATCAAAAATACATTTTCTTTGGGGATATTTGTGTGAAAACTATCAAGTTGTGATATTGACTACAGTTGCAAAACCATAATGCCAATAACCGTAATCGTAATTAGATTTTATATGGAAAATACCATTGTTAAGTTCTAGACAAATATTCGTAACAATGTACTTGTTAATTTTTTGTATTCTCTTTTTACATTCCTATAGCAATGCCCTCTATTACCTAGCCTTTTCATAGGATGCATTTGCAAATTGTGCATCTATTTTTCAATGTGTTATTAGAATAATTGTTTCACAATAATGTTGTTAAAACAATTGAAAAATCTTTTGTGAATTTTTTTTTGTATTATATAGATAATTATAATATATTTGACGACTTGTGTTTTGCTAACAAGTTCATGTTATAGCTATGTTTAACTTATTTCTCATTATTACATCTAGGATGACAATGGCCATGAATGATGTAGTAGTGTAGAATATGTTTCTACTAACAGATAATATTTTTCCATGTAGGACATGTTTGAATCCAAGGGGTAGGGTTCTTAATAAATGCGCCAAAATTTATTTTGCTTCAACACATGGGGTAGAACCTTGGTAGATTTTTGTATTAACGTTTGATTGAACAAAGACATTGTTGTTGGGTGTCCATGTGGCAATGATGACATGTGAATTATTGTTGACATGGTAAAATATACTTTTGTTAAGGTATATTTTAACATGTCATTATAATTTGTCAAGGAATATTCTAGCTAACATGTATGGAATATAACTGGGATATGCCTTCCAACTCTTGCTTGCATGCTCACACTTTTGTTCATTGTAGGATGCACTTTAATTAAAGGTCAACAATTCATGAACATTAATTTGGGGACAATGGACAATCCACAAACAATTAAGGTCAATGCACAACTAGTTCAAAAGAACATGAATTTGTTGAAAAAGTTATTGATGGAGTACAAGGACATCTTTGCTTGGATGTATAAGGACTTGAAAGGCATATCCCTAGAATTAACACGACATTATATAGAACTCAACACATTTATTCCACTGAGACATCAAGTTAGGTACAAAATGAATCCAATTTATGTTGTAGACATTAAACAAAATAGATAAATTAATAGCAACATGATTTACACAACCTTTAAAAGAAGTCACTTGGTTGTCACCAATAGTGATAGCACCCAAGAAAAATGGGAAGCTCAAAATCCATGTAAACTTTAGAAAATTAAATGTATTACAAAGAAAGATCCCTATCCATTACCTTTTACAAATGAGGTGTTGAACATAATTATAGCCTGCATGATGCATATTCCTTCTTAGATGGATACTCTGGATATCATTATATATCTATAGCACCAAAAAACATGTACAATACAACCTTTGTAACAAATTAAGGAGCCTTTAATTGGGTAATTATGTTGTTTGGAGTGAAAAATGGCCCTACTACTTACTATATGGTTGTGAATATAACCTTTAAATATTATTTGGAAAAATTATGAAGATTTTTTAAAATGATTTCACTATGCACAGTGACATGAATACTCATTTTACTAAATTCATACTATGTTTTAATAATTGTAGAAAATTTAGGATTAATCTAAATCTAGATAAGTGTGCATTCATGATATTTGAATGATCATGATACTTGGATTTATAATTTCTAAAGAGGGTAAATTATTGGATCTTAAGAAAATCTAAGCCATAATTAAATGCATTATTATGGAAAATCCACAACAGATTTAGGTATTCAATGGAAGGGCTCAGTTCTATAGATGTTTCATAAAGAATTTTGCATTTATCATTCCACCAATCACTAAACTATGAGGAAGACATAATAGTTTTTATGGACCCCAAAATGTTATACAATTTGGGAATTGATAAAACATAAATATATAGAAACACCTATTCTTATATCTCCTAATTGGGATATAAAGTTTCATGTTCATACAGATGCATCATTGTTAACTGCATGTTCCATGTTAGCATAAAATTTCATAAAAAAACATGATCAACTTATAATTTATGCTTTTAGACTATTGAATGATTTAGATATAAACTATAGTATCAAAGAATGTGAAGCTTTAGCCATGATATTTGCACTTCACAAGTTCAAACATTACTTATTAAGTAATAAATTTGTGTTGTATGTTGACTATATGGCTCTAGTTTATTTGATGAACAAACCATAGGTTTTAAGTCATATTGTTAGATGGTTATTTCTATTCTTGGAATTTTAATTTTCAATAATATATAAGTTAATGTGTACCCATGTACACATTATTTAAGCTACCAAATACTGTAGAACCGATAGGGGTATTTGATCAAACTACATATGCAATTTCTATTTCATTTACAAATGGTATGGCTAGAGGAGGTAAATGATTATTGCAAACAAGACAAATGTTTAATATCCTAACAACCATTTATAAATAGAAGTGGGTGAAAGCATGATCAAGTTTACATTTCATGATCTTTGTTAAGAAAAATGTAAAGTAGCCATAAATTAACCTTGAACACGTTAAATTGAAAAATATTATTTAATTTAATGATCAATATGAACATATGTACTCCAAAACAACATATTGACAAACCCTTCTTGGTTGTAATTGATTAGGAGAAAAATTAAGGTTCAAAGGAGTGGTAGAAATAATGTAATTTCTAACATCTAGGGTGGAGGGGTGATTTTTCATGTGGAGTTTAGGTATGCATTTCTACCTTTGAATGTGCCAGTTGTACCATAAATGTTGAATCCTTGTGGTGACAATGGCCCTTCCTTCACTCATTTTTCAACCCCTAGGGGTTGTCCTTTCTTGTTCAATAATTGGAGGTACCAAAGTGGGGATGCCTCAAAATTTCATCAAGATCCTTTTGTTCTAATTTCATTAATTTGCCTTTGATGTTTTTCCAAGCACTTGGAACTGCTTTTTAGTAAGGAAAAGGGAGACTTGTGAAAGTTTGAGGCAATGAATAACCCATTAATGGTAGGCGACATTGTTGAGTGTCTATGCCTTGGGGTTGGATTTGGTCTACCTTATATTACATTAGTACCTTCTCTATTTTTAACATTAATAAAAAAAAAGTCAATTAAAATAACCGACAATTGACAATTTAAATTTTTTTAATTTTATTGACACATTTTCATAAAAAGGATAAAAAGAAGGTTTCATTAGACAAAATTGGGGGATGACTATGCAGTGCATACACAATATCATTGTCTATTGTTGGTGGCATTACAACCTTGATGGGTAAGTAAATATGAAAGGCTTAAGCACATAATGATCTCATGCAGATTGCAATACCTTCATTGGTTGCTAGGGGCATTGAAACTTTGATGAGTCTTTTAAGTATGTAGGTAGGTAAGTAGGCAAGTAGGAGTAAGTTAGTGGCTTTAAAAATAGGTTAGGGTGGTGGGTGTGTTCATAGGTCCTCAAGGTGGTAGGTAGGTGGGTGTGGTCAGATTTGGAAAAAAAAAGAAAAAAGGAAAAGGTTTCTAGGGAAGGGAATGTTTGGGGGGAAAAAATGAAAAAATAAAAATCAAACTTTGTTAACTTGTGTGGCTAACATTTTTAAATAGGAAGCAACAAAAAAAAGTTCAGTGGCCTTCCAACCACATGCATCCCCAACTGGTGCAGTCACGAGGGGTGGTTCACTCTGGCCGTTTCAATAGGCTTGTGTGTAGGGTGTGAAGAAAAAATGTTATGGCCAGTGAAATTGCTGGATTTGGTGACCTGAATTTCTTTAGTTATTTGAGTGAACTAATCATTGAATGTGTCATAAGGCGTGGTAGGGTTTTGAGAATTTTAGAGGACCAATGGAGATGGTAGAAAAGCATCATTATTTTCAGTCTTCAGCAGTGTAGGCCTGAAGATTTGGCTGATTTCCAACAAAATGGCAGACCAAAATGACGTTTTTCCAGTTCCCAAAGTTCGCAGAAAACGTATGTTTGTCGTTCTCAAAGCTCTCAACAGAAGCTCGCCGCAAACCCTAAATCTTTCGTGAGGCACGAGCTGCTGTCTTTGCGCGCGTCGTCCTAATCGGAGAGAGTGAGGTAGAGAGGCGAGAGAATACGTGACGACAGCTCCATTGACAGGGCCGCCACAGATTCTTCCATAACGCGCAGCCATGGTATCTAACAAGGGAGAGCGCGTCAGGTAACCTCCCAGTTCTCCCCCTTTTTCCTTCGTTTCTTTTCTCTTTCTGTCGATTGATTTCTGGGGTTAGGTGTTTGTTTTCTTGCTGTTAAAAGCCTGGCCTAGATTGTACGTGTATTCAACTCCCTGTGAAAACCTAGTGTACACGTGTATTCTTTGTCTCCAAATGTTTTAAAATTTCCATTCAACTTGTTTTTTTGTAGGTTGTATGTGCGGGCGACTATCCTTGGATACAAGAGGTACGTGTCTCTGGTTTCTCCTTTTCATTTCGTGTTACGCAAATCCCTCCCAAATGCAACCAGGTTTTTCAGTGGCTGTTTGTGTAGTCAAGAACTCCTGATGCTATTGCTGAATCCCACAGATTTGGTGGCTCTGCAGGTCAAAATCCAATCAATACCCAACCACATCGTTGCTCCAAATTGAAGGTGTTAACACACCTGAAGAAGTGAACTGGTATCTAGGAAAGAGGCTGGCCTATGTGTACAAGGCCAAGACCAGAAAGAATGGATCACTCTACCGGTGCACCTGGGGCAAGGTGGCTCGGCCTCATGGGAATAGTGGAGTTGTCCGGGCGAGATTCCGAAAAAACCTCCCCCCTGCTTCTCTGGTATGTGATTATAGTCACCTTTTAGACATAGCATCCTTTGTTTTAGTGTAGGAAGTGTCAACATGGAAAAGGTGCAAACTGAGGATTTTTTGGTAAAAACCTAGAATTGAGTTCCCTGATGTTTATGTGAATTCTTTTTAAGATGGGTGAAAAAATCTGACAGAAACTTGGGATGCAGATTCTGTATAATAGTTTGCCTGAAATTGTGGCTGGATTATTATATGCTCATCTACATGCACTGTTTGGAGTTGTGAAGTTAGTGGATAGTCATGGCAGCTTGTCACTACTATTTGTGATAAGGCTGATGGTCAAACACTTTGTGAATGATGCTTTTGATGTTTGGACCAGACTCATTGTTGTGGTACCTTTGAAATTGATATTGTTCAGATCTCAGAGAAATCTCATAGATTTGACTGAAAAGAATTTGGTCATGATGACAGGGCGCAAAAGTGAGGGTGTTCATGTATCCAAGCCGCATCTAGCCAGTAAGTTGAATTCTGCATCAAATATCTAACAGCAACTGTTGGTTTTCTGAGCTTCTCTGTTTTCCCTTTCTCCTCATGACATGCCTGCTCTTAGCAGAGTCCCGTGGTGAGTCTCCTTTGTATTTTGATGGAACTTTCCTACCTTTCCCGACTCTTCATATGTGTCCTATGTAGTGGATCAATTGTGAGTATGTATCATGTCAACAACCATGTAGAGAGAATGTTTGTAATTAAGGCATTGTGTGCGATGAATGCAGGTAGCTCAAGTTTCGGAGGCTGACAGATTTAAGGTTGCAATGCACGTTATGGGAGTTTTGTCATCAATATGCTTTTCAAGCACTTCAATTAGACTTTGGCTTGTTGTGAGGCTGTGGATGTTATCAACCCCTCTGGATTAAACAGAGTTCTACTCATTTTTTCTTGGCAAGCACCAGGTTTGTGCTTTGTCCAGAGTGACTTTCACTGACTCTAGAGGTTATCATCTTGCTCTAATTGCGTGGAAGGGGATTAGATTGTCAATAGCTGCTTTCACAGATGTCAATGGGATGGTTGGACTAAACATGAAAATAGGTTGTACCCCTGCCTGACAACTTCAAAGCCCCAATTTTCTATACACTATGTTATGTATTATGTCCCCATGATGAGGCTTATGGGGACTACTGTACTATCTACTTTGGTTATGAACTGGGTAGAACTGTGGGAATTATGGGCTCTGCTATGCATTGTCTTGCATTATCCATATCGATTGGGCAGTACATATAAAATATCATCACTACACATTCTGCAGAAGTTCAAATCTTTGGATATGGTAGTACCACTTATCTTACCTACCTACTTAGGATCACGAACCTGGAGAAATGACAATTTGAAGTAAGAAATCCAATGCAACCATGGAGGCACAAATTGCCAAGGTCAAGTATTGTTGATACAAGATGGCAAGATGGTTGGCTCATTCATCTTGTTTATGGAGTTTTTCATCTGAAAGGAAGAAGAAAAATGGAAACACTTGGTTTGGTAACCACAAGTGGCTAATTACTTTTGAGAAGCCTCAGTTGGCTGTGGTCACTTCCAAAACCATAACGTTTGACACCTAAATAATTACAAGGTTATTTGGTGGACCAGTTGATACATCAACCCTTGCTGATTGTGTTGGGTGTCACAAGTTAGATGTCCTGTGGCAAAGGGTATATTACACAGTGAACCCACAACAACTTATGTTATGGGCCTGAGTCTCAACCATTTGATCCAGTTGATAGGGAGCCAAAATGAAATCCAGGGATCAATTAATTGAAATCAAAGAGATGTGAGACATCTTGTTTCCAAACAAAGTGACCCTCTTTGAACTTTAAATCTTCCACATACATCTAGCTAGGCACAGCCCAAGTTAGACCCGAGGTCAAGTTCACAACCCCCTCCCAAGGGTCATGTTATATTTATGGCATTCAAGATTAGGGCACATCTTGAACTGGACTGGTGCTGCCAGATGGTTAGTGTCAAGAAATATTGCACTAGGTACAAAGAATGCTCTATTGCAAACAATAATATTACAGGTGGATGTAAAGACCTGCACTGATTTGTAGCAGTATAGTTGGAAGGCACATTACAAGACCAAAGTTTTCCTCTGCAAAGGGTGGCCATTTCATCAAACAAAACACTTTCACAAGTGGGCATTTCACGGCTTTGTCTTTCAAAATTTCCCATGATACCTAGTGGATATTTTCCAGGTATCACAGGAATAAAAATCAGCACAAGTCTTTCTGCTCAGTAAAGCCCTTGACTGTGGGCTTCACCAGAATCAGGCCCGCACTTGGCTCCACCTCATGTAGGCCCTTATTCCAGTAGAGCCCATGGCCAAGAGCTGATGGAGGGATGGGGCCATGATGAAGGAATTAAAAAACAAAAGGATGGAAGTGTGAAAATGATGTCAAAACCCTTTCAAGCCCCTGCCTGCCCTTTTGCGAGCTGCCTAACATAATCATTCTCCACAACTGACCTATTGCTGTAAAAGCTTTCATAGTTTGATTTTCATCTCCATTGGGTCGCACATCCATTCTCTCACCAATTTGGAGAGTGGCTGCCAAGGGATCCAGGAGCTTGAGGGCATCATCATCATAAGGAGCAGGAGTCGACAAAGAAATATAAAATCACAGTGCTTCCTGGAGCTTGAGATTGTGTAAGTCACATTGGATGAGCTGAAATCTGTTAGAATGCGTGAAGGTGAAAATGTCGTCTGACTCTTGGCAGCTGAGTTCTCTAGCAGTGTTTCCCTAATCATGATTGTGTAAATGCAAGGACCTGCATTACAGTTTCAGTCCTGAAGTATTACATGAACTGATCGTGCTGATGGTTAAAAATTGCATCCCCAACACCAATACACTGGTTTTGGCATCTAAGGTTTATATATACAATCATTGGGGTTTTTCCATGTTTACTATTTTTGTCTTAGTGCAATGTCGAAGTTTTGTCCCCTTACTAATGAAATACTAAGCAAAAGTAAAATAAGAACACAAAGAACAAACCAAAAAAATTCATGTTGCAAGATAATATGAATGTTTGGAAAAAACAATGTAGTGTGAATTTTGTGATGTTGTGATGTGACATTGTAGAGCTATAACTTTGGAAATTTTATAATAATAATATGACAATAGTTGCATACATATATTGCTACAACTTCTTTGCTACTAACATTTGTTGTAAGGTGGTTTTAGTTTAAGGATTGAATAGCAACTAATCTACCTTGATGCCCATTGCAAGTTTTTGGTGGTCCAAAAGGCAAGAATAAAATCTATAAATCCACCATGCAACAAAGTAGACACCAATGTGTTGCATTATACATAAAGGAGGAGTATGAAACGTTAGCATTAGAACCACCACACTTTGATGTGAAGTGCCCAAACGTACCCACTTTCAACAACAAACCTCTTGTCAATTGAGATAATATTAGGACAATTTATAGGCTCATCTTAGTTATTTTTTCCCAAGATAAAGTAAACCTAATTACAAATCATCGACGATGTTCCAATGTAAGTTTTGCAAAAATATGTTCAAAGACAACAATACATTGTCTTCTCACAAAATGATGAACTTCTGCCATAATACACAAGGAAAAAATTGCTGAAATGTACCCCACCATCATAAAGTCTAAAACTAAAGAGCTTATTAGGTTAGAGGAGAGCATGGGAAGACGCTACTAAATAGTCTGAAGCATCCAATTGATGATGTGGCAAAACATTCCACCAAAATGGTAACACCAACTAAATATAAAAAACAACCCATGGGAATGCCCCTTGCAAGGCCTATACCTCTTAAGGAGAAGGAGGTTTATGAATTGAACAATGATGAAATTTTGTCTTTGGTTTGAATTATAAGAGTAAGTAATCTAACTTTTTATTCCAACATTTTGATTTTGCCAATGTAATGTGAAAGGTTGATGATGGCATATGTTAAGTAGTGGGATTTAAAAAGGTTGTTGTCATTTTTTCATTTTGTAAGTTTGGCCACAAACCTTTTGCTATTCAAAAAGCCACCACTACAGAAGGTTACATTGGACAATGCAAAAGGTCCCATTAGGAAGAACAAAACAAATGCAAATCTATCTTTGTTTTTTGTTGTGACTTTGCCATAAAGTGGTGTACCACATCTCAACATATCATAACATTGAGGCAAAAGCAAGGTCTGTGAGCCATGGATTATAGCTCAACAATTAGTTAAGCTTTAGTTCCTTAAATTTCCTTAGTTCTAATTATTTGAATGTTTATAAACCTTCAAGTAGTGATTATTAAAAAGTTGAATTAGTTTTTTGTGATATTTCTAGGCATAGAGTAATTCTTTATTTCAGTTGATGTAACGCTTAATTAGTGTAGGACCTAGTAAACCTTTAAGGTACATTATCCTTTTTAGTTTGTAGAGAAGGGGAAAGGGATGTAAAATTAGATGTGATTTATTGATATATAAGGAATACAAGCCCATAATTAACAATATTTTGCATGACAAGGTTGAGTTAGTCTGTAGAATGATCTTCAAGCACTAATGATGTACTTGTAGGATTTTTAGGATGTAGTCCTAATACATCTTTATTTAGTTTCACTTCTACCAGACTTTGAAATAGAATCAAAATCAAACTTAAATAGCAACAGTTCCGCCTGAGTAGCCTCAAGTGAATTACAACTGAAGAACTAACTAAAAGGATAGATCATAGTTGTAGAAATTCTAGGATGCGACGAATGGTGCGAGCGAGGTACTCGGCTTGATGCTCCAGGGGAAGTGGGTTGATCGGGCCTCGTAGCCAACGATAATGGCCGTCACCGGGAACCCATGTTCGACAATGGAGACGAACATCATCATCTTCGCACTAACACTCTTCAAACCTCTCTGGCGCGGCTCCACGAGCAGGAACAAACTCTAGGTAAATTGCTAAGGCGTGGGGGTTAGGAGACAGTCGACGATCCCGTACTGAACAAGCAACTCGAGTGCGCACCACTCTCCTGGGCGGTTCTTCTTCGCACGACCGTTGAGAAACATCCAAGTTGAGCGGTACTTCTTCAAGCTCTTCTTGTTGTATGGGTGCAACCGAAGGATTTGAAGGCGTAGCGACATCATTCGCCATGACTCGTGCTCACCTGCATTAACAAAACCAAGAGGGTACGAGAAACAATGCGATACTGGCGTTTAGAAGGGGTCAAGGCCTTTTTATTTAACAAATTAGGGTAGGCGTAAGGTGTCGGAGTGACGGCGGAACCTCGTGAAAACTCGAACACCCTAGATCCAGTGGATTCATCAAACCCTAAATTCAACGGTGGATCTAGAAGTATGTGAGAGTTTTTGTGATGCAAATTGTAATTCCAATTTACTATGTACTACATAGTTAATTAGTGCATAGTAAAGTAAATAGGTAGGGAATATCAAGGAAGTAAATGGTACATGGAAATGTTACTTCAACCATTGAAATAGTTAAGTAAGAACTCAAGGATTTTTTCCTTGTTACTATTGATAAATGATCCTAGTAGTTAGTTACTTGAAGTAATTAGGATGAAAAAGGGGGATGTGAAGGTCAACGGATGGAAAAAATATGGATCAAGCTCAAGAGGCCTCATCAAGATATCCAAGATAAGGGGGAGGATGGATCCTCGACTCCCATTAGTCATGAAGATTGTCATCCTCCTTGATTGGAGGATGGAATCTCTCTTGTGGTTCATTGGGCCCAAGGATTCTCATCCTAAATTCAATTGGATGGCAATTCCTTCTCAAAATCTCATTGGCCCTTGGAGGATGAGGAGGCCATTGATTGGTGCAAAAGGATTTCGAAGATCTCATTGGACAAGGGAAACAAGCTCAAGGGGTCATGGAGGCTCACCAAGGAAAGGGGCATTGGGTGTATGTGGAAAAGCAAGAAGGAGGAAGAGGAGGAGTGTGAGGAAGATTGGTTGTTAGTTCTTATGTGTGCAAGAATCAAGCATGGAGGGAATGTGTGCAAGAATCAAGCATAGAAAGAGTGTGTGTAAGAATTAGGCATGAAAAGAACTTGTATAGCAAGTACTTGTTGTGAAGCCTCTGGACTTCTGGCTGATTAATTTTTTCTCTCAAATCCATCGTTGGATTTGCGTCAAAATTATATCAGTCTTAGTTTGGAAGGTGTAGAAGGTCCTCCCCAAAATTCAGCTCGATCGGGCCTTCTGTGAGGGAGTTGCAGGTGTTGGAAGTAGAAGAGGTTGAGATGTTTGTTTTGTTTTCCTTAATCAAAACAAGTAGTTTTAGTTTCGGGCTTAACTTTGGACAAAGACATAAAATAAAATAAAAGAACTCATGAGATTTGGACACAACGCATTAGATCATTAGTGAATTCATTACGTACCTTGAGCCACTTACTTGTTAGACTACAACTACATAGTAGTTCCACTTCCGACCGGTTTTATGTGAGTGCATATCTTAATGGTGAAGGTGTGCAAATAATGCTCACAAGGTCAATTGATGAAACTTTCATGGTGGAAAATTCTTGTGAACTACTTCCTCCTCCTTTGGACCTTTGGAGGTCAAGATTAATGGGCTATATGTTTTATTGTTAGAGATGGATATTGAAAACAATTGGAAAAACCATAAAACACTATGGTGCTTTTCATGAAATTGGAGACAGATGGCATTTTAAATAACATGTTTGTTTCAACATTTGGTTGGTGGTATTCTTATTCACTAGTGACTACACTACAATTCTTATATTATATTGGGTTTTTCATTTGTTCTAGGTTTGCGTTTTTTAAACTTGTTGTCGCCCATCCCATAGGTTGGTGGAGGGATTGAAAGGACAACCCACATTTCAGATGTTGTCAAATAGTCCTTGAATGCACAAACATATGGAAGGGGTGAAGATAACACCATGCAAAGGTTCATTATAATGAAATGTGTCCAAAAGTATGTATAATATTTGCAAAGGAAAAAGGAATATGATGCAAAAAAAGCAAGTGTTGCATAATCACTCAAGAACAAAAATGATTATGTTTCGGGTCAATTCATGGTTAAGGTACCAAAAAAGGAAAAAAAAACTTAAAGATTTTTTAGAGCTACTTTTTACAAATAACATTTACATGAAACAAATTTAAGTGAAAAAAATTGAATAGTTCAATATAAGATAATTCATGTGTTAATAGTGATTTTCACATTCACATATTTGTGTATGAATATTTTGGTTTCATGCCATAAACACAAAAACTCCTAAGAAATCCCAAAATGAGTTCAATGGACAACCAAACATGTTTTTTCACAACATTATTTCCTACACATGTGACCTGCATTTAAAGCTAAACATTTAAAACCCATTGAACATATTTTTTTAATCAAATGGTTTTAAACATGAGTCCTTTGCCTTCAACCCTTTCCTTCAAAATTTCAAAACTTTGAAATTTTTGTATGATTTGATTTTTCATCAAGTTCTTAGAAGGATGCATGTTTTTGTTGTACAAAAAGTTTAAAATCAATTGTATGATTTTATGAATTCCTTTTGATTCCTTTAAAAAAAAGTAGTTTAAACATTTGATTACTTTAGTTTACAAGACTCAAATTGACATTTATATAATATCCAATTTATTTTTAAATATTTTATTAATTTAAGAAGATATTATTTAATCTATTGGCATACCACAATCCACCACAATAATAATAATGTAAGATAAACAAAAATCCAAAGTTGTCCTATGCAATCCTTTTTAAATTAGACACTCATTTTTAGTAGCCGAATCATGAATGGACACTTTTACAAGAATTGTCGAAATTTAACCAACACATTAAAGTTAATGAAGAAAGGTTTAAGTGGGGCTAGTTACCATTGTACCACATGTTGAAGTGATATCCTTTAGAAATTGGTTCTAAATGCCCATGGGATCACACAAAAGTGAAATTATAAAACACGATTATTAAAGTGGAAAAAGAATCACAACCATTATCATTGGATATAGAGTGCTCGCACATAGTTTAAGCATTCAAATTATTTTGTAGATCAACATGTTGGAAATGATATCCTCTTGCTCATGCAAACAAGGGACTAACTCTTACAACATCCTACATTACTATTGTGAACAAGGGCATTTTGTGAAGTTAACCATAGCAGTGCAAGATATTCTTGACTATGGATTCTTATGGTTTCCCAAATTGCACCAGTGCAATGAAGATGTTGCACAATGTTGACGAGATTTGTTGGGGTTATTTGGATTTGATCTATAGCTACAAAATGCAATTGTTGAAAAGATATAGTGATTCATGTCAAAGATTGCTCATAGAGCAATTTCAAACATATATAGTCTTGGAATGACAAAGGAGTTGGAAGATATGTGTTGCAACTTTGGACCAAGTATTTTATTCACTACCTTTTCACTTGCACATTTTCATGTAGATATTTCTTTCAAGAAACTTTGAACAACTAATTTTTTTTTAATAGAACTGATAAGTGCATATTTGAAAAGTTAATCCAACATATGTATCTCACCATTTGGAAATGTTTCACCTTTAAACTACATATTAATTTTTCTATAACTTGTGAACTCTTTTAATTAGGTGGTCAATGAAGCATTGCTTGTGAGGGAGGAAATAAATTATTTTCTAGGTTTTTTTAGGAAACTTTCAAGATGACAATGCCTTGTGTGGTAGGCAAAATAAACACAAAAGTGTCTTGGTAGACATTAAATTTTGTTAGGTACATGCATTGTCCATGAAGCTTGGCCGAGTAAAGGAAACCCCTGAAAAAACTTCAAAGGTCAGCATTGCAACAATTTTAATTAACGATGACACAACCATAGGTGCATGAAATTTCCTTACATGATTATTGTTTATGTGAGATGAAAAAACATGTTTTAATTTAACGATCAAATTAAAAATTCCAAGGTTTCAATCATCCTACTCTGACCATTCATATTTTCCCCATTTTATGCAAGAAGTACCAAAATGTCAATAGAATTTCAAAAGGTAAAAGTTGATGGGGACTAACCCATTCATTCTATTGTGTCCTCCCATGGCCCACATAAATGTAAACAAGAAATTGCACCATTTTATGGGTTGGATTTGTTTGTTAGGGCAACCTTTAGTGATAGCCCTAGGCAGGACCATAAATATGAAAATGATGTTGACATACAATCATATGTCAATAATCTAAGCCCTGCAACAACCATCCTATCAACTTCATTATCAATAACCCATATTGGTTTTAGGAAGATACCTTCCTTTCTTTCAAGTTGTGGCCTCTAGGTCAGTCTTCACATAGCCTTGTCAAATCAATATTGGCCAACTTGAACTACATCTCCTCCCAAAATAGGCATTTATTTAAGCCAACCAATTTCTTGCATGCCTGAGTTGATAATAATAATCCCAATGTGGTTGTGTCATGTTCACAATTATGATAGATTATGGGAAAGACCTCGCACATGATGGACTTCAAATGAAAGATCCATCATTGCCTAGAGAACACATGTAAGTATGAAAACTTTGATCCATAAAAAACCATTATTTTATGAAGTCTTACATTTGTGACTTTTATAATTTCGTTTATGCATTAAGTATTTGTTGCATCAAATATTAATAATAGTAAAACAACATTATGTGATTAAAAACTATTCGAATCAAATATATAGTTTTCGTTCTAATAAGTTATAACTTTGCTACAGAAGACATGTTCAACAAAATAACAACCACCAACCAATTTTTGGAGTTCATGATCAAATATAACTCCACTTGATTTGCATGTTGTAGGTGTGAACCATTTGTGTAGTTTGTATTTCTTGTTGCAATCAATTTACATGTTTCCAATTTTGAATTTATTTAACTTGGTTTAGTTATAGAGTTGCAAATTTGTAGAACATGGTGCCAACAAAATAGGATCTTGATCTAGTGGACAAGCTTGTGAATACATGATCTTCCCCAAAGCGGATAATATTCTTGTTTAGTCTTATGCACTTCCAATTTTTTTTACAGCATTTTTTTCCCCTACTTTGCACATATGCCACAAACACAAATAAACATTTGGCCATTGGCTAAACATTGTTGCATGAGAACACATTAACTATAGAAATTAAGTTTTGCAACGATTTAACAAAATGTTTATGAATATCAATGTAGCATGAAATAGATAATGTTGTGACAAAAACTAATGTTTTGTAATAGAATAATTCTTTGTGGCAAAGTATGTTCTACCAAACAACATTGTTCTACAACAAAGTATGTTATGATGAATTGATATTGATATGTAGAAAATTTAGGTAAATATGTTAAACCATATTAAAAGCATTATTTAATGGCTCATTTTAGGCAAATACAACATTCACAAAAATCACAAGCAATTATTTATAAATGATCCATATGGATATGGTTGTAAATTCTAAGATTTCATTAGTGTAATATTTTAAAGTTTTAGTCACTTATGAAACCTCTTCAAATTAGGTCAAAACCCATATTGAAAAATGTTGTTGTTAACTGGTATGGTGAAATCATTTTGAAAATCCTAAAATAAAAACCTATAAAGTCCATAAGAATAATAGTCCATTTAGATATTTTAGTTGTGTATCTATTGGGCATAAAAAATTTGTTAAACCAAAAAAATTCATTTCAAAAGGACTTTTGAAAATAATCTCCAATTCTAATTCTTCAAAAGTTCATCATTATCATTTGGATAACGTTTCACAAAAAATAAATTCATACTTGATTTTATGATTTTATTTTTCAACCCATGCTTACTCACTATAAACAATTTGAAGTAGAATTCAATATGAATTCTTGAATTCCTTAACAATCTAGTTAACTTATCAATCCACATTTTGATTTCAAAAGTCCACTATTGATAATGAATGCATTATTTTCAAAAACAAATTATGCAAATGTTTTCATAATCAAATTGTTAATCTAAAATAAATAATAATTTAATGTATTTAAAAGTCAGTTATTCACCATAAGCATTTAAATACAAAACACCTTGCAACTATGATTCCAAAAATGAACCATCATACTTCGCATTCACCCACTAAGCAAATGTGGATGCACTGTTATACATAATGAATTTACATGAAATTGTAAATGAATTATACAAAATCAAACTAATTGTAGCTTACACATTGTCAACAAGGATAACATTAGGTGTCCAATTGCTTGGCATACATTTGGATAATGTTCGAAGAATTGAGTTAAGGTCGTTTTCTTGACTTTTTCCAATGATGACAAATTCAATTGGTATCCCATTCTACCATTTGTTGAACACCATTAGGGTGTACAAAAGGTATTATAAAGAACATGGAGTTGGCATTAGTTATAATGTTGTTGAACATTTTTATTTTTGGCATTTCATATAACAAAAGAAAAGGTGTCCGTTGCTTTGATTTGTGCCAAATGTTGCATCGAAAAATATTGAATTCCATGCCACAAGAAGAAATCTTATGTTTTCCTACTACCGAAATTCATTAGCTTTTTAGTGAAATATGACAAAATTGACTAATATGCAAGTTGTATGGTTTTGGTAAAGAAGGACTAGTTGATTATGACATTTTTATTGAGTCATTTTGAATAGTCAATTTTATGACATGGATGTACGCAATCCCAAGTTAATATGACATGGAAAAATGTGCTATGTCATCATATGGATTTTTTCCCCTCTCCCCCCCCCAACCTTGAAATTGTGGATTCACAAATTACAAATTTGTTATGACATGTTGTGACAAATTTACATGTCGTGAAAAGCATTTAATTTGTTTTTATAATTTCGATTTTGTCCACAAAAGTGTTTTGACACCATTTAAGTATCATGTACATATTTGTGTAATCAACATGATGTATATGTTTGTAAATTGCATTTGTATTAAATACATTAAACATGCATCTATCAAGGATTGAACCCAAGACCTCATGGAAACACACAAAGGTCTTAACCACTTCAATAATGTGTTCAAACAAATTTTTATAATTTACAAAAATTCAATTTACAATGTTAAAAAAAACTTAAAATAAGATTTCATGAATAAATCAATAAATATCTTTTTGTTTTAATTGACCCACTAGAAAAGATTTGGAAATTAACGATTAGATTTGCAATTCATTTATAGTTGTTGGACACATGAGACTAAAAATAACCTAGTCACCTAAGACAAGTGCCAAAATACAATTAATTGCAAAAGACATGACATGGACATGAAGTTGAAAGTCTAGTCACAAACCTTACGATTAGGCTAGAATTTTTCATCCATTGCCATGGATGATCCTTAATATGATGTGGAAACCCAATTTGCAACTACATTTGGGATAGTTGCATGCTACCAAATGTGCCATTGATGGGTGCTCAGGATTTAACCACGTGGTAATTTTAAGAACTAATTGCCATAAAACTTGGCAATTTTCCATTTGTTCAATAAAATAAATTATAATTACAATAATTAAATATCATAATTACAGAAAATTAAACATTATAATTATAGTAATTTATTTTCATAATTAAATTAATTAAATATTATAATTAAAATAATTAAATATTGTAATTAATTAATTATAATCTATCCTATGATAAACTATAATAGGCAACCTATTCTAGGCTAGGCTAGGGTAGAATAGGTTAGCTAAAATAGGCTAACTTAGTAGGTAGGATCTTATTTATTTTGTTGGGGACAAGCCTTTTGATTAGCTCATTGCAAATGGCACATGCACTATGTTTATAGTGCATACCATGAATCTAATTTATTCTTTCATTTAGTTATATAGTTTATAAGTTTGAAGTTGTAGACAAAAGATATGGGATAGTTCTAATGGAAGGGAAACACTATAACACAACAACACTACAACATTATCACATCGCTTGTCCCATACAAAAACATTATCAAATGTCCACACAATTAATGATTTAAACAACTTGATTAATGACCTAGCCTACCAACTACCTATTTAGCTTACTTAGCCTAACTAGGTCTAACCTTCATAGCCTAGCCTATTAACTACATCTAATAAACTAGCCTACTATTACCTATAGATAACTTAGGCCTATTTAGTTTAACGTAACTTATTAAGTTTAGTTAACTTAGTTTACCAACTAGTTATAATAACCTTTTCTCACAAGCTATTAGCTATTAGATATTATATCATGGAAGACCTGATGCGCTCCCAAGTTCCTTGTAGACCCACTTGAGGGTCCAAGTATGCGGCAATGCGGAAGGAGTTGGAACTTGGAGCCGCTCCCTAGCTCACAACACTTGGAGGGGTAGAGGGCATGTTGGAGCTCCGGGATGGGACTAGGAAGAATTGACAAGCTTATTCACTCACACGGGCCTGCACACAACCCACACAAAGTGGTTAGTGCATAGTTAGAGCACCTTTGGTGCTAGGACGAGCCACGGACAACACGGACACACAAGACTCACCACGGCCCGGACTTGGGGGAAGCCACCACCTTCCCCCTTATAGTATACTCTGCAGCTCTCCACGGAGGTGGCATCCAAATGGCCATTTTTCCCGGGACTCCCGCGTGGGAGTCCCGAAATTGTCCTGGGTTGGAGTCTCGGGACTTTGGACGCCGATATCTCCCGACTGCAGAGTCCGATCGCGACGCGGTCTAAAGCAAAGTTGTAACCTCTCGTCGAGAGCTTTCCAACGCCGTGTCGCACTCTCAAATCGGATCTCGGGAAGACCTCGATTCCCGACTTTTAGTGGTCGGGAGTCAAACTGCCAGTTTGACTCCCGGGCCTTCTTTTGCCCATAACTTGCCTTTACGATGTCCAAATGAGCAATGCGAGCCCATTTTAGACATCTACGTTTCGAGAGCTTTCCAACGGTACCAAGAGCGCAACAATCCATTGAGATTTGACCCTTCAACTCGCACTCTGAAGTTTCGGGAGTCCACCGGGACTCCCTCTCCCAAAATGGGAGTTGCCTTGGGAGTGTGAGTGCTCACTCCCTCACACTCCCTCGCACTTCCTTAGATTCCGGGGAGTATGTGATGACTCCCGGGCTTCCTCTTGGCCCGCACCCTTCCAATGCCTTTGCCCTTGTTCCCGAGCTTCCTTCCTTTTGACTCCCGGGCTTCCTTGCAACCCCTTGCCTTGGTCGCGAGCCCAAAGCTAGGGTTGCGACACTCTCCCCCACTAGAAGAAGAGGTCAATGTCCTCATTGACACTTAGAAATTATTTCCTCAATGCAATTGCTTTCATTTGGATCCTTGGTCATCAAATGCCAACTTTTGTGGCAAGACCTTGCTTCAAGCTAACTTAGGCGTCCCCAAGTTTCCAACACTTTCTTGGCAAGTCCAAGAGGGTCTTCTCCGGAACCCTCCACTTTTGCTTCGTCAAAAGACTAAATTAGCCTAATTGACGAAGCCCTCATTTGGGAGGAACCTTTTTCATCCTTCCCCTCATGAGGACTTAAGTCAAGTCTACTCTTGACCTAAGTTACTTGACATGACTCCTTTCCCAATCTTGCGCCTTGATCACAACAACCAAGCCTAACTAAAGGTGTGCCTATCAAGGTATGAGAAACAACGTTTAGGCTTTACAAAAGCCTAAGTCCCAAGCTACGCGATTATAGTACGCGAACGGGGTCATGACTTCCCGCGTTGGCCGCCACTACCAACCAACCCTTTGGGATGCACTTTGGGCATGTGCACGTCCCCGCAAGCTCACCTTGCTTGCCTCCTCTTTTGGGACCAAGATTTCTCTTAGCCCCCAAGTAGGAGTCCGATTTTGATTTGGGCTTACGCAAGAGAGTTCCATTTGTCCATGCCACTTGACAACCCCTTTCTATCATACTCACTTATGTTTGTGATGCAATCTCTTGGAAGTTTTAAAATTTTTCCTTTATTTCACTTACAACTTGATGTGGTACATTTGTGTCACTTTCCGCCCCACTAAAAGAAAGGTGATGTCCTCATCACGCTCTATGTTTCCTTTGCCTCTTTGCCGGTCTATTGTGGAACTCTTCTATGGCTTCTTGGGCATGTTCCATATCGGACTCATTCACCCAAGATGCCTCTATTGGATGGTAACCTTTCCACTTGACCAAGTACTCCCTGTCGCAACCCTAACTTGGCCAAGTGTGGGGGTGAAGCCCAACACTTGGAAAAGTTGGGGATTTGGAGTCCTCCAGGACTCCCGAATGTTCAGAGGTCGACAGCAAGGGGCAAAAAACCTTGCATTGGGGTGTTCTTGGTCTCGTTGGAAAGGTCTTGAAACGTAGATATCGAAAATGCCCTCGCATTGGCAATTCGGACATCTGTAGCCCGAGTTATGGGCAAAAGAAGGGTCGGAGTCAAATTGGCAGTTTGACTCCCGACCACTAAAAGTCGGGAATCGATGCCTTCCCGACATCCGAATCGGGAGTGCGATACGACGTTGGAAAGATCTTGACGAGGGCTACAACTTCGGTTCAGACATCGTCGCGATCCAACTCTGTAGTCGGGAGTTATGGCGCTTCAAAGCTTCGGGAGTCCCGCCGGGACAAAATCGGGATTCCATTTCGGGAGTCCTGGGAATTTGTGCCATTTGGATGCCCCCTCCGTGGGGAGCTGCAGAGAATACTATAGGGAGTATGGTGGTGGCATACTCCCGAGCCAAGGATGTGGTGAGTCCAAGTGAGTCCGAGTCCCCGTGGCTTGTCCCAACACCAAAAGAGTGCAAATGGATTCTAACCAACTCGTGTTGGTTTATGATGCAGGTTCGTGTGATCTAAAAGCTTGATCTCTTCCTAGTGTAATCCCGGGGCTCCCAACTCGACCCTCAACCCCTTTCTAGAGTTGGAAGCCGGGAGCGTGCCCTCGGTCCCAACTTTCCGCAACTTGACATTTGGTGAACCCTCAAGTGGGTTCACCCCGGGACCAAGGAGCGCGTCACTCCCGCTCTCGCCCCCTTAGTTGCCTTGACTTGAGCACGGCCTCCACTTCAAACTCGGGTTCATTGTGAACCAAGTCCGGAGGGGGCCTTGAATTGTGCTCTCGATGAGGCTTTGAGGCATCACGGGTGACCGGCTTCAAAAGCGAAACATGAAATATGGGATGAACCTTAAGATTTTCCGGTAGTTCTAATTTGTATGTCGCAACCCTAGCTTTGGGCTCGCGACCAAGGCAAGGGGTTGCAAGGAAGCCCGGGAGTCAAAAGGAAGGAAGCCCGGGAGCAAGGGCAAAGGCATTGGAAGGGTGCGGGCCAAGAGGAGGAAGCCCGGGAGTCATCACATACTCCCCGGAGTCTAAGGAAATGCGAGGGAGTGTGAGGGAGTGAGCACTCACACTCCCAAGGCAACTCCCAAGTTGGGAGAGGGAGTCCCGATGTACTCCCGAAACTTCAGAGTGCGAGTTGAAGGGTCAAATCTCAATGGATAGTTGCGTTCTTGGTACCGTTGGAAAAGCTCTTGAAACTTAGATGTCTAAAATGGGCTCGCATTGCTCATTTGGACATCTTAAAGGCAAGTTATGGGCAAAAGAAGGCCCGGGAGTCAAACTGGCAGTTTGACTCCCGACCACTAAAAGTCGATAATCGAGGTCTTCTCGAGATCCGATTTGAGAGAGCGACACGGCGTTGGAAAGCTCTTGACGAGGGATTACAACTTTGCTTCAGATTGCGTCGCGATCGGACTCTGCAGTTGGGAGATATCGGCGTCCAAAGTCCCGGGACTCCAACCCGGGACGATTTCGGGACTCCCACGCGGGAGTCCCAGGAAAAATGGCCATTTGGATGCCACCTCCGTGGAGAGCTGCAGAGTATACTATAAGGGGGAAGGTGGTGGCTTCCCCCAAGTCCGGGCCGTGGTGAGTCTTGTGTGTCCGTGTTGCCCGTGGCTCGTCCTAGCACCAAAGGTGCTCTAACTATGCACTAACCACTTTGTGTGGGTTGTGTGCAGGCCCGTGTGAGTGAATAAGCTTGTCAATTCTTCCTAGTCCCATCCCGGAGCTCCAACATGCCCTCTACCCCTCCAAGTGTTGTGAGCTAGGGAGCGGCTCCAAGTTCCAACTCCTTCCGCATTGCCGCATACTTGGACCCTCAAGTGGGTCTACAAGGAACTTGGGAGCGCATCAAAAATCATAAGTGGTTTGTGTCATGTGAA
This sequence comes from Sphagnum contortum, assembly GCA_963920785.1. NCBI lineage: Eukaryota > Viridiplantae > Streptophyta > Sphagnopsida > Sphagnales > Sphagnaceae > Sphagnum > Sphagnum contortum. The sequence goes on along the minus strand of OY987279.1, from coordinate 18,708,991 downwards.
GACCACCCAAAGTTGAATTGGGTGGTTGGTTACAGTGGCTTGTCCACAAGTTTTCCACAAACTCCACATGTCTTTGTAAAGGAGTAATTGGTGACAAAAACATGGCATATATGACTATAGAGCTAAAAAATTGTCAATAACCATATTTGTCCGAATATAAATTTTAAGTTTTGGTATATGTAGGGTATAGGCAAAGTAGGGTAAGTATTTAGATAATGTAGATTATATGTAGGGCTAATATGTATAGAATAGGTTTGTAGATGTTATATACATATAAATTAATTACATAAAACCTAAGTATGTATCGACTAGGTGTGTGTAAATTACGCTATATTTAGGCTAGTTATGTGTAATTAAGTAGGCTTAACCTACCTTAATGTAAATATAGATCATTATATACCTAGGTAGGTACATAACAAATCGTATACTAATACTTAACTTTGGTACATTAGCTAGAATGTACTTACCCCATATGTATAAATTATGATATATTTAACCTCACAATAGGTTATAATAGACATACTTTAAGTACATACCCTATTTTATGTAACCTAAATATAAATTGATAACTTAATTCTATTACTTACCTACCTACCTACCTTGTAAAGTAGTTAACCTTGTGCACAATGCCTGGAATGACCATTCGGAAAAACCACCCAAGTGGTTTGAAATGGTGGAATGGAAAATTTTCAACCTTGCCCAAAGGCATTTTGGGTAGAAAATTTCTAAACCACCATTGCCTCTCATTGCATGACCACTTTGGTGAATTTCTAATGGGATTTTCCCACTCAACAAAATCATAAGTGGTTTGTGTCATGTGAAGACCACCCAAAGTTGAATTGGGTGGTTGGTTATAGTGGCTTGTCCATAAGTTTTCTAGTAGTGAGATGTGCAAACTAATATTTTAGAATAAGAATTTGGAATATAGAGCACAAAGAGGAAGATAGTTGGTAGTAGATATGAACCAAAAGTAGCTCTAGAAAATAAGGTGTACCCAAAGACGTACTACAGTCATGAACCAAGGAATGTTGTAGTGGATGAAACTCCAGTAAAAATCAAAACACCGGAATTGTAGATAGTTGGATGGATGTTAACTAAAGATCAACAATTGATGAAGTTCAATCTGGGAATTGATGGAGAACCATAGTGTCATAACCCCACTTTGAGGGAAGTGTGAGGTCGCCACTCACACTCTAAAAAATGGGACTTGGGAGTCCTCCAAGATTCCCAAAAACGCAGAATGCGATTGTAGGGGTCAAAACACCTTGCATTGAGGTGTTCCTTATACTATTGGAAAGGTCTTGAAGTTTACATGTCCAAAATGACCTCGCATGAGCCATTTGGACATGTGTAGCACATGTTATGGTTGAAAGAAAGGCCAATAGCTAAATTGGTAGTTTAACTTCCGACTAGTAAAAGTCGAGAATCAACCTGATCCCGGTGTGTACAGGTGGAGTGTGACACACCGTTGGAAAGCTCTCAAGAAGAGCTACAAGTTTGTTTGAAATCTTGTCCCAATTGGAGGTTGGAGCGAAAAATTATGAACGCCCAAAGTTTTGGGAATCCAAACCAGGACAGTTTCGGGACTCCACTTTGGGAGTCCCGGGAAAAAGTGCCATTTGGATGTAAGTGCAACGGAGAGGCACAAAGAATACTATATGGGGGAAGGTGATGGATTCCCCCGAGTTCGGGCCGTGGTGAGTCAAGTGAGTCCAGAGTTGCCCATGGCTTGTCTTAGCACCAGGAGTGTTCCAGAATGTGAACTAACTAACTTGTTGCTTGGTTTCATGCAGGTTCAAGTAAGTGAATACCTTGTCACTTCTTCCTAGTCCCATCCCGAAATTCTAGCACGCCCGTCTACCCCTTTTAATGCTGAGAATTAGGAGCATGCCGCGAGTCCCCCACAATTCCGCAACATGAGTAGCTTAGCCCCAAGTTGGGGTTAACTAGGGACTTGGGAGTGCGTCACAAAGATGGTGAAGATTAATGCATAATTGGAAATAAACAAGGTGTTGGAAGTGGCATAACTATTGAAGGAATTCGAAGATATTTTTTCATGGACATACAAAATCTAAAAGGGATTCCACCAAAGTTGGCACAATTCAAAATTGAATTGGACATTATTATACCACCGACTCATCATGTTAGGTTCAAATTAAATCGAAACTATGTTATAGTAATCAAACAAAATATAGATAAGCTGTTAGCAGCTGGATTCATTCAATCTGTAAAGGAGGCTACATGGTTGTCACCCATAGTAGTAGTACCCAAGAAAAATGGCAAGCTGAAAATCTATATAAATTTCAAAAAATTAAATGCAACCACAAAGAAGGATCCATACCCATTACCTTTTTACAGATGAAGTGTTAAACATAATAGCAAGGTATGAGGCATATTCTTTTTAAAATGGATATTTAGGACATCATCAAATCTCTAGAGTTCCAGAGGTTAGATACAAGATTGCATTTGTTACAAACTAGGAGGTTTTTATATGGAAGGTGATGCCATTTAGAATTTAAAATGGACCTCCAACTTTCCTTTGCACAATATGGTATATATTAAACCTATTATAACAATGCAAGGGAATCATTCACATGTCACAAAAGTAGTACCAACTTTGTAATAAGGAAATTTATAGTGGCAAAATTTTATGTAGATGTAGATGTACATTTAACCACAAGAATACCACCACATAACATAGTTACTACCAAACCAGTACCACTAGATCCAAGAAGAGACCCTTTAGAACCCCCAAGAGGTGTCGTAATAACATTTGTGCAACTTGTAATATTATATTTTAGGTCATACATGAAACCTCTTAACTACCTTAAATACAAAAAAAACTTCGATCTAGATGCTCATGTACTTATTCAAAGTAGTTATTAAAACTAAGAATGAAATGATTGATGAGGAAATAACCAATCTATTCAATTTCACATTGAAAGATAATGCATCAAAGTGGTGTAATAACTATATGAGAGATCATCCAAACTATAGATTTACAAATTTAGAACAAGTTTTTTGTAGATGTTATCGGACAATATAGAATGATGAATTAAGGTATTCATAACTCTAAAATCTTAAGTAAGATTCAACAAAATGAATGGAAGTGTACTATGAAGATTATTAAAACCAACAAATAATATGGAGACTCTTGCAATTGAAGTTTTTTTACGACTATGTTAAGATTTATTTTATTTGTGTATTGTTATAATAAGGATGGAAAAAAAATTCTAAAATAATAAAAGGAATATGCATTTATGTGCAAAAATGGTCTTTTTATACTTAAAACATATAGTTCATTATTGTCATGACCTTAGCCTTGGGCTTGCGACCAAATCAAAGGCATGGAAAGGTGTGGGCTGAGAATGAAACCTGAGAGTCACATTTGCATTCTTGAGAGTGTGAGGGAATGAACCCACACACTCCCAAGTAGATTTTCACTTTGGGAGTTAGACTCCTTATGGAGTCTCGAATCTTCAAGGAGGTATTTCAGGGGTCAAAACTCATTGGATTAAAGATTTATTTATATCATTAAAAACATCTTGAAATTTAAATGTTTAAAATGGGCTTGCATGACCTATTTGAGTACTTAAAACACAAGTTATGGCCAAAAGAAAGGTTTGGAGTCAGTTCTCAACAAGCATTATAATTTTGCTTTAAATCTTACCTCAATCGAAGGTTTTCAAAAAACGTTGTAGCCCTCCAAAATGTCGAAAGTTTTAATTTCAAGAATTTCAAAACTCCCAACTTGCAAATCATAGGACAAAATGACATTTGGATGCAACTTTCGTGGTTAATCACAAAAAATACTATAAGGGGAAAGGTGGTGGCCTCCCCCAAGTCTGGGTCATGGTGAATCTTGTGAGTCCTTGTATGCCCATGGTTTGTCCGTGCACCAAAAGTGCTCCAACCATGCATTAACCAACTTGTTGTTTGGTTTGTGTATGTCTGTATGAATAATTGATTCGCTTGCCACTTGTCCTACTCCCCATTCCAAAGCTTTAGCATGCCCTTTACCCCTAAAGTGTTACAAACTAGGGAGCCTACCCCAATTCCTTTTTCTTTTGTTATTTTCATTTTCAAACTCGCATTTGGATCTTTCAAGGAATGTGGGGGTGCATCAATTATCTATACCATAAACATTAGGATCAAGGATTGTAGTTATGGTGAACCAAATCTTACAAAGCTAAATATGTATTATACAAATTATCATCGTATGAACCATAATGTGGAGATGTGTAGAAGCAAAAGAAAAATGAACACATTATAGTTATTACTAGGATGAAAAACACAATTAAGTAAACTATTCAATGTATTTTCTTAGGTTGAATTACAATTACCTTAAAATGTATCATGAAATGATCAAACATGTAATTTGGTTGGGTAGAAAGATAGAAGTTAATATCATTATTGGTTTTATGTGAAAAAATATGATAAAAAAATATTTAATCAAGAGTTAAATAAGATTATTGTGAATGAAAGTAGGTCTAGGTAAATGTCATATTTCATAAAAGTAGGTGCAAATAGATTAAAACAATGTCTAAATTTTAAAAAAATGGGAGCTTTAAAGTAAACCATGGGTTTTATGAAAACATGTAATTTATAAATGTTATATTTGGTTTTTGGAAATGAAGTTTAAGACATTTAAATTTTTAATTTTCAAATGCATTATTTACATTCATTTCTAATGCAATTTCTTTTCATTTTTATAAATCTAGATTCTTATGATGTTAATTGAAGCTCCATGGTTTTGCATTATGATAAAAAAGAGTTCTTGATAAATTTTCATGCTTAAATGTGAAAATCACTACTTTTGTGGTCTATTTGATTACATTTTCACTCGTTAAAGCTAATGCACATACTAATAAACCTCCAAGACCATTAAACTATCCTTGTCATATTTGTGGGATAATGGGCCACAAATTGATGAAATATCCGAAGTTTGGCAAAATGCAAACTTGTTTAAAGATAAAGGTGGCAAAATCATAAAGAACAAACCTATAGCTAACATAAAAGTTGTTATTGCTTCAATTAACACAATTGATGTTGATGTAACCACTTGAAAATAGGCCCCTAAAAAACATTTGTTCAAAAATAAAGAATCTACGAGGAAGAACAAAATTGTAATGAACTAGGAAATAGAGGAGAAGTTGAAGAATGTTCATGGTGGAAACCTAAACTAACACCCTATAATCTATGAATGTATAAAAACACAATAAAAGGAGCCACTCAAGTGGATGGACATTCTTTAAAACTACATATTTGTATATTTGAAAGATCACAAGTGAAGCATAATAATTTGGATTGTCATAATTTTTTTGGGAATATTTTTTATTAATTGCAAATTTTACTTGCTCACAACTTGACACAAATAAAAAAATGTTTTTGCATGTTCAAAGCACTCAAACCTCAACAATGGACATTCTTTATTTTTGCAAAAGGACTTGAACTAATGAAATTTTTTTAACAACCAATTTGTGCACGTTTGGTTCAAAAATGTTTTTAACCTTGAAAACTATGAATTTTGAAAATGTATTTTTAACAAAAGTTGTTGATGTTTATGTGATAAAGGGCATGAATGTATAATATAATAAAATCAATTTGTAGTCAAAATGTATATATGTCTAAAATGCAATGTTAAAGGGGGTACTTGAAATACAAATTTTAACGTTATAAACCAATATAAAAATAACACGTGTTATGTGTAGTCTTCAAAAAAGAACTTTTACCTTGGTGCCCCTAGCTCCTTTGACCATGTTTTCACCTGAATGGTAAATCAAACCATATCAAAACTAGTAGGATTGATAAGAGATTTGAAGATGTATGTGAATGGTACACCATATATGTGAAAATATATCCACATTCATAGTCCTATAGAACATTGTTCCACATTGTTGGGTAGACCATGGTTCCAAATGCCAAAATGGCACATGACTGGCGTAATAACATGATTATAACACGTGGAAATGGTACTATCAAAACCATAGTAATGACAAAAATATTGGGCATTAAATTGAAAAGACCAAAACTCTTATTGTGCTTTGACCATTAAAATGGCACAAAATCACGAAAAATCGAATTAAAATAATCTAGAAAAGTCACCAGATTTCTATACATGTTTCAAGTAATTATTAACCAAAATGTATCAGGATTTTTTTTTAAAATTCCTTTCATATTTATATTAAAGCCAAATTTGGCTACAATAGCTTATGGATGCCTGCTACCTGAGCGAGATCAAGGTATGGTCAACCTATGTGCTTGTACCATTTTGTTAAAAGAGGAATAGTTAGTAGTTAGTCAGTAATTGGTGATTTTCTCCTCTAATTTTGAATTCTTGGACATGAGTTTTGTTGATAATTTATTCCATTTTTTCTCTTGTGGAAATGTGATTTAAAAAAACAAAATTCAGAACTTTTGAAGAAGAATGTGATATGTGTCCCACACTCTAGTATGTTGTAGGGACTGTCATTCCATCTGGCAAAATCTCCTTCAATAGCTGCATAATCAAACCCAATTTTGGTCCATGACAAATGCAAATCAAGACCAAAATTGCAACAAGAACTCCTTTTGTCATGATTCTCACAACGACTGACTACTATTCATTGGGGCATCTTGGTTACCCTCCAAACAACTCTCAGCTGCTGCTTTTACCCAGAGCTGCAGTAAGAGAAACAAAGAACATAGCAAAATGGGATGGTGAAGTCGAGGTTTAGAGCAATCAAAACACCTCATTTGTCAGCCAATAATCATATGCAAGGCTTAATCGGCATTTGACAAGTTCACATTGCCTTTTCCCAAGTACTACCTGTAGGTATGAGACACACAGAACCAAATGAGTCTTTGTTTGCTTCAAATTTTAGTTTTAAACTGTAGGTCTTCAACAACCACATCCCAACAACATTCTGGTAATGGGGTCCTTTGGGGATACTACATATTCAGGGATACCTGGACTTCATACCTTGATAAAATCCCAATGTTTTCAAGACAAGAAAAAAACTTTCTCTATAGACTAAATTGATATCCTTACTCTTGAGCATTAACTTTTTCCATTTGAAAGTCAGAAACTTTCTAAGCTGAAAGGATTTTCCTTTGCTTCTATGTCAAAAAAAATGCAAAGAAAAGGAAACAATGAGGGAGTATGGGCACATGGACATTCTTATTTGGGCTTTGGCATTCATAGGGTTGGACATTGTAAAATGGGATCAGGGAACAATTATAGCAAAACATACAAGCACCATGTCTTGCATGAATTTTTTGGGTATTTTCATATATGTAAATATTTTTAATGTTTTCTTCTTAGTGAAAACCATTTATGAAGAGAAGCATGAAACAAGGGGAAGAAATACCAAATTCATTCAAATATCAAGCATGTGTAGGAGGCCACCAAAACTGAAGCACAGTGATTGGGACTGGAAGAAAACATTTTGATCACCTAGAAATGCAATGTGAACAATGGAAAGGTTGTTTGGATAGCAAATGTGAAGGCCATTAGTTTCCCAAAGAAAAGCCTAATGTTGATTTTACATAGCATGATTTGAATAATTCAATGGTTTCAATCACTTCATAACCAATGAAGAGGATTGTCAGATGTTTTTTACATTGTTAGTGCACAAAATGGGGTTGCGCACAAATTTTGGTATCAATGTCAAACATACGACACACTATTTGGCAGTAGAGCTTCATGATTATGTGAATGAAAACATTTATGCATTCACCTCATGTGCATGGCTTGTGGGCCTACAGATTTCAAGGAATTGAGATTGTTGGGTTTCTTCATTAAACACACCCAGTAGATTATTGATTGAAACAACCCAATTGATGTTTCACACATTGAAAGGGAAAGGAAAAGAAAATAATATGTTTTGCAAGGGGTGTCATAACATCATAAAAATAAATAAATAAATGTATACTTAATCTTGTCATGGAAAATAAAAACTTGCCACATTTGGTTATAAACAAATCGTGTAACTAAAAACTTGTTTAAATCTTTCAAAGGTTACTTTTGATATTTTATTGGGAGATATTAACATTATATATATTTAATTTGAATTTAAAAATTCCAATTTTTTTCTTTGAAGTTGTTGCCTACTTAAATTGGCCATAAGAGAAAACATTAATTAAGTAGTTAATACAACCATTTAATTATGAAAACCATTTCTTTTAACATGATGAATCGTACATTAATGCAAATAATTAATTACCTAACTTTGGAAAAAAACATTTGCAACATTTGTTAAAATGACACAAGAATATATTTTATATTTTCTTCCTTTTTAAAGGTAAAAAAATTTAATTTGGTGAAAGTTTTGGTTTGAATAGTTGGATTATCTCCCCTCCCCCAGGGCCTCCTTGTCACAACCAACATATTTTTTTGGTTTTGAATTTTCCTGACTTAGCCTAACTTAGCAATTGTTTTTGGGAAAAAAATGGAAAAAATAGTGCAAATTTAAAAAAGGTAAAAAAAAGTAAATTGCCAAAAAATTGAGATAATAAATTTCAAAGAAAAAAGGTTTACTCCTAATGTGTAAAATTTTTAAATTGTAAAAAATAATTCCAACATTAAACACATAAACAATTCCAACATCAAATTTATTTGAAAATTTTTAAATTTAATCTTTGAAATTATTATAAACCTTATCCTTTTTTTTTGAAATTTTAAAATAAATATTGATGATGTAATTGAGTTTTTTTTGTAAGGAATTTCCACCATTTTTCAAAATAAGAAAGGCCATCAACATCAACAAAAGATTTTACATTTTTATAATTAAAAAAATATCATTCTACAACGGGTTCTAGGATTTGTAGGCAAAATATAAAATAATTTAGCAAATTTGTACCTCCATATATGGCTTATAGCCAAAAACATGGCAAAATTTTCATTATTATTATCACCATTTATAATTCATTCAATTATTAATTTTTAAATGAAAAGTTTTAATTCGTTTTAAAATATTTAAACATAAACTTGTAACAAAACAAACTTAAGGAAATTGATAAACCAATATTAATAATCTTTCATAGAATAATAAAAATAAGTTGATTTTAAAATTTTAATCTATTTTTTTAACATGGATTTTTTTTACGTACACCGAAAAAAAATGGAAAACAAATTAAGATTATTTTAAAAGTTAGTCATTCAACTCATATGTAAATGTTAATAGCTCAACAAATGCCAAAAAATTCATTAATCTATTCAATTTTAAATGTGAAGCATTAAGTTGTTATGTGTGTTTCAATATATATGAGTAAGTGCAATATGCAACGTTTGAATAATGGTTTCAATAAGCTGATTCGATTCATGTAAAACTATTGATAATTCAAAAAATGTATTTTTTTCATTAAACCATTCAAGTATAATTGTAAAATATTGAGTTGTATATGTTTTAGTATATTATAATAAGTGCAAAATATAATTTTTGAATAATGATTTAAGTATATTAAAAGTGAATGGTTCAACTGTAATAATTGAAAAGATGTGAAAAAAATCACTAACCATTGTAATGCCTTGTGTAAATAAAGTTTAAAACTACCTCAATTTTTCTTGTCAACAATTTGAAGATATTAAATAGTTAATAAGATTCAAATTATATTCATAAGTGAACAACATAGGTGAACATAATGACTATGAATAATAATAATCATTAATTAGTGCAACAAACCACTTGCAAACTTAAGATGGCCAAATGTAGTTGAAATGTAATCAAATTGGACAATAGTCGCAATGTGTGGGGGTGAAAAAGGACAAGGTTTCTTCTTGTATGCCCACATTTTTGCATCATTTCTGACTACCATGAAGTTTGAATTCCTAGTGTGAATGGTGTTTCACCTTGGGTTTGTAAATTGAGGTCCAAAGGGGCATGTTTAGCATAATAGAAAATTGAATCAAGGTTTTTTAAAACCCACATTTTGACACTAATAGGGTCCTTGTGGTGTTTTCATGGTTTGTTAGCCTAGTTTTTTGGCAAGTTCTTCACATCAAATTACAAAACAAAGGTGTGTCAAATCACAAGTTCATTCGTCAATGCCACTTCTTTAACATGGGCCTTGTCATGAGTCATTATTTGAGTTGGGGAAATGCCTTGCCTTATGAACCCCATTAGGTGTGCTTTCATACCATTTAATAATTGGGAACCTAGAGCATAGCAATAGTCAAGCACATCTTTCCGATGGCATATTTGACCTTGCTTGATTTTATGTTATGCATTCAAGTATATCAGTTGACAAAGGCTTTGGTCCAAGTATGGTTGCATTGTAATGAAAACTCTTTGACAACCATGTTTAATTGACATACCAGACATTGTTTTTGAAATAGAAATCTTTTGTTGTGATTGTTGCTTAGATTTCGGGAACTCCAACAAAGTTTTATTCCCCTTCTTCTTGCTAGTTGTTTCATTTATTTGGTGATGCTTTTGCTTTTGTTTTGTATATAAGAATAATTTATAGTCTTCCAAAAGTACGCTGGTGTAGTCTTTGGGTCCAAAGATGTTACAAGAGAACTAACATCACAATGACATAGGTTGTGAGCTCTAGATTCACATGGAGCTTGGAATAGGAAAATTAACAAAATTGTATAAATGTTCAAAGTGGTGAGGTGCCATAGACATACTATTTAATTAGTAGAAAAAGTGAAATTGGAATGGTCACAATATAGTGGAACAATTAATAGTTCAATTCAGAGTTTGAAAATGGACTCGACGTCCATAATATGAAAGGATGCTTAATAACAAACTATGCCAAAATTGTAAAATCAAAACAATACACTATAGAAACTTAAACCAATATAGAAATGCATAATAAAAACTTTGGCATTAATTGAATGTTTTTCTCTTTGTTTCCTCACTTAAAAACAAGCAACGTAAATTTAGTTCTTGGGTGTGTCAATGCCTTTGGGGGATCACAAAGCTTGTGCTTCTTTTTCCTTGTAAATTTTGCAAGGAAAATTTTAATTATTTTGTTCCCTTTAAACACAAAATGTTCAAGTTGATTGCATGGAATGACCACAATTTTAGTATGGTTATAAAGACCGTGCTTAGATGTAACATGAGGCAACTATGTGATACTTTCCTTTTGGAATGGTCTAGGAGGTGGTGATTACATTGTCTTTTTCAATGTTTCAATTAAATTCCTTTCTTTTAAAACAACAAAAGGTTCATTTTGTAGGATCTTCGAGATTCTTACTTGATATATTCTTTGTTTGATAGTACACAAATGTAATCATGAACCCGAATAAAATATTTGCTACAAAAAAATGATTTGGACGTTTTAATGTAAAAAATTAAATAAACCTTATGCCCTTTAAATGAACAAGTATAATGGAATTTGAATGTAAATTTGATTGAGCTGGAATAGTAAGTTTTGCAATGGATTTGATCACCAAAGAAAGGAATTTAAATGCTTTAGTGTAACAAGAATGAAAATACAAATGCAATGAATTTTAATAAAGTAGAAATAAGCAAAACTAAAATTATAGGTTGGAAATGAAAATCTCAATAGAATCTATGAACAAGGATTTTGGAAACAACATTGATGTTGCAGTAGATTATGATAAGCAAAGCAAAGTCAACAAACCCTTAACCTTGGAGATTATGTGTTACAATAGAAATTATGGGAAGCTTGCAAAATTCACTTTCTAGGTTGGAATTGAAAAGATTGTGAAATTTTAAACTAAATATAAGTGAAGAAAAATAAATATTTCCCTAGATTTTCATCACTAAAGCAAAGTACTTTTGCAACCTTATATTATTGGAGATGATCACGTAAAAACAAAAAAATTCAATGGAAGTTGTGATGCAGTTCTTGTATGCTTATAAGAAATCTTGGTTTGCAAATTTAATACACCTTGGTTTTTGGAACCAAAATGTGTGGGAAGAGGAACAAGTTTTTCATATGGGTTTTGAAACAAAACATGAGATTTCAAAAGAATGCAAAAGTCTCAATTAGAAAAGAAGAGAATTTGGGTGTGGATGAGTTCAAATGAACCAAAATTGATGTCAAAACGTCAATTTTTTTACAATTCTTGTTACATTTGTTTATATAGTGTCATTTTAATGGAATGGGAATCATGGAAAGTTGTGCTTACTAAATAATATGGACATTGAAAAATTTAAATGAGTCAAAAAATCTTCCAATATCAAAGTTTGGTTTGAACAAAGAATGTTTAACAACTTCATTCAATAACACTACTTTCACAAAAGGCCCCTTAGTTTTCATAATACAATTTCTTTGATCTTCAAATGTTTTTGTAATATTATGGTATTATTATACACATCTAAAAACATTCAAATTTTCATATTTTTTAAATTTTATGCTTATCAAAATTTAAGTTTTTAAAAAAGTTCATGAATATTTTATGACATGTAAATGTGATGTACATAGTCTATATGTTGTTTAAAGAAACGTTATAGTGTATAATATTAGAAAATAAAATTAAAAATGTTAACATGTTTTGGTATGATTTGAAATTATGACAATTTCTCAAGATGAAACACAAAATTTGTAGCCTTTCAAAAATTGATATTATTATTTGATTTTATATATATATATATATATATATTGGGGTAACTATAAATACAATAAATCAAAATTCTCAAGATATTTCATTCGAAAATTCCTTTGGGTAAAATCATGGTCAAAGGAGCTAGGGGCACCAAGGTAAAAGTCCTTTTCTAAAGATTGCACATGACAAGTGTCATTTTTACATTGGTTTATAATTTATAATTTAGTATTTTGGATACCCCATTTCACATTGCATTTTAGATGTATTTAGACTACAAATGATTTATATCATCTATATTATACATTCATGCCTTTTATCACATATATATGAACAACTTTTGTTAAAACCACATTTTCAAAATCCATAATTTTCAAGGTCATAAACACTTTTGAGCCAAATGTGCTCAAACGGGTTATAAAAAATAATTCATTAGTTCAAGTCCTTTTGCTCTTTCAATCATCAATGTTAAAATCCTTCCAATTTTCAGAAGGAATGGACCTATACATTTGATAGAAAAAAAGGACATTTGAAAAAAACAAAAATTATCCACTTTTGAGGTTTGAATGTTTTGAACATGCAAAAACATTTTTGATTGTCTCAAACTTTGAGCATGTAAACTTTGTAATTAATGGAAAATATTCCCAAAAAAATCATAAGAATCCAAAACCATTATGTTTCCCTTGTGATTTTTCAAATATACAAAAATGTAGTTTTTAAAAATGTCCACTCATTTGGGGGCTCCTTTGACTATGATTTTACCCTTCTTTTAGAAAAAAATGTTTTTTTGACAAAAGAACCCCAAAAAAGACAATAATCTTAAATGCAAAGTAAACACATTGGCTCATTAAATGCCGTTTAGACCCATTTGTTTAGGGTGCATATTGGGTTTATTCAGCTCAAATGTATGATTGTGGGTGCATAAAAAACCTTATCCCAAATCTACTAATGTTAGATGCATTTCAAATTACATCTCCAAGTCCCCTAGTTTTGTCACAATGCAACAATTCCTTCATCATTTGAAAATTTACTACAATGCAAAACAAGTCGAAATCATAGTCAATGGTCCACAAAGATGACTTTTAACAACCAAATTAAAGCTTTAGGAGGAAGGGGAGAGTTATACTTTTCTACTTTGAATGTAGCATCATGTTTTTCTTGTAAAAAACTTAACCTTCATAAGACCATGAGATGCAAGCCTAATATTAAATTGATTGCTTTTAGTGAATCTACTTCTATTAGCTTTGTGAAATTCAATAACAATGCATGAGTTAATAAGGGTTTTAAAAATCCTTTACACCCAAAGTAGTGGAGTCGCCTCTTGACTTAGAAATCCAAGTATTTATGGCGTTTAAAAAACTAAAGTACCTCCTCTATATGTCTCAACAAATGGTGTTACACTTCTATAGGTTCCATATTGAGTTCCTACTACATAGAAACCTACTGGCAATGATGGTCGATCTTCATGCTAAAAAACATGGTTTTTACCCTACTAACATCATGTTTTAAATGACTATATAGTTAATATTTAGAATATATTAATAGTCTAAAGTGACTAAATGTGTCCATCATGACTAAGATCAAAAGACACAATGTTCATTGTGATTAAAAAATCTAGCATTATAGTCAAATTTAACAATATATTGCACATGTGGTAAATGTGAATGCCCATGTGGATTTGTCCATGTTGATTAACACAACTAGTTCATGACTATAACTATTCATATTTAATATGACACATATGATTATAATGTTATTTTTTATGACATAATATCAATAAAATGGAAAAAAGATGTTCTCATTTTTAAAACTTCATTACGAAAAAAATGACAAAAGATATAGTTATCATGATTTCAATTATTATTCATAACTATTAAAATAAATAAATAGTTTACATGGGGAAATTTTGAATTTTTAAAAATGAAAACATGGAATATTAATTTAAATTTTTTATTTTGATCAAAATTGTTTTTTTAAATCATTATAATTAACTAAATATACATGCTAATCTTGAATTATTCAAATTCCATGATTCAATTTGTATTTGTGATGAATCAATTGAATGCATATATATGTCCAAATTACATTAGCCCCAAATTAAACCATCTATTTATTTATTTATGATCAAATGACATGAGTAAAATGGAGTTATAAAATAAAGTAAATTATTCTAATTTAATAAAAAAATGGAATAAAAAAATGTACATTTCATTTAAATTTTTTAAAAATTAAAGTAACAAATAATTAATTTATAAAATTATAGTAAAATCCATTGTTACTACAAAAACATTTTAACATTGAATTCAATTCTTTTACTTTCAAACAAAATTTGATATAAGATTGGAGGCATATAAATTTTAATACCATAATTTCAAAAGTGATTTTATTTGTTATGGTATTTAAAAGATATTTTTTGAAATTTTAATTTTTGATAAATATGTGGCATAAATCAAAATATTTAAATTAATGGAATATCTAAAACTTTGGATTTAAAATATTATAAAATTGAAGTCAATGGTGAAAGTAAAGAAACCAAATGTACCCCAATGGTTATATCTGAAATTTTTAACCAAAGAAAAAAACAATTGCTTGAATTTTTTAATAAAATGTTGAAAACATTTTGAAATTGAAAAGAATTACAAAGTTCCATATGATTAGGATAATAAATTATCTTACCTAAATATTTATAGGATATTATTCAATCAAAGATCTAATACATTATATATAATTTTTAAAATTAGGTGATTTAATTATTTGTTCACATTTTGAAATTAAAGAAAATTTAAAAATCAATGTAATTCTGAAAATAAATCTTTTATTTGAATAAGGTTCAATGTAATAATAAACCTACCAAATCAATTAGATCAAATAGTGATATAAAACAAAATCAATTTTTTTTCCAAAATGTGTGTTTATATATTTTACGATGCCATTTTTTGTCGTCACTTGAGGTGATGGTTCAATGGTTAAGGCCTTGGAGTGTGGCCAAAAAGGTTTTGGGTTCAAACCTTATTTGGAAAACTCAGCAAAAAATCTCTAGTTCGGGATTCATAGGCCTATGATGTCATCTAACACAATTTGCCAATAATGTTGAATCACATATCAAGGGTGGTGTTTTGGGTTCACCTATAATTCAAAATTATTAAAATTCCATAATGTCATTATATATTCATATAAATAATATAAATTTTAGTTTAAAATCAAATTAATCATGCCATGTCAATTAATAGCCTTAGTCATTTTAGACAAGCATATTTAGTTATGTTAGTCATATAATTTTTAATCACATTTGTGTCAAAAACAACTGGTCTATTATGACTAGAACCAATTTTGTCCATTGTTTGATGTGATTAGAAATATGACTTAACTTAGTTTAAAAAATTAGTTTAAAAACACATATTTGTAGTAGTGTGTGTAACTTGCCCAATTTCAGTGTATACATGTTCATGTGGTACTAGAGATTGTGACCTAGGTGGGGCCCACCCACTAAGTTTTGGTTTTGGAGATAAAAACTTTTTCCTTTCCTCCTTTTATGGTTCCACTAGAAACTTAGGTTGTGATGCATGTTGTTTACTAGGTCCTATAACATTTGTGTCGTATTTGGCATGTAATTTTGCCCTAGAAACAAGCTTTGGTGACCTTGGTATGTCTATTGCTTCATGAGGTTGTTGTTGTCTTGGAATAGTAAAGGTGGTTGTTATTTCTGGAATTTGATGCAAAGCTCTTCTCACCCACCATCTCTTCTTGAAAGCCAAAGGATTCTCCTCATCTTCTTCCTCATAAGATTCCAGTATAGTTTGTTACCCTATTTTTTGTTCGTGCCTTTTTAGTTCTAGATTCATTTTTGGAGATCTATTAAACAACCATAAAAGCAATTTGTTCTTCTACATCATGTCTTTCAATTTTGAAGCACTAGCCTTGGATGTTGAAGCTTGCCATACCGGAATAGGTTTTAACATTGTTGGTATCTATGGATTTTTTTTAAAAGACAAATTCCATCAACACCTCAATTACCAATGTAAAATGGCATACATCTTTTTGACATCAAATTTTACTATACCCCTATGAATCTTGGTCTAAAATGTTGTCCACCTGACCAATTTTTTGTGCAACTATTTGGACATGGTATTTGCCCAATCTACATATTTTCCTTGATTTTTCATCATCATGGAAATAACATTTTTGTTACTAAAGTAATTGACTTTATCCCTTTTGTAAACAATCTAAATGAATGTAGGAAAATGAACATCACAAGGTGATTTCATTATACTAACACTCCATTGTTTTATGTCCATGTAAACTCTAAGCAAAGTAATGTGTTGACGCAAAGTTTTTGTGGTTTGCTTTTCAACTTGTTTATGTACTTTCCAACTAATGTTTGATATTTTAAACACAACAATGATGACATATTTATCCACATTAACTACGTTCTCCCCTATTTGAACATAAATTGTGTTCTCATTCTCAACTATCTAACTATTGAAAAATTCCACCAACAAATCATGACATGGTGTTCTCCACTCAATTTTGAACATACCTACCAATCCAATCATGGATGCCCATCTTTTCTTTATTTCTCCCATTTTCACCTAAGTAGTGATTCTTTCCAACTTTTGAGTATACAATTGCTTTGTAGGGGTAAAGATCAATTTGTTTAATTCTAGTGGAAGTATAGACCTACCCTAACCAAACATTCTACCATGTTTCTTAAGTTTGGACACAACAATTGAAGAATTAAGGTTCGAGGAACCTAGTGTAAGATGATGTGCCAAAAAAATTGTAGATGAAGATGGTGTTGGCTTTATTGATTGTTTCAATTCTTGAAAGAAAAGTAAGTCATCCTTGTTTTCATAATTTGATAGCACAACTATTTCAAGCATTGTTTGAGGAAAAGAAATCCCAAGTACTTTTGAAGAAAATGTAAACACTTCTAAACTTCATTCCTTGTTCTTTCCAAACAATGTAAATTCTCTTCAATTGACCTTTTGGGTTGAAGTTTGGAGAAGAAGATGGAAAGCAAATTTGAAGAGGTTTTCGATTCATAAATTTGAAATGCAATTTTTTTTTCCCTTCCACTTTTTGGTTTTTTTTTAGCAGCTCCACTTTTTCACATTATAGCTTTCTCTCTTGGTCACAAGGAATGTTTCTTTTCACCCTTTCTTTCTCTCTTGTTAATATCTCTTTATTTTTTCAACAAAACTCTCATCATTGATTTGATTTGATTGAAAGAAAAGTAAAATGACACAAGTAAGTGATAATGATTCAGAAATGTTATTATGGGAAATCAACGTTTCTATCTCCGGCCTCCACTAAGTTGTCACTTTTACTTTTAAAGTTTCTGCATTTTAAGCATTACAAGGTGTGATCACAATCAAATGAACTAATGGTGAAAAAGGGCTCAAAGACTATAGTCCTTTTTGTGGTCATTTTCACTTTCTCATAGAAAGGACTTTTGGGAGGAAATATTTTGCAATATGTTAGTAAAAATACATATAGTTTTTTCAATACATCACATTTTTGTATTAAAATTTCATGAATAACTAAGAATTTTTTAAAAATGTACAAATTCTACCAATTCTACATTTCATTTTCAAAAATATTTTAATTTTAAATTGTATGAAAATATGTTAATTATTTAATATATTATTTTATTATTTTATAAATTACAAACTTTGTTTTAGATGTCATGTACATTACACCCCATTTATGTCGCAACCCTAGCTTTGGGCTCGCGACCAAGGCAAGGGGTTGCAAGGTTGCGGGAGTCAAGAGGAAAGAAGCCCGGGAGTCAAAGGAAGGAAGCCCGGGAGCAAGGGCAAAGGCATTGGAAGGGTGCGGGCCAAGAGGAGGAAGCCCGGGAGTCATCACATACTCCCGGGAGTCTAAGGAAGTGCGAGGGAGTGTGAGGGAGTGGGCACTCACACTCCCAAGGCAACTCCCATTTTGGGAGAGGGAGTCCCGGTGGACTCTCGAAACTTCAGAGTGCGAGTTGAAAGGTCCAATTTCAATGGATTGTTGCGCTCTTGGTACCGTTGGAAAGCTCTTGAAACGTAGATGTTTAAAATGGGCTCGCATTGCCCATTTGGACATCTGAAAGGCAAGTTATGGCCAAAAGAAGGCCCGGGAGTCAAATTGGCAGTTTGACTCCCGACCACTAAAAGTCGGGAATCGAGGTCTTCCCGAGATCCGATTTCAGAGTGCGACACGGCGTTGGAAAGCTCTCGACGAGGGGTTACAACTTTGCTGTAGACCGCGTCGCAATCGGACTCTGCAGTCGGGAGATATCGGCGTCCAAAGTCCCGGGACTCCAACCCGGGACAATTTCGGGACTCCCACGCGGGAGTCCCGGGAAAAATAGCCATTTGGATGCCACCTCCGTGGAGAACTGCAGAGTATACTATAAGGGGGAAGGTGATGGCTTCCCCCAAGTCCGGGCCGTGGTGAGTCTTGTGTGTCCGTGTTGCCCGTGGCTCGTCCTAGCACCAAAGGTGCTCTAACTATGCACTAACCACTTTGTGTGGGTTGTGTGCAGGCCCGTGTGAGTGAATAAGCTTGTCAATTCTTCCTAGTCCCATCCCGGAGTTCCAACACGCCGCTCTACCCCTCCAAGTGTTGTGAGCTAGGGAGCGGCTCCAAGTTCCAACTCCTTCCGCATTGCCGCATACTTGGACCCTCAAGTGGGTCCACAAGGAACTTGGGAGCGCGTCAATTTACATGTGGTAAAAAACTTTTGAAATTTGAAATTTTTGTTCAATAGATTTAATTTTTTTTTAAATTTAAAATTTCACAACTTTCAAATTGTGAGTGCTTTTTGAGTGTGGATAATCAATTAATATCATCTCAATTTTTGATGATTAGAATTCATTTATAAAGAGAGTCTCTAGCTTAGTAATCTATAAAATTGATTGTTTTTTATGCAATTGTTGTTCAAGTTAAAAGGTCCTTTATTAAAATTAAAACCTAAATTTTATTTTTTATTTTTTGAATTCTTCAACATTCATTTTAATAATTTAGTACGACAATCCGTTATTAACATGGCATTAAAGTGGCACCACAAAAATATGTCTAACAAAATTACAACTTTTATAAAGTTTTTGGCTCATTTGATTATGATTACACCATGCACCTCTTGCTACCATTTGGTGTTGGATGAAAAAGAAGGTTGTGAGCCATGGATTATAGCTCAACAATTAGTTAAGCTTTAGTTCCTTAAATTTCCTTAGTACTAATGAATTGAATGCTTATAAACCTTCAAGTAATGATTATTAAAAAGTTGAATTAGTTTTTGTGATATTTCTAGGCATAGAGTAATTCTTTATTTCAGTGGATGTAACGCTTAATTAATTTAGGACCTAGTAAACCTTTTAAAGTACATTATCCTTTTTAGTTTGTAGAGAAGGGGAAGAGAATGTAAAATTAGATGTGATTTATTAATATATAGGGAATACAAGCCATAATTAACAATATTTCGCATGACAAGGTTGAGTTAGTATGTAGAATGATCTTCAAACACTAATGATGTACTTGTAGGATTTTTAGGATGTAGTCCTAATACATCTTTATTTAGTCTCACTTCTATCAGACTTTGGAATAGAATCAAAATCAAACTTAAGTAGCAACAATTTCGCCTGAGTAACCTTAGGTGAATTACAACTGAATAACTGACTAAATGATAGATCACAGTTGTAAGAATTTTAGGATGCGACGAATGGTGCGAGCAAGGTATTCGGCTCGATGCTCCAAGGGAAGTGGGTTGATTGGGCCTCGTAGCCAACGATAATGGCCATCACTGGGAACCCACGTTTGACAATGGAGACGGACATCATCATCTTCGCACTGGCATTCTTCAAACCTTTCTAGCGCGGCTCCACGAGCAGGAACAAACTCTAAATAAATGGTTAAAGCATGTGGGTTAGGAGACAGTCGACGATCCCATACCGAACGAACAACTTGAGTGCGCACCACTCTCCTGGGCGGTTCTTCTTCGTGCGGCTATTGAGAAACATCCAAGTCAAGCGGTGCTTCTTCAAGCTCTTCTTGTTGTACGAGTGCGATCGAAGGAATTGAAGGCGTAGCATCGTCGTCCGCCATGACTAGTTGCGCCTGCATCAATAAAAACCAAGAAAGTAGTACAAATTAGGTGGTACTTACGTTCAGAAGGGGTTAAACCCTTTTTATTTGACAAATTAGGGTAGGCATAAGGTGTGGGAGTGACGGCGAAACCTCATGAAAACTCGAACACCTTAGATCCAGTGGATTCATCAAACCCTAAATTCAACGGTGGATCTAAAAATATGTGAGAGTTTTTTGTGATGCAAATTGTAATTCCAATTTACTATGTACTACATAGTTAATTAGTGCATAGTAAAGTAAATAAGTAAGGAATATCAAAGGAGTAAATGGTACATGGAAATGTTACTTTAACCATTGAAGTAGTCAAGTAAGAACTCAAGGATTTTTTCTTTGTTACTATTGATAAATGATCCTAGTAGTTAGTTACTTGAAGTAATTAGGATGAAAAAGGGGGATGTGAGGGTCAACGGACGGAAAAAATAAGGATCAAGCTCAAGAGGCCTCATCAAGATATCCAAGATAAGGGGGAGGATGGATCCTCGAATCCCATTAGTCATGAGGATTGTCATCCTCTTTGATTGGAGGATGGAATCTCTCTTGTGTTTCATTGGGCCCAAGGATTTTCATCCTAATTTCAATTGGATGGCAATTCATTCTCAAAATCTCATTGGCCCTTGAAGGATGAGGAGGCCATTGATTGGTGCAAAAGGATTTCGAAGTTCTCATTGGAGAAGGGGAACAAGCTCAAGGGGTCATGGAGGCTCACCAAGGAAGAGTGACGCACTCCCAAGTTCCTTGTAGACCCACTTGAGGGTCCAAGTATGCGGCAATGCGGAAGGAGTTGGAACTTGGAGCCACTCCCTAGCTCACAACACTTGGAGGGGTAGAGGGGCGTGTTGGAGCTCCGGGATGGGACTAGGAAGAATTGACAAGCTTATTCACTCACACGGGCGTGCACACAACCCACACAAAGTGGTTAGTGCATAGTTGGAACACCTTTGGTGCTAGGATGAGCCACGGGCAACACGGACACACAAGACTCACCACGGCCCGGACTTGGGGGAAGCCATCACCTTCCCCCTTATAGTATACTCTGCAGCTCGCGGCGGAGGTGGCATCCAAATGGCTATTTTTCCCGAGACTCCTGCATGGGAGTCCCGAAATCGTCCCGGGTTGGAGTCCCGAGACTTTGGACGCCGATATCTCCCGGCTGCAGAGTCCGATCGTGACGCGGTCTGAAGCAAAGTTGTAACCCCTCGTCGAGAGCTTTCCAACGCCGTGTTGCACTCTCAAATCGGATGTCGGGAAGAGGTCGATTCCCGACTTTTAGTGGTCGGGAGTCAAACTGCCAGTTTGACTCCCGGCCCTTCTTTTGGCCATAACATGCCTTTCAGATGTCCAAATGAGCAATGCGAGCCCATTTTAGACATTTACGTTTCAAGAGCTTTCCAACGGTACCAAGAGCACAACAATCCATTGAGATTTCACCCTTCAATTCGCACTCTGAAGTTTCGGGAGTCCACCGAGACTCCCTCTCCCAAAATGGGAGTTGCCTTGGGAGTGTGAGTGCTCACTCCCTCACACTCCCTCGCACTTCCTTAGACTCCCGGGAGTATGTGATGACTCTCGGGCTTCCTCCTCTTGGCCCGCACCCTTCCAATGCCTTTGCCTTTGCTACCAGGCTTCCTTCCTTTGACTCCCGGGCTTCTTTCCTCTTGATTCCCGCAACCTTGCAACCCCTTGCCTTAGTCGCGAGCCCAAAGCTAGGGTTGCGACAAAGAGGGGATTGTGTGTATGTGGAAAAACAAGAAGGAGGAGGAGCAGTGTGAGGAAGATTGGTTGTTAATTCTTATGTGTGCAATAATCAAGCATGGAAGAAATGTGTGCAAGAATCAAGCATAGAAAGAGTGTGTGTAAGAATTAGGCATGAAAAGAACTTGTGTAGCAAGTACTTGTTGCAAGCCTCTAGACTTTTGGTTGATTAATTGTTCCTCTCAAATTCACGGTTGGATTTGCGTCAAAATTAGATCAGTCTTAGTTTGGAAGGTGTAGAAGGCCCTCCCCAAAATTCAGCTCGATCGGACTTTCTGTGAGGGAGTTGCAGGTGTTGGAAGTAGAGGGTGTTGAAGAGGGTTTCATGGAAGGATTTCCATGGTGAAACCTCTGGACTTTTAGGTTGATTAATTGTTTTTCTCAAATCCACCGTTGGATTTGCTTCAAAATTAAATCAATTTTAGTTTAAAAGTTGTAGAAGCCTCTCTTCAAATTTCAGCTTGATTAGTTTTGCTGTGAGGGAGTTGCAGGTGTTGGAAATAGAAGAGGTTGAGGTGTTTGTTTTGTTTTCCTCAATCAAAGCAAGTAGTTTTTAGTTTCAGGCTTAACTTTGGACAAAGACATAAAAAAAAATAAAAAAAAAACTCATGAGA
The DNA here is from genome assembly GCA_963920785.1 of Sphagnum contortum. Lineage (NCBI taxonomy): Eukaryota > Viridiplantae > Streptophyta > Sphagnopsida > Sphagnales > Sphagnaceae > Sphagnum > Sphagnum contortum. Next base: position 18,685,996 of record OY987279.1, on the reverse strand, counting down.
TTTGGACACAACGCATTAGATTTATTTTTTTTTAAATTTTTTTTGTGAATTTCATTACTTACTTCGAACCACCTTACTTGTTAGACTACACTACATAGTAGTTCCACTTCCAGCCGGTCTTTTATTGTGAGTGCATATCTTAGTGGTGAAGGTGTGCAAATAATCCTCACAAAGGTCATTTGATTCAACCTTAATAAAAACAAATCTATGAGATTGCATTGTTATTTAGTTTGTTGAATGCGTACAATGTGTAATGTTTTTGCATGATTTTTTTTTTTCCATCATTAACTGTAGCATTGCCTTATCCATCCCTATATACAAGTTTTGGACCTCCTACACTTTATGTTTTATCATCCAAAAAATGGTAAAGTTTTAACTTGTTCGCATTGAGAAACATAAGTTGGGATCAAACTTATCCATTGTGATTAGAGAAATAATATTATTTGGTAAGCAAAACTATACTTTGTATGGACCAAACCACTTCTTGTAAATTTTCAGGATGTGTTTTTTGTGTTTTTGGAAACCACAACATGTGATCTTTAAACAAACTTTTTTTTGGATACCTTTGTTGATTCTAGAGTGCATAGTTCCATTGTCGATTCTTAGTGGTTTCTTATGCTTGTAATTTGTTAGTTTGGAGTTTCTCCATATATGTTAGTCTGCTAGAGAATACCTTAACAAGATTTGCATCTTTGTGCTCCCCACTACATGTTGGCTGAACATATTTTGTGGGCATTAAAAGATGTAGTATTTATATTAACTAATATGGAGTATACCCTATGGCTACTTTATATGTAATTTTATAAATAAAAAAGTCTTCACTAAAGATGTTCATTTCAATTTATCTTATTTTCACTAACTAATTTAGTAACAAAATTCACAATGAACTTGTTAGTTGACTTTGCATGCCAATTCCCCTATTGATAATAGGTAGTGAAATTAACATGCTTCAACATAGGATGATTAATCAAATGTTTAATATCATCATTGATAAAATGGATTCCCTAATATGTAACTAAGATTAATCGACAACCAAACCTTATAAGGATGTACTCATACACAAATTTAACTATCATAAATGTAGTATTCATTTGGAATGTTTTTGCTTCCACCCATTTTGTAGCATAAATTGTGACTAATAAAATGTACTTATTACATGTAAATATCCTTCTTAATTTGATTGGTTCAATGAAATCCAACCCCTACTTCATAACAAGTTTTTCTAGGAATTAGTAACCAACTTTGCTAAACTATGTGTTGCTAGATTGCTAGCTTTTTTACACACATCATACACTTTGTTGTATTTGTCATGGGCACAAATACTATGAAAATAAATAATGAAAGGATAGGTCTAAGTCTAAATCCTAAATACGAAACAAAGGAACCAAGATAATAACACAAAACCTAAAACCAAGAACATGAAGTGTGCAAGACCAAAGTATAAACAAATCTTTATTGTAATGAAGTATAAAAAATAAACATGAAATCACAAAACAAGGTTGTAAAACAAGATCATACCACAAATTAGTGTTGAACAAATTAAAAATAATGGGTGGTCCTACTTCTATTTATACCCTTTTGGGGACTTAGTTTAAGGAACCTTCCACGGAGGTTTCCATGTGCCCACTGACCATGGAAGCTTTTTAAAAAGCTTCCTAACTATAAGTGAATTATGAATAAAAACTAGGACTTAACTAAAAATTAATTAAAAATTAATTAAAAATGGACTAAAAGTGAACTATGAATTAATTATAAGTGAACTGGAACTTAAATAGGAGTGAACAAGGAATTAACTGAAGTGAATTAAAACTTAATTAAAAGTGAATTGGGAGTTAACTAGAAGTGAATTATGAGTTAACTAGAAATAAACTAAACTTCAACTAGTAATGAACTAAAAGTTAATTATGAATGAATAAAAAATGAACTATAAGTGAATTGAAATTTAACTAGGAATGAATTGGGAGTTAACTATGAGTTATGGATGAACATCCATATGAATAAACTCCACTTGTCATGTGAAATTGGTGTCTGTGACAATATTTTGTAACTTCATGAAATTGTATGGGCCACCATAATCGACATCTAAGACTTTATGGCAATAATGTCTACTATCGTGACGTGTAGCGTCATGACATACAATGTCATAAGGGTGTAAATCCATAGGAAACTCTACTAAACAAAAACTGAAGGAAACTCTACAATTTGACTATGGAGACAACTCTCTTGACAATGGAATTCTAGAAAAACTAAAAGAAAAGGGAAGGGTTTTGCCCTTTTAAACTGCCACCAAAAAGCTAAAACCCTAAACACCAAATAACGTATAGTCACTTAAGAATGCACATTAACCTTACAAATGTACATTAACCCTAAAAGACATGATGGGCATGCTTGTAACCGGCCATCATGTATGATCGGCATCGTTTGTCCTCTAACATACCTAACATGGATAGTCTAGTGGAGGAATCCAGGTTAACGTGATGATGGTAGGATCCAAATTTGGTAGGTGGCAGGGTGCACAATTTTTGGAGTGATCTCGAATTGTGTGTTCGTTAGCTCCTTGCAACTCCAACATGCTTGAAGCCCTAATCACCTTAATCCTCAAGATAGTGTAACTGGAAGAAGTGTCCAGAGTATCATTAGGTTGTTGTTGGAGATACACAAAGTCACTAACATCAAATTGTCTCACCTTAGGTTTGTAACTACCACCTTGTGAGTGTGCATACCATAAGGTGTCTTGATGTTGTGCAATGGACAAGTTCTCCATGGCCATGAGCATAACCCTCCTGAATAGAGCAACCCTTTTCGCGATGACCTTAGCCTTAGTGGTTGGAAAGTCCAAGTCCACAACCTAGTCCATTTGAGCAACAATGGAAGAAGGTGGAATGGGATGTCTCCCAAAAAGTAGAAAGCAAGGAGAGAAATGAAACAAAGAGGCATGTTTGGACATCTTGTAACCCATGGCGATGTAAGGGAGGGCTAGGTCCCAATCCTTTTTGTTCCTAGTGAAGCAAATTTTTCGAAATCCTTTCTTGCATGTCTAAACCATCCTCTTTACAAGGCCATTAGCTTAAGGATGATCGCTTGAAGTCTATCGATAGTCAATGAGAGCATGGTCAAGTAGGTCTTAGAATTCTCCTTTGAATTCTGATCCTTGATCAGTAAGGCACTCAGCATAAGCCCCAAACCTACTTAGGACTTGCTGTAAGAAAGCCTAGTTAGTGTTATGTGATGACTTGTCCGGCAGCACAACAAGCTCGACCCACTTTGAAAAATGCTCAATCATAATCATGATGTAGACATTACCCCTGGAGGTCTGTGGTAATTCTCCAACTAAATCACATGACCATGATAGAACATGCTTTCAATAGGGAGTGGAGAAAACGTGATGTTGCAACCCCACTTTGGCCAAGTGTGGGGGTGAAGCCCAACACTTGGAAAAGTTGGGGATTTGGAATCCTCCGGGACTCCTGAATGTTCACAGCTCGACAGCAAGGCCCAAAACACCTCGCATTAGGGTGTTCTTAGTGTCATTGAAAAGTTCTTGAAACTTAGATATCGAAAATGGCCTCGCATTGGTCATTTGGACATCTGTAGCCCAAGTTATGGGCAAAAGAAAGGCCGGGAGTCAAACTGGCAGTTTGACTCCCGACCATTAAAAGTCGGGTATCGACCTCTTCCCGACATCTGATTTGCGCGTGCGACATTTGGAAAGATCTTGACGAGGGCTACAACTTTGGTTCAGACCTCGTTGCAATCGGACTCTGAAGTCGAGAGTTATGGTCGTTCAAAGTTTCGGGAGTCCCGTCGGGACAATTTCGAGACTCCAACTTGGGAGTCCCGGGAAAAAGAGCCATTTTGATGTAGCCTCCGCGGAGCGTTGCAGAGTATACTATATGGAGGAAGGTGATGGCTTCCCCCGAGTCTGGGCCGTGGTGAGTCTTGTGTGTCCAAGTGTGCCGTTGGCTTGTCCCAACACCAAAGGTGTCTCGAATGCTAAACTAACTGACGCGCTCTCAAGTTCCTTGTAGACCCACTTGAGGGTCCAAGTATGCGGCAATGCGGATTGAGTTGGAACTTGGAGCCACTCCCTAGCTCACAACACTTGGAGGGGTAGAGGGGCGTGTTGGAGCTCCGGGATGGGACTAGGAAGAATTGACAAGCTTATTCACTCACACGGGCGTGCACACAACCCACACAAAGTGGTTAGTGCATAGTTGGAACACCTTTGGTGCTAGGATGAGCCACGGGCAACACGGACACACAAGACTCACCACGGCCCGGACTTGGGGGAAGCCATCACCTTCCCCCTTATAGTATACTCTGCAGCTCGCGGCGGAGGTGGCATCCAAATGGCTATTTTTCCCGAGACTCCAGCGTGGGAGTCCCGAAATTGTCCCGGGTTGGAGTCCCGAGACTTTGGACGCCGATATCTCCTGACTGTAGAGTCCGATCGCAACGCGGTCTGAAGCAAAGTTGTAGCCCTCGTCGAGCGCTTTTCAACGCCGTGTTGCATTCTCAAATCGGATGTCGGGAAGAGGTCGATTCCCGACTTTTAGTGGTCGGGAGTCAAATTGCCAGTTTGACTCCCGGCCCTTCTTTTGCACATAACTTGCCTTTCAGATGTCCAAATGAGCAATGCAAGCCCATTTTAGACATCTACGTTTCAAGAGCTTTCCAATGGTAAAAAGAGCGCCACAACCCATTGAGATTTGACCCTTCAACGCGCCCTCTGAAGTTTCGGGAGTCCACCGGGACTCCCTCTCCCAAAATGGGAGTTGCCTTGGGAGTGTGAGTGCTCACTCCCTCACACTCCCTCGCACTTCCTTAGACTCCCGGGAGTATGTGATAACTCTCGGGCTTCCTCCTCTTGGCTCCCGCAACCTTGCAACCCCTTGCCTTGGTCGCGAGCCCAAAGCTAGGGTTGCGACACTAACCTCCTGTGGTTGGTTTTTGGATGTAGAATCACACAAGCTAAACTAGTCCCTCTTCCTAGTGTAATCCCGGGGCTTCCAACTCAACCCTCTACCCCTTTCTAGAGTTGGAAGTCAGGAACGTGCCTTTTGGTCCCAACTTTCCGCAACTTCACATTGGTGAACCCTCAAGTGGGTTCACCCCGGGATGAAGGAGCGCGTCACGTGAGCTGTCGAGAGGAGAAAGAAGTTTTCACTCTATCACATTGTTCACACCTAGTAATGACGTCTCGGACTTGAGCATACATATCTCTCCAATGGTAATGAGGAGCGAGAAATCTATAAGTACGTTTAATTCCAAAGTGTCCAAGCTCCGAATGTACCTTCTAAACAAGACCAGGTCGTTCATGTGGTGGAGGAACCATTTTGTCACCTTGCGATAAGCATCGAACGAGGTGATTGTTCTTCCATGAGTAGTGTTTGGACTGTTGTTGTATGCGATCCTGATGACTTGATGTAACTTGGGGAGGGTATTCCCCATGCTAAAGAAACCTCAGAGTGTCTATGTCCTCCCGTATATCCACAATGGGATACTCAACCAAGTTACATTGCAATAGTGCAAGATAACTAGATGCATAAGATACATGTATTATTGGAATCTGGTCGAAGTCTTGCCTGACTTTTGAAAAAATTTCAGAGGTAGTGAGGGGTCTCTGTGAGATGGTATCCGCGTTTTGATGTGTAATACCAGGTCGGTGAATAACCTTGAATTCATACTCCTGAAGTATAAGCACCCAATGAGTTAACTTACCAATAAGCTTGTCGTTGGTCATCAACCATTTGATAGGTTGGTGGCCGATATACAAAGTGAAATTGGTGCCATAAAGATAGGGCCTAAAATGTATGACAACCCATACAATAGCAAGACACTCCCCTTCGTATGAAGAATAATTGCTCTTAGCCTTGTTGTTGCTTCGGGATGCATAGGTAATAACATATTCCTTGCCTTCCTCATCAAGTTAACTAAGAACATCACCAATACTAAGAGCACTCCAGTCAGTGTGTAGAATGAAGACCTTGTTGAAATCAAGTCTCCTCAAAATGGGGAACTCTAAAAGCTTTTTCTTAAATGTGTGGAAAGCTTCCTGAGCCTCTTCACTCCATGTCCAAGCAACATCTTTTTTTAACAATGCATAGAGAGGATGAGTAATAGTACTAAAGTTTGGACATAAATCATGTAGTAATTACATAGTCCGATGAAGCTCCTCAAAGTGTGAACATCAGTAGGATTGGGCATCTCCAAAATGGCTACTACTTTGGCCCAATGAGCCATAATTCCATTTGGCAAAATTCTGTGTCCAAGGTAGACTACTGAGGTGACAACAAACTCACACTTTTTAGGATGGATCTTCATATTGACATCGTGGAGCCTCTTGAATAACTCCACAAGATGAGCCAAGTGTTGCAGGAAACCTTTATTATGCACTAGGACGTCATCTATGTAGCATTTTAGGAAATCTGCCCTTTCGAAAATCTGGTCCATGACTCGTTGAAAGAAGATAGGTGCATTCTTCAATCCAAAAGGCATCTCAAGCCACTCCCACAACTTGTTGCTTCCATGGAATGTTGTTTTCTTGCGATCCTTCGTAGTGAGCATAATCTGGTTGAAGCCTTGCCTCAGGTCCACAATTGTGAAAATGTTTGAATCTCCAATGCTATCAAACAATTCTTTAGGGATGGGCATGGGGTACTTGTTTTGAGGTGTAACGAGGTTCAAAGGCTTATAATCCCCACACATCCTTTTCTCAATCCACAATCCAGCTGAATCCTTTTTTGCTGGCATTACTATAGTGGTCGCAAAATTAAAACTTGATGGCTGAATGAGACTAGCCTCATGGAGCTCTTTGCATCTTTCATCTACTAGTTCCCACTCATGTTTATTCAACCTATGCCTCTTTCGATAGATGGGTGTTTCATCTGTAAGGTCTATAGAGAACTGCATGGTCTTACACCTACCTAAGTCTTTCATTGAGAATGCGAACACATTTTCATACTTAATTAGCAAGTCTATGACCTGGTCTCTCTCCTTCTTGGTGAGTTGGTTCCCCATAACAAAAAGGTAGTTGGAAACACATGGAATGGAGTTGGAAAATGTGTTTGAAGAACCTGGTGTATTGGGTTCTCCACTATCCAATTGCGTAGATTCATAGAAGGTTGTAATTGTTTCTCCAGAAGCTAATGTACCTCCAGGTGTATCAGAAACAACTTGAGTCAAATTACATGGTACCTCCCCCCCTAACACTAAGAGTGAAGTGTAGAGTGTTGAAGATAGGCAAATGTATTTGGTCGGGGTGCGATGTAATCACATCACTAGAACTGTAAGTCGATTGAATCAGTGCTGGTATTGTGTACATCTGAAAGAGTACATAGGTTACCAACAACCATGTAAAGGAGTTCAGGTCCATGCCTCTCTCTCGTAAAACATTACGTTCCAATCTAGTCACCTTGGTGTGACTAATAGTGCTAGTTTAGAACCCCATAACCCTTTTTCTTTCTTCTGGGCTTGGTTCATCCCAAGTGGCTGAAGCATGACGATACACTAGGCGTGGTCCATCCCCCTGAAAGGCGTGTGCTCTTGGGAAGGAGACAAAGGTGGGCCAAACACCTCTTGGTTTTCCTATTGTGTTTGTAGGAAACCAAGGAGGTTTCTCTTACCTTGTAATTGGTTGGCAAGAGCTTTAATCATCCAATATGTGAGAAACCTGTAGGTTGGGGTCTTTGATGGTGTATCTTAGAGCTAACTGCAAAACTGAAAGTGGTGCAAGGTTAGTCCACCAATTGTAAAGTTGGTGCGCATAGGAACCGCATTGTGTCGCATCGAATAAGAGCAGTTTTCCAAGGTAATGCTTGACCAGCATATAGTGTTTCTGGATTTTTTCCCTTTGGTCAAGCTAAGAAGGGGTGTTCTCAATTACATAACCAAGCGTAGGAGAAATGGATTGAGCCCAAGTGGTTAATCGTACCATGTCCGTGAAGAGATCGGATCTTGTGTCACTCAAGCCTTCTCCAAATCCAGCCACTGAAAATCCTTGACATTCCCAACTTGAAATGATGAGGTCAACGGGGCCAAGCAATTCCATATGCTTCTTCTGAATTAATTGTACGTAAGAGGGCAAGAAAGTGAAACTAGCCTTCCATGCAGTGGTTGCACACTATTGTGGAAATCTGGTTGTGAGTTCCATCATTCTCAATGTCGACATTTGCCTTACAATAGGATCAATGTCTATGTAAAAATACTTTTGAACCACGATCCTTGACTATAGTAGGGCTTCGAGACTTGTACCAATACGACCAAAGAGCTCTACTAATGTAATTCCCTCCTTAGGTGGTGTCCATGTGATCAATTGACGAAGTACTAGCTTAATTGGTTCGCCATGGCTCTCCATGTTCTCAAATACTAGACAAAGCCTTGACCAAGGGCTCGTGGGCTACTTTGAACCTCTATAAAACCTTTGGTCTGTGTTGAATGTTAATAGGAACCACCCTTAAGCTTTTAATAGCTTGGGCATAACCTATCTCCTCTTCATCTCCCTCTATCCACTCGTGGCTAGCTTATTAGATGTAGGAAATGTTGTGTGCTTCCTTGAGCATACAATGGTGAGCCATAGGACTATGGTTCCCATGTAAATCAAGGGGTATGTATCCCAAGTGTTGGCCATTAGTCTCCCAATCCATTTGGTAGTACATATGCTTGAACCAATTGTCAATTGTGAAACCTGGTGGAAACAGGGCCTCTTGCCCAATGAACACATTGTAACTAGTGGCATTGGTGACTAAACATATGACTTTGCAAGCAAAGCTCCTGATTTGTGCCTTCATTGAAGTTGTGTGCAATCAAATTCGAGCTTTCCCCAAGTACCTCCTCTACGCTCCCACTAGTGGTGCGAATTTGCCACATAGATTTTCGTAGTTTGGAGTCGAGCATGCCCATCTTCTTGGCAAATTGAACTCTAAGAATTACTAGTTGGGCACCTGTATCAAGAAATACCACTTTGGGTGTATGTCCTCCCACTTGGATTGCTAACTTAGTATTGTCGACAATGGTAACTCTAGTGGCGATGGAAGTTCTCTCACTAGGCACCACCTTTGGAAATGAGTGAGAGACTTTGTGAAGATAATGACTATCCACAACACCTTTGCTAAGTAACAAATCCACAAGTGAGGTATTCTTAGCTCCCTTCTGATATGTGAATGTAGAATCAAGAGGTAGGAAAGCCCATTAGTTTAGCCATGCTAGAACTAGTGACCAGGTCACGAACACCATGTGCAACAAATGAGCCAATCAAGTGTCTCTCCAAGGTGTTGCATGGAAGCCCTCTAGCATGTGGATCCGAGATTGGTAAAAAAATTGATGTAGTGTTTAAGGTATCCTTTAGTACTGCAATTAAATCCCTGGTGCTTAGTTGCAAATTGTCGCAACCCTAGCCTTGGCTCGCGACCAAGACAAGGGGGTTGCAAGCGTGCGGGCCTATAAGTAGACCCGGGAGTCATATCACATGCTCCCGGGAGTGCAAAGAGTGTGAGGGAGTGAACCCTCACACTCCCAAGTGAACTCCCACGTTGGGAGTTGGTGAGAGTGGAGTCCCAAAAGGACTCCCGAAAGTTTAGAGAGCGTTTTGAGGGGTCAAAACTCCATGGCTGGTTGCGCTCTTTATATCAATGGAAAGCTCTTGAAGTGTAGATGTCCAAAATGGGCTCGCATTGCTCATTTGGATATCTGAAACGCAAGTTATGTCCAAGAGAAGGCCCGGGAGTCGAACTCCCGGGAGTCCGCCGGTTTTGACTCCCGATCACTAAAAGTCGGAAATCGACCCGAAATACTTGGGTGCAGAAGACGTGCGACATACCGTTGGAAAGGTCTCGACGAGACCTAAAACTTTGCTTCAAACGGCGAGTCGATCGGAGGTCTGATCCGAAAGTTACGAAGCCTCAAAGTCGCGGGAGTCCCGAAAATGCGCGATTTCGGGACTCCCACGCGGGAGTCCCGGGAGTCCCGGGACAAAATGGCCATTTGGATGCCACCCCCGCCGCGAGCTGCAGAGTATACTATAAGGGGGAAGGTGGTGGCTTCCCCCAAGTCCGGGCCGTGGTGAGTCTTGTGTGTCCGTGTTGCCCGTGGCTCGTCCTAGCACCAAAGGTGCTCTAACTATGCACTAACCACTTTGTGTGGGTTTTGTGTAGGCCCGTGTGAGTGAATAAGCTTGTCACATCTTCCTAGTCCTATCCCGGAGCTCCAACACGCCCCTCTACCCCTCCAAGTGTTGTGAGCTAGGGAGCGGCTCTAGGTTCCAACTCCTTCCGCATTGTCACATACTTGGACCCTCAAGTGGGTCCACAAGGAACTTGGGAGCGCGTCACAAATCTTGAAAACCAAACAACGGTGTACTCACAAGCTTTCGAGCCACTTCATGCATTTGAAGTTGGCACTCCATAAGTTGATCAATGGAAAATTGTGTGTTTTCCTAATGTACATGTATTTTTGGGATATGAGAATTTGATGCCCTAGCATCTTCTAGTGTAGTAGTCTCCTCCCCCCTTGCCAACAAGGTGCGTTCCTCTTCCGTGTTGAGAGGACGAAAAGATTGTGGCATGATTGCTTTAGTTCCTCTAGCCTTGGTAATAGGACTTGGACTAGATGCGAGTTGTCGCAACCCTAGCTTTGGGCTCGCGACCAAGGCAAGGGGTTGCAAGGTTGCGGGAGTCAAGAGGAAAGAAGCCCGGGAGTCAAAGGAAGGAAGCCCGGGAGCAAGGGCAAAGGCATTGGAAGGGTGCGGGCCAAGAGGAGGAAGCTCGGGAGTCATCACATACTCCCGGGAGTCTAAGGAAGTGCGAGGGAGTGTGAGGGAGTGAGCACTCACACTCCCAAGGCAACTCCCATTTTGGGAGAAGGAGTCCCGGTGGACTCCCGAAACTTCAGAGTGCGAGTTGAAGGGTCGAATCTCAATGGATTGTTACGCTCTTGGTACCGTTGGAAAGCTCTTGAAACGTAAATGTCTAAAATGGGCTCGCATTGCTCATTTCGACATCTTAAAGGCAAGTTGTGGCCAAAAGAAGGCCCGCGAGTCAAACTGGCAGTTTGACTCCCGACCATTAAAAGTCGGGAATCGAGGTCTTCCCGAGATCCAATTTGAGAGTGCGACACGGCGTTGGAAAGCTCTCGACGAGGGGTTACAACTTTGCTTTAAACTGCGTCGCGATCGGACTCTGTAGTAGGGAGATATCGGCGTCCAAAGTCCCGGGACTCCAACCCGGGACAATTTCGGGACTCCCACGCGGGAGTCCCGGGAAAAATAGCCATTTGGATGCCACCTCCGTGGAGAGCTGCAGAGTATACTATAAGGGGGAAGGTGGTGGCTTCCGCCAAGTCTGGGCCGTGGTGAGTCTTGTGTGTCCATGTTGCCCGTGGGTTGTCCTAGCACCAAATGTGCTCCAACTATGCACTAACCACTTCGTGTGGGTTGTGTGCAAGCCCGTGTGAGTGAATAAGCTTGTCAATTCTTCCTAGTTCGATCTCGGAGCTCCAACACGCCCCTCTACCCTTCTAAGTGTTGTGAGTTAGGGAGCGGCTCCAAGTTCCAACTGCTTCCGCATTGCCACATACTTGGACCCTCAAGTGGGTCTACAAGGAACTTGGGAGTGCTTCACGAGTCCATCAGTTTGAATTACCTGCCTGGTGGCAAAAATTCCAGGTGGCACACTAGTTTGTTGTGCTGTGAAGTAGGAAGGGCAAAAAGAAGTAGCAAAATTTGAGTGTAAGAATAGAATTGTGTGCACTAGAAAACACATATTCCCTAACCATGGAATCGTGTGAAAGGCCATAAAATGACTTAGGAGGTCCCTCCCCTAATCTTGAACCTTGTACAAGTTGGGAAGACTTGTTTTTTAGATTAACAAGTTGGGCCCTTAATGATTCGAGTTCATTTTGCAAAGTTTGAACTTGAATGGCATGGGCTTGAAGCACTTCCCTGTTGTTAGCATTGTGCTCCTTGTTCTTAGCATTCTTACTGGAATTACCCTTGGTGGGCAAAGCCTGAGTGGAAGGCTGAAGTGCTTTGGCTTTTGGTTGAAGGGTAGTGGAAGATGTTGGTAGATTTTATCGTGGTAATCGCAGTTGCTTCCATTTCGGGAACTTGGCAAAACAGACAACTTCATGATGTCCCTCTTTCCCACCATAATCACAAAAGAGATTTTCAGAGGGAATGTTGCACTCACTAGCTTTGTGGGCAAGATTGCCACAATAGTTGTAAGAAGGGAGGATGGGTGCAACTAAGTGCACCGCTTTAATTGTTGAAGGAGAATGTGATGATCTGGTTGGCGCAACTAGTGGAGGCTAAGGCCTTAAACGTGAAGGAGGCCTCATAGTACTGGCTTCATAATGTGCATGAGCCAGTTCTAGCTTTCCTGAAATGTTGTTGTCGCAACCCCAATCTTGAAAGAATGCAAGGATGAAGATCACACTCCCGAAATGGGAACTTAGGAGTCCACTGGGACTCCCAAAACTTCAGAGAGCAATTATAGGTGCCAAAACACCTCACATTGAAAAGTTAGTTATATCATTGGAAAGCTATTGAAGTGTAGATGTCTAAAATGGGCTCACATGACCCATTTGGACATCTATAGCACAAGTTATGGAAAAAAGAAAGGGGAGGGAGTCAAATTGGCAATTAGACTTCCGACCACTAAAAGTCGGGAATTGACCCAACCTTTGTGCGTGCAGGTGGAGTGTGACACACTGTTGGAAAGCTTTCAACAAGAGCTACAACTTTGTTTTAGACTTCATTCCAATCGGATGTTTGAGCAAAAAGTTATAGTCTTGCAAAGTTGTAAGAGTCCAAATTGTGGCAATTTCGAGACTCCTCTTTGGGAGTCCTGGGACAAAAACCCATTCAGATGTAGGTGTCACAGGGAGGCATAGAGAATAATATATGGGGGGAGGTGGTGGTTTCCCCCAAGTTTGGGCCGTGGTGGGTCTTGTGAATCCAAAGTCGCCCGTGGCTTGTCTTAGCATTAATGACGCGCTCCCAAGTTCCTTGTAGACCCACTTGAGGGTCGAAGTATGCGGCAATGCGGAAGCAGTTGGAACTTGGAGCTGCTCCCTAGTTCACAACACTTAGAAGGGTAGAGGGGCGTGTTGGAGCTCCGGGATGGGACTAGGAAGAATTGACAAGCTTATTCACTCACACGGGCTTGCATGAAACCACACAAAGTGGTTAGAACTCATTTCGAGTCCTTTTTGGTGTTGGGACAGCCATGGGTGAACTCGAACTCACTTTGACACACCACACCCCGGGCTTGGGAGTAAGCCACCACCTTACTCCCTATAGTATACTCTGCAGCTCGCGGCCGAGCCTGCATCCAAATGGCTTTTCTCTCCCGGGACTCCCGGGACTCCCGCGTGGGAGTCCCGAAATCGCGCAACTTTGGACTCCCGCGACTTTGAAGCCTTATAACTTTCGGAGCAGACCTCCGATCGAGTTTCCGTCTGAAGCAAAGTTATAGGTCTCGTCGAGACCTTTCGAACGGTATGTCGCACGTTCTCTGCAGTCAAGTATTTCGGGTCGATTCCCGACTTTTATTGGTCGGGAGTCAAAACTGGCGGACTCCCGGGAGTTCGACTCTCGGGCCTTCTTTTGGCCATAACTTGTGTTTCAGATGTCGAAATGAGCAATGCGAGCCCATTTTAGACATCTACACTTCAAGATCTTTCCATTGATATAAAGAGCGCACCCAGCCATGGAGTTTTGACCCCTCAAAACGCTCTCTGAAGTTTTGGGAGTCCTTTTGGGACTCCAACTTTCACCAACTCCCAACATGGGAGTTCACTTGGGAGTGTGAGGGTTCACTCCCTCACACTCTTTGCACTCCCGGGAGCATGTGATATGACTCCCGGGTCTACTTATAGGCCCGCAACCTTGCAACCCCCTTGCCTTGGTCGTAAGCCAAAGGCTAGGGTTGCGACAATTAAGGTGCTCCAAAAAATGATCTAACCATTGTTGGTTGGTTTGATGCAGATTCGAGTGAGTAACTAGAAGCTTGTCACTCTTCCTAGTCCCATCTCGAAGCTTCAACACACCCTTTTACCCCCTTTTTGTGCTGAGAGTTGGGAGTGTGCCCTGAACTCTTAACAATTCCGATGTTTACTACCTTAGACCCATCTTGGGTCTTTCAAGGAGCTTGGGAACGCGTCAGTTGTACACATCAAACAAAGTGTACGAATCTTCAAATTTTGCAAAAATCCGTTACAAAACCTGTGGATGGAGTGTTGGAGTACCTTCTAGTGAACCAAGATACCGATGGGTAGCTTCCAAGTCTATGATGCTTTGAGTATCCTCTTTGAGCTTGAGAAGCCTCCTGTAGAGCATTTTGAGGGTTTCATCTTTCTGTCGAGAGAAGGTAGTGAGTTGCAGAATTTTTTTAAAATCCTTAACCGAAAATTCTAGCTCAAGAACTCGAAAGAATTCCCCCACTAGATCAACAAAAGTTGTTGCATCAATGGTGGGAGGAATGTTTGCGGTAGTAATAAGGAATTGTTGAGGAGAAAGGTTTATGAAGTAGGTACGGGGTCTGGATTATTATGCACAGTCCCATGATGCGCAATTGCAATTTGTAGTGTAACTTGAGAAGCGATGGCGATGGTTGTGGCGTAAGCTAGATTGGGGATCCAAGTGACACCCAAAATCCTTGGAGAATGTTGCTTGTACACATCTAATGCCTGATAGTGCACATAATAGGCCAATTGTTTGAATGTAAGCGTATCAGTGTAATTAGCGCCATACTTGAGCTCCATTTCACAAACCATGGTTGAGAAAATTGCCATGAACTTTGTCGCAACCCTAGCTTTGGGCTCGCGACCAAGGCAAGGGGTTGCAAGGTTGCGGGCCAAGAGGAAGGAAGCCCGGGAGTCAAAAGGAAGGAAGCCCGGGAGCAAAGGCAAAGGCATTGGAAGGGTGCGGGCCAAGAGGAAGCCCGGGAGTCATCACATACTCCCGGGAGTCTAAGGAAGTGCGAGGGAGTATGAGGGAGTGAGCACTCACACTCCCAAGGCAACTCCCATTTTGGGAGAGGGAGTCTTAGTGGACTCTCGAAACTTCAGAGGGCGAGTTGAAGGGTCAAATCTAAATGGATTGTTACGCTCTTTAGACCATTGGAAAGCTCTTGAAACGTAGATGTAAAAAATGGGCTCGCATTGCTCATCTAGACATCTCAAACACAAGTTATGGGCAAAAGAAGGGCCGGGAGTCAAACTGGCAGTTTGACTCTCGACCACTAAAAGTCGGGAATCGACCTCTTTACAACATCCGATTTGAGAATTCGACATGGCGTTGGAAAGATCGCAACGAGGGCTACAACTTTGCTTCAGACCTTGTTGCGATCGGACTCTACAGTCGGGAGATATGTGCTCCCAAAGTTCCGGGACTCCAATCGGGACGATTTCGGGACAATTTCGGGACTCCCACTTGGGAGTCCCGGGAAAAATAGCCATTTGGATGTAGCCTCCATGGAGAGCTGCAGAGTATACTATAAGGGAGAAGGTGGTGGCTTCCCCCAAGTTCGGGCCGTGGTGAGTCTTGTGTGTCCGTGTTGCCCGTGGCTCGTCCTAGCACCAAAAGTGCTCCAACTATGCATTAACCACTTTGTGTGGGTTTTGTGCAGGCCCGTGTGAGTGAGTAAAGCTTGTCAAATCTTCCTAGTCCCATCCCGGAGCTCCAACACGCCCCTCTACCCTACCAAGTGTTGTGAGCTAGGGAGCGGCTCCAAGTTCCAACTCCTTCCGCTTTGCCGCATACTTGGACCCTGAAGTGGGTCTACAAGGAACTTGGGAGCGCGTCACTTGGTATCAGAGCTCGGGGAGAGCTTGATCCGCTTATTGGAGAGTCCTGATGGCACCAAAGAAGACCCGCAAGCTAGTCCAATAGACCGTGGTGGAAGAACCCACCCAAGACCTAGAGGTTCCTCCCGAAGCTATGACGGAGGAGGAACAAAACCATTCCGAAGATGAGGAAGACCGTGATGGCCTTGAGGACCATGAAAATGAAGAGGAACAACCAAATGGAGTCCTCTTCACCCAGGAACAATTGGAGGTCCTATAATTGAATGTAATTGTATTAGTGTAATTAGCGCCATACTTGAGCTCCATTTCACAAACCATGGTTGAGAAAGTTGCCTTGAACTCCGTCAAAGACATGGTGCCTGGCCTTCTATTGAACTTCTCAATTCTTCCAGAGAAACTGATGACCTCCATGGTGTATATATGTGTAGAAGTCACGACTTGCAATGGAATATACGATGATGGTGTGAAAGTAGGTGCAATAATAGGTGTGCCCCATTGATTAACCCCTCCAAATGCAATTTGATGTACTATTGATGTAGTGTAACTCAAACTTGAATTCCTAATAAAAGTTGTACTAGATGACGATGGTGCTGTAGATGTTTGATGGTACCATCATGAAGATTGTGAACTCAAAGATATTGGTTCAAAGGGTTGTGTGTTACTTCGTAACTAATACCTTGGCTCTGGATGAATAGTAGTACTCTCATTATCCAAGGACATGGTGTTGTCCCTTGCCCCAAAATTTTGTGGTAATATAAAGCCCCAATTACAAAATTCTAACACAATCTACGGTTTGAGAATATGGTGTGATGATAGGAATGAATGGCAATGGACGGACGTAAAACGAAGGCTGGATGAAGGTTCGATAGAAGTTGGACGGACATCCGACCTATGGCAGGACGGTAGTACGTCAAAATGCAAGATGCATGACGTAGGACGAACGAAAGTTCAACAAAAAATCGACGGATGATGGACAAAAGTCCCACGAAAAATCGACGAATGATGGACAAAAGTCCGACGAAAAACCGACGGACGTGAGACGAAAAGTTGGACAATGGCGGCGCAACGGATGATGCTGCGGATGCCCTGACGCTACAGAGTGCCCGTGAGCTCCATAATGATGGTGGACATGACACAATGGCCACGGTGCTGTGAGGCGTGCGTGAGTTCCGCAGCGATGGCAAGAGGCAACATGACGAACGTTACGTTGTGGCACTGCAAATCGCGATAACACTGCAGCTCAATTTAGAGCGCTATGGCGTTACAAATTGCGACAACGTTGCAATTCAGAGCATTCTGGTGTTGCAGCTCACGACGTTGCAAATCATGGCAACGTTGGGGCTCACGGAGGTGCAACATTATGGCGTTGCAAATCACCGCGACGTTGTAGCTCATGGAGGTGCGGTGTTGTGGCGTTGCAACTCGCAGAGATGTGGTGTTGTGGCATTGCAGCTTGCGGAGGTGCGGCATTGTGGTGTTGTAGCTTGTGAAGGTGCGACACTGTCACTACTAGAAATTTTGTCTTTTGCAACTTCTTTTATGCAACTTAAAAATGTCGCATGCAACTGCACATGTTGCATGTAACCCCAAAATAGTTGCATGTGAGATTTTTTAGTTGCATAAGACAAGTTGCAAAAGATAAAATTTCTAGTAGTGTGTGGTGTTGCGGCTCATGGTGCTACGACGCTGGGGTGCTGTAGCTCGTGGCATTGCAGCTCGCGGTGGTGTAGTAGATCACTGTGACATTGCAGCTCACAGTGGTGTAATGTTGTGGCACTACGGTACTACAGCTCGCGGTGTTGCAGCGTTGTGGCGATGTAGTGCTACAGCTTGCGGTGCTGCGGTGTTGTGGCATTGTAGTCCTGCAACTCATGATGCTGTGGTGCTATGGCGCTACAGTGCTATAACTTGCGGTGTTGCGACGTTGTGGCATTGTAGTGCTGCAGCTCACGGTGCTACGATGCTATGGTGCTACGGTGTTGTAGTTTTCGGTGCTACGACGCTATGGCACTATAGTGTTGTAGATCGCGGTGTTGAGGCGTTACCAAACTTGCGACAATGGCCAAACGTTTTTTTTATTCGACTCTGGTAGCTTCAAGAGTTTTCAAGGCTCTTCTTGTGTCCGAGAAAGAGAGATACAGGGGGAGAGAGAGAAAGAGAGGGAAAATTTACTTATTTGCTCTAGGATACATCACTCCCCTTTGGTCTCGTTCTTCCCAACTCTTCTTGGTTGGCAAAGGTGTAATAACACAAGCTCCCACCAGCAGCAACAACACCACCACGAAGAACACCAACAACAATACCACTAGTAAAAGAAAACTCAAAGCCAAAAGAAATTTGTTGTTTTTAACATTAAACAACAAAGAGGAGTTTTTCTAGAATTGAATTGCAAAGAAGGAATGAACATGTAATGTTTGTAGACGGTGGTTATAACCACCATCAACATCTAGAAAATCCAATCTAACTATGGAAACAACTCTCCTAACAAAGGAATTCTAGAAAAACTAAAGGAGAAGGGAAGGGCTTGGCCCTTTTATAAAGCCACCAAAAAGTTGAAACCCTAAACACCAAATAGCGTACAATCAATTAAGAATGCACATTAACCCTACAAACGTACGTTAACCCTAAAAGACATGATGGGCATGCCTGTAACCGGCCATCATGTATGAGGCCGTGCATATGGGCATGACATTACTATGAAATGTCCATATGCAAATTCTTCATGGAATTCTCATAATATTTTGTATGCTTCATTTGCAGTTACATAGTGTTGCAATATGTTCTCTTAATCCATATAATACAATATCCCATCATATATCGTGAAAGGTTTTTTTTTTTTTTTTTCTAGCCTAGGCGATCAAGTATACACAAAAAATGGCTTTAAGTAATTATAGTCATCTTTTTACACATAATTGCAAAAAAATAAAGTTGAAACCTTTTCGATCATTGTTGAACCATCATGGTGCACAATATTAGTTTATAGTATGTCATATATAAAGTTTGGAAAACTTTAGTGTATTAAAAGTAGATCAAAAGTATTTTTGAAATTGATTGGTGGAATTGTGTTCAAAAATATTTTTACATTAAAATATGGATATATTATTACTTTTATTATGGAAATTGAAATGAATAAGTAAATTTTAGATGGACATTAACCAAGAAAGTTTTAACTCCAATATTTCATCTACTTGAAGGCTATTTTGTTTCTTTGAACAACTCGAAAAATGAAAAAATAACTCTATTTGCATTTTTCAAAAATCTATTTTAAACATGTGATTCTTCAATATAATTAACATAAATTCAAAGAATTGTTTAATTAAGATGAAGTACCTAGTAAGTAAAAAAGGTTAGCTTATGAATGCTTATGGTGTGTTTGTTTTGAGTGGAACAATATAAGATTTTGAAGTTGAGATGTTTTAACCATTTATGCTATAATAGGGTTTTTTGTATCATCTTGTCTTTAAATGTAGCAAGATCCCTCTGACTCCAATTCCCAAGTGGGTCCCACAAAAATACTAGGATTTACTTTCTTGCACTTTCCCACACTTGTGCAACTATGCTCGAATCTTGGACATTTGTCCCTCTCTCTTCTTGTTTCATGCCATAGATTTGGTCATGAGCTTAAACTAAAGTTATGACAAAATAAACACCAACAAAATTAAGGCACCTATAAAACACATAATTACATATGAATAAGAACAACATTGAAACATTTATTTATAATCCTAGTAGAACATTAGCCTTTAGTTTATACAAACCTTTCCCTTTCACTTGACAACATCTCAAAACAATATGTTTTGAGCTATCTCTTCTAATTAAACAAACGTTGCAAAGAAATTTCTATCACATGTCATGATTCAACAATGACACTTATTAGCAGGATATATTTTTGATATTTGGCATAGAAATTTTTTTTGATGGATTTTATTTCATTTGTTTGGCACTTGGTTAGGATTGACCCTTTTTCTCTACTTTGATGACTTTTTCCCCTTGCAATATATTTGAGGTGCTTATGTGTCTCTTAGGGTTGTTAATAGTTTTCTACTTCATGTCACATTTCTGGTAGTTCATGAGTTAAACTATTAAGAAAGGTGATATTCTTTGATTGCTACCAAATAGGTATTTATTGTAGCTTGGTCCATTTTTGAACATTCTTCAATCTTTTTTCATGTGAGTTTGATTGAAATTTGATGTAATGTGTATAGTGTTTGCTTGGTAGGTTTTGTAGCTTGTCGTCCAAACTTTTGATTTTTCCATGATCTTGTGAGCTTCATATTGCCACTCATAATGACCTTTAACACCAAAATCTTGATAACTCTTAGTTTGTTGTAATTGGGGTTTGGGTTTTTTGATCTTCTTTTTTCAGTCTCTTGCAAGTTTGTCATGCATTGTTTAACCTTTGAATTGTTGCCAACTCCTCCCAAAGTTCTTCCTTCCATTTCCATTGTTGGGTTTGAACTATTTTTGTTTATAACTTTTGATCTTGGAAAAATTAGGCAGAGGTAAAGTTTTCTTCTTGACAAATAAGGTGTCTTCGTTTTCATCCCCATTTAATTTATTCTACAATTCTTCATTTATCAATTTGGACTCTAGTTCCTCTAGACTAGGCAAGTTTTCTTTGCTAGTGAGAGTTTTTATTAGGATGTTATATTGTTTTGGAAAAAAAATTAACTCCATCAAAATGACTAAATCATTTGGAATTTCAAAATCAATTCCATGTAGTTGGTTTAATAGTTCCTTGAGGTTTTTAAGGAAGAAAGTTTATTTGTTCCACGAGTCTTCCTTTCATACTTCTCATTTGAATATAGCTAACATCCATGGGGTTAATAAATTTCCTAATAAGCATAATGACAACATATTTTTATATTAATAAATTAATTACATTTAGAGTTTTCTATTTGATGTTTTTTTCTTTTGTAGTTGACATCAAAAATCGTTTAGTGCAACATTGGTTGACGCGCTCCCAAGTTCCTTGTAGACCCACTTGAGGGTCGAAATATGCGGCAATGCGGAGGCAGTTGGAACTTGGAGCCGCTCCCTAGCTCACAACACTTAAAAGGGTAGAGGGGCGTGTTGGAGCTCCGGGATGGGACTAGGAAGAATTGACAAGCTTATTCACTCACACGGGCTTGCACACAACCCACACGAAGTGGTTAGTGCATAGTTGGAGCACATTTGGTGCTAGGAAGAGCCACGGCCCGGACCTTGGGAGTGAGCCACCATCTTACTCCCTTTGCCTTGAACTCATTCGGGACCCTTTTTGGTGTTGGGACAACCACGGGTGAACTTGGACTCACTTTGACACATCACACCCCGGGCTTGGGAGTAAGCCACCACCTTACTCCCTATAGTATACTCTGCAGCTCGCGGCCAAGCTTGCATCCAAATGGCTTTTCTCTCCCGGGATTCCCGGGACTCCCGCGTGGGAGTCTCGAAATCGCGCAACTTTGGACTCTCGCGACTTTGAAGCCTTATAACTTTCGGAGCAGACCTCCGATCGAGTTTCCGTCTGAAGCAAAGTTGTAGGTCTCGTCGAGACCTTTCGAACGGTATGTCGCACGTTCTCTGCAGTCAAGTATTTTGGGTCGATTCCCGACTTTTATTGGTCGGGAGTCATAACTGGCGGGAGTCGAACTCCCGGGCCTTCTTTTGGCCATAACTTGTGTTTCAGATGTCGAAATGAGCAATGCGAGCCCATTTTAGACATCTACACTTCAAGATCTTTCCATTGATATAAAGATCGCAACTAGCCATTGAGTTTTGACCACTCAAAACGATCTCTGAAGTTTCGGGAGTCCTTTTGGGACTCCAACTCTCACTAACTCCCAACGTGGGAGTTCACTTGGGAGTGTGAGGGTTCACTCCCTCACACTCTTTGTACTCTTTGCACTCCCGGGAGCATGTGATGTGACTCTCGGGTCTACTTCTAGGCCCGCAACCTCGCAACCCCCTTGCTTTGGTCGCAAGCCAAATGCTAGGGTTGCGACACTCTCCCCCACTAGAAGAAGAGGTCAATGTCCTCATTGACACTTAGAGTTTTCCTCTCACACAATTACATTCCCAGGTCTACTATTAGGCCCGCACCTTGCAACCCCCTTGCCTTGGTCGCAAGTCAAGGCTAGGGTTGCGACATTGGTTGTGAAAATATGTAAATTTCTAACACAAATACACGACTTATTTTGTGTGTGATGTAAATTTTAGTACCCAATGTGTGTTGCTAGTAACAATCCTAAGAAGTTCACTTAATTTTGTGTTGCACATTTGATATGTGTAATTGGTTGTAATGAATTTATGAAATAAAATGTGTTATGAAAGTGGTGGCTCTTGGTGAACTGTGAACCCAAGTGAGTGTTATTGGATTGTAGGAGTCTTTAAATGTAATTAGTGTGTTTGAGTTATGTGTTTTGAATTGAGTGGCATGTTATGAGTTTGGGTAGCTATGTACAATGTGTATGTTATTGCAATTGAAGCACCTTCAGGGGCTACTTTCATCTCCCTTTCGTCCACACCCTTGCAATTTGCCCCTTACTAATAGCCCTCTTGATCATGTTGCACAATAATAGCTTGCCCTCATTGCTTTGGAGCTATATGTTTTGTTGATAAAATCCTTCCACATTTTGGTGAGGTCATATTAGCTCTCCAAGTTAATTTGAAGTTGGGCATGGTTTTTAGCACAATTTTTGGCTTATCTTTTGTGTCAAATCTGTGTGAGTTGCTAATTTAATTTTTGTGGCCATCTAAGTAATTTTGCGTAAATACTTGTCTTTAAGTTGGATCCTTGCATTTAATGGCATAAAAATGAGTGACATGCCCTTTCACATGAATTACCTTGTGTGGGCCAGACCTTACGCTACGACCACCATGATGGGGCACTGTGGTGGTGTGGGTGGCTTAAGCCAAATGGTGGCTTGGGGTTCAACCCCCCAAATTGTTTTGCGGGTCGAGGAGTTGGGTGCTTCAAGTTTGGAATGCGAAATGAGTATGTTCATTTTGTGGCTAACTTAGGTTGGCTAGGATGACTAGGGGTTGTCTTGGGGTAGCATGTGATGTTGTCCCAAAAAAATCCTTTAAGAACAATCATGGGTTGTATTGAGGTGGGGCGATATAAGGTGTTGCCAGGATAAAACTTTTAGTGGCAATATGGGTTGTCTTGAGACTACTAGATGGTTTCTTGTTCTCTTTTCCTTCAAGGCAACCTAAGTGTTGTTTTGGGAACAACTTAAGAGTTGCCTTGGAACATCACTTGGTGTTGTCCCTTGGGAACCTGGAAAAACCTTGGGCATATTCTTGGAGATGCTCCATTAGACTAAAACCAAGTTGTCCCTTAGGAACCTGGAAAAACCTTGGGCATATTCTTGGAGAGGCTCCATTAGACTAAGTCCTAGTTCATGTAGTGAGTTGAGTCTGGTGAGGCAAGATGGACGTGAAGCTAACCCTGTGCATGTGGCATGCCTAAGTAGTTGAGGAGTTAACCCTATGTGTGTGGCATGTGTAGGTAGTTTAGGAGCTAGGATGTGAGATAGGGCGAGGAGCTTGACAAGTGCGAGGGTGCACCGGTCAGGACCAAAAGTGCATCAGTGAGCCAGCTAGGGCTGATTTTTGCTCATAGCATGCCCTAATGAGCTGCCCATGGACTTGCTAGGTGTGGGAATCAATCCTAGGTGGCCTGTTCACTAGTATAGTAAGGCCCTAGACAGAGGGGAATGCATGGGTTACACAATACCTCACTGTGAATAATGTGCGAAAGTGATTCAGGACACTAGGTATGTTGTATGTTCCTTGGCTACAATCAAAGGGGATTGTGTCAACCTTGGCCCCTGAATTTCTTGTTGTGGACAAAGATCAAAGTAGTAGTAGTCCTAACCTGGACTATGTACGGCTGTTTGTGCCCTTTTGCCTGGCTACAAGTTGTAGTAGGCAATCAACCTAGTCCAAATGGTCCTCTGATAAGGCTTGCAATAGAGCTGAAGCAACTAAAGAATTTGTTTGATATTGTCTTCTGAGAGAAGTAAGAGCTGAAGCGGTCAGGTCACTTGAAACCTTTTGGTTGTTGAAACTCCACAACAATCATTGAGAGCATTGGGTTGCTCTCTTCAGTGTACTGGCATCATTATCCACATGGATCATGTTGCATAGACTGTTTTTCCATCTCCTTCAGATGTAGGGTACTTGCTTGACTATGCTTTCTCCCTACACTGTTCTCCTAGTAATCATTGTTGAAATATAAATTTATGGTTGTCTAACAACTTTTGGGGCCTTGCCGTGATCACACAACAACCCCATTTTTAATGTCATGATAGCAAGTTCCATATGATTGTTTGGTTGGAAATAGATTGCTTTGCTCTAACTTATCAGATGCAAGAAATTGCATGTTAGGGCCACATTAGATGAGGGTCCAAGGTCCCAGGTCCAATGAAATAGAGCAATCCTGTTGGATGCGAGCCATAAATTGGACTCACCGTCTTTTTAGATGAGAGTCCAAGACCAAAAAGTGGCAAATCCAGGCTAAACCTACAAGGCACCATTTTGGAGGGAAAATAATTGGTTCAGACCCAAAGAAAGGAGGTAAAAGGGAGAGCTCATGATTTGAAGGACCAAGATGCAAGAGCTAGGGTCCAAAGCAGGGTCCAACTCAAGGATTCAATTTCCTTCAAATGAGTCCAATTTAGTTCCTAGGAATTTGGACCCTGGACCCTCATCTCAAGTGGGCCGAAGGTGTAACTGCAATCCAAAAACAACCCACCCCCCATTTCTCCTTTTCTGGGGTTCTAAATTCTTGCCACTTGGGTGTTCTCCTGCCGTGGCTCTCTCTTTTTGGGCGATGCAGAATCAGACAGACATAGTAGCTACTAGCAAGTGTGGCGTCATCCCTAGTTTAATTAAATGTTCAGAAGGAGCAAATAAGCCGGGAGCTTGAAAATAGTCTTGAAGATGATCATTTGCACTTCAAAAGATTCTTGGCTCCCGCTGGTAAGGAAGCCAAAAAGGACACATGAAAACTGCACGAGTGCACTTCACCTAGAATTATGAAATGCAAGCTTATCTAGGTCCACATGTTACAAGACTTGGTCAATATTTCTTTTGTATGGTCACCCATTCCAATAATATTCCCCAATACTATTCTCCTTGAAATGGGTTTAACTTTAGAGTTTTTATGAAGAAACCATTTTTTGCATCTAAATTGAATTCCAGACATGAAAATCACTCTAAATTCAATAACTTGCTTCATTGGTCCAAAAATTATGAAGTGAGAAATGTGCACATTGGTTTGTCAAGGGCCAGGGGGAGGGGCATGGTTTGGGAGCATTACAACATGGTCACATCCAAACAAACAGACACCTATCTTAATATATTGATGTGATTAGATTTTAAAGAGGAAGGTGTCAAATTTTATAGAAGTGCATCCACGAAAAAGATGAATATTCTGTAAGATTAGTACCTGTGACTTAATCCTTTAAGTCACAAGTTAAGGATTGACATGTACCTATTTGAACCAAATGAAAGAAGTGGATTCTTCATCCATTTTCACTTGAAGTATTTAATGTGTAGTCATGATGTCAGCATTTGACAATTATTCACTTCCACCCTTTCATGTTCATATTTTTGTTTGTTAAGAGTTGTGTGTAGACATATATGTAATCAAACCTATGCGATATATCCAAGACCATTTTAGTTGTGTGTGTGTTCATAAGAAAAGCATTTATGTCAAGAACCTCAATTTATTTCTACTGGGCAAGTAAAGTTCAATAAAAAGTCATGATCCCAAGTTCCAACAGCTCCCAACAACATGAAGTCAGTCCAAAGTATATTGTTTGTATAATGTTTTGTTATACATCATTTAAGGATAGTGAGTCTTGCTTTTTCTAAAAACAATGAGATAACTCATTTACAACTTCAGAAAAGGCCGCTACATCTGCCAAATCTGCTTGTATTTGCCACCTATGTAGTGTGCAGAATACAATGTGCGGGATAGCATTATTGATTTCATCAAACTCCCGAGCAGCTGGAATCAAATGATTTAGCCCAATAATTGCATGCATAGATGAAATGCAAAGGGCGAAAACTTGAAGAGCTTTCGGGAGGTGGTAAGGGTGGGAAACGGATTTAGAAACTGGAACTATGGATTTGAAGAGTGTCGAATTTCAGAGACAAGGAATGTAGATAACTTTTGAGTGTCCAAATTCTGCAGATATGCCCGCCACAGCGAACCAGCACCCAACAGAACACCGCAAAGGATGAACGGTAAGTGGTTGGGAAACAGTTTTCTGATGAGTTCCAGTTCCCTAGCTATCCATGATGGTTAGCTCAGTTGCTTTTTTTTAACCTACCTACTAACAACCCACAAGCAGGTTGTTAGTAGGTAGGTAGTAAAAACAGCCCTTACCTATGTATAAACCATCTACATACCTAGCAGTTGCCTATTTTCTTACTATTTATCTATATGAGAGACCTATTTCCTACAGAATTGGTTACCAAAGTGAAACCAAATATTAACTCAGTTGAGGTTAATCCACAACTAATTAATAAGGGGCATTCAGTGGATGGTGTGATGGTGGGTGTTGGTTCACTGTGGCCTGATATGCCCATGTGAGAGCCTTATAGTGTGCAATGACTATGTTGACTCCTACTCATAGTATGCAAAGTATTTTGGGAGGTACCTCTGAAAATGTAAAAGCCTGCCCATAAACATAAGATGGCCTCCAGTTTCAAGAGTGAAATTTAAGGTGCCCTCCATTGACACTGGGAAATCTTTGACAGGTCATTATGCAGTGTTTACATACCGTGATAGTTTTTTGGATCATGTTGGCTTCTGGCCAGTTGTGAGGCAAGACAGAAGAATTACAGGACCTGCCAACCAAGTTAGGCACTTGGGCTGCCTAACATTCATTAAACAATAGAATAGTCTATAAGGTAAAATGGATTTGAAATTTTTTAGTGAAATTAAGCATTTAAATGTTTTCTCTCAAACTAGGCTAATCAATTGAGGAGGGTTGAATGAACACTTGGGACTTAGAGTTTTAAGGGTCCTCTGCTGAGGGTCTTGTCTGCATGAGGCTGCATGCGAGGTGGTGCCAAGTGCAGGCTGAATTCTGGTGAAGCCCACAAGCTGAGGGCTTTACCAAATTTTAGGACCTCTGCCAAATCAAATTTGTTTTTCCTCTCATCAGGGGAAACAAATAGAAAAAAATTTGCAGGATGTTCCGCAATATCATAGTGACCTGTCATTGATTTTGTACTCTAGTTGGAGGGTGCCTTAAATCTGTAAATTCAAGGCTAGGTGAAGAGCTCATCTTCCAGAAATGCAATGGCCCATCGTTGTTTTTGTGGGTCGGACATGGTCATTACATGCGGTAATGCCCTTGAATAGGCACATTACCAGAATTTGGTGCTACCCTCGGTGGCTGCCCAGGAATTCTGGTTATGTGCCCATCTCCGGTCATTAGTCCTTACTTACCACAAAACGCCCGCTAGAGTGCATGCATTCTGTATGGGTAAGGCCCTGCTATCAGGGAATTACTGTGTGAGCACCGAGGGCGGAGCCCGAAAATCTTCCAAAAAAAACCCTCATGAGAGGGAATTTTCCTTGCCCTAGGGCGATCCACCGTAGTGGTCAAATTCCCATATTCGAGGTGCTCTACAAATACGCTAAGAATTCTCTCCCAGGTTGTTACGTTTTTCGAAATACCTCGTAAACAGCGCGTGCCAAAATATTTTGGGTAAGGTGCCCTCGGATTACATTATTAAAATAGGTGCAGGTCTTTTACTTGGAGGATATCGCCCAAGGACAGGGGCGTTCCCAAATAAAGGGCTGGCCCCTTGGGCCTCGACCATTGGTCTAAAAGACTTGAAGGAATTTGACTAGGGTGACAGCAAGTCCCATTGGGGAAAAGGTGATACGGCAACTTCAGTTGCGCCCAGTGATTTTCGGAGGTACCTAGTCTATTTACCCCCCCGGATATTAGTTATGAGGTGATGATTGATTTGATGATTCGCGGAGATTTTCGTGTTTGTGTCCCACTGGAGATGAGGCGCTTGGCTGTCAGTGACGAGAGAAGTTGGCATTGAAGAAGTTGTCAAGAGTAGTCATAGAAATTGAACTTGGCCGCAACTGATTTCTTGCGATATAACAAGAGGAGAACTGGAAGAGTCAGGTGGAAGCAGCTCCAGGGCGGAGATTCCTCTCGTGGAAACACGGGTGCCAAGGTCGAGTGTGCATAATCGGGGATCATCAAGGATTGGGATTTGGCGCTAATGTTTGTATCCTAATCACTGGCTCCGTACTTGCGTCATCCTCTGCGGTGTTGTCTCGTTCTTGTAGAGGTGTTTTTGTCTTGTGTTTGTTAACGGAGCAGAGTCTGTTTTGCTCTTCTTTCGAACCAGCTTCGGACCACGAGTAGCTTGACAATCGCGCAATTTTTGACGTCTCCAGAACGCTCCTTGATTGGCTGGTAAGACCGGCGTACTATCTGAGCTCTCTTTGTAGCGGCGTTAAGTCTGTACTCTGCAGCAGCTTGCTCTATTCTGTTTTTGCTTCGCACTATATTCTGGCTTTAATACATAAAGGAAAATAGTATCCCCCGCCGTTGGTCTATGCTCTCTCTGGGCTCGGAGTCTTCTTTTTTTCTAGATTTGGCCCGTGTCCCCTTGTTGTCAGCAACAGACTGACGGCTTTTTGCGTCCACTCTTTCGAGAGAGTTCCTCTAGTATGTTCGAGACCAAGATCGCATGAACTTGAGAGTTTATGTTGAGATTATGTAATGCTCTTCCACACTCGGCCTTGCATCTTCTTGCTCTGGAGAAGTCTCGAGACAGCAATCTTTGAAAGCTTCAAACCAATGCGTTGTCTCAAAATTGCGGAAGAAGAGCTAGTTAGAGTCTACACAGCACCAAAGCATTGTAATAGTCTAATATGTTTCAGACGAGAGACGTTCTTCTACTTCTTGCTCGGGCAAATAAATTGCGGTTGGTTTGGTGTTGAAGGTTGTAGCGCTCCACTGAGGCTGCACTCATCCAAGTGAAGATAAGAATTCTTAGGATGTTGGAGGGCAAGGCTGTGATTGGCGAGACAGACATGCCTCAGAAGATGCAGGAACATGCAATGCGCTGTGCATCGGAGGCACTAGACTTGCATGAAATCAGTGACTGCAAAGATATTGCTTGCTACATCAAGAAGGTACGTGTCTCTCTTTTGTGATATTCGAGTTAATTCATTCAATTTCGTCCTGCCTATTTGTCACGTCATTGTTGTATCTTTCTTTGCTTATTGTTTTGGGACTGTCCTCCTTTCTGCTCCATTATGTCTGGATGCGCGGTGCCTTATTCCCTTATGACAATGCAGCAAGTCATTAGTGTACAGCACAGGGCTTCAAATGTTTTGGATAGAAAAATGCAACTGGCAAGAATGTTGACTAATCACTGGTTCATGACTCTGTTGTGCGGTAGATAAATATGTAAACTCTTTTCTCAGTTACTATTTCATCAGACTCTTGAAAATGCCTTCTATGATTGCAAAACTCCAGGAAACTTCAGTCCCTCTTTGGATGGTATTTCATATCAAGCCTTTCTAAGTTCTGGTGCTCCTAAGTCTATTCTCTTCTCACTGGATATAACAGCAACCAACATTCTCCAACTGAGCAATAAGGAGATGCAGGCAGAAAGGAAAGATGTGTGCCAGTTGAAACAGACTGCATTTCTGATCTCACAAACTGTTTACATGCATGGTTTTACAGCAATTCGACAAGACATACGGTCCAGGATGGCAGTGTGTTTCTGGAACAAGTTTTGGATCCTACATAACGCACTCCTCTGGTTCCTTTATCCACTTCTGTTTAGGAAGACTGGCTGTGATGCTCTTCAGGGGTGCTGCATAGGTAGCAACTTTTCACTTCTAGAGACTTTTACATGTAGGCAGAACCAGACAAACAGGTTGTTAAAATTTCAGGAAGTTGATATTTTCACTTGAAGCTCTCTCTTTTTGGTACGTGTATAACAGTCTGGACCTCAAGATGGAGGTGAGCCTAGGAACCTGTACAATGTATTCCCAGATCTGTTCTATGTCCATAGGAGGTTTCTATAGAAATGCATTAGGATGGTCTTTGTTATGTATTGGACATGCTTTCTCTTGATCATGCTTGAGGTGCATTTCTGTTTAGACAATAAAGGGAAGCAATGGTTTTGACATTGACGAAATGTGATGCTCATATTACTTGCACTGTACCGGACAACATCAGACATTCATTGCCAATTCTTGGAGATTTTCTGTTTGCAGTTGATACTTCAGACATGGATGTTTGGCAAGATGGGAAGATTGTGTGCAACTGCTGCATGACATTTAACCTGGTTCATGTATCTTGGGACTTGGAATCTTTAGTAGTAGATCAAGTCTTTTGTCCTCTTCTGGTTTTGGAAGTTTTTGACACTATCTTGGGGATATGCTTGTATGCTGATTACCTTGAAATGTGGAGCTGACAGATTTGGAACATCAAGTTGGAATACTCTCACTGGGCACAGTGCAACCTAATACCTTTTCAAGAGTTTGAGCTTCTTTGCATGGTCAAATCTTGTGTACATAACTGTCCAATTCTTGTTCAAGGATTTGCTACATTTGGATTCCATATCCTTCTTTGGGAATAATCTCATGTCTCATCATCAAAGTACCTGAGCAAATAGCCTTTTCCTTGAGTTGTTTGCAACAACTCCTGAGTTTTCCTGAAGTCATGAATCTTGAGCCATCAGCCCCTTCGCTGCAATCATGCATAACAGCTTGGAAAGAAGTCTAGGTATATTCATCGGTGGAGGTAGTGGTGTCTTTTCCGTGCTCTATGGATACTTGGGCTACGCCCTCTATGGTGGCTAACTGGACTGCGCGCTCGTTGAGGAGTTTGAGTCCCAACTGTAGACACAGTGACTCTTCCTTCTGTGGCCTGCCGTTTCTTCTGGTATGTAAGCCAGATCTGATAAGAGAGACCCCCAAAGACCATGCACACCCCAGTCCATTGCTGCATGGAGAGAGAGTTTTTGTTCCAGATGGAGGAGATGAGAATACTCACAAACTTCCGTGTTGTAGTAACTGTTGTATTTGCCAGGGCTCCAAAGTGGCTGATGGTCAGGAAGATGAAGTTTTGGCCAATTGCCCCACATAAACAGAACCAAAAAATGTCCCAGCTGACATCTGGGTGAGAGGCACAAAAGCTCCAGGCTGGAAAACCACCTGCACCAGGTACCAAAAACATGAAGAGAGACATGTATATTGTGCCCCATAGGTTCATCCCCATCATGATGTGCCATGCATTGATATGTTGGTACCTGTCTCCACCATAGCCAAAAGAATCACAATTAGCTCCCTGCACAAGGTCCAACAGCACTGTGAAACAAGAAGACTAGAGAGAGTGAGACATGAATGAACAAATTGCTCAGCAGGCAGTATCCTTCCTGACCTGGGACACTTTTATTTGGCTCACCCCAGAATCACTAGCCTGAACTCACAATGGAGAGCCACATGACTAGGAGATTGAAACACAATGAACACCTACAAAACACAAAAACCTGGAAAAACTCTTAAGAGATTATTGCAGAGAATCTCCTTCCAATTTACACAATTTGTATCCAGTGTTGGATTCCTTGCTTCAGTCTTTTGAATTTATTTTGGCCATAAGGCTGCATTGCCATGAAAACCACCCACCCACTATTCCAACCCCATTCATTGTGATCAAATGAAGGGAGAGTGTTTCCATGTCTTTGCAACTTTTCACAACTTATACAGCGACCACATTGACAGTTAAGGTTTAGGACAAGCAAATTTATTATGACAGCCAACTGCACATCAAAAGGGTTGTGACTGGCACTTTTCAGTCTACTGAGTCACCTATTATGCTGGATGGGGGTGGCACTCACCAAGACAGTGGGTAAACACGCTAGGATAGTGGGTCAATTGGTCAATGGATGTGCTATTTACATGCAAACCTCAAATTTTCAGGTGGCATATATGCACCCTAAGTGTGAATAAGGTGTTTCATGCTTTCAAACTGGGACAAAACCCTCAAGATTGCAGACAACAGTGATGGTAGTCCTCTTTGAACACAAAAGGTATTGAAATGCTGTCCTCGCTTTCTGAATCTTTGTGTTAAACAATAGATGTCCCTCTGACATGGAGAACACTATGGGTAGCTCCAAGACTCAGAATTGGGTACAGGAGCTGCATTTAAGTAGATGTTTGTGGCTACTGAGAGCAATTCACAGCTAACAACTGAAATTTTTTGTTTCCAAGAAATTATCCTAGTGCAATGATAGACATGTGGAGAGAGAGAGAGAGAGAGAGAGAGAGAGAGAGAGAGGGAGAGGGAGAGAACCTTGCAGTGAGGGAGTCTTGACTAGCATTCGTGAATCCATCCAAGCCCAGGTTGAGTAGACACAGACCATAACCAAGGGGGGCATTGGGGCTGGCAACTTTGCTTGAAATTGATGTATTCTGCACCGCCCAAAGAAGAAAATTGTAGCCATTCGTTGCATCTTTACTGATGGTTTTGAAGCAACAAGATCTTATAGACATTGGAAGTGAAGGAGCAGAATCTTACTTTGCCTAGAGCAAAAATAGACACACCACCTGCTACCAACAATGTACACAGATACTCCTGTAGAGTGTAATGCACGCCATACACAATTGCTCCCATCAGCATTACTGCCACCCTCCCCCACTCCTAGGCCTCAGTTACTTTGATGTCTCGAAAACATTTATCAATTCAGCTTATGTCTTTTACTTCAATCTGAATCCTCATAGAATTAGCAGTAGACAGATTGTTGGATGGATGGCCCAGAAGAGGAGTGACAAGCAGAGAGCCTGACAGAATTTTCAAATTTCCAGAACCTTTTAAAACTTGTTCTGGTTTGTCCAAGAATGAAGAAGAAAAATATTGTAATACCTGGAATCATCTTGGAGGATTTAGCCAGAACCTGTTTGTATCCAGAAAACAAGCAAGGTTTGTTTCAGGACACAATGTAAGCAAAAATATATATGACTTACTCCCATTGGCTAGGATGCAAAGAGAAGTAGAGCATTTGCAATAAGTAAAGAATCAAAGCTACCAAGATTGAACGATATCCTGTATAATAAATGTGACAATCTGTAACATAGGTAAGTAAGGGAGTTGCTGAATTCATAGACTTATTTCCTCAATGACAGGCACAAAACCAGGTTCTGGACTCCGAAATGATTTTCAGAACATGAAAGTCCCTGGAGCTTAAAACTGAGGGATGGAAGAAGGTGGGATTCATGTTGTGGAATCTAGTATACAACCTGTGCAGGAAAGCTGATGTATCTCAAGGCGAGAATACCACATGCGGGTCCAATGGTGTTGGATACACTAGGAGCACAATAAGCTCTCAGGGGAGGAGGCTTTGATCTAGGCTGTCCTTGCCATATCGAGAGCACTGAATTGCAAGCCAAACACAACAACAACAACAACCAAGAATCAGGCATAAAAAACACATGACATGTTCAACAACACCACCCAAACACCCAGTGCACTGTTGTTGTAAGTCTCCTTGCAAGATCATTCTTTTTGGTCTGGACAGTTTATTTCACAAATCTAGTAATACATGACCAAGGAAAAGTTGTAATCTGTTTTTGAATTCTAATGATCTATGGAGCCATGGGAAGAAGTTAACTTCCATTTTTTTCCTTGAATGATGTGAAGAAAAATGTGGTTCAACTTATTGAAAAGAAAAATGAAAGAATTATAATTTTATTTAAATATAAGTGGAGTCCTTAGAATTGGATTATGAGAATATACTTTATATGTATATATAATTTTTAATTAAAAAATATTCTTTTTAGTATTCCTATTATTTCATAACATATCAAAAAATACCTCTTTATCTCAGCTGTTGTATAAACTATAGAAAGAGTAACTTCCCCTAGCTATGGAGAAGTTTGCAATTCCATGATTTTTTGAAGCAATAAATTTGATCACAAATGGATTTTGTTCTCACTGGAGAACGACCAAAGGAAGCACATGGCGCATTGCGGCAGGTGTAGGAACGCCAGGTACTGAAATCTTTGTCCATCTTGCCCATATTTCTTGGTTGATCTGCACGCACAAAACAAGCAACACTTCAAAATTAGTTTGCAAGAGATATGGCCATGATGTGCTCTGGATCCAAGCTTAGCTTGTTGCGGGATTTCTGTCTCCCCTCTTTACAAGTGATTCTGTTTCTTGGTTGTCATTGACGCGTGTGCTCCAGTCATACACACCGGGACGTGCACACCGGCTACAACAACTTGCAATGATCAATCCAGTTTAAAGTTTACAACTTTGAACAATAAGAGAGGATCTAGCACTGACAATTTCTCCTGAAGTACACCCTGTGAGATGTAGGAAGCATAGATGGCCACCACGCAGAGGAAGAATGTGAGTGTCTTCCATGCATGTGACTCCGGCGCCATCTTTGACGATGATGGTGGCGCAACGACCATGTCATCGCCGCTTGAATATTCATCCTCGTGACTACAGCCTTTCTTTCCCTGGCCTCGCATCCAGCTTCTTCAAAATATTTGGTTCAGAGATTCTTCTTCTTCCTCCTCTTCTTTCTGATGTGAAGTTTCCCAGGGTAATCGTGTCTACCAATCGCCCGTGTTTCTCTACTACTCTGCAGTCTCCGAGTACTACTCTTACCTCTAAGAAAAGCGAATTCCTAACAGATTCTAGTCGTTGTTCTCTGTCGGAGTCACCGTCTTACTTTCCTTTTTCTGGCGTCTAGAGCTTTGACAGTTCCTCGCAGGCTTCTCGCGCATATTTGTTGATTCTTTCCTTTTCAACCTCATAGCGCTCCTCTCCTTTCCGGTCGAATGTTCAAGATGTTTCTGCGTCAAATCTGTCTCCGTCATCCGCTGATGATCATTTGCTTCCTTTTCTCGCCGCCTTTGTGCCAATGCTTTCTTCTTCATCCGACTGAGTCGCTGCTGCAATCGCTTCTGCTCGGCCTGCTCCCTCTGTCGTTCCTTGGTGCAGCGTTGCCTCTCTCTTCTCCTAGAAATCGCTTCCTGTGTCCTTGCGATCGCTGTCACTGGGCTCCCCCCGGCCGCGCGCCACGACAACTTGCGTAAGTCCGGACTTCGTCTCCGTCTCCAAGCACAATAGCGCATGCAGGTGCCGCAACTGGCCATAGTGAAGAAGAAGAAGAATCATGCTTGCTCCTTGTACTTACGCCTCCTCGTTGCTGCTGCTTCTTCATGTTGTTGTGGGGTTGTCTTTGTAGGGGGTGTAGTAGGTTCATCGTGGTGGTGGGATGCGAGCGTGCGCATGCGCAGAAACCAACGGTCAACCGTCACCAGCTGCACTTGATGATGGCCTTTCCCTTGCGTTTGGCAACCCTTAGCCCCAGTGATTTCACACTGGTTAGAGAAAACTTCCCCTGGAAATTTTATGTGAACTGGTCAGGCTCCAGCCTTCTGCTGGAAACGATCTGCTTGGGCCGCCGCTTGGACCCAAAGGGCCCGTTGGTGAATGTATACAACCCAAGTTCCAATAGTTGCCTTCAACCTCTTTAAACAAAGAAGAGAAATTGGAGGTCGCCATCCAGATCTCCACACCTGCGTAATGGCAGTTCAGGAGGACTGGGACCGAGGTACGACTCAGCTCATGATCAATCTGTTGGTTCTTTGTCATAAGTACTTCACAATGCGCTTATTAGGAATGTGTCTGCATGTTACAAAAAATGTGCAGCTGTTTGAAAAACAAGAGATATGTCTTTGGAGACAACCAATCGTCTCCCTTCAACGAGAACTTAGTTTCCAGCTTTGACAATATGCAGAGTATCATATTCAGGGTGAAGACAGAGGCATCATGGTGGTTGTTGCCGATGTTCTACCTGGAGACATGTCTCTTCCCTGGATCTGAAGGTGAAGGAACCCAAGATAACAGGTACCACATGACCCTTTTGTCAATTTCAGGTGCAAATTGCAATTCTCTCTGACTGACT
This sequence comes from Sphagnum contortum, assembly GCA_963920785.1. NCBI lineage: Eukaryota > Viridiplantae > Streptophyta > Sphagnopsida > Sphagnales > Sphagnaceae > Sphagnum > Sphagnum contortum. The sequence continues at coordinate 18,650,218 of OY987279.1, read as the reverse complement.
TGGTCCAATTCTTGTGATAACTTAGAGAAGCTTACTATCACCAACATATTTCTGTTTTTTGAACAAGACAATTTTTGTGGTACACCTTGAAGACATCAGATTTAGCACACACCCAATGTGGAGAATTATTGTGAGAGTGATAGAGGTCTTAGATTCCAACTCAAAGCATGATCTCTTCATGACCTCACAATGCCAAATGGAAATACCTACCATTCAGATAACATGATAAGAATAAATCGATTAATTTTCAAGTACCGACATAAGAACAATTTTTGTGTGGATTGCTTTGGTGATTCCAAAGGTTTTGATATTGAAGAATAGACTATCTGCATCTGAACATTTCCTTTAGTTGGGATGGGGTCTGAAATCAATTTAATGTTTCTAAACAAATATATACATGTCTACATGTTCAAGCTTTTTTCCACATCGAGCTTTGCAACATTTTCATGCAAATCCATTCTCGTATAATAGTAGAATTGGAAAATCCTTTGGACCCTAAGAGAAATGCAAGAAGGAAGTTGGAACATATGATGGTTAAGAACACCCCCAACAAAAAGATCATCACCCAAACCTTTTTAAACATCTCTTGGCAATAAGATATCCCATAGCCTGCCAAATCACCATTGTTGCCAACATAAGCATGGTTGTTTAAAATCCCATTCCTTAGACATTTATGAATTGAGAGAAATCAAATTTTTTTTAGTGTACTTGGAAGCTCCATCAATTGCAATGGAAGGCCCATTGAGGATTCTTCATGTGCAAATATTAGAAATCAAACTCAATACATATTTTTACCTTCAACATTATTTTGAAAGCCAAAATATACATAACTTTGAAAATGCATGCCATCCTTAGAAAATGTAGGTGTTTACCCTTTCATTCTTTCTGACGATTAATTGTTAATTTGTTTGCATAATGTTCAACGCATGTTTGCTATACATAGGAAGTCACAAAATCATCATAAGCTTAACTTACTTTGGGCCACCTCATTTTTAAGGGTCGTATGATTCATGCAAATGCTGAATATGTACCCAACTCTTTAGAAGTATTTAAAGTTGTAAATTCATAGAAGGGGATTCATTAATGTCCTTCCCAAGATTTAAGACATTCTTTCACATTATTTTTTGAACTCAAGTAACTTCAAGATGTTCAAGTTCCAAGTGAATTACCAAATAAGAATTCAATAAGACCTATTCCTAAATGAGTTAATTAATATCATTAAATGGCAAGTTTAACACAAGCAATTACACACAATGTTGGTCAATTGTCACAAAATGCCAGTAACCCCAGTCTGTCGGTATAGGAGAAGGGCCTGAGTACAGGCCCTTTCGTTATTTGAGATCTGTGCCCGAGGCCGGTAGGCTGAGGGAACACGTCGAAAATCATGGAAGCTCCTTTACCTACATAAAGCAGAACTGGGATTTTTTCACTTTTTAGAAATAGAGGGAGGCTGGCTGGTACCTTCCACCGCAGAAAATCCCGCTTGCTGAAAACAGGTTTCTTCGAGCAGGTAAGGAAATACAATGGAAAAATCCAGGTGTGCTTTACGTTGGGAAATGTAACAACCGGTTGTGATGCTCTACTTAACCACATTTTCAGGCTTTTCCTTTGCGTGAGAGGCAAGCAATTTGCTGGTTCCACTTTTGGTGCGGTCAGATTTACTTGTAGTGTGAATCGATGTTAAGAACCCACTTGAGGTGTGAATCAATGAGGGGGGAAAACGAATTATGCTCTGGAACAGGCCCCTGGAAAACCTGTTCCCACTTAAGGAAATGAAGGCTTGTCCTATGGAGCTCTCGTCTTTCTCCTAGGTGGAAGGGGACTTGTGGTCTTGACCAGGCCTGTTCCAAAGTACATGAATCATGGACAAGGATGAAGCAGCACTTGAAGCTTCCATATCCCCATTGTACCATTAAAAAAGTTTATTGTCATCCAAGGTCAGCTGAACAAAAACCTGGCCACCTTTTTGTATTTGTGTTTTATCTTGAATTGATTGATTCCCATTGAGATTTCCCAACACTACCACACACAAGTAGCCATGCTGAAACTTGCATGCCTCAGAACCTCGTTACAACTTACATACCAACTGTGGCCAACTGTGAGTTCACAAATGAGGTTCTGAGGTGGTATGCCAGTTGAGTATGTCTCTCTTGGGTATGGGGTTAATCAGTATTTTCTAAAGCAATTTAGCAACCAAAGAAACTACTAGGCTAGCATAGCATCATCAAAATTGGGATTTTCCAAAGCAATTTGTCAGTTCAGAAGACATTAAACATACTAAAGTATGGGTACCATGTGCTTGGCTGCCTGATTCTACAAGCTGAATCACCACCTCTAATCCTACACTCTATACAAGCTACAGAGAGAGGATGAAAACAGCAGCACGGCCTGCTTTTAAAGAGTCTGTAAACTGCAGTAAGGGCCAATTCAGCCCATCCCTACAGAATGAATTTTCCATCACAAGAAACGTGCTGTTGGTGGAGCTTGCTTAAACGTTAATGCCAGGGAAGCTGCTAAATACGCCAGGGAACTAACCCTTGATGGCCACAAGCCTGGCAGAATCTGCTCGAACAAGGCCCCCTTCCTGCTACTATGCAGTGTTGGGATCAATATTGTCAAAGGACAAAAGTGCCCAACAAAAATTAACTCTTCTATGATGTTAGGGGTTAAGAGTGGGAAGGATCTTATTCCTCTTCAAGAGAGATAGGTCTTACTCTCACCTCTTTAAGAGTGGGATCTTACTCTTATAAAGAAGGTCCTTGCCACTCTTAACAAGAATGAGCTCAAATCTTCCCTTCCTGCACCGGGTCTTGCACCTCGTGCTTTCCATACCTTTAGTAGGGTCATGATAACCTTTGTCTTCGGCTTTACAATGTGTAAAGCCCATGGGTGAAAGACAATCCCAAGATAAGTGTAGGATAAGCCTTAGGGTGCAAGCATTCCCAAAAGAAGGAACTTAAGAGGAGGCAATAGGTAGTCAAAGTGCGACCTTACATTTTGGGAATGTCCCCCACCCATAAGATTTACCCATGGTAAAACATGAGACAACTTAGTCATCATGACTGAAACAAATGTAAATCATGAGGCATAGGAGGAGGCTACTTATGCATACTCCTGAAAAGTTAGAGGGTTATTATGTGTATAGTAACCTTAGAGGCTAGGGCATTAAGTACCTTTCAAAATACATGTGTGATACCTGGTGGGTACCCATTTGGTATAAGGTAAGTGACATGCCCTTCCGATTAAGATATGTCTTTAGTGGATGCAAGCCTCATATCAGGACCACCTTAATGCGAAATTAAGGTGATATGAGAGTTAGGCCAGAAATGGCACCACGAAGCTTGATTCATCAAGGAGTGGAAAGACATTCAGACCTCGGGGTTCGAATGGGCTAGGGTGGAGCTTGGGCTTTGCTAGCCAAAAAAGATGGTTGGGGGTTGTCTTCGGGATTATGGTGCGGGGCACCATTTCCTTAAAACCCTCAACGGATGATTAAGTGTTGTCCTAGGTTGCCCCAAGAGGAGACGAACCCATTAGATGGTTTGTGACACGCTCCCAAGTTCCTTGTAGATCCACTTGAGGGTCTAAGTATGCGGCAATGCGGAAGCAGTTGGAACTTGGAGCCACTCCCTAGCTCACAACACTTAGAGGGGTAGAGGGGTGTGTTGGAGCTCCGGGATGGGACTAGGAAGAATTGACAAGCTTATTCACTCACACGGGCCTGCACACAACCCACACAAAGTGGTTAGTGCATAGTTAGAGCACCTTTAGTGCTAGGACGAGCCACAGGCAACACCGACACACAAGACTCACCACGGCCCGAACTTGGGGGAAGCCACCACCTTCCCCCTTATAGTATACTCTGCAGCTCTCCACGGAGGTGGCATCCAAATGGCCATTTTTCCAGGACTCCCGCGTGGGAGTCCCGAAATTATCCCGGGTTGGAGTCCCGGGACTTTGGACGCCGATATCTCCCGACTGCAGAGTCCGATCGCGACGCGGTCTAAAGCAAAGTTGTAACCCTCGTCGAGAGCTTTCCAACGCCATGTTGCACTCTCAAATCGGATCTCGGGAAGACCTCGATTCCTGACGTTTAGTGGTCAGGAGTCAAATTGCCAATTTGACTCCCGACCTTTCTTTTGCCCATAACTTGCCTTTCAGATGTCCAAATGAGCAATGCGAGCCCATTTTAGACATTTACGTTTCAAGAGCTTTCCAACGAAACCAAGAGCGCAACAATCCATTGAAATTCGACCCTTCAACTCGCACTCTGAAGTTTCGGGAGTCCACCGGGACTCCCTCTCCCAAAATGGGAGTTGCCTTGGGAGTGTGAGTGCTCACTCCCTCACACTCCCTCGCACTTCCTTAGACTCCCGGGAGTATGTGATGACTCCCGGGCTTCCTCCTCTTGGCCCGCACCCTTCCAATGCCTTT